>OX402049.1:15026326-16312993 GCA_947859365.1 Archips crataeganus | reverse complement strand
CGATACGCGTTCGCTCCGTTTCTAATACGTTCGCAAATGGCCAGTGTGATAGGGCTCTTAGGGATTAGCAGCGCAAGTCTTTTGGCTGATATGATGATGAAGATTCAGTTATTATTACTTCTTACCTACCTAGCATTAAAAACCATACCATTAGTAACAAAATAACTCACTACTTTATCTAGCGATGTTTTTTTATATTTTTTTTTGTAGTTGTTGTTCTGCCAAAAGAAAGCATGATTGCTTGATCAAACTGTCAATGTCAAACACGTCAGTGACAAATTTGAAGCCTATATTATTACTATTAAAATTTTAGGTCCAAAATGAGTTATTGATTTGAATCTTTTGTTTTACTAATAATGCACTCCCAAAAGCTATTTGTTGAATGAATTGAGAGTAAACAGTTATTTTATAAATCCAATGCCACTGTGGGCGTTGGTGCGTCGTAAAAGCTATATAAGCGATTTTACGATATCACGGGTGTAATCTAAAACTGCGTTTTCACTGCGTTTGTCTTAAAAAAGCCATTCAATGCGCCAATAAACGCATGTATTTAAAACACATGCAAGTAACTTTCGTAAACAATCATCCAAAGGCACTAAAATCTTTATGTTCACATTTTTGGTCACTTGTGCTTATAACCAATGGTCAGCTTAGTGGTTAGTGACCCTGACTATCAAGCTAGAGGTCCGGGTTTCAAATTTTGGTAGTACGCTTGTATAGTACACGTATTAAGTCCTGAAAAAACTTAGTTTCTGACACTGTACTAGAATGAACTATTCCCATTTCCATTCTCTTCTTAAATATTTCCTTTTGCATTAAAACTCAAGTATGTTTTTAATTTATTTCTGCACTGTTCTTTATTGGTAGAATCGACTAATGAACAGCTTTACAGTGGAAATTTAATTGCGTTTGACCACGATCACGCTTGATGGATGAATATGTGGCCTAAGAAGCTTGTCTAGTAAATGTCTATCCAGTCTAGACTTGAAGACGGTCAGATTGTTACTTTCAGAGAACACGGAGATAGGCAGGGAATTCCATTCCTTAGCTGTTTGGATAATGACAGACGAGTGAAAACGCTTTGTAAGAACACAATACATCACAATGACTCATTGAACACCACACATAGTAAGCAATACAGATTAGAGGTACAGTCAAATGCATGAACATCTAATCTATACAGCCATCACGTCAAATATATTCAAATACGAACCTTATGGTTGGTATGGTTGGTTTAGTGGCATAGAGTTGTACCTATAATAAATAATACTTATATATATTTTTGACGCCCTGGTAACGTACATAATTATATTTATTATGCCCTCGACTGTACTTACATAGAGAAAAAATACGAAGTAAGTAAGAAATAGGCGGCCTTACCGCTTCAAATTGATTCCTTCCAGGCATCTTTTTAGAATAGAAAGAAGTAAGGAATAGGTTTTAGCAGCTGGTGCATTTTACGCTTGCCTGTATTAAAAAAAGTTACTATAGCTAATCTAATCAATCACCATCGTCATAACATTGACTTTTATGAAAAAAAACTAGCAGCTCGGCTCGGCTTCGCACGTATTGTACTCGTATCGTCCTTGTCTTGTCTAACTCTTGTGATTATTAAATCCAATTTTTTTTCTTTTCATACAATATTTCAAACATTTTCTTTCATACAAACGCTGTCCTGACAATTGGGTGAATATTCGAGCGTTTTGACCGCGCGGTTAAACGTCATTACCATTCGACGATTATTACCACAACCGAAGGACGAATCGAGCGAAATTTCATCAAACTAGATTCAGCATCGGTACTGTCTTAAGTTTTCATAAAAAGTTAACCCTAAGCATCATCCTTTTTAATAATTTCTGCTCAAATGGTAATGACAAAAAAAACCGCCGTAAAAACGCTGAATATTTACCCAATTACAAACGCACCGGCCAAGTAGGTAATCAACCAAATAGGTGCAGCCGTTCTGAAATAATACGCTTACATGTACTCGGTAATTGATTTTTATTTAATTTAGAAGATAGATCTTATTTAATGGTGAGGAAATATAAAGTTTTAGCAGAGTCGGATCTACATAAGGCCTTTTTGGGCCCCGTCGACAGAAAGGGCCCCGGCCTCCATTGGCGAATTAGTACATCATTATCGAATTAGTAATTATTTATTAGTAGGTAGTACTCGCATTGGCTTAGGGCCTCAAAAACTCACGGTCCACTTTTGAGTTTTACATACTTTAAACAATTTGCTGCCCCTTTTTCTTTAAATTTTTAGGGTTCCGTAGTCAACTAGGAACCCTTATAGTTTCGCCATTTCTGTCCGTCCGCGGCTAAGCTCAGAGACTGTTAGTACTAGAAGGCTGTAATTTGGCATGAATATATATATCAGTCACGCCGACAAAGTGATTATATAAAAAAAAAACAAAAAAAAATTTTTAGGGTACCTCCCATAGACGTAAAGTGGGGGTGACTTTTTTTTCTCGACTAACCCTATAGTGTGGATATTTGAAAATAAATACGGGTTTGCTCAAATCATTTTTTGATAAAGTGAATATTTTCTGAGATATTCACTCCGAAAGTTTAAAATAATGTGTCCCCCCCCTCTAACCTTTGAACAGCAAGTCTAAAAAATATGAAAAAAATCACGTAATTTAAACTTAATAAAAACTTTCTAGGAAAATTATTTTCATCTTAATCAGTTGAGCAGTTTTTAAGTTTTTGTAAAAAAATATTTCTAAACTAAGATTGTAATTTAACCGCCATTGCAAGCATTTTTTTTTCTTTATTTAATATGGCTACAAATAAAATTAGTTTAAGAAGTATGGGCAGCTGCTATTTACTTCCCGACTCTATGTTATTTAGTACCTTACATTTATCGACAGCGTTATTTGTAGGTAACCTCGAACGGCGAAACTAGCTTTCGTCTCCCCATAAGGGTATTCCTTATCCTAACATTAGTAATGGCATGACATCAGTGTAGCGGATATGGGCGAAATTGCCTTCACCCACTGTGTTTACGAGAACAAACGCTTCGTGGTTAGGGTTCCGTTTACTAGCTTTTTATTAACTTCACTTCATGTAATTGTATATGTCGCTTGAAATCTTGCAAGTTAATTTTATCGCACTAGTTAGTTTCTAGTGGCAAAATCGACTTAAAATTTAGTAGGCAAGCAGCAGCAGACAGTTACATATTTGCGGCTTTTGCTGTTAAGACTCTGGGGCCGTGGGGATCCGGAGCACAAAAACTTTTAAAATTTTTAAAAAGTAAACTAGTTCGATCCACAGGTGACCATAAGGCTGGCTCTTTCCTCGGTCAACGTATTGGCGTTGCCATACAACGAGGAAACGCAGCCAGCATTATGGGCACCCTGCCCATTAGCAACGATCTGGGAGACATTTGTAAATACAGGTTTTTAGAATTAGATTAAGTTAATTTAAGTTTTTTTTTTTAATGTTTTAAATATGTCTCTGTAAATTTGTATATTTTGTGGAATTAAATATTTACAAAGAATAAAGGAGCATACTGATTTTACTTTCTGTTAATAACACATACATTTTAACGGGCATGCTTTTGAAGCGTCGAAACACAAAGTAATTAGACTATCTTTGTAACCTGTTCTATAGGATCTAAAATTTTGAAGAATATAAATGAATAACTACTTGCAAGTCAGTAATAGTAGATGTGTGCTTAAACTGTTAGTTTTAACTGCCTTCCTTAAGACTTGACTCTCCTGAGTTCTTGGTATTCATGGCGGATGGTGATCATTTCACATTTCGATTGCTCGCTTGTCTTCCTCTAATAATAAAATAAAATAGAATAAAACTTAAAAAGAGAAGGTAGGTATTAATTCCATAAAATCCACTCCTGCTGGCTCGTGCTGACTGCTGAGGCACTGACTTGAAATAATAAATGAATAAAAATATCACGGGACAATTCACACGAATTGACCCAGTCCCAAAGTAAGCTAGGAAAGCTTGTGTTATGGGTACTAGGCAACGGATAAACATACTTCTATAGATAGATACATACTTAAATACATATTAAACACCCAAGACCCGAGAACAAACATTCGTATTTTTCATACAAATATCTGCCCCGACACGGGAATCGAACCCGGGACCTCAAGCTTCATAGTCAGGTTCTCTAACCACTAGGCCATCTGGTCGTCTTAAATACATAAATAGAAAGATATTTTCGTAGATCATTAAATTATTTTTTTAGTTTCTTATATTTTTCTACACGATGTGCTTTACTGGCAGAGATCATACACATACGCATAAGAGACGTGCGAAAAACAAAAATACTTAATACGGATCCTCTGCTTTTCAACAACTATTCGGACTTGGCCAAATTTTTTTGCCAAGTAAAAACCACTTAAAGGAGCCGTCCATATAAGTGACCGGGCATGTGGACGTCGTCCGCTTGGCCGTCAACACTTCCGCCAGGATTAGTGAAAACTAATAGAAAGAAAGATATGTGGTACTTAATAGGAACACATAAAAAAACCGGCGGAGCATTAATTTTTAGACATATTTTTTGATTCCTAGACATTTCAGAACCGTGTAGTTAAAAGTAGGAATTTAATGATAAGACTTTATAGACAGTTCCTTGCGGAATCAATTTAAATTATTAATTAGTAGACTGGTGGATATTTTTATTTTATTTTAGTGTTTTCAATTGTGTATTTACAATGGCCAAAAAGGATTTCATAAAGGTAAGGAATAAATGTCGTTTATTTAGTTAATGATGTATTAAATTTATGCGTTATTATTTTAATTAGTGGTCGTAAAGGTAAAGAACCTGAGTGTGAAACCTAGGTCATGGGTTCGATCCCATTTGTTTCAAAAATATCAATGTTTGTGCTCGAGTCTTGGATGAATAATACGTATTTAAGTATGTATTTATGTACATAGCAAGTATGTTTATCCGTTGCCTAGTACCGCTAGTACAAGCTTTGCTTAAGTAGTTTGGGACTAGATCTATTTGGTGTCAATTTCCCATGATATTTATTTATTTATTTTGCAGTTGATATTTCTCAAACATATGGTATCTACTTATCTGCAATTTCTAAGCACTAACGATAGGTACGTAGCCTATTACTACAGCTACTATCTAATCTTTGAGATATGTGGATAACGCAACATAAAGGCATAGAGTTGACCAAAACCTTACATAATTATGTATGGGGTTCGGGCAACGCAACTAAGTTAATAAAATATAAATTAACCTGAATGATGGCTCCGCTAATGCTCAAGCGATAACTGATAATACAATATAGGATTCCTAAAAAAATATAATTAAACAGATTATCAAAAAATATCGGACCCGTATTTTGTCAATTAAACAACTGAATTATGAAGATATAGCCCGTTAAGAGGGTACGATGGCTGAGAGAATTTTGAGAAATAGGTATTTTAATGAAATGTCGATGTCTCGCCCGAACCCCTCCGTGTCAGTACAGCGAGAGCTGGACAACTGCACCTCAGACCGTTAATAGGCGCGTAAAATTTATCAAAACAGCATTTCGTAGTCCCCTGTTTTCTTCTCGAAAACTGGACCAATAAATTAATTTTTTTCATAAATAATTAGAGGACAGATTTAGCTATGCCCCTATGTTTTCCTTTTTTTGTTTATACGAGGGATTCTTTTCTGACGAGGTTCTGAAAATGACGTTAAAATTGGGCAATTTTTTCAGTTTTTGAAACATAGGGGCATAGCTGTGGTAGATACAGATTACAGTAAAAAAAAATTGGCTCTAAAGGCATTATCCAGGGAGGAAACAGGGGACTACGTTTGTATGGAGAAATGGTGCTCATCGTACCCTCTTAAAAATTTGTCAGACGTTACGCTTTGAAACTTACACTTCTTACTTAGACGAGACGTCGCGGGCCCCCACTACCCAACTTTAATGCGCTTTATTATTTGTCGAATGACAAAAGAAAAAACACGAGTCCAATATATTTTGACAATTTAACTGACGAACTAATTATAATATACTAGCTGTTGCCTGTGACTCCGTCTGCTAGGAATAGGGGTGTGAAAAAATTAGCCTACGACCTATTCTCAGACTTACTAAATATTGGCAAAAAAAATCATAAAAATCGGTCAAGCCGTTTCGGAGGAGTTCCATAATAAACGTTATGACACGAGATTTTTATACATTAGAGAAGAAGAATATTAGATAATACCTATATCTATTAATCTTTTTACCTAGGAACCTATTAAATCAGTATAAATAACAATCAAATACAAAAGTGTCGGCTTTCTCTTAAATCTACTAAAACTCTACCAAACATATTTTTTTCTCGAAACCTGTACTTATTACCAAAGATTAATTGTGTAATCACTCACTGTGACGTTGATTTGCAATGAAACCAGTGGCTAATGGATCCGCCTTCTGTCTGCAAAAGCTTATTTACGGAGAAAAGATATATGGCTCATCAAAGACGTGTAACGTGCTTGTAAAAACTTGAGGATTGATATACATTTTATTTGGTTTAATTATGTAGATAATCTTGCAAGTAAATTTCCACCCACTTGTAGATGTAAGTTAGACTTGAAATTTGGTACGTGTATGTAGATTGGATGACACTGGACGTGTAGTTACAGTTACATATTGGTTTTGATGTAACAGATTTTCACTATTGTTTGACAACCCATATTGTTCACCTACCACTACCAGCCGTCGCACCGCCAACGGTGACACCAATAGTCACGAGTCAACTGTCTAAGAGAATAGAATTACTATGTATTACCGATATATCGGTCAAACTCTATACAAATAGAGTACCCTACTACTATCGCGATAGTGGTGGGGTACTCTATTTCTATAGAGTGACGGAGTGCTAGCATAATCAACAAAAAAAACAGTCAGTAAAATGAGCTTTTACTATTTTTTCTAACCACTTATTTTTATTTCTTGTATTTTTCTCTATGTACCTTGTTTTCTGTACTTATTGCTTACTAATTATGATATTCAATAGTCATTGAAATGTATTGTAAAGTCCTGGTAGCCTTGTGTTATAATATAACCTATGGCCTACCTAGAAAGCAGAGAGTCGTGACATGGGATCGAATCAGGGCTCGTACATAATTCTAAGTTTTCGGAATTCATGTGCGAAACTATATTTTAAATTGAAACTGTGAAAGTCATGAGGAAACTTGCACACACTTATGAAGCAATTCAATGGTGATTGTGTGAAGCTTAAATGCGCACTAAGCCCTCGTGAAAACTACAGCCTAAACCTTTTCAGTTTGAGAGGAGGCCTGTGCCTGAATATAGGACATCTATGGGCCAAATGGGTTATTTTTTTCAACAAAAGTTTTTTTTTTCAGACACTATTATTGGTGATCCTGTGGCAGATAGCACAGGTCATGACAGCTCCTAGACAACCCAGGCTCAGTCTAGCCGAGCCGGAATGGACGAACTATTACAATACTGATATCGACGGTAAGATAATTAAGATATACATAAGCTGCAGATATATTTAATTTCGATCGTAAGATTGCGCTCAAATAGTTGCGGAGAGCGGAACTGAACAATCACATTCATAGAAATCTATGTCAAATTGTCGAAGTATAAGGACAGCGGAGCGAGACGTGGATTTCAACTAACACGATTAGCCGGATTCTGCACGACTGCTTCGCAACGCATCTACATATCCGTAAAGGCACCCTAACTCACTGGTTGTACTATAATTACGGTTTCCGATTCTTCAAGTTTTGCAAGAAATTAAAAAATGTCCACATTATTTGCAGAAAAAAAGAATTTAATAACTAGGCAACAGCAAAAGAGAAGTGCCTGTAAAGAACGATTAGCTCTAGAGTTAATAAAATTTTGGCTGCAATTTTTAGATATAAGTAATCATGGTAATATATTATAAAGGCGAAAGTTTGTATGGTTGAACTGTGTGCGTGCGTATCTATGTTTGTATGTTTATTATTCCTTCACTTTAAAATGTCTAGCTTTGGATTGAATTTTTGGATTAAATCCATGTAAAATCTCAAAATTTTAAAAATTTTGTGAAATTTTGCATGGATATTCTTCAATGCAACGTAAACGAAGAAAATGATTTAATTTTATGGAAATTTTGTAAGTTATATCCCGAAATTTCTATTCAAATGATCGACCCTACGGTTAAAGTGAACCAACCCGTGGGTAAAAAAGCAAGTGTTTGCATAAACCTACTTTTGGTTCAGGCCACCCCGGATCGTACGCCTTCGGCTACAACTTTGGCGACTGGTCGGGTGGCAACTCACAGTTCCGCAACGAGCAGCGGTTCCCGAACGGGACAGTGGTCGGAGACTACGGCTACAGGGATCCCAATGGCCGGCCGCACCATTACCGATATATTGCTGATGAGAGAGGATACAGGTAAGCAGTACAAAAGTATAAAAAAATTCAAAAATCATCCCTACGAATGGTATATCGTCATCAAAATTAAAGGGGACCAAACAGGTAAGTCCCGCAGAGAAACTCCGGGCATAGCCCTCTCCATCGCCCTCTGAGTGACTTTGAGCTTTCTTATGAGGCCCATTTTTAGCGGCCACGTCTCAGTGCCATAAGTCATCACTGGCAACACACACTGGTAAATTGGTACACTTTATTACACCTACTTTCCCAAAAAAAAAAATATATTTGTAAAATTGTTCATAAAAGATGGAGTTTGGAGTTGGAGGATAGGTACATAAAAAAGAGAACCGAATTTAGATCTTTCTCCTTTTTGATGTCAGTTAAAATTACTGCCTTTCCTTTTTAATCTTTTTAAAGTTTTCCTTTCTTGAACTAGGTTAGGTTAGATCTCTTCATGAGGGGGGAATAATTCGCCTTTCAACAGCAATTTTGCTGAAATCAGACCCTTTGTAACATGCTGTGGTGGCCGCACTATCTGGTACACCTATAATTAGGTATGTTCAAAGAAAATTGTTGTCGCCCGGACGGCGTAGCCATAGCTTAAGATTGGTTACTTTACTACTTAAGCCGTCTACAGGCGATTGTGTACCTACCAACCCTGACCAACTATGGTAGAGTTTTGCTTTTTATTGTTCCTGTTTTTTTTGTCGTGTATGATGTGATACTCCTATAAAGTTCATTATACAGCTTTTATACATTTGCTGGGTTGAGTAGGGTTGATCACGGTACGACTCCAAAGTCACTCAGTAAACATACTACGTTTAACAATGTCAGTCTAGACTTTGGTTTTATATGATTAAAATAAAAATTTCTTTACAGAGTTATGCGCGACCGTCCCCGAACATATTCTCCACCAGCAATAACCAATCCTAACGCGAATTATCAAACAGGAGACGAAGTTACTTGGACAAGGAAGAAACCTAACGGAGCTCTGAAAAACATGAGAATGCCGTATCCGGGGAAATATATTATTTATTAGTTCCTAAATTATAAATATACCTATTTATTCTGGAATAAAATAGTAATAAATCTTAGGCGAAGTCAAATGTTAAGCAACGCCCATCTATCATTTTCATATCAGGTTCATATCAGCTCTAAACATACTTCTAGATCAAGGAAAAATTGCGAAAAGCATAATTTTTTTTTGTCCGTCTGTCTATATCAATAACCAATTTACAATGATCCCACACTGAGCACATTTTGCTTAGGAGCAGGGGTCTGCTAAGACTGGATGCCCATAGATTATAAAATTGTACGGAACCCTCGGTGCGCGAGTCCGACTCGCACTGGGCCGGTTTTTTTTCTACAATGATTGTTTAGAATCCTAATGCTCGCAATAGGAGCTTAAAACAGAGATCATTAATAGAGAACTGCGCTATTTTTTTTTACAACTGCAGATAACATGTTTGACAGAAGTTTATGACAGTAAGTAGTTTTACGAAAAAATTACAGAGTCAATTGTCAGTTTGACTAAGAAAATGTTTTCATATAATTTTATGATATTGTTTGTACCAGCGATTATTGAATGTAAGTTTACTGAAACTAAGTTTACTTTGCTTTTGAATTTACAAGAAGATCAGCTAAGCTAAGTTAAAACTTTGTACAGACGCTCAAGATGTTACAAAAAGTTTTATCTTGAAAACTTCGAAAAATTATTCTCACCAGATAATCAATGACCATCTCACATTATTCCAGCGTATTATTCAACCTTATTTACTCAGTGTTAGTAAAATATCGGAAATTCTGGAGACAGAAGTTATCTACCAACATCTTCCACGCAACTAGTATAATTAGTTAAAAGTTCAAAAGCAAAGCGATAAACTATCAAGACTTTTCGACACAAAGTGTACTTTTTCTAAAAATCAATAGTTTGTTCTGTAAAAAAACTACATAGGGTCTTTACATGTTTTTTCTTGAGCCTCTTACCGCCTTCAGAAAGACCATCGTTGTCAAGAAAATACCCCGCAATAAACATGCCAGAAATTCTTTTTTTCTAAAAACAATTTGCAATTTCTATATTGCTTAATCACAAATTGAACGTAAAATACTCATTAGTCTTGTGCCAATCCTGTAGGAAACATTACGCCAATTTTAGGCTCCAACAATCTTCCAACTTTTGGTAGTTTTTTGAGATGAAAACTACGTTAATCTTGCTTTATCACTATCAGATTTGACGCTGCTACGAAATAGAAGCTTCTGACCTTAGCAATAGGAATAGCAATAGCTGGACCTTAGCAGCTCTAGTGGATAACCAACATCTCTTTATTGTTGGCTTAAAAATAAACTTTGTTACTAGGTTTTCCAGCTATCATAGAGTCTGAATTAAAATCTGACGGGCGAGACGAGACGACGTATCCCAACGGGACTATTGTCGGAAAGTACTCATACGTAGACAACGATGGCACCCCTGTTCAAGTGAAATACTTTGCTGACGAAAAAAATTATGGGTGAGTACATGAACATTAAAAATGTTTAGTCGAAGGCATAAGTATCTATACATGGGTCTATAATGACTCCCATAAAATTTTAAGTCATAATGTATCATTAGTCATAATCAACGTTAGTCATACAGTGATTTATTTCTGAAACAATTTATTTTTCGGAATTGTTAAAAAACAAAACCTAACCTAAACTGCATTCTATAAGATGGCATTTAAAAAAGTCCTGAAAAAAATACCGTTTCAGAAATAAATCACTATATGACTAACGTTGATTATGACTAATGAATGATACATTATGACTTAAAATTTTATGGGAGAAAAGGGGCACCGATCTATACATTCATCGTATCAAATTAACTATACAAACACCAACCTTATGGCTAGTAGCTTAGTGTTGTATGTTCATATAAATATACAACAGATCGCCGGTACAGTCAGGTTATAAATATAATATATCTACTCTATGTTGTACGTATGTTGTACGTTACCAAGGCGTCATAAATATATTATGTATATTTTTGACGCCTTGGTAACGTACAACATACGTACAACATAGAGTATTATATTTATAACCTGACTATACCGGCGATCTGGTAAAGGACCCATGAACCACTTCGATGCGGGCAGTGCAGGACCGATCTTTTTGAAACTCTTTGGTTGAGGCCTTTGTCCTTTAGTAGAGATATTTCAGCTGAAATGTTGATCACATCAACAAAGCCATCGTCACATCCATAGTTTAACATTGCCTCTCAGCTCAAACAGAGAGTAGTGGTTACGAGCCTGGGGACCTTAGTGTTTTGAAAATTCTATCCAAATGAAATTTACACTAATCTTTTTGGTACCGCAAGGTCGGGTCACTTGGACCCTTAAGATGTTCCCTGTCCAAGCCACAAAGTAGAACCTTATTACAATGGAATAACACTGGACAGTAAACGTGTTAACCTTTTTAACGCCAAGCCTAGCCAAAACTTAAAGCTACTTTGAACCTTATGCCATTGCTTGAAGATCACTTTGACATTGTATTTTGTGATATATCAGTCGTTGGCGTTGAAAAGGTTAAGGGTAATTTTGGCAATTGGTAATTATTTCACATTGTCATATGCACAGAAATAATAATAAAGAGGATAGAAGTGCCTTAGACGCGTGACCTTGGCGCCGCGCTTGTGACTCGTAGGTCACAAGCGCGCGACTTGTGGCTCAGTGCTATTTGAAACGTGGGTATGACAACAAGTGCTTTAAAATGGTGTTTTGCAGCATTAGCACTTGCGGAAACTCGTCCACACTGTGTAATTACACTAATAAGGGGATTACATTTCATTGGTATGTATTAATTTAATGTAATAATGCGGTTTATATCAAAATACAACTTGAGAAAATATTTCATTATGAAATATTGGTTTACACGTTATTAACCCGAAACTTCATACACCATTGCTACTCATGCCCATAAAAACGCAGATCATTTGAATTATACGCAGCAATGTAAAGTAATTTTTGATAACCCTTCCGTCTTGCACAAAAGTTCGTGGTACGGACAAAAAAACAGGTTACGACTAGTACAGACATAATGCCGACGCGGTCAATAAAGAGCGCCGTTGTGTAAATGTGGGCATGACTTACGTTGAGTGTTATTCAACGCTATATCTAAGGTGTAAGGTTCATAATTGTTTGTAAGCAAAAATATCAGTAATTGTGTGCGTGATTGCGTAGTACGGTTCCGGTCTTTTGCATGTGTGCATTAACACAGTAAGTAGAGGGGATGAAGCAGCGACACGAGTTCCGGAAGAAAATAGGAACTAAGGCATTTCTATCCTCTTTATTATTATTTCTGTGGTCATATGGCTGGTTGTAACTGACCGCCCCTATACCTGACCCTATATTATGTGTTTTTCATATGGACTAATGTTACGTTCCATTGGATTGAAGTATCCCAACTTTATGGTACCGGAAAACATCGCAAAGAAACTAGTCGTGCAACGGAATATTTCAAACAATTTTTTACCCAATGTTAAATTTTTGACAACAACAACAACTAATGTTAACCCCTTGCTAGCCCTACCAACTTTGTTGAAGCAATATCTCGTTCTCTCCAGTGTATAAACTTCCCACTGGGTCACAAGCCTGTACTGAGTTTTCATATCCCTACCAGGGTTTGTGGTGAAGTTTAGTGTGACCGGGAACTTCATACTCGCCATTGAATTTCTTCTCAGGGTTTTGCAGGTTTTCTCACGACGTTTTCTTTCACCGTAACGCTCATGGTTAATTTGTAATGTAACTATTACCACTCACGGGACTTAGCACGCAATAATATTCACCTTGACTTTTCAGCCACATATCGGTTTCAAATGTAATTTCGCACATAAATTAAGAAAATCTCAAAGGTGTGAGCCCGGGATCGAACCCACGGTCCTCTGCTTGAGAGGGTATAGGTCAAACCACTAGGCCATCACGGCTTTTTTAACAGAAAATTCTATTCTTTTTAGTGTTGAATTGCAAAGCATCAAAGTTGTCGAGGGTACCGAACAACCGGCTCACTTTATCAAACCAGCTAATATAGATTATTTGGCGAATGATCCCTCCACCATACTACCAGAACCAGAGGTCCAGGGAAATACGGGAATCGATTTTCCAACGACCTTTCCCAAACCCGAAGACAAGTATAAAGTCCCTAACCCCATGGACTTAAGTATGAAAAGTACGCCCAAGAACCACTGCAAAGAAAAGCCGCTTGATTACGACTTCACCCGAAACGATCTGATGCCCCTTAAAACTAAAAAATGTGGGAAAGACAGAGTACGTCTTTATTATGATAAACGCAGTAGGAGAGTACGGAAGGCTGTCGGTGCTTATAAAGACGAGATGCCTAAAATTTGTGATCAGTTTTGACTAACCAATTAAGTGTTGTTATACTTTTTAGAATTAATAAAAATAAACTCCTGTGTATGTTCTTGTTATATTTGCATGCTGTATGAATGCAGCGAAAAAGATGGAACAATATATCTAACATAATAATAAGACATGTAACTAACCCTTTTTCTGCAAATAAACAATATCTTATCTTATCTATTTAATCAAACCATTTATACTAATATATAACATATGTACAACTATCCTAGACTAAAAAAAATGTATGTACAATAAGAAAAAAGAAAACAAAAATATAAAATATAACTAAAACATATTCTGAAAGCTAGTCCCCTTAGGCAAGGTGCCGAAGATGCTGGCAGCGTTTCCTCTTTGAATAGCTAAGCTAATTCTTTGTCCGAGGAAGCTGCCAGCTCTTCGGTCACCTGTGACGTCGACTAACCTCTTAGAAATATCCTTAAAGAGCTTTAAGGCGCTAGGACCCCACGGACCAAGGGTCTCGACACCGAATGGGACAAAATCGTATTCGCTGCCTAGACCCCTGTATTTCAGTCTTTTCGCCTTTTCAGCCGCTTCTGAAGCTGCACCAGGTCTGTTGCAAGTACCATGGAGATGGGAAGGGGCCAGCGTGTCTGAACAAGTGGCATCCCATACCAGCACCCGACCCATCTTCCATGGAATCAGACTCATACCATCCGGTCTCTTGCCATCGTCTCTTGCAATGCCTGTGGGCTCAAGCAACGTTGGCACGTTGACGGTGGCAAGGGACCGGCGTATAATGTCGTTTAGTGCAGCATGTCTTGAGAAGCGGCCGGCGCTTTTTTGACATGACAGTCCGTGATGTCCTAGCCGGTCGACGTCACTGCCACAGGGACACACGTGAGGAGCGCAAACCGGAACCCCGAGCCGTAGACAGGTTGCAATTCTGAGCGTGTCAGGCTCAAGAAAGGTTCCAGTATTAGACGATGGAAACGCGTGAAGCCAGTAGCCGGCCTCATGCGTTCCCACAGCCAATAGCCTAGCTCGTGCCGAACCTGTACTACAGCTCAAGAGATGGTCATAGGTAATTTTGCAGTGTATGTCGTCCCAGCTCCTCTGTGAATTTGTAGAAACTGGAAAATTTTGACCTGGGCATGCAATTAAGAAAGCCTTTCTAGCTTCTTCCAAGCCAGCAATCTCAAAGTTTGAAGGGTTGGCCCTTAAAATTTTACTTATGAGATTTGCTGAACTATAGGCAGAAGATAGGAAGGCTGGCAAAGCGACACTCGAAATTTTGCGAGTCCCTAACCCACCATAACGGATGGGCAGGGATGCTTGGGTCCAAGATTGCTCGTTCAGCTGCATATTTAGGATCGATTCTAAGCTAATTTTAATTAAGTCGTCAAATTGAGTTAAAAGATTTGGGTGGTTCCAAAAGGGACAGCAGCGGAGCACATATGTAAATTTTGGGACGAAAAGACAGGATTTTAATATGCAAAGTGCATAATGCGAACTAATTTCAAGAAGACGGTCAGCGGAATTTTGAAATTTAGTAATAGAATTATTAATGTATTCAGGAATAGACGCTTCAAATATTGGGGACCCTAAGAGGCAAAGGGAATTACTGCTTACAATTTTAATATTTGGAGCAAGAATATTGAATTTTTGCTTTACGTCATTTATATTTAAGTTGGAATTATTTATAAAGAGTTCGCATTTGCCAAAATTAAGTTCCAAACCAATGGACTGAAACTTATTTTTGATTGAAAAAAGGTCTGAAAACACAGTATCCACATCACCTCCTAGGGTTCCGTCGTCCAAATACCATACGTTAAATTTAGAATTTAAATTTTTAATTATTGGATTTATAGCTAAACTAAAAATTGCAGGCCCAAGGGGATCACCCTGTTGACAACCTACTTCTGAGGAAAGTTCATTAGAACGATATAACAATTTAGTTGGGTCAGCGTTTGTTCTTGTTTATTTTTAAACTTCAATTAAAAATATTTATAGATATTTCCAACTCGTTTTGCTCGTTTACGAGCTTCTTTAGTGAGTTCTCCTGAAGAAAAAGACATTCCATTTGATCACTGATTTCTCTGGGGTCGTAGCTGTCTTCAATTTTCATTGTTTCTCCGGTAAAACTGTAGCCTAGATTCCTGTCTGCTCTGCTCACTGAAATCTGTAACGTAAACGTTTATCTGAATATGTATACAATCGACATCTATACGACATGTGGAGAACTACCCCGAATCAATGTTCTCTGTGTAAGCTTCTACCATTCTAATTCACTACGCTTGGTAGCGCCTGTAGTAGTTATTGCAACGGAACACAGATGGAGCTAACTTTCACTGTGTTATGGGAACTTTTTTATAATAGGAGTTACAATGTAAATAGAGATAAATCACAAAATTCTAGTTCGTCAATAAACAAAATTGTGAAGGCTAATTCTGGTTATTTTTTACAATTCTGCAGTATGATTGTTTTGCTAACATTATGATTATAATATAACTGTAAAAACGCTTAATAATTCTTATACTAACAGTATAGTAAACGTTCTTATCACCAAGTTTACAAATCCATAGCATAATAGCATTGTTTTTATTAAATGTCTTCTTTTCCGAATTACACTGGTCTGGTTCTTCAGCAGTAATATCAGACTTTGAATAAATCTAAAACATAAAATCAAATGTCAATGAATATACGACATTATTTGGATGATTTTATTTAGGGATTCGTGATTTATACTGGGCCTAGATAAGTAGCTTTAGCTATTCAGAAAATTTATTTCTGCATCTAAACAATTTGAACGAAACGAAAGTGAGACGGTGGAAACGCTCGAACCCATTAAAACTGCTCAAAAAACTTTACAAGGATCTGTTGAGAAAAGAGACTTATAGATAGAGGAAAACAGATAGGAGACAGACATTTTGACAGTGTTTTTTCCTAAGCTGAAACAGAAATATTTCGCTTGCACTACGTCCTCGCTCGGTCAAAACGACCCAGCATGTTTACCTTTGAACTGTCTATCTTTACGGCTTTATTCTCCATTAGTGGTAGAGTTATAGTGGCAGATTCGCTTCCATGTGATTTCATAATTGTTTCCGTAGATGCGCATGGCATCCGCACGCCCATTAAAAGAAAGGAAACGTTTTTGCAGCCACCATTCATCAGAATCCCTGCGTTAGTTGTATGCGATAATGAGGCACTGAAAATAAGTGCTTGTAAATAACGACTAAGTATTATAGTTTTGTTTATTTATCAGATAGCTGGAAATATAATTGAAAACACTTCATTGTACGATTAGGTATATTTAAACGAGATCAAGACCAGCTTGTAAATCAAATAATAAGAGATATTTCCTACAGAATGTTGGCCAAAATTGCTAACAGTAATTGATCATTATGACGTACTTAAAAAAAAAAACCCAGTAAGAATTCTGGCGGTAGTCGGGTACAACAATTATTTTTTTGCAATGTATAGAAAATCGAAAACCATTTCGAGATAAATGCTTTTTAAATCGTTTTCTGTAGTTATTTAATTTTAATATTATGTAATGAATTTATTATATAACAAATAAGCAATGACCTTCATTTGACATTGGTGTAAATTGTGTGACCGGTTCAATTCGTACTTTATTCTGTGTGATTAGAATTCTTCACAATTTACGCGTGGATTATACTACGGAGTTTGATTTGGACCCGCTGTCTGTCATCCAGCACTTTGTCAGTGCCAGTAAAGTGACACAGTGTATAGTGTGCCACTACGCAAAAAATAATTAAAGGGGTTGCCTTATCGTACGCATTTAGATAAATTTAGAAATTTGGCTTTGTGGGAGCCCTCAATTATAATCTGACGTCATCAACTAAAATAGTTTCAATAATTAATTTTTGAAAAAAGTAGAGAACTAAATGACAAAATATTGAAATTAGTTTCTTATAATTGACTTTTCTATACAAAAAAAAATTAAAACCACTGGTAATTTTTTTAGACATTCCCAATTAAGCCAGAGCACCTGCAATGCTTAAAATTTGAGCGCATGACTTTTTTGTAAACAATAGGGCCTTCTGATTGCTGTTAAATGTACAAATGTCTGTACCATATTTGTTCCTTTGTGAATAAAAATACAGCGTAGCAGTTTATGTTTTCTGTGAATGAGGATGCGTTTATAAAATCCCGATGAGGCTGGAAGTTTAATGTTATCCTGGGAACTTTGGAGTGATCGAAGTAGAAATGTTGCAGTATTAAATCTCGAGCGATCATTTTGCGGCAGACAGTCAATGGGCACGTTACTGGCCTGGAAAATAAATACTTTTATTGTATAAAAGAGTGTAAATCGAATGAGGGCAGCAATTTTGAATGCAAAACTTTAATTCCTTATTTATCCGTTTTCTGGTGTTTTAAGTCGTATTCTAGGCAAATTTGAAAGACTGCGATCACTTGAAGTTATTAACATCAGAACTTTCTACTCTTTGCACATTTTAAGAGTTCCATACATCTAACACGATCTTAGAGTTGTGTTTACACTATATTGTTATTTATGCAATTTTTTTTATCAAACTGTTCGTACCGTTCCATGTTGATTTATTGTGTGTGTGAATTATCCATTCTGGCTATAGTTCAAGCAACTGAACTAGTGAGAAAACATTTTTACTAGTTCAGTCACTGAACTACATATTAACTAAACTAGTGAGAATAAAGGCAAGCTACTTTACCTTTGAACGCAATTAGTATTTTTAATATTCTTGCTAAATTTTATTCCTGGGCAAGGCACTGAACTCTCGCCTACAGAATTTTTTTCATTTCTGTACTTCAGCATTGTTTCCTTATTTTTAAAAAGCAATCCCTAAAAGAAAGTGTCATATGTGAATTATTGTACATTTATTTTAATAGTTTATTGTTTGTCATCTTACTTTTTCCGAACATATCGTTCTGCTACACATTAACTTTTTATCCTCTCGAATAATATCGACGCTTTTCAATTTTGGTCTTCGGTCTAAAAATATAAATTCTGTTAGTTATAGGTACAGTGGAAGAAATTGAATCACGTACCATGGAATCACTATTTTTACAATTAATTTTACGATGATTTCTTTCGTAATGTTCAAAATATTAACATGAAATTTGCAGTGAAAAGGTTCCACCCTGGTATATGATCCCGTTTCTTTGACAGTGTGTGGTCTCATCAAAATTAACCTCGTGACCGTATTATGCCTTACGGAAGCATTTGGAGCAATGATTATGGTCCCCGCTTGCAAAATCTTCATCATAAAAGTCATTGACTATTTCATGATCTTGCTTTCCTTCTTTGCTATTTCCTTTGGTTTCCTTCATATTGGAATCACTTTTTAGATTCTTTGAATCACAATTAAGCAGAGAAGAGACTCCTTCATCTGTTAACATATAAATATCAGTTAAAAATACTTTTAATAAAAGATTTTTGCTGACTGTACCTACCTATTTATACTGCCATCCTACCTGTACGGTATTAAAAAACTTGTAGAAAAAATATTGTATTATTTTGTTTTATTTTTTGTAAAATATGAATGCTAACGACCAAAAAGATCACCTAATAGTAATTGAACACTATTTCCTGAAGTGACACTCTTGACACGAGAGGATTTTTAGATGGAATGGCTTCACATCGGAACAACAATATAAGCACAGCAATGCGTTTTGTGTTGTAAGGGGCTACGAAATCAAAATCTTTGATATACATGTGTCTTTTTTTTTCAACCAACGCTTTCGGAATCACCACCATTGCCAAGAAGAATGCACTGAAAGAAACTTGCAGAAAGACATTTACACCAAAAATTATGTTACAATTCACTAAACTATTAATACAAGGAAGACAGAAGGAAATTAAAATATATCCGGGTGGCATTTTACTATGATCTTTGCTGAAAGTATAGTGTTATCTGATTAATTGTCAATCAATTTATCATAATTTTAAGTTAGGTTAAGTAAAACAAAAATACATTAAAAATTAAACGTTTTATTACAGGTGACAACCCTGCCGCTATAAAGTTACTATTTACATTTGCACATGACACATGTCATTCACTTCACTTCTTTCATTGCTCGATCAACTTGCTAGGGTTGAAACAGGCGGATTATTGCACTAAAGTTTAACAAGCTTTATCTCGTAAACGGTAAAGAATATTAACATAGTTTATTAGGAAAAAATAAAGCTCTTAGGGTGAACGATTCCCCGTTTTTTTAAAAACTCTTCATTCTGTTCCACGCGGTATGTATCCATCGGGAGACCCACATGCGCGTTTTCTTTCCTAAATAGTTTTCACTACATCGACGCATATGTATGTAAGTAGTTTGAGCTCGTCTTAAAAGAGTTGGTACTTTAAAATCAATCAATTTCAACCAAAAACTATGTAAATTCAAAGTGTTACCAGTTTTCCGGCATGTATCGCAAACGACGTGGCCAGACTCGCAAACATACAGCACGGTTTTGGCCGACACGCCAGCACATATTGAGCAACAAACAGACTCCAGTTTCGTACTCGTACATCTCTCTTCCGGTTCAGAGATGTGGACCTTAGATAAATAATTAATGTTTAAGTCACGGCCACGGATCGTTGTGGCATCCCACAGAACTACTGCTATGTGGAAACACTAGCTTTATCCTGCGGCTTTCTGTGTTAGAAATTCAAAAAAGGTTACGGTAACATTTTCAAAGCACAACACGTGCGCTCAAACAACGCTGTCTTTTGATTGCAGACGTGCACCACGGCTACGTCTATGAAAAAAAAAAACAAAAATCAAAATTTTTGTTCTGTAAGTAGGACCATCAATGCCAAGAAGCATGCGCCGCAAGACTTGACAGAAAGTCATCTTTTCAAACTAAAATAAAATAAACAGTTAGAAACAAATGAAACATAATATACAATATACATGTTTACATAGCTGCGCTGCGAGGATGTACTCGCAAATAATTTATATCCGTTAGCACTTTGTATGGTGTTTGTGATGGGTTCTGCATTTTAACAACACCTTGTCGCACAATTATAGCTGTGGTGCACGTTTCATAGCGGAGAAGCAAGGTAAATTACTGCAGTTCGTTCATAAAATATGGTATCTGCAAAGTAACGCCTGCACCATTCAATCATAATGCACATGCTATAAATTAGTAATAATATAAATCCCGAAAAGCTCAAAGGTATAACCCAGGATTAGAACCTACGATCCTTAGTTTTAGAAGCCCTAGATCAAATCACAAGACTACCACGTCTTTCATATTGCAATGCTACCTCACAAAATGACTTATTACATCGTGTAAACTTGTAAACGGTGCTATCATGTTTTGCAAGTATAACTTACGTAGTAGTGTATAAATGAGGAGTAAATCACAAAACTCAGTTTAACCTGTGGTTAGAGGCCAAAGTGAGGTAACGAAAACGACTATTAATGTCAAAGATGTCAACCCAAATGTGATCAATGTTTGACATTCAAGTTGACTATAACATCACTTTAAACATGAAACTACCGTGAGACTCACTAATAGTGAAAATAAACGGACCACTCACGTCTTAAAACGAGTTTAACTCGACATGTTTCGGGCTAATCCGTAGCCCTTCCTCTCGGAGTCGCACGTCACGGCGGCTGCCAAACGTGCACACGTGCATGTGCACGTGCCAAGTGTAACATCACTTGATTAATATACGTCAACTGTCACGTGTCAGGCCAGAGGCGTATTGTCTAACGCGCGGACGTTTGCCATTGCTTTCAGTCTCATACCATATGACAGAAAGAAATAATGAATGCGAGAGCAAGTTACAAGGCGTTAGACAATAATAAGTGTACAGGTGTGTACCCTAGCCTAGGGTTCCATAGTTGCGTAAGCTTTGGTCGACTATTACACGTTAACTTGCAAAATCTACATAGCTTTCCTTTTAGAAAAAAAAAGAAAGAGAGAAAAAAATACATTTAATTCACGAAATTTGGCACTTCTAAACAATAATAGTACATTGTGCATCAAGGACCGTAAGTAGGGGATTGCTAACGAGAGTCTATTAGAAGCCCGACGCCGAAGACGGAGGGCTTTTAATGACTCGAGCTTGTAATCCCCTTACTGCCCGTGATACACACAATGATTATCATCACATTGCGAGGAACGAAAATCCAGAAACAAATTATTTTGTCATTTTTTTTGATGTATTTAGTCAATAAACATTTAAATTGAATATAATAATGGCTACCCGGCATTACAGATTGTCACTTTTTTCGAGTCATCTACCATTAGATAATGTAAACTGTGTTTAGTTTAGAATTAAAATGGTTATACCTGCGGCCAGATTCCGCCAACATGTTAAAAAAATATTTACTAAAATTATTGCAAAACTATTTGATACTTATATGTAAATTTAAAATACGAAAATAACGAAGTTTCATGAAGCGTAGATAAGTTTTGTGTTATAAGTTATAAAATTGGGTTGTAGTTAAGTTTTAAAGATATACATAAAACGTTGGCTGACTTGAAACCTCCTTAGTCTGAAATGACATACCTACTATAATTTGTTCGCAAATCTTGAAACTAAAGTTAGAACTCCCTTGGGAGGAAAACTGTACGTTAATCCACAAACTCCCTTAAGAACAATTTAGGTCATTGTCATTTAGTATACAGGCATTAAATAATACCATTGACGAGCAAGTGTGATGAGATGAAAAATAAAATACAATCAATTCATCAACTTATACTACAAGGGCCATAGGGCCGAGCCATATGACCACGGCACGGCGTCGTAACGTGAAACGGCGCAGCGCGCCGTGCAGTTATACGTCGCCGCACCTTGCAGTTATACGTCGCCGCACCTTGCAGTTATACGTCGCCGCACCTTGCAGTTATACGTCGCCGCACCTTGCAGTTATACGTCGCCGCACCTTGCAGTTATACGTCGCCGCACCTTGCAGTTATACGTCGCCGCACCTTGCAGTTATACGTCGCCGCACCTTGCAGTTATACGTCGCCGCACCTTGCAGTTATACGACGCCGCACCTTGCAGTTATACGTCGCCGCACCTTGCAGTTATACGTCGCCGCACCTTGCAGTTATACGTCGCCGCACCTTGCAGTTATACGTCGCCGCACCTTGCAGTTATACGTCGCCGCACCTTGCAGTTATACGTCGCCGCACCTTGCAGTTATACGTCGCCGGGTCGTGCAGTTTATACGTCGCAGCGCCGTGCAGTTAGCTATAAGTACGTCACCGCGCCGTTTCACGTTTACGACGCCGTGCCGTGGTCATGTGGCCAAGCGCACACCTACTCAACATGGTACGGCAGCGGTGGTTTTCAGTATGACCTTTGTACTTAAACCTACAACCTAAATAACACTAAATCTGCCGTGACGGCACGAACTTTTAATTGCGTTGTACTCATACATATTACAGTCAATTTTTTCACTTATCCAAAGACAAACATTTAGCTTGGACTCGACTCTAAAACAATTCGCATTTTAAAGGTAACTATTTCGCAAACGGACCCGTAATATTTTTAAATGACCTAATCAAACAACATCGCACACCACACCATAATGATCACAAAAATGATCAAAAGCATCCACGTTTTACTTGTAGGGAAGATGCACTATATTCAATGAATGCATCCAGCTCATGTAATAGTTTGTATGCAATTACTGGCAGCGACGTCATTCAGTTGATACAGTTAAGTTTAAAGACAAAGAGTATTTACGACGAGAGCTGGCAAAGCGCGTTTTGGTACGCGTTTGTAAGAAAGGCACGAGTTTTAAAATTAAGTGTTGTGTGAAGTCATCATAGCAGTCAAAAGACGTCCACTGTTGAACAACGACCTAGGAGGCCTTTGTTGAGAGTTTTATAACGATCAGTCCTGCGCTTCCAACATTCAAGCGAGCTTTGCCAGATCGTCAGTCCATTTTATTTGCGGCCGCCATTCTAAAACTTTATTATCCCATCAGCTGTAATGTGATAGGGTGTGATGTACTGGATCTATATGAATGGTCATAAAAATCAAGTTCCGAATGTATCGGTTGTCATAATTTTAATTCGTCATAAAGTTAAAGCTGCATTTCTGTTTTTTTTTAACCGTTATTAATCTAATCTGACCTAATTACTTGTACTATGACGTATTTTGTGACCTGACTCCAGTGGCGTGGAGTATATTTTCTAAAGTAAACCCAGAAATTGAGTATGTAACTATATGCCTTCAGATAAAAACATCAATTGCGTATAGTATTTGGAAAATATTTACGTTTCCCGAGGGCGTATTATGTAACTACTTAATACTCATACGCATACTCCATCTCTTTCTACCCACATCCTATAAGACCGTGTGATAGAAAGAAGTAGTGAAAACGATCGCGAATTCGAGTGCATTAGACAATAAATCCTCCAGTGGAAACGGTATTGTTAAGGCGATTGCATTCTATGAAATAAAATTTCCTGAAATTCTGAATACCGCACTGTTCCATAATTTTATGGTTAACAAGGGAACCCTGAGCTGTGTACCTATACAAGCCCTTGAGTACCCTAGAGCACTGTAATAATTGTTAGTAGTACTTGAGTAGTATTACAAAAATGTACAGTGTAAATATAAGCTAAAGGTAGCTCCCGTAAAGCGTGCTATACGTGTAAAGGTGAGGTAACACTGGCAACGGGCACTTCGTAGATAGCGATGTGTCTCATTGTGTTGTTTGAATTGGTTATTAGGATTATGGAAGGCAGAGCCTATTGTTATTCTACGCACTAATCCCTAGTAAACGAGTTGTGGTTCTGTTTTAAACAGTTCATAAAGTTACACTGGCAGTTTCCGGATTTGTCTACATGTTTGACTAATTTAAATTAAAGGGGTTTACCTTTCTCTCCATAATAAAATCAATGAAAACAAGTTTACAAAATCCTTCTGCTGCTGCGATTGAAGTAAGAATTTGACAATTAAAATAACTTTTTAATTAAGCAGATGTCATTTTCCTCTCCAACCTCCGATCGAAACGTCGGAAAAAAGGCAAAATAGGATACCTGGTTTTGAAATCTTAGTTTCTACGGCCTTTCCTTATAAAAATAAGAATAAATGTGTTTTTCAATTTTGTGTTGACTTTATGACCTTATCTTACTTACTAATTTTCTATACTTAAGTACCTACTTACTTATCCCATTAATCCTACTAATATTATAAACGCGAAAGTTTGTAAGTATGGATGGATGGATGTTTGTTACTCTTTCACGCTAAAACGGTTTGACGGATTCTGATGAAATTTGGCGCACAGATAGTTTATAATCCGGATTAACATATAGGATACTTTTTATCCCGGAAAATTGCATAGTTCCCGCGGGATAGCGATAAACGAATTCTTCGCAGACGGAGTCGCGGGCAGCAGCTCGTATTATTATAAACTTCAAAGTTTGTATGGATGGGATGGATGTGTGGGTGTTTGTTACTCTTTCACGCTAATACGGTTTGACAGATTCTGACGAAATTTGGCACACAGATAGTTTATAACCTGGATTAACATATATGATACTTTTTATCCTGCAAAATTGCAAAGTTCCCTCGGGATAGCGTCTAACGAGTTCTTCGCAGACGGAGACTTCGGAGACAGAGTCGGAGAATATTTTATTTTTTTACTTCGACTTTTACTTCATTTCGTTAAAAAAAAACTTTGATGATTCGATCAGTTTATTAAAAAGAATTGGTATATAACAGTTCTGCAGTTGAATATTGTGCATTGTGCAATAGTCCAGCGTAACTGTTGAGTCTGTTATGAGTCTGCAATAGCAATTAATACTGCATAACACAAATAAACTCGTTTTCGAGTAAAATACCAAAAATAAACTAGAATCGCGTGAATCCGGCTTTTATGCACATGTAGCCAGATAGCAACTTGGTAAAAAATAAAAATCGAATAGTGTTGAGCCTTTAAACTAAACTTGCAAGATAAAGCTCCAAACGCACAGACAGTGGAGTGAAGGCGTGGCGGTGCGGTGGCGGTGATGGTTGTAATATTCTAACTTGTATGAATGAGTTCGCGGTAATACGATACTGCACAACCGTTCATACAAGTTAGAATATTACAACCGTCATCGCCACGCCTCCACTGTCTGTGCGTTTGGAGCTTAAATCATTACACATTAGACGACCAGATGGCCTAGTGGTTCGAGAACCTGACTACGAAGCTTGAGGTCCTGGGTTCGATTCCCGTGTCGGGGCAGATATTTGTATGAAAAATACGAATGTTTGTTCTCGGGACTTGGGTTTTTAATATGTATTTATGTATGTATCTATCTATATAAGTATGTTTATCCGTTGCTTAGTACCCATAACACAAGCTTTACTAAGCTTACTTTGGGACTAGGTCAATTGGTCCCATGATATTTATTTATTTATTAACATTGCGGAGTTCGATTGACGGTTTCAAACTCGTTAGCTTTGCAATGTAAATAAATGCTACTTGCCTATTTTTCTTGCAAGTGTAAACTGGGGTTTAAGCTTAGCTCAGTAGAGTCAAAATGTATGAGCATTCGCTGCCGGCTGTCAGACTCGAGATTACTTCAGGTGCTACAAACGCACATGTGCGTTCTTATGACTGCCAAACTATGGCAGCGGCACTAGGCGAAAGTCACAAAAACGCATAAGTATATGCGTTCCTGACAGTGAATGTGTTGAACTGAAACCAAGTTTAACGGCTAAATCGAGACAGAACCCAATTGGGTTGTTTACTCTCGACGAAACACCCAAAATATTAAGATACACATACAAGCTAGGTCTAGGATTTGAGTTTGCATCTTCTACTGCCAGAAAGTAGCAGAACTCAGACAAATCACCGAAAAATGAATACAGAATTAGAACAAGAGTCATTTTAAGTATATGTGTATGATTATTGTTATTTCCCAATCTGCCCTGCAGGCTGGGCCCGCATGGGAAATACGGTTCAGCCCCTCTCATTCTGAGAGGAGGCCTTTGCCCTGCTGTGAGACGTAAATAGGCTGGGATGATGATGATGATGATGCTCAAAAAAAAAAATCAAAAAAAAAAACAAAAAGTTTATTTGGTTTTAACAAGATGATGATGTACATAATAACGGCTCTATTACATCCCTTTCCATTTCTGACTTGTAATTGTCATGCGGTGATCAGTCCAAGCTCCGGCAAGTAGCTCACTTGTTCTATGCAGTCAGCATTGTCACATAAAACGAGCCCCATGGAAAGTAGACCAATCGCACTCGCCGCTTGCGCAACTCTTCTCGCGCATTAGTGACATATTGTAATGTAATTCTTTTCGACACTGGAATTGGAAAATATGTGAAACTACAGTTTCCGTAACACGGTTAGACAATGAATTGGACGTGCACTTCTATTAAGGCTGAGGGGTATTATGCTGTCTTCAAGCGATGTTGTTGACTGATTTGTACGTAAACAACATCGTCGCAAACTATTATATAGTAAACAATGGTGCTTGATTTTGTTGCACTGGTCTTGTGGCAGGAAGAGTTTGATAGCTGGCTAAATTACAGATTGTCTCTGAGTAAAAAAAAACATTTAAAACTAGCCTCTAAAACTAGTACAATAAACCCTTAAGTAGGTAGTCGAAGCCGAAAAATTCTGGGATTTTTTTATTATTCTTTTATTTATTGAGAGAGGGAGGCAAACGAGCAAGCTGGTTATTTGATGGGAAATGATCACCACCGCCTATGAATATAAAATAAATAATAAATAAATAAATATCACGGGACAATTCACAGCAATCGACCAAGCTTGTGTCATGGGTACTAAGGCAACAGATAAACATACTTGTATAGATAGATACATACTTAAATACATATTAAACACAAAAGACCCGAGAACAACATTCGTATTTCTCATACAAATATCTGCCCCGACGCGGGAATCGAACCCCGGACTTTAAGCTTCGTAGTCAGGTTCTCTAACCAATTAACCATTTGGTCGCAAAATAACTCAAGGGGAGTCACTGATTTGTTTCCGGCCTTCAAACGAAGTATAAATCCTTTTCATGTTAATTCCCTTGAAAATTCCCAAAAATGACACCGTGCTCTTCATTTATGTCTCTAAACGTCGGTCGAGGTTTAGGGATTTTATTCCAATCCCGTTGAAACATCACAATAAAAAGTATTCTTTGTGTTATTCCACATAAAAATACATACAGATGCGCACACGCATACGCACAAACACACGACACACACGCACCCTTTAAAAGTGTCCACGGATTCCATTTTGAATTTTAAGTCACAGAACCCAGAAAAGCACTAATAAGCAGTATCATTATAAATAATTTATTGAATCAGGAATCAGGCGTTACTTTGCGGAGATTCCTATTAATGAACTGAAACAATTACTTTGCTCACCCGCGACCTTACGATAGTTAGGTTTATATAAGAAATGCGTGTTCATGCAGTTCCTCCACCTCCACACTGTACGTACACACAAAAATCACAGAAACCCAACTATGACCACCACCAAACTACACTGATGCGTTTCGAACTCAACCAGAGCTCATCATCAGAATACCTGATACAAAATATCAAAACGTAACTAACGTAAGATCGCGGGATAGCAAAATAATTGTTTCAGTTCAGTATCTTTTTATGTAATCAAGAAAAGGTTTTTCACTTTATTTTCTTTTTAGATTTTCTTACGTTCTGCAGCTGGCTGTGCCCGGTGCTTAGGTATGCAAGGATTATCAGTGATTACTTATGTGTGCCCGTACAGTTTTCCTTAAGGTATTTCTGTAATTCACATGTAATAGTAAATTTCAAATGAACTTTTCTAAATAATTATTGTAGGGTCAAGTGCAAAAATAAGTATCGATTTCATCCTCTCATAATTATGTACCAATACCTTAATTCGACGACATAAGAGCTATGGGACATATTTATGAGCAAGTTGCGTGCACCCATATTTTTACACTTGACGTACATAAGTACTGAAGAATTTTTTATAACAAGCTCTGCCTAAGAAATGGTTCACGACCTCGCTACTACGGCTCTTAGCGATATGAAAGTTAAAAAATGTTAATTTCTTAGCGACAATCAAATGAGTCACTGCACTAAAAGTGTGTGAATATACCTACCTCTACATAACAATAATTGTAAGAGCGGTAATAATATGCAAATGACGACTGCTGACAAAAGATTATGTGCTTATTCCGGATACTAAAATAATGTAATTTAACGGTGACAACTAAACATTCACTCCAAACGATATAAAAGTTAAAAATAATTACTTTATTAAAGTATTAACGACCGCCTTAGCCTAGTTGGTAGTGCCCTGCCTACGAAGCAAGAGGTCCTGGGTTCGAATCCCGGTAAGGGCATTTATTTGTGTGATGAGCACGAATATTTGTTCCTGAGTTATGGATGTTTTCTATGTATTTAAGTATTTATTTATCTATACCTATAAGTATGTTTATCGTCGTCTAGTACCCATAGTACAAGCTTTGCTTAGTTTGGGACTAGGTCGATTTGTGTAAGATTGTCCCCTAATATTTATTTATTTTTATTTATTTATTTATTTCTTTTTGAGCTACAACGTAGGGTCCTAGCCACTGGATGATCACGGGCATGTATTCTGCAATGGACTATACAGGGGTGGCCAACATGATTAGACCCAAGATCTACTCTTTACTGACGAAACCCTGGGCGATCTACCAATGACATATACGCAGCAGTTGGTGATTGAATACGTTGCGCAGTCTGTTCTATGTATTTATATTTTTTGCAACGATCGACTGAACTAATAGCCGTGGTCGACCGGTTGGCCACCCCTTGACTATAAGATGATGATGATGATGTTAGCAAAAATCAGGATGAGTCATGTGATCAAGTTTGGTATGAAGTATCTTTTTGTATTTTTATTTTTCATACCAAACTTGTTAAAGTATGGCCTAGTAGCGACATCTTTTAGTCCGGGTGAGCGGTTAGTTCCGAAGGAGTGTTGACGTTTCTCGATGAGAACTGAACATAGATGGCGCTGTATCACTGCAGAAGTGATTATAGCAGGCTGAAATGTATGATAAATAGGAAAAATTTGTGTCTAAACTCCTGACCAGTGGTGGTGTAGAGGGGTTTAGCACGTGGCACGGAATGCCAAGGACCTATTTATTGGGTTCGATTACCAGCGCTGGTCTTTTTCTAGGGTTTTTTCTGTGCATCTATGTTTCAGTTTGTATTTAGTTTGAAATAATGTGATCGTCAGCGGAAAAACGTCCACTGCTGGACATAGGCCTTCCCCAAAGAATGCTCCTGCCCTGCTCGCATCTATCAGTCTCCTGCGACCTTCATTAGGTCATCTGTCCGGTCTGCAAGCGTGCTGGGTCTTCAAGGACGTGGCAAATTGGCAATATGAGAGGTGTTGTACTCTTTCTTTACACTGCTTAATACAGTCTGCAATGAACTGTAAAGTCCATGTTGACGATCATTATAGCAAAAGTCACCGACAGCCATCGCGTTTTCGTTAGTATTTTGTTTCAGTATTTAGAAGATGCCATTGCTTGTGAAAGATTAGAGTAACGCCATTATAATCACTTGTATCAGATATATAAATTGCAATGATATCAAAATGAGACCGAAAACCCGAGGATTGTTTACAGTTTACGTTTCTTAGTATTAAAAATTAAAACATAGTAAGTTGCTTTTTATGTACCAGTAAAGAATATCATATTTTGATTGAGATAATTTGTAGTATGCAAAACAGTACAAATTAAAGTTTCCTCACAACAGGAACGCTTATGACTGTGGTTAATTTTTACACGTAAACTGATGTAAGTGCGGTAATCATCAATCATTATTCAATGTATTACTAAGCGCTACAACCGCGAGCTACATTACAGTCTACTCTATGTCGGTCTCTCATTCAGTTGGAAGTAATTAGAGAGGGAGAGTACGACAAACTCCGGGGTTTCATGAGTACTTGTTGTTTGATACAAGTTTACGCTTTACTACTCATAATAGTAGTAATGATGCATGTCAAATTGCAGACTCCGACTGATAACGGCACAGGTATGTATTACAATACCGAAGTACGAAAGACCGAATGTATTAAAACATCGAATGGGTCAAAAGACCGACACGATTTTTTTCTGAAACCGTAAACTTAAACCGTGAATCATTAAAAACGATTATGATTTACTATCACATTATTCCCAAAAAAAACCGTCCAACTGCAACAATTGGCTACAAGTTGTTACGCCTCCACTACCCGATCTCAGTTTTCCCAGCCCACCACCGCAGCGGGTATAAAGACTGTGTGAGGTTTCACTCCACACATTCGACAACTAGCCTCCAAGGTGTTTGATTATTTCGGTTTTTGGTGTCAGTGTTTTAGTGAACAAAATGGCCTTGAAGGTGATTATGGTTTTTGATTTATTAAGGGCTGAAAAAGATTGAATGGTTTAAGAAGTTTTGATACTTAATATTGAATGAAGAGATCGCTTTTATCTTTTTTGTGTACCACTTTGTTTTTGCCCTTCTTCTTTTATAGTTACTTAATTGTTAAAAAAATCGTTTTAATACAAGCTTTTTAAAAGATTTTGATTTTTGCTCCATAATGCTTGCATTGTCATTGAAACAAAAAAATGTTAAACTACATATTTTAATCTAAATTTTAGGTAAATTTGATCGTTAGAAGTGGGTGAAAAGATTGACTTGATCAAACATTGCAAGTAAAATTTATTCTAGCTTGTAAAAAATCTTGTAAAACAAGATATCAGATAGTTAGACGGGTCGTTTTCAAAATGATTGTACATAGTTAAGGGCTTAATGAAAACAAAATGATCGCTTCCTTTGTATAATGAAAGTTAGTCATACAAATTATATGGGTAACTTGCGTTACACAAAGGAATCAATTAAGTTTTGTTTTAATAATTGTATACAATTTTTTTGATATTGACTCAGATACAGATACGCGGGCTCCAAATTTAAGTTTCTGACAGTGCGTACGAACCCGTTTATTTCCTATAAAAAATACAAAAAGCACGAAATTTCCAAGGGCTTTTATTTCAATCAAGATATGAGTCTTAATGCCGACAAGACGTGTCAAATCACACACCGATTTGATTTCCTCTGACTATTAATTTATCTGCTTAAGTATATTAATTTAACCACTCTAGTGTATCAGAAAACAGCGGCTTGTAATGTTGGTACAATCGGCGAAAAATATGGTCTACCACCCAACGGTTGAAGTTCATTTGCACGTCATGTTACAACAAGGTCGATTTTCCCTTGCAATAGTATTATGATGACAGTGAATAATGACTTCACTCACTCAGTTAGAAATGTCAACCTAAGCGATATTTAAATCTCACAGAAACTTTTGTCAAACTGGCAGACCACTTTCTTGGCGGACCGTACCGGATAATTTAAGTTTACTTACTTGAGGATTGCACTTAGGAATTGTAACCGTAGTAAATAAGTGAAAATTTTTCGTTTATTGGCAAAAAAAATCAATAGATTAATGGACGTGTGTAATTCCCGCATAGGCGCATACCTAATCTATTCACATTAAAAAAAAGTACCTACCACTTAACTTTGTACCTATTGCTAACACCACGGAAGTAAATGCTCAAATTAAATATCTAATCGATTAACTGATCAGAGTATTTAGAGCTGTACTTAGTATCCCAATCCAGTATCCAGTAGTAGTTATCCAATATTCAATATTTTGCACTAGTTACTTTTAAACGGCATTTTTGATGTAATTTCAAAAACCACTTCCCTGCAGATTCGCTCTTATTCGCGGAGACGTAACAACTATAATTAGGACTAAGTGTATACGGGTCATACATTTTTTTTTCGGGTCTTTCCTGAGGACATGCCGAGGGTCAAGGTTAACGGTCTATAGTCAATATTTTATAATCATGTGTATTTCGGCGTGTGGGTCTCCTGGCTAACTTTTTCGGTCCATTTAATAAATCTTAAGTTTGGCGACTCGGAATCACAAATTTTATGTCCACAGGAGAGACTACTTTTGTTTCTTACGGTGTGTATGACTGTCCAAGTATGCATATCAAATATGTGTCAATAAATATCAGCCTCTCTCCCTCTTTCTTATATTTTGGCGACCAAAATCCATAAATAACATGTGCATTGTCCAGTTATCGTTATTATTATTAAAGACAGTTGTTTCACAAGGTAACAAATTGATTGTAAACTGTTAGAAAGTCAATACTTCGTCAAATAAGGAATTTCCTAATAATTATCGCGAGTAGAAATTAATTTTAGATTTGTACGATAAAGCGGTTCCTGATTATTACAACCAATAGAGCTATTAAACAAATCACTGTAAATTTACTTTATTTTACTTCTTAATTATACCTTAAAACTTTTACACGTATCGAATGTTTCATTAAAATGACAATATATTCTGAAATATCTGTTAAAAATTTGTCTGAGCGCTAGCTCTGTGTATAGTATTTTTATTACATTCGCAAATAGATAAAACTAAAAATAATAATAAATTAAATATAGATTGCATTATAGGTATTTTATGTTTTAAATTTTAACTCCTTCATTAAAAATTAATAACTAATCAAATCACGACTCAAATATTGCTGAAAATTACCTCAACACGGTTCTACTTTTAACCACGACTGCTGCTATATGGCCGAAAGCTCCAAATGTGCCGTTAATTATTATAAGTATTATAGGCATCACACATTTACATTTCAAATTTACCATGAGCTTTACGGTGAAGGAAATCATCGTGCAGCAGAAATTCAATAGTGTGTGTAAAGTCCCCAATCTGCACTGGCCCGCGTGGGATCTACGTACAAGCCCTCTCTTTCTGAGGGAAGCCTGTGCTCTGTAGTAGGACATATAGGTATATGTTGCAATGATGATGATGATAGGTATCTATTTCAGCCCTGGATACTTATTCCATGCGGAAAGTCATCTTTCATCACATATCATGCACGTTTTATTCATCTCAGTTTATTTGAGTGTTATTCCATTTCTATTCTACCCATGGTCCATGACTTATGTATACATGAGACATTAAGGGGCTGTTTCACCATCCATTGATTAATTTTAACTGACGGATAAACGTGATGCCGTCTCCATCTATTCGAACAAAACAAAAGTCAAAGTCAAAATTCTTTATTCAATTTAGGCATCAATTGATGCTCCTATGAACGTCGAAGAATCTACCACCGGTTCGGAAAAAACCCTGTTGAGAAGAAACCGGCAAGTAACTCAACAAGGTATATTTTTTTCAATCAGATCTACATTGTTATTAAATTACATACATCTAAAGTATTTAATACAATTAAATTTTTTAACACAGTAGATACGCTATTTGAGACTAGGGATCGCCAATGCGGATCGGAATTATTTCCAAACATCCCTGTCCATGATATAGTCATTAATTTTATAGTACGCCTTAGATATTAACGTCTTCTTCACAATGGATTTGAATTTTGTATCAGTTTGTTCGGTTATTATTTTCGGAATTTTATTATAAAAACGTATGCATCTTCCCAGAAACGACTTTTTAGTTTTAGCCAGTCTGTAAGATGGAACTTTAAGCTTCCCTGTGTTTCTAGTAGTCTTTGGCTTATCGTCGTTAGTGGAAAAATCACATATCAAAGAGAGACGGCATCACATTTATCCGTCAAATAAATTTGATCAATGGATGGTGAAACAGGGGGTAAAAGACTATGTCGATGGCTGCATAAATAAGGTAAACGTACCAATGCTCGACACCTCAACGCCCAGTGGATGACACCCGTCTCTCACCTCTCTTACTATGTATGACATAAGATTGAAGGTCCCATGTTTTGGGTCAGTGTCGAGCACAGGAACGTTTACCTTAAATAAATCATCCTAGAATAGTCTGTAACCTGAGTATTCGTCTTATTACGTGATATTTGTCAAAGTGAAAACAAAAGTGAACTTGCTAAGGCAAGAAAACATTCCACGTAACATCAATGACAATTACCGGCATTTTCTGAAAGTGCGTGGGATTTCAACGAAAAAAACTCCTTTGTTTTATCGATGATGTATTGATAATACAATAAGTATGTCCATTGTTAGCTTTGAAGTCGTATTTTATTAGCTCCCGCTCGTAAAGAAGTGTTGAGTAGTGTTTTTTATTATTGTTTAATTGTTAAATAATGAAAGAGTTTAATTCATACAAAGGAGCAGTAAACGTCGTTACGTGTTGCTTATCTAATTATGTTAAAAGCAAAGTTAAAATTAGGGCCTGTTATAAATTTGTAGGTTCCTACGAACTTCTTTTTTTAGTGTTACGATAGTAAGTTTTTGGGTCATGTATCTTATTAAATAATTTGGTTAGTGAAATTATACGCTGATACCTATCTCTGTCTTCGAAATAGAGACGAAGTTCTGTAATCGGTAAAGAGAGGGCGGTATTAGTACGCCTTGCCTTGTTCATACATTTACACTCACACAAGTGCAACTGAATTATCCAAGTAAACTAGTTGAGCTACGCACACGTGCACGAGGCAAGGGCCGCTTTTACCCGGCTTTGATACCTTGTTTTCTGAATTTTGTCTATACTTTTTATTTGGTCTGAGACCTCTCTTAAGTATAAGTAAAATAGATAACGCTTAATTTACTTACTTCTCACAAGTAAACTAAGCCAATACCCGTGGATGGGGCCAAACTTATATACTATAGACGTTTAAATATGCTACTTATTTAAACATGTTTTAAAATAATTCTTCAAACTCAACACAACCCAGTTTGAAGTGAATTTAATTTAGCATCTCTAATAGCTATCATAGGTAACAATGCAATGTAAGCAAGGGATTATTCTCAACTAGACTAAAATACAAGTTTGGTGATAAATTTGTTTTACGCTGAAAATTCTTCCATCTCTGTATTGTATGTATTCCTAATTACCTACCTGTGCTGTTTGTATTAAAAATTCATAGGTTTGTTTATTTTTTCCAGTTGGCAATTGTGGCTCTGGCTATGGTGGCGTCTGCGCACTGTCGGATGTACACGTACGTGCGGCCTGTGGATACGGAACCCGCGGCGTCCAATCAGCGAGCGCAGCCGAGGTTGGGCTTCGAGCACCATCGTATTTCAGAGGACGAGCATGTTGATTATTACGTAAGTGAATTTTTACATTTATTTTTTAAAGCGTAGGAATTATGTGATTTACAGGGATTAAAACCATCCTATGATTCAAACTATTTCTGTAAGTACCAAATTTCAACCAAATCGGTTCAGCGGTTTAAGCTTGAAGAGGTAGCAGACAGATAGACACACTTACGCATTTATAATATTAAGTATGTATAGATGTGTTATAATTTTATAATACTTACTCCTAATAAAAAACAAACGGCATTTACCAATAAGCAAAATTACCAACACGCTAAATGACCAATCAACGTACCTATAGAGGCGACGCGCGACGTGGTGCGAGTAAACTAACAGTCAAAACGTGATTTTTACCTCTTCTTTTTGTACCACGTAGATTTATATACTAGCCCCAACATTAAAGAATTAAACAGCTTTGGGCGCACTTTGACCAATAGGCATAATGTCTAATGAGTAATCATAATAACAATCACAAAAAAGCAAAAGGATCAACTGCAAAATGAACTTTTCGCTTAACGACCAACATGCAAAATGACCAACACGTGAAATAACTAACATGCTAAATGACCAACTTGTGAAATTAGCAATTCCAGTTACTTCAATACCGTTTTAAATTATCAGAGCTATAGTACATATATTTTATAGGCAATATCACGGTAAAGTTTACCGCAATATGATATAATCCAGTGTTACGATTAGATAAGAATCGGCTAAAAATCGTTAGGTATTAGAGTAAACGAGTCACTCATTACATTTCGTAATAGCAAACACATTTTGTGCTATATTGTGTCAGAGGTAGCACAAGAAAATTTATAAACAAAATTTAAGAACGCAGTGCACTTTGATTATTAAGACAATCAATATGAAAATCTCCAATTGATGTACAATTCAGAAATTTGAACATGGCAACACTTTGGTGTGCAAAATTTAGTTTATTTTCTTTTCGTTATTTTTTATCGACTGCCCACACATTCAGGGTGATTTAATGTTACATCTAGGAGTAGGTAACCATAAAAGATAACACTAAATATTTATGTAAATACTTAATATGTATTATGCCACTACAGTTCAATAGCACATTAAATACGTCAATTACGTAAACTTTCATATGATCGGCTTTCCATTCACGTTTTAAGTCACTTTGTTTTACTTTTACAACAATCATAAGATAAAAATCGCTTATCATTACAAATTATTATCGAAAGCTTTGCATATACATAAAAGAAAAGTATATCGTTAAAAAAAACGTTCAATAAAAACGTAGCCGTAACTAATCGTGAAGTCGTAATTTATACAGAAGATTTCGATATTTCTTTTTAAATTGTAAGGTCCACGTTTTCATGGTTCAAAAAAAAACAATTTAATTAGACTATTTATAAAAATCCAGTGTCGATATAATTTTGGTTGACATGTGCTCATGACTGTGTAGGTACTTGCCATAAATGTCACACATAAAAAACATCTTTTTCGACCGCTCTATCTTACCGCACGATAATTCTGACTTGTTTTACTACGATATAACTAAAAAGGCCCAAGCGTCTGGAGCGTACATTTTTGTTCCATTGGTTTGGACTGACCTTTTCATTTTACCATTTTTTTTTATCATATCTACTTACCATCACTAAATTCTAATATAAATTTAACGTAACTAGGTATAAAGGTAGTAATTTTGATCCATAAATCACAATTAAGTGTCGAAGATGACATAACGGACAAAATTGGTATAAATTGACGGAAATGTGAAAGTAGTATCATTAAAAATCGCAAAACCAAGCTTATGGATTATGAGCCCAATAAAATATTCATCCAGCTATAAATAAGACGTAACATTTATGTCAGTTTATATTATAACTGTTATGAATATTAAGCAGTTCAGTGTGATTTTGACAAATTTTAGTTACAGGAATTGCGTTTAGTAAAATAATCATTTAGTTGGAAATTCGTAAGTCTTCAACATAAAATTAGCTTAACAGGAAACACTTAAAATTAATTGTTCAATACATATACAATTTAATATTCTCTAACAATATCGACTGTAAAAGCTTTCTTTTCAATTGCTAGATATCTTTTACTGGGAATTGTTCTTCGAATTCAAAAACAATATTGATCAGTCATTACTCTCATTATAATTCCTGTTGAAAATTTCCAAAAATTAGGTAGGTATCCAAAGGTTATCTCGAAGAGATCTCTCATTCGCGATAAGACTGCCTGTTGTTTAATTCTACACTTAATCATACTTTAAATATTGTATTACAGAATACTGATTTATCGATAAAATTTCTATGTATATCGGAAATCGATAATTGAGATTGAAGTCCCTATGACAGCCTCAAAAGTGTCACAAGAATTCCGGCCCCATTGATCGAAACCCAAACGTGACATAATTGTCAAAGTTGTCAAACGGACCTCACGGCACTAGTAACAAGTAACCTGTCACAGAAGCTCTCATTATAAATTCCAATAAAAAACCAGAGCGTGATCAGTCAACTTAATCAATATTATTTTATTAAGGATTAATTTTAAAATACATTGTAATCAGGAATAACTAAAGGAAGATTTCATTTGAATTCAAACAAGTCAATAAACTGTAATTCTCACAGACATCGCACTTACTTTGTCACATACCTACCGCGAGTGGCGCGAGTTGACAGTCGCACGCGCCTCTTTTTAAACTTGTGGGGCAAGGCACAAGACCTTGCAATATCATAAAATTTAATTAGCGAGAAAATTGCTTAGGTAGTTTCGATACAGGCGGGTAAAACTCAGACAAGTTAGTAAGTATTAAAGCGCATTCCAGACTTAATCACCATATTCGTGTTTACTCGTATCACGACAGATGTACTATCACCGAAACGACGAGGTAATTTTAACAATATTTAGTCCAAAGTGTGCTATTAGTTATGAGTAAAATCGCTACATTTTGAAACATTTTAAGGTTTCAGTCAATACTTTCGGACTAAACAAATCTAGGCAATGTCAGTATAATATACTTCTGGCTTACAAAGTATTGTCTACTATACCAATATCTACATCTACACAGGTACAGTTAAAGAAACTGAATAGCGTAACAGGGTGAAACCTTTTTGCTGCCAATGCCAAAAATATCGTGAAATTGCCATACCTACTATCCCTGAAGTTATAACTTATGAACTATAAATATAAATGTTAACATCGTTAACCGCTTTCCTCTTGTCGCATAACCATTGCATGACAGCGGAAGCACTTGCATAACACGCGTACTTCTTGAAACGTTTTACCGCGAATAAAGAACGATCTGTGAGGATCTACGCTGTTTAGTGTGCATAGCTGTGACATCTTATGTAATATAGACCAAGTTTAGTGTTGAGTACCTAGTAGGAAAACGTGCTTTGCGGAATGCAGACATTAGCCTGTTAGTGGATTGTTATTTACTCTACTGGATTTGTACTGATGTATATCGTGATTGATGTCTTATGAAAAGCATTTTTTTTTTTGTTTTAGGCGTATCCTAAGTACGTTTTCAAGTATGGCGTGAACGACTTCCACACTGGTGATATCAAGACACACCACGAGAGCCGGGACGGTGATGTCGTTAAAGGTAAATATCAATCATCGATAAGACTTACCGCCCTAAAAACATCTACTGCTGGACAAAGGTCTTCCCCCAAACAGTTCTACAACAATTTGTTCTGCGCTACCCGCTTCCAAGTGGTTCGTGAAACATTAGCGAATAGTCGTTTGGTAAACGAAAATCGGTGCAATGACAGTCGGCGAATTGATCAGCCACCGTTACGCAAGGCCTTTTCAACCTCTGTTGTATAGGTATCTATATACTTCATAGTGGCCCGTGTGGTATCGGGTTTAGAATTACACCTCTCCACTTCTTCCGCGGATGTCGTAAGAAGCGACTAAAGAAATAGGTTAAGGTATATTAAGGTATGTTAAGCGATGGGCTAGCAACCTGTCACTAATGTAACCATTTTATCTAACTTTAGACCTAAAATTGCTAAAGCTGGCCACGGAACGGTAATGTAGCGTTTTGTGTGCTCTGCCTACCCCCTTTGGAGATACAGGCGTGAGGCGTGTATGTGTGGTCGTAGAACCAGAATTGTTTTTAACAGTACATCTCATTTCCAGGTCAGTACACTATTGTGGAGCCTGACGGTTCCCTCCGCACTGTGGACTACACCGCCGACAAGCACAACGGTTTCAACGCCGTCGTTCACAAGACCGCGCCCATCTCAGAGCACGAAGCTGCTTTGTTACACCACCATTAACTCAACTAGGTCTTAGAGTCAACTTATACCAATAATTAACACCACTCTGTACTTGAACGTCTAGTTGTCGCCGCCTCTTGGGGCACCTACTAGCGAAAACGACTCACGGAAGCATGAGGCTAACCCAATTTTCGAATTTCATATTGTACCGGTCCGTTTATACTAACAGTATTAAACAGAAGAGTGACAGGGACGGCACGATACGAACTTCGAATTTCGACTGAAACTGAATCGTGACCCACTGTGGGTCCTTTAACAGAAAATGTGACATTGATATCGCGTTGCTAGACAAGAAAAATCATTATGACGCTTAATGTGAGTACATCCTTCGATGAATCAGGGATCAATTATTGGTTTGATGGTAGGATGGTACGTATAGTATGAACAAGTTAACTACAAAATACGAACCTTTGCGACGCTCCTCCTATTTACCTTTTCATGTTAATTGGAGAACTGATGAAGATATTGTATAAAGTTGGTACAAGTTGGCTTTATTCTAAGTTAAATCGTATACGATCTCGCAGAAAGGCCTGTTTTCTATTTTGCTAAGTTTGTAAGTGTGAATATTATTTAATTTTAGGTTAAATACTGTTGATTTAATTTTATTTGGTGACGACGAAGAATTTATGTGATTAAGTTTTGGGGAATGTTAAATCTTCACGCAAAACTAAAACAACATAACAAAAATCTAGTTGAGTGAATTTAGTTTATCATCATATCAGCCAAAGGATGTCCACTGCTGGGCAAAGGCTTCCCCCAGAGAGTTCCAAAACGATGGGTCCTACGCTGCCCGCATCTAAGTGGTTCCTGCAATCTTTACCAGATCGTCGGTCTATCTTGCGGGACAATCCCACGCCTCATCTCCTTGTTTGCGACCGCCACTCTAGAAACACAAAAAATTAGCTTGTATTTATTTTTAATTTTTAAAATATCACGTTAAGTACCTGAGGCTTTAAAGCATGATTTTTTTCTTAATCTTAACCTTAGTAAATAGTTTTGTACTTTAGTTTCATTAACTGTGTTTGTTACTGTTGTTTACATTGACATAAAAATGTGGTACATAATAATAAAAAATAAAAAAATGATTAACATGACGTTTTATTGAACTATTTTATTTTACTCAGAATTGCTCTCCAAATACCAAAAAGAAGGAAGTACCGTAAAATAGGGTGAGTAGGGTTCGCGGGGGGAGTTGGGTTGTGAACCCAGAATTTCTTTTTTCAATAGCTACTTTAACTTTCGGGCTCAGGTTACTCTCAAAGTAATTTGATTATATTTTTAGACATATTTTTTCTTCTTTTCGCAACACTAAGCTGCCAAATCATACAATTTTGAAACACAAATTCACCGTCAAAGTTAATGCTCGAAAGTGGCGGATTTTAAGTTGAATTTAACTTTGTTTTTATGTGATGTTTGCCAAAGTAAGTGTTGTTCTACCTTTTGGATATCGTTTATATACTTACATGGCTTATTGGAAACAGAAAAACATAAGTTATGTTTTCTTTATTTATAATGGTTTTAACATAGAAAACGATTTAACCGCATTTGAGGATTTTTATGGGGAGAGCAGGGATGTACTAAGGGGTGAGTTGGGTCGATAACGGGGACAGTTGGGTCATGAATGGGGAGAGTTGGTGTTACGAACGGGGTGTACCGGGATGATAGAGGGGGGAGTTGGTGTTCGTAGTTCAAGGTTGTCGATTTACATAAGTAGACAAAAGTGTCTTGCATTATGAAAAAATGGTAAATATTATTTTAAAAAATATTGAAGTCGCGGAGGAATTAAAGAAATTGCAAATTAAATAAATATGTTATATTAAAATGTGCATTTTATGTATTTCATAGTGTGTCATGCAGGTCATTAATTTCATATTAATGTTTTTGATGAGATTCACCTTACTAATTCCATATAGATCAAAGTATTTTTTTTAATTGATCTAAAAAACTATTTATACGTCATAAAAATAAGGGTCACAAATTACAGGAAGCACTAAACCGGTTTAAGTAGGAGCGTAAATAAAACATAATTTTGCTACATTAATAAAAAAATCTCTTGTCAAGTCAAGCTATTGTCTTAATCCGAATGTGTCAACCCTAGCAATTTTCCCAACTCACCCCATTGCTAGCCCTCATAACCCCAACTACGGGGTGAGCTGGGTTTGCCTACTATTATGTATTTTTCGTTGAAACTATGCAATGAAGCAACAAATTATCATTGTCAAACTAAAATTCATACCTCCGGAACACTTTTTTTGTATATAAATCAATGTGCCACATATAAAAATAAAGTTTTATCCAGGTTTGAACTTCGATTTCGACCCAACTCACCCCATTTTACGGTACTACCGGAGTCGGACTCTTATTTAAGCTTCAAGATCCGTATTAATTTCCATTCATTCCACCATTCGAATCGTGACCCACAATAAAAAACCGTCAGCAGTTTCTGTGCCAAAAGTCTCCTCTGCGGTTATGATTCAATTGCCCCTTTTGTAACATGACAGATTTAAACTAATGTCTTTAGTTGGTTTTGCACATCTCGGCACTGATTAATGGAATTGCACCCTATCAGACTATACAGAGGTATCTATTAGTACTCGTATATCAAGCCGAGTCCAATAACACCTAAATTCCAAACCTAGCATTATGCTGAACCCTTAATTTGGCAAAATTTCTAAAAGTCGGCAATTCAAGCCTCGTCTGCAATCAGGTCTCCTGAAAATTTTATATAAAAAAAATACAAAAAGATGGTATTAAGTAGTTTATGTTCGTTGTGGTTGAACATTGCCAAATTAAGGGTAAAGAACGATGTTTTATATATGTGATTGTTTAGTATAACCTTCACTGTACTTCTGTCAGAAACTAAGTAGTGATCCAATTTTGATGACGCATAACGGGTCCGACTAATAACGTAATTTTTTGAAGTCGGTTATGAACAAAAACAGCGCCTGTATTGTTGAAATATTGTAGTTTCTATCATAGTTTACGTAAGCATATATTGCCTAAAGATTAATAAGGCGTCTTAAAAAACTGAACGGTTTGCACGTACCCCTTGATTATAATTGAATATATATTTTTGTTTAGACACAAACATTCATAAATCACCTAAAAACATGAGAATTATTTTTTGTTTGTTGCATTTCTTGTTCATTTTCATTTATTTCAATCCTCATGGGCAGAGAGGTCGGAATATTTACGGCCAAGAAAAGACTGCCGCAATCTAGTTAGTGTTCGAAACGTGTCTTTATTGATATCGAGTATTATTAGGTATACACCGTGAAATTTTAGTGGTTGTTTTCCCGAAACGAGGTGATTTAGTTTCGATTGTACAATCGATTTATAATTACTATTTTGACTAGAGTCAAAAATCCAATTGTGAAAAACGAAAGTCGAAAATGACCGCAAACCAATAGTAACGCTTCGTTGGTACAAGTAGCGTACGATCGTACGATAGGTTAGGTACCAACGAAGCGTTACTATTGGTTTGCGGTCATTTTCGACTTTCGTTTTTCACAATTGGATTTTTGACTCTAGTCAAAATAGTAATTATAAATCGATTGTACAATCGATACTAAATCACCTCGTTTCGGGAAAACAACCACTAAAATTTCACGGTGTATACTTAAAAATAATCATAGTGATATATTTACATTATTTAGTAATCATTCGCGACAGTTAATTTAAAATATGCAAGAGACGTGGTATAAACAATCGTAGTATTGACGTCGAGTGAAGTTCATCGTAGGTATATTTAGTACTAGCGACCCGCCCCGGCTTCGCACGGATGCATTTATACATATAAGCCTTCCTCTTGAATCACTCTATCTATTAAAAAAAAACCGCATCAAAATCCGTTGCGTAGCTTTAAAGGTCTAAGCATAGCATACATAAGGACAGACAGCGGGAAGTGACTTTGTTTTATATACTATGTAGTGATACTAAATGGCTTTATTTAAAGTGATAAACAAAACAACCTACTCCCAATAATATTGAGAAATTAATGAATATCTATTATCACTATCACAAACCACATGAAATGTCATGTGCTGCTATGTACTGCTATGTGATGCTATGTACTGTCGTGGATTTCGAAGAAGAAATTGCATTTCTGTCTGATACATAATTTTTTGTATTAATTTTTTTTTATTTGGTGGACCTTTTTTTTCTTTTATTACACAACTGTCGATATCGATAAAAAAAATCCGTAAACTGTATCACATAATTAATCCGAAACATTTCACCCAGTATTTGAATAAGTTCAAATGTAAATCGCCGCATAACTTTTCACCGGAAATTTTCATTTAAGATGACGTTACTACTTACTTTTTCGACGTACCTACTTAACATAAAATGCCATATAATACTTTGAGACTTCTATACATGGCAATGGCAGATTCTATTATTAATTATGGCATCTCTAGTTACGGCAGGACATATAAAACTTACTTACAGAAAATATATAATATCCTACAAGTAAGAATACTGAAAACCATTGTACCGCTTAAAATTAAACTTAAGTATAGAAATAAGTATGATAATTTGTTTCAGCGCTGCAGAATTATGAATGTATTTGATAAAGTCAAATTAGCCATAGCTTTAGAATATAAGGATAGACTGGGAGAATTAGTTACATAGATATGACAGATCAAAAAGACTCGGAAGCCTAGATAATAGTAATCACTTTATTGTTCCAAAATGTCAAAATATTTATGGCAAAAGGATCTGGTCCTACTACCTTCCTCAAATACTAAATAATTTTCCCAGGATTATAATTGATAAAATAACTAGAAATCCTAAGAACATTAAAAACATAATTAAGAATTTATTTATTAAGGGCAACTCATAGCCTAGCAATTAGGATCTTTAAAAATAAAGATTAGCTAGGTATGTCATAAGTGTATAATTGTTATGAAATAAACAGATATAATTTTAATTTTTTTATTTTTTTTTTTTAAATTTTGTACATTGATCTAAGTGAAACATTTCTCAGCCACATTTAAAAAATGGTGAAAAAATACGAGGGTGTTCAACTTAAATATAGGTAACAACACACCAACCCCCACCCTTGTACACCCTTGTATATTATAATAATTGCTAAATTGGAAACATTCTGAATTAATTTTTTGATACACTGCATAAAGACCTTTACAATGTATCTGCTAAAACGTTTACTAGAAACGCTTTTGCATTTATTCATAAAGATCGCAGATACGTACAACGTAGGTAGACGCATATATTACCGTGCATGAAAACGCGATGATATCGCTATATGTTATGGACGGCAGTGCCGGGTTTGGTTTGACATGGAATGGCTCATAAACAAAACGTTTTTGCCCACTCGTTACACATTTCCCTTTCTTTGTTACTTTATTATGCTAACAATTTATGGGCATGGGTATAAGATTAAGTTGCTTTGCTACTGAGGATTTAGTTTGATAGAGAACGATTGCTTCAAGTTAAGATGCATTCGATTTTGTTAACTTTCATTTCGATATTCTAAGTAAGGTAATAGGTAAAGTTTAGTATCGTAATTGTGATGTATTATTATATTTTTTATCATGTGTTAGCAAACTAGCGTAGGAAAATACGATTAATGAAAAAAATCTCTATAGATTTGAGTTCCAAGGTAGCATCCAAAAAAAATTTTTATTATAGTCCGACAAGCTTGTGTGCGACCCTCCGCGGATCCCTGTCGCAGTCAGCGTTTGCCGCACTTATTAAAAACAATCTTGTTAAGGACAGCAGAGGCTTCCTGCGACAGGGTTCCGCCGAGCGCCGCGCACGAGCTTGTCAAGGTATAGTGGACAATTGTATTACTTTCTTAGTCAAATATTTGTGATGTTGTGATTGTTAAGTATACATATATTTTGCTAAGTGTCGGAAGCTTAAATGGGTCAGAGCCTGGCATTCCTGCTGGATGCACCCACGAAGATGGGCTTACCAGTGCCGTTCGACGGGCACCGACGGCAAGGCAGACCGAGGTGGAGGTGGCGAGACTTGGTCTTCACATCTCCCTAGATGTGAAGACCAAGGGGAAAGACAACCAAGACCTTTGCCCAGCAGTGGAATACAAACACAGGCTAAGTAATAATAATAGTAATAATACCAACCAAACCCGAACAGTTAGAATACAGTTTACAGAACTCATTATGATATTTCGCCATATGCTAGCTGCTCGGGTTAGTGTTGTAGTGAAGCGCGTATCATTGACTGATGGAAAACTCGGCAAGATTTCCAGCCAGAGCAGTAGTTTTGGATTTTCCAATGAGCTCTAGTTTCAATTTAATTTAGAAAACAATATAACAAGAAAATCGTTAACATAAAAAAACACAGTTCGGAAAGTAAAGTTCGAGTTTGATAGGAACAGTGTAATTGTTATACAATTACGAGTAAATCTAAAAAGCTAGCAGCAATAAATTCTGAGTCAGTAGCAAAAAAAATATTTCTCATACGTAATTTACCTTTGTGAATGGGCACATAGTGGTGTATACGTGAACAGCTTGATATTAACTTGAATGGAAGGACAATGGAAATACTACCTATACCTAAACCTTAGTTTGTGTCAGTATTTATAGTAATAGAATTCCTGCGGGAACGTGTCAAAATACTTACAAGAAGTTTAAAATGAATAGACACACATCATCATCATCATATATATACGAAAAGACGTCCTATGTTGGACAAAGGCTTCTCCCAAAGAGTTCTAAAACGATCGGTCCTCCGCTCGGCTGCCCTCGCCTAAGTGGTTCAGACAAGAGGCAGTTTTGACGACTCGCGTATTCGTACAGTATGCAAGTCAAAGCCATGTGACAGAGCCTTCAAATAAGGCAGTTAACAAGACTATTAATTTAACCTAACCTCTACACAAAGGGCATGCTTCCAAAGCTTTTGTGAGCAAAGAACCTACAACAATGAAAATATAAGATTTCATTGTGATGCGTATCGTTTAAGTATATTCCAACGAAGGTCGTCCTCGATATGTCCAAATTATAGTGTTTTTGATAAATTATTAATCCTTTGTTGTAAAGTAAAGTACTTATCTACCATAAGGTCTTTTTAAACTTTGTCTTTAAGAGTATTTTTTTATTTATTTTGGAAAACTAACGATTTCAAGATTTATTGTCAGATTTATTTGGCTTATAAAATAGGGCAAAAACGATTAGAAAGGAATAAAAAGAAAGTTACTTGCATAAAAGCAAAAAAAGAGCTTAAAAAGAGCTCAGTAGGTTTTGAGGGATGCCTAAAAGATTAAGGACGACCACAAATGGCTGGATAACTTCGCGTTCTTTGTATTTGATTTGAATAGGAATCAGCAAGGAAAGATGGATAAAGAAAGGGGCAGCCTTTGTCCAGTCGTGGATACTGTATAGAAAAAAAAAACGTAGGTTTAACTTTAGCATAACGAATTTTTATTATTTGGCCTAATAAATTAAAAAAGTCCTCTTCAGATGTGGCTAATTGTCGTCATTTCGGATATGCTAAAGTAAACATAAAAAATTCCATCGCGCCTAAGGTTGGAACATCCGTATTAGCTGAAACGAAGATATCTAAACAAGCATGAAGGCGGCGCCAATTGCTATTGTATTTTAATTGAAGGTACATTGAACTTGGGATACTCGGCATTATCCTTTTACCTTGTCGCTGTTGGTTGATTACTGCAAATTAAACACACATACAAGTATAATATTAGATAACAGATTGTTTCCCTAAAAAATATGTGGGTGATCGTAAAAAAGTTGCGATCAGTGGGATGTGTCATAATTTCATGTATTTTCATGCTGTTCTAATGGTTTAACCTATGGCCTCTCAAGCAGCGGGTCGTGGGTTGAAGCCAGGCTCGCAATTTTGAGTTTTTCGGAATTTAATTGTTTGAAAATTATCATGAGTTTAACGATAAACAAAAACAGCGCAAGGAATCCTGCTTACGCCAGAGAAGAAATTCAACGGTGTGTATGAAGTTCCTAATCCGTACTGGGTCTGCGTGGAATCTACGGCCCAAGCTCTCTCATTCTAAGACGAGGCCTTTGCCATGCAGTACGACGTATATAAGTTAGGATGATAATGATGATGATGATTATATACATTTTCCCTTCTTTTTGAAAATCAGCTACTTACATAATTATAAAATATCATACTGACGAGCAAAGTAAAAAAATATATAAATTAGTAATTTTATTCGGGATAAAATAAGTATACGTAGATAACTATCCTATTTATTTCGTAACAGTTTTTCACCGTACCTATCTCATTTTTTCAGAAAAATATATTTTGTTGCAGCTTCTTCTCTGATTACCTATGGCATTAATAAGAGTAAAATTATACCAATCAAAGTTAATATCACCTGTAAAATATGGGCACGCACCTGCAAGCTAGATTAGACATCTCCTCGCTCCCATAAAGGCAATGCGGTTTTGCAACGCAATCTACATGCGATTCCATTGTGCCGTGCGAAAATTTTCTCATTAGACACCGTCGCGGGCGCTGAAGGAAACTTCATTTTCGGAAGCGAGACCCAAGGCTGGCTCGCTCACAGACAAATAAGGCCACATATAAGTGTCTGTGAACCCTGTATTGTCTTATTCAGGGATCAGACATTCAGCTAAGCAGGCGTGTTTGTGTACAATGTGTCGGTTACAGTGTTTTTTGTTGGTAGTTCTGGCGGCGCTTGCGCAGGCTCGGCCTAAGATAAACGCGGTGTTTCAGACGGTGGGGCACGCCCCTCGGGGGTATGAAGATTATTACGTGAGTTTTATAATAGTTCGGTAATTAGCTAAAAAACCGGCCAAGAGCGTGCCGGACACGCACAAGGTAGGGTTCCGTAGCCATTACAAAAAAATCAAGTAATATTTTTCTAAGGATTTCGTATGTGTACGGAATCATCCAAGTTTAGGTATGTTTTATACCTTAGGCTACTATTTACTCTTAAACTACAAATAATTTCCAAGCAATCTTAGCCGCTATAATTTTCCTAGTAAATTTGATATATTTACTACCGTTCTGAATTTTTCCAAATTTTTCCACCTAACAGTTTAGATTTTAGAGGGGGGGGACGCTCGATTTTAATGAAAATTTTCACTTTAAAGTTGAATATTTCGCAAACAGATCACTGAATAGAAAAATCATGTTAGCAACCCCGCAATGGTTTTAAAATACCTATCCAACGATAGCCCACACTAGAGGATTAGTCGAGAAAAAAAAATCACCCCCTTTACGTCTATGGGAGGTACCCTAAAAAAAATTTATTTTTTATTTTTTATTTTACCACTTTGTTGGCGTGACTGATATGTATATTAATGCCAAATTACAGCTTTCTTGTACTAACGATCTCTGAGCTTAGCCGCGGACAGACAGACAGACAGACAGACAGACGGACAGACATGGCGAAACTATAAGGGTTCCTAGTTGACTACGGAACCCTAAAAAGGATCAGGATTTCTAAAATTTGGAAGTTTCGGAGCTCTACCAATTTCATCATTGGTTCTTAAAGATATATTATCCCCAGATTAGGCAAGTCTGATGAAACTATACTCAAATGGTGTTATCGGAGATGTGAACCTGAAAGTTAAGTACTAATGCGGATAGTGCCGAATCAGAAAAGCGTTAGAGCGTGTTCAATATTTACTTTTAGTAGCACAGAGACGGGTCATTTACTAAGTAATGGTGTTACTGTTTGAATTTTTCAAATCAATTATTTAAGTATCAGGGGAGAAAGACCTGATGAAACTTTCATATAATTCTATGTGGAGTTGTAAAATAAATCTGGGAATATTTTAGCAGATGGCTGCGTTAGTTTTAGGCTTTTCATATTTGTTCAACGTGGATATATTTGACACTATGATCATCGACCAATGTATCAAATCATTTGGCACCATCTACTGAAATAATTCGAATGAATTTTATAAAACCGTCTATGTTAACAAATAAATAAATAAATCATGAGACAATTGACATCAATTTAACCTAGTCGTGAATTGAGAAGAGTTTGTGCTATGGATACCAGGCATCGGATTAAAATACACATAGACCAATATTCGGGATCGAACCCGAGACCTGAAGCCTTGCTAATCTGAGCACTAGGCTATTTGTTCAAAAGTATAATTTATTATTACTTACCCTACATTTGTGTCTGACTGCTGGGCAAAGGCCTCTCCTCTTGACTTTTACATCTCCCTATCCAGAGCTATATTTGGCCACTCCCTCAGTTCTGCGTCCGGAGGCCGCATTGTCTAACGCGCTGACGCTTGCTTTCACGTTCACTATTTCTTCATGTCAAACGGTACAAGATGGTGACAGAAAGAGATGGTGAAAGCGATGGCAAGCGCCCGCGTGTTAGACACTACGGCATCAGGTCGTCTCGCCATCTCTACCTAGATCTCGGTCTCGGTCTGTCTCGGTCAAAATAATATTAATAAGTGTTAAATTAATTATAATTTCAGCAAGACCGCCCTAGGTATGCTTTCAACTACGGGGTTGCAGACCACACCACCGGGGACGTGAAATCGCAGCATGAAACGAGAGACGGTGACGTTGTTAAAGGTGAGTAACATAGAATACGTCGTCTATTCGAGACGCGTATACCTAAACGTTGTAAAATCCATGGTAGCCTGGTGGTTTGACTATCAGATTTGATGCCTCTCAAGCAGAGTGTAGTGGGTTCAAACTTGGTTCAAATTTTCAACTCTGTGTTTTTCGGAATTTATGTGCGAAAGTACACTTAAAATGAGCTTTTCGGTGAAGGAAAAAATCGTGTAAAATCCTGTATGTATACATCTGTGACGCATTTGAGAAATGTTCTTAATTCGTACTGAACTCGTGTGGAAACTGCATCTCATTCTGAGAGGAAGACTGTCAGCAGTGGGAGGTAAGTCGGAGACGATGATAAAGATGATAAGCGTTATATTATATTATCATCATAAAACGAGCGGATTCTATCTCTCACTTATTAAGCATTGCGCGTAAGCGTGAGATAGAATCTCGATTGCGCTACGATTAAGTTGCTTTTTTACGCGACTCTAGCAAATAGCTTACAATATGAGGCTTTGACATTTTTGTGTCACGTTTATAACTAAACAAGACAATTTCAAGCAATACTGTAACGTCAAAGAGATCTCACGATACTATTGCCATCTACCGATATCGTCCCATGGTTTAATTGTTTATTTATAATTATTACACCTCTGAGAACACCCTTATTAAACAAACAGGTTAACTAATAGGTACATGAACTATATTTAAAAATCCAGTTTCTAACTCAGTTAATACTGTGCAACATAATGCTTTGACTCAATTGTCAAAATTAGTCTGATAAAATTTAGGATTTTCATACTTTGTTGAAATGAAATCACAAACTCAATGTACGGACACCTCAAATTAAATAAGACAAATTAAAACAAATAAGTAAGTTAATAATTATTACGTTCAGTTAGAGTTAGAAACACTAATTTTATATCATCATTTAGATTTCATCCTGTACATTAGTCAAAACAATTTCTACTTAAAGTTAATTTCTTTGCATCTTTATACCTAGACATCATCATCATCATTATTATCATCATCATTATCATTAACATCGCCATCATCATCATCATAATCATCATTATCATCGTCATCATCATCACCACCCTGTATCAGTTCACTGCTGGACATAGGCCTCTCCCATGGCACGCCAAGAATCAACTGCCCTATCAGCCATCAGCCTGGATATAATTTCGTGTGAATTTTATTTAAAAGAACCGAAGATTACCTGATTATAAATTATAACCTACTCAAGTTCATGAACTTAAAGATAATTAAATATTTAAATTTTCATTAAATTACATAATAGTGGTGTTACCTACAGTAGTAGACAATGCACAGTTCAGTAATCGTTCATAACTCAATCGAATTTCCCATGGCGTTATGGCTTGTCAGTAGGTACAGCTTTATCTTCATCTCTCGCTGATGTTTTAGTCGTGGCATTGTATGTAAAACCAACACTGTTCGCTGAAACAATAGCACTAAATTAGTGATATCCATCATCATCATCATCATCATCATCTCAGCCTATATACGTCCCACTGCAAGGCACAGGCCTCCTCTCAGGATGAAAGGGCTTGGGGCCGTAGTTCCTACGCGAGCCCATTGCGGATGGGGAACTTCACACAGACGCCATTGAATTTCTTCGCAGGTGTATAAAATTATACAATTCATACTCCATACTAATATTATAAATGCGAAAGTGTGTCTGTCGGTCTTTCTAGCTATCTGTCTGTCTATCTGTTACCTTTTCACGCTTAAACCACTGAACCAATTTAGATGAAATTTGGTATAGAGATAGTTTGAGTCCCGGGAAAGGACAAAGGATAGTTTTTTCCCGAGAAATTGTATAGTTCCTGCAGGATAACGATAAACAAATTCTGTGCAGACGGAGTCGCGGGCAAAAGCTAGTGTTTAAATAATTTTACCATTGTACATGACACTTTATGTTCCCATAGTTATATAGAAAGATAATAGGTAGTAGAAGAAGCTGTGATAGTCTAGTAGTTTGACCTATGACCACTAAAACAAAGGATCGTGGGTTCAAATCCGGACTCGTAAATCTGAATATTTCGACTTTAGTTGTACTTTTAGGTTTACGATTAAGGAAAACATCTCGAGACAACCTGCGAAGCAATTCAATAGTGAATGTGAAGTTCCCAATGTGAGCCTGTGTGGAAACTACAGTCCAAGTCCTCTCATTCGTAGAGGAGGTCTGTGCCCAACAACGGGATGGAGATGATGACGATGATAATGCATTTTTGATTAGATTGCATTTTATCTCCCCGTGCTTCATACTAACCTCAATTCTTAATATAATTTTTCAGGTCAATACTCCTTAGTAGAGCCTGACGGCTCTGTTCGGACAGTGGACTATACGGCCGACCCCGTCCACGGGTTCAATGCAGTCGTATCGAAAAGCGCGCCAAACCTTCACGCTCCACCACCTCAACACCTGCATTCAGTACCACAAGTACCCATCGTACAATATGTGGAAAATCCTGTACCAGTCCCAGTGTATACGAAGCAGATTTACGCATCGCCGGCGCCTTTCTGTAAGTATTATACTCGAGGCAGGGTAAACTATATACTGAGATACCCATAAAGGCACATCGCTAGTGGCACCCACGTACCGGAAGACGCAGTGTAGGCAGAGGGTCCCCAATAAGATGGAGCAACGACCTGGTTAAGGTTGAGGAAACGCTTTGGATGAGGAGGACACTGGACCAGTCTGTTTGGCGAACCTTGTGGGAGGTTTATGTTCAGCTGTGGAGGTCTTTCGGTTGAAATGATGATGATGATGATGATGATGCCTTTATAGGCAAGAAGAGTTAAAAGCTGACTAAAAAAGTGTACAGCGTACCAAAAATTAAAATTAAAATCCAGATAGGCCAAGTGCGAGTTGGAATCGGATACCAAGGGTTCCGTAAATCTTTAAAAATCTACCGACTAGACTTGTTTAAGTTCATAAAGTACAGCCGATGACAGAAAAATTAAACAGTTTAATTAATTTGCCTAAGACCGACACAAGTTTAAACGGTTGATATACACTATTTGGTTGATATACCTTTATTATCATTCCGAGTTTGAGGTTTGTATTTTTAAACGTTATAGAGAAACAACGAAAACAAAAATAACACGTTTCTTGTATGGGGACCCCTGTTAATTTTTAATTCAATATATTTTTTTATATTTTATTGTTGTAGCGGTAATAAAAATACACGTATGTATAAATTTCAGCTATTTTTCCGTTACGGTTCTCGTGTCAGACAGATGTGTAAAAATAAATTCCAGTTACCTTAGTCTTGCTTTTATCTATTTCGCCATCACTAAACACAAACCGTTTCAATTCTCGCTTTTATTTACATTTGCCACACTCCACACACATTAACACCACATAAAGCATCAACGAAATAACCGAAGTTACGCATATTAGTTGTAATTAGCGTAAGATAACAATGCATGCTATTGTGTTTTAAACTATTGTTTGTTAAGGAATGTTTCTTTACAGTTTACGCCAAGGCCGGTCAACAGTTTCCATTACCGCAACAGTTCCCGGTTCCAGATTACGACGGATTTGAACCTGATGGCTTCCAGCCGTATCCCAACCAGTTCTATTAGACTGACAATAATTTATTTATAAATATTAATTATCATTATTAAGAATTGTGGAATAAGATTCGTTATGGTTAGTGAAACGTGGGGGATTTACTTCTTGGATCTGCAGCGTTGAAAACATGTGCCTACTTTGCCCATGCTAGAAATCCATGAAAAAAGGTTACGATAATATTTTTGAAGTGCAAAGGTTGCTCGGACCACGCCATCTATTAATTGTAGACGAAGTTAGCACGTCATTGAAAGCCGAGGTACTTCAATGTTTTTGAGTAGCGCCCTCTATTCTTGAATAAAGTTGGAATATTTATTACCCTACGAGAGCTCATTATCGAAATATTAATTATCCTATATTTCAATCCAGATTTTTGCTTATCTCTATGCCGAGTTTCATCTAAATCTGTTCTGGTGTTATTGTGTGACTGACTAACAAACATCACAACATCTTCAAAAACTTCTTTATTTTATTATGAGTTTGACGAGTTTGTAAAATTACTTGAAATAAATTATTTGAATTTGAATATTAAGTAAGTAAAAACGATTGTTTATGGTGAAAGCTCGTTTTGTACTTATGGTTTAAAGTGTTCCCAAATTTTATATAATAGAGTCGCTTTGCAATGATACCTGTGGCAATTCTCAGAAGCGTGGGGCGAAAATTTTCGTTAGACAATCCAGGAAAAAAAAGAGAAAATAAAGAAGTGAGAGAGGAAAGAAAGAGCGAGTAAGAGGCGTGAGTTAGGTGTATCTGATGCAGCATTACGCGGTTAGTGTACAAGTAAACCATTTTTGCTATGGATTCTTGTCATCACTGAATTCACGCAAAGTCATTGAGTCTGGTAAAGTAACAGCAACCCAGTAGGGATCGAGTAGTTATTGAGTCATGCTACTAACTGCTACGTCCAAAGCTTCGTTAAAGAAGTCTTCGACTTTTTAATATCACTTTTAAAGATCTTTCATTATAAGTGTCATAGGGATCATTACTATATTTAAGTGACCTAATGCAAGCTTTTCATGATATTGCTAAAAATAGTCAGCATCTGTCCAGCTTCTCAAAATTAAGTTAATATTTTTATCGATTATCGATATGGTTAAATAAAAATATCCTCCCTTGTTTATCACACAGTGCGCTTACCAAGTCAATCTTGACTTTGATATCTGTTAAGTATACCTGTAGGTATATAGCCAATAAAATGGGCTATCATTTGCACAGGTTGCCATGGTTCACTAGTCACATGACCCAGAGACAACGTCAACCTAGTGCTGCCTTTTAGTTTTAAGTTACTTACTAATCATAACTGATCTTAATTAATGAACTAAAACAATTACTTTGCTCACCCGCGACCTTACAATAGTTACGTTTATGCAAGAAATGTGCGTTCATGCAGTTCCTCCACCTCCACACTGTACGAACACACACAAATCACATAAACCCAACCATCACCACCACCAAGCTACACTGACGCGTTTCGAACTCAACCAGAGCTCATCTTCAGAGTTACCACAACCGTATGCTATGCTACCAAATGTTAAACTAACAAACCAAAACAAATGTTTTAACTTGTCACTGTAACTTCTCAAGTACCCACTTTATTTTTCTTATTCTCAAACTACCCCACAAAAATTAACTTTTATTGACATATTATAAAACTACCTTGAATTTTTGTTTATTTATTTATAAGGCATATTTAATTAATACTAACTGTTCAAATTCGACCCAAGCCGCAGTAAAGGAGAAGATACTAAATTTACCTGTTCATTAATAATAGACCCCATAGTGTTGTACCTAATTATTTCCATGCATTCCAGAGCATCCAGACGCAACCCCTTGCCGCAATAATGTAACACTTCATAAGAATCTGAATCTAACAATGAATGATTTGATTCCAACAAATGTTTTGCAAAATTCGATCTATCTGGATGCTCATTCCTATATGCCGAAACATGCTCTTTAAATCTAGTATTAAAACTTCGGCCTGTCTGTCCTACGTATATCCCATTGCAGTCATTACAAGTAAGCTTGTATACCCCCGATCTAGTTCCCTTATCTACCTGTTCTTTGTGGTTACATAGCCTAGAGTACAAAGAAACTGCAAACTGCTGCTGGAGGAACTGCATGAACGCACATTTCTTGCATAAACGTAACTATTGTAAGGTGACGGGTGAGCAAAGTAATTGTTTTAGTTCATTAATATGGACCTCCGCAAAGTAACGCCTGATTCAATAAATGATCTTAATTAATTTAAGTTCTAAATTATATTACACCAGTTTATTACAAAAACTATGTTTTTCTTTCAATAAACCTTTTAAAAAGTAGGTACAATATCGTTCTCCTTAGAAAAGATAACCGACTCTAAGGCGAAGTTTTAAAATAGGTACGAAAAGTAAATACGTAATAATGATAAAAAGTCATGTGAAATAAATAGGAAATAAATTAAAAATCTACCAATCTTTCAACTTAACATATACAAAAACTTATTAAAATGGCAAAGCCAAAAAATCTCGTACTTATCTACTATTTTCGGCTCTCGTACAGTCAACGTCATAAATAAGTGATCACTTTTGCACCTTGTCGCTTTCAGACGTTACATAATTTCGTATGGCTTTTCAAACATGACGTGGAAGTGACAAGGTACAAAAATGATCACTTATTTATAACTTTGACCCTACCACGATTCAGGGAATGCAGCTAGTTTTTTGCAAAGGTATAAATACTTATTTACTGAAAAATTAAAAAAAAAAAACACCTTCTCTTCATTGCGACGCAAAACTTTTCACATGAGAATTGTTGCTAATTACGAGTATTTCCACTCTTAGTGCCTGGTAAAAAATACTAGCAAATTTAAGAGTAACGAGTTAGCGTATTATTCTAAAGGAGCTAACAATTTTAATGCTGAATGAGCTAATAGCCATTACGTTAAAGAGTGCAGTAATGTTGATAGTGATAGGGAAGGGGTTGATGCAATTAATAAACCTGATCAAATTGTCAATGGATATGGATACTTTTTTATTATTGCTGCAATTGAAAGTTACTTCACAAATGTTTATTTGAACGCCTGTTAAAATTTTTTGATGATTCAATTTAATAGCAAAAACTTTTTACCTTGTTTTAGAAGTAATTGTTTTCTGTTGGCCAAGCGTCATGTATTTCCTTGTGTCAGAATTTTTTATTCCTTTTGCTGATATTTTTTTCGTTGCTATTATTATTGTGGGCTCCATAAACTAAATGCGCAAAGGTATGTTTACTTATAAATGTATGTATATACAGTCAAGTGCAAAAATAAGTATCTATTCGAACCACTCAAAAATATGTCACTACGACCTTATTGCGTCGGAATAAGAGTCTGTGGTACTTATTTTTGAAACTTTGAATAACTTCATATTTTTACACTTGACTGTACTTAAAACTCTTTATTGTGCATAACAACACATGACAGGACTAACAGTCAAGAAGAGAAACAGATTTAAGTACAAACGCGAATTTATCCCTTACTGACTTATTATAGAAGGCTCAGTTTTTCTGTGGCAATTACATTTGTAATAGTTGCGTCAAGTTAATTAAAACGCTTACAATAATCTGGCTAGTTAAGTTTTATTCACATAAGACAAGCATTGACGAAAAAAGCCGTGGTAGCTTAGTGGTTTGACCTATTGACCTCTCACGCAGAGGATCGGAGGTTTAAGCCCAGACTTCCATTTCTGAGATTTTCGGATTTTATTGCGCTTTTCGGTAGGTAAAGGAGCATACACCTGCAAATAAATTCAGTGGTTTGTGTAATTTTCTGCACTGGGCCAGAGCGAGGACTAAGGGCCTTTTTTATTAAAGTGCGCAGAAAACTTTTTTAAATGAGGAAATTTTAGTATTTTCTTACTCAGAATCAAGAGCGCTAACTTACGTTACCAAGGCGTCAAAACATCTGTACGACTCTATGCCACTATCCATAAGGTTGGTGTTTACATAATTGACGCGATAGTTTTCCTGATGAATGCCTTCGTCTGTACATAAAGTCAAAATTTTAGAATACTTAGCGATTGCGCGATGGGCTCTGATTTCCTGAAATCAGACTGCTTGCAGCGTCCCTACACAATTTTTTAAATTGATCCCATAGATTGGTGCGCAAAGTCTTCATAATACGTTTAATATGTTCAAAACGGCTGTATATCTAAATCCCTAATGATTGTTTGTCCTAATGCAATGTTTGTCCTAATGATTGTTTGCCCTAACTCTTTTTATTTAAAATCTATTAATTATTCTGGATTTTTATAAAACAAACCTAACCAATAGAGTTCTAGAGGATAATCACAAAAAAGTTCCTGAAAAATTCACGGTTTCCGAGAAAAAAAGTGTAAGGGCCAACGATCATTAGGACAAACATTACATTAGGACAAACGATGTTAGGAATTTAGAATGAGACCCGTTCAAAACACATTCAAAACAACATTTACTTGCAGCAGATTCATAATTCAAAGTTATTTCAAGATCAAATCGTGACTTATAATAATGGGGATACGAATGCAATGCAAAGTCATCTTCAACTGTAAAATACTTATATTAATAGTGTAGTGTTAATACAAAACGAATAATGATGATTAGTTATTCATTTGTAACTGATGATTTGTTAATTGTTCAATGTGAAGACTTAATTTAACTATGATGTTTCTTTAACTCTTGAGGCATGCCAGCTACAGCATAATAATCAGCGAATAATTAAGGCCAATTATTTTTTCTGAAGCATTTCAAACTGACATAAAATTCCACATAGAACCCTCCCTTTGCTGTAAGAGAAGCAGACGTTCAAGAATTTTTAAATTGCGAGGGTCATGACCTATAATGATGGCAAACTTCATACCAGTGCAGCAAAAGGAATTCGATAACAATCATGCCATGATTTCTGAAGAATTTACCAAGATCACGCACTTGGTACGTTGCCTTATAAGAATATTCGACATTCAGTGAAGAAAATGGATGTGAAATACATTACTGAACGTTGAGAATGTGTTTAATGGGAGCCAGTTTCAGAGATGGTCGTCAACTTACTAAACTAAAACTTGTTCAGTCGTCATCATTCAAATCAGAGCAATTGCGGCCGCTAAGACAAATCTGAACATGTATACTTACAAGATTGACAATACTGTGGTGTTCCAGTGGTGTAGCTATCAGAGGGCTAGATGGTGCCGTGCACCGGGGCTCTCGCGCTTAGGGGGCTGTAACGCTCAGAAGGCCCTCAAGCTCTGGATGCACTCGGATTCTAGGTGTCCTCGGAACCTGACCAGCAAAGAACTTAATAAAACCTTTGCTTCAGATCTGCTGCCTTCTTTGGTTGCCCAATATTCATCTATTTTTTGAGTGTAAGTCTTTTTTAAACCAAATTAAAATATGGGTGCATACAACTTGCTCATAAATATGGCATAGGTCTTATGTCATCGAATTAAGGTATCGCTACATAATAGGCTACTTTCCTAACTAGTCAGTCTTTTAGATTATCAAAAAATATTGGACACGTATTTTTTATTTTCTCAATTAAACAAAAAATTACGAAGATATGGCGCGTTGAAGTTTCGCGTGACGTCACTTGTTCCTATACTTTGTATGAGCGTTTTAGGAACAAGTGACGTCACGCCTCGTCACGCGGAACTTCAACGCGCCATATCTTCGTAGTTTTTTGTTTAATTGTCAAAAGAAAAATTACGTGTCTAATATTTTTTGATAATGTAAAATACGGACTAATAAGAATTATTATTTTTTTACCTAGGAAACATCCCTATTATGAGAGAATTAAATCGATACATATTTTTGCACTTGGATGTACCTACATTAACTGTTTGACATTAACTCGTTTGCAACTCTCGTCATATCTTTACATATTTGGGGGCGCGGGATCTTCTTGAGGTTTCACGATTAATAATTTCAAAATACTTCTTTTGTTTGCTACATCGATAAGTTTTTGATTTATAAATTGCCTGTATAAATTGTCATGATCATGGGTAGGCTCACTAAAGGTAATCAATCACGAACTAAGTGCCGAAAATATATGTCTTAAGAACCATTAAAAACGACAGTCAAATGACAATTCTTAGTGATTTTGTTAGATACTCAAACGCGTTCGTTGCCGCGTTATTAGAATAGGGTAATGTTAATTCCAGTCGGGATTGATATTAGGAGTCAGACGCAGCTGTGTTTGCGTCTTTTCCATAGACATATTATCAAAAGTTAAGTGTTAATATTTTTTACACATTTTATTTGTACGTACCTACGGCGCCAAGAAAGTGTACGTTTGATGAATCTCTAACCTTGATTCTATTAACTAAAAACTTTGATGGGAATCCTTCGGAGAAAGGAAGTACTTACATAAATACTTGGGAGAATCCACAGAAATAAATATCGAGTTTTGAACCCAGGACTTTTAAATTAGCACGGTTACTAACCACTAGGATATCCAGTAGAAAAAATAAGGGATCTCAAAAGTATGTACATAATGCAATCAGCCAAGTGACGATACACTTGATTAATAAGTAGTAAAACTACGGGGGAATGAAGCGTTTGTCTATCGAAATCAAACATTAAGATAGACTTGCATCACTTTTTGATATTCTGCTAAAGTAAATGCTTTTAATAACATTTCTTGAAGACTACGTACACAGGCATATTACGTTACAGGTCAAATGTTATGTCAGAGTTAATCTTTCTTTGACTTGATTGAGAATGCTTGGGGCTCTCATCTCGTTGTTGACGTCAAATAGATATGCAAAACATTTTGTTTGTGTACGATGATAATTGAATTTACTGTTATCATTTTAAGTCCTAGTTTAGTAATGTATCACAGCATGCAAGCGTAGGTACAGATAAATTCAGAACTATTAATTTGGATGGGTGAGATAGCGTATTTCAAAATCCCCAAACCAAGAAAAATGTAAGTTGTCTACTGATGTCAAATTCTTTCGAACTGTATATTTATTTCATGCTACTTAAATAGCAGTTTGCTAATTTTGAAGCTGACATCTAAAAAATCACAAAAGATGAAACAGAAAATATTATCATCTTTTCAAAACAAACAAATGACGATTGTTACAGTTACTTTAGCATAATTCACTGCGGGCTTAAAACAAATTTTAATTCGTAGTTTCCATTATAATGAGGAGATTATAATACAATTATTTCCACAAAGGGAAAGTTTTGCATAAAACCAATACGCTTCTATTGACTTTCCTTGGTATTACGTAGGTAGTTAGAGTTAGATTATGTTGGAATTGTTATGATGTAGGAAGGGACAGTTACGAAATAATACATACTGCAATTTAGATGACTCGGCAGATTTCATGCGAGCGCAAATCAATGTCGCTTAGCTCTCAAATGCGGTGCCTAATAAGTTACAGAGAAATGGTGCAATATTTATAAGAGAGAATATAAATGGAGCGGTGATTTTCGAATTACAGAGCAAAAACTGCCCACGGTGAATTTTATACGGAAGTCCACGGTCTTCCCATGAACAGTCACGATTTTCTTTAGACGGCGTAATTTGAATTAATGAATTTAGTGAAGTTATTGTTTCTGATTTTTTTTATTACCCTATTAGACGTCCCACCGCCAAGGCAAGGCCTCCACCTTCCACCCGTCTCTATCTTTCGTAAAATCCGTCCAAAATGGGTCAAAACGGCCCAAGTCATCCCATAAAGAAGGGAATTTTCTTCCTTCATTTTTAACTTCTGACCGTTCTGCGGGATGCGGAATGTGAGTCACAAGAAATTTAAAATATAAGAGGTCAAGAGCAATTCAAAGTCTAGGGAGCAATTTTCGTTCCTGTTTCATTTTATTGTCGCTAAGAGAATAATGTTGAGAAAAACAATGCAGGTAATTTGGGGTTTCCTTACTGATTAGTACAAAATTTGTTTTGTTTGGCAACGGATGTGTACTCGGGGGTTGGTAGCTTTAATAATAATAAAAATAATAATAATAATAAATGGATAGGCGTAGGGATATGACGACCTCATCGCCCGCTGGTGTTGTCGTGTCACCAGTGCAGTCAGTCATCGCAGGGCGGCTTGTGGCGAGCTGTTGGTGCGTAGCGACACCACGAACCCGAGACCTCCAGGGGTACACATACACACATGCGCTTATACACACACTCACACACAGTTACACACCCACCCCGCCTCTAGTTTGCCTTTGTTGGTCGCCTAGAGTGGAGCGCAAGAGCTAATGTTCGAAGGATGGATGTGTTTCCGTAAGTGGCGAGTTGGCATTTTGAAGTTTAAAGTCCAGGAACACCTCTCCATCCTTAGCCGTTCACACCAATGTTGCCGCCTCGTTGCCCCGAGTGGGCAATAGTTTGAGGGGCCCATTTAGTGAATGGCGAGTCACCGCCTACCAAAAGTTCAGTTTATGAGATATTGAAATGGTAGGTGTCCGTTATCTCACTCCATAGCCCGGTAATCCTGTCCACAACATCCCAACCCCATAGCCAATTCCATGTCGATTCCTACCTGGCAATAGAATGGCAACTGTGGAGGACTGTCCGCTAGCACATCCTCATGGTGTATTAGGGGATAGACCTCCATAGTTGCGCCCATCTCATTTATATTATATGGTACCAAAGGCCTCTTCATGTTGGCTTCGGCCCCATGAATGCCTTTCAAATGACCGGGTCCCCATGGGCCCGTGATCGGAAATCTGTACCAACATAATAATTAATTTATTTCTCTAAAAAATTACAAGGACAGTTTAAATATCATAGAACAGCAATAGGTTTACATGTAATTTAAAGAGCAACGAATTTCCAATCCAATTTGACTGGTCCCTACACTAGGCATAGCCTGTCTCGTAGGTAACCAATTAATTTCCCTGTTACCAAGAACGATGCGAATTGCTAACAAAGTTGACAATAAGAGTCCTTTACAATAATTAAGAAAATAGAACAAAACGTAAGCCTAAGTGTGTCTGTCTGTCTCCCTCTGTGTGTGTGTGTGTGTGTGTGTGTGTGTGTGTGTGTGTGTGTGTGTGTGTGTGTGTGTGTGTCTTTGAAAGCAATCTCTTGGAGAGTTTGAAACGCGTTAGAATATTTTGTGACATTGGTGATAGTTGGGTTTTGTGACATACCTACCTATGTAATGTTTCATGTGAAAGAGCATGTCAACATTAATGTGTCACAAAAGCAAGTTAAAAATATTATAGTTCACTGGTATGGCCCGCAAATAACGCCTGAATCATAATTCATCAATATATGAAAAATAGGTCATTACGAGTCTGTATCTTGCACAACACTCTGTCCGTAGGTGTTAATGTAGGCATTAATAATGGGTTGGTCACAGGACTAATCACGTCACGTGTAATCTGTGTCATAACGCAAAGCCCCAGGCGTTATTTGACTATTGAAATTAAAAAGTATGAGAACTCTAAGACCTTTTGTTAACCATTGCTACGGCTATGACATCCATCGAGAATTCGTCTTACTCATATCTCAAGTGCATCGATAGCAATATTGATTAGTCGTGGTTCCGTTTCTCTTGATTTGATGCAGTTTGTAGCGAAATTGTGTCAGAGTTTAGAACCGGGTGAGATTTTATTGTTTGGAGTTAGATGATTGCTAAATTAGTCTACAATGTGGTGCAAACACGATTTTAATAAAATGCTATACTAAAGATAATGACGGTGTACACCCGGTATTAAATAATGATATAACTAAAGTCATCATCACATAAAAGCCTATATAAGTCTCACTGCAGGGCACAGGCTTCCTCTCAGAAGGAGAGGGCTTGATCCGTAGTTCCCACGCGGGCCCAGTGCCTAAACTAACGGCTAAAGTAATCATTGTAAATACTGTTGACCACGTAAAATTAACAACCTGAGTTACTTAGATTTTTTTCTGTAAAAAACACAAAAATAAAGCAAGTAGGTAAATAAAATACATATAAGCAGGTGGTAATTGACTGGGACAAAAAAAAATGTAGCGCTGATTTTCAGGCTGCACCCGTCCATGAAGTAAATAATAAAATTTTATTATTATGTAAGCTTTAACTCGCGGTTTCGCCTGCGTTAAGAATATCTTTACGAGAGACATTATCAATCTTTGCGCGCTGCATGCACGCGTTGGATGCGGATGGCACTGGACTGATCTGTTTGGCGAGCCTTGAGGGAGGCCTATGTTTAGCAGTGGACGTCTTTCGGCTAAAATGATGATGATGATGAATTACATTTCAGTCTTATAACGACGATTCTATCGGCAATTCCATCGACTCAATCTTTTTGATTTAAGAGACATAACGTAACGTGAAGGTGCTTCCTCACTGGACTTCCTACTCGGATCTCAGGCATTCCTTTCTGATTTAGATTATAATTATAGAGCCCCATTCCAAGTTTACTGCGCCAATTACGATGATACCGATCGATCAGCCAGTCGATCTACCAATCATGCTTTGTTGAAAGTTATACCAGGAGAAGGTAAATGGTACGGTAAACCTTCGTTACAATGTACTTGCGCTAATCATTGTTTTGTTTTAAATAGAGTTTTGTGCTGCTTATTTGATGTTTATAAATCTTACAAATGACCAAATAACCCTTGTTTATGTGTCATCACAAAAAGTATGTTGCAGTTGCTTTTGTATTTTTAAGTTCAAAGGAGTTTAGAATCGGAAAATCTCTGTTGCACAATAAAATGTAAATCAATGACTTTAGAATAACTAGACCTAATTGGCTAATTATTTGTTTTTTGTGTTTGTAACTATCAGGATACGTTTTGCATTTTAATTTTTTTTACAGAGAAGTGACTGAGTGAGACAGAAGATGCTTAGAGGGAACATTTTTGGTCTAATTTTCCTCATCAGTACATGCGAATCCAGGACTGGCATCTAGTAAAAATAATATTAAATGTTTCTGCCTACTGTAAATATAAATAAATAAATATAATTTTGCTGCTGACAGTTGGGAGAGGCACCCAAGGCCAACCTTAAGGGACTCAAGTTAAAGCTTCTCAAGTTGTTTAATTGTGGTTATGAAATTTGTTTGTGAACGTAAGCATTTTTAACTTTAACTAATTTTTACTAATATTATAAATGCGAAAGTAACTGTCTGTCTGTTATCCTTTTCGCGCTTAAATCGATTTAGATGGAATTTGGCGTGGAGATAGTCTGAGACTCTAGGAAGGACATAGGATAGATTTTACCTCAGTAAATTGCATAGTTCTCGGGGAATGGCGATAAACTGTGAAGAAATCTTCACAGACGAAGTCATGGGCAACAGCTAGTAACCTTAATTAAAATTTAATTATAAAATACTTAAAATCTTAAAATTAAATTAAATCTGAAAAGTCTCCCGCGGCATGGTGGCCAACTACAGAGCATTTAACTCATGCAATTTAACTCTGAATATTTTTGTGATTCAAACTTGCTTGACTATCAGTAATGTTAAATATAGTTTCACTAAAGTTTACTTATACCTTACCATAATATGTATTTTAATGATAAAAGTTGTGTTTGGCGATCGCATTATTGACTTACAAATTCTTTTCGCTCGTGATTACAGATATTGAAATACGAGGAAGTATAAAGGAACTTCAATTAAGCAACCTGCCTACGCATGGCAAATGTCAACCAATGCTTCTAGGAATCAAAGTGCTAAAAAAACAATTATAGGTTTACCACTAACCAGAACTGAGCCTACCAGCGGCCAATGATGTAATTACAGTAGTATCCCGTGGAGGAAAATACACTTTTCGAAAGCTCTAGTTGTAAGCGCTTTGTATATTGTGCTCTTTAAATGACACCAGTTAACATTGGTCCAGTATCAGCTGGCTCGCCCTTGACTTTTAAAGATTGCCTCCCGATGCTTCCGACGCGACAATAATAGGCTGGTGACGTACGACTGGCCGTCTGTCGCAAATAGAGATGTGTCGCTCGCGAGTGAGTGAGTCAAAATAACTATATCACTTGGTTTATCTCTCTTGTTCTTTTCGGGTCCAATTGTGTCAGTATATCGTTTAGCTCACTCGTTTTAGTAACGCAAAGACATGAAATAAACTTTTGTGGCGCGTCTCATGAAACCGAGGATTGGGCCTGAGTTTGCTCGACGAACGAAAATGATTGACAAGCGAACGTCATCCGACCAAGCAATTCCTACTACACTTTATTCGAAAGGTGTAAAAAAAATTTCAATTCACGGAATAGTTGGTCAACCTGTTAATAAGCAAGTGTACGAAATGAATTATATGAATCAGGTGAACAATAGATACACGTTGGAGTTACTGAGCTAAATGAGTGATACATAAAATATCTCGAGAGCTGAAGATATATATTTAGTTACTTTTTTAATCAAGTGATACATTTTGCGCACCTCTAGTCGCAAAACACGAAGACACCGTAATAAACGAGAAGTCTGACTTAAGTAACCCGGCCTTTTATGCGTTGCCCAACCATATTTGGCGTAGCTATGCGCACTATGTCGCCCGACGCTGATAGTAGCTCAATGCGCTTATTGGGACATGCTTAGCGGCTTGCAAGCCATCATTCAACATTTTTGTCAATCACTAATCATTTAGTCTTTCTGCTTAACAAATTGACGTCGATAGTTGCCTTAAGCCTAATGAGAATCAGCGATTAGTTCGATTACTACTAAATACAATCAGTTCAATTAGGTTAAACCATGTTTGAATATGAGTAACGAAAACCGTTTTTCGTTTCCTAATGGGATACGGATAAGGATCTTCGCATCCATCTACGTACCTATATGAATGAGCGTTGACTTTTAAATTTTAGTTGGTTCCTATTGATCGAAGCGCTTACAATCGCAAAACTAAATCCGGGTCATGGATTAATTTTTAAGCGGAAGAATTAAAATTCTTAGCTCATGATGAATTCAATCCGAACTGGGCACTTAAGGTGTATTTCAAAACAATCGACTGCGCTTTGGATCTGACGCGTATGGACATGCAGTTTAATGCAGACAACCTTTAATCACTTACATTAGAATTACGAAACCAATTCGGTGAAATACAAGATATTAAGCTGATTTGGCATGTAACGGATCACTCTTAGCTGGAGTAAGTAATTTTACCCGCCGGTTAAAGCCCAATTGGCTCGAACGTGTTAAGTCCGCTGCCGACCACGCATTCGTGTTACACTTGCACGTATGCATAGTAAAAATAGTATCACGATTATAATGAATTGGCATGAAACAGAGGCTGCTAAAATGCCACTTTAGCTCACTCAGAATTCTGACATCGTAGGTTGTTCTCATCTTCATTTACTCTAGCAAAGTGAGATTACCTTTCCAACAGCATAACCTAGAAAGCATTCCTTAATTTTACTATCTACTCTGACTAGACCGAGTCTGAGTAATTAAAGTGCTTTAACACCATAAGTGCTCATAAATCAAAGTCCATGAGTTGCTAAACGTTAATATTCAGACTTAAGAGGAAGTATCCGCTCTGTGGTCACCACATGCGGTAAACAGCTGGATAGCATATCCCTTAAAGTCGATAATTAAAAATAAGACAATTTGTGGAGAATTTTGGATAGGTATTTGGATGTTAAGATATTTAGGTGTTTGTTAGCCAATCACGCAATAACGTAATTAGATGAACTTTGGAGTACAGCTAGTAGATTTGGAGTATACAAAGGACTGAAATGAGACAAAGGGTTTTAATATTCTGGTAATGTTTTCCCGTGATAACTTCGTCTGCAGTCAATAGATGGTATTGGCCGAGTAGATATACGTTGGGTTTTAAAGTGTTTTAAGCGTTTAACGCATTCGCTGTCAGAATCGAGACTTCATCAGATGCCACAAACGCATATATGTGCGTTCAAACGACTGCCAAAGTATGACAGCAGCACTTGGCGAGAAGTCACGAAAACTCTATGCGTTCCCGACAGTGAATGCGTTAAATTAAATAGTAGTAGTTAATCGTCCGAATGGCTTTTAAAAGTATTCTGTTATTAAAGGGATTCTGTCAAATAATTGAGAGCCAAGGCAAACAACAAAGGGAGAGTTACATTGGCTCGTCAACGTACCTTCCGTGTAAAGTAATTTAAATGACGCGACGCGGAAGTCGCTCCGTGCCTTTACATATTTCATCTTCAAATGTCACAAGACATAATAAATTGAATCACTGTAAAAAACCAAAGTTCACGGGTTGCGTGGTGAAAGATAAACTGTAAGTGTTAATATACTGCAATCATTTATATTACTGAGTGTGACTAAAACTTGTTTGTTGCAATTGTATGTAAAATAAATTCGTAATAGAATTTGAAACCATTGGATTGCTATTACTAAGATAGGTACATGAGGCTTTGCTTCTACTATACTAGGTTGGTTCTTTACGTTTGATTTATAGAAAGAGAGAAAAATTAAAGTTATACCTAGCTAAAAGTAAAAGAAAAGCAACTAATCACAAAACCTAAATGGGTATTAAAGGGGGGATGAAAATTTCATTGATTTTGCCGAAGGATGCACCTTTTTAAGATATTTGACAAAACACCGGTTCTCGTCCGATCACCGAGGTTAAGCAACGTCGCGCGCTGTCAGTACTTGGATGGGTGACCGCCTGGTTTCATTTTTGTTTTTTGAATGTTTTGTTATGACGTTGTCACGTTAAACTATCGTCCGTAAGCCGACTTTACAGACAACCGGTTTTTTAGAGACGACTTTGGATTTTTTTTCTATAGAGCGAACTACAAGTAACCGTGTTTCGATAAACACTTGCCATTAGAATGAATCCTCAAATATCTGACACATTTAATTTCAGGACTATAGCTTTGCTAGTAATGATACAGCACGAGATTAAATGAATGCAATAAATGTGTCAAAAACTCAGTAGGGCCTTAATACGCTTGTCGAGAATGTCGAGACTTGTCAAACGTCTGCAAGCTCTAAGCCCATACAAACACTTGAATTGCTAAGCGTCAATAGAAGCGTTATTTTAAAGGCCACTATGTAGATCAGTTCGGATCGTGCCGTAGCCGGCCGTGGAATTGAGCGACGGCAGACGAGTCTTCAATTACCTCCTATCTGCACGGCATCTCTGGCAGAGCCTCCAATCGATATAATTAGTAGCACGATTCAAAACACAATATTGAATCAAAATTTAATTTCAAACTTACACCAAACGCACCAAACTATTAATAAGATTTAATGCATTTCGGTTATGATGGTTTGATGTGTTAGGTTGCTTTGCTATAAATCTAATTTTAATTGTATTTGTTTGTAAGTTGGTACGAGAACATAAATTTAATCGTATTGCAGGTGTGAAGGTTAAACTAGGAAGATTTGTTTATGATATTAAAGTATCCGGTGTATCATTATTCATTAGGTACTAATTATTACAAGGTGTACATATTGAAATTTCCCAACATACCTATTTAGGTGATTTGTTTCATCGTAGGTATACATTTATAAACGATGATGTAGAACAGAAATGGAAAAGATCTTGGTGTTTGAAATTTATTTATTTATTTACATATTCTTAGTTTCAATAAATCTTAATCAAATAAAAATACAGCATTAGGTAAGTAAAAAACCAATGCTCTGTAAAATTCAAAAATACACATAAACACAGAATACAATGGCATACAAGTAAAATGAATAACTTACTTATTTAGGAATTTTTGAAAACTGTCTTCGTCGCTTCCCTAAAACGACGGAACACCTCAGTCACCGGCCAGAAGTCGGAGCAAAGGAAAATCTGCTGGTGCTTTGCAGCACAGCTTGGCAGCCTTGGAGTCTCGATGAGCTGAAATTGTTAGCCCTTTGAGACTCGAGCGAGTAGACGAACAGCTCGGTTCCCTGTAACTAATGGAAGTCATAAAATCAAATGAGACGCGGATTCCATAGTTACTGGTTCTACCAATTCCGGAAGTTACCGGAAAGTGGCGATTATTTTAATTATTAAATAAAAGATTATTTGCAGCTTTTCTAACGCAAAAGAAAACATCTGCTACGACGTATAATTATAGGTACTACTAGTGTTGTCCCTTTGTTTCGTATAATTTAATAAGTCATAATGCATCATTCTTAACGACCGCTTTAGCCTAGTTGGTAGTGACCCTGCCTACGAAGCAGGAGGTCTTGGGTTCAAATCCCGGTAAGGGTATTTATTTGTGTGATGAGCACGAATATTTGTTTCTGAGTTATGGATGTTTTCTATGTATTTAAGTATTTATTTATCTATATAAGTATGTTTATCGTCGTCTAGTACCCATAGTACAAGCTTTGCTTAGTTTGGGACTAGGTCGATTTGTGTAAGATTGTCCCCTAATATTTATTTATTTATTTATTTATTATTTATTATTCTTCATAATCAAGGATATGAGGTAGGTACAGATAACCACTTTAACTGCTGAGCAAATTGCCACTGATTGTATTTTAGCCGTGTAAAGAAAAATAAATCGGGTTAAGCCACTTAAGGTGACTTTCCACCAGTGATGTGCTATGCAGCTATGCTGCGAGAGTGCGAAAGCTATGCTATAAAACTATGTGACCCTTTGCACTAATACTAAACTATGTAGCCGTGCGAGGAAGATACGCTATGAAGATGCGCAGCCGCGAGGTAGCTATGCGAGAAAGATAGCGATGTAGCGACAGCCTAGACGAGATTAGTATGGCTCTCAAGCAACTCAGGAACGGCAAAGCCCCTGGTGATGACGGAATAACGGCCGAACTTCTGAAGGCGGCTGGTAAACCGGTCCTCAAGGCCCTTTAGAAAGTGCCAAAAGCATGGAACAGAAGTGTAGTGGCGCTGTAATACCTTATAGAAGAATTATAGACCCATTTCACTTCTGAGCCATGTTTACAAGCTGTTTTTCGAGAGTCATCACGAATCGCCTCGCGCGCAGGTTAGACGACTTCCAGCCTCCCGAACAAGCAGGTTTCCGAAAGGGCTTTAGTGAAACGTGATTTTTTTATAGATAATGGCACGGAACCCTTCGTGCACAAGTCTGACTCGCACTTGGCCGATTTTTATAAATCCGAAATCATAAATCGACACTAATAATGATTCTGTTACAGGATGATGCCATGCGTGCTGAGTTTTTGTGCAAGTTTTTGCGCTGTATAACAATTAAGGAATACCTACTTCTGACCGAAAAACAACATTATTCCATTTAACAAGAACGTTTAATAAATTAGTTTCAGAAGCAAAAGAACTATAAATTAAAATCATATTGTTCTGTTTTTTACGTGTTCTATATTCTGTACAAACTTGACACAAAAATAACCTTTTCATCCTCTAAGTAGCACGTTTGCCGTAGTGTAGACATTCATAACAAAAAATGATCTGGTTGACATTTTAGTTTAATTAAATATTATAAAAAATACAACCAGGAATGGATTGTACTCGTTGACATCACAAATGATTGATCGATTTATGGATTAAAATGTAATAAAAACGTAACCCCGATAACAATGGCAGTTTCCCATCCGATAATACATACTTGACATAATGGTAAGAATATTTAAAAGCACCAAACATAGAACTGCTACTAACCACACCCACAGGCGATGATACAATGAAGCTTTGTATATCGAGAGAAGCTGAGGGTTTTCAGGGTGTTACTATAGCAAGCGATGTGCTGTCAAGCGATGATGGTCGACGTCAACCGATCCATTCTACCATCGATCAAGATCGATCAGTTGGTGTGGTAGAAACTCTCGGATAACGATGAGCAATTCAGTCTGTAATGGAGCGATGGCATCAACTGACGCCCGATCTTTTGGTGTTGTAGAAACTATTGTTTGACTTCAACCAATTCATTCTACCAATGATCAACATCAGTCCATAGCATAGATTTGTGAGGTAATGTCCTCACTAAGACGCATACAGGTCCATATACATAGATGAAGATTGGCGAGCATACAGACGTTAATGCGCTCATATACATAGTAGTAAAATATTGTAGTAGGTAGTTACAAATACTGTTTAGTAGTTTACTACTAAAAATTATTTTAATACATACATTTTGTAGCGTAGATTTTCATCCCTCATATTCGGAAAGTGAGGCAAATCATATCTGACATACGGGAGGATAACTATTATTTTCTTAAAAAAATAAATAAAGGCATTGGCTGTTAATGGAACACATACGCATTCAGCCAAGCATTACGGCATATACATGGAATAATTAAGTATTGAGTTTTTTTTCTTAATTAGTCATGCCAAGCCAGTGAAATATTATTAAATTAAATTATTAATTTACATTAGTTTATTATTTAGTGACTTAAACCAGAAAAGTTAGAAAGTGTTAAGATAAAACACGGTAAACGACAATGTTATTGTCCACACAGCCTATCTCTATACAGCTTAACTCCTTGGTTCAAAATATTTCGTACTAAATACAAACTGAAATATAGATGCACAGAAAAAACCCCAGAAAAAAGACCAATGCTGGGAATCGAACCCAGGTCCTCAGCATTCCGTGCCGTGTGCCATACCTCTACACCACCACTGGTCTAGAGACGACCATATTGACCAGTTTAGACATTTTTATTTAGTTATACTTATATTTTCTTACTTTCCTTGTAGTCGAAATGAAAAGCAGAGTGTTTAACTCGGGAAAAACACCAATATCACCCTCGGAAGTAACCTCGTGTGATATTGGTTATTTTAGTCCCTTGTTGAACAGTCTACTATTATGTATCCTTGTCATCTATACCTATATATTTAAGAGTTGCGCTCTTGTCGGGTAGGTGGAGCAATTCCCACTTAAGTATCCCCCCATCCTGCCAGTATTTTAACTTCTTCATATTATGCCACGGCATTAATATGTTTGATTTGTTTGAAAAATTAAATCTTGGTCTTTCTCTTCCTATCCGCCCCTAAATTTTTACCTCCAAATATTTGTAAAAAAAATAACCTGTCAAAATAGGAGTTCTATTATCTATTCCTTTCTTATCCCAATGATTTTAAACCAGCATCTCTTTTCCTCAACCAATGGCAAAACCTCCACATTAGTTTACCTTTCTGCCCAACTTGTACTCTCCACTATTTTATGTAGATAACATTGCTTCAATCTTGCACTCTGAGCAAAAAACCAGGATGCTATTCAGACCTTGACACTATGATAAATTAAATGTTGCAATTAAGAGGCACAATGCAAACACGTACCGGGAGTACCTAGTAAGATACTCTTTGGCTATCAGAACCATCTACACCAGTAGATGAACTATTTGCATATATAATTAAGTTACCTACTTAGACTTGTTGGCCTTCATGCTGGTCCAGCTTTTTGTTCTTCGGACGACGACTTCGCACCATAAGGTGGTGGCCTTTCGTTGCCGACCACATTTTTAGTCGGAATATAATTTTGTCGATGTCATTAAAATCTTTGGCAAGATCTCTTTCAGATGTTTTGCTGAGTCGAATAAGAAATGAATATTTTCGTTTGTCTTGAATTAGTTTAAAAGGCTGATTTATACACTTGGAACTCTGAAAATAACAAATAATAAACACACGACAATTGCTTTTACAACTAAAAAAAACAACATAACATCATTGAATAGTTCTGATTTAAGATTGCTTTGGATTTTAGGTGCGTGAAATTTATCAGTGGGAGTGTCCGGATAAAAAGTAGGTATATTCGCACCTTCGGTACAACAGTGTATCATCTCGAAATAATACACCATTTTAATTTAGACTTTACTTAATTTCTGGAAAGTCTAAATTAAAATGGTGTATTATTCCGCATGTCCAGTAATCTGCACCAATTCGTCCAAATCCATTCCCAGCCGCTTGAGCGTGAAGGAATAACAAACAACATACTCGTAAATTTTCCATTTATACTATTAGTAAGATTCGGAAGCAATGTAAGCTACTCTGTTTTTGCGAGATTAATGTTTATAACCGCAAAAACATTAATGATAAGCATTTAAGGAGTTCAAATTACTAAGTATTTTATCACAACGCCACAAAGTAGAGTAGATTATTTAAAGGTAATCATAACTTCATATTTGTATCGCTTTGTCTTTGTGGTTGAAGTGAGACAAAGAAAAAACCATTTCCTCGTTCTAATTTGCCATATAAGTTTCATGTTTTATTCATAAAAATAATCGTGGTCAGCCCAGCGCCTTGCCAAGGTAGCAAAACACTAATATGTAGGTACCAGTACTATCTTGAGGACACGTCTTAATCAAAATAAACTTAAGAGCTATATATTGCTTAAGATTGCCGGCCCATGACATTAAAATTGTATTACATTACCGTTGTTTATAGCTTATGTTTGTACGTCGTGTTTAATTATTAAGCGTATGGCTAGGCGCCGATATAATTAAAGGATTGGGTAAAACATGAGTTTGAAATGCGTACTGTTGAGTTACGATTGAATGTTGCTGCAACATGGTGAGAATGTATAGTATTTTGAATTATCGATGTGTTTGTTCCCTCGTTCGTGATCCGAAGACGTGCGGCGCGAGATTGTTTCCTCACGAGCTTACAAATGAAAGGGGCTTGATGACAAGAAGACATCTTTGTTTTGTTACTTTCAACATAATCATAATCATATTCAAGAGAGTTCGAATAAGTTTTTCTTAAATGCGTTGACGTTGCGCTACGGCGGAAGGCAAAGCGCTGATATTACTCGCTAATCCAGCCGTCAAGCAGCAGTGTTTGCAACGGTGTGTTACGATGACCTAAGTAAGACAGTCGGTGAAATTACTGGCACATGAACTGTTTCATATTATGCACTAATCTGATATTTGCCTTTGGTGATACGGGACAAATACGAAGGCAGTTTTAAATTCAAAACTGATTCAGTTTGTTCAATTTTATTATGTCTTACCTACTGGTTTATACTCACAGTTGACATATAAAACACCTTTAAAATTATGCAGAGATAATTTAAAACAAGTTGATACTTCCGAAGTAGCTTTAAAAATATCAATTACTTTAAGTTTCTGGCATATTGTGTTGAGAAGCACTTAAGTGTAACATTAATAACGCGCCAGTGCGATATAGCTCTAACCATTGGGTTTTACTTGGTGCAGGTTTGATTATTGCATTAAAATTATGACACATTGTCTATACTTCGTTTTAGCTGACCGCCAACGTTTTTGTATTTTTTTTAATAGACCCTAATATGTGGTTTTGATATGGGCAAAAGTACCCTTCATTGGGTCAAAGTACCTCGACCTTACGGCACCTCGTACCCCTCGTCGTAGTTCTGTCAGTATAAGTGTTAGAAACGATTGCTTATCTGCTATAAGCAATGCCTCGCTGGCCTTAGTTTAATTTATCACGACTTTTCTCGCAATAGTTGCCTCATTGAAGATTCGCGCTCAAGTTAAATAAGTTAAAGTAGCCCTTGCCATTAAAATAAGCATCGAAATGGTCCAATTCTATTCAAGTCAAGGCTTATAATAGTTTGAATAAAATTTTATAGCAAGTGACAGATTTGGATTACAGATTTATGTAGTCATTGGAACTTTTCTATTGTTCATTTTATTTAGTTTTTTTTTGTTATTTTTTTTTTCTAAAATCTTTACAGCACACACTGTCGGTGTCTAATTACATTAATATAATTCTCAGTGAGAGCTGTCGAGGAGGTAGATGCCTGTTATTTATAAAAATTTAGAACATAAGAACTATGTTGTACATCTATTTCTGTTTGTTCTCCAAATAAAACTATAACTATAAGGTTAAGACAGTTCCTGTTGCCCTTTTTTTATACACCCAGAAGCCTTTTAAATACTGTTTACTTTCAAACTATTTAGGATTAATATTGTTGTAAAATTAAAAGTAACACTAAAACAAGTATGTCATTGGAGTGGCGAGTATCAAAAGTTCAATAAAGCCGGTTGCCTAGTGGTTTGATCTATGGGCTCTCAAACATAGAGCCGTAGGTTCGAACCCAGACACGCATCTCAGGGATTATTAGAATTTACGTACCTACGAAGGAAAGTGAGAAAAATTGGGCCATCCAAGATTTGATGACTAATAAAATTTACAGCAATGCAATAGCATTCATTGTTATGTAATCAGATAGGCCATTTTATGGCATCCCAAGGTATAACGTGTATATTTATAAAATTCATGAGCATATTTTCTAACATTTGTGAATTGGCGATAACCGCCCGTGAGACGGCATGACTGACACTCAACGTGCGGAAAATGATCGCGGCACTTGACTGTCAGTTTGACAGGTGGCGCTGACATCCGAAGGGTTATCATAGGCTAAAGACCGACAACTCTCCTAGAAGACTGTCATACTACGGAACGGCTGATATCTACAGACAACGGTGACTTAATTGATTATTTAGGTAACTAATTCAATATTGTATAGAGATCAGATAAATAAATAAAATAAATAAATAAATATCACGGGACAATTCACACCGATTGAACTAGTCCCAAAGTAAGCTAAGCAAAGCTTGTGTTATGGGTACTAGACAACGGATAAACATACTTATATAGATAGATACATACTTAAATACATATTAAACACCCAAGACCCGAGAACAAACATTCGTATTTTTCATACAAATATCTGCCCGACACGGGAATCGAACCCGGGACCTCAAGCTTCGTAGTCAGGTTCTCTAACCACTAGGCCATCTGGTCGTCTATTAGAGATAAGTGTTAAGTGAATATTTTTGTTAGACAAAGTGTACCATTTACGATATTTAGTTACAGTCAAGGAAACTGAATCGCGTATCAGATTAGAACCTTTTCACAACCAATTTCACGACAATATCTTTGGCAGATGTATGGAATGTCAACATGCCATTTGCACCCCGAGGCCGTATTGTCTAACGGTTCTGCCACTTGCCTTCTCTTTCATCGTCTCTTTCTGTCACCATTTTATACCGTTAAATAAATAAATAAATAAATAAATATTAAGGGACAATCTTACACAAATCGACCTAGTCCCAAACTAAGCAAAGCTTGTACTATGGGTACTAGACGACGATAAACATACTTATATAGATAAATAAATACTTAAATACATAGAAAACATCCATAACTCAGGAACAAATATTCGTGCTCATCACACAAATAAATGCCCTTACCGGGATTCGAACCCAGGACCTCTTGCTTCGTAGGCAGGGTCACTACCAACTAGGCTAAGGCGGTCGTTTGACAGAAAGAAATAGTGATTGCGAAGGCAAGCGTCAGAAACGTTAGACAATAAGCCTGCTGGTATGTACGTGATTCATTGACTGAAACATTGACTTCATGTTAAAAATGTAGGCGACCAGAGAATTGAGTTATTATACGGCGTCATGTTATTGATAGAGACATCCTTCACGATTTCTTGTCTATTATTTTAAAGCTTATAATGGCTCTATAAGGGACAACATTCGATAATTAAATATACGTACTTGGCGCTTTAGAATTGCTTTTGATTAATAAATATGTAGCTTCAATTCAACTTAACTATATTACCATCATCCTTAGTAATAGGATAATTGCTGTGGATGACCGCATGATTATTAATCATAAACCTAATTTAAATAACCTTGTAATCGTCACGAACGTATAAACGTTTTATAGTCGCTTCCCGACGTTAATGCTTAGTTAGTTCTTCGAAAACATCGCAGAATAATATCATCATCATCATCATCCCAGCCTATATACGTCCCACTGCATTGCACAGAACTCCTCTCAGAATGAGCTCAGGATGAGAGGACTTGACCCGTAGTTCCCACGCGGGCCCAGTGCGTATTGGGTACTTCACACACACCATTGAATTTATTAATAAACTAGCTTTTGCCCGCGACTCCGTCCGCGTGGAATTAGTAATTTGGGCAGCTTATTTTTTTTATCAAATTTGCTTTTTCATCAATTATGGCTCTCCTTAGTTCCTCGATATAAAAAAATTACCCGCCCCCGCAAACCCCCCCTTAACCCACCCCCCCACCGAGATATAGACGTTTTATTTCCAAAACCCCCGATTTGGAAACGTTCTTCCGCTCCGCTCCGCTCCTATTGGTGTTAGCGTGATGATATATAGCCTATAGCCTTCCTCGATAAATGTGCTATCTAACACTGAAAGAATTATTCAAATCGGAGCAGTAGTTCCTGAGATTAGCGCGTTCAAACAAAAAACCTGTTCGATAAATTCTTAAAATAGACGTATCTTTCTTATTTGTGAACCGATTGAAATTAAACAAACACTAAATGTTAATCCAAAAAAATACCAACATATCACTGAAAACCGCATCCTTCTAGGTTAAGCCGTTTCTGAGATTAGCGCGCACAAACGCACAGACAAACAGACAAACAGACAAACAGACAATAATTCTAAAAATCATTGTTTCGAGTTCTATTGCGCTAATAAATAGCCCTAGTGACAGTTTTTAGGATTCCGTAGTCAACTAGGAACCCTTATAGTTTCGCCATGTCTGTCCGTCTGTCTGTCTGTCCGCGGCTAAGCTCAGAGATCGTTAGTACTAGAAAGCTGTAATTTGGCACGAATATACACATCAGTCACGCCAACAAAGTGGTAAAATAAAAAATAAAAAAATAATTTTTTTTAGGGTACCTCCCATAGACGTAAAGGGGGGTGATTTTTTTTTTCTCGACTAATCCTATAGTGTGGGGTATCGTTGGATAGGTCTTTTAAAACCATTGCGGAGTTGCTAACATATTTTTTCTATTCAGTGATCTGTTTGCGAAATATTCAACTTTAAAGTGAAAATTTTCATTAAAATCGAGCGTCCCCCCCCTCTAAAATCTAAACTGTTAGGTGGAAAAATTTGAATAAATTCAGAATGGTAGTAAATATATCAAATTTACTAGGAAAATTATAGCGGCTAAGATTGCTCGGAAATTATTTGTAGTTTAAGAGTAAATAGTAGCTTAAGGTATAAAACATACCTAAACTTGGATGATTCCGTACACATACGAAATCCTTAGAAAAATATTACTTGATTTTTTTTGTAATGGCTACGGAACCCTACCTTGTGCGTGTCCGACACGCTCTTGGCCGGTCTCAAATATCTTCAATGTACAGACACCGACTTGTTACAGATTTATTATATGTATAGATTAACTAACTCTATTGCTTAATGAATTAACAGTTATAAAAAAAATCTACAGAAAATTCTATTTGCAAGTGAAAAAATTCGTGCCGTCTGAGTCTTATCCGCAATATCTTATCATCCAATATGCCGCAGTGTCTCAAGTCAAAAGTCTTTGACCAGTGTGTGTTGCCAGTGATGACTTTCTTATGAGGCCCATCGTTAGCGGCCACGTCTCAGTGGCGTAAGTCAAAAATCTTTGACCAGTGTGTGTTGCCAGTGGTGACTTATGGCACTGAGACATGGCCGCTAACGATGGGCCTCATAAGAAAGCTCAAAGTCACTCAGAGGGCGATGGACAGGACTATGCTTGGAGTTTCTCTACGGGATCGCATTAGAAATGTTGAAATCCGCGCAAGAACTAAAGTCACGGACATAGAATCGCCAGATATAAGTGGCAGTGGGCAAGGCACATCGCTCGTAGAATTGACGGCCGATCGGGCCGAAAGGTTCTCGAGTGGCGTCCGCGGACCGGAAGACGTAGTGAACGTAGGTCTCCAACAAGATGGAGCGTCGACCTGGTTAAGGTTGCGGGTACTCGTTCGATGCAGATGGCGCAGGGCCGTCTGTTTTTCGAGACTCGGGGGAGGCCTATGTCCAGCAGTTGACGTCTTTCGGCTGAAATGATGATGATGATGAGTCATATTGAGCAATTTGATTATCCACTAAGACCTGAGGTATTATTGTCTAACGCTCTCGGAATCAGAATAGTTTCCGCTATTTCTTCCTGTCACACGGTATAAGATAAATGTAGAAAGAGACGGTGAAGGTGATTGGAGACGCCCGCGCGATAGAAGATACGGCATCTGTACCTACCTGGCCTATCTCAGCAAACTTGTTATATTCAACTAGTTTAATGTGAATGTGCAGTAATTTATGATCATACGAGTGACTCATCAAATCATCGATACGTTGGCTGCAATCCGCTTAAATGTAAACCCGGGAACACACATGCATGGCTTACAATGTTGTTGCTGCTAATAGCTTGCAAGTGTGAACAGTGTAACAGGAAAAAGTACAAATTACATGAAAGCGCCTGTTGAAGTACGTGGGTAACTGTCACGCTTAAAATCCTTGTTTTAAATGATTGGATATAAATCGAGATTCATCATCTATATATTATATACGTCGCAGGGCACAGGGCTCCTCTCAGAATAAGAGGGATTGGGCCATAGTTCCCACGCGGGGCCAGTGCGGATTGGGAACTTCACACACACCATTTAACTTTGCATCCAGGTTTTCTTACGATGTTTTTCCTTCACCGTAAAGCTCATGCTTAATTTCAAATGTAATTTCGCACATAAATTCCGAAAAACTCAGAGGTGCGAGCCGGGATTTGAACCCATGATCCTCTGCTTGAGAGGTCATTGGTAAAACTGCTAGTCCACCACGGTTTTTTTTTAAATCGCGATTACTTCTAACGAACTTCCAATATTTGAACACAGTTGCATGACTCATGATTACAGGTAAATATAATATATTATATACCTACTAGCGCCCGCGACTCCGTCTGCGAAGAATAGGGTTATAAAAAATAGCCTACGACCTATTCTCAGACCTACCAAATATAGAGAAAAAAAATTGATAAAAATCGGTTAAGCCATTTCGGAGGAGTTCGATAAAAAACATCGTGACACGAGATTTTTATATATTAGAGATGTATCATCAACATATTTGCCAAAAGACGTCCACTGCTTGACAACGGCCTTGTCCAAAAGAGTAATAATTCAACGATCGGTTCTGCACTGCCCGCATCCTCCTTGCTAGGGTTCTTCATAAACCACGTCTTTTCATTCGCTGTCGCCACTTCAGACTCTTGCTACCCCATATATACTGCTGTACATATACTGCAGGTAAATATTGAGAGCTCATCAAAGTTAATCGCTTTATTTTAAAATTTTCATTTTATTTTTGTTCTTTCTACTCTTTGTCGGTCTCTACAATCGGTATTAAAATTAAATCAGTGCAAGTAACTAGCACAAAGTGTGCAAGCGACGGACACGTGTATTTCTGGCTTAAGTGCTTGATAGATTCATGCAATTCAGTTTACGAAAGAGTACCTTCAGAACTTGGCGTAATGCAGTTTGCTCCATTTATTCTGTAATGCGTAAGATCGCTGATCTTTGAGCCTCTGTTATTAACCATTGCCGATTACTCGCTATTTTCCCCGTAAAGTTCGAATATAACTACTTGTGTACCAATCTGAGTTATTGCTATATTTGTCTTGCTGGGTTTAGTATACTTGATATCAAGTACGCTTAAGTATAATGTTAATAATAAGTACCTACATACTAATATTATTTTATTCGATTTGCAGCGCTTGAAGTTTAATTATATACTGAGTATGTGTTTGCTGGTGGTAGGACCTCGCGTAGGGTCCGTCCGGATAGCTAACACCATCTTTCCAGTTAACCTGCTGCCAAATAGCGGTGTTCATACTGTTGTGATCCGGTTTGTTTAAAGGCTTGACTTTGACGCTGTACGTTTTAAACATCGATCAATGTGTAGAAATATAAACAACTAAAAAAAATTTACAGGCGTGTTCAGTCAAAGCTGAAACAATTACTTGCTGAAACATTCCGGTTCAATTTTGATACACATTCTAATACATGAAAAAAAAAAATTGCAGTTGAAGCTGTGCAGTGTGCAATGTCGTTACCATTGAATAGTCGCGTTCCCATTAATCACACACAAAAGTCCACACAGACAACTACTCCGAAATTCAAAATCCGTATCATACCATCCTTCTCGCTCTTCTGTTAAATACTTTTAGTGTGAGCATGGCAGCACGATACGAAGTTCGAATTCTGAACTTCAGAGTACCTATTCATCCACAAATTTTTCATTCTATCCGTGATTTTGAGGTTAATAGCCTCATGAAGTCCCTACTTTTTTGTAACAGACAGCACAGTAGACCGCGACAAAAATTCCCAGTTTTGTGATTTTGAAAATTATAACAATATATTTAGAGTTCTTATTTCGTTTAAGAGTTTGTACTCCACATAGTACATTACGCGTTTATTTTTATAATTGGTTTGTAGGGTGAAATATCGGGAAATAAAAGAAAATTAAAGACGCGTTGAAATATAATATCGGGGGTGCATTAAAGTCACAAATCTACGAGTAGGTAAGTATAGTATATTGTTATTTTTTCACACTATTTGTTATTTTTTTTAGGAATAAATTGTTTTAATTTTTTTTTTCCAAAAAGGTAGCCGCAGACTACGTTTCCTAGAAAACAGTTTATTTAGCTCATAATTATCATGATCAACTAACTGTTTACTCATGAGTGTAGACATGCATCTAATAGTCAAGCTATTGAGTGAAGTGTAGTGTAACAAAATTGCAGTGCTTACTGCTTAATGAAATGATTGTACTGTACGGGTTTCAGGTATCGAGGCCCAAGCGTTTTGTTTTACATTTCTAACAACCTGACAGGTATTTAGCAACATGTTGCATACATTCTATTATGCCGACTAATTTTACACTGGAAACATATTTGACAAAATGATTCGAGTGAAAATAATAATATCAGGTGTTCAATTTATTCAAGATTGTTGCGAAAGCAATACCAATATAGTTTCACACGACGCATTTTTTTATGAATTACAATTTTTAAAGAAAATGGGCGGAATAAAATGTATAATCTACTTTCGTGAACAGTTTTGTATTTAATTGTACTTCTAAATGTGATTTATTGCAGATTGATTCAAGCTAGACTAGAAAATTACTAAAAATTGCTATTTGAAATAATTTATATTAAAAATTATTACTGGGACAACCGTAGCTTTTTTATTTTATTTTACCATTTGAAATAAAAAGCTAAAACAATGACGGCTTGGTCAAGGAGGAAATGATAAATGGTACATTATCAAGTGCATCTGATTGAAAGAAAGTATTTACATTTAAAAATTGGAATGAGCCACGACTCATCGCCAATTATTGGTGGTTGTAAAGAAAAGATTATTGTTTACATTGTTTCTTTGTTGTTATAATAGTGTTTTATTAGCTGTAAACTTATTTGACAAATATAAATAAGATGGTTTAGTCATCAATAGGTATTTTCTATACAAGACAGTGACAGGCACAGTCATACGCTACGTGCGTTCAAAGTCATGTTTGTAAATTATGTTATTGTTGACATATCTTTACGTAAGAATAGAATGAGACATAATTTCAGCGAACTATTACCTAATGTAAAACAACCAGTTGGCATTTGATCCATCGCTCAGAGTATGCGTTCGGATTTTTAATGCAGTCGTTTGTAATCGGCTCGCTACCAGCTTTTGTTTGGAAATAAATCTGTTTTTGCCAAATAAGATTGAGGATTACGTTACGTTTGACCCAAAACATGTAAACAGATATAAGAAAAAGTAACTTTGTAAAAAACTGGGTGTCTGTAAAGTCGGTTTACGGACGAAAGTTTAACGTGACAACCTCATAACAAAACATTCAAAAAACAAAAATGAAACCAAGCGATTACCCATCCAAGTACTGACCGCGCCCGACGTTGCTTAACCTCGGTTATCGGACGAGAACCGGTGTTTTGTCAAAATAAATATCTTGAAAACGGTGCATTCTACGGCAAAATCAATGAAATATTCATCCACCCTTTAATACCTCTACACCCCCTCCCCCGCAACCCCCCTAAACCTCAACTCCCCCCCCCCCCGCACCCCGCACACCCCATTAAAAATTACCCGAGCGCTAGTACTAAGATTGTACATCCTGGCGCGCGCTGCTCTCTTGTACATCCTGGCGTTGGGTACGTATCAAAATATATAAAGTTTAAAAGTAATAATGGACGAAATACATAATGGTCATTTGATATAAACCAATTTTCTTGGAAATTCTCAACTCTAGAGGATTTTCATAAAATAAACCTAACCTAACGCCTAAACCGATCTGTAGATTACATGATTAAAAAAGTTCGTTTAATCAATAGTTTCATGGAAAATTTTTAGTATTTATTATGACCATTATGTATTTCATTTATTGAATCAGGCGTTACTTTGCGGAGGTCCATATTAATGAACTAAAACAATTACTTTGCTCACCCGCGACCTTACAATAGTTACGTTTATGCAAGAAATGTGCGTTCATGCAGTTCCTCCACCTCCACACTGTACGAACACACACAAATCACATAAACCCAACCATCACCACCACCAAGCTACACTGACGCGTTTCGAACTCAACCAGAGCTCATCTTCAGAGTTACCACAACCGTATGCTATGCTACCAAATGTTAAACTAACAAACCAAAACAAATGTTTTAACTTGTCACTGTAACTTCTCAAGTACCCACTTTATTTTTCTTATTCTCAAACTACCCCACAAAAATTAACTTTTATTGACATATTATAAAACTACCTTGAATTTTTTGTTTATTTATTTATAAGGCATATTTAATTAATACTAACTGTTCAAATTCGACCCAAGCCGCAGTAAAGGAGAAGATACTAAATTTACCTGTTCATTAATAATAGACCCCATAGTGTTGTACCTAATTATTTCCATGCATTCCAGAGCATCCAGACGCAACCCCTTGCCGCAATAATGTAACACTTCATAAGAATCTGAATCTAACAATGAATGATTTGATTCCAACAAATGTTTTGCAAAATTCGATCTATCTGGATGCTCATTCCTATATGCCGAAACATGCTCTTTAAATCTAGTATTAAAACTTCGGCCTGTCTGTCCTACGTATATCCCATTGCAGTCATTACAAGTAAGCTTGTATACCCCCGATCTAGTTCCCTTATCTACCTGTTCTTTGTGGTTACATAGCCTAGAGTACAAAGAGTTGTTAGTCTTAAAGGCAACATTAATATTGTTTGATTTTAAAATGCCATAAATCTTATCAGACAAACCCCCAACGTAAGAGATGCTAGATCTATATTTGTTAGTAGACTGAGAAGGTAACGCAGCGTAAAGCATGATTCTTATGAAGTGTTACATTATTGCGGCAAGGGGTTGCGTCTGGATGCTCTGGAATGCATGGAAATAATTAGGTACAACACTATGGGGTCTATTATTAATGAACAGGTAAATTTAGTATCTTCTCCTTTACTGCGGCTTGGGTCGAATTTGAACAGTTAGTATTAATTAAATATGCCTTATAAATAAATAAACAAAAAATTCAAGGTAGTTTTATAATATGTCAATAAAAGTTAATTTTTGTGGGGTAGTTTGAGAATAAGAAAAATAAAGTGGGTACTTGAGAAGTTACAGTGACAAGTTAAAACATTTGTTTTGGTTTGTTAGTTTAACATTTGGTAGCATAGCATACGGTTGTGGTAACTCTGAAGATGAGCTCTGGTTGAGTTCGAAACGCGTCAGTGTAGCTTGGTGGTGGTGATGGTTGGGTTTATGTGATTTGTGTGTGTTCGTACAGTGTGGAGGTGGAGGAACTGCATGAACGCACATTTCTTGCATAAACGTAACTATTGTAAGGTCGCGGGTGAGCAAAGTAATTGTTTTAGTTAATTATGTATTTCGTCCATTATTCGTTTTAAACTTTGTATATTTTGATACGTTCCCCCTGGCGTTCAATGCCCCTCTCTTGTACGGGACATGTACGGACATGTACGGAACATTGCGTCATCCTTTTTCGTGCGTGCAGCCGGCGTTCATCGATTTATTAAACGTTGTCACGTCAAAAAAATATGAATTCTGATAATCTACCTTCGTTGAAAATTTTTCAAGTTCCTTCATCACGGATCAGAGGTTTTCTAAACTTTTTTTAGAAGATGTTCGTACCGGGATTATTGTAAAATTACTCTACTATAACTTCGCTTTAAACGTTATGCGAGTATTCATATTATAATGCAAAGTGAATTGACAATAACGTTGATTACCCGGTCGCAGTCAACGTCATAAATAAGTGATCACTTTTGTACCTCGTCGCTTTCAGTCGTTACATAATATCGTATGACTTTTCAAACATGACGTTAAAGTGACAAGGTTCAAAAGTGATCACTTATTTATGACGTTTACCCTACAAATACCTTTATGGTTGCTATTCGTAAACTGTTAATGTAAATCTATTAATATGCATATGCATCGCTCTTTGTGCAATAATTGCGTTGCTACTTGCAGCGTACACGCAGCGTGGGCGGAGCAGTGTCACTGCCACACATTTAGTTCCCCAAACATATGGGCGAGCATTAAATGGGAGGTCCCAATTTTATTGTGATTACCATATTATCATACAATGAGCCTCCGTACACTTTTGTTAAACCAAAGGCCATCCTTATCAATGCGAAGCGCTAGAGCGCTACAGTTTATTCCGTATTAAAAATTGTCTTTGATAAATAGTACGAGACCAATCTTGATGGCATTTGGCCGTGGCTTTTCTGTCTTTGGTGTTCGATTACGACATGCCCATTCAATTGAAGATCAGATACACGGCGTGTCAAGCTGTATGACTTAGTACATCATTCAATATAATTATGCTCGTCGGTGACTGCGTCCGTCGATCGCGGAAGGTAATATGATATGATTAATAAGATGTGCAATTACGAGTGCTTTTGATATCAATGCCATCTTTTTTTTTTTTAATATTAGCACATACATAACAATATATTTAAGCACGCCAAACTGTGAAACAGTTAGTTGGCGTCACGTTCTGACAATAAGAATCTTGTGCAAAGTGATGCTTACTAACTACATAACTTTACTAAAGATATAAAGATAAAATATACAAACGAAGACTCAGTCACCATATCCATGCAGTTTTTATTACAGGGCTATAAGGTTTATATCTGTTTACCATTCGATAGTGACTGAAGTCTTCGCTGGTACAACCCTATTACTAACCTAAATATTACAGGTGCACAATGATATTTTTTTAGATGCAAAACCAAATTGATTTGATACATTTAGTTAGTTTAGTTCATTTAGTATCTTTTTCAATTTAATTTTTAAACTCCCTATTTTTAATTTTTCCTCCTTCAGCAAAAAGTATAAGTATAGGATAAACCAGAAGCCAGCTTACTATCTCCTATCTCCACGTACTAGGTATAACGGCCACAACGTTAATAACAAAAATCAGTTTTTAATTGAAGATGCAAATGTTCGCTGAAGGACTGATTGTCAACATGATGCTGTTATCTGATAAGATAATAAATAGTTGGATTCAAAAACAGACGCGAGCACGATTTCTGGTTATATATTCTATAATCTTAGCGTTTCTTTATTCTTCTTTTTAAGAATTAATTAATATGAAAAGAAATCTACCCACCTTTTATCATTACGCACTATACGCACAATTCTTTTTAATCGTAATAAACTGTTGTAATATTTTTAGCCAACTTAAGACAGCCTACGTGCATCCCGTTCTTGAGTAACATCAAGGTATTGTTACGTCACCCATTTTAATTAAATTATCACCGCCCATGGAACTCCTTTTGTATAATGGTGCTATAAATCACAAAGCGCTGCATGTCAACCGCAGGTCGCCCGGTAGGCTGAATAAAGTGTTTTAATCTTAGGGTATACCGCTTTAAGCCTCACACAGCACGAGAAATATCATACACGTTGCGTTACATTGCTGGTTCCAGGTGCTAAGGATTTATTAAGTGACGATTAACCACAGCAAGGAAGCGGAAAACACATCTCGTAGGATATTTCTCACTTCCGCTTGAATACGGGTTAAGCTATTTTGATGGGTCTTTTGGTTCAGTCATATCATGGCACATGTCTTTTCATACAAAGGTCGTGTCGGTCTTTTGATGGGTCGTTTCTTAGCACTGATTTGGCGAGTGTCAGAATGATTGAGTGACGTCGTGGGAGGGCGCCAAAGGCTTACTAAACGCCTGTTGAATCGTTGATAGAAACCACTTACGACAGAGTGTGTGAAAACGTGCCAACTAAAGGACAGTTTCTTTATATTGGCCTTAATATGTATGTACTTACTTACTTATTTAAAAGGACACACAGTAGCTAGAATAAAAACAACGTTACAATGTAATGTAATGTTAATTAAATCAGTTATGGCATTCAGGTTTTCAATAGTAGGAAAATCAATGAGATAAAAATATAAATGGTATTAATTGTAAACAACAAAGTCGATGAACTGAGCATGGAACGTTTTATTTCAAGGGCGTACGTATGTTATACTTTTTTGAGCACTAGAATTTTCACAGATAGTTTATAGCCTGGAATGTTTTTGTGCGGGAAAATTGCATATCATAAGGAAAGCGATAAACGAATTCTACGCTGATGAAGTCGCGGGCAACAGCTAGTATCTACTATTTATTTTTATCTATTTATTCATTTAAAATCAAGACAGTAAAAGGTCCAATAGTTAGTAAACAAAAAAGCTTATTATAGCTATGTTAGTGTACAGAAAATCAAATCTAAGCGTATATCATTGGAAACCGTTATCTATCACAATATGGAATCCCCCTATTGTCATTATTACACCAGATATTGTCAATACAAAGAAAATATCTCAATCTTTTTCATTGCGACCACTTGCGGTAAGAATAAGGTAAACGTCCCTGTGCTCGACACTGACCCAATACATGGCACCTTCAATTTTATGTCATAGTAAGAGAGGTGTCAGATGGGTGTCATCTACTGGGCGTTGAGGTGTAGATCATTGGTACGTTTACCTTATATTGACACTCTAGTAGTATTTTAGCTATTCAGCTGAGCCACTCAGTGGGCAATAAAATGTATGCTGTTTAAAAATTTAAAAATAAACAGTTTTTGTGTCGTCCGTCCTGCTTAAAAAGACAAAGCAAAAACTAATACTCGCAAATTCGTTAGACACAGACATTTCGACAAAACGTTGACACTTCCTGCTTAACGAAGACAATTAAAGGAACCCCAAGCCTTTAAGATAGACGCGGAAGTGAGAACTCCGGGGAGATTCAGTTAATACTCACCTTGGATAAGGCAGCACGTTCTTCTTTACTCGATTTTAGTTGATCAATGTTGTGGAAAAAACAACAGCGAAGTGTTACGTTGGCTTAGAAGCGAAGGTTCTGTATATAAAATATACACAAAATATACTCTCTTATATTTTATGGTTATAAGAGAGCAATTAGCAGACAATCACATATTGAAGAGGCCGTATGTGGCGTGGTCTTACAGACCTAATAATTAGGGGAATATAAATTATTGTGACGGTCTGTTTGAGAGGCCATAGGTCAAATCACTAGGCATACATGGCATTTTCCACTAGGCTAGGATGCTGAAAATACAAAAAACAAATAAAACCGTTTATTTATAAAAACTGCAAACCTGATAATAGAAAAGGCAAATTTGAAGCTATGAAAATTAGAGTTAATAATTAATGGGGAGTTTGCTTTTGCAGTTTTTATTGAGAGTTTAAAACGATAAAAATTCGTCACCAAATACCCAATTCATCAGAACCTAAATTTTCGAAACCTTTCCCATGGGCTCTCCTTTGCATTATATAGGTAATGTTTTAGTTTGTTTTATTTTCTGTTTCTTAATTTACTTACCTACTTTTAGTTTAGGATAGTTTTATTTACAATTGATGTCAATAGTCTAATGTATCTGTTAATTTATTCAAATATTCATCAGTTAATATTTCGCTCTCCCAAAATAAAACGCATCACATAACTCAATCGAGTAACCCTGCCCCAAGCTTCAAGAATAATCACAACTTAACATTTATCGCATTGTAAAATAAATTACGTTTCGTAATGAAAGATTTCGCTTACTATTGTATCGGTCATATTTCATACGGACTTCTGAAAACCGGTTTTTAAATGCATGACTCTTTACGAATGTGGGCGGTGGACGAGTAGGCAGTCAATAATAATAGCGAGGAAGCAATAAAAACCAGAGCGCGGTATTTAAACAGGTTCGATGTTTTGATCATAAAGAGTACTTGTACTTGCTCACATTTTCACGTTGTTTGTACGAAAAAGCACAGTTTAGCCTTTGTGATTTGCTGGTGGTGCTCAGTATGAGTCACAGTAATTTAAATTTTCCAATATGTGCAGGAGTTTCTACCACGAGACATTTGCTATCACTTGAATAGATTCGCTCCCGGTCTTAAATTATTTATCTTTTGTAGTCACCTGTGCCCTTCCTAATGGAAGCAATTTGCATTATGAAGGATTTCAAAAATGTGTGATTATGTTTAGATACAGTTTTCAGTTAATGGTGCTCATAGATAGAGCTTTATTTTATAACCTTTACAAATAAGTAAGTACAATATTATTCAAATTTGCGAAAAATGCTGCAGTAAACTTTATTTATGTTATTGCGAATGTTGTTCTCGGGTCTTGGGTGTTTAATATGTATTTAAGTATGTATCTATCTATATAAGTATGTTTATCCGTTGCCTAGGACCCATAACACAAGCTTTGGCTAACCTTTTGCTTAACCTCGGTGATCGGTCGAGAACCGGTGTTTTGTCAAATATCTTGAAAAACGGTGCATCCTACGGCAAAATCAATGAAATTTTCATCCCCCCTTTAAACCCTTGCACCCCCCGCACCCCCTGATTAAAAAACAAAACGAAAGTTACATTGCGTCATCCTTTTTCGTTAATGCAGCCAGCGTTCATCGATTTATTTATTACATGTTTTCACGTCAAAAATTGAGGTTTTCTGAACAATGTCCGATTTTTTTGTAAGCTCTAGCTTTAGGCCCATTACTTTTTAATTTCTGTAGCAAAATAGGAACGTCACAAAAATAAGAAAGAAGAAGAGTCGGCTATTAGGCTAGTACTTAAGGTATACGTATCAATGCTCGACACCTCAACGTGCAGTAGATGACACCCATATGTCACCAGGTGCCATGTATTGGATCAGTGTCGAGCACCTCAAGCGTAGGCTATTGGGTTCGAGCCCGGGCTCGCACTGAGTTTGACTTTTTCAGAATTTATGTGTGAAATTAGATTTGAAATTCACCATGGGCTTTAAGGTTAAGGAAAACATCGTGAGAAAACCCGCACAAACCTGCGAAAACATTCAGAGAAGAAGCATGTGCCTTGCAATGGGACGTATGTAGACCGAGGAACGATGTGTAGTTTGCTATAGGTTCTATCAAACTTTTAACTAATCCTAATTATTAGTATAGATACGTCAATATTTTTTATGACTTTGTTATTGATAAGTAATGAGATTGGATTAAATAATTATACCAACTGCGATATCATTCGTATAAATATTTATTATGCTTAATTAAAGTGCAACTATTTAAAGGTGAACTTGTTCCTGGTTTCAAAGTAGTAAGAATTTGTATGGTTATGGATCTCCAGCAAACATTTCGTCATCATCATCATACATACACACCATGAAAATTGTTTGCAAAATTTTCTATTTTTAGGCCAAGTAATTATTTTTTTTAAATTGGAAAAAGGAACCCGTAAAAGTTTCGCCATGTCCGGCTGGCGGCTGAGCTTAGTGACTTTTAGTACTAAAAGCTGTAGTTTAGCATGGAAATAGATATTATTCACGCCTACATAGAAAACTTCATAACTAGTTAAGTATGAAGTATCTTTTTCTATTTATTTTTTTATTTTCTTCAACTTCATTTTTTTTTTTAGTGTTGCTTAGCGAAGGAGTGTTGAAGTCTCTCGGTAGAGGGCATAACATAGATGCGCTTTATCACTGCCTAAATGTGATTATAACAGACTGAAGTGTACGATGTATGGGAAAGATTCGTCGCTAACTTCTAGACCAGTGGTGGTGTAGGGGTAAGCACGCAGCACGGAACGCTGAGGACCTGGGTTCGATTCCCAGCATTGGTCTTTTTTCTGGGGTTTTTTCTGTGCATCTATGTTTCAGTTTGTATTTAGTTTGAAATAAACTTCATAACTTGAAACAAAGAATTTTTAGGTACCATTAGGTAGGTAGTCCACAAGGGAGACATTTTTTCTGATCTATCCGTTGATGACCGAAGAGGTCAAAAGGTTCTCGAGTGTCATCTACGGACTGGAAGACGCACGCAGTGTAGTTAGGAATCCAACAAGATGGAATAACAGTACGCTTAGTATAAGTTTTCCTTCACTTCAATACTTCTCGATCGCGTTTACGTAAAAATTTCAATTCTATGGAAACATGTAAGCGCGCGCGCGGAGACGCTTTCCATGTTTCCCTAGTAATTGATTTTTTTACGTAAACGCGAGCGAGAAGTATTTTGGTGAAGTAAAACTTATACTAAGCGTACTGGTTAAGATTGCGGGAACGCGTTGGATGCGGATGGCGAACTTTTGGCTGAAATGATGATGATGATGATGATTAATAAAAAGTTATCCATTCACCAAATTTTAAAATGTCTATACAATTGTAAGCTTCTGAAAACGTTGATACTATTGATCAACTGATCATGCAAAATAAACGAAATATGCCCTATGCTTTAATGTGTATCAAGGTTGATAGGCGCTGACTCGGTGATACATAAAATGTACGCGGCTCTGATTTGCGCAAGTTGCAAATTATATTATAGTACCGTCAATTAACTAATGTGTTATGAATACAGTTATTATGGTAAAGGATAGGCATCAATGAAGGACTCGTGAGGAGAAACTCTGTGAGCTCATTTCAATACTTAATTGCAAAGCAAATTTCGACATAAGGCTTAATGCAGGTTTTTCAACGTGTAATATTAAGTAAAAAAAGTCGGTTTACGGACGAAAGTTTAACGTGACAACAACATAACAAAACATTCAAAAACCAGGCGGTCACCCATCCAAGTACTGACCGCGCCCGACGTTGCTTAACCTCGGTGATCGGACGAGAACCGGTTTTTTGTCAAATATCTTGAAAACGGTGCATCCTACGGCAAAATCAATGAAATTTTCTTCCCCCCTTTGGAACCCCCACACCTCTACCCTCCCTACCCACACCCCCTCCCCCCGCACCCCAAGTGCCGCTCTCTTGCAACTGGCCTTCGCTGCTCTGTAGGTACATTACGGGACATGTCCCGTACATACAATGACCCGTACATGTACCTACGTTATATTGCGTCATCCTTTTTCGTCTATGCAGCCGGCGTTCATCGATTTATTAGACGTTGTCACGTCAAATTTTTATGCAAATCCTTTATTCATCATCATCATCATCATCTCAGCCGTAGGACGTCCACTGGTGGACATAGGCCTCCCTCATTGATGCCCAATCATAACGATTGGAAGCGATTTGCATCCATCCTGTACCTGCGGCCTTCACCAAATCGTCCGTCCATCACCCTTTTTTGTATAAATGTAAAGAAATAAACTTGACAAACATTAAAACACAAGTTAAAACTTTTAGTAGGTGAGAGGAGTATTTAACTAGGGACTGACAAAGAGTGAGTTTAAAATTAGAAATAGTGAGAGATACAATACTTCAATAAATACAATTAATGAAGTCATAGGAAAACACCTACTACATAATAAATATACTGCTAAATACGATATGCACAATAAATAATGATAAATAAAACCGGCCAAGAGCGTGTCGGACACGCCCAAGATAGGGTTCCGTAGCAGGTACGAAAAAATTTTGGTCCCAACTCCCACCGCGCGCAGAGTTTTAACGTCGGCGGTACAGCGCCATCTATCGGCGAATTGGGTAACTAATCTGATGGTTTTTCAGATGTAATTCTTTATTATATGAACCGATTTCAATTTTTTTTTGAATTTGAAAGAAGATATTGTTAGCGTGATCTTATAGGTACTTAAAGAAAAAAAAATGTTTGCAATGGCGGGTAAATTACAACCTTAGTTCAAAAATATTTTTTTACAAAAACTTAAAAACTGCTCAACTGATTAAGTTGAAAATAATTTTCCTAGAAAGTTTTTATTAAGTTTAACTTACGTGATTTTTTTCATATTTTTTAGACTTGCTGTTCAAAAGTTAGAGGGGGGGGACACATTATTTTGAACTTTCGGAGTGAATATCTCCGAAAATATTCACTTAATCAAAAAATGGTTTTAGAAAACCCCTATTTATTTTCAAATACCTATCCAATGATACACACACACAATAGGGTTAGTCGGCGAAAAAAAAATCACCCCCACTTTATGTCTATGGTCTACCTACCATAAAAATTTTTTTTTAGTTTTTTTTATATAATCACTTTGTCGGCGTGACTGATATATATATTCATGCCAAATTACAGCTTTCTATTACTAACAGTCTCTGAGCTTAGCCGCGGAAAGACAGACAGACAGACAGACAGACAGACAGACAGACGGACAGACATGGCGAAACTATAAGGGTTCCTAGTTTACTACGGAACCCTAAAAACACAATAAAGAAAGATTTATTATAATTAAAGAAGATGGCGTGAGTCAAATTTTCTTCAAACCTTCCTTGAACAGAAATATGCAAACTAAATCGAAGGCGGTAAGAACACTTACGAGTAGAAATATCCGGTATTCATCTGCATCTATGTGTATGTAGCTTGTAATAACAGTTGAGTGGCTATTCAATCAGCGAAACAAAAAAGTAGTCACAAAGAGACTCTACGTCAAAACTTTACTCGTTGAAGTATTATCTAGCAAAATTCGAAAAGTCATAAACGTGAACATTACTAATTTGTGGTTTTGACCTAAATATCGAGAAGCCATCGGAGATCATTACGTAGAGCTATTACCAAGTAATGCTCTAGGAACTTAAGAAATCCATTAGTAACCAAGTTATATCGGAAAGAATTTTATGTAACATGGAAGTAATACCATGGTCCATTTAGCATCAATCATATAGACACAGAAGTCTGTTAGCAGTCCATATTTTTACTGTAGTGGGTGTTCAAAATAAACACTGTTCTTTTTTTATGTTGTCAAGATACAAAAGTGCGTACATACAGTCGAGAAAACTATTTTACGATTTCTTTGGCAGATGTATATATAATGTCAATAAGACATTAACAGTGAAGGATTCCGCAGCGCGCAATTTTTTTCTTTGATTGTACTTTACTAAGGGATGAAGCTAAAATTTTAGGGTTAATTTTAGGGTGTAAAAAGGAACCGACCGTGATTTAGCTTAGCTTAGGGCTTTAGAGATTGTTAAAAAGCTCAAACTTGTTGATGGAACCTTTAGATTATTTGGAAATACCAAAATAGATATAATAGGTTCAAGGATATTTTTGTACTTGCCATTAAAATGATGCTGGATTTTCTATTTAATCAAGTATTCCATCGTGCATTACATTATTGGCCAAGAAACAAACCTGAAATCAACCACTATAAGTATTGGTGTTTAATATTCTGATCACATTTTTAAGCAAATAGCAATCACCGTAAACAAGCGTTGTGCAGTAGTTACACGCGATTTATTGGCCGGAAATAATGCACATAATACTATTGAATATATAACCGCTCAGCCTGAAATTATTATATATACCTACATCGCACGTGTAAAACATTAGATCTGACACAAAAACTCCGGGATTTTACTAAATAACCATGAAAATTAAAAAAAAATACATAGTGGCCGGTCTACGTTTACTTTGTATAACAAACACCCATGCAAATTTCATATTTCTAGACTTCGCGCTTAACATTTTTTTTATATTATGAATGAGAGGCAAACGAGCAAGCGCGTCATCTGTTTGAAAATGATCACCACCGCCCATAAATATCAACAACTCAAAGAGAGTCACTGATCTTTTGCCGGCCTTTAAAAATGGAGAGGGAATAAGGGAAGGGGAGGGGAGAGGTATTGGGCCCCCGGCGCTCTCACTGACCGTACGAAACGCAGTAGGAGTACCTATGCTGCTTCACGCTGGTGTTCTGTGAGAGGGTTGTACTGGCCCGGCCGCGCCGGCCAATTCGTGATGCAGCGACTAGCTGCAACATGGCTCTACCACTACAAAATTTTACAAAATTTTGGGATTAAAACTAGCCTTTGTGTTATTCCAGACGTCCAGCCGTATCAGTGCGAAGATGTAACAAACACGGGTATCTTATCTACCCTCTATTCGGCATAACATTTTTCGTCCAAAAATGTTTTAGCATGAGGCTAAATACAATATTTTGCACGTATGTTCAGTTCATATTTATAACTAGCTTTTGCCCGCGACTCCGTCCGCGTGGAATTAGTAATTTGGGCAGATTTTTTTTTTTATCCAATTTGCTTTTTCATCAATTATGGCTCTCCTTAGTTCCTCGATATAAAAAAAATACCCCCCCCCCCCACCGAACCCCACCCGCACACCCGCGTTTACATTCACCACCGAACTCGCAAGTCAAGCGTGCCTATAGAAGTTTTTCTTCAAAAACCCCCGATTTTGAAACATTCTTCCGCTCCGCTCCTATTGGTGTTAGCGTGATGATATATAGCCTATAGCCTTCCTCGATAAATGGGCTATCTAACACTGAAAGAATTTTTCAAATCGGAGCAGTAGTTCCTGAGATTAGCGCGTTCAAACAAACAAACAAACTCTTCAGCTTTATAATATTAGTATATAGATAGCTGTGCCCGCGACTACCGTCCGCGTGGACTGCGAGATCGTGCCCTCCAGATGGGACTGCGTTCGGGGAAGTCCGGCGAGCGATTGTCAATCAATTCTTCTAAAAACTGTTCGATAAATTCTTAAAATAGACGTATCTTTCTTATTTGTGAACCGATTCAAATGAAACAAACATTAAATGTTAATCCAAGAAAATACCAACATATTAGTGAAAACCGCATCCTTCTAGGTTAAGCCGTTTCTGAGATTAGCGCGCACAAACGCACAGACAAACAGACAAACAGACAAATAGACAAACAGACAAACAGACAATAATTCTAAAAATCATTGTTTTGGGTTCTATTGCGCTAATAAATAGCCCTAGTGACAGTTTATCTCAAATATCTTCAATGTACAGACACCGACTTGTTACAGATTTATTATATGTAAGATAAGATAAGATAGATAGATGTCAATGAAGACCATAATGTAAGTTTTGAGTATTATTTATTACTTTAAGTAAGCGGAGACGCGGGTAAAAGCTATTACTTTATAAAATGTACATACGTATTAGCTTTATCGGTAGGTGTAAGAAGATCTCTCGTAAGATCTTGAGACCTGGGGGGATGGTTGGTAGTTGAAGGATCCGCAAAAACTAGGAGCTGGAAAACATAGTGTCCGAGCCTAATATCATCGGAGAGATGAAGTCTGGTCCGTTGGCTCAGAAACCTCGAAAAGATGTCGCTTAGCAGAGCGATGAAGAGGACCTACGTAGGGCAGCCCACTGCGGGACGCCCGGTTGGTCGCCCCACTTACCGCTTGTTATAAAAGTGGAGAAAAACCTCCGCGCCCTACACATAGCAACCTGGAAGGAGATCGCGTACGATAGGGCGTTTTTGGCGTCAAATCGTATCAAAGGCCAAGAACCACTTCGGGTCGCTGAGCCAGCGCAGTAGTATTAGTAGCTTTATCAGCAGGTTACAGAACCCTTGGTTATTTTTCATTGGTACTAATTTTATACTTGATCCTTTTAGCAAATTGTTGAAGGCTCTTAATATGCGCAAACACCGATAACACAGCCGTTTCTTTGAATGACAAATGGGACCAATCATCCTACAAAATGTCAATGTGTACATACATGAATACATAACTAGCTTGCAGCTATTATAATTATTGTATCATAAATGTATGCTAATCTAAATGCGTTTTTATACAGTTGAATATTTTCTTAAATAGCTTGACTCGTGCTATTAAATTACAGCATACCGAGACTACGTATGACATTTGGTGCAGTGTCGTTCGTATCAGACTTCTTTACCTTGTGTAAATCACTGTTTAATTCGTGTACAAATTAGCTAGCTAATGCCATTCTCGAAGACGCCTGAATATGTCAAAATGAGACATTAATCACATTTGCAATAAGAACCACGGCATGCGTCATCGTGAATGACTCGATCTATACAACATTAGCTGAACAAGAACTATAAAATCTGAAAAAGAAGCCTCTATTCATTCAATTGCATTCAAAATTATTTACTTTGAATTTTCAGAATGATTACGATACCTAATGAATTATGTGTCTTAGTAAAACATCGGTAACTCGTGGCAATTAGGTGGCACTAGTGATGAGACACGGTTTTCAAGTGTATTTTCAGATAAGATAAAATAAGTCTTTAAAATTGAAAGGTTACATTTATAACCTACCAAGACTGCATCCAAAAGGTAAACTTGTTTATCAAAAGCTAAAAATAGCATTATCAAAAAATCCAGGATATCTTACAATAATATTTTTTAATAGCTGGGCCATTCTACTTTTCGTTGACCAGTCATTTTTTGTACTGTGCTCTTCAAATATTTTTTTTACAAAAACGGTAAAGTCCTCGGTTTAAATCATTAAAGATATAAATAGGCACATAATTAAGCTTACATTTAAAATTATCACTACGTATAAAAAGTAATCATTATTATCTATAAAGTAGGTAACGCAGTGGACATGCATGTCCCCGCCATTTGTATGGAAATTTTCCACAAAATTTCTTTGAATTTAAAGTTTTATTGCTTTAAAACATTACATTTAGGTGTTTCAGTTTGTATATAAGTTATTTACACTTGAAAAAAATCACCAGGTATGCCTTATATTTCACAAAAGATTAATGGTTACTTAAAAGTAGAATGACCCAGCTTATTACAAAATAAAGAAGTTGAAATCAAAGAGATCACCAACAAAAATACGCAAGAATGTTTTTTTTTAACCATGGCATCAGTCGAAATCGAAATATCATTTTCTTACACCAAGTGATTTTTCTCAAATAAAAGACGTAGGATAGATAGCTCCTAAAAATTTTGAACAAATATTTTTTGTCTATCACGAAAGTCAACTATTAAATGGTTGAAAAGATTTTGTCTTATTGGTTCCTTTTGCTCGACTCGTACAGAGAAACATAGTCACTTCACTAGTCTGACAGAAACGTCAAATGCTACCTAAATGCCACGAGTTACCGATGTCCTACATATGAATCGCCACGGAAAAAATAGGTAAGTAGTAATTTCTTTATCACGCCTGTTTTGTATCCTTCTCTGAGTCACAGTACCGTAAACTCGGCTGAAGAGTAACTCGATCCAGGTTTAATTGTTGCATTGAAATTATGTTTGCCTATATGACCACACACGTTGTTATCTTCTATATTAGATCCTTCTCTATATGATTTTCATATGGGCTAAGTTGCCATTGGGTCAAAGTCCCCCAACCTTGCCGTAACTATTCAGAGATATTTAATTCTCTTTTACTGCGCCTTATATACTTTTTAGGATCATTTTTATTTAAGAAAATTTTGGGTGAAATAACGAGACATGGATGAGGCTTGAAGCTTTGATTTTTATTAGCCGTACCAGAGCATTCTAATGTTGTTTTGTGTGGCACGACATGTACGCAAATTATATGACATAGACGCGACAAATCAGTCAATCACGCCTTTTAAGAATTTTGGATGCATGCGGTTTCATATGATGTAACAATACAATACAATACAATGACTCTTTATTGTACACCACAAAGCATACAATACAGGAAAACAAGTACACGGAAAAAATATATAAGGTAAGCAATGTGCGGCCTGATCGCTTTCAAGCAATCTCTTCCAGGAAACCTTTTAAACAGAATGAAAGCAAGGAATGGATTTCAGCAGGTGGTGAAATATAAAATAAATATAAACCTTTGGTATATTGCTATATTTATTTTAATTACATTTATTCAAGAAGTAAATTTTACACGGTCGTTTTTAATTATGTTTGGTATACATTGGGTTAGGTTACTATAGGTTTATTTTATTAAACAATTGTGGAAAGTTCACTTCTTTGAGTGAATCGAATTACTTCACATATTATATTTACAGTTTTTAATGATTCACGGTCACATTAGGTATATTTGTTACGGTATTTAGACCATGATTACCTTAATGAGTTCTGAATATTTGACGCGGTTGTATGCATCATGATTATGATGTTACAGCTGTATTAAATTTTGTTATATCAATACTAGCTGTTGCCCGTGACTCCATCTGCGAAGAATAGGGGTATAAAAATAGCCTACGACCTATTCTCATACCTACCAAATGTAGATAAAATAAATATAAAAATTGATCAAGCCGTTTCGAAGGAGTTCGATAACAAACACCGTGACACGATTTTTTTATATACACCGTGAAATTTTAGTGGTTGTTTTCCCGAAACGAGGTGATTTAGTATCGATTGTACAATCGATTTATAATTACTATTTTGACTAGAGTCAAAAATCCAATTGTGAAAAACGAAAGTCGAAAATGACCGCAAACCAATAGTAACGCTTCGTTGGTACCTAACCTATCGTACGATCGTACGCTACTTGTACCAACGAAGCGTTACTATTGGTTTGCGGTCATTTTCGACTTTCGTTTTTCACAATTGGATTTTTGACTCTAGTCAAAATAGTAATTATAAATCGATTGTACAATCGATACTAAATCACCTCGTTTCGGGAAAACAACCACTAAAATTTCACGGTGTATTAGGTTAGACTAGCTGTTGCCCGCGACTCCGTCTGCGAATAATATAATAAATAGTCTACGGTCTATTCTCAGAACTACCAAATAAAGACAAATAATTTGATAAAAATCGGTTAAGCCGTTTCGGAGGTGTTCAACAACAAACACTGTGATACGAGATTTTTATATATTAGAAGAAGAGATTAGAAGATTACACACCCATTTTGGATCTCCTCAGTAGGAGATTTGAACGTATCCAAAATGGGTGTGTAATCTTCTACTACTTCTTCTTAGACTTTTAGTGCGTTAGAGCAATAAATCACCAAGAGGACACTGGTCCTCTTGGTGATTTATTGCTCTAACGCACTAAAAGTCTCGCAGATTAATGGATTTAACATGAAAAACATTAATTAAATTTAATAAACACAAGCCTTCAAGGTCCAAACTTTCGTTAAAATTTGTTGTCATCAAAACTTCTGCAAGCTTATCCGTATCTGTTATCAGGCGGGCGAGGCGCGTGCGCAGCCAGCAGTTGATGTTCGCGCGTCGCGAGGAAGACACATCCGCTAGCCGCTAGCGTTGTGATTCAGTGTCGATATACAGTTGGACGTGAGCCTGGTGATTTGCTGGTGCGTGTGTTCACTGAGTTTTTTTTCAGCATTATTATTAAGAGGATTTATTACTATGCATATTCTAATGATAATGATACATGATAATGATGATGATATTTAAAAAAGGATAAGGTTTGAACTCTTTAGGTTTTTATAAAATAATATAAACAAGTGTAATTTGAAGGTAAGGAGAGAATTGTTTGGAGCTTCTGCCATTAACAATAATATTGTAAAATAAAAACAAGCAGTACCCGACTATTTTAGTGTAATAAACTGTGCGAAAGCAGTAGGCGGGAATTAAACTTAACATATGTTAGTAAATATTAAAATTTAAACACGAAGAATGTGTATAGTTTACTTATGAACTTTCTCTTAATACAGAAAGAACATTCATCAATTATGTATTTCAAAGTGCAATAACAGCTGCATTTTAAACCAAAATAAAGACATCAAACAGTTTTTATTACTCTTTATAAAGATGTACACAGGTGTGGTAAAGCCGACAAAGTGGGTTACATGCGCATAATTAGCATGAAAATGTGCTATTATAATATTATAGTAACCAGTACATTATTGTGTAATATGTAATAATTTGTACGTGAGATGAAAAAATTTACTCGTTCAATTTTAGTCCGTGTAACGGTGGGCTATTGTCTGTAATTGCATCAACGTCTACGCATGGTGAAGTTAATTTGATGGTTAACTATAAGCTATTATACTTTCGCCGGTTATCTATAACAACATAAATGTTTGTAAATAGCTACGTCCAAATCATTTTATAAGACAGTTTATATATTTTGAATTACAAACTTGATTCATAAAATTGCTTGTGTTGTGGGTAGAAGAGACATACCTACCATCTCTCACATAGAGAGCAGGCTCGGAGCTTTGTAATTGTTGGATAATAATAATAATAACATAGATAGTGATCGCGATGGGACTTCATATTCTTACTTATCCTTACTTTCTTACTTATCCATCTGTCTATTACCCCTTGACGCCTAAAAACCACTGAACAGATTTAGATAAAATTAGGTAGACACGGAGATATTTTCAGACCCTGGAAACAACATAGACTAGTTTTTATTCCAGAAAATTACATAGTCTCTGCGGGTTATTTTCAAAAGAAGTCGCAGGCAATAGTTAGTAATATTATAAATGCTAAAGAAATTCTGTCTGCCTGTTATCTTTTCACGCTGAAACCACTGAACCGATTCAGATGAAATTTGGTATTGAGATAGTTGAGATCTCACTCAAATAATCTCTATATCAAAATCATCACAGGGGGAGGCAATAAAATAGTTTTTATTCCAGAAAATTTAATGGGTCACGTGGGATAGCGATAAACAAATTCTTCGCAGATGGAGTCGCGGGCAGCATCTAGTACTTATGTATACTTATACTTTCGTCAACATGTAGGTATACAAAATGACAGATCTTGCGATCCCACTCACATCGCAGTTTAACAACAGTAAAGTGAATATCACTATGACATAGTTAGTATAACTGGTGGTTTCTGCCACGTCATAATCTGCATATGCGATATCAATGCAAATTACGCGTTACTAATATTTCACTCTTACGCATAATGTTCAGAGTAGGAGTGGGACAGAAAGTAACGCGATTTCGTGTACTTGTGCGATAGCTACCTACAGACCCTGTAAAACGACTACAGCTCAAATATTTTATTCACGGAGACTAGGCATTCAGCAAACTTCATTTTAACTTAAAAAAATATCGCAAATATAAATTATTCAATTGGTTACAACGCGACCTTGCTTTTTCGCCAACAATGTTTTCCCCAATTGCTTTATTTCCCATAAAAAGCAAAATTAAAAATTTTGAAAAAAAACCAGCGACCAAAACTGAAAAAGGATAAAATAAGTTTTCTGTTTCATTTCTCCAACATTTTTTTTTCAGAAACTAAATTATTCATGATATATTTCAGGACTATCCTGTAGAACTCTATAATACAGACAGATATTTACAGATTCATAAAAAAAGTAGGGAAATGAAACGGTTGGGAAACACGATTCTATAATTTTTCGCCAAAAATATTTTTCCCAAATGTTTTTTTCTAAAACTGTAAGTAATAGTACTTCAGGTTTTTATAAAACTAACCTAACCTAACGTAATATGTTTGCGCTTACAAGTTTAATGCATATGTTATGCAAATACATTTTTATACTGACGCGTACTATTGGCGTTAGAATCGAATAGCTTTAGACGTAACGAGAAAAAATAATAACATAATTACTACATCGCGTCACGTAAAATTAGCACACATATAAATCATCCACAAGGCCCGTTAACAAAAATTATGAGTTTAAAATGCAACGTTTAACCGATTTTATCGTTGTAATAAATAAAGTGGGGTCGAGAGTTGGCATCATTGACATACTAAAGGGTATAAATAATTACTTAGGTATTATTTATTTATTTTATAAACCAAAACGCAATGAGTTACGTGACAGGTAAAGGGCAACGAGTTACCATGCTACCTAAACAACTATTTACATCTATAAAAAAAAAGTATATTAAGTAAACTAAGTATAGTAAACAAACTAACAACAGTAAGAATTACAGTATTAACAGTCTGTAATCTGTGATTTCAACTGTTTTAGTATTTCCACCAATTTTATAACTGCTTTAACTGTAATTTAATGATATATTATAGTCAATGGATGATAGATAGTTTTAGTGTATTTTTCCCAAATTATTATGCATACATTTTTGCATACATTTTTCAGGATTAACAAAAACAATTGAAACGGAGCAAAGTAATTTATAAAGTGTTGATTATTAATTAATTACTGCAATATATTTATACTTTAAGAGGAAATATTAAAATCCAGCTGAATGTAAACTTATATTATTCAATAAATTCTTACTCTAAGTCTCAGTTAATGAAGTTAAGCATAAAAAAAACATATTTAATTGTCGTCATCGACAATGGACAACGCATAGCAGACGGGAAGAGGTAAGACCTTCGCAAATTGTAGATGCTTAGCGGTCACCGTCCTGCCCCTTCGTCTGTATCAACTACATCTTTAGCTATTTATATCTAAAGCACAGACGTTTTTATTGTAAGTAATTATTACTTACAGTAAAAACGTCCGTAGTGGCCTCTACATGGTAAATTTTTTTACAAGCTTTTATTATTTCTTGCAATGATGGTTACAGCATAGAAATAGTCCATTTTAAACGTTCCAAACATACTTAATTTAACTCCCTTCTGGTGATAGACTTTAAGATTCTCGTGGATATATAAATAAATAAGTACCTGGGCGACCGAGCTTTGCTTGGACTAAAACTCGAATACACGCTTTTTCTCAGATAAGAGATAAGACGAAGCTAAATCGATTTATTGCCCCCGAAACGCCCTGCATACTAAATTTCATGGAAATCATTGGAGCTGTTTCCGGGCTTCTCATTATATTTATATTATATATATATACAAGAATTGCTCGTTTAAAGCTATTATTTAGATAACGCGAGTACACTTGGCAAAAAAAGTTGAACTCAAAATGACAAAAACTTTTTTAAATAAGAATTTTATAAAATCAAACAGAATCGTATATTAATTAAGTAGGTCTTTCAGTACAAATTGTGGTTACGTTGTTATTAATTTGCGCACGCACTTAAGAGATTTATTGACGTGGGTGATGTTTTTCCATATGTATCCAGTGGTGGGACATATGTACATCCTATCGGCTGAATAAGACCTGTGAATTAAATTTGTTTAATCGTATATAATAATTTGGCGCAAGGTACCAATTTTTAAGATCGAACTCTTCAATTTACTACCGTGCTTTTCGTGTTTAAACGTAATGATTACATATACATATGTACATTGTGTCAGAATATTTGAGCTAAATTTAAAACTCCGCTCCATTGCTCATTGCATCGAGGAAATTTTTCCAAAGTTGCAAAATGTCTATAATTATGGAAAATTTAAAAATTATAATTTAGCAAACAAGGAAAAATCATGTGAACTCACTAGATACATGCCTTATTATTTTCTTAAACAGCCTGCCTTGTAATATCTATTTCATAATAATTATCTCTACATAGTATAAAACAAAGTCGCTTCTGTCCCTCTGTACCTAGATATGATTAGATCTTTTAAACCACGCAACGGATTTTAATGCAATTTACACCATCAAGTAGATATTTTGTCACGAAAGGATATACACATAAATAATTTATGAAAAATTCCCACAGGAAACTACTGAATGGAAACTTGTTTAAATTTTCGTTAAAGTTTCCACAAATTTCTTAAACCTTTTAGAGAATGTTCTGCACCTTTTATATTTCTAGACCAGGTTTCGGTTTATCTAATGATTATAATTCGGAAGTAAACACAAGGCGTGTTTGTATCCAACCGATGAAAGGACCGATTAAGGAGGTCAGCTGGTATTTCTTCACGAACAATTAGAGTATTATTAGAGTAATGACAGACGGTAACAGCGAGCGGGATCGTGAGGCTTGACCTTATGAAAGTAAGACATTAAGCTTTCAAACAGATCAATTATTTGCGATAGCTATTAACCGGCTATTGTTTTGTTTGACAAAGTAAACCTTTGTGCAGTACCGTTTAATCCGTGGTGACTTTGATCTGCGGAACAACTTATTAAATTCACGTTCGCTGCGGCAATTAGTTTAACTTGCAATTAACCATACATGTATCGGGTCATATCGACCCGATACCGCAGCGAAGGTGTTAAATGAAATGTCTTCATAGATCTCCTTTTCGTCTACATGCCAAAAATTCAGTTCAGACGAACAATAATCAGTTTGATTAATGTTACTCTTACGGTTCTCAAAAATGCTTTAAATACTTAAGTAAATAATTCTGCTAATCTTACAAGTATTATAAATGCGAAAGCTTGTATTTGTTTGTTATTTAGTTACGGGAAAATGGTTGCATGGCTTTACATGATAATTTAAATTTGATTGGAGTTGTGATGAGAACATTCTACGGTAGGTCAAGATTCGAATAGTTTGACAGCTGATGCTACGCGTACATAATACCTATACATTTCAATAATAATAATTTGTCAAAACTGTATTCGGATACAGCGACCCATCATCATCATGTCAGTTTTAGTGCGCGTACGTACTACCTACACATTTTTACCTAATAATAATTTGTCGTAACCGTATTCGGATATAGCGACTACTTCCTACAAATGAGAGCATCGTTGATATGCGCTCTGGTGACTAATGTACCAACACATTCTAAGCGTTGAATTCTAAGCTAAGTTACTCATATCAATGAATTGAAAAGATATTTAATATTATCTCGTTCGCCTTACCAGGTATAATCGCAAAAAGTCAATAAAAAAACCCGGTTTTGTCGTAATTAAATATTTTGATAAAATCATTGCTATCCTTTATAGTACCTAATATATTGTCACGAGCTTAACTTTACTACCCCGTTTACGTTATTTCTTGTAATTTTTTCAGTTTAATTTGAGTTTTCCTGTTATAGAAATAAGTAACTAATTTAGCTGAGCTTTGATATGTAACTTGTCTCAAGCACGTTGACTAGACATTCTGCCTTGATGTTCCTTAAAAGTGGTGACGTGAAATAAAATTCCTTACTCCAGTTAATGGTTACGTTACGCATCATGACCGCACTTGGTTTAGTTAGAAAGCAAATTAATCTTTTGGGTAAGGGTGATAAATTAACTGTCTAATATTTGTATCTGTTTCCTATTCGATACACAGGAAAATAAATTTATTAAATGTATTTTATTTTCCTGTGTATCGAATATGTGTAAATAAATTAATCTTTCTCTCTCTGCCTCTCAAATTTGGTCATATTTATAAAAGTTTGTAAAAAAATTTTAATGAACGGTACACATTGATGGAAAACAATAAAACTGACTTAGTACGTTGTTAAAGCCTTAATGTAGTTAAACTTCCTAATTGTAGACGAATAATTGGATGAAACACGGTTGACCAGCAAGCATTATGTCGTATTTTATATAGTATGCAAGGCACAGGCCTCTTCTCAAAATGAAAGGATTTATCTCAGAGAGAGAATGGTTTTGCTAGTGTGCGCAGGTTTCATGTTTTCCTTGCCCGAAAAACTCATAGTAAATTTCAAATGTAATTTCGCACTGTAATTCCGAAAAACTCAAAAGTCGAGTCCATGCTCGAACCCACGACGGCACAGGTCAAACTACTTGGCTACTATGACTTTTAAAACATAATTAGAATAAACATTAGAAAAAATTTGTCCATTAATCGCAGAATCGCAGTAGACTACTGCATAGAATTCCACTGACTATACTCGTATATCTTATGTATTTTAATAGTTTACATCGGTCTCCGAAGTAGAGTGCTTCCTAGCCCAATAAGGTACTGGTTGCATTTCACTTTGTTATTATACCTTCCCTCCCACACTGAATGGACCATGTTTCTCCACTTACGTTTATTTTGTTAAGAAAATACAGCGGAGAATCCTATTTACTGATTGGTCGGAGAAAGTTGCCAACTTCAGCAATACCTATTCAATAAATAAAATAATTCAATTTGCAAGTTGACCACACTGTAATGATAAATGTGAACTAGTAAAATCTAAATTCACGATGCAAATAAACTTGAATACCGGATATCCTACAAGCCATGGTAGCCTAGTATAGTTTTTGAGAATACACGTGTGAAATTAAATTTGAAATTTAGCACGAGCTTTACGATGAAGGAAACTCCACACACCTGCGGAGATATTCAATGGTGTGTGAAGTTCCCAATCCGCATTGGGCCCGCATGAGAACTACGGCCCAAGCTCTCTCATTCTGAAAAGAAGCTTGTTACTTGCAGTGGTACGTATAGATACATATACGCTGGGATAATTGATTGAGTGACCTCATAGCCGAGTAGTTAGTGCTCTTGATTATGAAGCTAGAGGCCCCAAGTTTGATTCCCAGTCATCATCATCTTGGCCTATACACGTCCCTGTACACAGGCCGCCTCTTAGAATGAGAGAGCTCGGGCTGTAGTTCCACCAATCCTTGTTTGTCCTGCATCGTAAAGCTTGTGGTAAACTTCAAAATGACTTCGCACATTAATTCTGAAAACTCACACTAAAGGTACGAGCTCAAACGGTCAAACAGAGGCTTGAGAGGCCATAGGTCAAACCACTAGACTATCATTGGTTGTCAGCTTATGTAATATTTGCATGCTTGTTTATGAAACAGAATGTATCGGATTTGTATATTGATTTTACCACCTGACATTGTAATACTAAATTCTTGCAATTAAATAATTGATGTTATGATTTTGCTTATCGCGGCTTTTTTGATTCTCGATAGTGGTAGACATTTGTGTGATGAATATCAATATGTATACTGCATCCTGAGCGTTCAGGTTAATATGCATTTTAGTATATATATTTTCGCCCTGTGCTCGACACTGAACCAATACATGGCACCTTCAATCTTATGTCATAGTAAGAGACGTGACAGATGGGTGTCAATCTACTGGGCGTTGAGGTGTCGAGCATTGATACGTTTACTTTACGATTATCTATTATCTTGCACTAGTAGGTACAAGCTTTGCTTACTTTCGAAATAGGTCAATTGTAAACATTTATTTATTTATACTTGCCTGAAACTGATTGCTCAGTACCGAAGATCTTTTGAAAGGTCTTACTTGTGAATTCATTTGTATGCGTAGCTTATGATTATAGCGACGCCCCCGAGCAATAAGTCGGTAATCTCATGTTATGGACTTTTTATTGTTATGCTAAATTCTGAATCTGCAGGTTGGAATACATCATATATATTTTTTTCAATTTTTTTTTTAATGCATCTAACGAAGATATTGAAAATGACGGGTTTATTGTACGGAAATCTGCAAAGTCAAATACCACGACAAAAGTGTCGCTACACACCAATACAACATGCTTTTATTATTTTCATACTTGGTATTATGCTGTTACCGGTTTATTGTCGTAAATAATTTTTGGCAAATTTTTGGCAAGCGAGAATACTGTAATTCATTTAATAAACTTTATACGGCAATAGTGACTAACAAAGTTTTATAGGCGAATGATTAGTTAGTAAATATACGTAATATTTTCTTACCTATTATTTAATTTCAAATCAGATCATGTCACTATTGAACGGTTACTGAAAATATGTTATAATTATTTCCCCGAGAACAACGATGCCATGGCACAATGCAGTTATTTTGCTAATTTTAAATTACTATAAAAACTTTTGTTATAACATATTACGTATAACTCTTCAAACGAAAAAAAAAAACTTTATAAAAGTCAGCAGTATACTGTTATAAATCCACAATTTTAGCATTTTCACCACAATAATCCGGTACGTTACTATTACTGGAAATTAAATTCAACTTATTATGTGTAAAATTAATTTTCTTTAATTGCTTATACTAAATGCACATTTTTAAGTATTGATGTTTATATAACATTACATAAAAAATAAGCTTTTATTTCATACTAGCAGCCCGTCCCGGCTTCGCACGGGGTAGACAATTATTTATTTTTGGAAATTTGGATATGAAACACTTTTTTTCACAAATATTTTTGTTTATTAAAAAATTATTATTTATTATTTATTAATTATTACAGACGTGTACGCCCCACTCCTGTATTTCAGTGCCCCCTCCACCCCGCCCGCCGCGATGCCCGGCGCGCTTTTCAGACTGCATCGCAAACAACGGCCACGGCGTTATGGCGGTTTTGTTTACTGTTTGAATTTTTTAATTCGTAATATCTTTTGAATGGAAAGTCCAATTTAAATAATTTAAAAACTATTTTATAGGTAGTTAAATGGTCTTTACCATAAAATAAACACATAAATAGCATGGTTTGAATTTGGTTAGCATTTTCATTAATGTTTAAAATGAAAAAAGTTGTTGTAGTGACATAACTACAATAGTTGGACATATGCTACCGCGGAGTTTTTTGTAGACATTATGATGTTCTTCAATATTGTTGTACATTATTTTGTTCTATCGCTAATAGTTTCGGCAGCGCATTCGACGAAAGACATTTTAAGACTCATTTTTCTACACCTTCGGTTACATTGTTCAAATTTTACCAAGGATCCCTAATTTTTTTCAAAATGAAATGTAGCCTATGTCAAATTGGAAGAATGTAGCATTCTATTGGTGAAAGAATTTTTTAAATCGGCCGAGTACTTTTTGAGCCTATTCATTACAAACATACAAACATAGGTACAAATCTTTCCTCTTTATAATATTAGTGTAGATGTCAATACCTTCAGTATTCCAATTGGTTGCTAAGATATTCAACAAAAACAGTAAATCATTTTTCCTGTAAAATTTACATTTTGCGATTACCGACTTATTGCTTGGGGGCGTCGATAGGTACTTCCATGCTTAAAACCTCATAGTTATGCGAAATTTTTAAACTTACAGTTCAAGTGATACGGTAATAAAAGAAGTACCTACTAACTGTTTTGGGAAATTTAACTACGTGCCTTTCTCTTTGGTAAATTATACGTTGTTGTTTTTATTCCATTTCACTGAAGTCAATTTAGCATAGCATGAACCAAATGATGTACTTTCTTCAGAAAATACATTCATCACTATTTACTACCTACGAATCGGGAATTTATAAACCTAGGTGTTTGACAGAAATAGATGAGTATTTTATAATCCTAAGACATTTTAACCTTACTAATATTATAAATGAGAAAGTTTGTGAAAATGATGGGATGTTTGGATATGTGTTAGTCAACCACGTAATAACAGCATTGATTTGGACGAAACTTGGCGTATAGATACATAGAACTCTGACAACACAAACATTGGATACTCAATATCCCGGTGACGCGTTCAATCTTGGCTGCAACCAATTGATGGATCTTTGGACTTGGTGTTGTCTTAGCAAATATTGTGCTTTAAAAATACTACCGTAACTTTTTTTTTAGATCTAATTCTAAGGTTGTCAATGCTTCTCTTGAAGGAATTCCTGACGTGGCCAAAGCCATACTAGTACTGATAGTATGTATATCTAGATGCTCTTGTTGGTATACGATGAAAATATTAAGATTAATTTCCTGGTAGAAGTAAATAATAATGAAACGCAATCTGCAAGTACAAAGTCACGGCAACATTGTTGCAACTACGTTCGCTGCACATGTACAAAAGGCAATAATTCTTAATCAGTTACGTACGGCATGCAGACCTTCGGATTACCTATTATTTTTTCTTTGTAGCGCACTATCGTACTTTTATTTTGAGACCAAACTATCGCTTATCAGCCAGCAATTTTAATGCTTCCACAAATATAATAGCTTTCGAAAATGCCAATTTGCATGTTTATTTATCATATAATATTATGTACGACTTTTGAGTGCCATGTGCTTTAAATTGCATGAATTGCAGAGGAAAAAAATTTTTAACAAAAAAATTAAACAGCCGAAAAAACTGAAAACCAAAAAATAATACCTTTTTGTTTGACCTTAATCTAGGTACCAGTTTGAAGTCGGTGCCTCAGCACTAGCCAGGAGGAGTGGACCTATAATCTTCTACCTGATTGGCTTCTATCTCTATCACTCCTCCTGGCTCGTGCTGAGGCACCGACTTCAAACTGGTACCTAGATTAAGGTCAAACAAAAAAGGTATTATTTTTTGCTTTTCAGTTTTTTCGGCGGTTTAATTTTTTTGTTAAAAAGTTTTTATTTTATACTTTTTTCCTATCCTTGGGGTAAATTTTTTTTCCAAATTTATATAATACCAACTTCAAGGTATACCCTATCCAATAAAAAGAATTATGAAAATCAGACTACTCTGTAAAAAGTTAGTCAATAATCCCCTGTTTTCCTACCCTTAGGGTAAGAATATTAGTTTCAAATTTACATGGGACCACCCTTGGCGTATACGCTTTCCAATAAAAAAAAATCATCAAAATCCGACTACTCTGTAAAAAGTTATGCGTGATGATACTTAAAAAAAAAAAAAACAAATATACACGTCGACTTGAGAACCTCCTCCTTTTGTTTTCGTCGGTTGAAAACTATGTGACGTCAGTGAATTTCATTATCATTATTATCATTACTTACAATATTAGCGGGAAATTTTCACTAAAGCTTCAACACAAACTTAATTCAGTCAAGATAAATGATCGCTTCTTAATAAATGCACTCTGTCCTACCGTAACCCGACCGTTCACGCCTATTAGGTTGTCGGACGAAGTGCGACAGAAATTCGAAACCAACTATTAAGGTGTAGAAATACCTTGAGGTATTATTTAATCGGACCGCATCAGATTTTCCGATAAAGGGCAGTGCTCACTCGATTCTAAATTAATTCAGCTTAAGATACTTGGAAAAAAGTCTTACTATGCTTCTAGCTATGCTTTAAACTACAACTTAATAAATTTAAACTTAAAGTATAAGTCACAACCGTTCTCGACTAACACATTAGCTTTTTTAAAATGTCGTTGGTTGCTTGTCATCGTCTTGCTGTCAAATATCCATCAATCAGCTACAGGTGCCGTATCAGGCCTTTGAACTGAATACTGTGTACTTAAAATACAAGTTTTTGTCCGAATTTGAGAACAGATTTATCTGATCTTTTGGCTATTACGTCGCTGTCTCCATAAATTTCAAGAGCGCTTGCTGCGACTTGGCATTTTTAACCTATTTTAACTCTATTGGTAAATAGATAAGGGTATTGGTTTGCTATCGAAATATACTTTGAGAGAAGGACGTAGTTGTATTTTGCATATCATATTTTCAATACTAACCCTCTCTTTTCATAATCAATTGTTAATTCTTTAGTTTGAAATTTACTTTGATAGGAAATCTTTACAGTAATTAAATATCTATGGACCGTACAGACGCGGCTTTATTCGATAATCTATCTATACATATAATAAATCTGTAACAAGTCGGTGTCTGTACATTGAAGATATTTGAGAAAACTGTCACTAGGGCTATTTATTAGCACAATAGAACCCAAAACATTGATTTTTAGAATTATTGCCTGTTTGTCTGTTTGTCTGTGCGTTTGTGCGCGCTAATCTCAGAAACGGCTTAACCTAGAAGGATGCGGTTTTCACTGACATGTTGGTATTTTCTTGGATTAACATTTAGTGTTTGTTACATTTAATAATAAGAAAGATACGTCTATTTTAAGAATTTATCGAGCAGGTTTTTTTGTTTGAACGCGCTAATCTCAGGAACTACTCCTCCGATTTGAAAAATTCTTTCATTATTAGATAGCACATTTATCGAGGAAGGCTATAGACTATATATCATCACGCTAACACCAATAGGAGCGGAGCGGAGCGGAAGAATGTTTCAAAATCGGGGGTTTTTGAAGTAAAACTTCTATAGGCACGCTTGACTTGGGAGTACGGTGTTGAATGTGGTTCGGGGGTTTTTTTATATCGAGGAACTAAGGAGAGCCATAATTGATGAAAAAGCAAATTGGATTAAAAAAAATAAGCTGCCCAAATTACTAATTCCACGCGGACGGAGTCGCGGGAAAAAGCTAGTAGGAGCTTAAGCTTAAAGCTTTAAAGCTTAAAGCTTAAGAAAACTTTATCTACGAGGGGCGTTCAATATAAAGTGAGAATGAGATGCAAACTCTTTTAATATTAGGAAATTAAATACTGGCCGGTAAAGCTAATCTATCTAGCTGATTGCTATGAAAAAAAAACTAACTGTCTTTTGTTTAAAAAAATATACGGTAATTTCTTTGCAATGCTATTGAGTACGTTAGCGAAAATGGAGAAAATTGAACTGCGCGCCGTTATCAAATACTTGTACTTGAAAAATTTTTCTACGGACCAAGTCAATTTGGATTTGCGGGACACTTTAGGGTCTAATGCTCCTCCGTATTCGACAGTCGCACGTTGGTGCGCCGAATTTAGACGTGGAAGAACATCGACAATGGACGACCCCCGCTCCGGACGCCCTACTACAGCAGTAACTGAAGAAATTGTGACAAAAGTCGAAAACTCCGTTTTGGCGGATCGTTATTGCTGAAAATGTAAAGATTTCAACGGGGAGCGTGCATAATATTTTACATGAACGCTTGGGTATGAAAAAGGTATCTGCGCGTTGGGTACCAAGAATGCTTACTGACACGCAAAAACAAACTAGACTAGAGATTTGTCAAGAAGCTTTGAACCTGATGCAGCAAGACCGGGAACTTTTTTTGGCGCGATTTATAACAATGGACGAAACATGGCTCCATCATTACGACCCTGAAACAAAACTGCAGTCTATGACATGGAAAAAGCCATCATCTCCAACTCCGAAGAAATTCAAGGTGAGCCCATCTGCCGGTAAGGTCATGGGCTCTGTTTTTTGGGATGGTAAAGGGGTATTAATGATTGAGTATCTCGAGCATGGAGCCACTATTACGGGCACTTTATACGCCAAACAAATAGCAACATTGCGCAATGAGATCCGCGAAAAACGGCGAGGTAAACTCTCAAAAGTTGTGCTGTTCCACCAGGACAATGCCCCGGCACACAAGTCCGCCGTTGCAATGGCTGCAATTCGTGATGCTGGGTTCGATATCCTTAAGCATCCTCCGTATTCACCAGATCTCGCTCCCAGTGATTTCTACCTATTTCCGAGATTGAAACAATACCTGAGAGGCCAGAAATTTGAAGACGACGACGCGGTAGTCGCTGCAGTACAAGATTTTTTAAGTACTCAAGATGAGACCTTTTTTAAAAATGGAATTTTAAGTTTAGTAAAAAGATATACTAAGTGTTTTATGCTAAAAGGTGACTATGTCGAAAAATAAAATGAATGTAGTAAAAGTTGTTTATAACATACTCATTCTCACTTTTTATTGAACGCCCCTAGTAATTCTGCATAACCGATATTACAGTTTCAGTTTCAGTTTGTTATTGTTGTTGTTGTTGTGTTGTTGCCTTAAAAAGGCGCCTATTTGCTAGCATCTACTGTAGAACCATCATAATGCAGGTTTATTTCTGATGCCTACGTAATAATAGTACCTAATGAATTCAAATGAAATCAGTAGCTGTACGAGTATTTTATTAGATTTGATCAAGTGTAGAAGACATGGTAACTGCATATTATTACCGTCAACAATTTATACTTACAATTCTGCTAAGTCTATAGCAGTACTTAGGTGGCTCTCACAATATTCCTAGTGAAGTAATCATAAGTTGCATCTTATTAACAGCGGGCCACTGCAACACACCTTAAACCGGGGCTATACTTTAGTGCTGGACTCAGTTGCTTCATCTAATTCTGAACACAGACTGCGTACCGACGCCCAATTTGTTTCGTCACACCTAACTCTTCCCATGACGCGGCAATCTGGGCCCAACAAGATGTCTTTAACATTGCGAAACCTAATACATGATAGAATTTCTCGCGATATTCATACATCTGTAATAATATTGATAACATTGCCAAATGTCATCGGATATTAGCCTAATATGATACAGGGTCGACCTTCGGACGTTCTTTATTACTTAACCACTTATTTACGTTTTAGATTGACAAATGGGTGATCTTTAAATATCAACCTACGTGATCTTTTTCTTGATTGGCAAGATTAATTAAGATGATAAGTTTACAAAGGACACCCGGTGCAACACTTCGGTTTTTATGTATTTTTATGTATTATGACATTTAAATTGATTAGACAGGAACTGCTACAATCATTGGCCAATTCACTTACACTTAGGAATGAAATGGACCTAGCTGTCACAGCAATACTGAATTCACAGAAAACGTGCGTACGTGATTTTAAAATCGGGGGATTCCTTGATAAATTTTCGATTCGGTTAATGGCTTTAAGTGTTAATAAGATGACTAATGTAATTCTGCCTATAACATCCTGAGTTATGTTCTAACTGTTATCAATTCATAGAAAGCTGTCTTGAGCTTAAGATTTTTGTGATAAGGCCGCTAAATGTAGGTACTAATTTCAAGATAGGTCAAACACTATTATTCCAAGAAGTACCGTCAATTTAAAACGCTTCATCGAAATAATTTTAAAGCGACGTTAAATAGTTCGTGACTACCATTCCGTTTAAATGCAAAATACCGAATTCGCATGTGCAAATTAACTTAGTAATAAATACTCGACGTAGTTATGTTACAATTATAGCAACTTACGATCTTTTGTTGAGTGATAATCGTTTGTTTAACAAGGTCTATTAGATACTGTGGTAGATAATGTCAGCTCCTATTAAGCACATGCAATCTTCTTGTTGCTTAAATTCGTAGAAGGGCCAGGCCTTACGGAGTGTTGCGCGAATATTTATTGTAATTATTAACACTTTATTGGTGTCTTGCGTGGCTGGTGGTAAAGTTGCATAAAATATTAGCTTTAAATTCTGGCTTTTGCTTGCAGTTTCATTAAGTAGTGTTTATTTTACTGGAGTAGATTTGGTTTCTGTTAAAACTTTTAGGCGGATTTGCACGGACGAGAAGGGTTAAATGCTAACCCAGGGTTAACGATTTCATTTTTTTAACCCTTGACCCTTGACCCCAATTGGCCTTTACTGGATTACACAAAAACACAAATTCAGTTCAGTTCAGCTAGTTCAATAATTTGTAAGGGCCTGTTTCACTACTTTCGGTTTATCCCAGCCTAATAATATACGCCCCACTGCAGGCACAGGCCCCTCAAAATGAGAGGGTTTAGGCCATAATTCTGACGCAGGCCCAGTGCAGATAGATAACTTCACACACAGCATTGAATTACTTCACATGCGAGGTTGAAATAACCGGCCAAGAGCGTGTCGGACACGCACAAGGTAGGGTTCCGTAGCCATTACAAATAAATCAAGTAATATTTTTCTAAGGATTTCGTATGTGTACGGAATCATCCAAGTTTAGGTATGTTTTATACCTTAGGCTACTATTTACTCTTAAACTACAAATAATTTCCAAGCAATCTTAGCCGCTATAATTTTCCTAGTAAATTTGATATATTTACTACCATTCTGAATTTTTTCAAATTTTTCCACCTAACAGTTTAGATTTTAGAGGGGGGAGGGGGACGCTCGATTTTAATGAAAATTTTCGCTTTAAAGTTGAATATTTCGCAAACAGATCACTGAATAGAAAAATCATGGTAGCAACCCCGCAATGGTTTTAAAAGACCTATCCAACGATACCCCACACTATAGGATTAGTCGAGAAAAAAAAATCACCCCCCTTTACGTCTATGGGAGGTACCCTAAAAAAATATATTTTTTTATTTTTTATTTTACCACATGCCAAATTACAGCTTTCTAGTACTAACGATCTCTGAGCTTAGCCGCGGACAGACAGACAGGCAGACAGACAGACGGACAGACATGGCGAAACTATAAGGGTTCCTAGTTGACTACGGAACCCTAAAAAGGGGATTAATCTGATAAACAAATGAAGCATATTGCACGAAAGTAGTTGTTGTCAATTTGAAAAACTGTCTTAGTTCTTTCTCATTTCTCAATCATTGTTATCATCGGTTCCATCTACGCATAACCCGATCACACAGTATCATTATACCTACTGGCTAACGACCTGCGACTATCAGCTTACAGAATACTCAGAACTCATCCTCGAACTTCTCGTGTCGCGTCATTGTGCGCTCGCGACCTAAGTCTCAGTAACATTACTTAACCCACCATGTAACGACTTGTTCTGATTCCTTCGTTGCGCAGAGCGACCCGTACCCATTATATGCTAATTGGAAGACGACACGCAAAATTGCTTAAACTTAGAAAGTACGTTCCTAATTTTTTAACGCAAGTAATGCTTGGTTCTGACACGTGCGATATTCTATGTTTCGATTGCTTATAACAGGTTAATAGGCGAGCAAATTATGTTTTTTTTACGAGGAGTACTCTACATTTGACGTATATGCTTTTCATAAGTGTTTTATAAGCGTAAATAAAATAACAGGTAATCATTCTTTTTCATGATTTTCTTCAAACTCGAGATCATCATAATCGATAGTATTGATAAAAAAATTTTTTTAGGTCGCGATTTTGTTTTTACCCAATTGAAGGTTGCAGCCTTCCTGACTCAAGTTATACACCGTGAAATTTTAGTGGTTGTTTTCCCGAAACGAGGTGATTTAGTATCGATTATACAATCGATTTATAATTACTATTTTGACTAGAGTCAAAAATCCAATAGTGAAAAACGAAAGTCAAAAATGACCGCAAACCAATAGTAACGCTTCGTTGGTACCTAACCTATCGTACGATCGTACGCTACTTGTACCAATGAAGCGTTACTATTGGTTTGCGGTCATTTTCGACTTTCGTTTTTCACAATTGGATTTTTGACTCTCGTCAAAATAGTAATTATAAATCGATTGTACAATCGAAACTAAATCACCTCGTTTCGGGAAAACAACCACTAAAATTTCACGGTGTATAAGTCTTGTTTCTTAATCACTCACGATTTTCTTGACAGTGTGATAATTGTTTGAAATAGACCCAAAAAAATAACTAATAATAATAATAATTTATCGGCTCGTGACAATAAGCGTCAAATTAAAAAAATTTACTACAACTATTGGTGCTTTCAATTGTTTGTTATAATTAAGGTTACCACGTTCACCTTTTGCACATAGAACTGCTAAATTAAGAGCACCCCGTGATTAAGAGCTGCGTCTGGAGATTGTCTTCCGGCATAAAGCATTGCAAAAATTCTGACCACTCAAATTCTGAATGATAACCGAATTATGACACAATCCACAGTGATGGAATGGAATCGAATAAGGCGATGTTACTACAGTTTTACGTAAGGAACAAAAGATAGTGTCGTGTGTTCTTTGACAGGATCTTGCATCAATGGGCATTTGTTTTGTTCCATTGACGTCTTCGGGGACAGAGTTGCGGTGTGGACCCAAAACTGCTCACGCTTGCAAAATAAGGCGATGTGTTACGTAAATGTTGCGGTAAAATGAAGGATGGACGCGCGGTGCATGGCAGATAGGTTCACCGTTGCACGCTACGTGGTCTTTATATTTATTCGTAATTGGTTTGCACGTCTTCATTTTGACTGTAATGCAGGATTAATGGTCTATAAATTCGATGGTACGCCAGAGAAAGCGGTTACTTCACAATTTGGAACTTCCTCAAGGCACTGAATGCATTTACGTTGCACTTTAAAATGAATTAAGATTCAGCGGAACCGAGCGTGCTGAGAAAACTGTGATCCAAGAAAAATGCGGGCAATATTTAAATTTCTGTTACAAAATTGATGTTGCGTATAAATTGAGAGAAGCAACAATAGTGTGACAAATGCGTGGACGACCTTGTAAACAGATTGATGCAGTTCATGATATCACGACCGTGACAAACAACATCATGGAACTGGTATTCTAGTTGAATTATGGCGGTATCTCGGGCATTAGCATCACTGAACGGGTTTAGTTTATGCAAGTTTTACGCAAGCGCGGCAAGGGTCACCGGTATTCTTGATAATGAAATGGAATTTTAACGGCTTTTCTCACCTATGAGTTACCTCATACAATTGATGAAGGTTAATTTATGAGCGCTTTAGGCTCGATAACATCAATAATTTTAATCCATATGCAGGCTGTTAGTTGGTAATATAATATTTACTTTTTTATATATGGGTGAGTGGGGGTAGGATGGAAATAAGATGAAAGGCAGTGTAAGATGAAAAAATACTCTTAGTACCGGGTGCTACGAGTGGTTTTTCATCTGTCACTGTTTTTAATCTTTCCCCCACTCACCCTAAATAACATTAAATCACTCCGTAAATATACAATTATTAAATATTAGATTGGCATTTTTTGGCATAAAAAAAGATTAAAACTTGATAACCTAAAATATACTTAGAAAAGAAAGGAAAAAATACAAATTAAAAACAATAATAATAATCATCTTAGATTTAATGGCTTTAACGATTCACGATTAATTGTAAGATTAAGATTTATTTACGGAATTTAGATTATTAATAATGTTTAATGAGCTCCGATATTTTATGTTATTACTAGCTGTTGCCCGCGACTCCGTCTGCGAAGAATAATAGGGGAATAAAAAATAGCCTACGAGGTTGTAAGCTATTTTTTATTCCCCTATTATTCATATCACATGCCATTGAACCGCTCCACTAGTGTGAAGGTTTCCTCACGATGTCTTCCTTTACCGGAATGGTCAAGGTAAATTTCAAATGTAAATTCGCACATAAATTCCGAAAAACTCAGAGATACGACCTCGGGTTCAAACTCACGATCTTCTGCTTGAGAGGTCAAACCAATACGTTATCACGGTTTTTTACTACTAAAAATCAACTTTCAACAAATCAACACAGGATATAAACCGTGATTATCCTTTAAATCTTCTCCTTCTTTTTCAACCTTACACCACCCAATGCTGAGTGTAGGTCTCTTCCAATGCACGCCATTCTTCCCGGTTTTGCGCCCTTCGCATCCAGTCCTTTCCGGCCACTCTAACAAGGTCGTCGGTCCAACGCAGCGGTTGCCTGCCCACATTTCTATGCCCTACTCTAGGCCTCCACTCAAGCACCCGACCACCCCACCTGTTGTCCTGTCTACGACATATATGGCCCGCCCACTTCCATTTTCTGCTAGCGATCACATGGGCTATGTCGACCAACTTCGTTCTCTTCCGGATCTCTGTGTTCCTGATTCGATCACGTAAATCCTTCAAATGATGTTCGATCCTTTAAATGATGAGAGTGAACGTAGCTGGGCAAGACTGAGGATAGACAGAGCACGGTATACACAACATTAACATAAATTAACGTAAAATCTTCTAATGAACTAAAACAATTACTTTGCTCACCCGCGACCTTACAATAGTTACGTTTATGCAAGAAATGTGCGTTCATGCAGTTCCTCCACCTCCACACTGTACGAACACACACAAATCACATAAACCCAACCATCACCACCACCAAGCTACACTGACGCGTTTCGAACTCAACCAGAGCTCATCTTCAGAGTTACCACAACCGTATGCTATGCTACCAAATGTTAAACTCCATAGCACTACATAGCACTACATAGTACTGCATAGCATACGGTTGTGGTAACTCTGAAGATGAGCTCTGGTTGAGTTCGAAACGCGTCAGTGTAGCTTGGTGGTGGTGATGGTTGGGTTTATGTGATTTGTGTGTGTTCGTACAGTGTGGAGGTGGAGGAACTGCATGAACGCACATTTCTTGCATAAACGTAACTATTGTAAGGTCGCGGGTGAGCAAAGTAATTGTTTTAGTTCATTAATATGGACCTCCGCAAAGTAACGCCTGATTCAATAAATTATTTAAAATCTTCTAATTATAAAAATCTCGTGTCATGTTTCAATGGCATGTGTGAAGTTCCCAATCCATACTAAGCCCGTATGGGAACTACAACCCTATAATTCGGAGAGAACGTCCGTGCTTACCAGTGGCATTTATGTATATAGGACGGAGAAGAGTTTTGAGCACAGTTAGGTTTGATAGCATCAATATACTCGCAGTTAGTAATCCTCTCAGATTAAATGTATAACGCCTTACCTTAACGCCTTACTTGTGTATACATATTAATGTAAAGAAAATTATAATTTTATGAATGACCAAGACGTGTTTGTTTTTAGTGGTGACTTTGACCTTATTGAATGTTAGTGGTATATGGTCTTTTAAAAGTAGCGACGGGAATCTGTTTCTTATTATTTTATTATTATTTATTTTTACGTTTTTATAATATATCGTCTAACCTTATTTTATCAACAGGCATGATATTCTCAGAGTTATTTACAAAATTTAATTTCAAATTGTCGAAACACCATTTTGTACTGTCACGCACACCGTTGGTTTTGTAAACTGCAAACTGTGATAGTATTCGGATGAGTTGCGGTCTGCTCTCGTAAACGCAAATTGTTTTCCCACTCTTCCTTGTACAAATTTCGAAATAGACTTGGCAATGCGTTGTACTAATTCTATTGCCCAATACTAAGTGGAAGATAAGTGGTGCGTAAATAATTTCGTTCTAATCTTCTTCACAGATTATACGGACAGACGTTTGACAGGTCGTAATTAGATGCGTTTAGGTTCATTTCGTCCACATTCCCACTTCGTCCACATTCCCATTTCGTACACATTCCCATTTCGTCCACATTCCCATTTCGTCCTTTTCCCACTTCGCCCACATTCTCACTTAGTCAACATTCCCATATCGTCCACATTCCCACTTAGTCAACATTCCTAGCCGATTTTAATGCGATTTTCGCTATCACTTAGCTTAATTCTCAAGGAAGATTTTATTTTGTGATTATTTATTTACTTATTTATTTATTTATTTAGGTATTCATGTTAAGAAAAATACTTGCTAAGCACGGTGCGGGTCAATACTATTCAGATACACTACCAATTTCGTTACTATTTTGTTACGAAAAGGGAATGTGGACGAATTGGAAATTGATTGTGGACGAAATGGGATTGCTGACGAAGTGGGAATGTGGACGAAATGAACCTAAACGATTAGATGAACCTGTTAGCGAGTTGTTTGTTTTGTCTGAAAATTAGAAACGTTGCAAATATGAGGAATATTCAAAAATTCACCATACCTTGCGGTTAATAGTTTAATTATTCGCCAGAATTAAGAATTTACAACAAATATAATGCTCGACACCTCAACGCACAGTAGATCACACCCATCTGTCACCTCCCTTACTAGCCTAGGATCCGCGTATACAACGACCTACACCGATCTGGTTAATGGATGAAAAGTATTTTATATTAAATTAAATATGTTAACAAAATATATTGCAAGTGGGTTGACTAAAAAATTTCAGTCCAGAATATGATTAATTTTTTTTTAAACATTTTACCGTTTCGTTTAATACACAAATGACGTACCAATCAAAAGTATACAGCCTATAGAATAAGCAAACTTTAGGTTGACTAACCAGACCACTGCATATTATATCGATTTACCTGTGTTTAGGTACCTGTTAAAGTTCAAAAGTTCCTTTCCGTTCCGGTCAAAAGTTATGACCGGAAAAAAGTAGTCAACCTAACGTTTGCATCTATAGGCTTCATACTTTTTATTGGTAAGTATTGCATTTGTCTATTAACCGAAACGTTGAACTGTAAAAAAAAATATACTGGACTGAATTTTTTTAGTCAACCCACTTGCAATATATTTATTAACATAATTAATTTAATATAAAATACATTTCATCCATTAACCAGATCGGTGAAGGTCGTTGTATACGCGGATCCTAGGCTATACTATGACATAAGATTGAAGGTGCCATGTATTGGGTCAGTGTCGAGCACAAGGACGTTTACCTTATAAGAATTTTGTTTCTAATTCATTAAGGATTTGTTAAAGCGGAATATAGGGTCAAAAACGCAATATTGTAGGTACCTACCGTTAAACATCTTCCAGTACCCATCATAATATCGATGTAAGTATATCGCAATGAGTTTCGTACTTATTTTTATTTATACTTAATACTTATCTTTCTCTCTAATCTGTGGTCTGGATACTTACCTACCTGCTGATTTTTTGGTAATTGGTATAAATTGGCCGTCAGTTCGAACCCAGGCCCGTCCTCTAAGTTTTTCAGAAATTACGTTTTAAATTTACCATGAGCTTCACGGTGAAGGAAAACTTCGTGAAAAAACCTGCACTCACTGGGTCCGCGTGAGACCCTTTGAAGCCCTCTTGTTCTAAAAGGAGGCCTGTGCCCTGCTAGTGGGACTATATAGGTTCGGAAGATGACTGGATTTATCGCATGTTTTCCTAAAATAATATTCATGATGCTCCATCGAGTAGCGCACGAATTCTTTATTCGACGAATAATAATAAACGAAATGGCTCCAGTATGCTTAGTATAAGTTTTACTTCACCAAAATACTTCTCGATCGCGTTTACGTAAAAATTTCAATTGCATGGAAACATGGACGCGCGGCCGCGGAGGCGCTGTCCATGTTTCCCTAGTAATTGATTTTTTTACATAAACGCGATCGAGAAGTATTTTGGTGAAGTAAAACTTATACTCAGCATACTGACCGCTGCATATTTACAGAAAACGAAGTTAAATAATAAATATTGCGTGACCGCAAGTATAGCACAAGCACACGTAACTTACTCTTTGACCTCTGTTAGGGTACCGGTGAAGTATTGGGCAAGTGATATAATGAAGAGGGTTATGTCACACGCCACAATAGATACTATCTTGTGTGAATTCATCACTGTTGACAGCTAGCCCGCCCTCTGATGAGTACCGCTACGTTTTTGCGTAGGGTCTATAATGACTCCCATAAAATTTTTGTTCCGAATTTTCAAGCCCATAACGTTTTCTGTCATAATTTTTCTTCGTCATATTATCGGAAGTCATAATATTAAACAACATAAATTGGAGTTACGATTTTCTTAAGTCATAATTATTGTAAGGAACAATAAGTAAAGTCATATCATTCAGTGTTATGAATGCATCACTCTTCATAATGTTAAAGGTAATAAAGTCACTCATAATAATTATTGCATGGTCTTTTTTCGCAGGTCATAATTATTTTTAGGTATAATATTACTTTGTAATAACATTCAGTGTCATGGTTGTATGACATTTCATAATATTAAAGGTAATAATCCTTTTCTGTGCTGTCATAAAAAAAATACCTAACATCGAAGGCTAAGGCGGGAGCTACGCTACGCTTCGCTCCCGCCTTAGCCTTCTGAATCTAACCTGTCCGAGTCGCTTCTGCCCTGAAAGGTCTTGCTCGCTCGCTTCGCTCGCTCGCTGCCAGCGATATGCCTTACAATGTTTCTAAATAATTATCGATATTCCTTTAGATGTTATAGATTTCGATGTATATGCTTAGTGCATTTTAGGTAAAGCAAAATTATGACTGAAAACAATTATTACTTTAAGATATATGCCTTACAATGCCTCTGAATAATCAACGATATTCCGTTAAATTTTATTGATATCAATATTATGACTTTTTAAAGTTATGATCAATAGGATTATGGATCATTACAGTTAGAACTATTAAGTGATATGCTTTAAAAAAATTATGACCATCGATATTTATGAGCAAGAATATTATGGACATCGTTTTCTGTTTTTCAAAATTCGTATAAAAAAGATTATGGGAGAAAAGGGGCTCCCTTTTGCGTATTATCGTTTTGTGCGCAGTCGTAATAGTTTGGGAGCTGGCTGTCATTCCGGTATATGATTTATGGCAACCACCAGATGGCCTAGTGGTTAGAGAACCTGACTACGAAGCTTGAGGTCTCTGGTTCGATTCCGGTGTCGGGGCAGATATTTGTATGACAAATACGAATGTTTGTTCTCGGGTCTTGGGTGTTTAATATGTATTTAAGTATGTATCTATCTATATATAATGTTTATCCGTTGCCTAGTACCCATAATACAAGCTTTACTTAGCTTATTTTGGGACTAGGTCAATTGGTGTGAATTGTCCCGTGATCTATCAGGTCGGCTTCATCCGGCCCGCGTAGCCGAGCCGATTGACGTCTTTTTCGCTCTTATTGTGTTGATATAAAGGTTTTTCCGATCAGCTGAAGCCGATTCCGCGTCGATAGATTTGGGAAGACACTTAGTTGTTTATCTCGTATGCATCTAATACTAGAGTCGCTTCTTGCAATTGTTGTTTTATGGTGTCATTTACCCCATAAAAATATGTACCAGAAATTTCCAGCAGTCAGTCAATTTGAGAGATGACTTATGGCTCTGAGACGTGGCTGCTGACGATGGGCCTTACAAGAAAGCTCAAGGTCACTCAGAGTGCAATAAAGAGGGCTATCCTGAGACTTTCTCTGCAGGATCACATAAGGAACGATGAAATCCACGCAAGAACTAGGTAAAGTTGTCAAGGTTGCGGGAACGCGTTGGATGCGGATGGCGCAGGACCGGTCTGTTTGGCGAACCTTGGGAGAGGTCTATGTACAGCCAGTGGACGTCTTTTGGCTGAAATGATGAGTCAATTTTATAATCTCATAAATGGTCGTTTACGAAGCGTCCGCATCGTAAACCTCGTTATGCAAGCAGCGACCGTGAACTCGGCAGTCGACGTGTAGTGTAAGCCGTCCTAATAATGTGTGTTAATTGATCCCTTCCCGTCATTGTTTACACACACACGTGCTCAAAAAAGATTGAGGAAACTATTTACCAATAACCTCAATAGCTGCAATTGCGATTTGTCGTTTCATTACATTTTTATACGCCATGGTTTATTTAGAATTTAGAGACTAGCTTTTACTCGGAGCATAATTTTATTGCTCGCGTAAACTACAAGGTCTGGCAGTAGGTACTAAACTCCAACTAGAGTGCTAAATTTCCCATGGTAATTTCTAAAACATGCTTTCGTGGAAGAAACGTGGACGTAGTGGTTCAGATGTTGGGATTTTGCACGTATCTTCCATCCAATTTAGTTACAAACACACACACAATTTTTCGAATTTATAATAAGTATTTAATGTTGATTCGAGCGCCAATTTAAACGTGTTATTTCTTTTTTAGCTGTTGTTAATTGAGCGTTTAACCTAAAATACTTAAACGATGCAAAGTATTCGTTTGGCAACACGAACAATATTGTAAGCTTTTTTTCCAGCCTATAATTGATTAATATTTACAATTAGTTCATTGAATTGTTCAACATTAACGTTTTGAAAAAGATCACAGGCATAACTGTTTAACATTTTTACCAAAAAAAGTGCCATTACTAACATCATAGCTCTTATTAAGCCCCTGTAATCGTGGTTTTTTTCTTAGATTTTTTTCATCGTGTACGCGAGCACAAAACAAAAAGATTTTTCGGAATTCTCACAGGAAAGGGAAGTTGATAAATCAAAGGCTACTAGAAACACAAGAAAGCTTTAAAGTTCCATCTTACAGACATAAAAAGTCGTTTCTGGGAAATTGCATACGTTTTTATACCAATATTTCATTTTTTTTATTAGCCTGTTGTAGTATCCCACTGCTGGGCAAAGGCCTCCCCTCTTGACCTCCACAACTCCCGAGCTGGCGCAATGTCAGGCCAGTCCTTTGCGCACACGTACAAATCATCCCGCCATCTCCTTCTTGGTCTGCCTCGTCGTCGCATGACCATTCTATAGTACCAACCAAGTAACTATTTCATAAAATACTACCGATAAATATTACAAAATTACCTACGTATTAAAGAAATAAAGTTCAAACCCATTATCAAGTAGACTCTAAAGTATTTTACGTACCGACCTGCCTTCAAGATGTTTTTCTTCACCATAAAGCTCGTAGTAAATATCAAATGTAATTTCTCACATTACGAAAACCTTAGAGGTGTGAGCCTAAGTTTAATCCGACGGTCCCCTAATTGACAGCTAGTATACGGCACCTTAATTATATTATGTTTAAAGACGTTTTATCTCGTTTAGTTCCACCAAAACTACCTCTGCCCCTTGTTAAAACTACAAGCTTCCTGCGATTGGAATCTACTATAGGTAAAGTAAAGATGTCAGTGCCAAGACCATGCTTTATTATTTCCTTGTTCTTCATAGGTTTTTAATTATCCACGTTCTTAAAACAATGGCTTGTTATTAAAACAATAACAACTCATACCCATGGATATGTAGTGATTGTTTTTGCTAGTGTTATGTATTAATTGAAACGGATAATTTATTCCATCTCAGGTTACTTCCAACGCGGAAACGTGATCGTGAAGTAAGTAGTGAAGATAGGCAATTTGTTGTTTGTTTTGATATTACACATTTAGCTTCAATCTTAACATGATAAGTTTTTTGTACTTATACAATAATAAAATTTCATGCTGACCATTACGTTTGGATCTAAAAAAAACCGGCCAAGTGCGAGTCGGACTCGCGCACCGAGGGTTCCCTACAAATTTATATGTATCTATGAACATCCATTCTTAGCAGGCTCCTGCTCCTAAGCAAAATGTGCGCAGTGTGGTTTCATTGTAGATTGGTTAATGATATAGACTGAGAGACAAAAAAATTTATGCTTTTCGCAATTTTTCCTTTATCTGTGCTGTAAGACCTTGCTTCGTACCAAATTTCAAGATTCTGAGTTCACGGGAATTACCCTGTAGGTTTTGATTCCCTTGCGAGTGTCGAAATTTTGCGGCATAAATGGCTGTATCTTTTGATTGCGTTAGCTTAGAAGTTTGATATTTTCACAGTTTTAAGGGAAAGTAGACCTGAGTATTTGATATAAATTTCAGCTTGATAACTCCACGCGTTCCTGAGAAAAAGGGTCTTGACAGACGGACGGACGGACGGACAACAAAGTGATCCTATAAGGGTTCCGCTTTTTCCTTTCGAGGAGCGGAACCCTAATAAGCTTTTATTTAAAAAAAAAATACAAGGTTTTTCCCTAACTGTAATTTTTGTTGATTGTACTTGCACCTCAGACTTGCACTATCTTATGAAGAAGTGGGTTAAATTGGACTTCCAAGATTTTGACCCAAACAAACGGGACAAGTTAAATAAAAGCCTAAATCAATATTTACTTATTGTTCCATCGGAGAGTTCTTCTGCAGTGTTTCTTGTATAGAAAATTATCTTAATTATGATGATTGTGATGATTGAGTGGCGTTGCGGGAAACAGCTTTAAATAAGTACAAGGTATTTTTCTCAAACATGCTATGTAATGTTTACGTTGTGTTCCTTAAAACAGGCTTCAAAATACACCGTTGCAGGCCTAGGCCGGCAATGCGATCGTCTATTGTTTCATGTCACACAGCACCATGATGTTTATAGCTCTATGGCATCAAAGCATTTAGCAATTTAAAAAAAAACTATAAGCAATATTAAATTTGCGTTTTGGTTCATTATGACATTCTGCCACTACGCTTATTTAAGGTAAGATAAGATGGTGATGGTGATGGTAATGGTGATCTGCCTAGAGAAATATATCAACATCATCATCACCATCATCATCATCACCATCATCATCGTTATCGTCATAATCATCATCATCATCACCATTATCATCATCATCATCATCATCATCATCATCTGCCATCACCATCACCATCATCATCACCACCATCATCATCATCACCATCACCACCACCATCATCATCACCACCACCATCACCACCATCATCATCATCACCATCATTATCATCATCATCATCATCATCATCACCATCACCATCACCACCATCATTATCATCATCATCATCATCACCATCACCACCATGATGACGACGACGATGGTGATGATGGTGACGGAGGTGTACTATCTGTCTTCTTGTAATAATTAGCTTTGTTATAGTTTATTTATTTATATGTGGCTGTTTATCCCAATGCTTATATTTGTTTTAGACGTGTACCTATTATATGTACGATATATGTATGAGTAGATGTACTATTTTTGTTGCGTTTTAATTTACTGATCCACTGTTGATGCACCACCTGCTGTAAACTAGTCCTTCCTTCTTTCTGCTAAAGGGTTGCCTGGAAGAGATCGCTCTTAAGCGATAAGGCCGCCTATTGCTTACCTTGTAACTTACTCTCTGTGTACCTGTTTTCTGTATTGCTTACTATTCCTGGTGTACAATAAAGAGTCATTGTATTGTATTGTATGATGATGGTGATGGTGCATGTTTGAGAAAAGCACTATACAAGCCTCGGCCGGAACAGGGGTTGCCGGCCTCGTATCATGCCGGCCTCGTGTAACTCGGCCGCCAACCCCTTAAGTCCCGGCCTCTGCAGTAATGTACTATTGATGGCCGATTCGGTATCATCGAAAACAAATTTATACGCCGATCTATTAGGCAAATTCGGCTTTGTCTATAATTAGTTAAAACAGGTTTCAATTTTATAATTATGACAGGCGACAGGTCACACTCACTATTATAAATGGCCCGGCCACGAACTCGCGCGTTTGGCGGCGCGGCAAGCGTTTTATCAGTTCATTGCGTGTGCCCTGCAGGTAACCACTGTACGGCGAGCGTCTCGGCCGCGCAATGAACACAGAAAACGCTTGCCGCGCCGCCAAACGCGCGAGTTCGTGGCCGGGCTGCTAGGTTTAAATCTTGTAGCTAAATGAAGACCGGTTTAACACAGGACTCCTCAAGCCAACGACATAATATTATTATTTCAAATGGTGGTAGTCACTGTCACGTTTCACGCATTGTCATGTTTATTAAATAAGGACCATTTATAGTCGACTAGATCAAAAACTAAGTTTTTATGTACTTTTTGTTTCTGTAAACATAATATTGGAAGCTAACAGTTCTTTTTTTAAGTATTTCGATATTATTGTCATAATCATAATATTCTATAGTTTAATATAGTATATTGTAGTAGCAGTAGTAGTGTAGTTCTAATAGTATAGTAAATAATAAGTCTAGTACCTATAGTCTTATAGTATTTTCTATAGTCGAGGTAGCTTAGTGGTTTGTCCTTTGGCCTCTCAAGCAAAGGGTCGTGGGTTCGAGCTCGGGCTCGTACCTCTGAGTTTTTCGAAATTTATGTGCGAAATTACATTTGAAATTTACCATGACCTTTACACACCTGCAAATAAATTCAATGGTGTGTGTGAAGTTCTCAATCCGCATTGCACCCGCGTGGAAACTATGGGTCAAACCCTCTCATTTTTAAAGGAAGCCTGTGCCCTGCAGTGGGACGTAAGGTTGGAATGAATAGGACGAATGAATTATTTTCTATACTGTGTAAATAAAAGTTAAATTTTAATAAAAAATGTTCATTAAATATCGAGTGATAATGCATAGGGGAAATCGTCATGCAAGTGCACATTATCACGTGCAACATGAGAAAGTATGACATCTATGTTTCACTATTGAGAACGGAGAAAGGGCTTTGCGCCCTATTTGAGCCCTTCCTTGTCGCCGGAACAGCTGTCGACACGTAACGTTGGCCTCTTGTAACCAGTACGCAGACATTCTAGCCAGTAAAGTTTGAGTCCAAACAGTAATTTTATATATTTAACTAGCTTTTGCCCGCGACTTTATACGCGTAGACAGACAGTAATGTATCGATTGAAGACGTCGAGCTACATTGGAATGACAGTGGCGCCATCTGTCGAAAATTGGTCGTACCAACTCAGAAACCTTCTTTGGCTCATGCACAACAACTTTGCTAAAGATCATCACATGATCAAATGCATAGTTTACGATTCTAGATTTAAACACGACTGTTTAATTAAAACTGTCCAAGTAATTTATAAGGGCCTCCCTATGGAGCCCTACGGACTGCTTAGAGCAGTCAGTGCCAACTGTGCCAACAGCATTAAGCGGTCGCTGTTGGGTGATCTGCAGTTTTAATACAAAATTTAGAGCATTCGGGTTGAGGTCGACTCCAGCCGCAACACGACCGCTCTCATGTCATTGGTCTCGACTACTCTAAGCAGTCCGTCTGTGGATTCTAAAACAATCACATATGTATAAAAGATTTACGATATAGTCTAAAGGTTACTTTACTTCATTTTGCTTTAAATTGAATTAAATAACTAGTTATAGGTGGAAACTTTTTGGGTTAATGTGTTAACTGGAATGTTTTTGTATTATCTTAAGGGTGTATTTTCAAAAGATTTTACCCTAGGCTGTAAAAATTGAACCCGCCAGGGGCATAGTTCCCAGAACACTTACTGTAAATATTTATTTCCCCTCTTGCGAGATCTCAATTTTTGGGCGAAGTGAGAGCCAGTTTTGAGGCCGATTGAGAAGCCGACGAGTTTATGTGGTACTTCTTTTAGGTATAAAGTTTGTTGCGTAAAAATAATAGCACTGACTTAATAATTTAAGTCTTAAAAATCGTACAAAGTACGTACATATACGTACGTACACAAATACGTACGTATGAATGTGTGTAAATTTGTCTTGTTTCAGTAAATATCACCGTAAAGTCGGGTTACTTTGGCCCTGAAATCTTTTGGGACTAACTCAGTCCAAATTTTATATGAAATCATTTCAAATTGCCGTAATAATATCGTTGGTTTTACTGACTTTTATAGGTGTGGGCCAAACTCAAATTCTCCATTAGGTTAAAGTACCCCGACTTTACGGTATTGGCGAGCATAATTAAAAATACATAGCACTGCTTACTTAGCTTATATGTATAGGAAAAAATAGTACTTATATATCGTTTCCATTTTCACGGTTCAGCACTTCAAATAAGTGTCCAGTTTGGCGTTAAGTCATTACGTTGTTGCTCAGGAACAGGTTAATTTGAATTATTTGTTAATACGATAAAAGCAGCAGTTTTTGTTTTAATACGAGTGTAGCCACGGCTAAAAACTTGGCTTTAAAAAACTGGTGTGATTTGCAGTATTGATGACATTAGGTAAACCGGAATGAAAGCCAATGTGGAGCGATTATTTTTTTTACTTTGCAAAGTTAATTTTAATGTGTTTGTGTGTTACTACATTATCATTCAATCATATTTTGCCTTGTCTCTTTGTGTTTAAAAGATGTTCGAAATTAATTTACTGCAAGTTTACATGCAACATTTATTTTGCCATGACCTTTCTGCCGAAGGAAAACATCTGCAGTGCGGTTTGAACGTACTTTTATTTACAAGTTAAGTATGAAGTATCTTTTTCTATTTTATTTTTTATTTTCTTCAACTTCATTTTTTTTATTACTTTTACGGTCATCCCGTGAAACCATATATTTCAAACTAAATACAAACTGAAATATAGATGCACAGAAAAAAACCCCAGAAAAAAGACCAATGCTGGGAATCGAACCCAGGTCCTCAGCGTTCCGTGCTGCGTGCTTACCCCTACACATCACTGGTCTAGAAGTTAGCGACGAATCTTTCCCATACATCGTACACTTCAGTCTGTTATAATCACATTTAGGCAGTGATAAAGCGCATCTATGTTATGCCCTCTAAAATACAAAAAAGTTGTAAAAGTTGGCCTAGTAGCGCCATCTCTTGGTTCAGGTGAGCGGGTAGCTCCGAAGGAGTGTTGAAGTCTCTCGGTAGAGGGCATAACATAGATGCGCTTTATCACTGCCTAAATGTGATTATAACAGACTGAAGTGTACGATGTATGGGAAAGATTCGTCGCTAACTTCTAGACCAGTGATGGTGTAGGGGTAAGCACGCAGCACGGAACGCTGAGGACCTGGGTTCGATTCCCAGCATTGGTCTTTTTTCTGGGGTTTTTTCTGTGCATCTATATTTCAGTTTGTATTTAGTTTGAAATGTTCTTTTATTTGTTTATGAAGTAAAATGTCTATTTATCTTTATCTTTTGTCATTTAAGAGAGTTGTTGAACGTTTCATTGACAAATATAGATAGGCAACCCAACCTACGATCAGTACAAATGTGGGGTCCAGATTTCATACTCTAGACAATCACTTTTCAATTATGTACTTACAAAGTGCTACTGTGGTCTGGAAATAATTGTAAATTTGCAAGTTAGACGCAGTCTATAATTGTGAAATCGTATTTAGCACTTAATGCAATTAGTCAAAGTAGATAAAATAGGCTAAAGCCTAAACTTAAGTTCATACTTTAAGTCTATGATTCCTATGTGACAATTGCACGTTTTCTTTGCTGCTGAAGTACTATCGAACGAACTAAATCGTGCCCCACTTTTTTTAGAAAATTATCATGCCTGACGGTGAACATTATTTTGACAGGACACAGTATAAAAACATTATTGTGGGTCTGGCATCAAATGGTCCGACTTCTATGAATAAGTAGGCCAAGTAAATTAAATTGTTACTACGCTACTACTACTGAACTACTGTACTATTGGTACTATTTTTTGTAAAAAAAAGCTGAATATGTATTATATAACAAAAATTAATCTTCCGTAAATGCTGCCAATGAAAAATTTAAAGTATTAAAAAATGATGAAATTAATATTAGTTAACAATTGAACTGAGAGCTTACAGCAGTGGTTCTTAACCTATTAGTCATGATGGATAATTTGTCAAAATTTCTGTCTTGTCACGGATCACCTAGTTGGTTTATTGGTTTCGAGTACATTATCTAAGACTATCTACATCTACTTATCTATTTTTATTATTTATTTTTTGGATGGCTTCGCGGACCACTTGGGATGCTTCCGAGGACCACCGGTTAAGAACCATTGGCCTACAGAAATAATAAGACAGGCTAACGCCAAAACTTAAGGAAGAACGGAAAAGACGATAGAAGCTTGGCATTTCAATTAAAATATGAACCAAGCACGTCAATGCCACATAGGTGCAGTGCACTTCAATATTACGTCGCGACCCATTGGATAAGTGGGTGTAATAAATTTGCATTACCTGTCCTGACTAATGCTGCCTCTTTGTTATTTGACACATTGTCAAGGCACTGAGCCAAGGAGACGGGGCAATTATGCTAGCAACTTGCGCCCGCCAGTTTATACTCTATCATGTTTGAACATTAATCTTAACTCTCATTGTTTATGCAACTATTCAAAGACTAGGTACAAAATTGCTTTTAAAAATGCAAATTACTAGCAAATCTAGTAACTAGTGAAAACTGATCACTTAATATGCATACATAAAAGCGTTACAAGTATGCTTGGATTTCATACGATTACGCTTATAATGAAATAATGATTATGGTAATGCGGCGTTTAGGCGTGCAAAACGCGGATCTATGTAAGGCTTTGTGCACGCTAGCGTTTCGGTCGGCTGTTTCTCGACAGAGCGGAATCGCGACGAGTACGGGGGCTTGCATACTTCGATGTTACCGCGATTATTCGCCGCGGCGGCGCCATGGCAACGCCAACCAATTGCATGCATTAAGGTCTTCACGTACTATTCAGCAGCCACCCGACTCAAAGCTAAATATTGAATTTTAAGCCTTTTGTCATAAATATCCTACAGTAAAATTTTCAAAATTTAATGTAAAAGTAGTGTACGACGCGTACGTACGTAGACTTTAGGTCAACTTGAACCTTTTTGCCAAGCGTTGCCCTGTAGTCGGCCCCTCGGTGACTACGCGCTTGCAACTGGCGGGCGCTATAGGAATATTAGAAGACGAACTGACCAGCCGACTACGCAGTGGTCACTAGTTGGCATCACGTTGTCCATTACTATTGGGTGGTTCACCTAGTTGAGTGGTATGCAATTGATAAATCTGCGAAGACCTATCTCGTATCGACAGTAGTGGTACCGTGGTGGGAATAATCGTGGAGACATCAGATGACACGCTGCGTACTCATCACTGGACCCCGCTATCAAGCGGGCAGTTTGGTCGCTGCCTAACATTAGTGAGTGATGCACAATATAAACTATCCAAGTCTCGACGTTGTAGCTATCTATCTGAAATAATTATTCCAGAAAACCCAAAAAAAAAAATTCATTGCACATCATTAATATTAGCCACCAAACTACCCGATTACTGACGGGGTATACTCAGCACGATTCCGCTCCGTCAAGAAATTGCTGCCAAAAACGGTAGTGTGCGCAGGCTTTAAGATGTTCAGGGTTATCCAACTCGACACGGCGGTTGCGCCGGAGCACTGTCACTCATGCATTTCTCTGTAAGCCAGAAGCGTCGAATGTCGGAATATAATACCGCAAAATAACTTATGCAGTTGGGTCAATCAACTTTTTTTTGTAAACGATTTTCTGCTACTTTCTATGAAAACCGAAATAATTAAAAAACTGATTGTTTTTCCTTATTTAAAGTATACTTTTCAAAACCCTAGATTTTTGTAGTCAATAATGGTATAATTGCCATATTTATTTTATTTTGTTTAGCTTATATTTCGTGGGTGACCCAGGGGACAATGTTGTCCCCGAAATTTGTATGAAAATAGTGGTATTTCCCCTGGGTGACCGGATTTTTTCATAGAAATACTTATTTTTTTTGGTTTTCACATACGCACTATGATAAACAGTTTATCTAATTACTGCAAAATCATGGTTTCACTAACCAGAGATTACAGAGTTACTTGTAAAGGAGTAAATAGAAATTTACAAAAAAAAGTTGATTGACCCAGTTACATTCCGAGAGATGATGTTTTAGAGTAGATATTTGAATCAGCGTAAAAACTCGTATAGTTCTGTTACGATATATAAACACAAGAACACCGATCTAGCGGAACTGATGTCTGTGAAAATTTAAGTGCAAAAGCGAATTTGGCTGAAAAAAAAATCCTTAAGTTTTCTCTTTGTAGCTTAATGTCTGAGATGTGAAAAATAGTCTACATGGACTCTTTATTTTCATTTAACTTTCATAAGCATCTCGAATAATAGTACACCTGTTCGAAATGAGCTAACTTTTTAGGGTGATTCTTCAAGGTCGTGATTTTTGTTTTATTCCTCTGTCGTATTTTTTTTTTACTTAGTACAGAAAAAAATCATGCTCCCGTGAAAATAGATTTGTTCAGTAACATAAATTTATGGTACTGAACAAATCTATTTTCATGGGAGCATGATTTTTTCTGTACTAAGTAAAAAAAATACGACAGAGGAATAAAACAAAAATCACGACCTTGAAGAATCACCCTTTACCAAATAATATTTTTTGAAATATCAACGTGTCAAACATAATTTTTTAGTTTGCTTTTGAAATAGATTTTTTTCAGTGGATGTTCAGAGAGCCTTTGTGATCTAAAAAAAAGTATAAGAGCCGTTTATGGAGCCCCCTGGCGGGAACATTGCAAACCTATATTCCGAGAATTTAAAATCTTGCCCTTGCCCTGTATGTAGCTACATAATATTAGAAGTTGCTAAGTTTGTCAGAAATCATCCACAATATTTTCCGCTACATAATGTTGTCTATAATAAATTGAATGGGAGAAATCCACATAAATTATATGTACCCAGACAACGCTTAAAACTTTTCAGCAAAAATATTTATGGCATGGAAATGAAAATATATAATAAATTACCTAATGACATGAAATCCCACTGTGATAACAAATTTCCTAAAATTTTATTTAAATGGTTACAAGAAAAATGTTTTTACTCCGTTACTGAGTTTTTAAATTACGAAACTTAACTTAATTTTCTTATTATTATTTTATTACTTTATATTGACTTTGAATAATGTCTCTAATCTAATTTATTGTTTTTTTTTTTTAAATTTCTACGCCAAAACTGGCAGAATATGTTAATCTCTTGCTGATTATAAATTTTAATATCTGTACCTACCATATTCTAAGAAACAAACCATTTCTATTCTATTCTATTCTAAACATTTCGCTAAGCTATAGACCAGAATTAATTATGTGCCTTATATTTTTTCACTCCCCAGACAATTAATTAAATTTAATTAAATTGAAGAATTTTGACTAAATATCTTTATTGCAAAAAAAAAGATTGTGCTTTTGTATTTAGATATCATAAAGGAAGTATTTTAAAAGTTTTTAAGTTGCCTCAAAACATCATCATCAGTAAGAAGACTCTCCACTGTTGAATAAAGGCATAACGCCACAATGGACGACAACTTGCCACTTGTATCCACAGTAGTACCCGCAGCTTTCGCGATGTCCTCGTTTAAACTAGTGGGAGGCCTGGCAATATGAGACGTTGACGCCATTAAAAAATAATTCGAAGATACGACTCCAGTAAAAAACGCTAACCAGATTAATTTTCGATTAACTGCAAAATTATTTTTTTATTGTTTTAAAACAAATAAATAGTTAGTTGATTGAGTTGGCGAAGAAGTGACGTCATAAGTTGCTATTGCCATTCAAACTCTATGTGAGAATTGTGTTTTGACAGCTCATAAAAATTACGTCAGTTGATTGGTGGTGTCAACATCCCTTTTTTTAACTAATGGCTTCTGTCCAACGGGAAAGAAACTTTTTCTGCCTCAAACACCTACTTAAAAAGGTTTAACAGCTGTCAGACCACAAGTTGTCAAGCAAAAAAACATTTCACAACTATCCCGTACAAGGAAACAAGCGCGTTCCTGATTTATTGCATACGACGCCTAACGCAGAAATGCAGCGCAACTTTATGACAAATTCCCTCACACGTAGGAAATAAAATGCTCAATTTGGTAAATTATGTAGCGGCAACTGTCACTTAATTTATTAAACGGTATGAATGACGATTGGCTTGCAATTGCATCGTCAATCTTGACAAATCGAGATAAGGTCTGATAATATCGATTAAACGATTACTAACTAAGTAGGAAACGTTAGAAGTTATACACCTTTTTCAGTGGTGTATTCATAAAAATACCTGTTTTAGTTGATTCCTTGATATAAATAAATTATAAAAAGTTTTTAGTATCATCTAACTGATACCGTATGCGTATTTCAATTTGATATTCCGTTCTTTGATGTTTCAAAACATTTTAGCTTAGACAAGCTCTAAAATATTTTGTGTGCTCAGTACTCATCATTCATGACTGTTTAATATCAAAATTACAGAGGCGATTCCTCCGAGTATTGACATTCGACAGAAAAGTAACTTCTTCTGCCAAACTGTTACAAATTTACTGTGCAAAATTACTTTGAAACTAGTTTTAACTCTAAAAGCACGTGACTATTGCCTTAATTTACATAATAGGCAAGTGAAATAAATATTTAGGTATGGTGAGTTGCGACTCAGGTCGGAGTTCACAGTCTGTTAATTGCTCAATGGAATTGTTATAATATAATTTAATTTTACACCGAGTGCGATTGGTTCCGCACTTGGCCACGAGTTTCTTAACCAAATTCTGCAATTCTTAAATGGGTGCAGTTAAAACACGACCTGTATTTGTCTAAGTGTGTGAATTGTCAGGTCGTGCATTAATTGTCGTTCATTCAGGGCATCCAGTTTTATTTGAACCCAAATTTTTTTAAAGGTGTCTGCGTGTTATTTCTTCACGCTTAAACCGCTGAATCGATTTAGATGAAATTTAGTAAAGAGATAGTTTGAGGCCCTGGGAAGTACATAAGATAATGTACATAAGAAAATTATGTAATATAATATAGCGACAACCGAACTCTTCGCAGACAGAGTCGCGGGTAACTGCTAGTATTCTGTAAAAACACTTTTTTTGACAGACGGTGCAATTTTAACCAGTTTAAAATTCGTGTTAAATTAATGTTGTTTATTGAAAATTATATTGAAATTGCAAGTTTAGTAAGGTCATTTTAGACATCGGTTTGGGCGGGCAACAGCAATATTTAGTAAGTACCACCTTAAAGAGGAAAAGTATACTTATAAGGACCACCGTCTGACAGTAATTGTGTACGATACATTCGCTGTTAAAAGAAGTGGTAGTGCAGCACTCACAAGTTACGATTAACCTTTTCATACGTTATTGAATATCATGTTCATTCCATATTCAGTTACAAGTACTTCTTCGGTCAGTTTTTAGGGTCACGCATTATAAATGGCAAAACCAGAAGCCTTATGCCACATTTGTCCGTTCCTCTTTACAGTTAACTTCGGGGCTCTTAGTAGGTATTAGAAAGCTGTAATGTCAAAAATAAATAAATAAATATTAGGGGACAATCTTATTCAAATCGATCTATCTAGTCCCGAACTAAGCAAAGCTTGTATTATGGGTACTAGACGACGATAAACATACCTATATAGATAAATAAATACTTAAATACATAGAAAACATCCATAACTCAGGAACAAATATTCGTGCGCATCACACAAATAAATGCCCTTACCAGGATTCGAACCCAGGACCTCTTGCTTCGTAGGCAGGGTCACTACTAAGTTGTCTAGTAAATTTGTAGCAGTTTTTTGTAGAAGAAGTTAGTACTTTTCTGTCGAATGTTAGTACTCGGAAGAATCGCCTCTGTAATTTTGATATTAAACAGTCATGAATGATGGATGAGTGCGCTGAGAACACAAAATATTTTAGAGCTTGTCTAAAATCATTACACTTCCCTTTGGCTTTGCCGTAGTCGTGTAAAAAAAACGCAGCAGCAGTATATTTATTTTAATACAAATAACGAAAGGAAAACTGTCACAACTAATCAGGTTTTTTTTTATAATTGGACGAGTCGGTTATAGTACATTACTGCAGCGGCCGCGAAATAGGGGATTGCCGGCCGAGTAGTTATAGATGGCCGAGTGTTAACGAGGCCATCTAGAGATACGAGGCCGGCAATCCCTGTTCGTGGCCAAGGCTTGTATAGAGTTTTTCTCAAACATGCATCATCATCATCACCACCATCATCACCGCCATCATCATCACCATCACCATCACCAACAACATCATCAACATCCATCAACATCCATCAACATCCGTCAACATCCATGAACAAGAACATCCATCAACATCCATCCATCCATCCATCCATCAACATCCATCAACAACCATCAACATCCATCAACATCCAACAACATCCATCAACATCCATCAACATCCATCAACATCCATTAACCAACATCCATCAACCAACATCCATCAACATCCATCAACATCCATCAACCAACATCCATCAACATCCATCAACATCCATCCATCCCTCCGTCCGTCCGTCCGTCCGTCCGTCCGTCCGTCCGTCCATCCGTCCGTCCATCCATCTATCCACGTCGACCACGTCGACCTATTAAACGTCATGGTGCTGTGTCACATAAAACAATAGACGATCACTTTGCTGGCCTTGGCCAGCAATGTTGTATGAAATTCCATTATTGACCTCTCGTCTAGCCGCACCTGCAACGTGACAGTTCGTGGCGTATTTTAAGGAACATAACGTCAATATTTCATAGCATGTTTGAGAAAAAACTATACCTATTGCATAATTTATTAATACGGAACCCTAAGATACATGTAATTCACCACACGCTTGGCCGGTTTTGTTTTATGAATTCGACTGTGAGAAATTATATATTATGTATATTTCGATCGCCGTATCGGTTTACATTTTTCTTCAGTGAAATAACTGGTGTCTAATAAAGATAATATTTCAATTATGCTTAAGAAAATGGTGGACATTGTTTTGTATTATGAATTATGACCTTTATGATAGACTCCAGATCTAACTCAAGATGCATTTCTTTACTCGTCAATTTGATGAGACCATATTAAACTTCTTCAATCTCAGTATATCCATGAGATCCAATATATGCTGTAATATATTTTCCAACTAGATCCATTCTTCTAAATATGAGATAGTTTTTCATGGATCTGGGGAGAAACTTTCTCTCAGTAGATTCCCTGACGGGAAGGGAGCCTCCTTCTGGGGCAGTGATCCTACTGCTCTGTACAACTAGTTGGACTATGGTATACACATAGGGTGTACATTCATTATACCACATTGAATAATGTCTCATATCTCGTTCTCGTATTTAACTTGACAAGTATTTTTTTTGATTCAGCACCTATCATTATTTGTTTTAATATCAGTAGTAACTCATTCTTGCGATAAGGCCGCCCATTGCTTACCTTATTTACTTTTTTTCATGTACTTGTTTTTCTGTATTGTATTATTTGTGGTGTACAATAAAGAGTCATTGTATTATATTGTATTGTATTGTATTCTTATAATGGTTTTTCGAATCAGGCTAGCGTATACCGTGTACAAGATACCTTACGATGGGCCTACATTTTGTACTATTTTAGCGTATCGTTAGGCCTGCGTTATGACCGTGTTGTGAAAGACGAATCATGACCAAGGGTCGGTAAAACGCCCGTCATTTAAAAATACTAACCCTGTCTCATACAGTATAGACATCTTTACGATATGATAATACGCCCCAATTACATCCGTTGTTTCGATCCATATATAAGCCATAAATTGTATAGTCAATACACACTCAAAAGTAAAATGACGGGCGATTTTCCGACCCTTGATCATGACTGTTACTGTCGACACAAAAAGATACGCAATCATGCAACACGCCATTATCTGATGTAAGGTTCCAAACTAACGATCATGATACTCTACCGAGATGCAATACCCAAAATTATAGAAAAATACGAACCCATCCTATAAGGCAGAAACTTTACGACTTACTTAGATATTTTATTCACATAATGCGTTATCTATTACAACTGGTCTCGATCTTCTTGCGTATCTGTGTCATCGCAAGCGATAGGATCGGGTAACAAAGCGGTCCAACGACTCAGTAGCATCAGTTAAATGCCGAGCTCTATTTACCCTAACCATTGTGATGTGTGTGAAAGATTACCGACCAGTTCACCTTTCTTCCTACAGTTTTGCAAGACCCCGTATTACTAAATAGTATCAAAGTTCATTAAAATACAATTTAGGGGTAACTCTAGATTATAAAATGTTTCGAAAACTGCTTTAGCGAATCTTTTTGCACATTAAACTTCCAGTAACTAGGCAAAGGCTTTCGAAACGTAAAACTACCATTATTACAGCGATTCACCGGCTTAATCTTTGTTGTATGTAAATTATAGTAAATGGATGTTTTCAAAAGAAACGTTCGCGGTGTGAGAGGTTTATGATAGTTGGCATATTTATTTTAATAATAAGTATTTTAATATTGTCTGTTTTTTGTTTCAGACTTAACGAAGCGAATGATACTGTAAACCACATCAAATAAATAAGTGAACATGAGATCTTCGGCGGGGTTACAGGTATGGACATTGAAATAAATCAAACCTCATATATTCTGGCGTAAGCGTTGTTTTGTCATTTTCTTCTTACCTGAAGTGTGAAATTCCTTGCAAGCGCCTGTGTTACTTGAACGCATCTAGCATGTTTTACTAAAATCTAGAATAAACGAGTAAATAAAGCATACTTATTTACTTTATCTAAGAACACATCTTCACTCACCCACAGGCGTGAACGCAAGCTTATTTAAAACACCATGGTTTTCATTATGGTCGTGTAACTTATGTTAATATAGAAGGATTATTAGAAAAAATATTTTTATAACACAATGGTCATATTGAGTCATGTAGAAAATATTTGGCAGGTGGAAGTCTCTCTTAAAGGTGTTCAGACTATCACATATTTATGTGTGCTGCAGAAGTCTTGTAAGGTAGATTAAAAAGCATGAACAAAACCAGCGTTTTATCCTAAATGAGTCATGTCATGTTGCGAATACTGGCAGGTTACAAAAGTTGACTTTACAAACAATGGCGAGTGGTAACTTCAGCTGCGCAATTTTTGAATAAATTTAATAGATTCTGTTTGCAAAAACTAGCTTTTATTTGTAACCACATTCATTGTAAAATTAGAAAGATCACGTGGGAACACAAAGTTGCACGTCAAGGCTGAGAGATGAATCTCAGTTCTGAATCTTGATTGAAACTAAATTAATTTAAAATTACTTCACAGAAAGCGGATGCTTGGATAGACTGGAGTGCAGTAAATTGCACTTGTAATCTGTTTCCTAGGGATCTAACTTAGATGAACAAAGGGCAGTCATATCTCAATTAAGATTGAGGTTCAAGCGTTTATGGAACGCTTTACATAATTTGTAACATTTAAAGTTTCTCAATTTAAATGTAATCTGTAAAATAAGAAATAAAATAAGAAATATCTATGTTATCCATCCTAATTTTGTCATAAGGTTCGATTTCGACAAAAGAACGTGGTTATTGTGAAGTATTTTTCATTGAAATTTTAGAATTAGGGATTTTTCTTAGCATTTGAACCATATGATTGAACGAATTTCTTAGAACAAAATAAAACTAACACTCACAAATCAAATGAAAAATAGTTTCTAACGAGTACCTACACTACTGTTAACAGTATCTACTGAATGGCATATCCCTTTCGAACCCGGTTGATACGATCGTGACGTTTAATGGCAATTAAATTTGAACTTTATTATCATTTTGGAAATTCTAAATATTTTGGCTAGGACACCGATTAGACTTTTTTGTACGGAACGAGGGGTGATAAAATAATTGAAGTAAAATTGTTACATACATGTCGAAGTAAGCCTGTTAAGGGTATTCATGTTGTCATACAAAATTTACATTCAAATAAGGTATAGCAATACTTATTTAGAGAAGTAGGTAGTTGGTAATTTTAGCAACGGATATCAATTATATTTCTTAGATAATTTTAAAAACAAAACATGTTGATGTAAAAATTTTTTTTATAACGTGAGGCACTAGCTCTATAAAGAATTTAAAATAAGTAGCCATTTGGTTTTATCTCTAACGCTAGGTATCTTATGAACATTACGTCGCACTTTGGACTTAGACACCTGAATAAAATAATATTATATGCATAACATCCATACACACCACCCGATCTAATAAAATACCTTTAAAATTAGTAAAATTTGTTAAGAAATTTGGAGAAACTCGCTAGTGTCAAATTCTAAATGTGAATTCTGTAGCAACGTGTTTGTAAACAATCAAAACCAATCATCTTAGTATGAATGGTATGAAACGTTTCATATTTATGTGAACACGTGGTTTAAATATTAAATTACACCTTTTAAAACAAATTAGTATACCTAGTAACGGTTTTTGTGGTTACATGTGGTAGCGGTAGTACAAAATCACTAATTTCTATTTCTAATCAGAATAAGAATTGAAATATTTTTGCCCAGCCTAAAAATGAATAATGTAAAATGTTGGTCAAAAAAAATGTTTATTCTGCAAGTAGGATGCAAAGAGCTCTTTTACATGTCTTTTTTTTAAACTACCAGCGCTTTCGGAAGATGCTTGGCAGAAAGTAATTTTTTCAAGACAAAATAAAATAAAAATTTCCAAAAAAAAAGTGAATTAAAATACAAAATTAAAGAAAATTAAATAAAAAAAAGACAGATAGTGCTACGGGGGTTCCTTAATTAAGAAACTAAAACAAAACTGTTTGAATATAATATTCCATCGATGTTTATGTTACGTACGGCGGTTGCTTTGAGTATGGCAATTGAATTTGGGACGACCACTCTTTAATTACGCTGCTGGATAAATCTCGATAGCGCCATTCAGGTATCTTTCTTCTATATATAAGAATGAATCCCTATTTCCCTTGATCACGGCATCACGCGTGACGGCAGGACCGATTTCGCCAATTCTTTTTCTGTTGTGTCTGTTATTGTCAGGAGAAGATTCTTTATGTAAGTAAAAATTAGAAAATATAAGAAAAACTGTCAGTCGTTTGACAGAATAAGTGCTACATATAATATAATTTAAATTAAGTGCACGGGTCGGAATTATATTGATAAAACTCACGCCTCAACTTCGTGTGGGTGTAGTTAGGGGAAAAAGAGGTACAAATTTATAAAGTAAATGTCTTAAATTATAGACTTTTTTTTGATTTTTCACATCTATTTTTTAAACTTACACCCGTGCGAAGCGGGGGTGGATCGCTGGTTTTATTATACAAATACATGATAGCGACATCTATCAGTATGCTTAGTATAAGTTTTACGTCACCAAAATACTTCTCGATCGCGTTTACGTAAAAATTTCAATTCTATGGAAACATGGACGCGCGGCCGCGGAGGCGCTGTCCATGTTTCCCTAGTAATTGATTTTTTTACGTAAACGCGATCGAAATAGTACATTACTGCAGCGGCCGCGAAATAGGGGATTGCGGGCCGAGTAGTTATAGATGGCCGAGTGTTAACGAGGCCATCTAGAGATACGAGGCCGGCAATCCCTGTTCGTGGCCAAGGCTTGTATAGAGTTTTTCTCAAACATGCATCATCATCATCACCACCATCATCACCGCCATCATCATCACCATCACCATCACCATCACCATCACCATCACCATCACCATCACCATCACCAACAACATCATCAACATCCATAAACATCCATCAACATCCATCAACATCCGTCAACATCCATGAACAAGAACATCATCATCCATTCATCAACATCCATCAATAACCATCAACATCCATCAACATCCATCAACATCCAACAACATCCATCAACATCCATCAACATACATCAACATCCATCAACCAACATCCATCAACATCCATCAACATCCATCAACAACCATCAACCAACATCCATCAACATCCATCAACATCCATCAACATCCATCAACATCCATCAACATCCATCAACATCCATCAACATCCATCCATCCATCCATCCATCAACATCCATCCATCCCTCCGTCCGTCCGTCCGTCCGTCCGTCCATCCGTCCGTCCATCCATCCATCCACGTCGACCACGTCGACCTATTAAACGTCATGGTGCTGTGTCACATAAAACAATAGACGATCACTTTGCTGGCCTTGGCCAGCAATGTTGTATGAAATTCCATTATTGACCTCTCGTCTAGCCGCACCTGCAACGTGACAGTTCGTGGCGTATTTTAAGGAACATAACGTCGATATTTCATAGCATGTTTGAGAAAAGTATTTTGGTGACGTAAAACTTATACTAAGCGTACAGAAAACGAAATCAATAAACAGTAAGGTTCGACACGTGTCGTTCGTAATATCCAAGCGCGTAGAGCCAGTGCCTATTTGAAATTCAAATTATTGGCTTACCTGAGTAATGTGGACAAATTTACCTTAGCTCAGTTTTGGTCTAAGAGGTAAGTCGGTGCATTTATCAAAGAGTCAGTGTTTCTAGGTTTGGATTGATCCATGATCTTTGATTACTTATGGAGATAATTCGCCTGCGTAGTTTATGAACATGTTGTGACCGTGTAATGTATGTTATCATGTCTAGTAGTAGTTTACGTAAATGATAAAAATCTACTATTTATTATAAAGCGAACTTAACAATACCCAGTTTTTTTTTATTAAATTTGGCACAAATATAGTTCATAACCTTAACATTAACAAGTAGAATACTGTTTATCCCGGAAAATTATCTAGTCTAGTTCTCTCTGGACAGTAATAAGCGAATTCTTTACAGACGGAGTCGCAAGCAACAGTTAAACATTTGTAACTTCCATGACAAATTGTATATATACTGAACTATAGCTACTAAAGATTAATGACAGGCGTAAAAAATCCGTTTTTACAAGCCTTTAACTATTTTTAACTTGCAAGTTGTCCGTTTTCAATCTTACAAATCAAATTTCGTCTAAATCTGGTGGTCGGATGGACTTAAAGGTATGGATAATATTTGGACGACAAGTCAAGTAGGTATAGCCAACAAAAAGCACAGCAGCTATCAATTTTTTTTTTAATAAAAACTTATTATGTCCTTAGTTGCTGACATGCCTGGTGCTGTACGCGTCGTGCGCACACGCAATCATGGTGAAGTTCGGCACGAAGGGCGGGCCGATCGAGCCGCCGCCGCCGGAGCACCCGCAGCCGCCCGCGCAGCCCTACCGCGTCCCGGCGCCCGTATGGGAGCAGCGCGATCAAGATACGCCGGACCCTAACGCTCAATGGTATGGGATTGTATTTAGCCTAGACCAGTGATTCCTAAAAGGTGGTCCGCGGATCCCTTACGTTCCATGGAAGGGTCACAGGAGTCCAACAGTTAAATAAAACGTTCGTGGAATAGACTCATAACCGCGCTGCACTGTTATTATTTTTCGTGTATAATTTGTACTGTCTTTGAGTCCCGTAATATGTTTATATGTATATTCAAACTACAAGTTAAATAAAAACTTTAGTTATTAAAATAGCTAGCTAGGGGTTCCGCCAAAAAAAGTTTGATTAATGAGGGTCTCATGGCCAAATAAAATTGAAAACCTCTGGTCTAGACCAGACATCCTTAAACATTTGTCTTGTAGACCCCCCCCCTAGCCATATTTTTCAATTTTAGATCGACCCCCTGCTTATTTATCTAATAGATACGTATTGATTTATCGCAAAGTAAACGCCTTCAAATCCTTTTTTCGCGTATGTAGACCCCTTGGAAGTCTTCGTCGAACCAAGGGGGTCGATATAGACCACTTTGGGTATCACTATTATTTGAAAAGTGAAAAGGTTTACCCTGGTGCGCGCGTGTTTCCTCGTCCGTACAAAAGCCAACCAATTGAACTTCTAGGCCACCATAGAACCTTGTCATCATGACATTTAAGATATTTGATTAAGCTTTATTATAGACGAATAAATTATTTACTAATATAAGGTTCCAAGGTCAAATGTCAAGTCAAATTTGGCCCACTTATAGTGTTCAGATTGACTTGAAATTTGATATAGTTATGTAGTTTGAATGACATAAAAGTACAGACAATAAAAAAACTTGTAATAAAATTATGAAGTATTTAGGTGAGATTATTGTAGCACCTAACTATAAATACTACAGCTATTGTAGAATTAATCATTTGTACATGTTGATTAAGAGTGAATATCAGAGTAACATTGGTTTCGATCCCCATTTTAACTGTTCTTGTCAGACATACAGATTTTTTTTGATGTACATAATAACATACCTAAGTAGACTAAAAATTATTGAAGTGAATGAGTACCTCATATGTAAGAAAGCTTGCTTGATTGCATAGTATTATTTTAATTCTCGAGAGCGTTGTATGGAAAAAGATGAATGAAAATAATATAATCACAAATTAAAGTGCATTTACCCAGGTCTTTCTTAAAAACTCAATGCCAGAACGATTAAAATTAGCATTGCATGATGATTTGATTAGCAACACTGCAACACGTTTTATTTAAAGATTTTCCCACGTGTTACTAACCCATACAAATTATGCTAAGCATTAAAGTTCAAGACCCGAATAATGACTGTTTTACAAAATGATCCAAGTGCGAGCCGGACTCGCTCATGAAAGGTTTCGTACTACCTTACCGAAAAAAAAACATCTATTGTATGAAACATGCGAACCACCTTGAAATTATGTCTTTTATTTTCATTTTTTTTATAGTGGCTGTAGTAATAATAATATAATAATAATAATAACAACAATATTGTAATAGTTAGAAATACGTCCCATTAGGCACCCTTTTGTCACGAAGTCCCTAATATAATTAACTATCGTATTTTTTGCTGTACAGGAGACCCAAGCTCTTTGTACCTCAGCCGAGGTACACTGAAGTGATTTACTCCGGGCGAGTACCACTCAACAGCGCTCAACGGTTCGTCAGTAAATATACTCCAGTACACCAGCCTATCCAAGCGGAGCCAGTAGTGGACTACTTCACCCCAGCACAAGTTCTAAGCTCCCAAAGCTTACCTGGGCTTGGTCTACGGTACTTCCTGCCCACTTACCGTAACTCCCAAGAAACGAAACCAGCGAGGCAAGAAGACGCCAATGAGAACTCAATTGATGGCAATAACCTGAATGAACGACGAGATTTTGGTGATTTGGAATGGCAAATAGAGAAAGATATTACAAGGAGGAATACTAGAAACACAAAGGAGGTAACTGACGTGTAAAAGTAAATCTAATATTATTATTACTAGTTCATCATATTTTTATTGCGTCCTCTCAAAATTAGAGGCCTTTGATACAGGCTTTTGTTAAATTAATTATATTGTAACTGAAATCTCCTGAAATAATCTGATTTCAGGATTTTCGTTCAGTAATAAACTTGACATTTTCTTTTCAGAGTGTGGTGGTTCCCTACGTCTACCAGTTTCCAGCGTACGTCTCTCGACATTAATGTTTGTGTTTACTTTTTATACGCGGGCACTTCTGCTTAATATCGTTAACTACTGATCAATGGATCCCCAATTTTATGTTCCTTTTTATGACTTCAGTTAAAGGTGTTAAGCACAACTTGTCTACGTAGTAGCAGTAAGTTAAGAGTATCATCGCAGTTCGAATGTCATTAAAAGAACGAATCGATAAAACATGTAAACTATGCGGTAACGACTGTACATTTGAGATACAAACGTGTATGTATAAGAACACTTTTTGCCACCACCAAAGTTCTTACAGCAAAGAATCCAAATATGTGCCCAAATAGAAAATTAGGATTATTTTGATATCCGTATTATATAGATTATACTCAATATGTCATTCGAAGTAAACAATTGACATTGGATTTCTCACGTATATTGAATAACAAATAATTGAGTTATGACTTTGAAGCCAAGTCACATCCACTTTTTTACTGTAGTAACTTTAATTGCAGTGTTTACAGTGTTACTTCAAATTATTTGGTGCAAATCTTCTGTACGCTTTTCAATTAAAGTAGATGTTGCTGACTTTGCTTCTATAGGACTCAATTCTTCTGTCTATCCATATAATTAATGATGGGATGCGTGAGATGCATCACGAAGATTGAGCATGATATCTGAGCACCCTGTCACGGTTCTAGCTCTGGTACGGGTGACGAAGGCGAACAACTACCCTCATTGTATATGTATTTAAGTATTTATTTATCTATATAAGTATGTTTATCGTCGTCTAGTACCCATAGTACAAGCCTTGCTTAGTTTGGGACTAGGTCGATTTGTGTAAGATTGTCCCCTAATATTTATTTATTTATTTATTAATTTATTGTCATCACTATTATCATTATCAACATGATTGCACACAATACAAACCATATCACTTTCCGTAATCCTCTATACTTTTCTAGTTAAATTCTTATTTGAAGTTCAAATCTAAAATATACTGCTAAAGTGTCATTTATTACGTTTTCCCTGCGTATTTTCAGTACAGGATGCACATTTATCTTGTGTTTTACTACATGTAACATTAATTTTCGTAATTGTTGCTCAGTGGACTCGCATGCTTCGTAAAGCATCAAGCGCATTATGTGAATGTAAAAAGTGTTATTACAATCGGCAATCTGTACCGCATAGTCGACAACTTAATACTGTGATGTGATGTCACTAGATAGTAGTATAGTGTTAACGAAAAGTGCCAGAAGATAAAGTATTTTAAAACCTACACCATGTAAATATTAACTCTGAAAAGGACAGTTTACAGAGTTGGTCATATATTTACAAAAAAGAATGTAGCGTGTAAAAACTGTCGGATATATTTAATGGCTGATATTAATTTTACAGCATGAATGAACGTTTCATGTTAAGTTCCAGTATTTAAAATGGTCAGTTCTGAAAATGTACTAAATTAAAGCCAGGTTATCTGAAAACAACCAATTCGTTCAACTTTACACATTTTTTCTTTTTCTTTTTAAGCGCATAAAAATATATTTAATAGTTTGAAAATCGTCCTCCATTAATTAATTTAACGATCCAAGACAGAATACATTAAACTGCATTCGATCAAAAAAAAACCGAAAACAGGTAAATCACGGACTGTTTTACATGTAAAAAAAAACTAACGCTTATATTTTTCATAATCTGAAAAAAGATGGCTTTCAATTTTATTTTTCTGCAATATTTCTGTCAATTTTTTGCACGAAGGGAGGATTCTCCTTGAACATTTCTTCGTTTGAATAACCTGGTCTTAAGTAACTTTATTTACAAATTGAGCTATACAGATATTACAACATTCATTTATTATCATTATGAGATGGAGATGAGATGTTGTTTTAATTAAGTAATTACTAAAAAAACTTGCCGTTGCGTAAATAGAAATGATTGAATAGGTAAATCTTTGTATCGGATTATTATACGAGGGGGTATATCGTACCAATAAATGGACTTAACTAATAAGGTAACAAATTTAAAAACAGCGCTAAATAAACGACTGTTTCACTACTATGACTTTTATATATAATGTATAATCTTGTATCTCTAAATTATGTTTTTTTGTTTATGTATTTAGACTTTTGCAAAGAGCTGTATTTGGGTAATTTTACAAGCTATTCAACTGCGCTCGGTATCCTATTGCAAATATTGAAAAATACACCGCATTGAGTGGAGGGTTTTGCCAAAACGATACAATGCTTTTTCGATACAATTTTAATAATTAGAAGAAGCTCATTTCTTCAATATAATGCCGTAAGTTGAAACGCTTGTATAACTACCCATTATTAGTTTTTTTTGCCGTGGATTGTGAGTTTAAATATTGACCCAACATAGATGTGAGTAAAAGTTGAGAACATACTCATCGTTTCATTTTGAAATTTCTTAAAATAAATTCTAGTTGGATAGTGCCGGAAAGTATGATAAATATTTAATTTTTCAAAACTAAAAACTATTCGTCTAAATATTATTGTATAAGTACATCACGAATTTAAAGTAACGGTCCTGTGAAATAGTGTCAAATGTGTCTGTGTGACAAAATTATCCCCTTTCATTTATTGTGCTCAATAGTAAACCGGATGACATAATTGTCTCGATTCCATTGTAAAAGACTGTTTGTTGGTATTCATTCGTAACTTTCGTTATTCACAAAATCCTTTGTCAGAAACAAATAACGATAATCATTATGAACTTCCTGAAGATGAATCATTAACATTATTTATCAACGTTGCAATTTGTTTTTATTTTTTTTTAAAGAATGATTTTTGTCACGGTTCCCCATTGCGATCATTTCGTCGACTCAATAATTGCTTTCTTTGTTTTTATTATGTTTTTTAGCTGTAATTATAGTGCTTGTAAATATGTAAAATAAATAAAACTATCCAAATAAATTATACGTTTTCCATTTATTTTAAAATCGAAAATCGGAATTATAGCGTCAACGGGGTATCATTTAATTCACGTGTTTTAGAATGAATGTAATATAATATAAATATTTTAGTAGGTGGATGGGTTAGCTTTACTGGATTATTCGCGGTAGTTCCTTTGACTGTTCCTTCGAAGGTACTATTGCGATATTTTCTCGCATCAGTTCCTTCACAAGAAATGAAGGAAAAACGGGACCCTATTACTGAGGCTCCGCTGTCCGTCCCTCTGTCCGTCCGTCTGTCGCCAGGCTGTATCTCATGAACCGTGATAGCTTGACAGTAGGATTTTTCACAGATGATGTATTTCGATTGCCGCTATAACAAAAAATACTAAAAACCAGAATAAAATAAATATTATTAACGTGAGCTCCCATACAACAAACGTTATTTTCTTGCTCGGTTTTGCTCGATATTGATAACGGCAACAGGTAGACGCTTGAAATATTCACAGAATATTTAGTTATTATATTCGCCCATACAAAAAACGTGTTTTTTTTTGCCGTTTTTTTAGATAACTAGCCAAACTATGCAATTTTTCGGGATAAAACTATCCTATGTCCTTTACCGGGACTCAAATTATCTGCGTACCAAATTTTATCCAAATCGGTTTAGCGGTTTAAGCGTGAAGAGGTAACAAACAAACGGACATTCACATTTATAATATTAGTAGGGATGGTACGGAACCCTTCGTGCGCGAGTCTGACTCGCACTTGGCCGGTTTTTTCCTTGTCACAGTAACACCTTCAGTTCTAGCAAAGGAACAAAGGCGAAAAAATTAACGCAGTTTTTCCTTTACCTGTTGTGAAAAAAACCGCAATAGTTCCTTCGAAGGAATTGCCAAAGGAACTACCGCAAATTATCCGTATTAATGAAAACCTTAGTAAATTTTTTTAGTGTTTTCAATTGTGATTGATAAAAAATGTTACCACATATTGATCGTTGTTCAAAGCAACATCAAAGGCGTGGAAATATTCTGAATAAAAAATCCGATGAAATACTTTACAAGAGTGTTCAGTTAAACCCAACCATCTTCTGAAATATTCCTGATTAATTTTGAAACGTCTTGTTAGGGTTAACAAAAGGTGCTAACGAAACCCTATTACCGAGACTCCGCAGTCTGTCTGTCTGTCCGTCTGTCACTGGGCTCTATCTCTTGAAGCATTTAAAATATTCATCGAATTTATTTCTCTGAGCGCTATGATAAAAAATATCAAAAATAAAATAAAGTTAAAAATTAAAGGGGTTCATAAAAGAAACATGTTTTTTGTTCAACGCTTTTAACTCAATCTTTATAATGGCGTTAATTAGACACATGAAATATCTAGTGATTTTATATTACCACTACTGTGGCCGCTACAACAACAAATAGTAAAAATAGAATTCAATTAAACACTAATTAGAAGCAGGGCTCTGCTAACACTAGGTTTGTACGGAACCTCCGGTGCGCGAATCTGACTCGCACTTGGCCGGTTTTTTATTACTTTATATGAGTGAAAACAGCACGTATTCGTAGCATGAGTATAATGGGTAACAACAGAACGTAAGTCAGCGGTAATGTGTGGCACGAGTCGGACATAATCATTGCGATCTTAACGACTCGCTGCGTGCGCGCATTGCTGCGAGGCACAAGCGGCTGGCGTATTGTTTAGGCCTTGGTCGTTCTGACCATATATTCTATATGCTATATAGACCCGGCGGGCGACGGGCCGCTGCTCGCCGCGGGTGGCGGGTCAAAACGACCAAGGCCTTAACGTTAAGGTTCATGTCGTCCACGTTCCCACTTCGTCCACATTCCCATCTCGTGCACATTCCCGTTTCGTCCAAATTCCCATTTCGTCCTTTTCCCACTTCGTCCACATTCCCACTTAGTCAACATTCCTAGCCGATTTTAATGCGGTTTTCGCTATCACTTAGCTCACACACACAGCTTATTCACAGTGAAGATTAAAATTTTTATTTTGTGATTTAGGTATTCATGATAAGAAAAATACTTGCTAAGCACGGCGCGGGTCAATACTATTCAGATACACTACCAATTTCGTTACTATTTTGTTACAAAATGTAAATGTGGACGAAATGGGAATGTGGACGAAATGGGAATGTGGATGAAATGGGAATGTTGACGTAGTAGGAATGTGGACGAAATGGGATTGCTGACGTAGTGGGAATGTGGACGAAGTGAGAATGTGGACGAAATGAACCTAAACGGTTTAAAACTGGCCCTATTGTCTAACGCGCGGGTGTTCGCGATTGCATTCATCATCTCTTTCTTCCTATACCGTGTCACAAAAGTAAGTGGTGAATACGATTGTTTTCCCGAGTGCGTTAGGCAATAAGGCTTCTGAATATAACGACTCTACATAGTCTAAAAGAATATAAGGTTATATATAGTCAGAATAAAAGGTAGCTACGTTATTTCAGGCTATGATCTATCTCGTATACACACAGCGTGAACTCACGCACGCAAATTTCGTCAAGCAATCTTGACGTTGAGGTGTTAAGGCATGAAAGACAACGTACAAACAAAAATAAACGGACAAACAAAATTTTCATATAAAAACTAGCTGTTGCCCGCGACTCCGTGTGCGAAGATAAAATAGCCTACGAGCTATTCTCAGACCTACCGAATAAAGAGAAAAAAGTGTCATAAAAGTCGATCAAGCCTTTTCGGAGGAGTTCGATAACAAACACCGTGACACGAGATTTTTAATAGTAAGAGTAAAATTCTTACAATGTATTATTATAATAAGGCTTCAATGTTAGTTCCAATATACAAAAATCTCGTGCCGTCGATATCCTTCGAAACGGTTTGACCGATTTTTATGAAGTTTTTTGTCTATATTTGGTTGGTGTGAAAATAGGTTGCAGGCTACTTTTATACTCCTATTCTTCGCAGACGAAGTCGCGGGCAAAAATATAAAAATTTACTACCTTATTAGGATAATATTTTATATCACTTAAATAAATTGTTAGTTCAACAGCTCACTTTGCTAAAAGTTTTCTGTTTTATGCCCCCTGGATTCATCGAATGTTATGAAAATTATTAAGTTTTGTCCATTATTTCTACCTTACCTTAATGATAAATAAATAAATAAAACTTTCAAATTAATGATAAATAAAACTTTCCTATGTTGCGAATTGTTTCCAAGAGAAACTTTCGTGAAATTTTCAATAAAATTCTCCAGACATAGAAACAATGGGAATTTATAGGAAATAAATCATTATCCACGCAAATAAATAGCAGAGTAAATAGTGGGTAGAGTCGAGTAGGTTAATTTAACCTACTCGACTCGACACAATATGACCCAAGCTCTAAGAATGTTGCTAATCTGCAACTGTCATTATAGCTAGCTCACTAAACAAGGCAATTACACAATTACTCTCATGCCTTGCACCAAACCAGAAGGCACGGTCATTAGTAGGAGTATCATCGCGAGGGCTGCGACGCTTTACTTCCTAGACTAAAACAGTTTAAATCAGACAATGGAGATCGAAGCAAAGCCGTTTTATTCAGGTAATATATTTAAGTATGATAGATGACAAAAACAGTAGGCGTGTCTAACGCTTCTGACGATTGCCTTTGCAATCACGATTTCTTTTTGTCAAACGGTATGAAATGATGAAAGAAAGAGACGGTGAAAGCGAAGGCAAGCGTCAAAAGCGTTAGACAATTATGGCCTCAGAAGAAAAAGAGAACTATTTATTTAAGTACTAGCTGTTGTCCGCGACTCCGTTCGCGAAGAAAAGGGGTATAAAAAATGGCCTACGACCTATTCTCAGACCTACCGAGTGTGGAGAAAAATTTGATAAAAATCGGTCAAGCCGTTTCGGAGAAGTTCGACAGCAAACACCATGACACGAGATTTTTATATATTAGATATTCGAAATCTACGTGAACAAACACATAAGTTGAAACAAAAGATAAAATATGCGGGAACTAAACTGCAGAGTTCGTTTCTTCACTTTTGTTTGTTTACTTTTGCTGTTCACTTTTGTTTTTGTGTGTTCAATTGAGAAACGTGTAAAAATACTTAAAGTTTGAAAATAATGGTTAATGAAATAGATGGCAATCATTTGATTTACCTAATAGAATGTACTGTGAAACTACTGATTGAACAAACTTATTTGTTCGTGTAATCTACAGATTGGTTTAGATACAAACTGAAATATAGATGCACAGAAAAAACCCCAGAAAAAAGACCAATGCTGGGAATCGAACCCAGGTCCTCAGCATTCCGTGCCGCGTGCCATACCCCTACACCACCACTGGTCTAGAGATTAGACACGAATCTTTCCTATACATCATACATTTCAATCTGCTAAATCATCACCTTATGCAGTGACAAACGCACATCTATGTTACACCCTCATCGAGAGATTTTAACACTCCTTCGGAACTAACCGCTCACCTGGACAAGAGATGGCGCTACTGTGCAACTTTAAACAAGTTAGCTATGAAGTATCTTTTTTTTGTACTTATTTTTTCAACTTCATTTTTTTATTACTTTTACGGTCATCCCGTGAAATCATACATTTCGTACTAAATACAAACTGAAATATAGATGCACAGAAAAAACCCCAGAAAAAAGACCAATGCTGGGAATCGAACCCAGGTCCTCAGCATTCCGTGCCGCGTGCCATACCCCTACACCACCACTGGTCTAGAGATTAGACACGAATCTTTCCTATACATCATACATTTCAATCTGCTAAATCATCACCTTATGCAGTGACAAACGCACATCTATGTTACACCCTCATCGAGAGATTTTAACACTCCTTCGGAACTAACCAACTAACTAACTAGGAGTGTTAAAATCTCTCGATGAGGGTGTAACATAGATGTGCGTTTGTCACTGCATAAGGTGATGATTTAGCAGATTGAAATGTATGATGTATAGGAAAGATTCGTGTCTAATCTCTAGACCAGTGGTGGTGTAGGGGTATGGCACGCGGCACGGAATGCTGAGGACCTGGGTTCGATTCCCAGCATTGGTCTTTTTTCTGGGGTTTTTTCTGTGCATCTATATTTCAGTTTGTATTTAGTACGAAATGTATGATTTCACGGGATGACCGTAAAAGTAATAAAAAAATGAAGTTGAAAAAATAAGTACAAAAAAAAAGATACTTCATAGCTAACTTGTTTAAAGTTGCACAGTAGCGCCATCTCTTGTCCAGGTGAGCGGTTAGTTCCGAAGGAGTGTTAAAATCTCTCGATGAGGGTGTAACATAGATGTGCGTTTGTCACTGCATAAGGTGATGATTTAGCAGATTGAAATGTATGATGTATAGGAAAGATTCGTGTCTAATCTCTAGACCAGTGGTGGTGTAGGGGTATGGCACGCGGCACGGAATGCTGAGGACCTGGGTTCGATTCCCAGCATTGGTCTTTTTTCTGGGGTTTTTTCTGTGCATCTATATTTCAGTTTGTATTTAGTACGAAATGTATGATTTCACGGGATGACCGTAAAAGTAATAAAAAAATGAAGTTGAAAAAATAAGTACAAAAAAAAGATACTTCATAGCTAACTTAGATTGGTTTAGGTCAAGTTACGTTTATGAAGTTTATAAGACCAATATAACAATCCCGTAAAGTTATAAATATTTGACATAAATACGTATTATGTTAAATGACCATTATTTTTTGTGTCCATTATTTTTTATGTGTAATTTGCTAAAATAACAAAATTCCTGATGAAGGCCAATCTCAATAAAATATCTGATCTGAAGGACGATTTTCCACTAGCTTTATAACGGAGACTTGTCGATATGTTTATATTGCCTGTCCTAAATTATGTTGCTCAAGTATAAACATTAACGGAGTTACAGAAGACCCAATCGAAAGTTTACCAAAAATCAATGAAGCGCAGTACGCTTGGGGTGAAGAGGGTTGAGCGGATCCGAAACACTACATTACACTCCAAAAGACGCATTATGACGTGGGTGACGTGTCAAGTTTCAGCGGATTTGGTCAGGCCGCGTTAGCTCCATGGATTCAACTAGGTGTGCTAAAATAGCGACGGACTGGATACCACAAGTAAAGATGAGGTAGACTCAGGAGGCGCTGTCGGTGAGATCTTGACGTCTTCCTTACGGATCAACCGGACACCGCTCAAAATCGGGACGAATAGAGAAAAGTTTCTAGCTGCGCATTCTTCTTGGATCGGCAAACGTAGCGTAAGACGTTCTCAGATCCGGTAGAGCGATGATCTTCGCAAGGCAGCTGGCAAGAGCTGGAATGAGAGTGGCCGAGGATCGTGCTCAGTGGCGTGCCATGGGAGAGGCCTATGTCCAGTAGCCAGTGGACGAACATAGGCTGATGATGATGATGATGATTCTTCTTGACAATTGAAAGTAATGTCAAAGAGCCCTTAAGAGGGTACGATGGCTGAGAGACTTTTGAGAAATAGGTATTTTAATGAAATGTCGCTGTCTCGCCCGAACCCCTCCGTGTCAGTACAGCGAGAGCGGGACAACTGCAGCTCAGACAGTTAAGCGCGTAAAATTGATCAAAACAGCATTTCGTAATCCCCTGTTTTCTTCTCGAAAGCTGGACCAATAAAATTATTTTTTTCAAAAATAATTAGAGGACAGATTTAGCTATGCCCCTATGTTTTCCTTTTTTTGTTTATATCAGGGATTCTTTTCTGATGAGTGTCGGAAAATGACGTTGAAATTGGGCAATTTTTTCAGTTTTTGAAAGCTCATTTTTCTTATGTTAATTGAAATATGGAAAAAAACGAAACATAGGGGCATAGCTGTGGTAGATACAGATTACACAGTAAAAAAAATGGCTCTAAAGCCATTATCCAGGGAGGAAACAGGGGATTACGTTTGTATGGAGAAATGGTGCGCATCGTACCCTCTTAACGGCCTAGGTACTTACAGAAATAATTTTTTGATTTTTATTTTATTTTGAGTGGGCATTTTTCCAGGATGACAAGGACAATAAGGATAATAAGGATTTTGATGCGTAACCTTTATACATAGTTCAAGAGACTGCCATGAACATATATAGGGGAGACCGAGGACTGTTGTGACAGAGGAGAGTAGTGACAACGTCGATTTTTTAGAACTTATTAAATGCTAGCGAGCTTCGCAACAGCACGCGTTTTTTAGTTCAAGTATCGAGCTATCAAACACGCGCTGTTGCGAGCTTGCTAGCAGTAAATAAGTTCCCAAAAATCGACGATGTCACAACTCTCCTCGGCCTCCCCTACGCATGCGCGTAAAAGCAACGTATAATCAGGAACAGCTTTACGCGGAGAATACCAGAGTTATTAAGCCCACATTACCTTATAATTAGATATAAGAAGTAATTGGGACTCGCTGCAAATGTTTCTTGTTTCTAAATATCAAACGAGTAACCCAAACAATGATTAAGGCTACATAAAGTGCACTTAGTGTCCCAATCAAGAACAAGTTATCAACTAAACTAAATAGCTGGCTGGCTTGCCCGTCATCGGCGCGGGCTAGACTCCTCGTCCGACTTTATACACATGTGTAAGATAAGAATAATAATAAAGAAGCAGCGCAAGCCTATACCAGATATCCACATTGCTACACAATACCTATTTATATTTAGTTAAAATACCTTAAAATGTATTTCGTGTATCCCATTCTACGGGGCTGACATCGTCAATATGTGACAAAAGCCCTTTTAACTAAATAAAGATTAAAAAAAAAAAAAAACTAAACTAAAGTTTTGTTCTGCCTCTTGGGAAATAAAGTTTGGAAATGACAGTTCCTGTGAATCGCTGCAGCGGGCATTTTCTAATTACATTTTCTCTGCAGAAACTCCATTTTAAAGGTAAGGTATTCCGTGAATTCTGTCGCATGTGGATTATGTTGGGTAGTAATGTTAAAAACGAACTGTTAAATATTTAACTTATTTCTCCGCTACCGACACGCAGCCACGTTTGTGTGACAAATATCGCACTCCTAGGTCAAGAGCATGCTAACTCCAAATAATCAGCAATTTTATTTTAGACCTTATTGAAACTAAATTGAAAAGGGGTATTATTTTGAGTTGATGTACTCTTGACCTAGGAGAGCGATATATGTTTACATGCAGGAGCCGCCCGCCTCCGGTGTCACACAAAATAATTATATATGTCACACCGGTCTAAATTAAAAACAATAGTGGAAACAGAGTGAGTTTCATGTATAATTGTCTTAATTCGATGTTATTTAAACATAATATAAAAGAGTAACGCACAGCCTGAACTCAGTGATTTAGGCTGTATAGTGTTTGTCAGTTAGACGGCTAGAGATTTAAAATTTGGCACACATATTCTTTAAAGATTATAGAGATAGACTAAGAAGGGATTTTTCCATGGAGAGCCGAAGGATAAAGCTAGTTTCCTCACTTAAATACTAGTATTAAAGTAATTAGTACTCGTATAATAGGTTAATGAACGTATCATATCAAATTAAATTGAAGGCAATTTTAATGACATAAATGGAGCCGTCATAGTGCTTTACACAAAATTCTTTTGGTCATATTTTAGCTTTCATGTATGGTTCCTACAATTTATGATTTATTAGTAGCGTTCCTAGAATTTTGCGCGAGAGTTGATTGATCTAGCTTTATGAAGTTTATTACGTATCATTAGAGGCTGTAGGTACTTTAATTATTTTCTTAATTGCCCTACATTTTCTGAATCATAATTGGAACTATATCTTTCTAAAGATTGACATGTGTTACATGGACACGGTGGCTAGCCACGTGTAATATGATAATTATTTTACAATTTACTATAAACCTATTTTATTTTATTGTACGTTATGTTTTTGCCAAATTTCGCAATGTAACATTCTGTGAAATAGAGAAGAAAATACGTATAAGACCTAAATTGTAAGGTATGATGAAAATGTGTGAAGAAAATATCGTTTCGACCTTGTTAAGTAAACACGGCACTAAACATTCAAGACTTAATTAAGATCAAGTAATTGCTTGCTGTTTACGCATTCGCCAAACGTAGGCAGTCACATTTGATTGCAATTCGATAAACGTTTGATACATATTGATGATAATGATAATTGCTTATTAAGTTTCTGCCTACGCCACCGTATAAAACTAGAACCGTCAAAATGACAGTTTTTACCTGTCGTAGACAAAGCCCAGTATGTGACGCCACGGTAATTTCTGCACGCGCATTTCTGGTGTACACCAGTGCGGCAAGCATTTGTATAGTCGCGCAATGAAAAGGTTCGTCACTTTTCGACTCTTATGTCAATGATTTATGATCGAAAAGTGACGAAGCTTTTCATTCCGTGACTATACTTACATCTTTGCTTACACTAGGGCTTACAATCCCGCAAAGTTTCTTCAATCTCGGTATTTGCGGGATTGAAAATTTGCAATCCCGTGGGAACCTGGTATTTGCGGGATCGCGCATATGAATACTATTTATAAAAAGGAAATAAAGCAATAAAATAACCAACATAATTAAGTACTGTTGACTTGTTGAGATACAGATACAGATACAGATACAGATCAAACATAAAGAAATAATAAAAAAAACATAATGTAACATACAATTTAAGAACAAAGATGACTGAGAGTTGACACTATCTCTGCACCTCATAGCTCTGCGTTCACTTGCCAGGACATCCCCAAGGGAGATAATAGCAATCACGCCAGCAAATGATCAGGTACAAATAGCTCACCAGGCCCGCAAATCCCGCGGGATCCCGTGCTCGTAATCCCGCAATTCTCCGAAAACTGGGATCCCGAAATTTGAAATTGTAAAATCTGGATAGCGAAACGAGACGCTTTAGAAATAAAGTATGGCCATGAAAGGTAGAAACCTTTGTATTTAAAAATCGACGGTTTTAGATAATAACACGAATGATGTGTTAAGCATGATTGCTCAGCTAGAATGTAAATTGGTAACCTAAACGCGGTTTCGTGAAAACAGTTGAAAACCGGTTCGCTTGGTCACGTATTACAAGTGATGACCCATAGTTTTCGCACAATTATCAGTAATCCTGCAACTAACCATCCTTAATAACTTCGCTGCATTGTTTTCATGCGTGTAGTCAAGAGGTGTTCCCACGATGTATATCTTCTTTGTTGCAGAATAAACAGATGGGTAACGTGTTGATTGATGTTGTTTTTGTTACAAAAATTAAATCCTATAATTGAATTTAAAAATATCATTTTCACTTGTCATGCTTTAAAAGTTGTTATTTTTGTCGAGGGAATGCTGCATAAAATAGCTTTTTATTTTCTAGTGCGTAAAGTAAAATCTTCGTCTAAAACCAAGGCAATCAGATGCAAACAGCCACCAACGATAGATATTTAAAAAAATATAAGTTTCTTATATTTTTTTTTTATATAAGGTAACGGCGCCTATTACCGTGGTACTTAAGGGAGTTTTGAAATTAGTCTAAAAAAATAAGGGTATCAAACCTTCTAAACGACCGAGAATATTTTTTTATTTAAGATTGTTTATTGAACTTTCGGCGTCGTAACTTTCTGGACTCATTTTACTATTAATTATTTGATAAAATAATTATTGAAGCCAAAATACCCAAATCTTCTATTACCGTGGCAATGGGTAGGTTATGATTCTATTACCGCGAATTGAGCTTCCATTACCGAGTGTATATAAAGCAACAAATTTCTACCATCAGTAATACGAGCCCGACTCATAATTTGGAACCTAACACCGAGGGAAATAAAAAATAATGACGTTTGGTTCTGTATACTGTTTTTGTACATATTTTTTAAAGGAAAACTATAAATAAAATGTCAAAATATGTCTTACATGATTATATATTTTCTTTTGTAATTTGTCACAATATTGCAAATAATTAAATTACATATGAATATTTCTGACTGATGAGTAAAAGTCTCAACTTTATCAAAAAAATCTGCACTCACGGTACCCTAAATTTGATCTATTTTAATACAAGACTAAAATGTCACTCGGTAATAGATACTTCCTTAAGAAACTATCACCGACCCAAATAAACATTGAATGGGTCGGTAATAGATTCCCATACATTCTATTACCGAGGGTTATGTGGTCGTACCATCGGTAATAGGCTTAATTTGGAGTGTTATAAAATCTAATTCCGACCCATAAAAACAATAAGGTACAGTTTTATTTTCATCACAAACCAAAAATATTAGTTATCACCTTGGTATAAAACCAAAATTATATAACTGATGGGCATAAATATAATTTTATCTCAATATTTAAACAACTTGACAAAATAACGGTTTCTATAGAAACTACAAATTCAATACTGAAGTTTTTGTTAAAAATTAAGGGTTTGTTGAATACTTTCCATACCACGGAAATAGTTCTTTAATAGTGTGAATAGATCAAGATTGGAATAACTGTAAGAAAGTATATAACAGATCACATATACCAAAACCACCATTTTATCTATTACCGTGGTATACCACGATATTAGAATCCACTTAAAAAAACGACGCCTATCACCGCTGTATTTTATTTTCAATTTTAAACTTATTTCCAGGATAAAAAATATAAAAAGAGTATTCAAAAGTCATGCAGAAAACTATAAACAATCGTTAAAAAAACATAACATTAATTTAATTGTCGTAACTATTACGTAAAATACTAAATAAGATTCAAGTTACCTTACATGTGGCGTCACACGTTTGTATGGCAAGACCTCTTCTTGCGGTGCCGTCGCGGAAATCGATGAATTGCGAGCTCTTTGTTTCATTCACACATACTAGCGCTAATAAGTTTGTTAGTCAATTAAATGAGCTTCATTCGCAGAAAATTCGTTTTTTAGTAAAACGATTGGTTTAATAATAAAAAGCATATTTCAAAATACCGCGGTGATGGTCGTTGATTTTGATACCCGCGTTAACAGGCGCCGTTACCTCAACTGGAGTTTTGTATTACAAAAATAATAAAACTAGGCAAATTTAGTACCTACTTACTTTATTATTAAGTTTCTCGGAATTTAGAGGCGAAATTATATTAGGAGTTTACCATGAGATTTACGGTGAAGAAAATCATCCTGAGAAAACCTGTATAAACCCGCAGAGAAATCAGTGATGTGTGTGAAGTTTCCAATCTGCACTCGGCCCGCGTGTGAACTACGACCCAAGCTCTAAGAGGAGGCCTGTGCCCTGCATTGGGACGTAGATATATAGGCTGGGATGCACTAATTGTTTTTAATTAAACTGTAATAATACTACTTTCACTTACACAGTACACCAAACATGTTATCCGTAGCATGGCTCCTCAAAGACCACTAACTTAAAATACTAAAAATAAGATAACCAATTAATTATAACAAAAAATTATATAACTTCAATGATTGGCAGAGACCTCCAGGTTGAATTGAAGTCATAAATCTCTCATATCTCCTTTATTTATCGTTTCTCATAACAATGCTGAAGACTTAATTGAAATCTAGATGCGCACACTCAGGTATTCGACTTTGAGCCCACGCTCTACTTTTACCTACTACTTTGAGTCTAAACTTTTTTCACATCTCGGCATCAATGTAGTTAGAAACGAGTTCATGGTGTCATCTTGTCTGACTATCTTTTTATGAAATGTGAGAAGCTATGACAATTATTCTTGAGGGAGTTTATTGTTCAAAAGATGTAGCAGACAGTACAATTTCATTTCGACCTAAAGTAGTTATAAATCAGACATTAATAAAGATGTCAATATTGACTTAATTTACAACTTCTGCTGCGGGTGCATTATTTTTTATACTTAATGCACAGTTAAGTTTATTTTATTAAATGTCATTAGGGTTCCGTACCTCAAAAGGAAAAAACGGAACCCTTATAGGATCACTTTGTAGTCCGTCCGTCCGTCCGTCCGTCTGTCCGTCCGTCTGTCTGTCAAGACCGTTTTTCTCAGGAACGCGTAGAGGTATCAAGCTGAAATTTATATCAAATACTCAGGTCTACTGTCCCTTGGAGCTGTGAAAAAATCAAACTTCTAAGCCAACGCAATCAAAAGATACAGCCGTTTATGACGCAAATTTCCGCATATTTTCGAAACTCGCAAGAGAATCAAAACCTACAGGGTACTTCCCGTGAACTCAGAATCTTGAAATTTGGTACGAAGCAAGGTCTTATAGCACAGATAAAGGAAAAATTGCGAATAGCATATTTTTTTTTGTCTGTCTGTCTATATCAGTAACCAATCTACAATGATCCCACATTGCGCACATTTTGCTTAGGAGCAGGGGTCTGCTAAGACTGGATGTTCATATATAAATGTTCATATATAAATTTATACGGAACCCTCGGTGCGCGAGTCCGACTCGCACTTGGCCGGTTTTTTTTATTAAGAAGTTTACATAGCATTAGAAATTTACTAAACAGCCTCTTGTGTTCAAACAACCTCAACTACCACAATCTCTGTGTTAAAAAAAAAAAAAAACAAAATGCCAGGATGGATATCACTCAAACATGGAAAGCATGCTTATTGCCATGGAAATCTCAAAGTGAATAGTTTATTTTGGTTCGGCAATGTCCATCGTTATATTAAAAAAAACCGGCCAAGAGCGTGTCGGACACGCCCAAGGTAGGGTTCCGTAGCCATTACGAAAAATCAAGTAATATTTTTCTAAGGATTTCGTATGTGTACGGAATCATCCAAGTTTAGGTATGTTTTATACCTTAGGCTACTATTTACTCTTAAACTACAAATATTTTCCAAGCAATCTTAGCCGCTATAATTTTCCTAGTAAATTTGATATATTTACTACCATTCTGATTTTTTTTTAATTTTTCTACCCAACAGTTTAGATTTTAGAGGGGGGGGGGGGACGGATGATTTTAATGAAAATTTTCATTTTAAAGTTGAATATTTCGCAAACAGATTACTGAATAGAAAAAACAATGTTAGCAACCCTATCCAACAATACCCCACACTACAGGGTTGGTCGAGAAAAAAAAAAATCACCCCCACTTTACGTCTATGGGAGGTACCCTAAAAAAAAATATTTTAGTTTTTTTTATTTAACCACTTTGTCGGCATGATTGATATATATATTCATGCCAAATTACAGCTTTCTAGTACTAACTGTCTCTGAGCTTAGCCGCGGACAGACAGACAGACAGACAGACGGACAGACATGGCGAAACTATAAGGGTTCCTAGTTGACTACGGAACCCTAAAAACACTAAGTACAAATTTTAATTTACAGGGAGAAAAACTCAGACTCATTCATTCCACAATTATACCTACCATTTCATGTAAATAACCATGCATTAAGGTAAGAAAGAAAGAAAAATACATTTATTTACAACAACACACGAGACATAAATATTTTTACAAAAAGAACTAGCACGAAGGCTAAAAATAGTGTGTCATTGCGGTTGTAAATAGGACACTGGCTCAGCATAATGCTGAGGCGTTAATAGCAAGCACCCCAGCCACATGAATAAATACGGAGCAGAATAAAAAGTTCAAACAACGTCGCGCACGCATTACACTACTACACGCACAACATATGTGTGCGTGACCTGTCACATACAAGACGGGGGGGGGGGGGCGTGCACCGGCGCGCGCTCGGAGACAAACCGGTTTGAACTAGCTCAGTGAGTAGACAAAGTTCAGGTGTGCCGCCAGCGATGACGCGACCGTTTAGCGTTTAGCTACATAGTTCGGATGTTCGGTTGTTTTTAAAGATGCCTACCTGTTGTAGTGTTTGTAGATATACAGATATTAGATACTTAGGTACTTGTTTGAATAAAATATTTTGATTTTTAATTTTTTTTTTTTACCGAGCGACAACCCTATGATAATAGGTAAGAATTTCGAGCTCTGTTTGGAAGCTTTTATTCTGCTCCGTATTTATTCATGTGCCCCAGCGCTGATTTTCAGCCAGCATCGTTGGTGATACCCTGATCGCTATATAGATAGATAAACTACACACTAATAACTACATAAGACTACATGCGTAAAAAGATAATTTGTAGATTATAGAAGCGAACTATAGTAAATAAAATAGTTAAACACAATGACTATAGCTCTCTTGCCAAGTATACAACCCTTCGCGGACTAAGCGAAAAGTGAAATAACTGAGACACTAAAAAACAAAGAAGTTTTGTGAAATAGTGCTGGAATAAATAAATAAATGTTTCGTTATGAAGTCATAAGCTGTGATAATAATAAGTAATTAAATGAACAGACCCTAGGTGATATCACTGGATTACGCCACCCATCAAATAGCTCAGGGCATAAATCAATTGACAACCTTTCATTTTTTTAACACCTGAAAATTACTGCAGGAATCGAAATAGTTTCGCCTCCTGAACACGGAAAAATATTTATTATAATTTATTTCTCCATATTTAAAAAAATACAACAAATTTAAAAACATATATGTACTTACAAATAGTGCCACAGAATAGATATGTTTCCTTTACCCTTTTCACTAGAAAAAAGAGCTGTCATAATTTTCAATTTGATAACAACCTTAACGTCAAATTTACGTCATCACTTTTTTTTTAATAGAGACTAAACAAAAGTAATGGATCTATTCTAGCGTTACGCTCTTTTAGAATAAGCACATCTTTAAAAAATTGTAACAAATTAATTAATAATCTTGGTGAAAATTTAAAACTATCAGCGTCTTTCTCTTACCAAGCACAAACACAGAAACGAATCAAATTATAGTCTTAGAAATATGAAATGTTGTCAATTATATCAATTATTACCTTCCCTTATCTTAGGTCATAGTCTTGACCTGATAATGCCTGCCAATCCTGCCACTAGTCATTGCTTGCCAAATAATGACGTTTGACCAAATTCACTTTCGCCCATTCACTTTCGTTGAAAGTGCAAGTGACCATGAACGCTCACCGCGACGCGTCATGACGATTGTGACGTAGAACTTTCTCGTCGCGTCATATTGTTGTGAATGATCTTACTAATATCATAAATATCAATGTTTTTGTGTGTGTGCGTACGTGCGTGAGTGCGCATGCATGTTTGTTACTTCTTCATGATAAAACGGCTGGAAGGATTTAGATCAAATTTGAAATTTGGTTAAAGTGGCAAATTTGATATGCAGAGACACCTCTGGAATAAAACATAGGGCAATTTTGTCCTGATATTTTCATGGAATTAATATAAATATCTAAAATAATAAATAACCTTAAGTGTAGATACATGAAATTTTGTTTGTGTGTATAGGTAGGTACTTCATATAACGTAAATTAAAACCATAATATAATTTTCAAAAATTTCCATGGCAATTTCGCAGTCTTCTTAATCTGAGAGAAGGCCTGTGTCCTGCAGTGGGATTTCTATAGTCTGGAACGATGATGATGATTATTTATGTAATACCCAAAGATTATGCGGGCAGGACCGACATAATATTTTCTTCCATATTTATTGTACTCATAATAAGAGTTTGAACCTCAGTCATCATCATCATCCCAGTTGGTATTCTTTATAATTAAATACCTTCATGAATAAATATTGATTTAACTACCGATGTTTGTAAAAAACATTACTTGTGCAAATAGTGCCTTAGTTCTTTTCATGATATGCCTATTCATTTTAAACGGGTTATTGAACAGAAGTTAGAGTTAAAACAAATACGCTGCTTTCTTTGGAAAGTCGTCTCAAATGACGCACCGACACGTCATCGAGTGACGTTTGGCCAAATTCACTTTCGCACATTCGCTGTCACCGAAAGTGCGAGTGACCGTGACCCCCTCAATGTGACGCGGATGACGATTCTGACGTGGTACTTTCTCGCCGAGTCATTTTTCGGCGATAGTGACTGTGTTCCTAAAAGTTAACCCACTGTAACACTTTTAAATTTTGATGCCAGTGGATCGATTTCATATTGTTCAGTTATTGTACGGTTTTGTAGGTTCTGCATTTTATTTATTATGGTTATAGTTGTTTGGAAGAGATCACTTTTAAGCGATAAGGCTATTATAAAATTAAGGATTATATCATGAACAGGGATGTTTGGAAATAATTCCGATCTGCTTAGTTTCAAATAACGTATCTACTTTATTAAAAAAAATTGTATCGAAATTATGGATGTAAGTAATTAAATAACATCTCACATCTAGGCATCAAGGCTTATCTTACACGCTAGGTTGGGAGCGTATCTGGTGGCATAAAACGTTTAGCCACAATGTAATGTTTGTCATAAAATTTGCTTGTCGTAATTTTTTTATTCGAAACCGTGGATTTTTCAGAATTTTTTGATTGTTCACCAGTAGAACTCTATACAGGGTTATTTTTAATTCACTGACATCCTCTTAACCCTGAATTCCTATCACTCAAACAAATGTTTTTTGTTTTACGACTTTTTAAAATGAAGCACTTTTTTTCCCATACAAATACACAGAGTATCGTAAAAATAAGGGGTAATCTCAAATTTTCAAAACGTTACTACACCAAAAATATTAAGTTATGACAAAAGCCGTAAAACAAAAAACATTTGTTTAAGTGGTAGGAGTTTAGGGTTAAAAGAATGCCAGTGAATTACAAATAACCCTGTATAGGTAGTTAGGTTAGGTTTATTTTATAACAATTCTGAATAATTAATGGTTTTTGAGAAAAAAGAGTTATGCCACATGATTAATTTATGCCAAATGATGAATTAGGACTATTAGGCATTTCTGTATGTGGTTCTAATATCAAGCAAAGTTACTCTCTATTGGGTAGGAACTTCAAGTACTCTGGCCTTACGCTACTTTAACATTGTTAAGGTAAGTACTAGTTTTGTATGCAATTTTTCTTGAAGCCTTATATCTTGCTGTCTTTGGACTGCTCCGCGCCTGGCAAGCTGGTAATATGACACATTAGGGCCCACGTAATTACGTGACGATCATCACAAGACCAGTTTGTTTAAGGGGACTCTCTCTTCAACTGACGTGCGTTTGCTTTATGAATTGTTGTTGAAAATTAACACCGACATTTGTAATTTACATGTCGGTCTAAAAAACCGTTTATTACGCGTTCGGTGTTTAAAATTAATTTGGCCAAAGAGATATATAATTATAAATCTAGTCAAAACGAAACACTCATACTTCCACTTACTTAGGTACTTGAATTTAGTGAAACAGGCATATTTAATGTATGTATGTATGTAAACTCTTTATTGCACATAAAAAAAAATACAAGTACACAGAGAGGAGAACAAAGGCGAACTTATCCCTAAAAAGGGATCTCTTCCAGCTAACCCAGTTAAGAGAAGAAAATTTATTATATAGTGGATAAGCAGACAGTTAAAATTACGTGCGGTAAAGAAAAAAAAACAGAAATACTCAAAAGAGAAAGAAAATAAATAGGTACTTACAAAATAAAATAAATACAAAAGTTTACATTAAATGCAACATAAAACAGTTATTACAAAAGCGGACACAGTCTCACCTCAGATGTCAGTGTCAAGCCATAATTTCTTTAAACTCTCCCTGATCGAGGCCACGAATGGAGATTCCCTTAGAGACAAGGGTAAATCGTTCCACAGTTTGACAGAATGGATAGTGAAAGATTTAGCATAAGAGCGCGCGTTGTTAGGCGGGAAGGCAAGTGTAAGATTGGAACTCGACCGCAAACGGTGTCCGCTTCCAGTGGCCATGTAGCTAAATCTTTCAGATGATTATTTTAATGATTGTTGTTGATGTTATAAAACTGCCAAAATTAGGTAAGGTAGACATCCTAGTGTTAGAAATTTACCGCACTATGAAACTAAACAGTTTACAATAACAGCAAAAAAAAAATTAAATTAGTCATAAATATGTCAAAAATATTGAAGATCGCGTGTAAGAACAAAAAAATGTACTGAATAGAAAAGAAAATTCCGATTGAATAGTTAAGATACTACAGAGAAGATTTTATACGCAATATGTAAAGTTTTGCAATCATTCTTAAGTTAAATTTAAATGTTATATTTATGTAATTAATGTACCTGTAGGGATTAAAAAATCGTAAATGTTAAAATAATTTACATCAAAAATATGACGATGCGGTCATCTTAACACGAAGCTGTCACTAACATGTATACAATAGAAACAAGCACAAGGTCCATCGCTCGTGGCGAGCCATTGCATACGTTGCATAATTACCCGACGACACGTAAAAGGACTTTGATGGGCTGCAACAACGATAAGAAATTGGAGGTCACCATATGTTCTCAAAAAAGACGCTTCAAAAACGCGTATTGCCATTTAAAACATACCGTGAAGTCGGGGTATTTTAACCCAATGAAGGGTAACTTGTCGGCCCATACGAGAACCAATAAAGAAGGGTCTAATACAAAAACAAAAAAGTGGGTTGGCAGCTTAAAACAACCATGGTAATGTGCCATAATTTTGATCTGATAATTATACCTGGACCGAAGTGAATTTAATGCTTAATGATTTCTGCAATAAAAATTAAAAAAAACTGGCCAAGTGCGAGTCTAACTCGCGCACGAAGGGTTCCGTACCATTATAAAAATGAAAAAAAACACGGTTTTTGTATGAGAGCCCCCCTTAAACATTTGTTTTATTCTAATTTAATTATTTATTTTTGAAGTGAATATATAACTAAATAATCTGTGAATATTTCAAGCGTCTACCTATTGCCGTTATCAATATCGATAAAAAAAATAACGTTTGTTGTATGGGAGCCCCCTTAAATATTTATATTATTCTGCTGTTTAGTATTTTGTTGTTATAGCGGCAACCGAAATACATCATCTGTGAAAATTTAAACTGTCTAGCTATCACGGTTCATGAGATACAGCCTGGTGACAGACGGACGGACAGACAGATGGACAGACGGACAGACCGGACAGTGAAGTCTCAGTAACAGGGTCTCGTTTTTACCCTTTGGGTACGGAACCCTAAAATGTACCGACATGGCTTTTTAGTTGTATACTTGTATAGGCCCCTCGCAAGTTTAGCTCGCGTGACGTTTCTGTTCTTCTTACTGATAGTTCTGTGATATAAACTATGGTGGTAAATTTATTGGATATTATTTTAAAATATCGTTAAAGATAAGTGAAGTTCTTTGAAACATATATATAGTTCATGAATATGTTGTTGAACTTTAAAAACAGTTAAATTTTACTAGCCCGTTACTTAGCTACTTTGTTGTGAATGTAAAAAGATAAAGTATTAAATTGAAAATTTAAGTACATCTTTCAATACTTTCGTTTATCTTACCTTAAATTGAATGTAAATAAACGATCGTCATATTTTTTTATGTACCTACAAGATTAAAGGACAGCGACTATTATTGCAATTTTATTGCGTTGAGCGCAACTAAATTTTTGGCAATAATGATAATGAATATCAGAGTGTGAAAAAATATACCTATACTTACATAGTTAAAGGGGGCAGTGACCCGACCTTTACAAAGTTGTCAATGCAGTAAACAATATAGTAGGTAACAGAAATTATTATTTTCAGTGAAAATTATTCCTGACGATTTTATTCTTTGCCGTAAAACTCATGGTAATTTTAGAAATACCTACGAACCCAGAACCCACAACCCTCTGCTTGAGGCCAAACCTCTAGGCTGCCACAACTAAACTACCATCATTTTTTAGAGCTTGCGCTGTTGTGTTCCTGTTGAAGAGTTCCCTCTTGCGGAGACGAACATGGACCACAAAATTTCACATAGCAGTTTACATTATTGTCACCAGATTTTACTTACATAAGTATGCCAAATTTCTGCACAATTGGATACCAACAAGTGGTCGAAAAATAGTTTGCAAATTTTGAAGCAGACAACTTACATTTATATACGAACAGTGCAATTAAAGGACACCACATCACGCCTGGTGGTGGTGGTTGACGGACATAATAATATTACTTGTCGATTTTCGTAAGACGGATACGACGGTTGAAACGTTTTAGAGTCCCAAAAATGAGTTGACCATGTTCATGGGGATCTCGAATAAAATATACTAGTACATGGTTTTGAAATGGTTCGCTACCGATTAAAGAGCGCGACCGCATCGGAGTGTGTTAAATATTCGTAATTACACGTACCATCATAAAGCTTCATGTAGACAGAACGGAAATATTGTGCGATTTGCGGTACATTGCTGCCAATGATCGATAACTTAAAAAATCATTACCGCGCAGCCCAGCAATGGAATGAAACTAGTACGTTCTTTCTCGCACCTTCCGTGAATAGACATTGAACGGGGAATATTACAGCTCAACCTCGAGATAAACTGGCCACCGCGATTTATGAGACAATTAAATCGCGATGCGCCGCATCTGCAGAGGTGAACCAGTTAAGCCTGTGGCATACTGACACGACGCAATGTAGATCATGCTATAAAATAAAAACGTAACTCGCTACTTACGAACGCTTACTGTTAGGGTTATTCACACCGTAAGAAACAAAAGTTGTTTCTAATGTGGACATAAAATTGGCGATTCAGAGTCAGCGAACTTAAGATTTATGTATATTATAGGCCGAAAGCTGATCAAGCGTCTCACACACCGATGTAGGCTTGACGTAAATATATTGGCTATATAGACCCTTAACTGTTACCATGTCCACAGGACAGACGCGAATAAAAAAAATTATGAATTATCTCATTATATTGCAAAATGGCGTAAGCTCTCAATATTTTCTATCAAAATTATTAGGAAATATATACCAATTTTAATTATAGAAACCACCATAGTTTAAGGTTTCAATGTAATGCTTGAAATATCTAACTATTTAAGTATTTAAATATCTCATTTTTAGTGTTAACAGAGATCCAAGAACATTTTTTTACCTAGTTAACAAATGAATATTTTTTTGAAAAATCAACATGAAATTTCTTTGTTATTTTTTCGATAAAAAAAAACACGTGTTGATTATTTTATTCGTGTTCTCAAACATATAATCCGTTGCCTCGTAGGGGATCAGAACCTACCAAGCTGATTCAGATTGAAGTAGACACTCAGATGGCTTCTACAGGAAGTAAAAGACACGGTCGTGTCAAACGAAATTCAAAGTAACTCGAAACAAATCAAAACAGTAATATTTTACAACTTGCTTGAAAAAAACATTTCTTTAGAAGTTGGAGAGTTTCGTCACTTTTCAGTACTTTGAAGGACAATTTCTATAAATAGTTTGAGATTGGGCAGCTAAAAAAAATAGGGTTCTGTTATTTTAGGCTACTCTCTAACATTATATCAAAATAAATCAAATCAGAGACGAACAGTTGGGTACCTTTCCTTGTAAGTTATTATTATTATTACTATCATTTGCTTTTATGACTTTGAAATAACTGATAAAGCGGTTTGCACTTAAACACTAGAAATATCCGCAAAATAATAAAATTATGCTGTAATGAATCTGCGTATTTAAAAACCCATTTAGTAGAACATATCTAAACTGTATTCATATAGATATAAAACTACATACAAATAATTTACAAGCTTTAAATTCACAGGCTATCTCGCTAAACATCTTGTCTGAAATATTACAATTATTTTATTGCCAAGTGTTTAACTTTTACTGCACCGTTACGATGACCTCATAAGAAAATAATTATTCATAGATAAGTAACTCGTGTAACAGCAATCTTTAGTGTAAATTGGCTTGAATTTTTAGTATGTTAGTATCGCAGAGATGTACCTAGATATTGTAGATGAATCTTCTAATCTTCTGTAACATATAAAAATCTTATGTCACGGTGTTTGTTATCGAACTCCTCCGAAACGGGTTGAACAATTTTCATCAATTTTTTTTCTCTATATTTGGTAGGTCTAAGAATAGGTCGTAGGATATTTTCATACCCATTTTATGCAGACGGAGTCGCGGGCAACACCTAGTCTAACATGTAAAAACGGGACGCGTAACGGGACAATGCGTTATGTACGTTACACTGAGTCATCCTTTTTCGTGCGTGCAGCCGGCGTTCATCGATTTATTAGACGTTGTCACGTTGAAAATTCCTGTCACAGTGTTAGTTATCGAACTCCTCCGAAACGGCTTGACAGATTTTTATGTTTTTTTTTGTCTTCCATTTGGTAGGCCTGAGAATAGATCGTAGGCTATTTTTCATACCCCTATTCTTCGCAGACGAAATCGCGGGCAACAGCTAGTTAGTATTTTAATAAAAATAATATTTTATATAATTAAAACTAATAAATTTTAAATTTTTTGACTAATATTGAATATACATTGTTATTGTTATTATTATGTTTATAATGTAATATTCTTGCTGTCAAAATAACTCGTTATTAGACAACATTATTTCAAGTATTCATTAAAGTGATTACATTTAAATAGAGTCATTTATAAAAATTATTGTTATTCAGTACTCTTATTTTAAAATTCACTTCAACGTATAAACGTCCCTTGATATAACATTTAATTATTGCATTAAATGTCACAAGAGTCGGAATTAATCGGGCCATCGGATGTATATTTTGTGGTTTTTACAACATACGTGTTTTAATTTCAGAAGTGATGTTATCTTTAATATTATTATCATTGCAAAATTCAATAATGATCAAGTTTAAACTGCACTCGTCTTTTTCAATCTACCGCAGCAGCTTCTCAGAGCTTTACTTTTTAATTAGGTACCTATGACCAAATTGGTGATGTTTGAAATAAATTTTATTTTAATAATAAGCGAGCTAATCTTTGTTAGGTTTTTTAAAGTTTCTGCGATGATAGATTGCGTCAATTCATTTTGCAATGCGATTCATGTTTTTTTTAAAGCGTAACATAAAACTTCATTGATAAACAGCGGATTTGATACGGTATTAATGAAGCAAAAATTTCATCATAGCCTTTGTTTTTAGTGTTTGTGGTAAGTATTTGAATGCAAAAATCTAAATGTATCTTACTTTTATTTATCAAATTCATATTTATCTGTAAATTTATGGTAAAATTATTATAATTAGGCTTTCATTCAGGCTGCTGAAATGTAAAAATTAGTATTCTCAGCTGAACGATCACACAAAATATTTCTGACATAAATGTGCTGGCATAAAATTAAAAATTCCCATGAATTTATTTTGAATAATTCAACCGAGCCGCTTGAAATATTTGACTTAGTTAATTGCAGTTAATTGTAGGACGGAATTATCACGATTTTTATAAAAATACCAATAAGAATATGGGTTCAAAAAACAGCCTACGCCAAACCTGCCAGGTTTGGCAGATCGTAGGCTATTGATGGCCAGGCCTGCCAAATATAGAGAAAAAGCTTGACAAAAATCGGTCCGCTAAGAAACACCGTGACACGAGATTTTTATATATTAGAAAGAAGAAGACTAGCTGACCCGGAAAACGCTGTTTTGCCATAGATAAATTATATCTTATCACCTCCCCTAGACTACGACCTATTCACAGACCTAGTAAATATTATAGAGAAAAAGTCTGATAAAAATATTATCGTTACTATTGACGGTCTTATTTTACAAGTTACGTATGAAGTATCTTTTTCTATTTATTTTTTTATTTTCTTCAACTTCATTTTTTTTTCACAAACGAATTTTGTGTCTTATTTTGACAAACGAATGATATTATCGATAGTTCTAAAAACTATCGATATTATCGATACCATTGATTATAAAATATCAATAGTATCTATATTATCGAAACTATCGAAAACCAATTCCTTCGGTAGTATCGATAGTATTGATGCTTATCAATAGTATTGTTTTGTAATTACTATTGATACTATCGATAATATTGAAATTATCGATAGTATCGATATTCCGATAGATATTGTGACTATTTTTCAAGTCAACTATCGATAGTTATGCAACGCTAATTGTATTGTCACCAAATATCAGCTCAGTCGGATACCAAGAAGTACTCAAAAAATGGTTCGTAAATTTCGAAACCGGAACGTACATTCAAACAAACACACGAACGATTCAAGTTAAATAAAGCTTGTAAAAATAAGAGATTAAACATTTTGCATTTGGTCTTAAAAGCAATTGCAACGAACAAATTGTTAAGATTTGATGCTATCTTAATGCGATGAGGGTATCTTCGTATGTAATTTGTAACACCTCGTGTCAAGGACCTTTACATTTAATTTCGTAATTACCACGCAATATTTTCCGATACAACAATCAGCTCCCATTTGCATAATAAAGCATAAGGAAAGTTCAGTATTTTGTTACACATAATGTCCTAAATTATTATTTCTGTAAAGCTAGGTGTTAGTAGGAGTTTAGTCTCATTTCGCGATGTATTAATTCAAAAAATCCTAAAATAAGCATAAAATAATTTTTATATTGTATAAATACAGACGCTTCTTCGATGGCGGATCATGGATATCCAGTCTGTGTAATTTTAAGTAATTGTTACAACCCTGTAACAGACTGGAAAAGAAGGCAGACGGTCTCTTAGTAAAAGATAGCAAAGAGACTCTGAACAGTGCACAGGCAATCACCAAGTTTGTAAAGTTTTTAAAACTTAGTGGTTTGGCCTGTGTTCTCTCAAGCAGAGGAACCTGGACTTGCATAATCTAACTTTTCAGAATTCTTTGTGTGAAACTGTTTCTGAAATTTACCACTAGATTTACGGTGAAGGAAATTATCATGATTGTGTGATCATCTCACCCTGCACTCAGAGCGGTTGGGCACGTATCACTAATACGTGCCCGGCTGTAGGACATCTCACTTATTTAAAGCATACTTATGCCAAGATGATGATGATGACGATCTTAAACTTGAGTAATCACTAATTTAAAGCTGTTCTTACTCTAAAATTATTAACTAGTATTATACTTCAGTTTGCTAGGACTGCCCGTCAATTTCGTTGTTGTTGAACATGTTGACTTACCTGAGTGAATTAATAAAACAAACTGACATCACGCTCATTAATTTTTTTCTCTGAAAAGGGTAACTTTAAGTGAATTACACATGTAATTATCCGATTCCTGTTAAATAATCCCACGCACTCTCAAAATCGCATTGGATTCCAATTGGTCAATAAGTATGGTATAATCAAATTAAATCCAATTAATTGAGAGTTTATCGACTGAGGAAACCATTCATATTGATCGCAGTGTGACATTTATTTTCAAGATTACTGCCATTAAATAGTAGTTACTACTTACTGTGTTAAGATTTAAAATTTATCGTGTGAAAATGGGTAAACGAATGCGCGGCATAACGTTTAACTTTAAGTAGTCAAAGTTACTTGCTCTTTTTACTTCTGTAGTATAAAAAACCGGTCAAGTGCGAGTCGGGCTCGCACATGTAGAGTTCCGTATCTCCGTAAAATATTTAATAACAGTTCAGTATAAAACAACATAGATAAATATCTAGTTAATGCCACTCCCCTATACAGATCGATTTAAAAACGCTGAAAAAAACAAGTTTCTCGTATGACGATTTTCTTTACTTTTTAACTATACTCTTTACTTATATCTTTATTTATATTTAAATAATAGTCTCTTGTTGTTATAGCGGCCACAGTAATACCTAATCAGTGAAAATTTCAAGTTTCTAGCTATTACAGTACGAGAGATAGAACCCTGTGACAGACAGCGGAGTCGTTTGCAGCCTTTGGGTACGGAACCCAACAAATAAAATACAAAATTATTCATGCTACATTAACAATACAACAAAAAACCGAATAACAAATTTACAAAATGTCTAAATTTCACATTAGAAATTTCACATCTCATCCCTAAAATTCCACATATAAGTACGGTCGGGGTAAGAAGAGGTTCGTCACTTTTCGACTCTATGTGAACGAGTTAAGGTCGAAAAGTGACGAATCTTTTTTTACCCCGACTATACGTATATGTATAACTAAAATGACGAGGAGCACGAAAATATAATTAAGAATTGACTTATTTACTATAGTGATTATTGTCTGGTAATTATTGATAAATTGTTAGGATGCTGTGAGAATTGCGTTGTTTTCAAATTGCATTTACTTCTGCTATAGTATCTGACCGTAAGTTTAATTATAATAAACTACAATACTACAAGGTTTAGATAAACATGAAGGGCTATGAATTATGCTTCAAGTATTGCTACGTGTTAAATAATTTATTTAAGTCTAGCTTTTGCAAATAATTTGTCCTCGTGAAGAGAAATGAAAAGTAAAATTACATCAAGAGATAATTAATTCATTTGATTTGATTTAAAAGTGATAGAGATAAGATAGAGAGATAGCCTAGTGGTTAAAAACCCAGACTACAAATATTTTGTATGAAAAATACGAATGTTTGTTCTGAGTCCTGGGTCATTCATCTATTCAATTATGTTTATTTGTTGCCTAGTAGGTTCCCATAACGAAAGCTTATTTAACTTAATTTGGTTCTACTCGTAGGCCAGTTGGTTTGAATTGTTCCGTGATAGGGTTAATATTTATTTTTTTAATAAATATTAACCCATTATTATTAATTATTGTTCGTCATTTATGCCAGTCAGCTTATTATTTCATTCAGTTAGCTTATTATTTTATATATATGTACGTTCGAAACTTTTTCCAATAATTAAAAATGTGTAAATATTTCAAACACTCAACGAGTTTTACAAAATGTAGGCACATAATGTATAAGATTGATTGCATAGACGAATGACTGTTATTTTTATGACTTGCAGATTCTATCATTGGCAATGTGAGATCTTAAAAGTAATCTGTTTAGTTACGGCGTATCGGCATCGTAAGGTTAATAATTTAAGACTAAGGCATTTGTACCACCGCCGACGATGAACGAGAAGCGAGTAGAGCTAAAAACCAGAATACGAGTTGGCGAGAAGCTAGTGTGTAGTTCAGACAGTTTTGTCGCTAGACCATAAAGCGAGTGTACAAATACGACAGGCGATTACTCGCACTGTAGAATAAGATAACGGCTGTTAGGTCTCTCGGCATCAGTTCTGCCTGCCAAGCCAGCATTATCGCTGCGACAAATTAGTGGAGAGAGAATTCTCGCCCGCAGTGTGAACAGCGAAGGATCAACTATTAATATACTTAATGTATCACTTTTAGGCGTATCGGCATCGTAAGGTTAATAATTTAAGACTAAGGCATTTGTACCACCGCCGACGATGAACGAGAAGCGAGTAGAGCTAAAAACCAGAATACGAGTTGGCGAGAAGCTAGTCTGTAGTTCAGACAGTTTTGTCGCTAGACTTTAAAGCGAGTGTACAAATACGACAGGCGATTACTCGCACAGTAGAATAAGATAACGGCTGTTAGGTCTCTCGGCATCAGTTCTGCCTGCCAAGCCAGCATTATCGCTGCGACAAATTAGTGGAGAGAGGATTCTCGCCGGCAGTGTGAACAGCGAGGAATCAACTATTAATATAATGTAACCATCACTTTTACTTACACGGGACCTTTATCTGTTGTTCGTTTCTTGAGCGAGAAAATAGTCGATGGATAATCATTTTGTCGATGGCGGTGGGACCCTGTGTCTTATAAACACTACTTTACGGCCTATTTACATGTACTGAGGAGTATCTCAATTTAGCGAAATAATAATGGTGTTGATTACTATTTAATAATTTAATTCTGTTAGTGAAATAAGTGAGAATAATTTTTAAATATTGTAAATTAATATTTTTAATGGTTAATGCAATGAAATTTTATTCAGTAACTAGAAATCCATAATTTGTGGAAATATTATGGTCTCTCCCTAATCTTTAAGAATAATGTTTGTTGAATATTCGTGAAATCAACAGAAGGCAAAGCGATTTCATTCATATAACACAAAATAAACAATTTCGGATGTAGTTTAGGATTAACTGAAATATGGCAGCAAACGGACCGCTTTTGCAACGCAATAAAATATAATTTGATAGTGTTACTCTGCAGACTTATTAATTTCTATCGACTGTTACGTTTTGCAACAGACGTCTAAAAAGTTTGCAAATAAAAGGCAAATATGTTATGTCATGTGGTGTTAACAAGTTATGTGATAAATGGATCTTAAAAATGTAAGCATAATAAAACCTTAGTAAAATTAATAGGAATGATGAAAATGAAAATAATGTGAGCCAAATTATTACAAGTGCATTTATACAACATACAGTAGTTAGTAAATTACTATACTTGGCAGAAGTTTTAAAAACTTTGGCAAAATGGAATTAAAATTTCAATTCATTTTTATAGTTATGTTCCACGGATGGACACAGGACTCTTCATACATAGAAGGCTTAGAATTAAATTCCTGCAGAGGATAGCTTAGCGAGAATTTAAAATTCGAACGACACTACATATTTTGGTGTTTTATACGTAACTTTACAGTCTTCTCCCAAAAAAAACGGGTCTTATTATTTTTTTAGTATATCTAACCTGTATCTGTACATACTATGTATACTTTTAAATATAAAATTACCCTAGTTTATATAGTTTAAAAGTGTCAAACATTGCTCTAACGAAAATAATTATAACTTTACGTTCGACATTAAGATTGGTTGTAGCGCAAATGTAGAATAAATTTGTAATCGTATTTTTTTTTATTATTTTACAAGCAATTATCAATTTTTTGCATTTTACTTTTACTGATGCTGTGAGACTTGGTTATTACCAAATTTCAAGCGTCTAGGACAATAGAAAGTACTTACCTTATAAATAGTAATTACTAGCGAAATGTCAAAAATTGACAGGCCGAAAATTAGATTGATGTACGGAGAGAAAAGTAATACTAGGATTCCATTTATTTTTCTTTTTGGGATACGAAACCCTAACATATTGAGGTAAGTAACAAATGAAGCTAAGGAAATGTCAACTTTGAAAATTACATTTTGTAAGTTGTTAACATTTTAAATCATGAAGCAACTTGTTTTGAAGGTTGCATCATCTCATCAATTTTAGTGTTAACAAGTTATGTGATAAATGGAACATAAAAATGTAAGCATAAAAAACCTTAGTAAAACTAATAGGAATGATGAAAACGAAAATAATGTGAGCCAAATTATTACAATGCATTTAGACAACATACAATAGTTAGTAAATTACTATACTTGGCAGAACATTTAAAAATTTTGGCAAAATGGAATTAAAATTTCAATTCAATTTTATAATAGTAAATAAATAAATAAATAAAATAATTATGTTCTCCGGATGGACACAGGCATCTTCATACAAAGAAGGCTTAGAATTAAATTCCTGCAGAGGATAGGTTAGCGAGAATTTAAAATTCGAACGACACTACATATTTTGGAGTTTTATACGTAACTTTACAGTCTTCTTCCAAAAAAACGGGTCATTAATGAGTCTTATTCTATATTTCGTATATCTAACCTGAATATGTACATACTATGTATACTTTTAAATATAAAATTACTCTAGTTTATATACTTTAAAAGTGTCAAACATTGCTCTAACGAAAATAATTGTAAGTTTACGTTCGACATTATGGTTGGTTGTAGCGCTAATGTAGAATAAATTTGTAATCGTGTTTTTATTATATTCCAAGCAATTATCAATTTTTTGCATATTTCTTTTACTGATGCTGTGAGACTTGGTTATTTATTACCAAATTTCAAGCGTCTAGGATAATATGAAGTACCTACCTTATAAATAGTAAATACTAGAGAAATGTCAAAAAATTACAGGTCTAAAATTAGATTGATGTACGGACAGAAAAGTAATACTGGGATTCCATTTCTTTTTCTTTTTGGGATACGAAACCCTAACAAATGATGCTAAGGAAGTGTCAACTTTGAAAATTACATTTTGTGAGTTGTTAACATTTTAAATCATGAAGCAACTTGTTTTGAAGGTTGCGTCATCAATTTTATGCAGGCTCGCAAGAAAATATTTATTAATCAATTGCCTTGTACGGGAACAGGTTAACCAGATTCTGGTATTAAGGAGTTTTTTTTTTAAATAAGGGTTACTTTTAGATTATTTATCTTTACTGTTTACTATTTTTATTTACTTGCTCGTTGTTCGATTATAAAAAATAAATAAACGCAGACTTAATCCTTTTATTAATAAAAAAAAATAGTATGCAGACCGTTTCTAGATTAATTATCTTCGTTCTCTTTTGAATAAAAAAATGTTAACTAAATGAAGTCGGTTTAATTAACCTCAAGTTTCAATTTATGACCAAAGAACTCTTTTTTTATTTCACCCAACATAATTATTAGATAGTGGTGGTTTTTCATCATCATTTCATTTTATCAAAATTTTCTCCACCAGTTTGAAGCTCCGTTAAATAGCAAAGTTCAAATGAGACAACTGGTAGTCTCGGCCAAAATCGTAATAGAATTTTTGCGAAGAATTCTATTCATACGCCATCTAGTGACAACATCTTGAATTACTAACTGAAACTGCCTAGTCTACTTAGTTTTACGAGCCTGCGTTCAACCTTTCATTTTAGCAAAGCAACCAAGCAATGCGCATGAGTCTACTCGTTCGCAAAAATGCTGTTAGATGGCGTTTATGTATCAGGTTTTATATAATAGTCATAGTCATATTTATCGTTTATTGCAATATGTCAATTATGTGGTATAAAAGGTCTTAAATCTATTAAATACATGCGCCAACATAAACCCTGTAAGGGCACCGCAATTTGCTGAACATACAATTTGCTCTAAATATTTACAAAAATAAAACTTAGAACTAAGTAAAAGTATAATATTTATTCCTCGCTATCGAAAACTTCTTGGAGATTATAAAACCACCTTGACAGCATTAATATTCTTTTAGCTTTTTAGCAAATAACTATTAACTTTAGTAATATTCCGAAATTCTAATGGTATTTTATTATAATTTTTTATTGCCATATGGTATATACACTAGCAATGTACTTTGCTAATTTTGTTGTTTAGTTGGTTTCACATCACGTACTATACCGATGAGAAAGATTTTGTAAATTTTTTGTAGTTAGTACAAGTTTTTGACATTTTTGACTTGGGAGTAAGCTGGCGAATGCGTTACGGAAATAAGGCGAACGCATTACGAAAAGAGGCGAACGCGGGGGAAGGGGTGTCGGGGGGGTGTAGGGGCAATAGAGAGCAGTGAACGCCAGGATGTACAAGAGAGCAGCGCGCGCCAGGATGTAGGTACAATCTTAGTACTAGAGCTCGGGTAATTTTCAATACGGGGGGGGGGGGGGGGTTGAGGGGGGGTGCGGAGAGGGGCTTTAAAGGGGGGATGAAAATTTAATTGATTTTGCCGTAGGATGCACCGTTTTCAAGATATTTGACAAAAAAAAACACCGGTTCTCGTCCGATCACCGAGGTTAAGCAACGTCGGGCGCGGTCCGGGCGCTTGGATGGGTCCAAATTACAAAACCTACCAAGATTCATGTTTATCTCATCGACCGTTGAAGATTGGGAAATCTTCGAAAACCACAGGTTCCTGTGGAGACGATTCTGGCTGGACCACCAGAATTTCACAACTTGAGGCCGTATTGTCTTACACCTTTCACCATCTCTTTCTGTCACCGTCTCATATCGTTTGACAGAAAAAGATGGTGCAAGCGATAACAAGCGCCCGTGCGTTAGAGAATAAGCGTACAGAGGCCGTATTGTCTAACTCGCGGACGCTTAGCATCGGTTTCACCTCTTTCTGTCACTGTCTCATACAGTTTAAAATAAAGAAATAGTGAATGTGACAGCAAATGTCAGCGTGTTAGACAATAAGTGCACAGATTATTGTATCGTCATCGGATTTAAAAGTGTTTTGTAAATTTGTGCGGCTCGCACCTCTGAGTTTTTCGGAATTTATGTGCGAAATCACACTTGAAATTTTTTGGCGAGGGGGTTGAGGGGGGTTTAGGGGGGTGAGGGGGGTTGAGGGGGGTGCGGGGGGAGTGTGGGAGAGGGGTGCGGGGTTATTTAAAGGGGGGATGAAAATTTCATTGATTTTGCCGTAGGATGCACCGTTTTCAAGATATTTGACAAAACAGCGGTTCTCGTCCGATTACCGAGGTTAAGCAACATCGGGCGCGGTCAGTACTTGGACGGGTGACCGCCTGGTTTCATTTTTGTTTTTTGACAGACAACCGATTCTTTTCTCTATGAATAAGAAAGTTCTAATCTACGTACATAAATAAATATATCTATACCAACTTTCAACAAAAAAAAAAACCGGCCAAGAGCGTGTCGGACACGCACAAGGTAGGGTTCCGTAGCCACTACAAATAAATCAAGTAATATTTTTCTAAGGATTTCGTATGTGTACGGAATCATCCAAGTTTAGGTATGTTTTATACCTTAGGCTACTATTTACTCTTAAACTACAAATAATTTCCAAGCAATCTTAGCCGCTATAATTTTCCTAGTAAATTTGATATATTTACTACCCTTCTGAATTTTTTCAAATTTTTCCACCCAACAGTTTAGATTTTAGAGGGGGGGGACGCTCGATTTTAATGAAAATTTTCACTTTAAAGTTGAATATTTCGCAAACAGATCACTGAATAGAAAAATCATGTTAGCAACTCCACAATGGTTTTAAAAGACCTATCCAACGATACTCCACACTATAGGATTAGTCGAGAAAAAAAAATCACCCCCCATTTACGTCTATGGGAGGTACCCTAAAAAAAATTTTATTTTCATTTTTTACTTTACCACTTTGTTGGCGTGACTGATATGTATATTCATGCCAAATTACAGCTTTCTAGTACTAACGATCTCTGAGCTTAGCCGTGGACAGACAGACAGACAGACGGACAGACATGGCGAAACTATAAGGGTTCCTAGTTGACTACGGAACCCTAATAGTTGACTACGGAACCCTAAAAAAATGTCACAATCACTTACCAGGTATGGTATGGCGGGTAAATAGCCATTTTTTGGGTTGCGGAAGACCAGGAGCCCGCTGGTGCCAAAAGGGAATGTGGAACAGTGCAGAGAAGACTTGATTTGGAGCTCCGGGTGATGTTGGAGGCGGTAATGTAATAGGATGGAGCGAGGTAGGCGTTACTTCTAGGGTGAATCAACTTAAGCAATAAATCATTTAAATTTGAAGTTTTTGTGTTCATTACTCTGTCCCCGGTTGTCCAAGTGACATCTTCATACTGTTTCATAGAAATATGCTTAGGTTGTCCAAGGGACAAAATTTGTGTACTTAACCAAAGCAATGGCTGGCAAGAAAAAGGTGATTCAACCTCAAACGCAATTATTAATGTAGGTATAGTAACAGTTTGTTATGATTATTAGGCAAACGAGGTAAACGATATAGAGTCAACCAAGATGACAAGACAAAACTTTTTCTTCTTCCTCTTGAGCCATAGAGCACCCCTGCACTATATTAAGCCAAAAAGAGGTTTTAGTACACGAACAAGGTATCTTACTTCTTTCTAATATATAAAAATCTCGTGTCACGGTGTTTGTCATCGAACTCCTACGAGACGGCTTGACCGGCGATTCTTATGAAACTTTTTTTTCTGCACTCGGTAGGTCTGAGAATAGGTCGTATTTCGTAGCGTTTTTATGCCCCTAAGTGATCTACGTCAAAACAACGTTTACCGGGTCAGCTAGTAAATGTATATAAAATTGTATACGCAGTGTTTTCTAACAGTATCAAGGTTAAAATAAATGAACATTTTTAACGGCCTTAATCGGATCACATAAATCTACGCTTCACTGCCTTGCGGTTTCCAACAAATCCAACTCAATCTCAATGACCGAGTTCCTCGGTCAAGTTCAATACAATTAAGGTAAAATGAGTTATTTGCATACAAAAAAACTATTTCCATTGTCCATGACTCAGTGTCAAGTTTTAATTACCATACGGTATCAAGGTCTTCTTTTATGGCTGCCGTGTGAACTTATCTACTTACGTGTGCCCCACTTTCGATTTCATCGCGCTAACATATCAGGCAAACGAAATTGGAGTCATTGTGTACATATCATGTAACCTATGGGTAAAACCTCGCGGTGAACTAGAACGGACGAGAGACTTGTCAAAATGACTTGTCATTCATTAAGGTTCAGTGAAAATTTAATTTTTCATCATCATCATCATTTCAGCCGAAATACGTTCACTGCTGCCTCCCTCAAGGCTCACCAAATGCATCCAATGCGTTCCCGCCACCTTCACCAGGTCGTCGCTCCATCTTGTTGGAGGCCTGCCTACACTGCGTCTTCCGGTCCGCGGACGCCACTCGAGAACCTTTCGGCCCCATCGGCCGTCAGTTCTACGAGCGATGTGCCCTGCCGACTGCCACTTAAGTCTAGCGATTCTTCGAGCTATGTCTATGTATGAGCGCGGAATTTGTGATACAAGATTTATAAATAATAAATAAATAAATAATGGGACGATTTACACCAATTGGCCTAGTCCCAAACTAAGCAAAACTTGAACTATGGATATAGACAACGGATTTACATACTTCAATAGATAAATAATTACTTAAATATATATTAACATCCAAGACTCGAGCACAAACATGTATTATGTATGTGTGTGTTTGTATTTTTCATACAAATGTCTGCCCCGAAGCTTTGTAGTCAGGTTCTGTAACACCTAGGCTATCTGGTCGTCTAAAAATTTTTTGTTAACTGAGTCATACCAAGGATGATATAGACTGGATTGGCAATCGACATAGTACGGATCGGCCGCGGTTTTTGTAGTTCGATTATTAAATCTAGATGGCGCTGAAATATAACCAGAGGCTTTGAAGGCAAACCAATAAGACTACAGATGTTTCATATTACTACAAATGTATTATTTTTCAAAAATAATGCATAATAATACATTTGTAGTAATATGAAACATCTGTAGTCTTATTGTTTTGCCTTCAAAGCCTCTGGTTATATTTCAGCGCCATCTAGATTTAATAATCGAACTACAAAAACCGCGGCCGATCCGTACTATGGCGACTGCCAATCCAGTCTATATCATCCTTGGTCATACACAGTGTAAAAACAAAAGATGTCTTTCCTGTGTACGTAATATAAGTGACTCCGAGTCAGCAAACTTAATATTTATTTGAATAGGTCGAAAGTCGCTATATAGGGGCGCAGGCTGAAAACCAGCGCGGTGATGAGTAATCCTCACCGCACATGCTGAGCCTGAGCCTTTTGCCACATAATTTTGTGTATTTTTTCTTTTTCTTTTTTATGGGCAAAAAATGGTTTTTTATTTTTTTATTTTTTTAAAGTTAGCCAGGCGTCCCACTCGCCGATGTAGACTTGACTAAAAAAAATTGGCTAAAGACCCTTAACTATTGCCATGTCAACAGGAGAGACACGAACAAAAAAAAATGTGTATGACCAACCTACACTTGACATCATCATGATCATCATTATCCCAGCCTATATACGTCCCACTGCAGGCCACAGGCCTCCTCTCAGAATAAAAGGGCGAGGGCCGTAGTTCCCAAGCGGTTCCAGTGCGGATTGGGAACTTCACACGCACCATTGAATTTCTTTTAAGGTGTGTGCAGGTTTCCTCACGATGTTTTTCTTCACCGCAAAGCTCGTGGTAAATTTCAAATATAATTTGCACATAAATTTCGAAAAACTCAGAGGTGCGAACCCGGATTCGAATCCACGACCCTCTGCTTGAAAGGCAATAGGTCCATACCACTAGGCCACTACGGCTTTTTACTACACTTGTATAGTCATCAAACTCAATTGTCGACAAAATATTTCGCAAAATATTAAATGGACAACATACTCATATATGAAGTTGGAAATTAATTAAAACAACCACACACATTAGACAACCAGATGGCCAAGTGGTTAGAGAACTTGACTACGAAGCTTGAGGTCCTGGGTTCGATTCCCGTGTCGGGGCAGATATTTGTATGAAAAATACGAATGTTTGTTCTCGGGTCTTGGGTGTTTAATATGTATATAAGTTTAGTATGTTTATCCGTTGTTTAGTACCCATATTACAAGCTTTGCTTAGTTTGGGACTAGGTCAATTGGTGTGAATTGTCCCATGATATTTATTATTATTTATTTATTAAAAAAAAAAAGCTTATAAAAACAAAAGCACAGCAAAGTCAGGTTTTGCTACCATTTTTTCAGGGTGGATGATTTTGATTAAGTCAAAGAAATTGATACTGAAAGCGAAAGCATTAAATAAAATATACTCGTTGGGCAATAAATTGAACTACATTCTAAAGTGATTATTAGAGTTCCGTAACTCTATAGGAAAAACAAATCCCTAATAGGACCACTTAGTTGTCAATCTGTCCTTCTGTCTCTAAAGGCTCTTTCTTTTTTAGGAACGGGTGGCGGTATCAAGTTGTTTTTTTTTATTAGCCTGTTGTTGTGTCCCACTGCTGGGCAAAGGCCTCCCCTCTTGACCTCCACAACTCCCGAGCTGGCGCAATGTCAGGCCAGTCCTTTGCGTACACGTCCAAATCGTCTCGCCATCTCCTTCTTGGTCTGCCTCATCGTCGCTGGCCCTTCTCCGGCACCCACCAAATGAATATGTGAGCCCACCTTTGTGGGTGCTTGCGACAGACGTGTCCAGCCGAGTCCCATTTAAGCTTAGCAGTATTTTTCCCAACGTCGGTTATGCGTGTTTTTGAGCGCAGCGTGGTGTTTCGGATTCTATTTAGCCTTTTCACACCTAATATGCTGCGCTCTATCGCTCTTTGGCAAACCTTAAGCTTGGACTTATGACTTTCGGTCAGAGACCATGTTGTTGAAATTAATATCAAAAAATTTAAAATGTAAACACTAAAATCGCTAACTTATAGGTAAACATCCGAACAGCATAGGTCGCTTACGTTGCCCAGCAACTGTCAGCTGTTGCTTAGCAACCGGCGCCGCAGTTAAAAACGCTGAAAAAAACAAGTTTCTTGTATGACGACCCCCTTTAATTTTTAACTTTATTTTTTTTAGTATTTTTAGTTATAGCGGCCAAAATAATACATAATCGGTGAAAATTTCAAGTGTCTATATTACTGTTCACGAGATAGACCTCTGTGACAGACAGAAAGACAGTGGAGTCTCGTAGTAATAGGGTCCACCTTTTGGGTACAGAACCCTTATAAACAAAACAATACAACTATCTGAATTCTATATGAAAGTAAATGCCGCGCCTAAAAGCAATTAACGATATTTCACGTAATGCAATAACATTACGCAAAGATCAAATCAAAATGATAAGAAAGTACACTCCGAAATGAGTCTAAGGTGTCAACGTAACTTGCGTAGTCAATAGTTTGTCAAATATTAATGGCGTTTTTTGTGTGGTTCCATAGAAACGACCACGGATCAGTTGTTATGGGGCAGGCTCCGTCAAACGAAGCTTGACGGTCAAATGAGTACGTGGTCATTATGTTCTTTCCTTGGCCGACTCAGTGTGAGTTTTTACGATGGAAATGAAGAACTATAGTTTTGCAATGCTTCTCTAGGAACTGTGAGGGTCTAAGTGCAATTTCGCGGCAATTTGCGGCGTGATTATAATCTGTAATATTGTTACAATTACTGGCAACACATTTTCCGATATAACGTCACAAAAAATATGTTGTTAGTTTTTAGCTAGTGAAAATGGATTCTAATGAAATGAATAATGATGTTCTAAAAAATCATATTGGTATTCATCATTTCAGCCGAAAGACGTTCACTGCTGAACATAGGCCTCCCTCAAGGCTTGCCAAACAGACCAGTCCCGCGCCATCCGCATCCAACGCGATCGCGCAACCTTAACCAGGTCGTCGCTCCATCCTGGTATTATTTATCAGTAGTTTCGCAAGTGAAATTGTTTCCATTTTATCAAAAAAACAATGAGCTGCTAGTGTATTATTTTAAATAATAATAATAATTCCATAATTATTACACTTTTCTGCGTTTATAATTGGTGTGTTACAAAATTACAAAAAAAACATGATTCAGGCCAAACAGAGTTATTCCTAGTACCTAGGCCCACCTGAATAAGCACAGTCTATTTTAACAGACGGGTCATATAGCATCGTCGTAATCGTCATACATACGAGGGGCGTTCAATATAAAGTGAGAAAGAGATGCAAACTCTTTTAATATTAGGAAATTAAATAATGGCCGGTAAAGCTAATCTATCTAGCTGATTGCTATGAAAAAAAAAACTAACTGTCTTTTGTTTAAAAAAATATACGGTAATTTCTTTGCAATGCTATTGAGTACGTTAGCGAAAATGGAAAAATTGAACTGCGCGCCGTTATCAAATACTTGTATTTGAAAAATTTTTCTACGGACCAAGTCAATTTGGATTTGCGGGACACTTTAGGGTCTAATGCTCCTCCGTATTCGACAGTCGCACGTTGGTGCGCCGAATTTAGACGTGGAAGAACATCGACAATGGACGACCCCCGCTCCGGACGCCCTACTACAGCAGTAACTGAAGAAATTGTGAAAAAAGTCGAAAACTCAGTTTTGGCGGATCGTCGTGTCACAGTTCGTTTTATTGCTGAAAATGTAAAGATTTCAACGGGGAGCGTGCATAATATTTCACATGAAGGCTTGGGTATGAAAAAGGTATCTGCGCGTTGGGTACCAAGAATGCTTACTGACACGCAAAAACAAACTAGACTAGAGATTTGTCAAGAAGCTTTGAACCTGATGCAGCAAGACCGGGAACTTTTTTTGGCGCGATTTATAACAATGGACGAAACATGGCTCCATCATTACGACCCAGAAACGAAACTGCAGTCTATGACATGGAAAAGGCCATCATCTCCAACTCCGAAGAAATTCAAGGTGAGCCCATCTGCCGGTAAGGTCATGGGCTCTGTTTTTTGGGATGGTAAAGGGGTATCAATGATTGAGTATCTCGAGCATGGAGCCACTATTACGGGCACTTTATACGCCAAACAAATAGCAACATTGCGCAATGAGATCCGCGAAAAACGGCGAGGTAAACGCTCGAAAGTTGTGCTGTTCCACCAGGACAATGCCCCGGCACACAAGTCCATCGTTGCAATGGCTGCAATTCGTGATGCTGGGTTCAATATCCTTAAGCATCCTCCGTATTCACCAGATCTCGCTCCCAGTGATTTCTACCTATTTCCGAGATTGAAACAATACCCGAGAGGCCAGAAATTTGAAGACTACGACGCGGTAGTCGCTGCAGTACAAGATTTTTTAAGTACTCAAGATGAGACCTTTTTTAAAAATGAAATTTTAAGTTTAGAAAAAAGATTTAATAAGTGTATTATGCTAAAAGGTGACTATGTCGAAAAATAAAATTACATTTAGTAAAAGTTGTTTATAACATACTCATTCTCACTTTTTATTGAACGCCCCTAGTAATGTTGCCGTCAATGACATTTCTACTTTGAAAAAAAACTCCGTGACTTTTGTCAAAAAGTTTATTAATAAAAAGTAACAATAAACAACTATTTACAACAAATATAATTGAAAACAAATTAAATTAAAACAAAGCTATCTTTAAAATAAAATAAAACAAAAAATAATGAGCGAGATATTAAAAAAAATCCCCGTCCCGAACCGCGCCCGCCCCAATGACGCTGGCAGCGTTGCCCCACTGAATAGCCAATGAAATCCTTTGCACCAGATATGAACCTGAACGGGGATCACACCCCGTGTCCCTCAGCCTGCGGCCCACAGCGCCCACAAAATGACGCTTAGATTCGTAGTTTTGACTTCTCATCGGACAATTAGTAAGAGATCTCTTGCCACCTTTCTGATTCAAGGGTATTTTTATTACACCCCTATGCGAACAACATTGAACATTACAACGAAAACAAAAATATTTTTGCAATCTATTCGATCACTAAATCACGCGTGAATCAAATTAGTATCGATTGTAGATAATCGATGCATCGATTGGCGATTACAGAAGCTCTTTGTTCCATCGACTCGTCTAATGAGCAGTTTGGGGCAGTTGCGTTGGGTTTTGTACAAATTCTGCGCAACCGGAATATCGGCCGTTTTATCGGATCTACGACCGGTAATTAGAATGAGGCTTTTGACCGCATTTTTAATGCTAAGTGGCTACAATGTCTAGTTGATGTGGAAAAATGGTGAATCTTCAAAACCGTTTAAACATGACAGATTGAAAAATAAAAAAACCGGCCAAGAGCGTGTCGGACACGCCCAAGGTAGGGTTCCGTAGCCATTACGAAAAAATCAAGTAATATTTTTCTAAGGATTTCGTATGTGTACGGAATCATCCAAGTTTAGGTATGTTTTATACCTTAGGCTACTATTTACTCTTAAACTACAAATAATTTCCAAGCAATCTTAGCCGCTATATTTTTCCTAGTAAATTTGATATATTTACTACCCTTCTGAATTTTTTCAAATTTTCCACCCAACAGTTTAGATTTTAGAGGGGGGGGGCGATTTTAATGAAAATTTTCACTTTAAAGTTGAATATTTCGCAAACAGATCACTGAATAGAAAAATCATGTTAGCAACCCTGCAATGATTTTAAAAGACCTATCCAACGATACCCCACACTATAGGGTTAGTCGATACCCTAAAAAATTTTTTTTTACTTTTTTTTTATTCAATCACTTTGTCTTCAATCACTTTGTCGGCGTGACTGATATATATATTGATGCCAAATTACAGCTTTCTAGTACTAACAGTCTCTGAGCTTAGCCGCGGACAGACAGACAGACAGACAGACAGACGGACAGACATGGCGAAACTATAAGGGTTCCTAGTTGACTACGGAACCCTAAAAACGAACAAATGTAAAATATAAAAAAATCTCGTGTCACAGTGTTTGTTGTCGAACCAGTCCGAAACGGCTTGATCGATTTTTATTTTGTTTTTTTTTTTCTATATTTGGTAATTAGGTCTGAGAATAGGTCGTAGGCTATTTTTAATACCCCTATTATTCGCAGACGGAGTCGCGAGCAACATCTAGGAAAATATAAAACTGGAACATTTTTAAAATGTGATTTTATCCAGGTACAAGGCAGCGCACGCGTTTCCAATAAGTTAAGTTAGAGCATTACCCCAGTTGTTACAAATAACTTCGCTATAGGATTAAAGCACATCCAATAACCGTTAAATTAGTTTCGTAAGTTAACTACGTTAATACGAGATATCTGAGGATGTACTAGGGGTGTTCAATAAAAAGTGAGAATGAGTATGTTATAAACAACTTTTACTAAATGTAATTTTATTTTTCGACATAGTCACCTTTTAGCATAATACACTTATTATATCTTTTTTCTAAACTTAAAATTTCATTTTTAAAAAAGGTCTCATCTTGAGTACTTAAAAAATCTTGTACTGCAGCGACTACCGCGTCGTCGTCTTCAAATTTCTGGCCTCTCGGGTATTGTTTCAATCTCGGAAATAGGTAGAATTCACTGGAAGCGAGATCTGGTGAATACAGAAGATGCTTAAGGATATTGAACCCAGCATCACGAATTGCAGCCATTGCAACGATGGACTTGTGTGCCGGGACATTGTCCTGGCGGAACAGCACAACTTTCGAGAGTTTACCTCGCCGTTTTTCGCGGATCCTATTGCGCAATGTTGCTATTTGTTTGGCGTATAAAGTGCCCGTAATAGTGACTCCATGTTTGAGATACTCAATCATTGATACCCCTTTACCATCCCAAAAAACAGAGCCCATGACCTTACCGGCAGATGGACCCACCTTGAATTTCTTCGGAGTTGGAGATGATGGCCTTTTCCATGTCATAGACTGCAGTTTCGTTTCAGGGTCGTAATGATGGAGCCATGTTTCGTCCATTGTTATAAATCGCGCCAAAAAAAGTTCCCGGTCTTGCTGCATCAGGTTCAAAGCTTCTTGACAAATCTCTAGTCTAGTTTGTTTTTGCGTGTCAGTAAGCATTCTTGGTACCCAACGCGCAGATACCTTTTTCATACCCAAGCGTTCATGTAAAATATTATGCACGCTCCCCGTTGAAATCTTTACATTTTCAGCAATAAAACGAACCGTGACACGACGATCCGCCAAAACTGAGTTTTCAACTTTTTTCACAATTTCTTCAGTTATTGCAGTAGTAGGGCGTCCGGAGCGGGGGTCGTCCATGGTCGATGTTCTTCCATGTCTAATTTCGGCGCACCAATGTGCGACTGTCGAATACGGAGGAGCATTAGACCCTAAAGTGCCCCGCAAATCCAAATTGACTTGGTCCGTAGAAAAATTTTTCAAATACAAGTATTTGATAGCGGCGCGCAGTTCAATTTTCTCCATTTTCGCTAACGTACTCAATAGCATTGCAAAGAAATTACCGTATTTTTTTTAAACAAAAGACAGTTAGTTTTTTTTTCATAGCAATCAGCTAGATAGATTAGCTTTACCGGCCAGTATTTAATTTCCTAATATTGAAAGAGTTTGCATCTCATTCTCACTTTATATTGAACGCCCCTCGTATGTGCTGTGCATTCCAATTACGAATATCTTCTGTTTATAGCTTAGTACTTCTTACTAATATTATAAACGTGAAAGTTTGTATGGGTAGATGGATGGATATGTGTATATCTGTTGCTCTCTCATGCTAAAAAATTTGACAGATTCCGATGGAATTCGGGATACAGATAGTTTAAGACCTGGATTAACATAAAGGATACTTTTTGTCGGGATAAAAAATTGAACTATTCAACTTCCAAGACTCGAGCACAAACATTCGTATTTTTCACAAAAACATCTTCCCCGACCGGGAATCGTACCCGGGACTTCAAGCTTCGTAGTCAGGTCCTCTAACCACATGGCTATCCGGTCATCAATTACTAGTATCATATATACGACACACACAAAGCTATCGCGACAATAACGCAACGCGCCATCACCGCGACACTCAGTTTCATTAATGACATGAAATTTCGTTGGTTATTGCAAACATTGCTGCTAAACTAACCTCGGTTCATATAACCTTTTTAACTGTCAGCGGTTGCAAAAATACTGTCAGTTTAAGATCGATATTAGAATGCTGTTGACGAAAAAACAGGGCTATTATTTGCTACTATGAATATAATATTAATCACCGCACAGCTTAATAGTTAAGGATCTGACTGCGAAGCCTCAGGTCCTGGGTTGAATTTATTAATCAAGGCAGATATTATGTACGACGGATAAAATGCAAATTGATTCAAGCGCCATCCTGGACGATATTGAAATTAAACCCCTAATCAAATTCAGCATAATATATATAATTCAATACCGGCCAGGTGGGATTACATTTGTAATTTACCATGAGCTTTACAGTGAAGGAAAACAACGTGAGGAAACCTGTATACACCTGCGAAAAAATTCACTGGTATGTGTGAAGTTCCCAATCCGCACTGGACCCGCGTGGGAACTACGGCCCAAGCCCTCTCATTCTGTAGGAGGCCTGTGCCGTGCAGTGGGACGTATATAGGCTGGGATGATGATGGGATGATGAACCATGATGGCACTTGAATCCATTCGCCTTAGCCGTAGGTATGAATAAAAAAATTTTAAATAAAAAATAAAACCTCCTTCAAAAAACCCGCAAATAAACATAAAATAATAATTGATTGAACCGACCACAATAAGCATGAAAATATCTTTCTACTAATCTGTTTGAAGTTGGTGCCTCAGCACGAGCCAGCAGGAGCGTAGAAGCCCTATAATAGGTATGTAGGTAAGTTAGATTACTAGGTCCACTCCTGCTGGCTCGTGCTGAGGCACCAACTTCAAACATATTAGTAGAAAGATATTTTCATGCTTATTGTGGTCGGTTCAATCAATTAATTATTTTATGTTTTTTTGGGGTTTTTTTGAAGGCGGTTTTATTTTATTTTTTATTTTTTTATTTTTTTCTTTTTAGTTGTTTCTAATGGCCTGGACTGGCACTCTTTACTGACTGTACTTTTTGCCTCTGGTTACCAAAGTACTCATCAAGACGAATCAAACGAGACCAAACTTGATGGGGTTATGTCGTTTTACTACGGAGTTCTTATGGTCACCATCCAACTTCATTGTCAGACCCTGGTTACCATCTAGGACCAAAGTACTCGTTGAGACGAGTCAAATGAGTCCGTACTCGATGGGATAAGTGCCGTTACTTTATGGAGTAACTTTGGCCACCTTCCAGCTCCATCATCAGACCCTGTTTATCATTTGGAATCAAAGTACTCGTCAAGACGTTTCAAATGAACCCAAACTCGACGGGGTTGTGTTGTTTTATTACAGAGTTTCTATGGCCACCTTCCAACTCCATCATCAGATCAGCTCCATGTCACAATAATATTGCATTGTCACCTGATTTACACATGCATGTAAAATATGAACTCAATCAGAAACCGGGAAGTGAGTTTGGCCATCTGCGGTCTTCTTCATCAGATCTAGTTTACCAAATGACACTTTCCGACTCTTTGGAGGAGGTCTATGTATGTTCAACAGTGGACTTCTTTCGGGGGAAATAATGATTATGTTGATGATTCGCATATAATTTACTAGCTGTTGTCCGTTTGCGAAGAATGCGTTAGTCGCTATCCTACGGGAACTATGGAATTTTCCGAGAAAATAAGAATCCTATACAATAATCCAGGTTATAAACTATCTGTGTGCCAAATTTCGTCAGAATCCGTCAAACCGTTTTAACGTAACAGTAACCAAATATCCACACATCCATCCGTCTATACAAACTTTCACGTTTATAATATGGCATTAACGAATTATACGCAAAGGCTTCACTGACAGTTAATACTGTCTGAAGAAACAAAACTGTATTATACACAATAAATATAATTTACCATCCCATAACTTGAATCGACAATGTCTTGAGCTACTTTACATAAATTGTTTTCGCGGCAATTGTACTTACAACTAAGACTAGTTCAATTACCTACAAAATAAATGGTAAAACAACGTTTATAGGCGTGTCAACATTAAGAAAGCATGCATAATTGTAAATGTCCATAAATCTCTGATACCTAAGGACTTGATCTATCTTTCTGTGTTACGTAATTGTGATCGTTTCATAATAAATTCTACCGCCTTATGTCCCAGCCCTATAATACACAAAGTGTTACGCACAAATAAATTCAATTCATCGTTTTTTTCTTGAGTTTGAGTTTGACCTGTTTGTTAGTTTTTTTAGGGTTACGTAGCTCAAAAACCGGCCAAGTGCGAGTCAGATTTGCTCATATCATAAATCACTTTTGTTGTATGCGAGCCCCCTTAAATATTTATTTTATTTTGTTTTTTAGTATTTTTTGTTATAGCGGCAACCAAAATAGGTACATCATTTGTGATAATTTAAACTGGTTTTTTTTTTAATTTCAACCACTCGAATTGTGACTTTAATATTTTTTTGCAACGCCTATTGTAAAGTTAATTACATTTTTAAAATTGTAACTATCGCCGCACTTAACCGCATAAAGTTACGTTACCAAACAGATAATTAAATTTTATTTCACATTGAATCAAAACCAATTATTGCTACAACGTACTAAATACATCATAAGAAAATTCAATCAATCCTCTCTCAAATGAATCATTGGCTTGCTTTACCTCGTTTTGCAAACTATGTAACAAGAGTGTGCTAAAATCATTACAACTGGGGCACCATAGAGCATCGCCTCAAGCCTAAAATGCATTTTGTATTATTACTACCAATTGATGGTTCAAATTGGTTCAAGCGCCATCCTGGGCGATATTGAAGTTATACCTAATTTCCAATCAGCATCATGTATATAATCCAATACCACCCAGGATGGCGCTTGCATCAATTTGCCTTTATACCGTTCGCAATGAATAAATGCTTTGTGGGCATAACCTTAGAAACTTACACTCGTAATACGTAATCCTAGGTACTGTTAAATACATGAAGAAAGCAGAACTGGAGCAAATTAGGTATATAGATGGAGACAAAAGTTCATCATCATCATCATTTCAGCCGAAAGGCTCGCCAAACAGATCGGTCCCGCGTCATCCGCATCCAACGCGATCCCGCAACTATAACCAGGTCTTCGCTCCATAGCTTCGTCGCGCAAGAACTAAAGTCACCGACATAGCTCGAAGAATCGCCAGACATCGCTTTTGGGTAATGTTGTTTTTTAAATAGAATATGCAGTTAAATTAGCAGAAATATAGGAAAAATGTCTAAAATGTTTAATTGTAAAAATAGCCCTCTGATATTGCCGTGCCCTTACGGGGCGTCACATGTATACCTAGTCTATTATTCCAGCTTATGCCTGTAATGTGATATGCAATAAATCATTTTGACTTTGACTTAAATGGCAGTGGGAGGGCACATCGCTCGTAGAACTGAAAAAATTGGAGCACGTTAAATCGTAGCTATGGGTCAACAGTTTTGTTCGCGTCTCTCCTGTGGACATGGCAAAAATTAAGGGTTTATAGCTAATAATTAAAAAAAAAGAACATTTATTGCCCATAAAAAAGAAAAAGAAAATAACAAAATACACTAAATTATGTGGCACAAGGCTCAGGCTCAGCATGCGGTGCGGTGCGGTGCGGTGAGGATTTGGTTTTTGTCAAGACTACATTAACAAGATGGAGCGACGACCTGGTTAAGGTTGCAGGATCGAGTTGGATGCGGATTGCACGATTGACCTGTTTGGCAAGCCTTGGGGGAAGCCTATGTTCAGCAGTGGACGTCTTTCGGCTGAAATGATGATAATGGTGAAGACTACATTGCTGCTTGCTGACTTGGAGGCGGTAATTTTATGTCCAGTAGAGACTGCATTTGTTTAATTCTTACGTGTATAACTCACTGGAAAAATTGGCTACTTTCCTAACTAGTCAGTCTTTTAGATTATCAAAAAATATTGGACACGTATTTTTTATTTTGTGAATTAAACAAAAAATTACGAAGATATGGCGCGTTGAAGTTTCGCGTGACGTCACTTGTTCCTACACTTTGTATGAGCGTTTTAGGAACAAGTGACGTCACGCCTCGTCACGCGGAACTTCAACGCGCCATATCTTCGTCATTTTTTATTTAATTGTCAAAAGAAAAATTACGTGTCTAATATTTTTTGATAATGTAAAATACGGACTAATAAGAATTATTATTTTTTTACCTAGGAAACATCCCTATTGTATTAGCTAGAAAGGATGGACATCGTTCGCATCGATCGTTTGCGAGAGGATAGGGATGGGCTGAGCTTGGGATGAGCCTTATTTTCCTGTTAATTCGCTTTGTAAAAGCAATCTCAGCCCAAACCTCTCGCAAACCAGTGATTTTTGGCGTTCCTGAATAGCAGTTCATCCCTATCCTCCGCCTCCTCGAATCACCGCTCGCAAACCGTGTTGGGCCGTTCTTGAATTTAGCCCCAGCTCATGGTGTCACAAACCCTATGGAAAAAACAAAACACAGTAGCAGGGCTGTCGCAACGCGCCCGCCGCGAACTAATATAAAACGGTGTGAGGTAGCTAGCACTGCTAGTGTCAGTTCTGCTCCTGTCGGCGTCGCTGAAGAGGACGAAAGTGACCAAAGTGTCTTAACTGGATAAACATGCGTAGTTTTCAAGTAAGTACATTACGAACTACGTTATTACTTATTGGACGAAAAAAAAGTCACATTGATAGAAACAATTTCACAAGTTTGGTATGAAGTATCTTTTGTATTTTTTATTTTTTTCAACTCCATTTTTTTTACTTTTACGGTCATCCCGTGAAATCCATATATTTCTTACTTAATACAACCACCAGTGGTGGTGTAGGGGTTTAGCACGCGGCACGGAATGTTGAGCACCTGGGTTCGATTCCCAGCGCTGGTCTTTTTTCTGGGCTTTTTCTGTGCATGTTTCATTTTGAATTTAGTATGAAATTTATAGAAATAATTTAAATCAAATATTTGCAAAAACTCATTTGTTAGTTTTTTTTGATAAACTATATTTTTAATGCGCCCTTTTTGTTAATCATAGCTGATTATTGCATTGCCATAAGAACTCTATATTTACTTCTACTTATGATCTTCATTGACCAATTGACCAGAGGGCGTATTTTATAACGCGCGGACGCTTGCCATTCACCATCTCTTTCTATCACCGTACTAGGTAACGGAAAAACACATAGGTACTTATCAGTTGCATTTTTTATAGGTTGAAATACTGACAAACCTACTAAAATAATATTTTTGCTTTAAAATCCACGAGAATTACACCCTGTTTCACCATCCATTGATCAAATTAATCAATGGGTGGTGAAACAGCCCCTTAGTATCTTATTTAAGCATTGTTGGCGACTGGTTGAGACAAACCCTTCTTGTCCATATTATTTATGTTTACACAAGTAAATAAAGCGCCTATATAGCTAAAAAGCCAAAGATTTATTTTCCCAGTGCAGTTTTCAACGAAATGGTAATTAGTTTACAAATTAGGTTATTTTAGTAGTTTTAGTTTTATGTTATTTAATTTAACTAGCTTTTAGCCGCAACTACGCGTGCGAAAACCATTACAACCAACCATTAAATTGACATTTCGGGAATTGATTAAATTCCGATATTTCCAAAAAAATACATTACGGTGTTCTTAAAGAACATCCTTAGAAAATCATGTTAACAGTCAGCGATCAGGGTATTAGATTTTTTCTCGAGAGAATATCGAGACGAGACAAAAAGTAGCCTATGTGTAACCAAAGATCTAGCTATCTGCGTGCTAAATTTCATCCAAATCTGTTTTGCCGTTTAACGTGAAATAGTAACAAACACACGTACATAGTCATTGCCAAAATTTGGTAACAGGAAATTTTGTTATAAATATCTAAATATACAATGATTCAAAATGTTTCATTTTCAAAATATACAATGGTCAAAGAGTACGTTAATGTAAACATGTTATAATGAACAAAAGATAAAACAATTAGATGCCACAAAAACCTAAGAGCCTTATTTATTTGTATGATAGAAAAACTGCCATAAAGTTAATGGCGAATATCCCAAAATGCTCAATGGGTTCGAATCCTTTGTCAAATTGTACAAAAAAGTCAAAAGTATATTAATGTCAATGAGCACATTCAATCAATCGCATTTTGTACATTTTGACCACAGAGTATTCTGCCCTGAAAACTTCTTGACACAGGGACAATTAGACCACCAGTGACTGCTGCCTTAGAAACATTCTGAAACACAAAATATGTTGGCTAAAGCATAATATATTAATGTCAATGTTTGTGCCACCAAGTCATTTTGTACTTTTGTTTTTCGAGCGTATGTATTTATGTATGTACTAGCGACCCGCCCCGGCTTCGCACGGGTACAACTATATTATGCATGTATTATACTTGTAAACCTTCCTCTTGAATCACTTTATCTAATATATAAACACATAAATAGCATGGTTTGAATTTGGTTAGCATTTTCATTAATGTTTAAAATGAAAAAAGTTGTTGTAGTGACATAACTACAATAGTTGGACATATGCTACCGCGGAGTTTTTTGTAGACATTATGATGTTCTTCAATATTGTTGTACATTATTTTGTTCTATCGCTAATAGTTTCGGCAGCGCATTCGACGAAAGACATTTTAAGACTCATTTTTCTACACCTTCGGTTACATTGTTCAAATTTTACCAAGGATCCCTAATTTTTTTCAAAATTAAATGTAGCCTATGTCAAATTGGAAGAATGTAGCATTCTATTGGTGAAAGAATTTTTTAAATCGGCCCAGTACTTTTTGAGCCTATTCATTACAAACATACAAAAATAGGTACAAATCTTTCCTCTTTATAATATTAGTGTAGAAGTGTAGATGTATATATGTATCATTCTTTGGCACGCCCTGCAGCTGCCTAAACGGTTCAATGGATTTTGAAGTGTGAGGTGTCATTGGGTTCAGTTCCACGAGTGACATACGATATATGTTTTTCCGGAATTCCCATGGGAACGGGAATTATACAGGCGGGTTTGTTTTCATCTAGTATTGAAATTAAAGTTATTGACAATACATCTCCAAATTTCATGTATTTTGTAATTTGTACCAAAATAACCTGTTACTTAAAATTAGAATCATCATCATCATCCCAGCCTAAATACGTCCCACTGCATGGTGCAGGCCTCCTCTCAGAATGAGAGGGCTTGGGCCGTAGTTCCCACGCGGGCCCAGTGCGGATTGGGAACTTTAAAAATTGGTATCGCATTTATATTTTAGTAGGATTAGTATTTAGACGACCAGATGGCCTAGTGGTTAGAGAACCTGACTATGAAGCTTGAGGTCCCGGGTTCGATTCCCGTGTCGGGGCAGATATTTGTACGAAAAATACGAATGTTTGTTCTCGGGTTTTGGGTGTTTAATATGTATTTAAGTATGTCTCTATCTATATAAGTATGTTTATCCGTTGCCTAGTACCCATAACACAAGCTTTCCTAGCTTACTTTGGGACTAGGTCAATTGGTGTGAATTGTCCCGTGATATTTATTTATTATTTATTTATTTATATACGTACCTACGTTCCGGCTTATTAAACCTTCGCTGTCATAAGACACACAACGTAATACGGGAAATAATACAAACATCTGAACCGGAAAATAATAATTCGGTTTCCTCCTTTTGTTACCGAGTCTATTGTTCTGGTTTATTAAATTTGTATTCGTATTGTATTTAATATTTGCAGAGTGAAGCCTCTGTTTGCATTGTAATCTGTACCAAGGTCACGGATTCTTGATAAGAGTTCAATTTCCATTGTTTGTATGGTAATTTAAAAAAGCCGTGGTAGCCTAGAGTGGCCTATGGCCTCTCTAACTGAGGGTCGTGGGTTCGAATCCGGGCTCGAACCCCTGAGTCGAAATTTTTCTGTGAAATTACATTTGAAGCAGTGGATAATATTTACGGTGAAGGAAAACATCGCGAGGAAACCTGTAGGTGTTTGAAAATAAATTTAATGTTATCAGTACGTGAAGTTCCCAATCTGCACTGAGCACCCGTGGGAACTAACGCCCAAACCCTGAGATTAGGCCTATGTCCTGGTAGTTGGGCGTATATGATAGGCTGGGATGATGATGATGACAATTTAATTAGAGCAATTTATAGTTCTGTCTTAGATTTGACATGGAGGAAAATGTGCAAGCAAGTTAACTGATAATAAGTGAGGACTAAGATAATGCCAAATGTGTCAATTTTAACTACTGTCTTATTCTCCATACCGAAGCACAATACAAGCACTGCTGCTTGCGGAAAGATTAGCAAAAAATATGGTGGTACTAATCCGGACAGACCTTGTACAAGGTCCAACTGCTCATATTTTTTATTCGCCATTTTGTTAGCGAATTCGTTTCAAGTTCAAGATCGCAATTCAGCGGGCGTTGATGTCTTTTAAAGGAAGGCAATGTTGCGAAATAATGACGGCAGTGCTCAGGGTTTTCTATCAAAAAAAAATTATAACCGAGATGGAAATTTAATCTGTATTAAAGTTAATTCAGGTTTCTAAGTTTGACGGAGGTTTACATTATTTATAAGTTTTAACACACTCGCTCGGAGCATTTTTGATAATGATTTTAATATACACAAGTTCAAGTTCAACGTCAGCGAGCTTTGATGTCTTTTGTATGTTCTGAGTGCTTAAAAGCGTATGTTATTGCGCCTTGAATAATATTAAATTGAATAATATTATCTTGGTACGTTGAAGTGCTCTTAAATCATAGGTGCTCATACAAATAACTTTCATTTTTACATTACGTTTCACCAGTGTACTAACAAGCGTGTGGAGTAACTCCATCCTTGTTGTTAATATTCCAACCATTTACAAGCGCTTCGCTTCATCTTTCATAATCTGACTGCTTGGGAATAGAATTTGCTTCTATCATCTGTTTTTTTCCAGATAAATATAATTTAAGTCTGTCATTGAACCTGTGATCTACATCTTTGGCTTATAAGCCAGAATATATTCTGCACAATACTATCAGTAATAGAAAAAAAGTGAACAGTAGAATTTAACAGTGATAAATAATAATAATTGGGAAAAAATGCCACTGGGATAATACGGGAATGGAATAATTGCCACGAAAGAAAAACGATTTTCGGAAAATATGAGCCACACTCAAACTGAGACGTCCCGAGTGCTAAAATGGAAATAATCTTACTGTATGTCAATTGACTTTTGGCGAAAAATACCCTATTTTGTTAATTTTTTGTTTTTATTTTCAGGTACTATTATTCGCTGCCGCTTGCGCCGCCGCTAGCGCTGGCTACATCGGCCACGCTGGCTACAGCGGTCTTGGCTACGCCGGGCAAGGTGGCTACGCGGGGCAAGGTGGCTACGCGGGGCAAGGTGACTACGGAGGTCACAGCTATGAGGGGCAAGGTGGCTACGGTGGACAAGGATACGTAGCCAATGTGGGTCACGATGGTGGGCATGGAGATTATTATGTAAGTTTATGATCAATTCTTATGTTACAAAAGGCACGAAGTAGTTTTGCCTACGGCAACTACGCGGGGCACGGTGGATATGCGGGGCAAGGTGACTTCGGAGGCCACGGCTACGAGCAAGGTGTCAACGGGGGACAAGGATACGTAGCCAATGTGGGTCACGATGGTGGGCACCATGGAGATTACTATGTAAATAAAAAATAAATAAATAAAAAACCATTTATTGCCCATAAAAAAGAAAAAGAAAAAATACACAAAATTATGTGGCAAAAGGCTCAGGCTCAGCATGTGCGGTGAGGATTACTCATCACCGCGCTGGTTTTCAGCCTGCGCCCTTATATAGCGTGCTGACATTGCATGTACGTTTATGATCAATTCTTGTATTATAAAAGGCACGAAATCGTTTTGCCTACCGCAACTACGTGGGGCACGCTGGCTATGTGGGGCAAGGCGACTACGAGAGAAACATCTACGAGGGGCCAGGTTACTAAAGGGCCAATATTGAAGTGGGTGACAAGGGGATTATTATGTAAGTTTTATTACAAGCATTAAGTAAACATAGTAGTGTTTAGTTAGCACTAGTTTCAAATTAATTACACATCAAATGGATTAGAATGGCTACTATATTGGGTGGTAGAAAAACTCTGTAGCTTGATTTAATACAAAGATAATTTAAATAAGTTTTTGTGAATCATACAGTAAAATAACAGACGGCCGATGGGGTCAAAAGGTTCTCGAGTGGCGTCCGTGGACCGGAAGTCGCAGTGTAGATAGGCCTCCATAAAGATGGAGACCTGGTTAAGGTTGCTGTAACGCGTTGGATGCGCATGGCGTGGGACCGATCTGTTTGGCAAGCCTTGGGGGAGGCCTATGTTCATGTTTTTAACTACGGATGCGTTTTCTAAGTTCGGAGCTACAAGTAAGACTGAGGCCAAACGAACTTAAAAAAACAATTTATTTTTCACCTCAGCACCTCAAACAGGCAGGTTTTGCTACTAAAAAACAGTGAGCAAAATCCGATTTTGCTCACCTGCGTGAGACAAAGTAGCTTTTTAATTATTTCTTTTAAAAGTCAAGCCAATGATGGGTCTGCTTACTGAATTCGAAAGATTTGAACTTCAGTTTGATCTGTCACTTTCATTTCGATACGAAAAGAGCGAGAGATAAGATCAAATCGATTCGAATTTCGATTTCAAATTCTATCCTAGTAGACCTAAAAATAAACGAACGATTGAACGTTCGGATACTCATAATAAGTTCTTAACCTTAAAATTGTAATTCGTCTGTTAAGGTTTTAAATTAAATTATTGTAGGTACTTTTTTAAATAATCAATTATATTTATTTATATTTTTATATAATCAAATTAATAGTAAAAATGTTGTTGAAAACAAAGTTTAAACATGTATCTATATAATTATTAATAATTTTAATAATCTTGAACATCGTGGTAAATACAGCGGATGCAGCATCGGAACGCAGCGGGTGTAGTATCGGAACGCATCTTTAAAAAAATAGCGGGATTCAAATTTTAATTATTTTCTTCTGTTTCTCTAGCTACAGAGTTCGATATCTATGAGTTTGGTACACGATCAGAGGCAATTTGGAAATTATTAGAATAGTAATAAGTACTTATTTAATACATTTTTAAATATGATATGAGTGAATTGAGTGAGTCCAGTGACGAAGTCAACAATTGAACACCAGACGAATTAATGGAGTAATACATAATGCAGAGTAAGTTTCTTACTTGAAAAGTCTCGCGAAAAATATTTAAAAGCTTATGATATTTTTAAACAATGCAAACACTTTTTCGGAGACTGTATCTATTGTTATATATATAATATGAAGTATGTACTTAATGTTGAAAACCACAACAAAGACAAAAAGACGACGTTCATATACCTTTAATAATTTATTATGTTCTCGCTGCTGAGGTGAAAAGTTGTATGTGTCACACGAGACCAAAGTTTTTTTGCATCTCGTGTATTTGAATCACTCGCGCACTCAGGATTCTAACTTAGAATCACTCGCTAAACGCTCGTGATTCAATTATAGAATCCTTCGCTAACTCGTGATTCAAAATCAGCACTCGCAGTAAAAAACAACTTTGCTCTCTTGTTGCACAAATAACTATTGCGTCACTGTATAATTTAAACATGACTTTTGTATGAACACGCAACTTAAATAACTATAAATTTAAAAATTTAAAAACTCCCAACGCAATTAAGTCTAAGATCCCTTCCGCACCATACAAAAGAGTTGATAGCTTTGAAACGGCTTCACCAATTTTGATGAAACATTTTTAAGAAACCTGCTTTCAAATAAAAAAACCGCATCCAAATCGGTTCACCCGTTTAAGAGTCACAGCCACAGACAGCACACACACACACACATAGCGGACAGCGGTCAAACTTATAACACCCCTCTTTTTGTGTCGGGGGTTAAAAAATACTCTCGTTCGACACCATCTTATATCTGTGAAAACTTAGTAACATAGCTGATTGCAGCTAGTTCCGCATCACTTAAGTTTCATCTGAAACTAACAATTACTAATGTAATTATGAACAAACACCATTTTTTCGGAAAGTTTAGGAAAACCGTTTACTACAATAACCGGTGGCGCAGCATGGAACGTGAAAGATTTGTAGTGATAGTTTTATTTTTGTTGACTAATAAGTTGTCGAGGCCAGTGAAGCATGATAACCAACGAGCATTTTATGTTTTTGAATAAAATATACCTATACGATATTTTAAACGAGAATGTTGTGGAGATGTTTGGGTGTTTGGATATATTCTGATGAAATTGTAATCTGATTTTAGACAAATTACTTAGCTCCAAGTTTCTTGCGACTCATTCTTCTTACCATGAGCTGCATTACCCGCGTGGGAACTACGGCCCTCTAGCCCTCTCATTCTGAGAGGAGGCCCGTGCCCTGCAGTGGGACGTATATAGGCTGAGATAATGAAGATGATTAAGCAATTATATTCTGTAGGTATAGTAAAGTGCAACATTCTGTCACGACACCAACAATCGTGATTTAAAACCTAAAAAAAAAAAAATACCTGAACCTATAATTCTCAAATTACACGTCATTTAAACATGCGTCTGCTGACAGTAATGACTATTAGTGGCGGTAACGGTCAGTTATATCAGTAATAAGCACGAATCATACCGGATACTTGCACAGGGAATCAACGAATTGTTTTGACATTGTAAGGTACCCTTATTTTAAATTGTATTCTACTAGTGAGTTGTTTGACTAAAATGTAAAATTAGTGGGTATTAACGGGAGCCCAAAACGAATAAAAGGCAAGCGGGGATGATGATTGGGGCATTCAATATGGAGGAGCGGAAGGAATAAGACGTGTTCTTTTTGAGCTGTATTGTTGGAGATTTATATATGTTTCGAGTGTCAAGACGTATTCTCTTTGACCTGTATTATTGGAAAATATATAAATATATTTAATGTGATCACGTGAGTTTTACTATAACATGTATACAGGCTGTAATCAAAATGGTGATCCAAAAGTAGTGTTCCTTACTCAGTTAATTCCGTGCATCATAATGCACTAACTCATTTGAGGATACATTGAGTTGGTGATTTCATGGCAACAAAGTGTGAACATCCCAAATTTTATTAGACTCATTTTAGCAATTGAGTTAGGGTGAGTGGGTGTAAGATGAAGAACAGTGTAAGATGAAAAACTACTCGTAGCACCCGGTTTTTCATCTTATTTTCATCTTACCCCCACTCACCTTAATGCATTATGTTGTCCAGCATTAACTGAGTAAGGGAACACTACTTTTGGATCACCATTTTGATTACACCCTGTATAGTTGTGAAAGATACCTTGTTATAGGTATGCTATGCTAACTTCTTTTATTTCTTGACTAGCTTAGGCTTGCGGCTTCGTCCTCAGTGTAGGGTTTTCTATCTCGTAGGAATCCCAAAAAATCCATTCTTATTTCTTGTCTACATTACTAAGGGAACCATTTTCTTAATTTTCAACTTTTAGGTTCAATGATTTGGATTGGGCGTTGATGAGTCAGTCAATCGGTCAGAACTTTTATTTGGACTATCTATCTAGCTTATAAATATAAGTTCCGCTCCACGGGACAGGTCTGCTTTCAGTATCAAAGGGCTTGATTTTTAACCGACTTCAAAAAACAAGAGGTCTCAATACGTCAGAATATTTTCTTTTATAATAACAAGTTTTAAATTTTCTTTACTTACAGTCTTCATTACAAAGTTTTTAAATCTTTATTACAAGGTTAAAGGTTGCAGTTTAGCGATTAATAATTTTACTTCTTTTTATTCGCAGGCGCATCCTAAGTACGCGTTCGACTACTCAGTGAAAGACCCCCACACCGGTGACCACAAATCGCAGTGGGAGACTAGGGATGGTGACGTTGTTAAAGGTAAATAAAATAAATAAATAAATAATAAATAAATAAATATCACGGGACAATTCACACCAATTGACCTAGTCCCAAAGTAAGCTAAGCAAAGCTTGTGTTATGGGTACTAAGCAACGGATAAACATACTTCTATAGATAGATACATACTTTAATACATATTAAACACCCAAGACCCGAGAACAAACATTCGTATTTTTCATACAAATATCTGCCCCGACACGGGAATCGAACCCGGGACCTCAAGCTTCGTAGTCAGGTTCTCTAACCACTAGGTCATCTGGTCGTCAAATATTTCGATAGAGAGTAAAATATTTCGTCGAATAAATAATTGACGTACGAGCTATGAATGAAATGAATGAATTAAAACTAATTTAATTAAAATTAATAACTAATTCTACATCTTAAATCCTATATGTCGATAGTTCGATGTGAGAACGTAATAGTACATTACTACAGAGGCCGCGAAATGGCGGTTTGCCGGCCGAGTAGTTATAGGTGGCCGAGTGTTAATCTTTGATTAATGGTGTCAAAGATCCAGTTACCCGAATAGGTATTCAGACAATTTTCAGTTTAAAAATTAAAACTTCGTTTCAAATAAGAACAAGTTGTAGTGTGGTCAAAAACAAGAAAAGTAGATTACTTATTCCAATTTTTTTCCTCTTGTAACCCAAAATTGTGTTCCTAACAGAAAAATCCTTTTTTCTGTATTAATGTTAGTTTTGTGTTTTATGGAGTTAGCAATTTACTGCTTATAAACTCAAATAAAGTTGTTTTTTCATTGAATCGAAAAGTCAGCAATCACCTAAGAAAATATTTACTTTCACTTATAAATAAACCAAATGTTGAAGTTACCCTAATTTCTTCAATCTTTAAAATATGAGCCGCTCTATAATTATTTCAGGCGCCTACTCTCTCGCGGAACCCGACGGCACTACGCGCATCGTGGAATACACCGCAGACAAACACAACGGTTTCAACGCGGTGGTCAAGCGCATCGGGCAAGCCCACCACCCACAAGTGTACGGTCACGAAGCACCCGCTTACTACGGTTACCACTAGATGGCGCTGTTATCAATGATGTTCGATGAAATTTGGTCACGAGAATTATTAATATAATTACCTAATTTGGAAGAGCAACGGTTGACTTAAGTCGTTACTAGGTGGCGCTTATATCAAAATACTGAGATCATCTATAATAAAGTTATTTATTTATTCTTTACTGGCAAAATAAATACCGCTACATGGAAATAGTGTCTAGAAGGAGTACTGTTGGATTCTAACATATTCAAGTTTGTAATTTGGAAGTATTAACCGACCATTTGACACTAATTCCATCTTGCGGTATGTTAATTGCTTGAACCGCTTTATATTTAATACAATGGGGGTTTTCTTGTCATGAAAACGAAGAAAGATTTCGCTGACCAATGTAACCAAATAGTACCCACGTGATAAAATAGATGGCGTTAGTGTTAAAGTTATGGCGCTCAAGTTACCTGTGTGGTGGCACTTGGCTATCACATTTGTGTTTCGGTTTTACCTTTATGAATGTCATAGTGTAAGTAGTGCCAGCATTAGATACCCAAGATTTTTTCTAAGATTGCATTGGAGGTGTGTTTAAGTATTTGGTTATATACAACTGTGATAATGATTGGTTGCCTATTGCAATGTAAATTTATCAAATGTGCCACTGTATCACTTACTTATTTAATTTTATTTCAAAAACATTCGCTATTCTTGCCTTTTTGATTTATTTCTCTGTCTGAGTGCAATTTTTTTGAAATGCACTTTTGATTAAGTACAATGTAACAATTGAACTTAAAAAAATCTTCTCATATTGAAATTGTATAATTCTTAGGATCCAAGTGTCGATTACTAAAATAAGATGCATGGGTAATTCAAGTGAATTACCCATGACGCCAACGTCACCTGTCATGTTTTGAACCAGCCTTGAAAAAGAACTATGGATTGGTCCGAAACAAGTCAGGCATGCCTTGATTACTAATAATGTGAGTAACCCATGTATCTTATTTAAGTTATTGTCTGTGTTAAGACACGGTAGTTTTAATTCAATTATTATTTTCTTACGTCTGAAAATAAAATAAATAATACAAAAAAGTTTAATTTCAATTACCCTCGATTCGAGTAGGTAAGATTAAACCAATGCTTGGCTTCCCGTTGTTAATGCAATCCATCATTGTAACAAAAACCAGTCCATTTATAAAACATTGTAAAATGGTCATTAATTAATGTTACAAATAATGAATACTACTGCTTAAATCGTCACGCGTGACTAGACTTAAGGCAACATAGAAACGACACAGTCAAATTTATTTTTTACACTATTTTTTATCATCCTATTTTGTATTCCACTTTCACTACTTATCCCTGTCGAGTTACAAATACTATTCTATCTAAGATAAACAAACCAATGCTCGACACCTCAACGCCCAGTAGATGACATCCACCAGTCACCTCTCTTACTAGGGACATAAGATTGAAGGTGCCATGTATTAGGTCAGTGTCGAGCAGAGGGACGTTTTTACCTTACTTGAAAAATAAAATTATAGTTGAGGCCATTTGAAATTGACATTAATGGTATTTTGTTTTTTTCTTTATTTGTATTGTGGTCTTACTTCCTTCAGAATTTCATGATTCTAAGGGGCAGTTTCACCAACCAATGATTAATTTTAACTGACGGATAAATGTGATGCCGTCTACGTCTATTCGAACAAAACAAACAGAGACGGCATCACATTTATCCGTCAAATAAATTTGATCAATGGATGGTGAAACAGGGGGTACCTAAGTCATGGAAAAATACCCTATCGGTTTTGATCACGTGGACTTGGATACTTATTTTTTGAACAGTTACTATTGCAACTTAATACTTTGCACCTTAAATAAGGAGTCGGTTACATACATACAAACATACAAACATACAGGTGAAGCTAATATAAAGCGTGTAAAAAAGTAATATTTGCAGACTAATAAAAAACAGAACCGCGCGTACAGACAACAATGTGTTCCATCAGGGGTGTTCAGGAGTTTAGTTCTTTCGATTAAAGTATAGAAGGCTAAATTTGATGTTCAGAAGTAATTTGTTGTTCTACGAATAAATTGAAATAGCTGACCTAAGCTGTAACGACGCCTTAACAAATTACAGCATGTTTCTTTACGCAGCGAGTAAAACTACAAGAATGATGTACTTGATTGTACTTTTCTTTAGTATAATTTACGAAGAAAGTCTGCCATTGTTTTGAAGGCTTACGATTGATATGACTTGTGGCGATTGTCGGCATATTTCATTGTTATTCATTCTTCCTTCACAGGGTTGTCATACCTTATCAGAACACTCTTAATAAACTAGTACGTAACAAAATAAGTAATAATTTACCTATCACTTGTAATATAATATAATGGTCCGATTGCCTTGAAATTTGGTTGATGCAGGCTTATAATAAATAAATAAATAAATATTAGGGGACAATCTTACACAAATCGACCTAGTCCCAAACTAAGCAAAGCTTGTACTATGGGTACTAGACGACGATAAACATACTTATATAGATAAATAAATACTTAAATACATAGAAAACATCCATCACTCAGGAACAAATATTCGTGCTCATCACACAAATAAATGCCCTTACCGGGATTTGAACCCCGGACCTCTTGCTTCGTAGGCAGGGTCACTAACAACTAGGCTAAAGCGGTCGTTTATGCTTGCTTGTTAAGGCGCAAGCCGTGGGACGTGGGACGTGGGACGGGGGCGCGTCGCATTCCGCGTCGTTTGTTCGCAGGCGTCTCCGCCCCGTCTCTTCTGTGTGGCTTGCTCCTAAGTCAACTCTTTTTGTCACAGCTTTTTTTCACACTGGGTTACCGTTTACTCTAACTTTGGTTGGGTTACTTTGGCTCTGAAGGGCAGCTTTACCCACTGTATTCAACATAGATTTTATTATTACACTAGCTTTTGCCCGCGACTCCGTTCGCGTGGAATTAGTAACTTGGGCAGCTTATTTTTTTATCCAATTTGCTTTTTCTTCAATTATGGCTCTCCTTAGTTCCTCGATATAAAAAAGTACCCCCCCCCCCCACCGAACCCCACCCGAACACCCGCGTTCACATTCATTCACCACCAAAAGCGTGCCTATAGAAGTTTTACTTCAAAAACCCCCGATTTTGAAACATTCTTCCGCTCCGCTCCGCTCCTATTGGTGTTAGCGTGATGATATATAGCCTATAGCCTTCCTCGATAAATGAGATATCTAACACTGAAAGAATTTTTCAAACCGGTGCAGTAGTTCCTGAAGTCCGGCGAGCGATTGTCAGTCAATTCTTCTAAAAACTGTTCGATAAATTATTAAAATAAACGTATCTTTCTTATTTGTGAACCGATTCAAATGAAACAAACACTAAATGTTAATCCAAGAAAATACCAACATACGAGTGAAAACCGCATCTTTTTAGGTTAAGCCGTTTCTGAGATTAGCGCGCACAAACGCACAGACAAACAGACAAACAGACAATAATTCTAAAAATCATTGTTTTGGGTTCTATTGCGCTAATAAATTAGCCCTAGTGACAGTTTTTCTCAAATATCTTCAATGTACAGACACCGACTTGTTACAGATTTATTATATGTATAGATTAAAATTATGGCTCATAGCCAAACCAATCATATGATTGGGTTCAGGTGACAGTATGTTTTTTATTAGATCTCTATATGTGGTTCTCATATGACCCAAAGTCACCTCTACTTTACGTTCCTTATTAAATACGTCTTTATTTAGATACGAATGCTATCATGTTGGTAACATCATCATCATTATCATGCGCCGAAAGACTAAGATCCGTATCTACAATCTGACTCATTTAAAATAATGGAAAGACAGCAATTTCAAAAATCTATTAAGTCATGGTTGCTGGACAAATGTTTTTATAGTTTAAAAGAGTTCATGGGACATCAATGATTGTAATTATGTGGTAATATATTAAGTAGTTAGTAGTTAAATTTATGCTAAATGTTGATAGTTTTAAACAGCTTATAAATATAAAATATATTGCATGCTGGACGACGGCTGATTGTGACGCACTTTTTATGTCATAAATAACACCTTTTGTAATTACTCACATTCGAGCAATAAACAATTTCATTCATTCATTCATACAAAATCATCATTCGACCGGTCTTAATGTATGGTTGTGAATCGTGGACATTGACACTGACAGAAGATAGGATCCGATAGGAGTAAACCTACAATGTTTTTAAAGGATCTAATACCTAAGGATGCCCCACGCTATGACTGAAGAAGAAAAAATTTTTTCAAGTAATTTACTACTTTGTCTCCGTAGTTAAGTTAGTTTTTAGAACTAACAGTCTCTGAGCTAAGTAATGACTTAAGTTCATAAACCGACTGAGAGACAGACGGACATGTCAAAACTAGATTCCTTGTGGGACTACAAAATCTTAATAACGATATTTGAATTATTTGGGATTTCGGAAACTGTCATTTACACATTTTTTTATGGGCCATAATAATTTTTAAACTCTTCGTCACTTGCCAACCCTATGCCTTTACCCTGTTATTAAATGTAACTAGTGGCTCCTAACCACACGTCTGCGCGTACGCATTTAATGGGCCTTATCGTTGTGTCAGATCGCACAAAAAGCTTCCGCAATGCGATCAACACTAACAAGACTAATTCTAGTTGTGTTCTAATCTAGTTTTACTAACGGTCATTAACTTTTTCAAAAATTTCCGTAAATGTTGTTACTGTTAATTAGATATGAGAAGCCGAAAGGCATTATATTGACGTCGCTCTAAAATTAAAAGTTTTGCATACAAACGCCATTGTTCTCTATTCGACAACTTTAAAAAATTGTAATGACACCAATATAAAATGAAGGCACAAGACTTCATAAGGTAAACGTATCAATGCTCGACACCTCAACGCCCAGTAGATGACACCCATCTGTCACCTCTCTTACTACGACATAAGATTGAAGGTGCCATGTATTGGGTCTGTGTCGAGCACAAGGACGTTTACCTTACATCAAGAAAAAAAAAAATATTAGGGGACAACCTTATACAAATCGATCTAGTCCTAAACTAAGCAAAGCTTGTACTATGGGTACTAGACGACGATAAACATACTTATATAGATAAATAAATACTTAAATACATAGAAAACATCCATAACTCAGGAACAATATATTCTTGCTCATCACACAAATAAATGCCCTTACCGGGATTTGAACCCAGGACCTCTTGCTTTGTAGGCAGGGTCACTACCAACTAGGCTAAAGCGGTCGTTAAATAGTACGATAGCATTTTTTTTGTCTGCAATGGCTTATGGCCTAGCCACGACGTCGCGCGATAGGCGAGCGTTTTCTCCGTTCATTGCGCGGCCGAGACGCTCGCCGCACAGTGATTATCTGGCGGTACACGCAATGAACTGATAAAACGCTCGTCGCTGCCGCTGGTCGCGAGAAGTCGTGGCCGGGTTAGGAATTTGGACAAAAAAATACGCTCTTCAACAAAATATCAAGAAAAATAGGAGGCGGATCGCTTAGTTAATCCTACTAATATTATAAATGTGAAAGTATGTGGAGATGTTTGGATGTTTGTAACTCAATCATACAATAACGGCTACACAGATTTACATGAAATTTAGTGTGGAGATAGTTTGAGACTTAAGGAATAACTTAGGATAGTTTTTATTCCGGAAAATTTCATAGTTCCCGCGGGATAGCGATAACCGAATTCTTCACAGACGGAGTTGCGGGCAACAGCTAGTATTAAATAAAAAAAACATGTTTCCTTTTCGATTTTTGTGAAAAACACCATATTAGCCTCGGCCGAAACAACAATTTCTGGTTTCGTATTATTAATCGTCATTTCCGCTGGTGTGTAATAAAGTACGTAAGCATTCAAGTTGTTTCTTTTTTCTATTTACCCCTTGTCTCGTAATCCTCATTGCTGAGGGTTGTAAACTCCATGAATTATTTGATGGACCATTGCTCTCCATTTTACACGGTTTTCGGCAGCGATGACTTCATGATAAACATCAACTTAAATTATAGAAAACAATTATAAAAAAAACTATTACGGTACTTAGAATGAACACAACGAAAATACATGGTATCCCTTCATCTCTCATAATTACATTTGTACTAATTTCATTTGCTATAATGGGCACTGGCCATAACCTTCATTTGCCCTTATTCGATTGCCCTAGTTTGAATTTTTGGACATATGATTTTAGGATTTTATCGTTATGTCAATCAAAATTATGTCAATTATGGTAATAAATTCGAGCATAAAATATATGCAATTCAAGCAAACAATAGATAACCAAAATACATATTAAACTTGGGCTTTTTAACTCCGGACACAAAACAGAGATGTTACGTTTGGAATATGTATGTGTATTTGTCTATTTGTAACATTGTAGCTCCCAAACGGTTAATTGATGTAAGTACCCTAGGTTTAACCATAATTGTAAAAGCCATTGTTATAGTGCATTATGATAGTTATAAATTAAAAACTCTTAGTATCAACGCTTAGATGGGAAAGTTATCTAGGAACTCGTTAAGTATATATAGCAAATCCAGTACGAGTAAAGAACAAAAGAAGTAACTATTTGTAGTGTTTTCAAAAATAACCTATATTTTACTTAAAGAGTGTTTCCTTCAAATGAATGAGAAAAAAACTTGAATATGCATTTCCATCAATCTCAGACAGCAAAATTTCTCTTTGTCCATTTCTAATTTCCAGATCGATTGATCTTCAATAGCACTAAATGTCTCTACGACAAGATGAGATAATTGTGCGATTAAGTTACTGCGTTAAAAGCATGTTATGCGCACCCGCAACTACCAAGTATTCCATGCACAGACATACAATTAAAATAGACTCATCAAATTTACCAATCGTGTATTGTTTCGAAAATGTTGACGTAACGAGATTAATCAAGTAATAACGTAGGCTTTAAAAGCCAAGATGCACACTGTAGATCAATTTGAAGTTACAAGTATAATCAACGAAAAATAAAAGGATTGATACTGCACGAAATTAATACTCAAAAACTATCATAATTGGTAAAAAATTGAGGAAAGTTTGAATGTCCTAACGCTACGTTTTTTTTGTAGATTCTTATTTGCTCAGTTTGATCTGATAAATTTGAGTTATCATTCCATTTATCATTACCGTCTCTGTAAATATTATTAAAAGAGATAATGCTCCATGTTAACTTTTTATAATAGCTAAAGACAGTTCCCAAGCTACCTATAATTTGATCAAAGATCTTGCGACTAGCCCTTTCGTTCTGGTAATAATCTTTTGTTAACAAAACGCTCGAATATTCATAAATTAGTAATCTGTGATTCACTCATATAAATGAATGGCATAAGCCAGCTACTAGTTTTAAGGCTGTTTATAGGATATAATGAAACCAAACCTCTTACCTACTCATAAACTCATGTTAAGCTTCCGTTAACTTTACAACTGTTATCTTTATTCTCATTACTTTTTAATTTGCCTCTGCTAGGTAGAAAGAAAAAGCACAATTTAGCTGAAACAGGTCAATAACTTTCTAATAATGAGGGAGTAAATATGTAATGATCAGTCTGTGGACAGCCTCGATTGTTTTCTCCCATATGTAAATTTTCATATGAGTAGTCTATCTCGCAGTACGTCTGTCGGTTTCAGGTGTAGAACAGTATTTCACTTTCATTGATTTGCATGCCTAGTTTAATTAGCAATAAATGTCTGAGCATGTTTTTTAACTTCTTCACGTTATTCCATATGCATATGGCTATTTTTTATACCTACCCCTATTCTTCGCGAATAGAGTCGCGGGCAACAGCTAGTCTAACATATAAAAATCTCGTGTCACGGTGTTTGTTATCGAACTCCTCCAAAATGGCTTGACCGTTTTTTATTAAACTTTTTTCTCAGTATTCGGTAGGTCTGAAAATAGGTCGTAGGCTATTTTTATATCCCTATTCTTCGCGGACAAAGTCGCCGGCAACAGCTAGTAATAACTATAATAATTGAAGCCCGTAAAATTTTACAATGCCTCTCAATTTTAAAAATAAAACGTCAATTTATTATTTTAACTATTCACATTAATTCAAGAGCTCTAGCTGATAAAATTTTCTTGAAAGTGTTATATTTATTACTACTTATTTTATCACCAGTATGTATCGAGCTGGCATTTATTTTTAATTGTAAACTATCAAGTAGATAACCCGTTATAATTGTCAAGTGCATCCTAGTTGGGTGATTGTATCTTTAGCTGTGTGGGTGCGTGCGTACACTCTGGAGGTGTGAATGGCTGCGTTTGTATATAGGTAAGTGATGGCCGATGTGGGGCGTCTTCGTGGTTTTGCAACCTTGGTTATGGACTTGTTAAGAATTATGTCATAAAATGTAAATTAAAATAAAAGTGATTTCGTGACTAAAGTGACAATTTACCCGGATACCGAATGACGATGGCGAAAATTTTTACACTGGTATGTAATTTCTATTATTTTATAATTAAACGAATTATTTAATTTTACCGACCGGATTTTTTTCATAATAATAATAATCAAAACAAGAAAGGACGCGAATAATTAATGCTATTAACTATTTTCCCAATTCATGATTTTTCGGATTGATCTTTTTCATCCAAGCTTACCTGTTGTGATTTAATTTTATTACAATAATATTTTAACATTTTAGGCGCTCTTAGCGAATTTACTAATACTAACAAGTCAGGAAGACACCGAAAGCACAGATGAAGTGAAACAAATTAATCCTAATCAAGTAAGTAAAATTTTTTTACTAACAATTTTACTTAGCAAGTTAAGTATGAAGTATCTTTTTCTATTTATTTTTTATTTTCTTCAACTTCATTTTTTTATTACTTTTACGGTCATCCCGTGAAACCATATATTTCAAACTAAATACAAACTGAAATATAGATGCACAGAAAAAACCCCAGAAAAAAGACCAATGCTGGGAATCGAACCCAGGTCCTCCACTTACTTACTTTTACTTAGTGTTGTCCACCTAACCTTGTAGCGGTTCCTTACTTTTCCGTGACACATACATAGACCTCGGTAAATAATTATCGTTTGAATATTTCTAATGCATGAACTTCAAAAATACGATTGTGCAAATGAAAAAGGAAATCGTAAAAAAAGTTCTTATTCATTAGTCAGCTTACCCAATGAATATTCAGGAAACGTGTTTCGCCTTTCTGATCATCATTTAGTTTTTGTATCTTTTTTTATTTTTTTTTTGTACTATTAATAATTGATATATCGTTGAAACTTTGATTTGATTCCTAATGAAGTTACTAAAAGGCTTGTACCGGAAAATATTTAGGTAGTTATATTTCTTTTTGTTTCCGCAACCGGTGTCGTTTCGTGCATTTTTTCCTGACTGCGGCGGAACCAAAAAAAGAGTTTTAGAACAATGTTGGAGGATAATTATATCTGTATTCTTAATTTTAACTTTAATAAAAATAAAATAGAATCAATCAATTGGCGCACAGCATACTCACGGACTAAGCAAACCTGAACTTAATTTCGCAAATTAATTCTCACCTTAATGCGTATAACGTCTAAAATTCACTATCAAAAAATTATTTACCGGAACTTCAAATTCATATTCATTCACTAACTCATTAGGCTATCCGGTCGTCAATATACCTAATGACTAAATACTGCTAGTTAAAAGTAGTAAAATATTCAAAACTACGCCGGCGACACATTAAAAAGGGAACAAAATAAGATTACATTAACATACCGGTGTCGCTACAGTTTGCTATGACGAAACCCATAAGCGCCGTATTCGCGTAATACTCGCATGTCACTGGCAATTCATTAAATAAGAATATTTTGAAATGGCCACTCGCAGTAGTAGAGACATTGTAGTACCTATAGTTTTAGAAATCACAGTGACGTGATTCCGTAACAATTTAATTCCCACCGGATTACCTAATTTTTTTACCTAATATTAGTATGGCAGAGGTTGTACCTCTAGGTGAAAAACTTAAGTAAATGACCTGTTTTATGTAGTAGTAACGTGTCCATATAAACAAATGAATCCTGAGCCTTTTGCCACATAATTTTGTGTATTTTTTCTTTTTCTTTTTTATGGGGAATAAATGGTTTTTTATTTTTATTTTATTTAAATTGACTTTCCAAATTTGAAAAATAACTTACTCTCTGTATCAATTCTGTGCACACTACATACAACAGGTCTTTAAATTATGTTTTTCGCCTACAATAAGTATGAAATGTTGCACTCGAAGACATTACTAAATCCGTATTCACATTTATCTGACGTATTGCGTCCTGACGATTCTAAACAGTATCGGTTTCACAGATTTAATATGGTTGCGGTCATATTTCTCTAAAGCAGCGTGTTGTAACGGTTTGTGTTAAATGTATGTTTACCGATACAGTTTTAATTCGTCACGATACGTCAGATAAAAGTGAATGCGGATTAACTCAGATTCTATCACTCTTTGCGTTGCTTTATAAAATATTTACTTCACGCCACTTAATCGGTACACAATATCTGCACCAGGGCTTGTTAACGTTACCTAATTCACATTATGAGTAACGTTAGGAAACAGTAAAATCATAAAACCACCTTAGTAACGGTAGTAAATTATAAAGTTACTTGATAACATATCATTATTATAACTTTACCCAATTAACGTTATTTTTTATCTGTAATTTTACTTTTCATTGCAGGGCTTGTTAACGTTACCCAATTCACATTATTATAACGTTACCATGGTAACACTATTTTAATCGGTAATGCTACGTTGCCACACCGTGCTACCGATAGACGCGCTGGTTGATTGGCGTTGTTTCCATGGCTACCGTGAGCGTGCATGAAGTGAAGGAACCTACAATATATCCATCCATCAGTGAATCAAAAATAAACAAGCTGCTTAATACGTTACTACGTTACTAATAACGTTAAAAATGATTTAACGATACCTTTGACTTAACGTTAGCTCAATGTACAGCTGAAGGTAACATTACCATTTTTTACCGGTAAAAAACAGTATAAGTAACGGTACATTGGTTAACGTTAATTACAACTTAACGTTAAATCTGTCTCACAATGGTAATGATACCAACTTTTTAACGGTATTTCAAGCCCTGATCTGCACTACAATCTCTCTATGCCTATGGGTAGTTAAGTAGTGATTGATTACTTACCATTAGATGGAGACTTTCTTCTGCCTGATATTTTCATAAAAATACACCTTACAGCCGTTTGCCTCTTCAAAACAGTACAGCGACACAATGTGGGATATATTCTATGTAAAACATCATAGTTTCTTACGTTGCGGAAAGCGTAAGAAACAAAAGTTGTCTCTCGTGTGGACTTAAAATTAGCAACTCCGAGTGAACAAACTTAAGATTTATTTGAATAGACCGAAAGTTAGCCAGGTGTCCCATACGCTAATGTAGACATCAATAAAAAATATTGGCTACAGACCCTTAAGTTTTGTCATGTTCACAAGGGAGACGCAAACAAAAAAAAATGTATGACCCATAAACGTCTTTTACAAGACCTCTTTATCAGAGTATTTATTATCGGATGCCAATTAGGTACACAAAAAAATACAAATAACAGTGACAGCGATTGTAAACAAACGAAGTCAGTTTTCGCATAATGTTTTAATAGGAAATTCTTAGTCAAAGTCGCTTACAACCTGCAACATAGGAACATAATTATCATTTCTCTGGTCCAAAGACCTTTTGAGGGTTTCATATTTAACACCCAATGCCGTCTTGATAACCAATAGAGAAGGGGACTTGTGACCGGGTTTTTTAGTCCGTGCAAGTCGGACACTGTCTGGGCCCTCCATTCCCAGTTTGTCCGAAAGGATTTTTCCCGAGCACAAGTCACCCTTCCAATCCTTAAAGTAAAAACCAGCAAATACTTCGCGTCTTTGGCCCCTCTGGCGATTCATTAAAAAAAAACACCCAATTTCAACGGGAACCTGTTACTAATCTCCCGTCGTATAGTTGGTTTACTAACATAAGTATCCACTTTTCTATGCAGAGTATGGCAAAGATAGCATCATGTTAGGAGACCAACTGTATATCCCTCTGTCACGTGGCGGTATACATTTTTAACACTAATACAGTTGAAAACGAACAATAACCATCACAAAATCTACAAAAAAAATCTTAAATAAAATACTTGTTTCAATATTTTACCGCAACATAATGCACAAATAGTTATGGAAAGTGGTCATTGGATGGCGCAAGCGTTCGATATTGCCTCGCTCGATGTAGCTCACCCACTTTTCTCCGACTCGTTTAGCCGCAGTAAAAGTACTGTGTCGACTTGTTTAGGTCACTTTTTGTTTCTTTTGATGTTGGTATGTGACCTTTTTAAATATGCACGCGTACTTTAAAGACGACGGTAGTTTTTTTTTTGGCAAAAATATTTTTGTTTTGTTAAAAGTTGTAAAACAGGAAAAACCGCTACATATAATATTATATATTTATCATTACAAATATTTTTACTAGAAAATGATACACAGTTAAGCAATGAAACTCTATTTTACTTTTTTTACATTCAAGGTTTTTTTCTGTTTCTGACAGTGTTTTATATTTTTACGAATTACTTAATATGAGCTTATTTTACAGATAATAGGTGTAGCGCTTTATTTAGAATCAATTGAATTGGTATTTAAAATTTTAAATATCTAGAAAAAATATGTCAATTGTAAACTCATAAACAAAAATGTAACACGTGATAGCTAAAACTATACCTAATATACTAATACACCGTGATAAACTTAATAACAAAGTCACTGACGTATCTAGGTTAATCTACGAATCATATCACGACACAACCAAATTAAGCCTTCAATCCTCTAATTTTGATAGGCAATACATCATATCAACATTATATAACGATTATAAAACAGTTAAATAATGCGTATGAAAGTGAAACAAATGAAAGCGAAGCTGTCATTGACATTGAGTAACGCGTCGGCGCTCCTGCTCATCTTGAACTTGAGATGAAACAAGTGACATTTAGATGTTTACAAACATTTTGTTTACATCCGATGTATCAGTTCAATGCACTCTGGGTCCAATTAAATATTCTTGTTCTTCTAATTAAAGATTTTTTGATGTACTTTTTGTTAATAACACTTGCATTGCCATAAAAATTACATATCCGTACCAAATTTTAAGTCAATCCGATTGCAAGGAGTGGGTGAAATTTGACTTGCAAAATTGGATCTAACAAACGAAGAAGTAAAAACTCTAACGGTTTTCAATGATTTATGGTTTGCATTGGACATACAACGCGATTTATACCTGTCGTGATTACCTGTGATCATGTCATGACTCATGACACTGGTATATACGTTGTAATATCGAGAGTTCATTATAGGTAATCGCAGTCTACATCCCTTAGCAAACATGCCCAAATATCTGTATTTTCTTCCCTTCTCTTATCTTCGTTTCATTTAAAATTGACGGTCACTTTCGTATATTAATATATTATGTTTTACTGGGACTTGTCTTTTAGCCAAAAACATTTATGCCAATTGAATCATTTCCAAACTGTGTTTTTTTCTGAAACAGTATGAATATATTTCAGGACTATCCTTAAGTATCCTATAAGTTAGGTTAGATTAGCTTTATAACAATCCTGAAGTACTTACAATAACTAGAAATGAATCAGTTCGCAAAAATATTTTCGGCCAAAAATTATAGAACCGTTTTTAATAAATAATGATAATCGTTTTTATTTCATAATCAAGCGAGTATTGGCCCTAACAAATCTTTAGTGTTAAATGAAGTTATATAGTAGTACTAGGGGCGTTCAATAAAAAGTGAGAATGAGTATGTTATAAACAACTTTTACTAAATGTCATTTTATTTTTCGACATAGTCACCTTTTAGCATAATACACTTAGTATATCTTTTTTCTAAACTTAAAATTCCATTTTTAAAAAAGGTCTCATCTTGAGTACTTAAAAAATCTTGTACTGCAGCGACTACCGCGTCGTCGTCTTCAAATTTCTGGCCTCTCAGGTATTGTTTCAATCTCGGAAATAGGTAGAAGTCACTGGAAGCGAGATCTGGTGGATACAGAGGATGCTTAAGGATATCGAACCCAGCATCACGAATTGCAGCCATTGCAACGGCGGACTTGTGTGCCGGGGTATTGTCCTGGTGGAACAGCACAACTTTCGAGAGTTTACCTCGCCGTTTTTCGCGGATCTCATTGCGTAATGTTGCTATTTGTTTGGCGTATAATGTGCCCGTAATAGTGGCTCCATGCTCGAGATACTCAATCATTAATACCCCTTTACCATCCCAAAAAACAGAGCCCATGACCTTACCGACAGATGGGCTCACCTTGAATTTCTTCGGAGTTGGAGATGATGGCCTTTTCCATGTCATAGACTACAGTTTCGTTTCTGGGTCGTAATGATGGAGCCATGTTTCGTCCATTGTTATAAATCGCGCCAAAAAAAGTTCCCGGTCTTGCTGCATCAGGTTCAAAGCTTCTTGACAAATCTCTAGTCTAGTTTGCTTTTGCGTGTCAGTAAGCATTCTTGGTACCCAACGCGCAGATACCTTTTTCATACCCAAGCGTTCATGTAAAATATTATGCACGCTCCCCATTGAAGTCTTTACATTTTCAGCAATAAAACGAACCGTGACACGACGATCCGCCAAAACTGAGTTTTCGACTTTTCACAATTTCTTCAGTTACTGCTGTAGTAGGGCGTCCGGAGCGGGGGTCGTCCATTGTCGATGTTCTTCCACGTCTAAATTCGGCGCACCAACGTGCGACTGTCGAATACGGAGGAGCATTAGACCCTAAAGTGTCCCGCAAATCCAAATTGACTTGGTCCGTAGAAAAATTTTTCAAACACAAGTATTTGATAACGACGCGCAGTTCAATTTTCTCCATTTTCGCTAACGTACTCAATAGCATTGCAAAGAAATTACCGTATATTTTTTTAAACAAAAGACAGTTAGCTTTTTTTTTCATAGCAATTAGCTAGATAGATTAGCTCTACCGGCCAGTATTTAATTTCGTAATATTAAAAGAGTTTGCATCTCATTCTCACTTTTTATTGAACGCCCCTCGTATGAAATTACGTACCAATAAAAAAAATATGCGGAGAAAATTACACAAAAGTCAAGCTGTTAATAAATGCGCATTCCTGATAATTTATTCAGCAACTTAGCTGCAAATTTCAAATGGATGACTAAACAATGGTAATTAACTTTTGCAATGCTTTACTGATATGTTTAAAGATATGAAGAGCAAAGGCTTTGCCGCAAATGCGCAATATTTATTAAAGCATGACAATAATGTTGTGTTTTAAAATGAATTCGGAATACTTCGGAATATTTTTTTAATTGTGGTTGACAAAACGTTAATCTATATAATACAATTTTCGTTTAAAGTAAAAAAAAATGTTATTCTACATACATAAATAAGTAAATCAAACCAATCCAACCATTCTGCTAAAATAATCCTGATTAATTTTAGGAGATCTTGTACACAAAGTGATTTTTTGGCAACATTCCTATTTCGTCCACATTCCCACCTCGTCTAGAATCCCATCTCGTCTACATTCCCAACTTGTCTACATTTTCAACACGTCTACATTTCCAACTCGCCCACTATCTGAACTCTGAAGAATGATACACTTACGGACACGTGCAAGCAGTTACAGATGTACATAATAATAATAATATGTTGTAACTCATCGCTTATTAAAAATTAAAAGCTATGTAATTGAAACCGATAAGAACGTTTTTGCTAGCAAAAACACACGTAATTTTCTCATTATTTCTTAACGAGTACGGATGTATTGTTACATAAACTTATATACAAAAAACATAAAAACAATTGAGGCAAATAAAACAGCTGAGCTAGTTGTGTTTAAAAAGTCGGCCTTAAGTATGTCTACGCTCAGTGTAGAGTTCCATACTAATATGGCCGACAAATATTGAATATTAAGATTTGATAGACTATTACTCGTTAACTTTTTCGAAGCTTACTAATAGTTAAGATATTTTTCCTTTTAATTCCGTTACATGTACAACGTACCGTTGTGATTTTTTTTCACCTGCCCAAAAACAACTATTTAGTTGGAAAGATCAATGAAAGTGGATCTCTGGATACCTATTTAAATGGCTTTCAAGAACTTGCAATATTTTTGAAAAACCTATCCAACAAGACCAGACTCAGGCAGAGGTAAAAAATATCCTTTCCGCTTTATATCTCTCTACAACAAAAAAAAATGTCTTTTTATTATTTTGTCTTACGAATTTGTTGGCGTGTTTGTAGTGTTAAGAGTATTCGAGCTAAGCTACGGAAAAACGAACAAGGTGACAGACACTATGTGGTTTCCTTTTGGTCGTTTCAACTACAGAAGCCTAAAAATTAATGTTTATCTGATTTTGACTTACAGCCAACGGCTACATTCACTCAAACTATCAATTAACTTGATTATGCTACTCACATTCCATTCTCATGTAAATTATTTTTTAGATCATTTATTATTCTGAATATTAAACTACAATTACGTAGCATGCGATCATTGTCATGAGTTAAAAGACAGCTTTTGATCACGCGAGCTACCAATTCACACATTCTTTAGTTCTTTTTTGTAACGTTAATAGTTTAATCGTTGGTTTCAAAGAAACGGTCGGTAAAATTTATATTTTTTATTTTCAGGAAAATCCTAGTTATTCATTCAGCTATGGAGTGTCAGACGCAAGTACTGGAGACGTGAAATCAGTGTGGGAGGCCAAAAACGGTGATACTGTTACAGGTATTAAACAAAATAGTTGGTAATTTATTAACCTACTGTTTAATACTCTTAGCCGATGAAGAAGTTCTCAGTGACGTCTGCGATCACAAGTGAACTGATAGCCAGAATTCATACTTATTTAATCTTATTTATCACTAGCTTTTGCCCGCGACTTCGTCCGCGTAGAATTCCCATTTGTGGTAAAGCTTCTTCATCTCTTTCATTGTATAAAACAAAAATCCGGCAACGGCAACATCCATCATTATTATCAATTCATCATTTCATCATCATCACATCAGTATCAGTTAGGGAATATAATAAATCCCGTTTATTCTCTATCCCGTGGGAATTTCAACAAATTTGTCCTTATTCTATGCAAATTTTCGCTTATTTTTATCCCGCGAGAATTTTGCATTTTCCCCGAGAAAAAGTAGCCTATGTCCTTAAAGGAGTAGCTTTCTACCGGTAAAAAAGTTTTAAAATCAGCCCCGTAGTTGAATTCACTTATTTTTTTCCCGTGGGAATTTTGCTTTTTCACGGAGAAAAGTAGTCTATGTAAATAATGGTTGGTGTAGCTTCCCATTGGTGAAAGAAATTTTCAAATCAGCCCTCAAGTGATATTCAGCATAGCATACCAATAAAGGATAGTGTAGCTTTCTATTGGTCATTTTTTTTAAACTCTTCATACCGCGGGAATTTTGCATTTATCCGGAAAATAGCATCCTATGTTAATCAAGTACAGTGTATCTTTTCTATTGGTGAAAGACATTTTAAAATGAGCTCCGAAGTTGAATTTTTTTTTCTATCCCTTGGGAATTTTGCATTTTCCCGGAAAAAGTAGCCTATGTCAATAAAAGATAGTGTAAATTTTTAATGGTAAAAGATTTTTTTTAATCGGCTCGGAAGTTTCAGAGATTATCTATCCCACAGGAATTTCCAAAAATCGTGCAATAAGTTTTTTTGCTGTTATGTATGACCATTTACGTTTATACTGAATTGGAAAAGTTTAGTAATTGTAGTTACGGAGATAGGATCCAGTTGATTTGAGTATATAAATCCTGATTTATCCCATGGGAATTTTGAAAATTATTGAAATTAGCTTTATACCTATTCTAATAGTCTACTTGCATGCCCAATTTGAACAGTTTATTTTCGTTATGGGGATAGATAGGGTCACTCTTGATTGATGAAATATATACATCCCGTATATTCCTTATTCCGTGGGAATTTCGGAAACTTCTTTCTTATCGGATGCCTACGTCATACAAAGAACACATCCTCCAAGTTTCAGGTCCCTACATACAGCGGTTTAGGCTGTGCGTTAATCCGCCAGTCAGCCATTTAGGACTACAGGACAAAGCATTTTATATGTATTTGCATTGCACCAAGCTTTTATGCGAGTTCAACAATGATGTTTGAATACTCAATTCGATTTTATTCGAAAAAGGTTGAACTCACATAAAAGCTTCATCATCATCATCATCATTTCAGCCGTAGGACGTCCAGTGCTGGACATAGGCCTCCCTCATTGACGCCCAATCACCCACCCTGAACCTGCGGCCTTCACCAAAACGTCCGTCCATCTCGTTGGTGGACGTCCCACGTTGCGCTTGTAAAAGCAAAAGCTTGGTGAAATGCAAATAACTATTATAATTAGTTATTATCAGAGATCAGATTAGGAAGTGGTTGACAAACGTAGACAAATGGTTTGCAAATTTTGAAGTTTCGTTTCGTTTACATTGTGTCAAAATAAAAAGTAATTTAAATCAAAAGCACTAATATTGATATCAACTTCGAAGCAAATCATCCCCAAAATAACTTTCTACTCCTTTTTAACCCCGTCAAGGGATGAATTTCAATAAAATACGAAACACGTCTTCCATAAATTCTGTTATAGAATGTTTATGCAAAATTTGAAGTAGATTAGACCAAGGAATCACGTTGTCCCATACAAACTTTGCCCCCCTTTTTTACCCCCTTAGGAGTAGAACTACGAAAAATCCTTTCTTATCGGATGCCTACGTCATACAAAGAACACACCCTCCAAGTTTCAGGTCTCTACGGTCAGCGGTTTAGGCTGTGCGTTGATCCGTCAGTCAGTCAGGACAAAGGATTAACGTAACTTTACTGTTTATCAGGTGAAATGGTGAATGCGAATCAGAATCGTATAAACAGGGGCGCTAGTGATAGTGCGCTAGGCGCCAATGTGGTCTACGACAACGTTAAGCTTGAGAGACCTTCTTCCAGGTTCTCATCAGAAAGAAGCATAATCATCTCTTTTTTTTATAAGCGATAGTCTCTTAGATCTAAAGTTGCCAGCGTTAACCGATATTACTGTCATCTTACGTCGCCACTGATTCTGGTTAAACTCACTAACTGTGCTCCGAAGTACGAGACCTGTTCATTTGGTAGCCCTTGATTATAACTAGTTTCACCTATTCCAAATAATCATAAGCCTTCTCTTTACAGGCCATTACACCGTGGTTGAACCAGATGGTTCCATCAGATCAGTAGAATACTCCGCAGGACCTGAAACTGGCTTTCAAGCAACAGTTAGTAACGATGGTGAACCAGCACAGAAAACTGGTCGCAGCATGTTCGAACAAAAATCTCATAGAGACTACGAGAAGTTTTACGATTATTCCGAAGACGAAGAAGAAGAGTCCTATTTACCCCCTGGAAGGAAAAAGTCAAAGCATCCGTTTGACTCGCTGTTCAAAGATTATTCACTGACAAAGCGACCGAAGCATCCAATGGATTTAGATTCTAGTGATTTCACCCACAGTATTACTATAAAACATCCACTCGACGATGCTGGAAATGAGCCCCATAGTCACCAAGGAATCAATTATGATCCGAATTGCAAAACAAAACATAACAAAGAAAGTAACAACCTCTACGCGAATTTGGCAGAGCTGAATTTAAGGAACAAATATACTAGCAATAAACATTATCCAACTACAGCGTACGGGTTCGACATAAACAACTCAGCTTCTAATTATGAATCGGAGAAACTAAGTGCTTATAATTACGGTACGCTACCTAGTAAGTTCCCAGGGTACACAGAATCAGAAATCAGACAGTTAGCCAACAAATACAAGGAACGTCCCAATTTTGAAAATGATCCTTACGTACCTGATATTCCATTTGCAGACAAATATTACCCAGATCACATCCCAACACGGTCTAAGAAAAAAAATAGACCAGTCAAAACACCAGATTACAGTAACCCTAGTGATAACTTAGACGATTATATATTAGTTCCAAAGAAGAAATTTAGGAAACCGCCGAGAATAACAGACGATTATAGACAAGAAGATGAGGATTACGGGCGTCCAAATTACTCTGATGATGACGATGAAGACGACGACGACCGTCACCAACTACCAAAGAAAGGAGAGAATAAAGTTATACGCAAAATTATAAAAAAACGACGGCCGCCGGTCATAAATCTATTAGATATTCTTGATATTTAATTTGGTTATAAGTGACAAAAAATTAAGAATGTTGACGTTTGGTTTCATAAAGGCAAAATTTAATCCATGGTATGCTACAAGCGTTTCAGGGGCGTACAATCGATCTAGCTTGGTCTTACCCCTTGGGGAACGTGTGTTTTTGAGTTTTAGCATAAAAGGAGCTCCGAGCAAAGCTCGACCACCCAGGTATTACTAATAAGTATGAAAAAAGAAAGGCTAAATAGGGTCTAAATAACTTATTATTAGTATTGTATAAAATGTAAAGTTAGTGACGAACTTTGGAAAACCACGACAAGATTTGCGGTATCTTTTGAATCGTAAGTGTAGTAATAGTCCGTTTTGGAACATCGATGTAATTATCCAAATAAAACGAATACGAATTGATGTAACCTTTTATTTCAGTACAGCAAATAAAGTTACTTTGAAATGTATATGTAACTGGCTTTAATCCGTGGATTCGCCCGCGTTAGACATACCTACCTTCAAGAGAAACATTTGCAATCGGAAAGTTTGGCCCGAAAAACGGTACAATACGTTTACTTTTAGTTTACCACTGACAGATTACTTGCCTTCATTTCATTTCCAACTTTGACACCATACAAATAAAGTAGTTGTTACAAAATCTGCAAACGTGGGTAACAGTATTCTAAAATTGGATTTATTTGTTGGTCGTTAAAGTTGAATATGAAATGAAGGCAAACCATCTGTCGGTGGTAAACTTTATGTAATTTTACTGTAACGGTAATATTTTTGAAGCACAACGTTCACTCAGACAACACCATCTATTAATTGCAGACGAAGCTAACACATCATTTTGAATACCTAGTTACTTACCTCAACGTTCTAACGTTCTTGCACAGCGCTGTGGCGCTTTGTATTCTTGTTCAAATTTAAAACATTATCTTTAGGGAACGCATTACCGGGATATTCAGTATCCTGTTTCAATCGAGATTTTATTTTATCTGTACGCCAAGTTTTATCTAATTCATTTTACCGTTAATGTGTGATTAATTACAAACATCGAAACATCTTCATAAACTTTCTTTTTTTTAATATTAGTAGAATGTTAAAACTTTTTAAACTTTGTTATGACACTCTTTTTTTTACCTAATGATTGACGTGTACAAAGGCACGGCTAAGAGCTAGTATATCGTAAAACTCAATATCCTGTTAGCGACATTCTATTGTTTCAAATACCGATCATGAACCAAATTAAGATTACTGGCAGCAAGCGTTTTAAGAAAATTAATGGTTATAAAATTAAAATCTAAACTTTCTCAAATGTTTCTCTAAACAATGCCGTGTACGCGTTACTAATGATTTTCGGTGAACTGTATCAGTCGTGCCGGCGCTTGCGCAAGCAATCTTCAATGATAGCGAAAGTGCCAATGCCTTAGCAACGAGCGAGTGGAAGTTATTACGTCACAAGGACGTTGGGTTATTTTAAACTTATGAATCAACCTGGTTCGGTTACATTTATGGATCATTGTTTTTAGGAGTTTGTAGTACTACAAAATGAAGTCTATACTAATTATAATTATCCTCATCATCATTTCAGCCAAAAGATGTAAACTGCTGAACCTAGGTCTCCCCCAAGGCTCTCCAAACAGATCGGTCCTACGCCATTCGCATCCAACGCGTTCCCGCAACCTTAACCAGGTCGTCGTCTATTTGTCTCTCAAGATAAAACTTTTTTCTGGCTGGTTACACAAATTTGAATATTTTCTCTTTTGAAGGGAGATATAAAGCTGGTATCGATAACATACACATCAGCTATTGAATATGAATAAAATATACAGTGGTTTGAAAGTGAATATTCATATAAAAACCTAGGTGGTAAAAATTTATAGGATACATCCTGTTGAGATTGAATTATGAAATGTGTCAAGAAATGGTTTCAAAGAAACCATTAGGTAAGTCCGAAAATCGCTGATCTGTAACTTTGTTCTTCATATTAGTTTAAGTAAGTGTAAAATTTTTGCTGTTCGAACTTTATATGGAACTGAACGCTAGTCTGAGTCGCCGTTTGTCTGTTTGTTTGTCACAGGGCTGTATCTCAAGATCGCCATAGGTAAATAGCTAAAATTTATACGTAATGTATATTTCCATTGCCGCTACAACAACAATATGATACAAATTAGCTAGTTGTAACTATAATTAGCTAAATATAAAATGACCCTACCTGCGTACATTTTTCTTAAAAACAGGCTCTGCTAACACTGGATTTTTATAGATACGGTCGCTCATAGCATATATTTTGACATACCTACCAATTTATACGGGACTATCAGTACGCGAGTCCAATTCGCACTGAGCCGGTCTTTTGTCTTCCTCATTTTCAATAGAAAATGGCAGATAGCAATAACAAAGTGAGTAACACCTGTACTTAAATGCGGTTAATTTTACTGGCTGTCGCGGTGATTAATGAAGTATTTAGTTGTTCCTATTAGGTCGGTTACGTGAGGCATCAATACGTTTGTATAACTCGGACATACTATTAATCAATACATTGAGTTATAGCTGCATTTGTTACGTTCATGTTTATTTGTTTGATGGATTTTTTTTATGAAATAGAAGCGGCACGCCTGTTTCTTTGCACGATTTAATTCAATGCATTGAGTGAAAATACAAAAGAAAACAAATGTTATGCAATCTAATTAATGCGTTACAATGTCTTGTGGTGATGATAGGCCACAATACCTACAGTCAAATAAACTACATTGGGTACCAGGTCAAAACCTCTTCATCATCATCAATAACGTCATAATTGGTATCCCATAATACAGACCTAAAAAATAAACGTGAATTGATTGTGAAAAGGCAAGTGAGTCAATCTCCCTCGACGATTTCAAACGACTAAAAAATTCGAATTCAAAGAACTTTAACATTTTACTTGATTTTACTTTAAGTACGAAAACCAAAATATAATTAGAAAACTAGAACTAAATACAACTTAAACTAAAACTAAGAAGTAAAAATATCGTCTAAATTTTCCGCCACAGGCATAGACCCCAAGACACTGGCCGCGTTACCTCTCTGAATTGCTATTTTACTTTTAAGATAAGTTTAAAACCAAATTCATGTAAACAAAATGTTGAAACTGGAGCGGATCTGATAATAATGTGAAAGTGTTTCTTCATTCACTTTAAAAACTGACAAGTAAAGGTTATCACCATTGGGATTACATCGAACTTTGCCGACCTTAATTACTAAACGTAATTGTGGAATTAACTAAAATAAGAAAGTGATTGAGTTGACGTTTACGCGGTTCTTTGCGGTTATGTATTCGCGTCGTGCACGCACACTATCCTAGGGTTGACACGTACAACATTTTTTAAAGAAAAAAAAACATGTCATTTTACATTAAAATAAATAATTAAGTAGTTAAAACAAAAACTAAAAAATACGCTTTCATAGAAAATCCAACTAAAAAAACAGAAAATAAATTTGAATTAAGAACAGTGTAATTTTTTTTTATTTGTAAGCAATTAATATATATTATTGTTATATCAAAATCAAAATTTGTTAACAATACTAAATATTGATAAAACAAATAATAGTTTAAAATATTTGATTGTAAAATAAAAAAAGCGTGGGGTGCATGGTATCAATTGTTAGAAATATTTTATTGACAGATAGGTATGAGTAGAAGGATTATCATTTTGTTAATATCTTAAAAAGCACCCCACGCTTTTTTTTATTTTACAATAAAATATTTTAAACTATGTTTTGTTTTACTAGAATAATAGTAAAAGTAAAATAGTATAAGGTGTTTTGTACGGAACCCTAAAAAGACTACCTCTTTTTCATAAAAGGAGACAGTCTATAGCTATGTTTACCTAACAAAATCTTAACGAAAGTTTATGAATAAGATATTTGGTTAGTTATTGGTGATACACGACATAACGCAATGGTATTATTTTTGAAGTGAAACTTCTAATGCGACTTCCAACAAGCGTTGCGTTAAATACGCAACGCAACGCAAGTTGACGTTTACGAGACGTTCGCATTGTATATATACTAACGGATGTTAAAAACTTCGTCAGTGCGATCCAGAACAATTGCGTGGTTTAGTATGAAAACTTGTAAAAATCAAGACTATTTTAATGGTAGATCGTAGAATAAAGTATTTTAAACGTATTTAGTAAAAAAAAGTATTGAATATCTTTGAGAATAACAAAAAATCAAGAAAAAATATTGAAAATAACGTGCGCACGAGGAGCAACGCCATCTAGCGACGAGTTATGTAACTTGTTTCGCTAATTTGTATGAGACTTGATAAAAGCGCCATCTAGTGAGTATTTTAAACACATAGATGCATAAGTAAATTTAGTTCTTCAAGTTATTGCAATAAGGTTCATATCTATATATATAAAATTCTAAACAGACTGACTGACTGACTGAGTGACTGACTGTTGATATATCAACGCACAGCCCAAACCACTGGACCTAGAGACTTGAAATTTTGCACATAGATACCTTATACAATGTAAGCATTCACTAAGGAAGGATTTTTGGGAATTCCCACGGGAACGGGAAAAAACGGGATTTATAGATTCGATTCCGAGTGACCGTATCTCAGTAACTATAATAACTAGACTCTTCAAATTTGATACACAAGTAGGTATTACAACAATGAAAACATCTATTTCAGGATTTTTCAAAATTCCCACGGGATAAGGAATAAACAGGATTTATATATTCAGTTCAACGGAATCCTATCAACTATAATTACTAGACTCTTCAAATTTGGCATAGAAGTAGGCAATTATAATAGTAAAAAACAGTTTTAAGGATTTTTGGAAATTCCCACGGGATAAGGAAAAACGGAATTTTTCGTTTTACTGGTCGTAGAAAGCTGAAATTCGGCATGAAGGTTGCTTGGGGAGTGTAGAGGAGCATTGTGAGTGGAGCATTGTGAGAGGAATTTCCAAAATTCCCACGGGAACGGGAAAACACGGGATTTATAGATTCGATTCCGAGTGACCGTATCTCAGTAACTATAATAACTAGACTCTTCAAATTTGATACACAAGTAGTAGGGTGTTTCATTTATCAAAATTTTTGATTTTTCTTTGACTTTGCTCGAATTCTTGTTTCCACTCATATGTAAAGTTCACACGCCAAAAATCAGTAAAATCGATTATCATCTAAAGGTTGCACAGTTTGATGACTTTTATGTCAAGTAATTGATATCGGTGTATTAGACTTATTAGAGGATAGCAAAATTTTCAAATTTATTATCTGAATTGGAGGGTTATAAGTGATTTAAGTGTGTCGTTTAAAAGATTGAAGCATATTTTAACGTAAATAATAATATGAATACTTAGTCAACGACGAATTCGGTTACTCGAGAGGTTTCCTTGTGATATTTGTTTAGGAGCTGAACTTCCTTCCAAGGAACAAGTGCTGTTGAAACTCTTTCGGACGCCACTAAGTAGACAAGTATTAAACTGCAAGAAGTGTGGAAAAAGACTAATATATATGTCAAGACAGTAACTGTTTGAGCTACATTTAATAACTTTATAAGGAACACTTACCATAATTTGTTAACGTTTTCCTTAGAAATTACCCGAAAGCGTAAGAGACAAGACAAAGTGGATGCTTATAAAATGTAGCATTATAAATCGATTAAAGAAATCAACATGACAGTGACCTTGGACCAAGAACGCCCTTCATTAAGTAGTCATCAAGTCATGAAGACGATGAAAATAATTCTATTCTCTGTACCACCAGCAAAAATGTCAAGTCCTCTTTATAAGTAAACTAAAATTTCTCGATTGGAAACTCATAGCTGCATAGGACCGCTCGACTCGGCAAGCTAGTAGATACTTCGTTTATTACAGCTGTTAAAAGCCTTGGTCACGATGTCTCAGATGTTTTTATATTGCCGTCTACTATTCATCGAGCTCGGGTGACCAAAAGAAGCGAAATGGCTCAAAAAAATTATCATCATCCACCTTTACTCTAACATTGAAACAGTAAATTGTTACCATCAATCGTATCCTGTAAGATTCTAGAAGACAGAGTAACTATTCTTTATTTAATGATTCGATCAGAGACGAACAGCAGAAACAAGCATGCAACAGAAAATGCGTGGACAAGCGAACCAAAGATGAGGTTGGAACTTGTGTAGATTAAGTAGTAAATTGTTTATTGAGTACTTAATGTTCTATTTTATGCTTAATTTAATTTTCTTTCACTTAAAAACGATGTGTTGCTACCAAATTGTGCTATTTTTAAATAAAAGTAATTACTTCTTTTTTTGATTCTTATTTAGAGCTGTTCATTCTGTGCAACCTCTAAACATGGTCCAATCCAAAATAAATTTGGAAAATATTCTATTAACATAAGCTAGAACCGGAAGCTGAGCAAAGTCAGAAAAAATATCACAAAAATTTTTTTCACCTACAAAAGTGAAACACCCTTACAAGTAGGTATTACAATAATGAAAACATCTATTTCAGGATTTTTCAAAATTCCCACGGGATAAGGTATAAACGGGATTTATATATTCAGTTCAACGGAATCCTATGAACTATAATTTCTAGACACTTCAAATTTGGCATAGAAGTAGGTAATTATAATAGTGAAAAACTGTTTTAAGGATTTTCAGAAATTCCCACGGGATAAAGAAAAAACGGGATTTATCGTTTTACAATACAATACAATACAATGACTCTTTATTGTACACCAGGAATAGTAAGCAATACAGAAAACAGGTACACAGAGAGTAAGCTACAAGGTAAGCAATAGGTTTTACTGGGTTTACTGGTCGTAGAAAGCTGAAATTCGGCATATAGGTTGCTAGCGGAGTGTAGAGGAGCACTGAGAGAGGACTTTCCAAAATTCCCACGGGAACGTGAAAAAACGGGATTTTTCGTTTTACTGGTCGTAGAAAGCTGAAATTCGGCATGTAGATTGCTTGGGAAGTGTAGAAGAGCATTAAGAAAGGACTAACCAAAATTCTTACGGGAACGGGAAAAAACGGGATTTTTCGTTTTACTGGTCGTAGAAAGCTGAAATTCGGCATAAGGTTGCTTGGGGAGAGTAGAGGAGCATTGAGAGAGGACTTTCCCAAATTCCCACGGGAACGGGAAAAAACGGGATTATTCGTTTTACTAGTCGTAGAAAGCTGAAATTCGGCATGAGGTTGCTTGGGGAGTGTAGAGGAGCATTGAGAGAGGACTTTCTAAAATTCCCACGGGAACGGGAAAAAACCGGATTTTTCGTTTTACTGGTTGTAGAAAGCTGAAATTTGGCAAGTGGGTTCCTTAGGGAGTGTAGAAGAGCATTAAGAGAGGACTATCCAAAATTCCTACTGGAACGGGAAAAACGGGATTTTTCGTTTTTCTGGTCGTAGAAAGCTGAAATTCGGCATGAGGTTGTTTGGGGAGTGTAGAAGAGCATTGAAAATTAATGACATCATCGATCGGTGCGACTATTCATCTAATTAATAAGACAATGTCAGACAACTTTTGGTCAAGCACGACATAGTTGTCTATATTCGATAGAATACCAGACACAACCAATTTAAAACAAAAATCATCAAACCACTAAATATACAACACGAGTATCGAATACTTACACAAGTACATTAACGGGTTGAAGTATCATCCAGGAACTATTCAATAGCTATCCATTAGCTAATTCGCGTACATCTAACAAATTTAGCCAATTTCCAATTTTCGTTAAAATGCAACAAGGAAGGTAAAACCATCTCCTCTAAAACCGACCGCTTAACGACCGCTTTAGCCTAGTTGGTAGTGACCCTGCCTACGAAGCAAGAGGTCCTGGGTTCAAATCCCGGTAAGGGCATTTATTTGTGTGATGAGCACGAATATTTGTTCCTGAGTTATGGATGTTTTCTATGTATTTAAGTATTTATTTGTCTATATAAGTATGTTTATCCGTTGCTTAGTACCCATAGCACAAGCTTTGCTAAGCTTACTTTGGGACTAGGTCAATTGGTGTGAATTGTCCCATGATATTTATTTATTTATTTATTTAACTACATTTTTCAATTGTTAGAATCATGACGCCCTGAAATATTTTACCATTAAATATCACAATGTCTTCCCTTGAATTAATCAATCAATCATTCAAATTAAGACCGAATTCACCTAGTCTCATCCATAGCTTAGCAGCCGATTGCCAGATGCTATCTGACCAACGAACCGCTGGTCTGCCTATTGACCTTCGATGCGACTGTGGCCACCACTCTGTAACCACCTCGGACTATGTATCGTCCGCCCGTCTTTCCAAGTGTCCCACCATCTCCACTTCACTCCTGTTGTCTTGTTTCCAATGCCTAAATTCTTGTTTGGTTCCGAATTTCAGATTTTCATACAGATATTTTTATTACATTTTTATGAATGAGTGAACAAAGAATCACGATAAAAAAAAGCACGTTTAAGCTATCAAATGTCACGAGCATTTATGGTATGAAAATATCATTAAAAAGAGTATATCAACCCTACACTGGCCATTCACCGGTGGGTGCGGCCATGACACGGCCGGCATTGTCGCAATGCGCAGGAGTGTATTCCACTCCAGTTTCAGTTTTTGCTCCATTTAAAGGTATTGGAATTCATCGAGCTGTTGAAAGATAATTAATCAATGTCGAATGGTTCAACACTTGCGTTTAAAAATGGCAAGTGGTCAGATAGGTTTTTTTTGGTATTGTTAGATATTTAAGAACGATTGCCTTAGAAACTTGTATAACACTATTTTTAATTGCAAGGCAATAGTAAAACCTGTAAATTTGGATCAAACTTTAATTAAGTAATAACAGAGGTTTTTTTACAAATTCTACTCAAGCACTGTCATCACCTTCATTCAACTACTTACCGTTGAAATAAAAAAAAATAAACAAGATGTAGATGACCAGTTGATTCGGGATCATTGTGAAATCATGCTACAACATAAAATGATGAAAAGATATGTATTGACGGGCACTGGACCAGAGGCAGACCAAAACGGAGACGGTAGGATCATTTGGATGGTTTTGCCACATTTTGGCAAGATTTTGTGAAGAATACGAACGGGTGGAAAGAGAAAAGGAAGGCCTTTGCCGTGGGACGTCCATTAAGATAATAAAAAAGTGAAAATTTTGAAGCACCACGCCTACAGTTACTCAAAAATGTCTAACAGCTCTTGAACTGCAACTTCATGATAGTTTTTGTAATGTGCAGTCACTTCCGCCACAAAAATATGTTTTTTTTTTCATCATAATTAGTAATTACAGAGCAAGAAAGAAAAAGGACTAAGCGATTTAGACAAAAGTGCGCTTTAAATTAACCGCCGTAACCTATCAAGACATGATTGACGCAATTAAAAAAAAAAGTCCAATGACTTAATTATAGATTGATATCGCTCACTTAAGATTGTAATGAATGATTGTCTTGATCATTCAACTTAATGTAGTAATGAGAGGGTAGAGAACTTTGGTGAAAGGCAATTCAGACTAGAGCACAGTGGAACAAACTGAACGCCACGCGTCTTTGGAACTGTAGTTTGTCTCCCGATTTGTCCACTAGTTGTCTTGCAAATCTTATACAATTACACTAACAGCTGTTGATAAACATAAAGTTTATGCAGGGAATAAACTTATCGTAAAAGCTAAACTTGTAGCTACAAAGGCAGCAAAGCCGCCACGAGCGACTGAATTTAATGTTTTACTTTATAACACCTTTTATATTCTTAATAGAATAAGGTATTACAAAGTAAGTAATTTCTGTAGTTTATTACAAGAAATTAGAAATACACTTATTATGTATTAAATATGCAAGACTCGAGCACAAAGCATTCGTATTTCTCATACAAAAATGTGCCCCGACTGGAAATCAAACGCGGGACCTCAAGCTTCGTAGTACGTTCCCTAACCACTAGGCTATCCGGTCACGTAGATAATTAAATATGAGTTAAAATTGCGAAAGTTTGAAACATTATTGACCGAGCAAGTGCAAAGTATAGGTATGTCTGACCGGATGTCCGGTTACTCTCCTACCGGTCACATTTTTCAACCAATTCTCGTTAATTTTTGTGAGCAAGTTCAATTATAATAATGGGCTTTTTTGTCAACTCACTTTTTAGACTCAAAACTGCAGTGCATCATAATTCAGCCATTTTGAAAAACACGCGAGGTTTCCAGGCTCACATAGCCACTAAGTTTTTACAAAGTTATCATCATCATCATCCCAACCTATATACGTCCCACTGCAGGCCACAGACGTCCTCTCAGAATGACTTTTTACAAAGTAACTGCAATAAAACACCCAAATAATTTTATTCAAGGATTAAAATGAGTTTTTTTTAACTTCGGTCGCGTAAATATGTTACCTACACGATATTCTAAAAATATGCAATAAGTCTATTGGACCTTAAAGCGACACTTATTATTGCATACACCCTAAAATTATGACTCAGAGAAGTCTCGCTACAATTTATCGACATAAATATTCAGCGCAATTATTATAATAGTGGCGTTGACTAACTTCCAAATTGAGGCTATTTGAATATAGGTACAACTGATATGATAGAGGCATAGAATTGGGGATGTCTATTTTTTTTGCAATGTATAGTAATTCGAAAACCATTCCGAGATAAACGCTTTTAAACTCGTTTTCTGTAGTTATTTAATTTTAATATTATGTAATGAATTTATTACATAATAAATAAGCAATGACCTTCATTTGACATTGGTGTAAATTACGTGACCGGTCCAAGTCGTACTTTATTATGTGTGGTTAGAATTACTCACAATTTACGCGTGGATTATACTACGGAGTTTGATTTGGACCCGCTGTCTGGCATCTAACACTTTGACAGCGCCAGTAAAGTGACACCAGTTACAGTGTACCACTACGCAAAAAATAATTAAAAGGGGTCGCCTTATCGTACGCATTTAGATAGATTTAGAATTTGGCGGCCCTCAATTATAATCTGACGTCATCAACCAAAATAGTTTCAATAATTAATTATGAAAAAAGTAGTGAACTAAATGACAAAATATTGAAATTAGTTTCTTATAATTGACTTTTCTATACAAAAAAAATATAAAAACCACTGTTAATTTTTTTTAGACATTCCCAATTAAGCAGGTACAGTCGCCGTCATAAAAATCGGAGCTGCCTGGCTGCTAGAAAATAACTGAAGAGCATCATAATTTTAAATAGCGATAAAAAATAGCGATTCGTCAGATCCATTGTTTATGACGGCAACTGTGCCATAGGTATCTTTACCTAATACATAATATATTCAGCGCCAAGAAAATAATCACTCGTTCCCTAAATATCAGAATTGAAAAATACTAGATTGCGGACTTACCCTATTTCTAAAATACCAAATTCCCAGAATATCAGACTTTCCTGTTATCGTGTTTTTCTCTATATCGGATTGCCAAAAAAGCTTGTTTCCAATACACCATCCATTGAAAACCGAATTCCCATAATACCAGATAGTGAAATCACCAGGCTCGTCAGGCAGGTCGTGGTCGTCGTGGGGAGGCCAGGGGGTCGTGTTTTATGAGCCTGGTGATTTCACTATCTGGTATTATGGAAATTCGGTTTAGAATGGAACATGGTGTATTGCAAACAAGCTTTTTTGGAAATGCGATATAGAGAAAAACACGGTAAAAGAAAGTCTGGTATTTTGGGAATTTGGTATTTTAGAAATAGGGTAAGTCGGCAATCTAGTATTTTGCAATTCTGATATTTAGGGAACGAGCGAAAATAATTCCTAGGTACTAGTCTTATATCAAAATTTAGACTCTAAAACAAACTGATGAATAATTTTAGACAAGGAGATTAAAACATTCTAACATCGAAATCAATATCTTAATTACAGATACTTACCAGATATTGAACACAGTTTTGAAATATCAAACATACCAATGACCTAAACTATTAACAGAAATTATCAAGTCTTGAAATTTTATTCAACTATAAAATATAAGTGCTGCATTCGAAGGAATGCAGGCAGCTCCACTTTTAAAATGCCTTTCGTTATTAACGTATCGTACTACTTTTTAATTGAAAGTATTCTGACCTTTAACACTTTTATGTGGTATCAAGTGCTTGAATTTTAATGATTCTGATCAGAAATTATGTAAGTTTTTTATTAATAACAATCTTAATATATAAAAGAAGAAACTGACTGACTGACTGACATATCAACGCACAGCCCAAACCACTGGGTCTAGAGATTCCAAATTTGGCATGTAGGTTCCTTATAAGGTCTAGCGGTGCACTAAGAAAGGATTTTCCAAAATTCATTCCCTAAGGGGGTGAAACGGGGGTCCAAAGTTTGTATGAGGAAACAAGATTAGTTCGACTATTTTATTCGAAACTAGCTTTTGCCCGCGGCTTCGCTCGCGTGTACTATGAGTATTACAAAGAACCAAGATATCAAGCAACCAAGCATACAGGCAAGCAAGCAAGCAGGTCCACAATTGACCGAGAAATCGGTGAATATACCTACATAAAAAAAAAGTGGAATGCATAACCTCCTCCTTTTTTAGAAGTCGGTCAAAGAGCCCTTTGCGACCTAATTACAGTATAAACTTATGAATTTTGAAATTTTAGCTTTCTACAACCAGTAAAACGCAAAATCCCGTTTTTTCCCGTTCCCATAAGAATTCGGGAAATGTTTTCTTAATGCTCCCCTACACTCCCCAAGGAACCCACTTGCCAAATTTAAGCTTTCTATGACCAGTAAAACGAAAAATCCCGTTTTTCCCGTTCCCGTGGGAATTTTGGAAAGTCCTCTCTCAATGCTCCTCTACACTCCCCAAACAACCTACATGCCGAAATTCAGCTTTCTACGACCAGTAAAACGCAAAATCCCGTTTTTTCCCGTTTCCGTGGGAATTTGGGAAAGTCCTCTCTCAATGCTCCTCTACACTCCCCAAGCAACCTACATGCCGAATTTCAGCTATCTACGACCAGTAAAACGACAAATCCTGTTTTTCCCGTTCCCGTGGGAATTTTGGAAAGTCCTCTCTCAATGCTCCTCTACACTCCCCAAGCAACCTACATGCCGAATTTCAGCTTTCTACGACCAGTAAAACGAAAAATCCCGTTTTTCCTTGTCCCGTGGGAATTTCCGAAAATCCTTAAAACAGTTTTTTAATATTATAATTACCTACTTCTATGCCAAATTTGAAGAGTCTAGTAATTATAGTTCATAGGATCCCGTTGAACTGACTACATAAATCCCGTTTTTTCCTTATCCCGTGGGAATTGTGAAAAATCCTGAAATTAATGTTTTAACTAATTTAATACCTACTTGTGTATCAAATTTGAAGAGTCTAGTTATTATAGTTACTGAGATAGGGTCACTCGGAATCGAATATATAAATCCCGTTTTTTCCCGTTCCCGAGGAAATTCCCAAAAATCCTTCCTTGGTGGATGCCTACATTGTATAAGGTGTCTATGTGCAAAATTTAAAGTCTCTAGGTCCACTGGTTTGGGCTGTGCGTTGATATATCAACAGTCATTTAGTTTATTTAGACATTTCGCACCCCATCCAGGGAGATGGTATTTTACGTCTGCCACGTCGAATTTTAAAACCGTTGTTGTTTTCACAACCAGCGATGTTGTGAAAACAACATGTTGATTTTCAGACTTTGTTACCCCTTTCCCCACTTTTAGGGGTTGAATTCTCAAAAAACCTGAAACACGTGTTTACTCATTTATCATTAGGAGTATTTTTGTGAAGTTTCGAATAAAATAGTCAAACTAATCTTGTTTCCCCATACAAACTTTGGACCCCCGTTTCACCCCCTTAGGGAGTGAATTTCGAAAAATCCTTTCTTAGTGCACCCCTAGACCTTATAAGGAACCTACATGCCAAATTTGGAATCTCTAAGCCAAGTGGTTTGGGCTGTGCGTTGATATGTCAGTCAGTCAGTCAGTCAGTCAGTCAGTCAGTTTCTTCTTTTAAATATTAAGACTTCACAGAAGTACTCCTAATGATAAATGAGTAAACACGTGTTTCAGGTTTTTTGAGAATTCAACCCCTAAAAGGGGGGAAAGGGGTAACCAAATCTGAAAATCAACATGGGTGTTGTTTCTATGGTTTATCGGGTCGCTGGTTATGAAAACAACAACGGTTTTAAAATCCGATGTGGCATACATAAAATACCATCTCCCTAGATGGGGTGCGATGGGGTTGAAATGTCCTAGATATTCATGTTTAAAGTGTCCTAGAAACTTGAAATTTTGCACCTAGATACCTTATACAATGTAGGCATCCACTAAGGAAGGATTTTTGGGAATTCCCGAGGGAACGGGAAAAAACGGGATTTATATATTCGATTCCGAGTGACCCTATCTCAGTAACTATAATAACTAGACTCTTCAAATTTGATACACAAGTAGGTATTACATTATTTAAAACATTAATTTCAGGATTTTTCAAAATTCCCACGGGATATGGAAAACACGGGATTTATATATTCAGTTCAACGGAATCCTATGAACTATAATTACTAGACTCTTCACATTTGGCATAGAAGTAGGTAATTATAATAGTTAAAAAACAGTTTTAAGGATTTTCGGTAATTCCCACGGGATAAGGAAAAACGGGATTTTTCGTTTTACTGGTGGTAGAAAGCTGAAATTCGGCATGTAGGTTGCTTGGAGAGTGTAGAGCTGGATTGAGAGAAGACTTTCCAAAATTCCCACGGAAACGGGAAAAAAAGGATTTTTTGTTTTACAGGTCGTAGAAAGCTGAAATTCGGCATGTAGGTTGCTTGGGGTGTGTAACTACTACTATTATACTTATAAGATTTAATTATTATTGTTTTAGAAGATTGACATTGATATTAATATTTTTATTTTTCTGAATTGACGTTGATATTAATATTTTTATTTAACATAAATTGTATTAACATAATAATTCATCCATGCTTGAACATTTTTATAATAGTTTGACATTCTATGCCCTGACAGGGTGTCATGTACCATCTATTAATGTAATGAAAATGAATCTGAATGAACAAATGAATATGAATATGAATATGAAATGAGCATTGAGAGAGGACTTTCCCAAATTCCTACGGGAACGGGAAAAAACGGGATTTTTCGTTTTACTGGTCATAGAAAGCTGAAATTTGGCAAGTGGGTTCCTTGGGGAGTGTAGGTGAGCATTAAGAAAACATTTCCTGAAATTCTTACGGGAACGGGAAAAAACGGGATTTTGCGTTTTACTGGTTGAAGAAAGCTAAAATTTCAAAATTCATAAATTTATACTGTAAGTAGGCCGCAAAGGGCTCTTTAACCGACTTCTAAAAAAGGAGGAGGTTATGCATTCCACTTTATGTATTTTTTTATGTAGGTATGTTCACCGATTTCTCGGTCAATTGTGGACCTGCTTGCTTGCTTGCCTGTTTACTTGCTTGCTTGATATCTTGGTTCTTTGGAATACTCATAGTACACGCGAGCGAAGCCGCGGGCAAAAGCTAGTCAAAAATAAATAACTTGTTAAATGAAAGTAATTAAATGTATTTGTATGTTTACCTACATACTTCTAAGAACGTGCGATCTTACTATAGGTATAGGTATATTCTTATTCCTTGAATACTCACAAACACACTGTGTACTTACTATAATACCTTTGCTTGTTTTCGATGTTGTATTTATGAACCCTTAATATGCACTTAACTTATAACTTTGAAGTCCGATATAATGTTTTTCTTTATAGATTTAGCATACTTGTAAGACAGGGAGCTATGGAAGACCAGAGAAGAGGGCCTTGACCAGCAATGGGACACTATCATTGGCTAGTAAAAAAAGAACCTCTATGCAGACTTTTAGATTTTTAGGTTCAATAGTTTTCACTGAGTCTTGATGAATCAATCAGTCTTCATATTAACGAGATTGTTATTTATGTACACGTAATACTATTGACATAATTTACATATAAATTATAAATATTAACTGAAAAATGTCGTTAATTGTAATTATTACAGTTATTATGTAAGTAGTTAACTTATGTGCTTGTAGTCCTCTTAAGTCCTTCCATATAAGTGGACAAGTGGCAATTGCAACATATGTAGATGTAGACACTCATTTAAAATTTAACACGGCACTTAATCACATCTCACATAAAATTTTATAAGCTTTTATTTAACTAGGAATTTTTTTGTTTTATGTTTGTTAAGGTCAAATCGCGCAAGACAAATTTCACTTACTTTCATATAACTTATTTGTCAATTCAATTGACTAACTAATTATATTTGTTTCAAAGCAACATTTAATTTAAATGTGCAGTTTATTAAAAGTTTTTTTATTTATTATAGATTATAGTCGTGCTTGAAATTCTTATTTTATTGTGTCTACTGCCCGGCTGGTAGTTCGAAGAATCGCCAGACTCAAGTGGCAGTGAGCAGGGCACATCGCTCGTAGAACTGATGGCCGTTGGGGCAAAAATGTTCTCGAGTGGCGTTCACGGACCGGAAGATGCAGTGTGGTAGGCCTCCAAAAAGATGAAGCGATGACCTGTTTAAGGTTGCGGGATCGCGTTGGATACGGATGGCACGGAACCGATCTGTTTGGCGAGCCTTGGGGGAGGCCTATGTTCAGCAGTGGACGTCTTTTGGCTGAAATGATGATGATGATGGCTACTGCTATTGGGATTTTTATTTTGATACAAAACGAACTATAATGAGAATTCAAGTAACACTTACATATATGTATACCTATGAGTAACCAGACAGAATTAAAACATAAAATATATTCCTCAAATTATCAAATTATGTCTAAGAAAAAATATAGTTTTTACTATATTTTTACCCGACTTTACATTCTGGTCAATTTGATTTACTTTGGGAGATATATTTTTTTTTATATATCTTGAATAATTTTGCAGCGCAACACACTCTAATAATAAGCAACGTTGCCACTCTTTATTAATCCTTAAAAGTGAGTAACAGATAACGTCATAACAATCTAGAATGCGTTGCCAGCTCATTTTAAGACCTTGTTTTTTTTAAAGTTCGAAACTATAAACTTTTTTTTAAAATGTGTTATTAAATTTGCCGATTAGACTCAGGGTTATTAGAACTTTTTTTTTACTTCTGTGGGTCTCAGAAATTGGTTTATGACTATGGCGCATACGCCGTACCCATGGTGTACAATTTTTTTATTCTTTATTTTGTCCCTCATCTCATTAGAGATACACGATAAAAAAATATACTCAAATAAAATAAAATAATAGTGTCATAAGTTTTTTGTTTTCACCTATTTCGAGAAACAACGAAACAGCGCTATTTACAAAAGAACATCTAATTGGTTTTGCTGACAAAACATCCGGCTATAACCGCGCAAGAAACTGCATATGAATGGATCCTGGCTTCCCTCGTTAGAAGAACACCTGTCCACTCCACGCGTAACAGTTACGAAACAAGGCTGGACAAAAAATGACCGTATGCAACCGGAGGTGAAGATTATAACTAGTGCCCTGAGGTAATAAAACGTTAGTAAATATACAAGTGGATAGCGATTAATTTAAATTAGCTTAAATAATCTTGTAGGAGTATTTTCATTCGATAAAAAACTTACGAGTGGGTCATATAGAAGCAAAGTCAGCAACATCCACTTCAACTGAAAAGCGTACAGAAGATTTGAGCGAAATAATTTGAAGTAAAGATTCCATTCAAACTTGCTACCTACAGTAAAAAAAGTGAATGATGAGTGTTCTCAATTCAAACTGCAGCCCAAGCCTTCAAGTTTCTATTCTGAGAGGAGGGCTGTGCCCTGCAGTAGGGTGGATACAGGCTGAGATGAGATGAAGATCTAACGACCTATTACGTTGTTTCAGTAACAATGTACACAGCAAAACGGATATACATGGGTATGCAAATAATTATAATTGCATTTAGCATTCGTATTCATCATTCCGGCATTTTGATACTTCTATCTGGATTACCTTGCCTCTAGTTTCTTTATCGTTGTCACTAATTAACCACTATATAGTTTCCTAAAATCCCGGGAGTAAGGAATCCCAGAAAGAATCCAGATAGAAATTGAAATAAAATTTTATTTGTGAACCATACTCATTCAGGTAATTAAGTACAGACAAAATAGCGGATTATGCATACGGACCGATTATTCCAATAACACCTTTTGTGATACTTGTGATAGTTGATTTTGTGTAACATAATATTGATGTATATTAGAGGAGGTCGGATTTCTGTACCTACCTCGTTGATTTTTTGCCGGATGATTCTAACCAGGGCTTTTTTGAACCGGCGTGGTAGATTATTTGGTATTCCAAATAATCTACCACGCCGGTTCAAAAAAGCCCTGGTTAGAATCATCCGGCAAAAAATCAACGAGGTAGGTACAGAAATCCGAATCATAAGTACTTGTTATAGCCTAAATTGAATAAAGATATATTTACTTTGATAATATGTGTCGTACCGGAAGATACAATGGTGTAATTTATTTCTTACCGCACTCAGCATCAAGCTGCCGAAAGAAGTCATAAGTTCAGACATCTATAAACCTGCTTTTCTGAGGTCAACGACACCGTGGCATCGGTTAGATGAGTCACTGCCAAGGCGCATGCAACGAGACATCTGGCCGACTTGGTAATGACACAGTGGAATCCCTTACGCCTCATTTAGACGATGCGAGAAATATCTTACGAGTTGCGGTCAACTGCTTTCGAGGGCTGATCATTTATCTACGAGGGGCGTTCAATATAAAGTGAGAATGAGATGCAAACTCTTTTAATATTACGAAATTAAATACTGGCCGGTAAAGCTAATCTATCTAGCTGATTGCTATGAAAAAAAAAAACTAAATGTCTTTTGTTTAAAAAAATATACGGTAATTTCTTTGCAATGCTATTGAGTACGTTAGCGAAAATGGAGAAAATTGAACTCGCGCCGTTATCAAATACTTGTATTTGAAAAATTTTTCTACGGACCAAGTCAATTTGGATTTGCGGGACACTTTAGGGTCTAATGCTCCTCCGTATCCGACAGTCGCACGTTGGTGCGCCGAATTTAGACATGGAAGAACATCGACCATGGACGACCCCCGTTCCGGACGCCCTACTACAGCAGTACCTGAAGAAATTGTGAAAAAAGTCGAAAACTCAGTTTTGGCGGATCGTCGTGTCACAGTTCGTTTTATTGCTGAAAATGTAAAGATTTCAACGGGGAGCGTGCATAATATGTTACATGAACGCTTGGATATGAAAAAGGTATCTGCGCGTTGGGTACCAAGAATGCTTACTGACACGCAAAAACAAACTAGACTAGAGATTTGTCAAGAAGCTTTGAACCTGATGCAGCAAGACCGGGAACTTTTTTTGGCGCGATTTATAACTATGGACGAAACATGGCTCCATCATTACGACCCTGAAACGAAACTGCAGTCTATGACATGGAAAAGGCCATCATCTCCAACTCCGAAGAAATTCAAGGTGAGCCCATCTGCCGGTAAAGTCATGGGCTCTGTTTTTTGGGATGGTAAAGGGGTATTAATGATTGAGTATCTCGAGCATGGAGCCACTATTACGGGCACTTTATACGCCAAACAAGTAGCAACATTGCGCAATGAGATCCGCGAAAAACGGCGAGGTAAACTCTCGAAAGTTGTGCTGTTCCACCAGGACAATGCCCCGGCACACAAGTCCGCCGTTGCAATGGCTGCAATTCGTGATGCTGGGTTCGATATCCTTAAGCATCCTCCGTATTCACCTGATCTCGCTCCCAGTGATTTCTACCTATTTCCGAGATTGAAACAATACCTGAGAGGCCAGAAATTTGAAGACGACGACGCGGTAGTCGCTGCAGTACAAGATTTTTTAAGTACTCAAGATGAGACCTTTTTTAAAAATGGAATTTTAAGTTTAGAAAAAAGATATTTTAAGTGTATTATGCTAAAAGGTGACTATGTCGAAAAATGACATTTAGTAAAAGTTGTTTATAACATACTCATTCTCACTTTTTATTGAACGCCCCTAGTATAGTAACCCAGCCTCGCAATATAACAAAATTCGCACGATATCTTTGTTTCTTATCTAATACATTTAAACAAGACATTCTTGTATATTTATTTATTTTGAGGATTTAATTTGGTCTTAACTCTTAGGTATCTTTGAAAAAATAAGTATATTCCAGTTTTAGCAAAAAAAAGACTACGTGCTAATCTCGTTCACCCAGGTAATAAAGTAGGAAAAACAGCCCCCACAAAAAAAATACGGTATAACAATAGTACGTTTTGTGATATAGCCAAATAAAACTAAAACAAATTATTGAAACCGCCGTCAAGGCACTTAGATTTAATAAAAGGATGTAGATAGATAGATAGATAGATAAAGACGTTTATTTGGTACTGCAAGCACACACAATCAAAATTAACAAAAATACAGATATCAGTATAAACTTAAAAGTAAAACATTTAATATTGTCTGTATGCGCTGCAGTAGTGCAAAAGGGCCGTGGCTCAGTGGTCAACATTGCTCATAGGAGCAAAACACTGATATTCTGCCACAGCCCAGAGGATCGAGAACAAAATATTACTTACTAATTAAAATAAATACAACAAAAGATTAAACAACAAAACAAAACAGCGCTAAGCATCATTAATACCTACAATAATTATTTATTTAGGCACAAGTAACAAAAACACAAAACAAGCCATTCCACCCGAGACGTCTCTATAGCTACCCGAGCCCGTACGGCGAGGGTAGACAGAAACGTCGAGGGAAAAATGGGTCCAAGTGCTCAACACTCTGCTCTTCACTTCGATTGCAAGGAAATTAAACAGCAACCTTGAAAACCATTTTATATCGCCATACAGTTCCTTCGCCCTACCCTACGTTTTAAAATCACACTCGAAATCAAGTACCGGACAACCGCTTTGCTTCTGTAAGAGAATTAATTTATACTGTGTTTTGAAGGATTTTTTTGATGTTAAACGCTTTATCGGTGGGGGTATATTGTTCCAGCACTTGGTTGCAAGATAACGAAAACTACCGGTAAAAGCTACAGTTCTGTGGGGGTGACATTCCAACAGACAATGTCGGGTGGATCTAGTTCCATATCTCCTATGAAAAGGGGAAACATCTGTCTTAGTGAATTAGGTTTTCCAAAATTCATGACCTCAAACAGAACACTCGCAAGATGTAAGTGTCTTCGCGAGGACATGTTCAGCATAGACGCTTTGTTTAGATATGGCGTTATATGACTTCTTGGTGATACATAAAAACAGAACCGACAGCAAGCATTTTGGACCCGCTGAACTAGACGACGAGTTCTCGACTGCAACCTCGGTCCGTATACCAAATCCCCATAATTTAACCTAGAAAGAATCAATGACTCACATAGTGTAACACGCATTTTTTCACATGTAGATAGAGAAATACAACCGGTGTTTTAAATGAATGGATTATTAATCGATGGGATAGTTTTACTGAACATCCCTGTATAGTTAGATGTAGATCTATGCGACCTAGAGCGTCTGAAGCAAATAAATTTGGATGTTCTTGAACTGGCGTTCCTTGTTTTGGATGCTGAAATGATTTCGATTATGCTTTCCATGTACATTATCATATCAGCATCGTGGCATATCAGCATATAGCAAAGTGCGGGTGAAATCATCCGTTTGACAATCTGAGAAGAAAATTGTTAATGTTGTGACACTCTGTCCACTGCATTCTCTGGACTGAAATCACTCGTTGTCCATTTTCTAGATGAACTGCCAAACGGGTGTCTTTCGTAGATCGCAAATTAAAGGTGCACCAAATTGCTTCGTTGCTGCTTACTAGCGACCCATCTGATACTGAGATACTTCGTAATTTGTATTTGTTATAGCGAAGATGACCATAAACACTACCTTTGTTAAAGTATTTACTTATGTATTTTATTTACTTCACAGAGTTATAATATTCCACATTGATGTGAACCTCAAAATCTTTGGACAATATTGGATAGTAGGTATTCTGAAAATTTTGAATAAATCGTCGTTCTGATGAAAAAGACGATACAGTTCTTGGACAATAGTTCTCTCCACTTTTGGATTGGGTGTTTCCTGGACCTGGGCCTAGACTGACAATAAAACAAATTTGTAAGAATGGATAATCCACATTTGGTCGTGGTAACAGCGCTCCCAGCAAGTAAAGAGCGTAGTGGATCTGTTGACCAATTGGTTGATGGTTAAATTGTGGCAATTTTACTTTTCCACCCGTATAACATTTAACGCCTTACAATATTGACAAATGATTATTATTTCCACAATAGTTACTGATATGTTGGCACCATAATCTTTTTGCGGATCGTTTTGGAATTCTACTCGTTCCGGGATCACAGGAGCACTTAGTCTGCGGATTCGGTCAATTTTATTGTGACGTGCTCGCTGTTGTTGTGTTCGATGTGCACGAACTTGTTTCACCCTTAGCCTATCAACTTCATTTTCAGTCACTGTAGAACGCAATTCTGATATACCAACACGGCTATTATCATTATCCCTCTCTCGCTTCTCATCAGTGCGGTTAGCTCGTGAGGTAGCTCTTCGCACATTTGATTGGCTTCGACGTCCTAAGTCAGGTCGTCTTCTCCTTGGCATTGTAAATAATAAAAGTAAAGAAAGTTCTCGTGCACTTAATATTTACTAATCAATGACGCAATGATGACAGAATATTTTATTATTATTATTTCCCTTAGTGGCAACCATGGCAACAGAATATTTAGTAGTGAATAATGACATTAATGACAGATTAACTTTCGTCTGAAAATTGATTTTTGAAATATAAACTTTTTAATGTGGCTTAATATCTTTAGTTTTAATAATTTTCTGAACGTAACCCGTAAATATTTGACAACCAAATGTCACTTTAAAATCTTCTTCTTCTTCTCTTTAATGGCGGGAAATAGGCTTGTGCCAATGTCAGTTAATTGCTCTTTTTGGGAGCGACGTTGTACGGTGATTGTAGTTTTTGCAACTTGATAGTAAAATTCCAGAAACCACGAGGAGACAACTTGCGCATTAAAAAATGTCAGACACGAGAGCAATATGGAATTTTGTGATCACTGTAACAGTTAAGGTCAATCGCAGCATAAAACACTATCAAAAATTATACTACAACTAGCCAAAGAAACAGAAATACCAAAATTAGATACTGTCTACATCCGCCATGTTCGAATGCCACAAATCGAACCCACTTTAAAATCAAAATAGGTACTCTTTAATCAGAATATTGTGGATAATAGTGTTGTCGAAACCCTTAATTAATAAAAATTTAAATATGAGAGGACCCGAATTTATCGTAGGTAATCAAGGCCACGAAAACAACAAATTGCTTGTACGGGAAAACAAATTGTTTATTTTTGTATTTTCCTTTCAATTTTCCCATATTATTTACTCACCGTTTAAACCTTCCCTGGAAATCCACAAATATTTAAAAATCATAATTAGCTAAATCAGTTCAGCTGTTTTTGATTTTTAGCGAGACTAACGAATAGCAATCGATTTCTGTCTCCGCTATAACAACAAATAATCCCACAGTGAAAATAAACGGATCGTTCACGTCTTAAAAAGATTAACTTAAAACTATAACCTACTTCCTGTAACTTTCAATAAAATGAGCAAAAAATATATAAAAACAAAATACGGTTTTCCAAGAAAACCCCATACATAGGGCGATCCTCGTCATAGTAAAAAATCATCAGGTTGCTAAGATCTATTAAATGAGACATGTTTCGTTTCTGTTGGTGGGTGGGAACAGTGCCCATACGAATTTGCCCATTGTCCTTTGCACTGAAATGGTAAACCGTTCCCATTAAGCTGTTCCAGTTTTCAAATCACTTGAAATGTCTCAGCATTATAAATAAACCACGCTTTATTAACCAAAACGACACCTAGCAACAACCTATAAAAAAAAAGCTGAGTAAATACTCATAATTACAAAGAAAACATTGTCTTGCAGTACAATCATGCTAAAGCCTAAATCTTATGCGGAGGCGTTGAACGTGCGTGCTTTGTTTAAAGGCATGCGGCGCCATTCAAGCATTGTTATGATAATTACATCGTTATCAAAACTTTGGCATCACGAACAACCATGCTTTTGGGATAGGCCATTTTCGGTACTAATTCTATCTTAAGAACCACATCGCGTGAATAATTGTACGTTTTCAAAATATAGCTTTCAATATAAACTGTGCGTGATACATCCTTGTTAAGTTCCGGAGAGGAGGGTAAGGCAGCTGTGGAAATTACTGAAATAAGAGATATTCGATCTTGGTCCTTTTATAGTATTAATCATCATCATTTCGGCCTTATTAAGGCATTATTGACGTATTAATAATACGTCAATAATCACAAGTCACAAGTCTCCTCTCAGTCAGAAGCGACGGCTTGGGCCTCTTATGCGGGCTCAGTGCAGATCGGGAACTTCACACACACCGTTGAATTTATTTGCAGCACCTCTCTCACCCCCTTTGTCGTCATACCCCCCAGCCTCTGTACCGCGTGGGCGAGGACTCGTTTATACGGTTTAGATATACCGTTACCGAGGACGCGCCCCCCTCACCGCACCGCGTATCCCTATCCCTAGCCCTATCTAGACGGCCGAGCTACCTAACCATTTGTTATTTTCACAGCATAATTTCCAAATTGGTAACGCATCTGCAATCAATCCAGTGTTTCGAGGCAGAGAGGATGGCTTGGTCTAGTTGTTCATTTGCCGTCTCATTATAATTAATTAATAAAATTAATATACAAATTTGAAAGTTCTAAAGATTTATGCTGGAAGGGATTTTATTGTGTTAGCAGCCTTGACACGCTTGCCGCAGCTATGGTATCGAAGGGTTAATAAAATGCATTAATGTCTATTAAGCCGGTACTAATCCGAGATTTTAGAAACTCATTAAAGTCAAGTAGAAGTTTGAGTACACGAACACGATAAATCACAGATATCCTTTTAAGCAAATGCCTATTATGTTTATCTAGTTTCATGTAATATCGTGTGGGTATTTATTTTCTTTTTTATTCTAAGATTTTTTTTCTGCTAGCATTAGGGACAGCAAATAAGTGTCTAAGTTTAATATTTTACGTGTAAATAATGAATAAATTCAAAATATTTTAGCGCATTCTTGTAATAGAAAACTGAATTGTTATGCGGAACGTAAGATTATTCAATTTTTATAAGACAGTTACATCAAATGCAATGCTAGTACTTTTATAAAGTGTAATGTAACTAATTGGCTAATAAAAAATATAAATCTTGTGCAATGTCCTCATTCTGCAAATTTAAAAAATACTCGAATGACGGAGAATGTTCGTATTACTGTTAGATATAATTATTTGGATCACTTAAACGCAGCTTTTTTGTTCTAATTAAAATATTCTAACTCTTAAAAGGATTAACATCTAGACGAATAAAAAACAAATATCATTTATGTACTCTCTCTACTTTATGTCTCTTATTAATAATGACCATTGTAATCCTAATCAGGTAATGATACAAAATTTTGAGATATTTTAAAATAATACATTTATGCACTGGATTGTATAAATAATACCGGCAATAATATCTGATAAAGCACTCAAAAATATCTGACACAACTCTATTGATTCATAGACTAGAGTGTGTCAGATATTTTCACCTGATTGTCGAAGGAGGGTTATGTTTTTTGAGCGTATGTCTTTATGTATGTATCTTTCTTTGGCACGCCCTGCAGCCTAAACGGCTCAATGGATTTTGAAGTGTGAGGTGTCATTAGATTCTTCTTAGTTCCGCGAGTAACATAGGGTATATATTTTCCCGAAATTCTTATGGGAACGGGAATCATACAGGCGGGTTTTTTTCATCTAGTATTGAAATGAAAGTTATTAAGTGTTTTGTTCCATCCAATTTTGTCATCATCACTTTGCCAAAATCAAGTGATTCGATACTATTTTGGTGATAAGTTCAAATTTCACGAAACCACGAACGCGGTTGTTTCTAGAGCGTATCCAGGCTAGTCTCGCGATCTAGTTCAAACGCGGCCCCGCCCACAAGGCACATACATACTTTAACTTATAGCCACGCGGGACTCTGGGCTATACCTATAGGACACAGCCACGGTATATAAGCCTCAGTTATCTCACAATTTGGCACAAACCAAGCCCTAGCTTACAGTGAACTAACGTTAGACTTAACTCTAGCAAAATGATAGCCAAGGTAATGTGTATTAACAGTGTGTGATTATGATTACTGATAAAAGTGTGAAAGCGTCAAAAGATTAGAAGTGTCTTGATAAAAAATAACAGTGAGATAATTTAGGAGTATTTTTTTTATCTATATTTGGAAAACATTGATCTAGTTTATCCTAGAACTTAAATTGTATTGATCTTTCAACAATCACATTTTTTTTTCAATTTTTTCTTTATTAATGGCTTGTCTATTTCTTCCTCTTTTGTAAAAGGTTGATCTTAAATACAAAGATCTCCACAAGGCTCCCTTTATTTGAATACACTTTAAACACTTTTCTATATTTGTACCTAATCTAAAAATATTTTGAGCCAAGCATTACGAAAATCCAGATGATTATTATAAGCAATATGTTTAAAATATATAATTGTCAAACGAGCCTCGATAAATTGCGCTCGTGGTAATTTCGAAAAATTGTTCGTGGTACGTAATTGCTGACTTCGTAATTATTTTACTTGCAAATCAGAATGACCTCTTAACGTGGTCAGAGAAACCTCAATTTTTATTGTTTTTTTTTTATTAACCTAACAAGATAAGACTAGAATAAAAATGCAAAATATAGTTTTTTTTATTTTTATTTGGACCACCCTGAAATATATGCGTATGTATTTTGTTGTTCGTTTTCAGTACCTTTGTCCATTATTGCTTCCAAATTTTTACATCTTCTTTTAAATTTCATCATCATCATAGGCTACCAATGCTATCACTACCAATGTAGATAGGCCTTTCCTATGGCACGCCATTGAGCTCAAATCTCCTCGAATCTTGGCACATGGACCGCAATTAAAACAAATTTGTTAAAAATTCAATTTTTAATAGATACAAGTTTTTTTGCTGACTGTACTGGTTACCATCTAGGACCTTAGCACTTGGCAAAGCGAATCAAATGAGCCCAAACAAGATGGGGTCGTGTCGTTTTATTTCGGTGCTCCTTCCAGTACTATCATCAGATCAGCTCAATGTCATAATAAAATTGCATTGTCATCCGATTTTCAGATAAATCGGAAACGGAGAAGTGGGTCAAATTTAACTTGCAAGATTAATGCAACACATAGACAACGGGACAGGTGAAGGTAAATAAAAGCTTGTAACATTTTTGACGTTTACAGGTTGTCGTCACATGCGCGTTGGTCAGCATGGCCTGCGGAGGGCTCATAGCTCCCCACGGCGCGCTGTCTTCGCAGAGCCTCGTGCTGGGCGGGCTCGGAGGTTACGGAGGATACGGGGGACTCGGTCACGGCGTCGCGGCGCCAGCACTTGGATTGGGATACGGTAAGGTAGCTGAAGAGACAGCACTGCGTTTTAGCGAATTATAAGCTATGCATACTAATATTATAAATGCGAAAATGTGTCTCTCTGTTACCTCTTCACGCTTGAACCGCTGAACCGATTCAGATGAAATCTGATATAGAGATAGTTTGAGTCCCGGGAAAGGATTTAAGATACTTTCCATTTATTAGCTTTCCTATGCCATACACAATTATTAACAAACTTTTGTTTGAGGAGACTGTCATAGATATGTTATAAAGAATATATAGGCTAGTTGTAACATGACAAAATCTGCTGTAAAATCGTTTTGACCAATTCGTTAATAATCGCTAGATTTGACAAACGATACGTCTTAGCCTCATCACTACAAACCTCAATACACAAATTAATGTCAAATGTTGGAAGTTATATCTCACAAACTATAAGGTATCGGTACATAATGATGAGAGGGCTAACTCAATACAAATACATATTTTTACATCTGACCGTATTGGGGAATTAAAAAAAAGTGTACAACACAAGACACATAATCAACATTTATACAAAACAAAAGACAACATGAAAGCTTAAGATAGAATGTGTCATTGCGGTTGCAAATCGGACACTGGTTCAGCATAATGCTGAGGCGTTTATAGCACCCCAGCGCTGATTTTCAGCCAGTACCGTTGGTGACACCCGAATCGCTGTTTAGATAGATAAATAAACTACACACTATTAGCTACATAAGACTACATTTGAGTAAATAAATAATTTGTAGATTATAAAAGCAAATAACAATAACAAAATTACTTTTAAACATAATTACTATATCTCACTTGCCAAACAACTCTGTGCGGACTAAATCGAAAAATTAAATAACCTGTTTTGTGACGTTTTTTTCGTACAGTTTATATGGCTCGTCACAAAACTGACAGAAAAAAATGTAGGTATCGAAAATTAGGAATATTTTTTACGAAAAAGGTACACTTTTTAGAAAATGCCGATTGATTGTACAATAAATTGTATTTCTGGGTTTTCAATTTACAGGCCACGGAGGAGTGGTCTCACACGGGGTGGTTGCGCATGCGCCGGTGTTGCGCGCGTCGTACGCGCCTTTGGCGCACGCCGCCGCCCCTGTTGAGGTTTATGTAAGTACCAAGAAAGACGATTAAAGACCGGCGCAGACCAAATGCGTGTCCGTGTCACGCCACGCACACGCACCAGATGTAATAAATGTAACTGTAAGAAATTATGAAACAAACAAGATATGCTTAAGCTTATGAATACATTTTGGAAGGGCTTATTCCTTCTCCTTTAACATGGATGAAATCGGGCTTATAATGTTTATAAGACCGCGCTTAAATTTATTGCGAATCAACACATCTGCAAGATCTCTATAGTGGTTTGTAGTTAGTAATCAAAACCTTTGTAAATTGGCCTTTAATTTTTTTGAAGTAAAGTTGAATTTGAAATATTATACGAGCTTTTTAGTAACGAAAGATTATTAGACAGACGATCAGATTAGACAGACGATCAAAATCTGATCGTATTTCTAATCTTTCGATACTGAATATCATACGAGCTTTTCAAATTCAACTTTACTTTAAAACCTTAAAGGCCAATTTACAAAGGTTTTGATTACTCACTATAAACCACTACCCTGATGGCCTGACCACTACGTGCGACCGACGGCGCGGTTAAAGGTTTCACTATTCATTGCGCCGCTGCTAAGTAACCACTGCGTGCATGGCGCGCGACTCGGCCGCGCAATGAAAAAGAAAACTTGGTCGGACGTGGGTAGATCGAACTCAGCGACGAATTCAGGGTTTTCTAAATGTATACAAATTAAATTTCCAGGCCCACCCCCGCTACACGTTCAACTATGGCGTCGCCGACGGCCACACAGGCGATCAGAAGAGCCAATGGGAGTCCCGGGACGGCGACGTCGTGAAGGGTCAATACTCGCTGGTCGAGCCCGACGGCACCGTCCGCACCGTCAACTACTCCGCTGATGACCATAACGGGTAAGACCAAATTATGTTGGCCTATTTATTTAAGGGTCATACACACCGTAAGAAACAAAAGTTGTCTCTCTTGTGGGCATAAAATTAGCAACTCGGCCAGCAAACTTAAGATTCATTTAAATGGACCGAAAGTTGGCCAGACGTCTCAAACGCCGATGTAGACTTGACTAAAACATATAATAATGACACTTAACTTTTGCCATGTCCACAGGAGAGACGCGAACAAAAATATGTGTATGACCGTTAAATATTAAAAAAAAAATTAAATCGCTTTAAGTCGTTCTAGAGTTTTACGCTTAGCACCACATTTGGCGATTCATTTTATTTATTATAATAATATAGCATTAACCTACTACTGCGCCCGCATAGGAAATACCTTCGCGAGAAACTTTTACATCTTAGAGTGCGTGAAAAAGGTTATGGTAACATGTTTAAAGCACAAAGTTCACTCGGGCATCGCCATCTATTTACACTGTGAGGAAACCTGCATTCACCTGCGAAGAATTCAATGGTGTGTGTGAAATTCCCAATCCGCACTGGGCCCGCGTGGGAACTATGGTCCAAGCCCTCTCATTCCGAGAGGAGGCCTGTGCCCTGCAGTAGGAGGTGTATATTCTGGGGACGATGATGATGATGATGATGAGAGTAGATTAAGTCAGTGTTTCTTATAAAAAAATAATTATTTTATTGCTCGTTTATTAGTAAAGAAAAATTTAGTATAACCGAAATTATGAGGTATCAAAATTTCTATTGCCTGTGTCCAACACAAAACACAGCACCTATACCTAATAATTTTACGAATCTGTAACCGGCTATTAAAAGCAGTTTTACAACTGCCTAGCAGTAAGGCCGCCTGGGTAATCGGTACCCTTGACACTGTGGCTTGATTTTCTTCGGTTCAATGACTTTGGCTTGAATGGATCGTTGCAAAATCGGAATCGATACTGTTTAGAATTACTTGTGATTGATTTGCATAACAGTAAACTTTTAGTCAAATTTATGACGGTATTGCCTTTGCAGAAAGGGTTCAAGGATTTGTAAATCAAAGCGGTTTTAATTATTTAGATAAAAAGTAAAATTATATTAGATGTTGAACTTAAAATTACTATTGTAACTATTTATTTGTTAAAATAAGAATCACCATCCTTTTAAATCTAACACAACTTTTTGAAATGCTAACGTAAGATGCCGAGTAATACTTACTTCTTTTCACAGAACTTCATTATTAACGGAAGTTATTGTATCTTTTTCAGTTTCAACGCAGTAGTAAGCAGGCAAGGCCACGCCGCACATCCCGCCGCCGCCGTCGTCGCCGCGCCCGCGTATGGCCACGGCCTTATCCACGGCTAAATCCCCCTAAACACCGACGACACCTATTTATAAATTAATATACATAGCTTAAGCACGGACGGAATGCGACAACGAAACGAGAATGCTTCACGGTTACTGTTCAAAGACCTTAAAGACCTGAGTCCGATGGACTAGCAAGAAGAGCAGGCTAAGCGTTTCATAAGGTGTATCCTTCCCGGGACTTCATGGCCCAAATTAGTTGTATCCTCATCCATCACCCACATTAGGACTTAACTTTTGTATCATACTTCCTCGTAGTTTGTAAGTCTTTTTTCAAACTTTTTGTTAGTGTTGTACAAAACTTACTGAATACAGTTTATGAAACGTCACGATGTGCTGTAGAGAGGCCGGTTTTTGTGACTGAAAATGGCGTTAATAAATATTATACCATCATAAAGTATCCAAATTTCATTTTGTCTTAAAATGATATCCCACAGTATTAATGAAATTAAAAAAAAATCGCTGGGGTGCTATAAACTCTTCAGCATTAGGCTGAGCCACTATCCGATTCATAGCCGCAATAACACACTATCTTTATTCTACGTGTTCTCTATTTATTGTAATACTATTGATGTGTCTTGTGTTGTTGTTCCTTTCATTTTTTATTCGAATGACATAATATACCACTAAACTAAATGGTAAAAGACAAAAAGGATCAAATCTAAAAATGGGAAGATGAAATACCAAAAAGATGGAGGACCTAGCTGAATTGAGCGCCGTAGTTTCATAATGCTCCATGGACTAGCACCATCAATGGTGCAAACGACACTGCTATGTGCAGCAATGGTGCTTATGAAGCTAAGACAATATTAAACTAAATTTTTGCTAATTATGCTCATTAAGCTATGAGGTTAGGGAATAAAGTCTTTATTTACTTATTATTATGTCATACACAATTCGGTAGCTTGAAGAACGTACAAAAGTGATAGTTGTCAATGGTCAGAACTCGTTTGCCACCCTTTTACAATCGTCCTACACTCTTACGTATCCGTGACGCACACAGACACACGACTTGGCGACCCAAAAATGTAATTCAAGTTTGATTTCGGTGTATAAAAACTCGAGCTAATTATGTATTGGCATCATTCATTTGCTCAGTTCACAAGACTAAACAAGCAAAAATGTTCAGCAAAGTAAGAGCCCTGTCATAAAATTTTACAATAATTATAACTAAACATAATTGAAAAAAAATCATACTACGTAAAACTTTTATTTTATAGTATTTATATGGTTTTATCGATAAGCAAAGCGCAAAATATAAAAAAAAAACTTCATAATGAAAACTTTGCAGTGATAAAATATTATCTGAAAATGCTCAGTAAAAAAAATCCAAAATTATATGAAATATTGTAATGTTTTTTAGTGTCTAATCAATCATACGCAATTATTTTTATTAGAATCTAATTAAGTTATACTTCAGTGTAATTCAAATTAGCTATTTGTTTTACAATATACAGACCATCTCCCTCTTTCAGTAAAAGCCCAATAAATAACATAACTTAAAACGTTAACTTTCAACCAGATCGTCATGCTTGCTGTGGCGTTAGCGGCAGTGTGTGCCCAGGAGCACCACGGACATGGCCACGGGCACGGACACGCCGTCTCCTCACAGTCCTTTGTGCTGCACCAAGTGCACCACGACCACCTCGAACACCACGCCGCTCCTGCTCACCACGCCTTTGAACACCACTCCGCTCCCGTCCACCACGAATCTCAATCCCACCACTCTGCTCCCTCGCACCACGAGCATGTGATTTCTGTGCACCACCCCCAACACTCTGAACATCACTCATCTCATGAGCAACATTCCGTTCCTGCGCACCATCACGAGGCTCCCGCTTACCACCACGAGGCTCCCGCTCACCACGAACATGTTGTGTCTGTGCACCACGCCGCTCCTGAGCACCACTCAGCTCCCGCTCATCACGAACACGTGTCATTCCATCACGCTGCCCCAGTTCATCACGCTGCCCCAGTTCATCACGCCGCCCCAGCGTATCACGCCGCTCCCGCTCATCATGAAGAACACCACCACAAAGAAGAGCACCACGATTACTACGTAAGACACTTAGTTCCACGATTATAATGTAGTCTTCTTCTGGTAATGAGCATCTTTGACTACTTCTGAGCATTGCGTTTATTAACCAAGTTTTGTTTTTAAGGCTCACCCCAAATACGAGTTCGAGTACAAAGTGCAGGACCCTCACACCGGTGACAACAAGTACCAACACGAGTCCCGCGACGGTGACGTCGTGAAGGGTGTCTACAGCCTGCACGAAGCTGACGGCTCCATTCGTACTGTCAAATACGACTCAGACAAACACACTGGGTAAGAAATCAGTATGAGTATCTAATCGTAAGCGCAACGCTTGTATCGTTACAATAATCTCAGTATTCTCGGTATTCAGTCAGCTGTTTTGGTATATTTTATCCGTGCCTTTGCTTATTGTTTGCTTCCTAATGCAAATTTTATCCCCTATTTCGGAACACCTGAAAGATATCTTTTTGGTTTCAAGCTAACTACTAACGATTTTCATTATTTTCAGATTCAACGCTTACGTACATCACTCTGAGCCTGGCAAGCACGCGCACGCGTAGCCTCATCATCACTAATTCATAACTTCACTTTCACGTACCTGATAAAATTGTTATCTTGTTGATTTTGTTAAATAAATTGGTCTAGTCTACAAAGCAACGTTATTTATTTATGAAAATGCAAAGAAAAACAAGCAAATGGATCGATATTATATGTCACCACTGCCAATGGTCACATGAGAGAGCTTGTGAATACTTTTCTATGTCACAATTTAAGATGTGGTAGATTTTGTGTATAAGAATAGAATCAAAACTTTTACTAAATGATGAATGATATACATAAATGAATGCATTCGGATAAGCCAGATTAAATTATAAAATAATTATTTGGTTAGCTACTAGTAATAAATCAAATTTAGATTATAGTATACAATTTAACTACCTATCCACTCGCAAGTAACTCTGACAGTCTAACAGCTTTAAATTCCAATTTATTTTAATATTTATCTAACTTCAATTTGGGGACCCCGACTTCGTTTTCTTCTTAAAGCGTATAACGCCTTTTTGATCTACTTAATTCTACACATCGATTAATTAATTAATTTATTATTTATTATATATTAATTTGTTGGACTGTTTGTTTTGTTTGGATTGTTTTATTGTAAGCAATATTAAAAAAACAACATAATCATAATATATTAAAAGAGATATAACAATCTTATTTTGCCTTGAGTTCAGTGTGAAGATCTGAAAAATGTGGACATAATAAATAAATATTGAGAGGCGGATATTGTCTTCACTGTTCTCACAAAGAATGATTTATCGATGTTGGAAAATTTTCGGCGGAGAAAATTAAATTCTTGTTTAGTGCCACAACCCATAACAAATAGATCTTTCTCCAGGCAGATGTTATGCCTGGATACTGAAGTTATAGAAAGTTGGAAATTGGATTTATGCAGCCGACTTGAAAAACTTCTGTAATCCGATGTAGAGTGTAGCGGTTTTTCTAATCGATGACTAGATGGCGCTTAGAAGTCGCTACAACATTTTTTTCTTTACCAATAATTGGTTAAAGAGTACCACACTATTCTTTGTAATGCTTGGTTGGTAGCGACAAACCTCTCTGGAATGCTATATTCTTTAAAGTTACGAAATTTTATTTCTATAAAGAACTACAGATAACTAATAATAATAATAACCCAAGACCTCCAGGGGTACACATACACACATGCGCTTATACACACACTCACACACAGCTACACACCTACCCCGCCTCTAGTTTGCCTTTGTTGGCCGCCTAGAGTGGAGCGCAAGAGCTAAATGCTCGAAGGATGGATGTGTTTCCGTAAGTGGCGAGTTGGCATTTTGAAGTTTAAAGTCCAGGAACACCTCTCCATCCTTAGCCGTTCACCCAATGTTGCCGCCTCGTTGCCCCGAGTGGGCAATAGTTTGAGGGGCCCATTTAGTGAATGGCGAGTCACCGCCTACCAAAAGTTCAGTTTATGAGATATTGAAATGGTAGGTGTCCGTTATCTCACTCCATAGCCCGGTAATCCTGTCCACAACATCCCAACCCCATAGCCAATTCCATGTCGATTCCTACCTGGCAATAGTTTGGCAAATGTGGAGGACTGTCCGCTAGCACATCCTCATGGTGTATTAGGGGATAGACCTCCATAGTTGCGCCCATCTCATTTATATTATATGCTACCAAAGGCCTCTTCATGTTGGCTTTGGCCCCATGAATGCCTTTCAAATGACCGGGTCCCCATGGGCCCGTGATCGGAAATCCGTAATAATAATAATAAATATTAGGGGACAATCTTACACAAATCGGCCTAGTCCCAAACTAAGCAAAGCTTGTACTATGGGTACTAGACGACGATAAACATACTTATATAGATAAATAAATACTTAAATATATAGAAAACATCCATAACTCAGGAACAAATATTCGTGCTCATCACACAAATAAATGCCCTTACTGGGATTCGAACCCAGGACCTCTTGCTTCGTAGGCAGGGTCACTACCAACTAGGCTAAAGCGGTCGTTAACTAAATTCGAATTGAGTAATTAGAGAATGCGTGGGTGATATCGGTTAATGTTTGAGGCTATTGGTGACAAACATGTTTCATAAGAAAGCTCAAAGTCACTCAGAGGGTGATGGATCACATTAGAAATGATGAAATCCGCGCAAGAACTAAAGTCACGGACATAACTCGAAGAATCGCTAGACTTAAGTGGCAGTCGGCAGGGCACATCGCTCGTAGAACTGACGGCCGATGGGGCCGAAAGGTTCTCGAGTGGCGTGCGCGGACCGGAAGACGCAGTGTAGGTAGGCCTCCAACAAGATGGAGCGACGACCTGGTGAAGGTAGCGGGAACGCATTGGATGCGGATGGCGCAGGACCGATCTGTTTGGCGAGCCTTGGGGGAGGCCTAAGTTCAGCAGTGGACGTCTTTCAGCTGAAATGATGATGATGAGGATGTTTTTTTAAATTTATATATAAATAATGTTACTTTATTACAAGCATTCATTTATTTTACGTATTGTGCATTTCGTCAAAACTTACTAGTTCATTGCAAATGGCACAGTCATATTCGGGTCATACACATTTTTAACACGATTTTTTGTTCGCATCTCGCCTGCGGACATGGAAAAAGTTAAGGCAAATATTTTTTAGTTAAGTCTGCATCAGCGTGAGGGGCACTAGGCCAAACATTCGGCCCATTTAAATAAATCTTAAGTTTGCTGACTTGGAGTTGCTAATTTTGTGACCACATGAGAGAAATCTTTTGTTTCGTACAGTGTGTATGACCCAATTCCTTAAATAAATTAAACCCGGTTTTGCAAGAGAGAAACTTTTATGTATCATTGATAAATTTTATTCCAAATTCGATGATTTTAGACTACTTGTGTATCATAAAAGCACAGTATATTTTTGTAACCGATGCATACTTAACGTTTGAATGGCCTTTGATTTAGGCGTGCATTTTCCTCTGATTAAGTTTATGCAAGTACGGCAATGTACCTCTTATGTGATTATTTGTAATCTTTCTTTATCAGCTGTATTTAACTGCAGATACAAAAATCGATTTTATAAACTGTTTTATGGCTATTTTCAACCGAATTCAAAAAGGAGGAGGTTCATAATTCGACTGTATGTTTTTTAACTGTCTGGTTGTAGGCTTGTTTTGTTAATTTAACAAAAATACTCACAAATATTTCCAACGACTTTACTGCTTCAGTATAAGGACGATGTTACGAAAATACCATTTTTGTACTTTTTCTGAACTAATTATACTGCATTATGGATAAGCCTAGACAAGGCAAGACAATAAACAAAGCAGGTCTGAAAATATTAATGCGCCGCATTGGGTAAACGATTCATCACTGTGCATTGATTATTTTTGGCTCTCAAGTTCCTGGCTCAGTAGCGCGTCAGATTATCAGCTTTTATTTAGATACTCCCGTAATCTTGTTTTTTTCTAACAAGTTGAAGTTGCCCTTTTCACTAATAACAGAAAATATTAAACACTATTATATATTATGTAACTTACGTCATAGTTAAATGATGGCTACAGGTGAATTCTTCTGATTGTTACAACAATCCTGTATGTCTTATTAAAATGCATTTTTTTTGTTTTGCATAAAAATGCTCTTAACTACTCAAATTCTGGGTAAGTAATGAGAACTTCACCCGCACTCGATCTTCCGTTACCCAGTCAATGAACGTAACGCTGACCCAAAACTCGTTTGATACTTCTTACGTATCAACCAGTTCATCCAGTCAAAAATTCAAGCTCAAGATTCGACTATAAAAAGCAAAAGCATTATGAAGTATCAACATTCATCTACTTACCTTATAAGAACACACACATCTCAACATGTTCTCTAAAGTGAGTCTCATTAGAATAACGAGTATTTTAATTAATTAAAGTTTTTAAATTAACAATTGTTACGTCTTAACTGTTAAGTAACTGGTATCTTTATAACATACAGACTATTACAGACACAAGAAGTCATAGAGTGTTATATTACATATATCGGAATAACTGTTTATTTGGTTTATGCGGTGTGAAAAAAAGGGCATTACTGTGCCGTACTGAATCACTGGTAACTGATACTATCACAACATTAATGTTTTTTCATTTATTTAGGTCCTCATCTTAACAGTTGCCCTAGTGGCAGTGTGCGCTCAGGATCACTATAATCATGGGCATCAACAGCACGGACATCAGCAGCGACAGCAAAGTCACGGTCACGCCGTGTCCTCCCAGTCTTTCGTGCTCCATGAAGTGCCTCATTCCGAGCACCACGCCGCACCCGCGTACCGCAGCTCGTACGAGCACTCCGCTCCTGCTCACCACGGCTCCTACGAGCACTCGTCTCCTGCACAACACGCACCGTCTCACCATGAACATGAAGTATCAGTGCATCACGTAGCCCCCGCCCACCACAATGAGCACCACGGTTCTTACGAGCAACATGCCACCCCTGTTCATCACGCGCCAGCTCACCACGAATACCAACTGTCCGTGCATCACGCTCCTCATCACGAGCATCAACAGTCCGTGCATCACGTGGCTCCTGAACACTACTCGTACGAACACGCCACCCCTGCCCATCACGCCGCTCCAGCTCATCACGAACACGTAGTGTCAGTGCACCACGCTGCTCCCGTCCATCATGCGGCCCCTGCTCATCACGAACAAGCGTCTGCTCATCACGCTGCTCCAGTTCATTACGCTACTCCCGCCTACCATACCGCCCCCGTTCATCACGAACAAGTGTCTGCTCATCACTCTGCTCCAGTTCATAATGAAGCTCCCGTCCATCACGCTGCTCCAGCTCACCACGAACAACAGCATCACGAACAAGAGCATCAGGACTATTATGTAAGTTAACATCATTATAGCCCATACAATAATTATAATAAAAAAAACCCAAAGCCAAAAGCAGTGGTAGCCTAGTGGTTTGACTTTGACCTCTTAACCAGAGGGTCGTGGGTTCGAGCATGGGCACGCACTCCTGAGTTTTACAGAATTCACGTGCGAAATTACATTTAGAATTTATCATGAGGGTGAAGCCCTGGAGTGTGTCATATATAGGCTGGAATGATAATGATGATTATTACATAATTATATTGTCTCATCGTACCGTGATTAATGTATAAAACTTACCATTGTATATGAAATTTGAAATTAAATTCTAACCATATTTCTGTGGGGATTTTACGATGGAGATTTTAAATGTATGCATGGGAATATCTGGATGATAGCCTCCAACATCTAGCTACTGGTATAGCAAATTTCATTCCAATCTCTTTTCTTCCAGGCTCACCCCAAATACGAGTACGAGTACAAAGTGCAGGATCCTCATACCGGTGACAACAAGTACCAGCACGAGTCCCGCGACGGTGACGTCGTGAAGGGCGTCTACAGCCTCCACGAGGCTGACGGCTCCGTCCGCACCGTCCAATATGACTCTGACAAACACAGCGGGTAAGATGCTATACCCTGCTAAAGCAATATGACCTCATCTTATTTTGGTAGTCTTTCCGTACTTAACTACTCTGACCGATTTGTTCTTAAGTTTACACCTAGTTAATGATAGGAAGGATCCTATATTTAATTGTAATCTTCCCGTGCTTAGGTAGGTAGGTTAAGGTTAGGTGTAGCATATCAGTCATTTTTAAATTTTGTGCACCCCATTTAATGAACGTGTCGCTTATTTTTTGTACAAAAGCGACGCTTTATTTAGATGCAGTGAACAAATTTGAAGAATGAGCGCAAACCACTTTTCAGATTTCTGCTCCCAGGTTAAATAAATTCACGCATCGCTTTTTTAACCAGCAGAGTACCCGAATTATATTCTCTTTTGAAGACGCTTAAACGGTTAAACAAACCAATGTCTATGCTTTTAATGACCTTGCAATTAAATTTTGCTAACGGGGTCCTTGTTTATTTGTGCCTTATAATGTTTAGAGGTGGCATTTTATTATTTAATAATAATGTAATGTTGTTTCATTTTATTTCAGTTTCAATGCTTACGTGAAGCACTCCGAGCCATCAAAGCATATTCAACCTCAGCAGCATCATTACCATCATTAAATTGTAGCTAATAGGTACATAACCAAAGGACTGATTTTGTTATTGTTGACTATTATAAATAAAACTATTTAAATTTTACTTCTGCACTTCATTCAAAAATCCTGGTGAATTTCCTTTGATTAAATTAATTGCTGGTGCTTATAAACTAGGTAGCTATACAATATTATTATCGCGTCGTCTTATTTACTGTTAAATGGTAAGGTAAACGTTCTTGTGCTCGACACTGGACCAATACATGGCACCTTCAATCTTATGTCATAGTAAGAGAGGTGAGACTGGGCGTTGAGGTGTCGAGCATGGTAAGTACGTTTGCCTAAGTTAAGATCGAAAGAAGTTTGTAGGTGTGTACCTTCAAAGCATTAAAATGGTTACCTAAGCATGCATCAATTTCAAAAACAAGTGTGATGTTTCCAAATGTACTGGATCTACAGCTCAAACCTTCCAATACGTTGGTCTTCATTTCCGTTTGTACGAAGAACACGCGTGCAAAATTTCATTATGTTTATTTGCAGCCAAGATTTTCTGACTTTATAGGTTTTTTTTTATACAGACTGCTATTTATTGTAAGTTTTATCAAAATATATTTAAACAAAAGCCTGCCGAATTGGTTTCCCTATATAAAAAAGTCAGATTATGTATAGATATACACAAAATACAAATTAAACCTTTCAACGCCACGCCTCGACAAAACGTAAACCTGCTTTGAATCTTATGTCATTGTGTCAAGATCACTTTGACACTGTACTTTGTGACACCTATATGTGTTGTTGGCGTTGAAAGGGTTGTCACAATGCGATTAGGACAATATAATTCTTTGGTTTTGTTTTTGGACTTAATTACCGATATCCTAACGAAGTTAGTTCGATTCAATGCAACGAGCCTCACCCAGCGAGCTCTAGATGGCGCTATTATCAAACTTTCCGCTGCTATGATTTTTGGGCATATACGGACAAAAACTGAGCTCTTGTCTTTTCTAAATATTAAATTAATAATTAGAAAAGCTAAATGTGCATAAGGAATGTCGTTTTGTTGCGCAGTGTCTTCTCTTTGGCACGAACTGTCAAAGCAATAATTTCTTACGGTTAGCGTTATCTCTTAAAACCCAGTGCCGCCAAAAATTTAGCACATTTTGAATCTGAATACAACTGTCTAAAAACAGTCTAACTCTACTATCTAATAATCCTGTGGAAACTCTGCCCGTTTATTGGTAAGTTCTCTCCAAAAGCAAATATCAACATTTTACCTTGTCTAATTTTATGTGTTTATTTCTAGCTTTCTATCTCCAAATTTATTCTATTACTATCTCCTGTTTCTTTACCTAGCTAACTCCAACGGTCTGCATTTATTGTAAATTATGTTTAAACTTCTTAGACCGTTAGGCAGTTTCAGTTAGTTCAAATTTAAATTTCAAAAAAAAGAACAGTTTTCGTTTTCACTAAATTATTTTATTCTTTTGTATTACATTTAGCTTCATCTTTCTCTTTTGTAAATTCCGTATGATTGCTCTGCCACACAGCCAGCGTTTAAATTCGGACCTATGGTCAGGGACCGTTATGGACGTTGGGCCGGTGGACAGAGCAATTGTATGGGCCCCTGCTGACATTAACCAAATTCCAGGGCAACCAAGTCGAGGTTAAACCGCCCGAACGATACTGCAGTCTCCACCTCTTGGCACTACACCACCAGCACACTCCGAGCCCTGAAGCACCCTGGCCTCAGCCCTGCAAAACAGCAACTTCCTTGAAGATCCACCTGCAACGCCCGCAGCGCGTCCTACGGTCTCCTGAATCCATGGCAGTGTCTGTCCAGGGAAAGCGTATCCCACTCAAGTGCTTTAGAACCTACCGACCCTCTAGTCTCTTGCTTGATCACAGCTTTAGCGTACCTAATAAACGTCTAGACTTGTTTTTATGGTTTAATTCCTCACCTCGAGACCTATACCTAAACTGTGACAGGGTTAAATCTATACCTATAAAACAGTACCGTGACTGACTGACTGACTGACTGACTGACAGACAACGCACAGCCTAAACTACTGGGGCTAGAGACTTGAAATTTGGCACACATGTACATTCAGTATTGTGGAGGTGCACTAAGGAATGATTTTTCAAAATTCCCGCGGGATAGGGAAATATCTAAACTTTCTTTGTTTATTTGTTTGTAGCGGAATCTCTGAAACTATTTGGCCGATTTTAAAAATTCTTTCAGAATTAGAAAGCTACACTATCCTTGATTGACATAGGTTACTTTTTATCCGGGAAAATGCAAAATTCCCACGGGATAGAAATAAATTAATTCAATTTTGGTGCTGATTTTAAAAATTCTTACATATTATGTGATATGACTATCCCCAATTGACAAATGCTAATTTATATACGGGAAAATACAAAATTCCCACGGGATAGAAAAATTTTAAATCAACTTTGGGGCTAATTTTAAAAATTCTTTCACCAGTAATAAGCTACAGTATCCTTGATTGACACAGGGTACTTTTTTCCGGGAAAATGAAAAATCCCACGGGATAGAAATAAGTAAATTCGACATTGGCACTGATTTTAAAAATTCTTTCATGTGATATGATATGACTATACCCAATTGACGTAGGCTACATTTTTTTCGGGAAAACACAAAATTCCTACGGGAAAGAAAAATTTGAATTCAACTTTGAAGCTGATTTTAAAAATTCTTTCACCAATAGTAAGCTACAGTATCCCTGTTTGACATAGGGTACTTTTTTTCGGAAAAATACAAAATTCCCACGGGATACAAATAAGTAAATTCAACTTTGGGGCTGATTTTTTATAAATATTTTACATTTTAAAAGCTACAATATCCCTGATTGACATAGGCTACTTTTCTACGGGAAAATTAAAAATTCCCACGGGATAGAAATAAGTAAATTAAACGTGGGGGCTGATTTTTAAAATTATTTCACTACTAAAAAGCTACACTGTCTCTGATTTTCAAAATGTTTTGACAGTTATTTCTATCCCGCGGTATGCTGTACTTTGCACTTTCCCGGGATAAAATGTTGTTGTTTCAATCAGGCCCCCTCCCAGAACGAGAACACTTGGGCCGTAGTTTCCACTTGGGCCCAGTGCGATTTGTACAGTGCGGGTGTGTACCATTGAATTTCTTCTCAGGTGTGTGCAACTTTTCTCGCGATGGTTTCCTTCACTGTAAAGCTCATGGTAAACTTCAAACGTTATTTAGCACACGAATTCAGAATAACTCAAGAGGTCCAAGCCCGGGCTCAATCCCATGACCCTCTGCTTAAGAGACCATAGGTTATTGTCTTCGCGTACGAAGTCGCGGGCAAAAGCTAGTAAAAAATAAAAGTCAGTCAAATAAACCACCTTAGGTCCTTCACAGGCGCAAAGGTGGCCAACAGACTAGACGCACTGCCCCGCTAAACCGCGATAAACCTTTGCAAAGGAAATGACCCAGAGTGAGGGTAACTATTTTGCATGGTCAATGGCCAAGTGCGATTATAATCAATTCAAGCCGTATGTTTTATACTTTTTACTCGAATGGTAAAGCATCGTGAGGAAACCTGTATACACCTGTTTTTAGGGTTCCGTAGTCAACTAGGAACCCTTATAGTTTCGCCATGTCTGTCCGTCTGTCTGTCTGTCTGTCTGTCTGTCCGCGGCTAAGCTCAGAGACTGTTAGTACTAGAAAGCTGTAATTTGGCATGAATATCAGTCACGCAAACAAAGTGATTAAATAGAAAAAAGTAAAAAAAATTTTTTTAGGGTACCTCCCATAGACGTAAAGTGGGGGTGATTTTTTTTTTCTCGGCTAACCCTATAGTGTGGGGTATCGTTGGATAGGTCTTTTAAAACCATTGCGGGGTAGCTAACATGATTTTTCTATTCAGTGATCTGTTTGCGAAATATTCAACTTTAAAGTGAAAATTTTCATTAAAATCGGCCGTCCCCCCCCCCTTTAAAATCTAAACTGTTGGGTGGAAAAATTTGAAAAATTCAGAATGGTAGTAAATATATCAAATTTACTAGGAAAATTATAGCGGCTAAGATTGCTTGGAAATTATTTGTAGTTTAAGAGTAAATAGTAGCCTAAGGTATAAAACATACCTAAACTTGGATGATTCCGTACACATACGAAATCCTTAGAAAAATATTACTTGATTTTTTCGTAATGGCTACGGAACCCTACCTTGGGCGTGTCCGACACGCTCTTGGCCGGTTTTTGTTTTTGTTTGCATTTGGTTAATTGCCTAAACCTTTCAAGTATAAATACCTACAATAATAATTTCTGTGGGTACTTGAGAAGTTACAGTGACAAGTTAAAACATTTGTTTTGGTTTGTTAGTTTAACATTTGGTAGCAAAGCATACGGTGGTGGTAACTCTGAAGATGAGCTCTGGTTGAGTTCGAAACGCGTCAGTGTAGCTTGGTGGTGGTGATGGTTGGGTTTATGTGATTTGTGTGTGTTCGTACAGTGTGGAGGTGGAGGAACTGCATGAACGCACATTTCTTGCATAAACGTAACTATTGTAAGGTCGCGGGTGAGAAAAGTAATTGTTTTAGTTCATTATGGTACAATTTGTAATGAGTCAGCAACCATCTATTTATAGTTTTGTTTGCTTGCTTGATACATTAAATCATCGCAAAGGCCTCAATGAACTTATCTTGAGAATTATCTGAACATTTAAAATTGAACATACAATTTGATTATTTCGTTGATTCAAATATAGATTCGTCATTAAGAAGCGTGAAATTAGTTCATTTACTGATTTGATCTCAAATTGATTTGTTACACTTTGTTTTTTTTCTGCTGTAGGTACCTACAATGATACAATGTTGAACAAGACAAGTGCTATAAAAAACCGGCTAAGTGCGAGTCGGACTCGCGCACGAAGGGTTCCGTACCATTATCTATAAAAACAGCAAAAGAATCTCAGTTTTTGTATGGGAGCCCCCTTAAATATTTATTTTATTCTGGTTTTTAGTATTTTTTTGTTACTGCGGCAACCAAAATACAACATCTGTGAAAATTTCAACTGTCTAGCTATCACGGTCCATGAGATACAGCCTGGTGACAGACGGACAGACGGACAGACAGCGGAGCCTCTGTAATAGGGTCCCGTTTTGACCCTTTGGAAAAAAGGACTCTTAAAACAAAAAAAAATAATTTACAATTATTCTTTATTCAATAGTCAACATAATAACAATCAGTCGATTTACATGAGGTTAACTTAATGATGATGATGATGTTCGGGCTGGATGTGCTTGATGGGCTCAGAGTGCTTCACGTATGCGTTGAAACTGAAAAAAATATATATATAAATAATCGAGAGTACCCAAAACCGGCGAGCTTGTATGAATAACGAATGATTGTTGTGGAAGCGAAATGTGTGTGTCAGGATCGTAGCAAGTGTAACAAATAGTCTCTGCCTATCCTTTGTTGGAAGGAGGCGAGCTGGTATGTATGTAATTATGTACTCAAACTCATTTATTGAGAATGTGTATAAATAATAATAAGAACTGTACTGAGCTGGCTCAGAGCTAGGATAAGTAAGAATCACTATAATAGGTGCCACCAGTATGTTCATTCGTGGCACACAGCACCTATTTAAGAGCCCTTAGCACATCAATTAGATTTTATTGTGAGTTGTAACCAAAATAGTTGTTGTTATTATGCTTTGTAACTTTTTTTTCATAAAATTAAAAGTAAGTATAGTAATATTCAATATGGAAACCTATTTATAGAACTATAAAAACTGAAGAGATTAAAATAAATACAAATGATTGATTAAGTCATTAATAGGCGGATATCGATATCAGTAAATGAAATACAACATTTTTACAGATCGTTAGTTTACGGATAGCTCTGTAGTATGTTGCGTTGACGTTTTTCTTTTGTTTGTACATTGAAATTTAATGTATTATAGTTATAAAATTATTATATTTACTTAATTTGCCATCTCATTTTTCACTAAGTATCCCGTTACAATGCACCATTTTATTAAGCATGTTTCAGTGGATTTCACGAATCGCTGTTAGAATGCCTTCATTTTTTTAGAGTTTGCTTTTGTTTTTTTTTGGGTCTTATTTTTAGTGTGTTAGTGTGTCTTACCCGGTGTGCTTGTCAGAGTTGTATTCAACGGTGCGGATGGAGCCATCAGCCTCGTGCAAGCTGTAGACACCCTTCACTACATCACCGTCGCGGGACTCGTGCTGGGACTTGCGGTCACCGGTATGAGGGTCCTCCACTTTGTACGCGAACTCGTATTTGGGGTGACCCTTTAAGAAAAATTACATTATTTAACGGATCTTCGGATCGGACGGACATGGCACTTGTTTTTTTACATTACCAACGCTACCGAGTTTAATAATAATAATAAATCATTGGACGATTGACACCAATTGACCTAGTCCCAAACTAAGCAAAGCTTGTACTATGGGTACTAGACAACGGATAAACGCACTTATATAGATAAATACATACTTAAGTAGATAAAACATCCAAGACTCGAATACAAACTTTCTTATTCCTCACAGAAATATCTGCCCGGATGGGAAATCGAACCCGGGAATTCAAGATTCATAGTCAAATTCAAATAATAAAGTTTAAATTATAATTTTCGGGATAATACTCCTCCGTTTTCAAAATATGCAATTGTACAAAATAATTAGATGATTTATATAAGCAGTTTAGCTTACATAGTAATCGTGGTGCTCCTCTTTGTGGTGTTCTTCATGATGAGCGGGAGCGGCGTGTTGAGCTGGGGCGGCGTGGTGAACTGGGGCAGCGTGATAAACTGGGGCAGCGTGGTGAACTGGGGCAGCGTGATGAACTGGAGCAGCGTGATGAACTGACACGTGTTCGTGATGAGCGGGAGCTGAGTGGTGCTCAGGAGCGGTGTGGTGCACAGACACAACATGTTCGTGGTGAGCGGGAGCTTCGTGGTGATAAGCGGGAGCCTCGTGGTGGTAAGCGGGAGCCTCGTGATGAGCAGGAGCGGAATGTTGCTCATGAGATGAGTGATGTTCAGAGTGTTGGGGGTGGTGCACAGAAATCACATGCTCGTGGTGCGAGGGAGCAGAGTGGTGGGCTTGAGATTCGTGGTGCACGGGAGCGGAGTGGTGCTCAGAGGCGTGGTGAGCAGGAGCGGCGTTGTGTTCGTGGTGGTCGTGGTGCACTTGGTGCAGCACGAAGGACTGGGAAGAGATGGCGTGTCCGTGCTCATGGCCATGTCCGTGGTGCTCCTGGCCACATACCACCGCTAACGCCACAGCAAGGATGACAATCTGTGTTGAAAAAAATATTAGTGTTTGAAACTTTCAAAAAATATTTTAAATTTTAACCACTTAGTTGATTTTTGTATTAACTGTATAATTTATTGACAAGTGATTTGATTTATTTATATGTATATTAGTTTGTTTTTAGAATTAAATTATTTTGGCTTACTTTGGAGATCATTTTACTTGTTTGTTCTGATGAACTTTGAGAATGAATAATGTTGGTTTGTCATAAGCTGCACTTTTTATACTCAGATTGTGCCTGAAGCTGTACTGTCCAGTGGACCAACAGGTTTTTTCGTGGGCGTTTATGACGGTTGCCCAGCAACTTGTCACTCTCTTTACTAATTATCGTCAAGTTACGTATGCAATTCGTAGGTATGCTCTAAATATTTGTGCTGTTGCAAAAATGACCAAGATTGAACAGGATGTAGGTAGTCAAAGCACTACTAAATCTGATACAAGAATATAATGGGATGCTACAGTTAAAATAATTGTATGTAATTAACCTGTTGTGAATTGATGCCACCATCTTAAAGGTTTTTAAATGGGATCTCTGCATAACGTTTTCAGTATCGTATATGTAATTTTATTGGTAAATTTTGATAGTGATTTTATTTCATAAGGATATTTTTATTTTTTATTGTACAATATATAAAGGGGCTTTTTGCATGAAATTTTCATGAAAATAAATTTGATATTTAGTATACTGCCACAGACCGACTAATGATATCGATAATGATACGAGAAATAATAACGAGCATTTAATAAGATCTTAATCATAATCATCGTCATCCCAGCCTATATACGTCCCACTGTAGGGCACAGGCCTCCTCTCAGAATGAGAGGGCTTGGGCCGTAGTTCCCACGCGGGCCCAGTGCGGATTGGGAACTTCACATGTACCATTTTATTTCCTCGGATGTGTATGCAGGTTTCCTCAAGATTTTTCCTTCACCGTAAAGGCCCATTTACATTATACAACTTTCTTGCACTTTCCATACAATAAAATTGAGGCAATAAAACATTGCTCAGTCTAAACCTTAGAAACCTTAGGTTTAGACTGAGCAATGTTTTACTGCCTCAATTTTACTGTATGGAAAATGCAAGAAAGTTGTATAATGTAAATGGGCCTTTAAGCTCATGGTAAATTGCAAATGTACATAATTTTCTAATAATGTTATGCAATTTTAATGTGAGAGTATGTATATTTGTTTCTCAATTACGCTTGAACGGCTGAAAGACCGAATTGAAATTGCACGTGGATCATACATTTTTTGCGTCTCTTCTGTGGACTTGGTAAATGTTAAGAGTCTATAGCTAATATTTTTTAGTCAAGTCTGCATCGGGGTGTGGGACGCCTGGCCAAGTTTCGGCCCATTTAAGTAAATAAATCTTAAGTTTTCTGACTCGAAGTCGCTAATTTTATGTCCACAGGAGAGACAATTTTTATTTTTTACGGGTATTATGGTTATGGCTCACGTAGATCAACCGTAACTCGAGCTAGGGCGTTATTTTTTTTAATAGAACTATTTTAATACCTACAACACATTTTTTTTCTCAAAATTCATCGCGTCACTTTAAATATAGCTTTTGGTTAATTTCATTGATTGTCGGTATCTAAGCTGATGATCGTTAAATTTAAGATACTGAGATTTGAGAAGTCAGTATCAATTTAGAAATGCATAATCGTCATCGACACTATAATGTTCAAGGAGCGAAAGCAAATTATTTAAGTTTACTCTTCGTGCATTAATTATTTTCCTGTTCAGGGCGTCTTAATGTTTTGAATATTACAGGAATATAGTAAAGAATAACTAAAGGAACACAAACTACCCAACAAAATACTAGTAAAAATATTCTTAAAGCGATGGAAAGTGCGAGTGAAAGCTAGTTTTAAATTAAAGTGAATTACGAAAATAGATTGACCTTTTGTGCACATAGGTGTTAGAATAAAATAAAATGTTATTGCTAGCTATAAACACTAAATAGCGTTGAATTCTCACACCCGGTTGCAACATAAAGCTATTCTTCAGCTTTAGCGGAAGCGATTCTATTGACAATGTTTATCGAGTCCTTGCAAGAAAAGAGTTAGTTTACGTTTACGAATATGATTGCCTTAACTTCGTGAGGCCCAGCATGCTTTATAAATCAATTGTAAGAAAAACAATTGCCGAGTGTATATACAGGGTTATTTGTAATTCACTAGCATCCTTTTAACGCTTAACTCCTACCACTTAAACAAATGTTTTTTGTTTTACGGCTTTTATCATAACTTAATATTTTTGGTGTAATAAAGTTTTGAAAATTTGAGATTACCTCTTATTTTTACGATACTCTGTGTATTTGTATGGGAAAAAAAGTGCTTCATTTTAAAAAGTCGTAAAACAAAAAACATTTGTTTGAGTGAAAGGAATTCAGGGTTAAGAGGATGTCAGTGAATTAAAAATAACCCTGAATGTGTATTAAAGTACAAATTATTCAATGAATAAAGAACTTTAAATATGCCTAAATAATACCCAAAATTACAAATCTTATGACTCATATCGGGTCTTGGACACTACATCATACACTGGACATATTAACAATTAACAATGTAACATCTGCACAACTGTATTCTGAGCAAATAAATTCTTTGAATCTTTGAATCTTTGGGTATCGTAAGAGGCGAATTAGCGCTCTGTATTGCCAAGCACGAATTCCAGTCTCCATTACTACGGTTATCGAAGGCAAGGGAAAATCACCAACAAGGTATGTATGTATTATTTGTACTCTTTATTGTACAATAGTTTTTCCCCGCGAGTTCGTTCGTGCAAAATTCAAATTTATGACGAGGAGAATAATCACCGCTTTCATGAATTAAATCAATAAACCGGCAAAATAACTCGCACTAAAGTACCGAATAATTAAAATTTTCATTCTCTTTTTCACCCTTTTAGAGGTTGGTTTTTCAAAATTCCTAGAGTAAATGATACCCGACACTAGTTGTTGTTTTATTTTTAAAATTAAATTCTAAGTTTCACGATTCTAATTTTAAAATACGAAATTCCCACCTACTTAATAAGATTTCATAGAGATAGGCTGTGTGGACAATAACATCGTCATTTACCGTGTTTTTTTCTTAACATTTTCTAACTTTTCTGGTTTAAGTCACTAAATAAGAAATTAATAATTTAATTTAATAATATTTCACCGGCATTATAAAATTTGTAATACAATACAATACAATACAATGACTCTTTATTGTACACCAGAAATAGTAAGCAATACAGAAAACAGGTACACAGAGAGAAAGTTACAAGGTAAGCAATAGGCGGCCTTATCGCTTAAGAGCGATCTCTAATATGACTAATTAAGAAAAAAAACTCAATACTTAATTATTCCATGCCGTAATGCTTGGCTGAATGCGTATGTGTTCCATTGACAGCCAATGCCTTTATTTTTTTAATTCATTTCTACCCTTGGGAAGAAAATAATACATATCCTCCCGTATGTCAGATATGATTTGCCTCACTTTCCGAGTATGAGAGATGAAAACAATTTTTCCTACCTTTTCAGAAAAGCAAGTGCATTTGCGTGACTTCCCTATAAAACACTAATATTAGTACAATGCGATTCTATGCCTTTGTGGGTAATATAGCGACCACTTAATCATCATTGGACATTATATACGAGCACATGAATACATTGCAAGTGAGCAAAAAGCTTGTAATAAAATTGACAGCGTATTGTGCGCATACGTGAAAAATAAAATTAATTATCTTTATGATGATGAGTAAGAGCGTCACTGGGTCATACACAGCGAAAGAAACAAAGGTTTTCTCTCCTGTAGAGATAAAATTAGCGACGCCGAGTCAGCAAACTTAAGGAGCTAAATTCAGGAACGGCCCAACACGGTTTTCGAGCGGTAATTCGACCGTTTGCGAGAGGATAGGGATGAACTGCTATTCAAAAACTCCAAAAATCACTGGTTTGCGAGAGGTTTGGGCTGAGATTGGGATGAGCCTTATTTTTTCTTTCTAGAAATTTATTTTATTTAAGGGCACTTTCAGAAAAAAGTGTACCCTGTACTTTTTTTTAAATACCTGACAAATTTTGGGTTATTTCTACTAAGAATCACAAGCACTATCGATTTAAGCAATAAAAAAAGTGTCCCTCTTTTAATTGTCAGTTTTGTGACGCAGTAAACCATACATTTATAAGGACCGTCACAAAACTGACTAATAAATTTTGTATGGAAAATTAAGGATATTTAAGGCCAAACGGGTACATTTTCTTCTGAAAACTCCCTTAAATGGTCCGAAAGTTGACCGGGCGTCCCACACGCCGATGTAGACTTGACTAGAAAATATTGGCTATAGACCCTTATTTTATTTATTTATTTATTTATTTAGTACTTAAAGACAGCAATGTGGTCCACTTGTGTTAGTTAATCTTAATCTAGGTTAGTAATGTATAGTAAAAAGGGGGCTTTTGCCTTAACTTTTGCCATAACCACGCGCGATATGCGAACAAAAAAATGTGTATGACCTCACTACGTCCTTAAAATAAGGTACATAATATGAATGTTGAAAGGTATCGTCTATCTATTTTGATCTGGAATACGCGTATATTAATGCTCTTTTTCTTACAATGCCGATCTTTACGATACCATATCCTATGGTCTAGGTATCTAATGACCTAACTAATCTATCTCTTCTTCTTCTTTTTCAACCTTTCACCACCCAATGCTGAGTGTAGGTCTCTTCCAATGCACGCCATTCTTCCCGGTTTTGCGCCCTTCGCATCCAGTCCTTTCCGGCCACTCTAACAAGGTCGTCGGTCCAACGCATCGGTGGCCTGCCCACATTTCTATGCCCTACTCTAGGCCTCTACTCAAGCACGCGACTACCCCACCTGTTGTCCTGTCTACGGCATATATGGCCCGCCCACTTCCATTTTCTGCTAGCGATCACATGGGCTATGTCGACCAATTTCGTTCTCTTCCGGATCTCTGTGTTCCTGATTCGATCACGTAGAGAGATACCTAACATAGCCCGTTCCATGGCTCTTTGGGTGACTTGGAGCTTGTGTATCACCTGCTTTGTCAGCGTCCATGACTTGGCTCCGTAGACCATGACTGGTAGGACGCATTGTTCGAAGGTCCGACGCTTGAGGTTAATAGGAATGCTTGTGCTCTTGAACATTTCGGACAGTTTGCCAAAAGCACCCCAGCCTAGGCGGATGCGGCGCTCAATCTCGCTATTTTGTCCGAATTTGGCAAGGTTCAAGGTTTAAGGTTTGTCTAGGTTTGTTAACTAATCTATGGTCTTTATTTAATACTAGCTGTTGCCCGCGACCCGTCTGCGTGGAATTAGTAATTAAGGCAGCTTATTTTTTTATCCAATTTGCTTTTTCATCAATTATGGCTCTCCTTGGTTCCTCGATACAAAAAATTACCCCCCCCGCACTCCCTTCCCAAACCCCCCGCCACAAGTCAAGCGTGCCTATATAGAAGTTTTACTTCAAAAACCCCCGATTTTGAAACATTCTTCCGCTCCGCTCAGCTCCTATTGGTGTTAGCGTGATTATTATATAGCCTATAGCCTTCCTCGATAAATGTGCTATCTAACACTGAAATAATTTTTCACATCGGAGCAGTAGTTCCTGAGATTAACGCGTTCAAACAAAAAAAACCTGTTCGATAAATTCTTAAAATAGACGTATCTTTCTTATTTGTGAACCGATTCAAATGAAACAAACACTAAATGTTAATTCAAGAAAATACCAACTTATCAGTGAAAACCGCATCCTTCTAGGTTAAGCCGTTTCTGAGATTAGCGCGCACAAACGCACAGACAAACAGACAAACAGACAATAATTCTAAAAATCATTGTTTTGGATTCTATTGCGCTAATAAATAGCCCTAGTGACAGTTTTTCTCAAATATTTTCAATGTACAGACACAGACTTGTTACAGATTTATTATATGTATAGATATAGATATACGCAGCCCTTTCTAAATCCACAACTTATCTCAGTTCCTTCTGAAATTTTCAGACAAGTTTAGTGTGCTTTTATCCTTACCTAACACCTATCTTTTGGTGGCAAAAATAATTTATTTATTATTATATAATTTATTGAAGATTCAGGCGTCACGGAACCACGTAAAAGAAGTTTGAAACAATAGACTGTATAGGATGAAGAATTGGCTCAGTTTAGAAACGACCTAAGCAACTGGACTTAAAAGGATGGGCTTGCGGTTTATACTGTCTTTAGCATTCTAGATTAATTACAAAGCACTCACCTTGCCATTCCTTGCGATAGCGAACCCAGTAAAGTTTTCTGCTGTCCAGGCTCAGGTCAGAATCTAAATGTCTTAAAAGTCACACGTACGCTCGCATCACATTAAATAATGTTCTGTAGCACATAACACATAAAATCTTCTCTTGAGATAGTAGGTTTCAATTAATTAGCAGAAAATGTTGAAATAAAATGTGCCCAAGAATGTGCCTTACTTTGGCGAGTTCAAATTGACACTAATTGCGCGCGCAGACCATAGCTTGACCATAGCCAATAACTCCGTAGGCCGCGTTTCGTTTCAGCCAGGCTTAGCGCAGCGCTTTTGTAAATTAAAACTAGAGTGAAAAAAGCCAGTATATCGAACAAGTACTTAATAAATAATTTATATATAAGAACACAATTAATTAATAACAACATTAACAGCTTATTACTTCTGAACTTAGTCACATGAGGTAAACTTCCCTGTGTTCGACACTGACCCAATGCATGGCACCTTCATTCTTATGTCATAGTAAGAGAGGTGACAGATTTGTCATCTACTGGGCGTTGAGGTGTCGAGCATTAGCACGTTTACCTTACCAAACCTCTATCTATATTCATACCTTTATTTAGCTATTATTTACCGATTATACCTATTTGACCATTTTTTTGGTTCCTGTGACTACAATTATTATTGCCATAATTTCACTAAGCAGTTTTAGTTTCATCAAATCCACATCTATTTTATATATAATTTAATAAGTCTTAAATTATTGCTACGTTAATTATATCTAAGTTTCTTGTAGGAGTGCAAATAAGTATCAAAAAAACTACAATAAATAAAGTTTATTTACACATTTAGCAACAATCATTAATAACACCCTTTAACCTAGTTCTTGTGCCTCTGTTCGATGTGTACGTGTTGACCCGGCGCGGAGTGCTTCACTACAGCGTTGAATCTGGGGAAGAGCATCTTATTAATCCACTGACCAACTTGCTTAAGTAATAAAAATTAAGTGGTGAACATATGTAAAAAATACTTAAATATGTAAAGATGTTCTATTTATGTAACATGCATGTGTTTTAAAGAGGTAAAGTTTGTGTTTCTTTGTATGTTTGTATGGAAGGGATAATCAAACTCCTGCACCAATTCTGAAAGTACTTTTACCAATAGAAAGCATCAATATTTTGCTGATCGAGGTAAAACTGACATCTTTACCGTTTACTTCCTTAAACCCTAAGGGTTTAGGCTGTGCGATGTCAGGTAGTCAGTCACAATACTTTTTAGAAGGTGTGTAGAGTATAAAAATTTGTTCATGTAATTGTATATAATTATTTTAAATTAAAATAATAAAGTAGATATAAGCTTATGTTTTAGTAAAAAGTGAAAAAAAATTGTCACTTAAACTAAATCGATTTGGATCATTCTATGCAACTTACCCATTGTGTTTGTCAGAAGTATATTCGACAGTACGGATGGAGCCGTCAGCCTCTTGCAGGCTGTAGACGCCCTTCACAACGTCGCCGTCGCGTACCTCGTGCTGGTACTTGTTGTCGCCGGTGTGAGGGTCTTCTACTTTATACTCGTACTGGTATTTGGGGTGAGCCTGGATAAAATAGACTGTGATTTATCTGACCTTAGAATATACACAAAAATAGACTGGAAAGTGAAAATAAAACTCCGCAACATTCACTACCTAAGTTCCTTCTGCAATAAGATGCTGAGTAAATGGAAAACATCATTTCGATGTAAGTAAAACCTTTTTATCTATAGTTTAGTTTTCTTTTTTTCTTCTAATATGTGACAGAACTGCCCATGCATCTATCTGTTTAGCTAGCTTTTTTATCTGTGTTAAAACAGCATTAATAGTATTGGATCCGTTAGCTTTCGTTACACGCGGATTCAGATAATTCAGATATACATTTATCACGTAAAAAAAAATGTATGCTAACTTCCCGGCCCTTATGCCATCTATTATGAAATATTTTGACTGCCAGGAAACTTTACGTATAACTTATAAGTATGCAGTTAGTCACGAAGCTGTCAAAAGTACCGACTTCTAAAAGCAGTTCATCAATTGTTTGTTTTCCGATGTTGTCAAGAGTAAAAATTTGGCTACATATTTTTCATGTTAGTTGGTTTTAAGTTTGGATTTCGTGCGATAAAAAAATAATGGTTGAACAAGGTCGCTTGAATCCGAAAATATTTCTTATGCTTATTATTAATACACATATTGAATCTGTAATTTATAACTCGACTTAGTAAGCTATAGCTTCTATAGAAGCACTTGAATATATTGTGCGAAATATCTTCTATACCCAAGTAACCAATCTGTTTCCGCTATTTTCTAAATTTATCTAGTTGCTTACCAGATCTGTGTTTTAAAATGCACGATCAGAATACTCAAGTAGAGGAAAGCTGATTTGAAATGCAAACCGGATGCTGGTGACAAAGCAGTTTACCACCGAAGGAGGAAATCACTTACGTAATAGTCGATCGGCTCTTCGTGGGATTCCTCGGAATGAGCTTGGTGGTGAGCCTGGTGGTGCTGAGGGGCGTGATGGTGGTTTGATGGCTCGTGCGAGTAATGGGATTCGTAGTGGGAAGGCTCTTGGTGCGATTGGTACTTGTGTGGGGCAAATTGAGTAGCAGCAGCGTGCTTATTGAGTGATTGCAATGAGATCCCGTGGTGGAAATGAACAGGTTCATGTTGTTCCTGCTGTTGCTGCTGCACTTGCACGTAGTGGTAAGCAGGTGCGTGTTTGAGCTCATGATCTTCAGGCTCGTGCTGCACGCTTTGAGAAGAAATCGCCTGCTCGTGGCTCTCGGGACCAGTTTGGTACTGGATCTCGTAAATAGGAGCTGGCTCTTGATGGGACGCGTGCTCGGAAGCATGGTGGTTATACTCCTGGCGTTGCTCAGGGCGCACTAACGATTTATGGGCATAGTGATGCTCTTGACAGTAAGTTGCCCCGACGGCTATAGCAAGGATTAAAGCCTGAAACAACAATCACTATTAAAATCACCTCTTTATGCACAAATATATTCGAGACATGTTACACAACGATGACACGCACTTTAGCGAACATTTCGATCCTTCTTCTTTCACTTCCGCGGTGGAACTGATGAATTAACATAGTCATAGCTCAATATATACCGCAGATGTTACAAGAGCGAATTGATTGAATTTGTTACTGCTGCAGGCATCTTGTCCGTAACGCGCCGCGTTGCCTTTGTGTGATGTAATTTACGTAACCAATGTGAAGGCTGGCAGGCCGTTAAACTAGTGCACTACGCATAATTTGCAAGTACCACTACTAATAATAATGAAGCCTAGATTCACAAAAGGCCTTCCTTAGCAAATTCAGCCATTTATCTAACATTACACACTCCAAATGTTTATAAAGCTGGTTGGTAATGACTTCCTCTGCCATTAAAACTTCTGCAGCAGAGTAGTTTGCTTGAGAAGAAAGTTATTGACAGACACGAATATATACAAATATACAAAAATATAGAAAAATCTGGTGTCACGGTGTTTGTTATCGAACTCCTCCAAAACGGCTTGACCGATTTTTATGAAAATTTTGTCTATATTTGAGAATCTGAGAATCGGTTGTAGGCTATTTTTCAACCGACTTCAAAAAAAGAGGAGGTTCTCAATTCGTTTATAATGATGTAATAAAGTAAATTATGATGATGATTATCCAGTTCCTAGTGCACATAAGTAATACGCAGCCTCTTAAGTCCTAGTTAGTTCCTTAAGTATTTTAACTACACCGTTTGAATGCTCAATGGACACTGTCACATACACTTGGCTATATAAGTTTTCTATGGTAAACAGATCATGGTTTTTTTTTATATTATTTTTTATTTAAATACCTACAAGTATAAGTAGTACAAATTATTTTAGAAAACTCAATTACAATTAACCTAAATAAATTGTTCTAATTTAAATTGAACTATTATATTTGCGAAATTAAACGAACTTACCTTAAGTGAAGTTCTATTTCAATTTTACGATCTTCACCATCATGGAATACTATGCAGCGATACGGAGTGTCGCGCCAAGATTCACAACATATAAAGTAGTTAAAAACGTGACTCGAACAGTTACTCTCTTCGGTGACAGGTGTCGCCGTCCTCTATTCACTTAAGTCTAAAGCATCACGAACAACCCTAAAAACTTGGGGAAGAAACATAAAACATAAACATAAATGGGTCAGGGTGGGTTGTTCCATGATGGTGAAGATCGTAAAATTGAAATAGAACTTCACTTAAGGTAAGTTCGTTTAATTTCGCAATTTTACTCTTTCACCATCATGGAATACTATGCAGATGTTTAAAGCTAGGGTTGAGAGTGAAACAATTAAACACAACCTCATCATAGAAAAAATAAATAAACTTATTTATTTTCATTAATCAACTTGAAGATAAATAACTAGAGTAAAGCCTTTTGAATTTAACTTTAACATTACAATAAAATATATTGCTATACATATTTATCCTTACTTTCAAATTCAATGTAAAAAACAGTTATTCACCAACAGGAACAATTATATGAGCAATAAGACAATCTAAAGTAATCATAAAAATAATATTTATCCTTACTTTCAAATTCAATGTAAAAAACAGTTATTCACCAACAGGAACAATTATATGAGCAATAAGACAATCTAAAGTAATCATAAAAACAATCCTCGTTTTCATACATGCTTAGAGAAAGTCTCAGAAGTTAAATTGCTTATACATATTATTAGTTTCCTCTAAAATGGGTGTGTTATAGAACTTTGCAAAAACACTAGAACTACAAGACCAACGGCACATTTACTTATGGCATCCACTGTCAAGCCAGCCCTTAAGGCTGCAGAGGTAGAAGCATGTCTAGTACTATGAGAGGAAAAACATACTAGTATCTATGCCTGCCTCTTACATAGTAATTTTTCTATCTGCCTATAGTTTGAGTTGAAGCTTTTTATAAGGTTTCTTGCAAGTAATAACTAGGTCAACAATGTCTTTTCTGTTACCTTTTGTTAATTTTATGTATGACAATATCATAATATGTATAGGTATAATATGTTTTATGTATGTTAATTTTATGTACAGGACAAATCTGTTTTTGGTTATATTATGATAACTTGAGGGTTGGCTATTCACAACTATACCTAATCTAATATATTTATAGGCCAGAGGCAGTTACAAATACTATTAGTTTAACTTAATTAATGACAAAGTTTGGACACTATGACCAGTAGTTAAGGCTAAAAGAGTAACTAGTTACTTAGTGATCCTTTCAAATACTTTCAATTAGGTCATTGGAGAACCAGGATGACAATAAGCTAAGTACAGTACCTGGGTCCTAAAGACTCCTTTAAGAATACTTTAAATCCTATCAGCTATGCCTACCTTTGGGCCTATAATCAGTAAAAGCTGATCTAAAGCTATTCAGCGTGCCATAGGAGGCCCCAAAGTTGAAATGGGCAGTTAAGAAGTTAATAAATTGGTACTGAAATTGGTAATAATATGGTATATTGTGAGTTGAACAAAATTTCCACCACAGCTGCAAGTCTGTATTATATTGTTTAACTGTGGCTGGTGCTGAGGATGGTAACATTACATTCAATGATGAGTGGGACACACCTCTCCGTTTTAGCACCTTGAGAGCAGCCCTGCGGCTAAGATAAGAGTCTGGTATAGTGGATGATGGTCTCTGAACTGTAAGAATAACAACCTTTTAACTTGATTGGAATATAATTAGAGTGGACTGTAGCAAATCAGTAAATAGTGGCAACCAGAGTTGAGTTCACTAGTAAGGGATAAACTTAAATGCCAGTAGCTCTGTCAATTTAAATTTTTTGTAGGACTCTTAATACCAAAAAGCGTAAAATAAATACTTTGACCATTTGACAGTGAAAGCATCAACTGCTGTAGAATCAGGATCTTTTTTCTGCTAATAAACATTGGGATTTATTTTAGTCCATGATGCAAAAAGATCAATTCCTTAATTATAGCTTGAAATACAGTGTTAGCTAGTTCCCACTCTATTGTATGTTTCCTTGACTGACTGTTAGTCGACCTCAAAACATTTTCCTTAGTGTTCATATGGGGTGCAAATAAAAATATGTTCCTTGGCCTCACAAAACTGCCATATTTTGCGGTTAATACTATTTAAGTGAGGGTACTGAGTCCCTTCCATTCTATTAGTGTATGATACGGTTGTAGTATTATCAATCCTTATTAGTATATCATAGTTAGACAAGTCAGTGGTTATACATTTTAGACCAGAATTCTAAAAAGTTAATATGTCATTTTTGCTCTTCTCTTGTCTATAACCCAGCTGACTTTTTCGTTTCACATATTGCCCCCATAAAGAGCTATTGCTGTCTAACAGGGTTATTAGATGAACTTAGGTTGTTTAGCCACCAGTTGAACTCTGGAAGTAATGTAGGTACATATTTAGGTATCTGTATAATTTCACCATAGTGATCTTGTTTTGTTTAAGTACTAAAATCTAATAATTTTGTATGCACAGACCCATATTTTACACAGGGGCAGAGTTTAGATCTAAAAGCTGTGAAAATTCCCAGATTTGACATTTTTTTTTTTTTTTTTTTTTTTATTTATTTCACAAACTGATGAATTTTAGTTAGATACAGGAAGGGACATCATAATATTATCAGAATCTAGCAAAATCCCTAAATATTTACGACATTTAGATGGAAGACAACCTCTCTGTATTAATAACAAATCCTTGATTTTCCAATAGTACAGATTTTTGAGAATATTTCTATAAAAAACAAATTATATCATCAAGGTAAATTGGTACAACACAGACCATAAGTTCTGTTGTCTTAAGTAGGATATTACTTGTTTTAATATTTAAGTAAAGATATAAGGTGATGTAGTCCAAATGGAAGGCAATTTGAACTTAAAAATAAAATATGCCTTCTTCTTCTTCTTCTTGTGGCCATGTAGTCCTTAGTTAATAGTTTACACACTGCATAATTCTTCCTATTTAAAATAATGTATACTTTACATATTTCTTTCATAGTTTTAGGTTTAAAATAAATTCTTCATTTTACTTTGGAACAATAAAGTTTGGTGACGAGAACTGATCTTCTTGATATCACATTTGGAGATAGCACCTAACTTTTTTAATTTAAGAATTTCTGTTCTAAGGTTGGAAGAATCTTTACTAGACCAATGATGTAGTCTAGTTCATTTCTAAAAGGTTCAATACTGCTAAATGGAATGTCATAACCCAATGCCCAGGGTAATACAACTGTGTTATTTGTAAGCAGTTGCCAAATATGATAATAATAAGCTAAACTACCTCGCATGTACCTTCATTAATGACGGCACAATGGTCTCGACTGCTGTGGTCTAAATTTGGACGGCGGTGATGCTGCTGCTGCTGTTGCTGGTGTGGCTGGGACAGCTGAAAAGTGCTGGATCCAGGGGCCTTGCTCCTCTTGAGGTGTCTTCTGAGACAGGCCCTTCCAGTTTAAATTAGATTTTGGAGATGGTTTCTTCATAGCTTGTTTCCTTGTTGATTGAGTTTCATTTATTTTAATTGCTTTGACTCCAGTACTTTAGCACACACTTAAATTTTATCCCAGCAGGTAGTTGTCTGTTGGGGCACTTGCAATAGCCTGTTTTACAATGAGCTGAAGGTCAAGTGTTTCTAACTATATTGTCACAATAGTACATGTATCACAGGATTTATGTAGTCATTAATGCCTTATATGAAGTTGAGACTGTTGAGGTTCCCCATCATTATATCAGGTAATAGTGCACCCAATCATGAATCAGTCCCTGAGAGAGCAGCCACCAAGCTCAGAATTAAGTTTAAATGCAATGGCCATGGGGAAATTACTCAGTGTGAAACATTTCACAATTAGTGAAGTCCATTTCTCCTTGAATGTGCCAGTCTTTTTCTTCTCGGAACTTCTTGTCTGATACTCTCCTATTTGCTTAGTTTGTTGCCCTCGTCACCAAGCGCAGACAGAAAAACCTCTGGGCGGGATACAACTGCAGCTTGTGTTTCTGTAATGATCGCAACAATTCACTTATTTTATGTTTGTATCTAGTTAAATTTCCAATTTAAGTTTCAAAGGAGAAAAGTGGCTGTACTTGGCCATGGTTATAAGGACCTCAGGTCAATAATGGTCTCAGTCTGCCCTGTAACGAGTCAGCTCTAGAAATATGAGAATATATGAGATCAATACACCATGAACTATCATGGTGGTCACCTTGTTAGTTTCAAAGGAGAAAAAAGTGGCATGTAAGTACCATGGTTTTAAGGACCTCAGGTCAATAATGGTCTCAGTCTGCCCTGTAACGAGTCAGCTCTAGAAATATGAGAATATATGAGATCAATACACCATGAACTATCATGGTGACCCTCTGAATTTAGTGTGCATATAAGGGGTATATTATATACCATTGCCTTATGTATGACCGGTCATGTCTGGCCTCTAGTATGGAACCAGCTCTAAAAAATTTTGGACCGTTATGGTTATCATGTTTCAGGTTCATTCAAATTTCTAGCTCTTTTAAGTATCTTAGGTTAGCAGTGCTAAATAGATGAGATTAATGGTTGCATAAACCAATTCCATATACCAGTACTTGACTCAAGCGTGTAACCGTTTAGCCACAGCTGCTAATTTGAGAACCATGAAAAAGGGAGATAAGTATTATAATATAACAATAGAGGGATTTGGAGGCCTATTGCTAGGTACAGTAATATTTACACACCCGTCTCTTCAGTGTTGTTAGCATCGGACTCTTCATCTTCCAGGCTAGGTCTGGCTGGGGATGTACTTCTGTCATATTTTGCTTCAGCCTTGTAAGTTTGTGTTCATATCTTCTAATTTTTCTTCTTGCTTCCTCATCTTCTGGGGAGTTACTTGCCATCTTCGTCATTCAATATGAAATAACTTTCCCGAATAATCACTTAAAAATAATCTTTTCGGTTCGCCCGCGCACTTAACGACGCCACGCCAAATAAAGAAGGAAATAAAGAAGGACGACACGACATAGACAAAGTACAAACAACGCTTACCGTCTGCGTTATTCGCGGAAAAAGGCGCGAATTTTCGCGGTATTTTTGTAGTGCGAGAGTGGGACAGAAAACCAGAGAATTATGCTCATGAACACGAATTGACAAAAACGAGATTACAGCATTGTATTACAGCTAACGTATTATACGTAAATATTATATTAGATATGTAACATACCTGAATTCCAACACAATTTGAAACATAATCGGTACGGTAACCTCTTACTGATCCGAAGGCGCCAAACAGCTCTGGCGCTGCGATTAATGTCACACGCACAAGTTGTTTTGTTTCTATACTGAACGCTATGTATAATAAACATGATTAACTACTTAAACACTTCCAAAAACACATAAAATACTAAATAAAATACTAAAAATTTGGAAATACGTTGTGACGTTTAGGCACAACAACCATAAAGTGAATAGAGGACGGCGACACCTGTCACCGAAGAGAGTAACTGTTCGAGTCACGTTTTTAACTACTTTATATGTTGTGAATCTTGGCGCGACACTCCGTATCGCTGCATAGTATTCCATGATGGTGAAAGAGTAAAATGTCCGTAATACCGTAAACCGGGGTGACTTTGAAACTGCGGGGCGACTTTAAAAAGTAGTTTGCCGACCAACTCGCGCATGTCTGTTAGCATTTGCGATTCCTTTTCAATTTCTTCATCGAACTTCTATTTATCTACATGTTAACCATTTACCTCATATGGACAATGGTGACTGTATAGCGAGTTAAAAACGCCCTAAGTTGCCCTAATTTAATCCAAGGCACCCTACCCCGGTTTACGGAACTTTGTGTTAATAAATATTGTCACGGTCAAATCTAAACAAAGATTAAGTGCTAAAAATATTTATAATTAATAGTTAGAGGCAGTTAATCAGTGTGTGGAAGGTAGGGCTGCACCGTTGTTGAAGCCGCACATGATAATGAAGCTAAATTTGATTAATTTATTACATAATTTATATAGAATAATGAAAACAATGATTGAGAGACTTTCATTTAAAGGAACTAGTCTTGTTCGAAATAATTATGTCGGCATTCGAAATTCGAGGATATTCTGCTTTCTAATAATATGCAAGCAAACTTTTACACATGATAAATTATAATTTACATAATCAGGCTGTAGAACACTTGTATGCATGAGAGTTGATAGGTTAAGAGATGATTGCACTTTGTTTAAATAAAAATCCCATGTCATTATTATGTCACTGAGTACTTATAGTTATCTCCATCTCACTAATCTTATCTTATTAATATTATAAACGTGAAAGTTTGTATCTATGTATGTGTGGATGTTTGTTACTCTTTCACGCTAAACGGTTTGACGGATCCTGGTATAATTTGGCACACAGATAGTTTATAACCTTAACACCTTAATAACTGAAAAATTTCAAAGATCCCGCCGGATAGCGACAAAAAAATGCTTCCCAGACGGAGTCTTGGACAACAGCTAGTAAGTAATACTTTTATTATGGTTTTATTTTTGTTCGAAAAACATACTTATTTGTTCAGTAATTGAGTTTGCTTTAGCCATAAGGAATTATAAATAAAAAGTCTTTCAGTCAGTAGAATAATATTACGATGCAAGCGATATAGATGTCATGTCTGTGTTGATAACAAAATACTTACGAGATTAACTTATATGTTGTAACTAATAAGGTGAAATAAAATATATTCCGAGTTTTTCGGAATTTATGTGTGAAATTACATTTGAAATTTCACCATGAGTTTTTCGGTCAAGGAAAACATCTTGAAGATATCTGCATACACCTGTGGAGAAATTCAATTGTGTGTTTGAAGTTCCGCACTTGTAGTAGAATTCGGCTAAGTCAAATTAGTTAAATAGATATTAAAAAACCCAAGACTCGAGAGCATCTTTTGTATTTTTCATACAAATATCTGCTCCGACGCGGGAATTAAACCCGGCCCTCAAGCTTCGTACTCAGGTTCATTTGGTCGTCTCTATCAATAAATGCATCAAAGTGTAAAAAAAAACCTTGTTTCACATAATTTTTAGGGTTCCGTACCTCAAAAGGAAAAAACGGAACCCTTATAGGATCACTTTGTTGTCCGTCCGTCCGTCCGTCCGTCTGTCTGTCAAGACCCTTTTTCTCAGGAACGCGTGGAGGTATCAAGCTGAAATTTATATCAGATACTCAGGTCTACTGTTCCTTAAAGCTGTGAAAAAATCAAACTTCTAAGCCAACGAAATCAAAAGATACTGCCGTTTATGACGCAAATTTCCGCATATTTTCGAAACTCGCAAGGGAATCAAAACCTACAGAGTACTTCCCGTGAACTCAGAATCTTGAAATTTGGTACGATGCAAGGCCTTATAGCACAGATAAAGGAAAAATTGCGAAAAAGCATACATTTTTTTGTCTGTCTGTCTATATCAGTAACCAATCTACAATGATCCCACACTGCGCACATTTTGCTTAGGAGCAGGGGTCTGCTAAGACTATTGTCCATAGATACATGTAAATTTGTACGGAACCCTCGGTGCGCGAGTCCGACTCGCACTTGGCCGGTTTTATTTCCTTTAATAATATTTTGAAAGTGATCGCGGCTTAAAACATCGAATAAAATATGAAGTATAAATTCTTGATATTTTTATATAAACGATGCGCGCACGCACAAATCATGATTCATATTTTCGAAGACTAGGTAATTATTGTACACACAAACGTAAACGTAACACCTGTCGACTTTCACTAGTATTTATTTGTTTTTAGAAAATGGGTTTAGAATTTTAAACTGATTGTATCTTCTCTGAATCACTGAACTTACGCATTTTATTGGTAGTTGAATACATTTACGTAAGTCTTAGATAATAAAATGAAGTACCTATTTAAATTAATTCAAACCTAAGAAGGTTAATTATCTAATTAAATGGTACTTTATAAGGAACTAGATTGGCTACGGAAACTGATTTTTATACATCGTCATACATAAACTAATTTTACGTAACCTAACAAATTATAAATTATCATATTTTGCTCACTTAATAATAATGACGTGACCAAAATGTTGATTTATCGTAAAAAAGATTTCGACTCTTTCTAATACAGTCACTATAATCCTTCATTAAAAACATGTCAATTTATTTTAAATGGTTTATTAACAAACTTAAACATCTAAACTAGTCACAGAGGTAATAAAAATTAAGTAGTAAATAACATTTTAACAAGTACATTATACTATTGCTGACTGTAGTGATGGTCGCTTTTCACGTTGGCACTGAATCTAGAAAAAGAAAACAATAATTTATTTTTGTAACTATTAATTTGTTGGTGTTTTTTTTTATTAATTATGGGAGGGAGGCAAACGAGCAAGCGGGTCATCTGATGGAAAATTATCACCACCGCCCATAAATATCAACAATGCAAAGAGAGTCACTGATCTGTTGCCGGCCTTTAAAAAGGAGAGGGAATAGTGGAGAGGGAGGGGGAGAGGTATTGGGCTCCCGGCGCTCTCACTGACCGTACGAAACGCAAGCAGGATTCCTGCTGCTTCACGCCAGTGTTTTGGGAGAGGGTGGTACTGCCCCGGACGAGCCGGCCCATTCGTATTGCAGCGGCTAGCTACAACATGGTTCTACCACTACTAAAATAAAATAAAATGCATTGTTGCGTAATTATGTTCCTACGTAAGTGTAATAATAACTTTAATGTTTTTAGTTACACTGCTAGCGTTTTACTCTTAGGTCAGCCAGCTTACAATAAACTACTTTCCTACTTAAGTGAACGATTTAGACCGATATCTGCAAAATTACCACGATGTAATACTACCACAGTGAGATTTTTCATGCCAGTATTGCATGGTTTGACGGAAGTATTTAGTAGCATGTATTTTTATTGGAATTTTTGTCGTAAAATGCACTTAGACATATTCTTTATGGAGCATAGACCGCGATTACCTTTATTTTTAACCCCCGACACAAAAAAAGGGGTGTTTATAACATTTGACCGCTTTGTGTGTGTGTGTGTGTGTGTGTGTGTGTGTGTGTGTTTGTCTGTGATATCATAGCTCTTAAACGGGTGAACCGATTTGGATGTTTTTTTTAAATTTGAAAGCAGGTTTCTTGGCGATGGTTCTTAGACATGTTTCATTAAAATTGGTTCAGCCGTTTCAAAGTTATCAGCTCTTTTGTTAGCTGCGGAAGGGAGCTTAGACACGGGATGGGCATTTACTTAATTGCGTCGGGGGTTATTAAATTTTTTAATTTAGAATGGTTTTATTGGGTTTATTTGTGACCTAGTATTGTATTTTTGTCGAAACATCGGAAGCTCGTTAAAGTTAATCCAGTATAAAATATGTGCAATATAATTAACACTAAATTAGGTATTTAAAACTATTAGTCTTTCTACTTGATGTTTGAAGCGCATTAACATGCATCACCTGCTCGCTGTCTGCGCGTAAAATTACGCCATGTGCATAGATAGATTCTTGATAGTAATAGTACATTACTGCAGCGGCCGCGAAATAGGGGATTGCCGGCCGAGTAGTTATAGATGGCCGAGTGGTAACGAGGCCATCTAGAGATACGAGGCCGGCAATCCCTGTTCGTGGCCAAGGCTTGTATAGAGTTTTTCTCAAACTTGCATCATCATCATCATCATCATCATCATCATCACCACCATCACTATCACCATCATCACCACCACCATCACCGTCATCACCACCACCATTACCATCATCATCATCACCACCATCACCATCACCATCACCACCATCATCATCATCACCACCCTCATCAACATCACCATCATCACCATCACTCACCATCGTCATCACCATCATCATCATCATCATCACCACCATCATCATCATCATCATCACCACCATCATCATCACCACCATCATCATCATCATCACCATCACCACCATCATCATCATCATCACCATCACCATCATCACCATTACCAATTACCATCATCATCATCATCATTACCATCATCACCATCACCATGATCACCATCACCCACCATCATCATCGTCATCACCATCACCATCATCACCATTACCAATTACCATCATCATCATCATCATTACCATCATCACCATCACCATGATCACCATCACCCACCATCATCATCGTCATCACCATCATCATCATCATCACCATCATCATCACATCACCATCATCACCATCCCATCATCACCATCACCATCATCATCACCACCATCATCACCATCACCATCATCATCACCACCATCATCATCACCACCATCATCATCACCATTACCACCATCATCATCATCTCACCTTAAATAAACGTAGTGGCAGAATGTCATAATGAACCAAAACGCAAATATTGCTTATAGTTTTTTTTAATGGCTAAATGCTATGATGCCATAGTATGGTGCTTTTTTAATGGTATGGTGCTGTGTCACATGAAACAATAGACGATCACTTTGCTGGCCTTGGCCAGCAATGTTGTATGAAATTCCATTATTGACCGCACGGCCGCCCGCACGGCTAGCCGCACCTTCAACGTGACACTTCGTGGCGTATTATAAGGAACATAACGTCAATATTTCATAGCATGTTTGAGAAAAATTGCATTACTTACCCGTTGTGTTTGTCAGCAGAATATTCGACGGTACGGATGGAGCCGTCAGCCTCGTGCAAACTGTAGACGCCCTTCACGACGTCACCGTCGCGGGACTCGTGCTGATACTTGTTGTCGCCGGTGTGAGGGTCTTGCACTTTGTACTCGAACTCATATTTGGGGTGAGCCTGCAGAAAAAATTATGGTTAATGTAGTGTGTACCTTTTGTACCTACTGTGCTTCTAGAAGCATTTGATTGAAGTCAAGCAGTAATCCTACTAATAGCATAAATGCAAGAAATTGTGAGTACGTGTGTTACTCCTTCGCGTCAAATAGCTTATAATAGTTCCAATCGTTTATTTAACTTTTGACAGATCACGCACGTGAAGCTTAACAATAATTTTCAGTACAATGTACTACAGGGAATACCGTACTTCATGGACGGGCACCGCCCACTTAGTGATATGCCATTTGTAATGAATGACCACAGACTATAAAAACCGTTTTAAAATAAATCGATTTTATAAATAAAACATGCATTTAAAATTATTGTGATCGTTGTGAGTGACAACAAAATGGCGCCGCCGCGTCCAGTGTTGCCGTTTCATAATTGAAAAAAAATACTAAATTGCCGTCAGTAGCGATAAAAATATTAACTCAACATAAATGGTTCATATTAATATATAAGATAAAGTAACTTAAATACATATAAATGTTTATAAAACAATGCAAAATGATGAGAAAAAATAAAATATGAATGTGTTAAATCGATTAAAACTTCTTCATGAGTAAATTCGATTGTTAAAAGAAATCGAATCGGTAACGCATCAGGGAAGCACTATTTGATTAGACCTCGAGCTGTATAACGGATTTAGATACTTAGATAGCCAGCTATCTAACCAGATGTCTGAAAGATTATTGTTGAATTTTGGGACAACCTGAAGACTAAGTTTCAGTCGTGTAACATGTTCACAAGTACCTATAATGTTAATAGCGTAAGTACCATATAGGTAATCTAAATACCGTAAAATAAAATATAACGTTTCTAAAAATTTGACCAAAATGCTTACATAATAATGCTCGTGCTCGTGATGCTCTTCTTGGTGATTAGATTGCTGCTCATTATATGCTTGAGACTCATGATGTACTGGAGCAGCCTGATGGTACACAGGCGCTGATTCATAATGAACTATGGGTTGCTGTTGAACAGAAATAGTCTGGTGCACTATTGGGGCTGGTTGTTGCGGAACTGAATGCTGAAAAACTGGCAATGGCTGGTACTGAACCAGAGGTGGCTGAACCGGCTTCACTTGGAAATTGACAGGCGTAAAATATTTCTGAACGGGAACTGGAGGTTCTTGATTCTGATGCACAGGAGCGGGCTCTGAAGGAATGAATGTTCGCACGACTGGTGGAGGTAAATGTTCAACTTCTTCCGCGGAGGGCAAGGTATACTTTTTGGAGGTTGTTTGACTGGTTAAAGATTCATGGTGGCTGGGGAAATTGTAGGTGTGTGATGGAACGTGGTATTCGACTTTTTTTGGCGCTTCGTGCTGTATGACTGTTGAGTATGAATGAGAGTGGTGGTCTTGACAAAGAGCCACTGTGACTATGGCCGCAGCGGCCAGCACCTGTGAACAAATAACTGAGATGTAATCTTTAAGCGTTATTATGAGAACATTATTGCAGCGCTAAATTGTTATTAAAATCAATAAATAAGTAAGTAATAAGTAAGTAAGTAATTTACGGGACAATTTGACATCGAATAACCTAGTCTCAAACTATACAAGAAAAGCTTGTAGAATCAACGTCATAATGTCATAAATAAGTGATCACTTTTGTACCTTGTTACTTTAACGTCATGTTCGAAAAGTCATACGAAATTATGTAACGACTGAACACGATAAGGTACAAAAGTGATCTCTTATTTATTACGTTGACTGTACTATGGGCAACGGATAAACATACTTTTTAAATACAAATGCTTAAAATTAAATAAGTTTTAAATATCCAAGACTCGAGAATAAAGATTACTTAGTATTATTCATACATAATAATTTCTTCGACTGGGAATCTGAACCGGAAAGTTAAGCTTCAAAAACAGGTTCTTGAATCACTTGGCCATCCTGTCGTCAAAACACATAATACAAGTTATGTTTTAATTATAATTTATTTTAATCTGTAAGGTATTTATTGTACAAGCCCTGAATGAAATAAATGTTTTAATATTATTATAACACGTAATATATTGAATCATTAATCATTTTATAAATTTAATGTATTAATTTGTCGTACCTTAGTGAACATTTCGCTACCAGCTTCACTGAAGCACTTGCGTAAATTGTCTCGTTGCAACAAAAGCTCTCGATTTTATACATCGTATAAATTTACTTCGTAACTGGTTTGTTCGGTTTGGAAGCCGACATTTGATATGCATTTTTGCAATTTTGCTCCGAGTAATGTAACCTGCATATAGATTGGTTACGTAACTTAAGTTATAATTTATAATTATAAGGCGATTAAAGTTTTTTTATACTTTATTGTTACTTAAATAGTTTAATGATCGTAACACAGGATTATAGATCTAACAATGTGTATGTATTAATCAACTAACAACTATCTAATTATAACAAATATATTATCTACATCTTTCATTTTAATTATTAAAGTTACTATGTATGTTTGTTTTTTATTATTATTTATTAAATTTTATATTGCACCACCTGCTGTAATGCATTCCTTGCTTTCTTTCTTTCTTTTTTTTTTTTTAAAGGTTGCCTGGAAGAGATCGCTTCGAAGCGATAAGGCCGCCCATTGCTTACCTTATTTCTTTTTTGTCATGTACTTGTTTTTCTGTATTGTATTTTTTGTGGTGTACAATAAAGAGTCATTGTATTGTTGTTACTTCATTCGTTGTTTAACTGCTATTTTTATTAGACCCCGTTATCAACCGGGCAGTAAAGTTTGATGGTTACGTAACATTAGTGATCTGCCATGTTAATAAAAAAAACTTTTCTTAAATTCAGTGTTCAGGTAAATTTTGGAGTTCTCATGCATGGCTACAACATCGAGACTTGGATAGTTTGTATTGTACATCACTAATGTTGGGTAACCAAACTACCTACTTGATAACGGGGTATAAGTACTTATTTTGTTGGTATATGAATTCTTCAATCAACGTAAACTATCTTTGTGACTATCAAGATTTAATAAATTACTAATATTCTTCGGGAGTTAATCACAAACTCACCATCATCATTCCAGCCTACATACGTCCCACTGCAAGGCACAGGCCTCCTCTCAGAATGAGAGGGGTTGGGCCATAGTTCCCACGCGGACCCAGTGCGGATTGGGAATTTCACACACACCATTAAATTTCGCCTTTGTTCTCCTCTCTGTGTACTTGTATTTTTATTTTTATGTGCAATAAAGAGTTTACATACATACATACATACCATTGAATTTCTTCGCAGGTGTATGCAGGTAACGTGTAATCATAAACTATTAGTGCCACTGTAATGTGGTCGAAACGTCGAAATAATTATAGCAATAAATAGTTCTTGATTAAGTTCCAAAGAATATTAGTTATGTGTGTGAATCGCTAAAGTTTATTATATTCAATTACTTAATAAATGAATCGTCTTCGGTTCCCAAGATAAGTAAATTTAAACTTCAACTTCAACTTTTCTGATTATAGCAACCGCTCACTTTAGGTTAGTAACCACTACTGACAATGATTCCTGACCTGACAGCAGCAACACAGTTTTGGACAGTTTAAAAATTTCAAACGGTGGTTGCACCGTATTACTTGTAAGCCCGGAATGGACTAACAAAACATAGAGTCAATACTGATCGGACAAGTAAATTTCTACAAATATTTAACGCTAGGATATTAAAGTGATGTTAATATGGGATTGACATGCGTTATCAATATGTTTTGTGATTTCGCCTAACTCCAGTGGCTCGAGTATTAAAGTTTACAAGTATGGATATTAGTCAAACTATGAATCAGTTATCATCGAACTATCTCGCTTGAAAAATACGGTACCTGTTACATGATATATGATAGCAGGAGTATTTATACTTAATGCTTCAGAACTTGTATTAAATTTCGTAAAATTGTAAGATGAAGCATAATAGGAATATTGAATGACACGCGACCTTAACAGAAGTAAAAGTATTTAAAATTGCTTCAGCAGAATACGAAATGGCAAAACCGTAAGTAATTTTCTGAAATTAGTCAATTACATTTCACGAACCAAAAGCAATATAATTAGCTTTTTACTCCGTGACCATACGTCCAAGATATCTCAGATTGCGTGACATATATATTTTAGTTAAAAAATAATGTAGTTAATGTCACCCTGGACTTAAAATGACTATTAATCTATATTGAAAAAACCGGCCAAGTGCGAGTTGGACTCGCGCGCGCACGAAGGGTTCCGTACCATTATCTATAAAAACGGCAAAAAATCACGTTTGTTGTATGGGAGCCCCCTTAAATATTTATTTTATTCTGTTTTTAGTAGTATTTGATGTTATGCGACAGCCAAAATATATCAACTTTCTAGCTATCACGGTTCATGAGATACAGCCTGGTGACAGACTGACAGACTGACAGACAGACGGACGAACAGCGAAGTCTCGGTAACATGGTCCCGTTTTTACCCCTTGGGTACGGAATCCTAAAAATTACCTCGACGTTTTGACCACATTGCAGCGGCCATGGTCACGAGTAGACTACGTGGTGAGTAATTTTAACAATATAGATAGTTGTGAAAGCTGCAAACGCACAGACAGCGGAGGCGTGGCGGTGCAGTGTCGGTGACGGTTGTAATATTTTAACTTGTATGAACGAGTTCGCAGTTTCTCTATGTGAACTCGTTCATACATATTAGAATATTAGAAACGTCACCGCCATCGCACCGCCACGCCTCCGCTGTCTGTGCGTTTGGGATTAAGTCCCGGATGATCTTATACAAATATTGTAAACGCGAAAGGTTATATGGATGGATGTATGGATGTTTGTTACTCTTTCACGCTAAAATTCGTCACACAGATAGTTTATAACCTGGATTAACATGTAGGATACTTTTTATCCCGAAAATTTACATAGTTGTTGCGGGATAATCCGTTGCTCAGTACACATAACACAAGCTTTACTTAGCTTACTTTAGGACTAGATCAATTGGTGTGAATTGTCCCGTGATATTTATTTTATTTTCGACGACCAGTGGTTAGAGACCCTGACTATGAAGCTTGAGGTCCCGGGTTCGATTCCCGTGTCGGGGCAGATATTTGTATGAAAAATACGAATGTTTGTTCTCGAGTCTTGGGTGTTTAATATGTATTTAAGTATGTATCTATCTATATAAGTATGTTTATCCGTTGCCTAGTACCCATAACACAAGCTTTGCCTAGCTTACTTTGGGACTAGGTCAATTGGTGTGAATTGTCCCGTGATATTTATTTATTTATTTATTTTATTTTATTTATTTAAGTACTATGTATCTATCCATGTATCTATACCCATAACATACATATAAGTTTTGCTTACTTTGGAACTAGGTCCATAGATGTGAATTGTTCCGTGATGTTTATTTACTATTTATTTATTTATAATCTGTCTAATTCAATACCTTTAAAAGAAAATTTGCTAAATTTTTTTTTCAAAAGACGAAGGTCCAATCTAATTGGTTTTTGTTTATGGACCTGCGTAAAATGCCTAAGTAAATGGTTTAATAATTACACACCAATTGTCGGATACAATTTTGGTTGTAGCGGAAAAATCAAATCAGCTAATGCACGATCAGGTAATAACTATCGCAAGTTTAATACAAAGTATTTCCAGGATGTTACTGCTCTCAATTGGGCATTAAACTGTGATTAAAGACGGATTTCTCCAATTAAACTGCATAATGTTACACTCGAGTAGGTTAACTGTTAACTTTTAACTTCAAGGGCCAACCGAGAAATAAAATGAATAGGTATTCTCATCAGAATACCTAGAGAACTTCTTGACTCGAATCATCATGATCATTTCAGCCGAAAGATGTCCACTGCTGAATATAGGCCTCCCCGAAGCTCGCCAAACAGATCAATCCTGTGCCATCCGCACCCACATCCACTTTAACCAGGTCTTCGCTCCATCTTGTTGCAGGCCTACCTACACTGCATCTTCCGGTCCGTGGACGCCACTCGAGAATCTTTTTGCCCCATCGGCCATCAGTTCTACGAGCGATGTGCCCTGCCCACTGCCACTTGAGTTTGGCGATTCTTCGAGCTATGTCGGTGACTTCCACGCGGCGGCCACGTACCGGAAGGTGCAGTGTAGGTAGGCCTCCAACAAGATGGAGCGATGACCTGGTTAAGGTTGCGGGATCGCGTTGGATGCGGATGGCACGGGACCGATCTGTGTAGCGAGCCTTGGGGGAGGCCTATGTTCAGCATTGGACATCTTTTGGCTGAAATGATGATGATGATGATGATGTCGCATTGATATAATGAATCATAGTATCGCTAAACGTATCGTGCCAGGACAATCCCTAGGTATCATAAGACTTGGCGCTGACTTTATACTAATTAGTAGTAATAATAAAACGTGCTAATAAATTAGGTAAGTACCAATATTTCAAGAGCGTAACTTACTCATCAAAACAAGTCACTTTCACTCAGTAACTTTCAAAATTAAAAAAAAAAAACCGGTTAAGTGCGAGTCGGACTCGCGCACGAAGGGTTCCGTACCATTATCTATGAAAACGGAAAAAATACCACGTTTGTTGAATGGGAGCCCACTTAAATATTAATTTTATTCTGGTTTTTAGTATTTGTTGTTATAGCGGCAACCGAAATAAATCATCTGTGAAAATTTTAATTGTCCAGCAATCACGGTTCATGAGATACAGCCTGGTGACAGACGGACGGACGGGCAGACAGACGTACAGACGGATGGACAGACGGACGGACAGCGGAGCCTCAGTAATAGGGTCCCGTTTTTACCCTTTGTCTACGGAACCCTAAAAAACGCAAACTTTTCATACCTATCCATCGAAACGGATTACTGCTTTAGTAATGGAAAAATTGTGTTATTTTTTACAAATTTTTAAAAGTTATTAGAATAAAAAGTTACTTGTTTTGATGAGTAGATTAACCCAATATTGGTACCTAATTTTGTTAGCATCCTGTATACTAGGGGCGTTCAATAAAAAGTGAGAATGAGTATGTTATAAACAACTTTTACTAAATGTCATTTTATTTTTCGACATAGTCACCTTTTAGCATAATACACTTAGTATATCTTTTTTCTAAACTTAAAATTCCATTTTTAAAAAAGGTCTCATCTTGAGTACTTAAAAAATCTTGTACTGCAGCGACTACCGCGTAGACGTCTTCAAATTTCTGGCCTCTCAGGTATTGTTTCAATCTCGGAAATAGGGAGAAATCACTGGGAGCGAGATCTGGTGAATACGGAGGATGCTTAAGGATATCGAACCCAGCATCACGAATTGCAGCCATTGCAACGGCGGACTTGTGTGCCGGGGCATTGTCCTGGTGGAACAGCACAACTTTCGAGAGTTTACCTCGCCGTTTTTCGCGGATCTCATTGCGCAATGTTGCTATTTGTATGGCGTATAAAGTGCCCGTAATAGTGGCTCCATGTTTGAGATACTCAATCATTAATACCCCTTTACCATCCCAAAAAACAGAGCCTATGACCTTACCGGCAGATGGGCTCACCTTGAATTTCTTCGGAGTTGGAAATGATGGCCTTTTCCATGTCATAGACTGCAGTTTCGTTTCAGGGTCGTAATGATGGAGCCATGTTTCGTCCATTGTTATAAATCGCGCCAAAAAAAGTTCCCGGTCTTGCTGCATCAGGTTCAAAGCTTCTTGACAAATCTCTAGTCTAGTTTGTTTTTGCGTGTCAGTAAACATTCTTGGTACCCAACGCGCAGATACCTTTTTCATACCCAACCGTTCATGTAAAATATTATGCACGCTCCCCGTTGAAATCTTTACATTTTCAGCAATAAAACGAACTGTGACACGACGATCCGCCAAAACTGAGTTTTCGACTTTTTTCACAATTTCTTCAGTTACTGCTGTAGTAGGGCGTCCGGAGCGGGGGTCGTCCATTGTCGATGTTCTTCCACGTCTAAATTCTGCGCACCAACGTGCGACTGTCGAATACGGAGGAGCATTAGACCCTTAAGTGTCCCGCAAATCCAAATTGACTTAGTCCGTAGAAAAATTTTTCAAATACAAGTATTTGATAACGGCGCGCAGTTCAATTTTCTCCATTTTCGCTAACGTACTCAATAGCATTGCAAAGAAATTACCGTATATTTTTTTAAACAAAAGACAGTTAGTTTTTTTTTTCATAGCAATCACCTAGATAGATTAGCTTTACCGGCCAGTATTTAATTTCGTAATATTAAAAGAGTTTGCATCTCATTCTCACTTTATATTGAACGCCCCTCGTACGTGTAAAATATGTACGTTAATAATTATTGGCTGCTTAGTGCATTCTTTGAATTGAAGTGTTGAAGTCGTTTTTTTTATCAAGTTGTATTTGTGTCAGTGCACAAAGTAGTGTTACTTGCACAATTTTTAGTAAGCGTGGCCCACGCAAAACGAAAAGAAGTAATACTTAATTATACCCATTGAAAAACGTTTAAGCAATTGTAAGCATGGAACACAAACATTTTGTACTTTCGTTTCTGAAAACATTAAATACCTACCACATTTGGTAGAAATGCTACTAATTATTATAAAATATGAGATTGTTTGGAAAGACTTTTGGATGTGAGGATGGATATTTTTATGTTTGGATGTTTGGGTGTTTGGATCTTTGTTAATCAATCACGCAATAACGGCTCGATGGATTTGGTTAAAACTGGGCATAAATTTAAATAAAAATCTAGATTTAGATATAGGATACCTACTCAATATTCTGGTAATTTGTTCCAATACGATAATATTTTATCTTAAACAAAAATAGAGGGCGCTGTCCATGAACGTTGAAGTAGGTACCTCGGCTTTCAAGATTACTATCCAATCAATAGATGGATGCGAGTTGTACGAGCGAACATTGTAAATCTAAAATGTCACTGTAACTTTTTTCAGGCCAATCTCATGTTTTTGTAAAGGTATTTCTAACCCAGGTGAATCAGCGGGTTAAAGCTATTATGTTTACACAACCTACTTAAAATCCATATCATTATTTCCACTACTAGATACAACAGGTTCTTTACTGAAGTTTTTCACCTATAACAACCTATAAGCAATTCCGAAAAATAGTACCTAAGTACGGTCAAGGGCTTTAATTCATGAGCCACCATGGAACCTTCTCAAAAGTAAAGTCATTACGATTTTCCTTGTTAATTAATGCGGTGTTACTATGATATTTACTGTGAAATGGTTCCATGGTGGCTTATGAATTAAAGTCCTTGACTATACCTACATAGAGAAAATTTTCAAGTCTTTTTGGCTACATATGTATGGTATGTAGCTCTATACTCGTATCTCATTCAGGAAAACTTTACAATGGAAAGAAAACAAAGGTTCGTTAGGGTTCTCAATCGATTGCGTGATCCCAAAAGTGAGAGGGAGAGATTTAATAACCAGTGTCATACAAACTTATTTCGTGACAAAGATAAAATTTAGTGAATGGATTTAAAATTGTTCAGCACTATAAGGACGAATGGCATACAAATCAAGGACACTAAACCTTGTAATACTGCACTTGGTTCAATTTCGGTGGATTACTTTCTCAACCTCGTATCGCTACCACTCCTGCATTTCTTAAAACAACTTTGCGATGAACATGTTAAAGTTGTTTTTTTAATGAAACTCAACCCGTATTTTTACGCTTGAGACGGTAACTAGCCAAATTTCTGCAACAAACTGGTTTAACCACTTAACACGTGTTCAATATTAAGGACAATTTATGTTTATCAATCTGGCAGTAACCGTGAAAATTCGTCATCTAGAAGGTTGACTGATAAAAACAAAGTTAAAGTAATAAGTCTGCCCAATAATAAGGCTGTTTTTTATCATATAAGATTCCGAATTATTGAGTTCGGATCACTGTAGGTACTGCGCTCCAAAACATGCATCGTAAATGTAGGCAAAACAACCACCAGGCTCAAAAGAAGGTGGAAACCGTTGCGTAGTTCAAAAGAGCTATACTAAGCGTACTACCTAACATACAAAGGCCAGGTGCAAATGTATGAGACTTGATAAAAGCGCCATCTAGTGAGTAATTTAAACACATAGATGCATAAGTAAATTTAATTCTCTAAGTTATTGCAATAAGGTTCATATTAATGTATAAGTGCCTTTTTCATTTCCACACTACGAAGTTTCACTTCTTGCGCGCGGAGGAACTGCACGCACGATTTTTTTTTTCGGTTAATAACACCTAAATACATTTAAAATAGTTCCGACTGTGCTGTTAATGGTATTTATTATGTTCTATTGCTTATTTTTTTTTAAAAACACGCTAATGTTAGAATATTTACAGATTTATTACATAAAAAACCATTCATTAAGAAAGTAGATAACAAACAGGTGATATACAAATAAACAAACTTTTAAAAATTTACGATTAATGGTGATGATGGTGCTCAGGCACGATGTGGTGCGTGCTGTGCTTGACCTCAGCGTGGAAACTGTAAAAAATAATAATGCATTAGTCATATTATTTACAAACCATGAATTCTTACGAATAAAAGCTCAAACTGTGCGAAAAAGAGGATAATCATATTAACTTGTTAAAGTTGGCTTAGTAGCGCCATCTCTTGGTCCAGGTGAGCGGTTAGCTCCGAAGGAGTGTTAAGTCTCTCGGCAGAGGGCATAACATAGATGCGCGCTTTATCACTGCATAATGTGATTATAACAGACTGAAGTGTACGATGTATAGGAAAAATTCGTCGCTAACTTCTAGACCAGTGATGGTGTAGGGGTAAGCACGCAGCACAAAACGCTGAGGACCTGGGTTCGATTCCCAGCATTGGTCTTTTTTCTGGGGTTTTTTCTGTGCATCTATATTTCAGTTTGTATTTAGTTTGAAATACAATCATATTAAAACTTACCCAGTCTTCTTGTCGCTGTGGTAGTGCACGTCCCTGACGGAGCCGTCGGGCTCGTGCAGCGAGTAGAAGCCCTTGACGACGTCGCCGTCGCGCTGCTCGTGCTGCGTCTTGAGGTCGCCGGTGTGGTGGTCTTCTACCTTATACTCGAACTCGTACTTGGGGTGAGCCTGCAATGTTCAAATACTTTGTTAGTTTCACTGATACAACGTGTTGTATCACCGTGTAACCGTGTGTTACAGTGGTAAGTGTCACGTACGCTTGGTTTTTCAGAACTTACGTAGTAGTCGACGTGCTTGTGGCCATGTTTGTCGATGATGACCACTTCCTGCGGGTGTCCGTCGTGCCTGGTGATGTGTTGCGAAGAGTGTGCGGGCTCGTGCTTCTCGTGCTTGTGTCCGTTCTGAGCAGTCACCACCACCGCGAGGGCCAAGAGGCACACAATCTGATGAAAATATTAATTTAAATCACTTTTGTCCCATAACTTTAACAATCTATCTGTATTTTAACCATTTATTATTATTGCACTAAATATTTTTTATATTTTCACTATAGGTAATTGGTGAATACCTTGGAATACATTTTTTGCAATCAAATGACTGTATACTAATTGAAATGCAGTTAAAAACTGATGCATTTTAAAATTATTTTACTTCTTTTATACCTACTACAGATTACAACCCAGTCAGTATTGAGTTGAGTTCAAATTAGGGGCAGATAAAATTTTACTCTGACTAGTTTCCAAATATAGCTTTTGTGCAATAACTAGGTGATAAGCGAATTCTTTATTAAAATTTTACACTTACATTTTATCTTGATGGTGACAAAAAAATATTTTATAATGTATTATAGTATTGTAAATCGTTAAAAAGGAATGTCTTGATTTCACATAATGCTAAATGGAATCTTTTCGCTCACTTACCATACCAATCTGTGCCATAAAATATAATGGAACTGTGGAACTCCTCCGAAACGGGTTGACCGATTTTTATGTCAATGATTGTCTATTTGGTAGGTCTGAGAATAGGTCGTAGGCTATTTTTTTTATACCCCTGTTCTTCGCAATTGGAGTCGCGGGCAACAGCTAGTATTTTTATAATTTATATAATTAGTACCTATTAGATAATTACAATCAGCATTATTAGTATGATTTGAAAGACGTCCACTGATGAACAAAGGCCTCCCCGTAAGAACGCCACAATTAAGGACGATTCGCCTGTTGCATTCGCCGGTTTTTTTTAAATTTCTAACATTACATACAATTCTTAATATTACATTTACATTAGTTTAGTCTAAAAATAAAACAAACAAAACGATTGACGAAATAAATATTTTACACACCTACTCCATATGTAAACACAAACAGGTTTAATTTTGTGCGGCCTGAAACCTGGGCTGGTTTTGAGTATTAGGTATAAATGAAGCTGGTTATTGTATAAATGTATCAGTTTACAACTGTCTTTCAATAAGTGAACAACCAAACCAAAATGTGCATCAAGGTAGATACATGAATTAAATAATTTAAATACTGAGATAACAGGAAAATCAATCTGTCATAAAATAAAATAAATCATAAGCATCAAATGCAACTTTGTAAATAATTTAATTAAATGTTCTTTTAATAGATTGTGTGTCTTTTGGCTCTCGTGGCGGTGGCCGCTGCCCAGCACGGACACAAGCACGAGCCCGCGCACTCCTCGCAACACATCACCAGGCACGACGGACACGCAGAGGAAGTGGTCATCACCGACAAACATGGCCACAAACACGTCGACTACTATGTAAGTTCTGAAAAACCAAGTATACGTGACATTTAGGTACCTACCGTAACGTATTAGTGATACTAACGAAGAATTTGAACATCGCAGGCTCACCCCAAGTATGAGTTCGAGTACAAGGTAGAAGACCACCACACCGGCGATTTCAAGACTCAGAAAGAACAGCGCGACGGCGACGTCGTCAAGGGCTTCTACTCGCTGCACGAGCCCGACGGCTCCATCAGGGACGTGCACTACCACAGTGACAAGAAGACTGGGTAAGACGACGACCACATTTTCTAATACTCTTTGTTCAAGATTTACTTAAAAATTTTTACTGACAAATGTTTTTTTTTTGCAGTTTCCACGCAGAGGTCAAACACAGCACCCACCACGTCGTACCTGAACACCATCACCACCAATAATTTAAATGACGACTGATAGATAACATATACCACCTCTGTTATATGTGTTATTTTGTATTTGTAGGTATTTAATAAATCTGTTACTGAAACTTCAGAATTTTAATAATAAACCCATCTCTTTACATGGCATTTTGCAGGTTATGGGAATTTATGGTATTAAATCACGTTATTTTTGTCATTGTTATGCGGTTCAGTTCATCACTAGTACCTATCGAAATCAATGTAGCTAATAGTCAAAGCTGATAGGCAAATCTTCAAATCTTTTGTATACCTTGCCTATGACGTTGAGCTAATTGACTAACTTTAATAAGTGACGGTAGACACTAATAAAATTGCCGACATTGCCGTTAACTACTCAAAATAATTTCACACCAGTAGTTTTTTATGCAAAGGTGACAACAGAATAATATGCAAATAAAACCTAAGAATTTTCTAATTACCGTACACTAATCTACAAAATGGTTTGACATAGTTATAATTTTAGTTACTTAACATAATTAAGAGACCGAGAGGCAGGCCTAAAAAGCGTTGGAGTGACTGTGTGGAAGAAGATCTCAGGAGGATGGGAAAGTTTACCAGCTGGAAGAAGGTTGCCAGGCACCGTGACAACTGGAGGAAAATTGTGGAGGAGGCCAAGACCCACAGAGGGTTGTAGCGCCAGCGGAAGAAGAACATAATTTTGTCCTTATCAGTCCCTTTTCATTTTGTCTTTTCCATGCCTATATAAGTAGGCATATTTTTTTTAGTAAATAAAATTTGAAAATTCAACAAAAACAACCTAGTAAACAATTTTATTAATGCATTTATATAATAATGTCCATCATTCACTTTGAATCTCGGTTCACTCAATTTTCTTCGATTCTAAAGTATTATTATATTTCAGACACAACAAATGAAAAAAAAAACATCCTCACTTTTTTTTATTTTTGTCATTGTTTGAGTGTGTGCAAAATTAGGTTCATCAAAAAGTGTTTGCGTCTCTGTTGGACTACAATTGTCTTTGTACAATGATAGCAATTTTATGCTTCTTAACAATTTTATATTGAAATTCAAGCCAGCGAACATGAATTTGGCATATTCAGATTTTGGCATTATTAGCATAGGGTCTCAGCAATAAGCCCGATTTTTTAGTAAATATTTGACAAATTTAGTCATACAGTACAGATACGAGGGCGACACTGAAAGTTTTTAGAACTGGCCACTTGTAAACAATATAATAAAAAAGTAAGTTTGAATTTTGAAAATGAAACTCTTTGCCAATATTATTGAGTGTGTATTTCATTCATTTGTTATTTGTTTTGCTGATGTATGTTTTTGGAAATAAATTATTATTATTATTATTTTTACGATTTGGCGGCAAATTGAAAATTGTCTGTGTCACGTCAACATGAATTTAACGCGAGAAAATTTTCGTGCAATGATGTTTTATGATTTTCGATGTAAAAGAAAGCTATGATAGACTTCGATTGGCCTTTTACGATGAAGCCCCATCTCATGCGACTATTTACAACTGGTTTAATGAGTTTAAACGTTGTTGCACTAATCTCACCGATGATCTGCGTGAGGGACGGCCCTCTACGGCGACGGCGACGACTGAAAATAACATCAGTGTTGTGCGGCGTATGATAGAGACTGACAAAAGAGTGACGTATTAGCAGATTTAGACAAGCTTAGGCATCGGTATGAGTCAAGTGCATAAAATCCTCCATGAACATTTAGCGGTCAGGAAGCTTTGTGCCCGGTGGATACCTCATAATTTGACTGAGGCCCAAAAACTCCGTCGGGTTGATTGGTGCCGTGAAATGATTCAAAGATTTAACGGAGGTGACTGGCTGTGTGGCTGTGTTCGACATACTTACGTATGACGAAAGCTGGGTTTACTGTTATGATCCAGAAACCAAGAGACAGTCTGCTCAGTGGGTGTTTCCTTTCGAAGAGTTGCCAACTAAAGTGAAGAAAGGTAGAAGCGTGGGAAAAAAGATGGTGGCCTCGTTCTTCGGAAGTACAGGTCACTATGCGACAATTGTTTTAGTTAGAGGATCAAAAAACAGTTACTGCAGAGTAGTACAGTAACAATTGTTTGCCACTTGTATTGAAAAAGTTCGAGAGAAACGACCTCGAAGTAGGATCCTTCTTCACCACGACAACGCCTCGTCGCACACCGCCAGGCGAACAATCGACTATTTAGTGACGTCAGACGTGGAATTACTGAGTCACCCGCCGTATAGCCCCGACCTCGCAGCTTGCGATTTTTATTTATTCCCGAAAATAAAAGAAAAACTTCGAGGAAAACTTTTTATGAACACCGAGGAAGCAGTGGGTGCGTTTCAAAAGGCCGTCGAAGAGACCCCTAAGGATGAGTGGGCTAAGTGCTTTTCTCAGTGGTTCCATCGGATGCAGCGGTGGATTGATGTGAATGGACACTATTTTGAAAAGATATAATAAAACTAATAACTTGCTAGTTTGCTCAGTTTTTAATTTTCTAAGAACTTTCAGTTTGACCCTCGTACAGACGTATCTGTCACTGTATTGTGTGTGATGTAGCTGGATTATTTTGGAAACTGAACTAAGACGGAGAGAAGCTGATGTCAATAATCGCAATTTCCCTGATGATGACCTTTCGATTATTGTATTTTCCTCCCGACCTCCGTCCTAAATGGTCAGTTAAGGATGTCTTTACTACCCGTTGAGGTTTTGAATGTCTCTATAATTGATGTAAAGTAATTAATGGTTTTGAATCCAATGAATATTTTTTTATTTTTTTTAAGTATTAATCACTGTTTTACAATCTTTTAATCCTTGTCTTTGGCAATAAAGATAATAGCGGGATGTCATAATATATTGGACACTAAAATGTCATACACTGAGATATTTATCTTAAATCAAAAAAAATCAAAAATTTAGTATCATCAACAAAATTAACAACTGCCCTAATGTAGTACGTCAGTATCCAACGCCATCTCAACGTAATCGTCAACAATATAAAAAAAGAGCGAGTTGAAACAATAATTGTGATAAATTAAAAAATTGAATAACCCCCAACGCAATTTATTCTAAGATCCCTTCCGCAGCATACAAAAGAGCTGATAACTTTGAAACGGCTTGACCAATTTTGATGAAACATGTCTAAGAACCATCGCCAAGAAATCTGCATTCAAATAAAAAAACCGCATCCAAATCGGTTCATCCGTTTAAGAGTTATGATGCCACAGACAGACAGACATACAGACACACACACATATTAGCGGTCAAACTTATAACACACCTCTTTTTGTGTCGGGGGTTAAAAAGTAATATTCTATTCAAATTCCAACATCGAAAAAACAAAATTTATTCAAATAAAAACATAACAACTTATTATGTAATACAGGTAGTAGATTATCTATTAGTCGTCATTAAAATTTAGTGGTGGTGATGGTGTTCGGGTTTGACGTGGTGAGTGCTGTGCTTGACCTCGGCGTGGAAACTGCAACGAAAATTACTAGTCAGTAAAAATATTTTTTAAGTAAACATTGAACAAAGAGTGTTAAAGGTTGTGGTCGTCCTCTTACCCGGTCTTCTTGTCGCTTTGGTAGTGCACGTTCCTGATTGAACCGTCGGGTTCGTGCAGCGAGTAGAAGCCCTTGACGACGTCGCCGTCGCGCTGTTCTTTCTGAGTCTTGAAATCGCCGGTGTGGTGGTCTTCTACCTTGTACTCGAACTCGTACTTGGGGTGAGCCTGCAATATTCAAATACTTTCGTTAGTGTCACTGATACATACAGAAAGTCTTAAGTACCTAGGTATGCTTGGTTTTCCAGAACTTACGTAGTAGTCGACGTGTTTGTGGCCATGCTTGTCGGTGATGACCACTTCCTCCGCGTGTCCGTCGTGCCTGGTGATGTGCTGCGAGGAGTGCGCGGGCTCGTGCTTGTGTCCGTGCTCGTACTTGTGTTCGTGCTGGGCGGCGGCCACCACCACAAGGGCCAAGAGGCACACAAACTGTGAAAAATTATTTGAAATTAGTAAAGTAGTTCGTTAGTAGTTTATGTAGGCATGTTTATCAACAGTTTTACTCTTCTGTCTCCAATACGTACCATAGAGGTCATTTTGCGGCTTGGTTGTTAACCGATTGAAAGACAGTTGTAAAGTGATACGTTTACAAAATAATCAACTTCTTTTATAATTCCAACTCAAAACCAGCTCAGGTAATATTGGTTTCAGGCCGTAAAGCCTGTTTGAATTATGAAAATAGTGAGCGTGTTATGTTAATTTCGAACTAATTAAAAGTAAGTAAGTACTCAAATGTAATATTGCACTTGGTGATACTTTGTATGCATTGTTATTAACCAATGAGAAGGTAAAAACGATCTTGTAATAAAAAATAATATGTATTTCAAATTGTATAATCTTGAGCTTTTTCATTTCTTGGTCAGTTTAGTTTTAAATAATTAAATGGTTTATTACATTACACATGTTATTAAATAAACCGCTATTAATTTTAATACCAGCGTCATAATGTTGGGTAGGCCTATGAGATTACTACGAGAAGGCAGATGGGAAGCTCATAAAAAAGGAAATCACGAACTACATAATATCCCCTAGACAAAATCGCGGTGTAAAAGCCAGATGAACGTAACATCAAAAATTTCGAAAATCGTTTTTTTTTTCATAAAACTGTTCTAAATGTGTTCCTGCAAGAACTGCCAAAAGGCCGTAATCCTAAAGTTGATATTTCACTAGTTCCAAAAAAACGAAATGATATAAAAAGCAAATTCAATAGAACCAGCTAAACGTATTTTGAAATCCATTAAATAACTTGTAGAAATTTTGCAATTTTTTAGGGCCACGACAACGTATCAACCAAAACACTATTCTTTGTGTAGTAGAATACTGCTGGATTCATAATTCTACACGAACCATAACAACGTATCCAAGTACAATAATAATAAACGTTAAAAACATTTTCAAAAAATTAAGGGCCAAAGTAACGTATGTCAACCAAATTTCAAAAAAATATTTGTTGCTGGTATACTAGCAAATATAATTACAATATTTCTTAACTTTCTGAAAGCTGTATTGTGTGTACGTGTCAGTATTTTTTTTTCTTTTTTTTGTGGCATAGTCACTTACCAAGAAGCTCGTAAAGTTGAAAGTGGTAAAATTTCGCAGTTTTTTTGCTCTCCTGCACAATTTGGATAAACGATGTTACGTTCATCTTTTTTTTACACCGCGAAATATCCTTCCTATCCTATGTTTTTAATTACTATTAAAAATGTACTACATTATTTTCCTTACTTCTCTGCTGCAAATCCTGCACCGCAGTTACGGCTATTACATATAATGTTAACATGCAGAATCCGCCCTCCTTTTTGTTCACAAAAACAATAGATATGTATGACACCACAATCCTAACTATAAATCACACTCAAAAGCTTAAGGCAAATTTTATTGTAAATATAATAATATTTAAAAAAAATGTGCCCGTGAAAGCATTGTAAAAGGAATCGCTTGTGAACCAGTTATTTCACAAAAACAACATTCGGACACTAGGAGTGACTTTTTATCTGCCCATAATTTGAACTCGAATCAGTACAAACTAGGTCATTCTGTATAATAAAAAGAAGTGGATTAATTTTGAATTTATCAGTTAGCAACTGCCCTCAGTACAAGTCACAGAGTTAAATAAAAAAAAATGTATTTTAAGGTATACCTAAAGTGACAACTTGAAAATGTTCAATGAACAATTAAAATACAGAAATAATATCTAACAGTTTCAATTACTGGTTGCTAAATGTGCTAAACGTCATTTATTTATTTATTATGACAGATTGTTTGTCTCGCGGCTCTCGTGGCGGTGGCTTCCGCCCAGCACGCACACAAGCACGAGCCCGCACACTCCTCGCAACACATCACCAGGTACGACGGACACGCGGAGGAAGTAATCATCACCGACAAACACGGCCACAAGAAACATGTAGACTACTACGTAAGTTCTAAAAAACAACAGCATGTTTAAGACTTAGGTACCATAATATTACAGAAAATTAATGAAGAATTTGAACATTGCAGGCTCACCCCAAGTACGAGTTCGAGTACAAAGTGTCGGACCACCACACCGGCGACCACAAGACGCAGCACGAGCAGCGCGACGGCGACGTCGTCAAGGGCTTCTACTCGCTGCACGAGCCCGACGGCTCCGTCAGGGACGTCCACTACCACAGTGACAAGAAGACCGGGTAAGACGAAGACCACGACCCATAACCCTCTTTGTTCAATATTTACAAAATTAGTTTTACTGACTAGTAATTTTCGTTGCAGATTCCACGCCGAAGTCAAGCACAGCACTCACCACGTTGCACCCGAACACCATCACCACCACTAAATGTTAATTATGACTGATAGATAACCTACGTAGGTATATACCACCTGTGATATGCGTTATTTTGTATTTGTAGGTATTAAATAAATATGTTTTTGAAACTTTAGAATTTTAATTATATTACCATATTATAAACTTGTAAGGATTATTTATGCAAAGCCATTGTAACAATTTTTATAAAACTTAAGCAATATTCTTTGTCATGTCACTGCCTAGTCATAGTAATGTTGAGATGAGAATGTGGTATGTTGAGAATTTGGTAACCTGCTCACGAGGGATTACGAAAGCTGTTGAAAAAAAATTGCATTGATACTTTTAACGTGCAGTTTTATAGCTCCTGAAAAAGCAAAAGCACTATTAACAAGTAAATTTTTTTATCGAAGCACTATCCCCCCTTTAATCACTACTAGGGGCGTTCAATAAAAAGTGAGAATGAGTATGTTATAAACAACTTTTACTAAATGTCATTTTATTTTTCGACATAGTCGCCTTATAGCATAATACACTTAGTACATCTTTTTTCTAAACTTAAAATTCCATTTTTAAAAAAGGTCTTTACTTAAGTACTTAAAAAATCTTGTACTGCAGCGACTACCGCGTCGTCGTCTTCAAATTTCTGGCCTCTCAGGTATTGTTTCAATCTCGGAAATAGGTAGAAATCACTGTGAGCAAGATCTGGTGAATACGGAGGATGCTTAAGGATATCGAACCCAGTATCACGAATTGCAGCCATTGCAACGGCGGACTTGTGTGCCGGGGCATTGTCCTGGTGGAACAGCACAACTTTCGAGAGTTTACCTCGCCGTTTTTTGCGGATCTCATTGCGCAATGTTGCTATTTGTTTGGCGTATAAAGTGCCCGTAATAGTGGCTCCATGCTCGAGATACTCAATCATTAATACCCCTTTAGCATCCCAAAAAACAGAGCCATGACCTTACCGGCAGATGGGCTCACCTTGAATTTCTTCGGAGTTGGAGATGATGGCCTTTTCCATGTCATAGACTGCAGTTTCGTTTCAGGGTCGTAATGATGGAGCCATGTTTCGTCCATTGTTATAAATCGCGCCAATAAAAGTTCCCGGTCTTGCTGCATCAGGTTCAAAGCTTCTTGACAAATCTCTAGTCTAGTTTGTTTTTGCGTGTCAGTAAGCATTCTTGGTACCCAACGCGCAGATACCTTTTTCATACCCAAGCGTTAATGTAAAATATTATGCACGCTCCCCGTTGAAATCTTTACATTTTCAGCAATAAAACGAACTATGACACGACGATCCGCCAAAACTGAGTTTTCGACTTTTTTCACAATTTCTTCAGTTACTGCTGTAGTAGGGCGTCCGGAGCGGGGGTCGTCCATTGTCGATGTTCTTCCACGTCTAAATTCGGCGCACCAACGTGCGACTGTCGAATACGGAGGAGCATTAGACCCTAAAGTGTCCCGCAAATACAAATTGACTTGGTCCGTAGAAAAATTTTTCAAATACAAGTATTTGATAACGGCGCCTAGTTCAATTTTCTCCATTTTCGCTAACGTACTCAATAGCATTGCAAAGAAATTACCGTATATTTTTTTAAACAAAAGACAGTTATTTTATTTATTTCGTACCAAATACAAACTGAAATATAGATGCACAGAAAAAACCCCAGAAAAAAGACCAATGCTGGGAATCGAACCCAGGTCCTCAGCATTCCGTGCCGCGTGCCATACCCCTACACCACCACTGGTCTAGAGATTAGACACGAATCTTTCCTATACATCATACATTTCAATCTGCTAAATCATCACCTTATGGCACGCGGCACGGAATGCTGAGGACCTGGGTTCGATTCCCAGCATTGGTCTTTTTTCTGGGGTTTTTTCTGTGCATCTATATTTCAGTTTGTATTTGGTACGAAATATATGATTTCACGGGATGACCGTAAAAGTAATAAAAAAAATGAAGTTGAAAAAATAAGTACAAAAAAAAGATACTTCATAGCTAACTTGTTAAAAGACAGTTAGTTTTTTTTTCATAGCAATCAGCTAGATAGATTAGCTTTACCGGCCAGTATTTAATTTCGTAATATTAAAAGAGTTTGCATCTCATTCTCACTTTATATTGAACGCCCCTCGTATTTGACCATAGTTAACTTATTTTAGATCACTTATTTTTTTGGTTATTTTTTTTTAAATTAAATTTATTAAAAGTACATAAAATAATTTCACAAAAAACACAAAACGCAAAAGCTACTACGATGGCTTTTAGACGGTTCCCATATTATTTTGTTTTATATTTCTTGAAAGTAATTTCAAAACAGCATTGTGCTTATCTAATATATAAAATATTAGACTATTTTTACTAATATGTTTTATTTTTGTATAGAGATTAGTTCTGATATCTTTTTGTATCAAAATTTGTGTGGCATAGCTTTGCGATTGTTCGCGTACTTTCTTTCTTTTTTTTTTTTTCTTGGTTCTATTTGTGAGATCCTATAATTGGCTCCTATGTTATTACATGTTTAACCTACTCTGTAATTTGTAGCTGTTGGTTCTCCGAAAATAAAATAAATAAATAAATAAATAAAAATCTCGTGTCACGGTGTTTGTTATCAAACTCCTCCGAAACGGCTCGATCGATTTTTATGAAACTTTTTGTCTTCATATTCGGTAAGTCTGAGAATAGGTCGTACGCTATTTTTTATTCTTCGCAGACGGAGTCGTGGGCAACAGCTAGACTTTGTATACAAAATAAGGTTGTTAGATTTTGTGACAGCAGTAAAGTTTAGCTGGTCACCTACTCATCAAGCCCAAAAATTGGCTGAAACTCATTTTTTGGCGGGAACGTTTGAGAAGTTGTTAAGTTTCTGTTTCTTAAAATTACTTCACCCTTATCTTATAACTTTATTACTTTGTCTTTCCTAGATACCGATAAAACATTTTTCAGTAATAACGGCTTTAAAAAAAACCGGCCAAGAGCGTGTCGGACACGCCCAAGGTAGGGTTCCGTAGCCATTACGAAAAAATCAAGTAATATTTTTCTAAGGATTTCGTATGTGTACGGAATCATCCAAGTTTAGGTATGTTTTTTACCTTAGGCTACTATTTACTCTTAAACTACAAATAATTTCCAAGCAATCTTAGCCGCTATAATTTTCCTAGTAAATTTGATATATTTACTACTATTCTGAATTTTTTCAAATTTTTCCACCCATCAGTTTAGATTTTAGAGGGGGGGGGGGACGGTCGATTTTAATGAAAATTGTCACTTTAAAGTTGAATGTTTCGCAAACACATCCCTGAATAGAAAAATCATGTTAGCAACCTCGCAATGGTTTTAAATGACCTATCCAAAAATACCCCACACTATAGGGTTAGTCGAGAAAAAAAAATCACCCCCCTTTACGTCTATACACTACAAACACACACAGGTACACTAAAAATAAATTATTTTTTATTTTTTATTTTACCACTTTGTCGGCGTGACTGATATATATATTCATGCCAAATTACAGCTTTCTAGTACTAACAGTCTCTGAGCTTAGCCGCGGACAGACAGACAGACGGACAGACATGGCGAAACTATAAGGGTTCCTAGTTGACTACGGAACCCTAAAAAGAGTACCTATAATAACTTGCAATCTTTAAAAATTTGCTCACCGCTAAAGGTTTTATGTTCTTGATTCCAAAAATATTGTTTGTCATTTTAACAGTTGCCACAGCCCTTCCCTTAACCGCTCCTGTCATAATTGACGCGTTTCGCGTTGCTTGCGGGATTAAGTAATGTGTTAAAATCAAAAAAGTGTAAAAATTGACTGTCTTCTCCACATTAGTTTGACTTTTTTTATATGACGAGCAGGAGAGTCACTTGATGAAAAGCAATCACCGCCGCCCATGGACACTCACAATACAAGTTTAGTTACGCAGTTACGGATACATTGAGAAAAGAGTAGGCTAATTTTTTGAAGATCCTCAAGTAGTACCGGTCCGGCAATACTGCCGCTGCAAGCTGATACCAAAGTTTCACCGTGTGTGGCAAAATATCCGCAAGAAACGGAGTAGTGGACTGCCAGGTATTGAGGTGATGAGGGTGGAAAGAAATTGGTTGCGAGTGGTGCGATGAAAAAAAATAGCAGCAGGCAATAGATTGAACAACTCCTCGGAGCACTCCCCATGATAAATGCGGTATAAGATACATAGGGATGCAACATCCCTCCGCAAGGATAACGGATCAAGCCGGCCAGAAAGTTCCTGGTCGTTGACAATTCGAAGGGCTCTTTGTTGAATGCGGTCAAACAGAAGAAGTTCACTTTTCAGAAGTGACTTTTCATGATCAAAAATAATAATATTTAAGTAAAAAGTTTATGTTTGTAATTTTTTTGTTTCAATTTATTAATAATAAATAAATAAACAAAATAAATATCACGGGACAATTCACACCAATTGACCTAGTCCCAAAGTAAGCTAGGTAAAGCTTGTGTTATGGGTACTAGGCAACGGATAAACATACTTATAGTATAGATAGATACATACTTAAATACACATACTTAAATTCATTATAACACAATTTAATGTGAGCTTGAGTGAGAAAAGCAAGCTTAAAAGTATGAGAAAGGATTTGCACCTTTGTCAAAATTAGATTTCGTTGAATAATCCAATTGGAGCATTTATAGAATATTTAAATTCACGCTAGCGAATATCAGCAGCAAATCATATTTTTGATTTTTGGCACATTATGATCACTTGATCAGCAATATCAGCATGAAGTCTGTTTTTGAATTTGGCATAATTAAACTAGCGATATCAGCAATAAGTCTGTTTTTTAAGAGGTGAAGACTGTTTCTGATTTTGGCGTAATTAGATTAGCGTTATCAGCAATAAGTCTGTTTTTTGAGACTTACTGCTGAGATATTAAAATCACTGCTGAATAACCATTTAAAGTCCTAGGGTTGATCACTATCTCAGTAAATAGTTGTCACCTTTAATTTTAATGCTTAAGAGTTACTATAATACCTAGAGATTTTTCTAGCACGAACAACTTTTGATTAGTGTTTGACATAATAATAACATCGATTCGATTTGGCATTCTTGTTTTATATTTTCAAACGCGTCTCATTCATATAATGCCACTTATAAGACATCGATAAAGTAATTATTAGAAGGAAAATCATTCGTGCTAGGAAAATATTTAGGTATAATTATTATAAGGCACTACCATGTGAAATACTAAGACCTTAAATCAAATCTAATCAATATATTACCAACCAAATGAACATCTCCTCTAATGCAATACGACAGTTCTGTTATCCAACGTCATCTCAATGTAAACGTCAATGATATAAAAAACTTGCGTATGAAATAAATGTTAAAAGTGATATTTTATTAAAATTCCAAAATTTAAATATCAAAATTTATTCAAAAAATAGACGTAACAACTTAACTATAATACAGGTAGTAAATTATCTATCAACAGTCATTTAGTTTTAATACTTTTAATGATGGTGGTGGTGCTCAGGTACAACGTGGTGGGTACTATGTTTGACCTCAACGTGGAAACTGCAACAAAAAATGTTTATAAGTATACGCAGGTATTTTCAGAAACAATCAATTATAAGAACTAATATTTAATTAACAATAAAAGATTAAGTCTTACCCAGTCTTCTTGTCGCTGTCGTAGTGCACGTTCCTGACGGAGCCGTCGGGCTCGTGCAGCGAGTAGAAGCCCTTGACGACGTCGCCGTCGCGCTGTTCCTTCTGCGTCTTGATGTCACCGGTGTGGTGGTCTTCTACCTTGTACTCGAACTCGTACTTGGGGTGAGCCTGCAATGTTCAAATACTTTCGTTAGTGTCACGATACATACAGTAAGTGTTAAGTATGCTTGGTTTTTAACTTACGTAGTAGTCGACGTGTTTGTGGCCATGTTTGTCGGTGATGACCACTTCCTCCGCGTGTCCGTCGTGCCTGGTGATGTGCTGCGAGGAGTGAGCGGGCTCATGCTTGTGTCCGTGCTGGGCGGCCGCTACCGCCACTAAGGCCAAGAGGCACACAAACTGTTGAAAATTATTTAAAATTATTAAAATGATTTGTCAGTATTATATAATTATCAGCAAGTTCATGATGTATTCTTATCTATCATGCTTGGTTTTTGTCATTTTGAGTTTAATATTTACCTTCGAGTTCATTTTTGGCTTGGTTGTTTACCACTTGAAAGACAGTTTTTAAATGATACATTTACAAAATATCCAACTTCTTTTATAATACCAACTCAAAACCAGCTCAGATAATATTGGTTTCAGACCGAAAAAAACCAAACCTGTTTGTAGTAACAAAATCGTGTGGGCGTGTCATTTACATTTCGTTAACCCTTAATCGAATTAATTAAAAGTGAATGTGACATTGCACTTGGTGATACTATATAAGTATTAATATTAACTAATAAGAAGGCAAAAATGTACTTATGATGAAAAAAAATTGACGATGTAACATTTTGGGCTTGTTTCTCTACTCTCTTTGATATTGAATTAAACTCCAGCAGATTGAACTCTTACTGTCGAATATGATATCAGAAATTTTTCAGAGTTGTGGGTCTTACTTATACATAGATAATCATAAATAAAGAAATTTTTAAATCAGTTCAGCTCACAGTTTGGACAATGTATTCCCATATTTTTTTGTATCCATAAAATTCAAACTGAAACAAAACAAAAGCTTGCGAATAGAAAGCGCTACAAAAATATGACATGACTCGTATTCTTGCAATTAATTCACAAGAGTAACTTCGTAAATAGGTAATTATAATATAATTTTTTAAGTCTGAAATGTAATTTTAACGTGCTACATTGTCGCATTGGGTAAAACTGTAAATGTAAATGTAATGTGTGTAAATAAAAAAGTAAATATATAACATTTTACATTTTTGCGCTGGTTCAATTTGCTGAAAATCATTTACATACGAATCTGGTTCCACCCACCCACGTACTGAGAGATTCACTTTGATCTCACATTGTAATCTGTAACTAAAAGGACTGAAGTCAATATTTTTTAATTTTCATTTATTTATTATATAATTTAAATACTATTTTCCTAAAGATTTAAAGAAAAGTAAACCAGGATAGTTATTTTCTTCTTCAATTAACGACAAAAAGAGAAGTCTTTACTTAAAAAAAACCATTTGAGTTCTACAATTGATGCAAACGGTTAAGGGTAGACGTAGACGCGTTACATTATATTATGTTACATGCAGAATCCTTCCAGGGAAGCAGGGTTTTCCAGAAATAAAAAACACATGTCAAACAGTCGCAAATACAAATAATACAAAAATACTTGAAATGCCAATACTAATGTAATGTTAGTATTAAAAAACTATGTACGACTAAAAATATTGTAAAAGGAATCGCTTGTGAACCAGTTGTTGCACAAAAACAACATTCGGGCACTAGGAGTGACCAAATTTTTGTCTGCCCGTGATTTGAACTCAAATCAATACAATCTAGGTCGTTCTGTATTATAAAAAGAAGTGGACTAATTTCGAAAGTATCAGTTAACAACTGCCCTTGGTGTAAAGTTAAATAACATAATAAACGAAATGTATTTTCAGGTAAATATCTAATAACAATTCTCATGAAAAATATCCAATGAACAATCAAAATGCAAAAACAATATCCAACAGTTTTAATCACTGGTTAGAAAATGTGCTCAACGTTTTTTTTTGATAGATTGTTTGTCTCGCGGCTTTCGTAGCAGTGGCGTCCGCTCAGCACGGACACAAGCACGAGCCCGCTCACTCCTCGCAGCACATCACCAGGAACGACGGACACGTGGAGGAAGTGGTCATCACCGACAAACATGGCCACAAACACGTCGACTACTACGTAAGGACCGAAAACCAAGCATACCTAAGACTTACTGTTTTTAACGACCGCTTTAGCCTAGTTGGTAGTGACCCTGCCTACGAAGCAAGAGGTCTTGGGTTCGAATCCCGGTAAGGGCATTTATTTGTGTGATGAGCACGAATATTTGTTCCTGAGTTGTGGATGTTTTCTATGTATTTAAGTATTTATTTATCTATATAAGTATGTTTATCGTCGTCTAGTACCCATAGTACAAGCTTTGCTTAGTTTGGGACTAGGTCGATTTGTGTAAGATTGTCCCCTAATATTTATTTATTTATTTATTTATTTATTTACTGTAATGTATCAGTGACACTTAACTAACAAAAGTATGTTTGAACATTGCAGGCTCATCCCAAGTACCCAAGTTCGAGTACAAGGTAGAAGACCAGCACACCGGCGACCACAAGACGCAGCACGAGCAGCGCGACGGCGACGTCGTCAAGGGCTTCTACTAGCTGCACGAGCCCGACGGCTCCGTCAGGGACGTGCACTACCACAGTGACAAAAAGACTGGGTAAAACGCTACCCACAATGTTTGATGTTTTTTATTCAAGAAAAAGCCGTGGTGATCTAGTAGTGGTTTGACCTATGGCCTCTCAAGCAGAGCGTCGTGGGTTCAAATCCCGACTCGCACCTCTGATTTTTTCGGAATTCATGTGCGAAATTAATTTTAAATTTACCACGAGCTTAACGGTGAAGGCAAAACATCGTGAGAAAACCTTCATACACCTGCGAAGGAATTCAATGGTGTGTGTGAAGTTTGCAATCCGCACTGTTAACACACTGGGAACTACGGCCCAACCCCCTCTCATTCTGAGTGATGATGCTGATTCAAGAATTCATCTAAAAAGTAGTATGTATGTATGTATGTAAACTCTTCATTGAACAAAAATAAGGAAAAAAAATATTGAGTTTCACTGACGAGTAATTTTCGTTGCAGTTTCCACGCCGAGGTTAAGCACAGCACCCACCACATCGTACCTGAACACCATCACCACCATTAAATTTAAAAAATGACTGTTAAATAACTTATCTACCACTTGTGTTATGTGTTATTTCGTATTCTTAGTTATTTAATAAAACCGCTACTTCAACTTTAGAACTTTTCATCATAAAACCATCCGCACCGCATCCGTCCGCGAAGAATAGGGATAGGCTTTTAAAATAACCTACGACCTATTCTCAAACCTACCGAATACAGAGAAAAAAGTTTCATAAAAATCGGTCGAACCGTCTCGGAGGAGTTCGATAACAAACACCGTGACACGAGATTTTTATATGTTAGACTAGCTGTAGCCCGCGACTCCGTCTGCGAAAAATAGAGGTATAAAAATAGCCTACGACCTATTCTCAGACCTACCGAATATAGACATAAAAGTTACATAAAAATCGGTCAAGCCATTTCGGAGGACTTCGATAACAAACACCGTGACACGAGATTTAGATATATTTGACGACCAGATGGCCTAGTGGTTAGAGAACCTGACTACGAAGCTTGAGGTCCCGGGTTCGATTCCCGTGCCGGGGCAGATATTTGTATGAAAAATACGAATGTTTGTTCTCGGGTCTTGGGTGTTTAAAATGTATTTAAGCATGTATCTATCTATATAAGTATGTTTATCCGTTGCTTAGTACCCATAACACAAGCTTTGCTAAGCTTACATTGGGACTAGGTCAATTGGTGTGAATTGTCCCATGATATTTATTTATTTATTATTATTAGAAGAAGATAATTATGCCGAATTATGAACTTGTCAAATTTTTGTTACTTAACTTTATTTTGTCATTAGAAAAACAATTTTTAGTAATGACAGCATTTATAATCACGGAATTAGAATTTAACAACCTTTATTATTTTAGTTTTAAGTTTTACGTCATCATCATCATCGTCGTCCACGCCGTATCCGGCGACGGCGACTCCCGTTATGTCCAATTCAAGTTGTGGCTATGCCGGGCCCTGATGTGGCTCGCAAACCCGAACTTGGTTTTGAAAATACGACCACACGGTGCGCAGTGAAGTTGGCCTGCTGGATTATATGTGTAGGTATAAGAAGGCTTCGGTCGAGTTTTGCGAAACTGACGCTTATTGTCAAGGTCTTCTAGACGCCTCTCCTCGTATGTGGCCACGGACTTCTGCACAATACGACGCCACTCCGGTCCCTGACAAGCACGCTCCTCCCAACAATCAGTACCACTACCATGAGTTTACAATGACCGTACTCGATAGCGACTGCGTAAATGATTTGTAGGGAGACTCCATACAAATCATTTACGCAGTCGCTATCGAGTACCGTCACTGTAAACTCATGGTAGTGGTACAGGCGGCAAGTCACAAGCTATAAGGTTACGCTTGAGCAGTTTTACGTACTGTTGTCGCGTTACAAACAATAAAAAAATATTGATTGTCTTCTCCACAACTGCTCTTGACTATTCATGATCTAATTATTAATGATGAATTCTGAAATTACATTTAATAAGTTTTGTTAAAAATTTCATTTTTAAAGCAAGCTTTTTAGCTGACTGTACTTTTTGCTGACTATACTTGCATTGTCATCCAACCTACATAAGGAAGTATACCAAATTTCAGGTGAATCCAACCACTGGAAGTGGGTCAAATTCGACTTCTAAGATTTGATCCAAGAATAATAATAAATAAAACAAACGGGGTGAGCTAAATAAAAGCTTGTAAAAATTTAGCATGAACTTAACTTGGGCACTCAGTTATTTTCTGTTAAGAAAATTATTGCATTTCAGCAAAAAAATGAATAGTAACAGCATCGTCACTGTTAGTTTACTTAATTCAGGCCATCAGCACCAATCACATTTTTGACTGACCTATGTCATATTTTGTCTGCTGTCCGTTGTTCGTTTCTTGATTCGAATTCTAAGAAGCCATAAATTCAAATATACGAAACAGCAACACCATCTCGGTGGCCAGTGCCTACAATACACACATCACGCCTGTATCCACAAAGGGGTAGGCAGAGCACACGAAATGCTACATTTACTCTACGGGCGGGGCTACTGTTAGCAATTTAGGACTAAAGTTAGATATAAGTGGTACAATATTCTATCTATTATAATTTTATGGTATAATATGGCCTAAGTTAGGTAGTCATAGTGTCGCTCTGGTAGCGGCTTCACCTTTAGTTACTTAGTTGTTTATGTTAGTTTTAGTCAGATTGGAGACTGAAAACCAGCGGCTCGCTGAGTCTCATTTCCTATTTATCTCATACTTACAAACTAGATAATGTGTACTTTATTTCGTAAATTTATAACTTTTTGTGTGTTGGTAAATAAAAATTTATTTTATTATTTATTATTATTATTAATAGGGACAGGTTGCTAGAATTTCGCCTACAATATACCTAAACATTATGTCCCTAGTCGCTTCTTACGACATCTACGATGGAAATGGAGAGGTGTAATTCTTAATCCGACAACACAAGGGTCAAAAGTGATGATCTCTCAAAATTCCGAAATTTAAATAACAAAATTTATTCAAAATATAACAACTTAATTATAATACAAGTAGCAGATCATCTATCAGTTGCCACTTAAATTTTAATGATGGTGGTGATGCTCAGGTACGATATGGTGGGTGCTGTGCTTGACTTCAGCATGGAAACTGCAACAAAAAATCCTCATAAGTATGTATAGATACTTCGAAAAAATTTTTTTAAACCTTTTTTTTAATTAACGGTTAAAGGTTTTCTTTTTTTTAATTTATTTATAAATTTAATTACAACTTAAGTACTGCTACATAAATATTCTCGCCAAACTGTTACGTTTGAGGGCGAGACGCGCTCAGTTTTTATAAAATTAACCTATTAAAGTTATCCTATAAAATAAACCATTAAACAGCTTCAGAAAACAAACAAATAAGTAGGTATGTATAGGTACTTAACTATGAAAATTCGAGAAGACATTCCTTTAGTTTGGTCTTTAGCGTGGGTTTACTTAATCTAGGACTTTGTCGTAGCAACGTAATCTGGTTGAATATTTTTGGTACTACGTACTTTGAGGTTCTTTTGCCAAATAGTTTTTCATTTTTGGCTGCACAAGCTTTTTTTCTCTTACACTCCTAGTATTATATTTATTGTTAGTTAATAATTTGTACTTTTCACTATAATAATGCTCTAATCCTAACAAATATGTGACTTTCTTATCTTGATCGTCCTCTTACCCAGTCTTCTTGTCTGCGTGGTAGTGCACATCCCTGACGGAGCCGTCGGGCTCGTGCAGCGAGTAGAAGCCCTTGACGACGTCGCCGTCGCGCTGCTCTTTCTGTGTCTTGAGGTCGCCGGTGTGGTGGTCTTCTACCTTGTACTCAAACTCGTACTTGGGGTGAGCCTGCAATGTTCAAATACTACATCAGTTTTACTGATACATTACAGTAAGCAGTATGTGTTAAGCATGCCTGGTTTTCCAGAACTTACGTAGTAGTCGACGTGTTTGTGGCCATGTTTGTCGGTGATGACCACTTCCTCCGCGTGTCCGTCGTGCCTGGTGATGTGCTGCGAGGAGTGCGCGGGCTCGTGCTTGTGTCCGTGCTGGGCGGCCGCTACCGCCACTAAGGCCAAGAGGCACATAAACTGTTGAAAATTATTTAAAATTATTAAACTGATTTATCAGTATTATTTATATACTTATCAGTAAGTTCATGAGGTATTCTTATCTATCACGCTTGGTTTTTATTATTATGAATTTAATAATTACCTTCGAGTTCATTTTTCGGCTTGATTGTTTACCAATCGAAAGACAGTTGTTAAGTGATACGTTTATAAAATTACCAACTTCTTTTATAATTACCAACTCAAAACCAGCATGAAACCAGTTTAAACTATCAAAAATGTGTGGGCGTGTTATATTTATGTCGTCAACCATTTATCGAATAAATTAAAAGTGAATGCGACATTGCACTTGGTAATAGCAAGCATTGTGAATAACAAATAAGAGGGCGAAATTGTTGAAAAATACGAAAAATAAAAATATATGAAAAATAAATAGTTGAAGATCATTTTTGGGACCTGTTTGTTACGCTACTCTCTGTTATATACTCGTGATATATGCAACTGATATCGGTGATACCTTCTCTGTTTGTTTAATGAAATAAAGACTCGTATTTGTTATATTTGATATAAATAAATTATCATAGCGGCAGTTCTTATAAATAATAAAAATGAATATGTCTTAAAATCAGCTAACGACTCTCGGATTGGACCGTATCTTTGCATCAATTATTATTTCTATAAAATTAAACACTGAAACAAATCGATAGCTTAGGACGAAAAGAATGAGAAATAATAGGTTGTTTGTGCTGAAAACCGGTTAAGTGCGATGCGGTTCTCTAACGCGCTAAATTTTCCAAGGTGCAAAATGAGAATGAGAAATTTACCACATCTGTAACAGAAGAACCAATGTCAGTATTTTTTAATTTTCTAAAAAAAATAAACTGGTACAGTAAACTATTTCTTTTGGCTTTCAGTTTGTCCTGAAAAGCGAACTTATTACTAAAGAAAAACACTTGAGTTACATGTTCACGGAATGCGCATCAAACAAGTCGGTCAAGTTATTTGGCTGTGACCGTGATTAATTTTAATAAACTACCAATGTTTCGCCGCATCTATCTGCGTCATGTTCATGAATTAACTTAAGGAAGTACCGGTGGAAGGATCGGAAGCCCACAATTAAGTAAATTGCTTTCTACAGCCCGTAGAAAATATATCCATCACTGAACTTTAATTTTTATTTAATAACCAGTACCTACATTACAGTATACAATAGTATATACACAGTATTTTTTTTTTTATATAAGAGGTGGCAAACGAGCAGACGGGTCACCTGATGGAAAGCGATCACCGTCGCCCATGGACACCCGTAACACGGGGCGCATCACAGGTGCGTTGCCGACCCTTTTAGGAATTGGTAGGCTCGTTTTTTAAAGATCCCTAAGTTGTAACGCTCCGGGAATGCTGCCGCAGAAAGCTGATTCCAGATCTGCATGCTTCTCTGCTACAAGCCGTGCACCACAGTTACGTCTACGTGACACATTTACGTCAACATACAGAACCCTCCCCCCTCTGCTTCTACACAAAATAATACATTTTTTACACATCCTAACTACTACAAACACCACATAAAAAGCTAAGGCTAATTGTGATTTTAGTACTAAAATACATTGTAATAGTAAAAATATTGTAAAAGCAATCGTTTGTGAACCAGTTATTGCACAAAAACAACATTCTGACACTAGGAGTGACCAAATTTTTATCTGCCCATAATTTGAGCTCAAATCAATACAAACTAGGTCGTTCTGTATTATAAAAAGAAGTGGATTAATTTTGAATGTATCAGTTAACAACTGCCCTCGGTGTACAGCCAATCAATATATTAAACAAAATGTATTTTAAGGTAGGTACAATGTCATAGTCAATAGTCATGAAAAATATTTAGTGAACAATTAAAATACAGAAATAATATCCAACAGCTTAAATTAATATTTATTGAATATGTTCATTATAGTTTAATTATGACAGATTGTTTGTTTCGCGGCTCTCGTGGCGGTGGCGGCCGCCCAGAACGGACACAAGCACGAGCCCGCGCACTCTTCACAGCACATCACCAGACACGACGGACATCCGCAGGAAGTGATCATCACCGACAAACATGGCCACAAGCACGTCGACTACTACGTAAGGACCGAAAAATGAAGCATGTAATTGATTTATTAACAAAAACCAGCAAAATTAACGAAACATTTTTGTCGCAGGCTCATCCCAAATACGAATACAAATACGAAGTGTCGGACCAGCACACCGGCGACCACAAGACGCAGCACGAGCAGCGCGACGGCGACGTCGTCAAGGGCTTCTACTCGCTGCACGAGTCCGACGGCTCCGTCAGGGACGTGCACTACCACAGCGACAAAAAGACCGGGTACAACTTCAATCACCTTATTGACTGACTGATACCGACATGATATTTATGTTTGCTGAAAAATCTTTACTGACGATTATTTTTCGTTGCAGTTTCCATGCTGAGGTCAAGCACAGCACCCACCACGTCGTACCTGAACACCACCACCATCATTAAAATTAAAAATACATCTGATAGATAATTTACTACCTGTATTATAATTTAAGTTGTTATCTATTTGTTTAGAATAAATGCTGTAATTCGATTTCGGAATTTTAATACACCTTTCGTATGACCATTTTTATTATGCCTTACTAGTATTACATAACCGTTTACTCCAATATAACGTTTGATAATAGCGTTTTATATCAGAGGTGGAGTATTACTTTATGATTAAATTGTTATCCTTGAACATGAATTTTAGTAAAACATCAGCACATTCACAAATTCCTTGCTGACTGATTCAACGTGATTGTAACCATACTGATTTGTCCAAGACACTATAAAGTAGTATTACTAGCGAAGAATATATTTATATGCAATAGGTACGTTTGAGTTATAAACGCGTTATTTAATGAACTAAAACAATTACTTTGCTCACCCGCGACCTTACAATAGTTACGTTTATGCAAGAAATGCTTGTTCATGCAGGTCCTCCACCTCCACACTGTACGAACACACACAAATCACATAAACCCAACCATCACCACCACCAAGCTACACTGACGCGTTTCGAACTCAACCAGAGCTCATCTTCAGAGTTACCACAACCGTATGCTATGCTATGCTTTATTTAAGTAAAATCGTAAAATTTTACTATTACTAGCTATCTCTCCGTTTGAGGAGAGTTCGTTTCTTGTTATTGCACGTAAACAATGAAATTTTCCGAGATAAAACGTATTATATGTATAATCCAGGTTAATCGAGGTTATAAATTAACTGTGTACCAAATTTCATCAGAATCCGTTAAGCCGTTTTAGCGTGAAAGAGCAACAAACATCCACATGTAAATCCATCCATACAAACTTTCACGTTTATAATATTAGTGGAATTATTTTAATAACGTTATTGATATGAATGCGTTCTCAGGAATTAATGTAGGTAAGTATATTATTTTTTAAATTTATTTGTTCATATTTAAACGTTAAAAAAAAACTTTGATCCAGTCTAATAATTATTTTTAAGTACTTAGTTTACCAATAAGGTGTGGTTTTCAATAAGTACTCAATTGGCTTTAACACGCTTAAAAAAATTATGAATTAAATTTTAACAGCATTCTTCACAGTGTTGCAAAAGTGAAAATTTAAAAAACGTTAAATTGTTCAGCTAAAAATCGGGAGAAATCGGGAGATGTAAAACAAATGTATTATACACTAATAACAAACAAACTATTAAATTATTACTAGCCTTCCTTCCGCAGCTTCGCCCGCGATAAATTAAAATTTTCCCGCGGTAAAAAGTAGCCTACCTATGTCACTCAGTGACACTGTAGCTTTCTAACGGCAAAAAAATTTTTGAAATCGGTCCAGTAGTTTTTAAGTTTATTCGTTACATACAAAAATGCAAATCTTTCCTCTTTATAATATTTGTGTTGATATATATATACGTAGGTTTAGAGATTACTAATTATTCATGTTCATACCATTTCTTTTCTATAATTGATTCAGTGGAAAGTTTGTTACGCTGTTTAGTATTCATTAAAATAATCGATGAAAATATTCAGTATGAAACGAAGTTCAAATTTCGTATTTCGAAGTAGCCTGCCTGATTTTTAGGGAATTTCCCGCATACACCCACCAAACAATAATAAACTCTATTTTAGGGCATTAAGATTAAACGTATGTTGTACTACATTATTGAAAGGCTGTGCGTGAAGTTTTGGGGAATCCCCGTGCATTGTTTAACGACCGCTTTAGCCTAGTTGGTAGTGACCCTGCCTACGAAGCAAGAGGTCCTGGGTTCAAATCCCGGTAAGGGCATTTATTTATGTGATGAGCACGAATATTTGTTCCTGAGTTATGGATGTTTTCTATGTATTTAGGTATTTATTTATCTATGTAAGTATGTTTATCCGTTGCTTAGTACCCATAACACAAGCTTTGCTAAGCTTGCTTTGGGACTAGGTCAATTGGTGTGAATTGTCCCATGATATTTATTTATTTATTTATTTTATTTTATTGTTTTAATGATACCAGGTTACCTTTAACATTGTCCTCTTAAAAATACTGTTTTAATCGTCACTTTATTTCGAAATATAGAAAATCGGGAGACGGGGCCGCTAAATCGGGATATCGGGAGGGAAGAGCCGAAATCGGTAGATCTCCCGATAAATCGGGAACTTTTGCAACACTGATTCTTCAAAACAACCGTGGAGATTGATATTCTAGTAAAAAAACACAATTAACAGCTACAGTTTTTTTTAAATATTTGGCTTCGTAAACATTCTTACACGACAAAGAAAATTGCCAAAACCTCCAAAAAGTCTTCATAAATGCTTCGCGTGGATAACTACCTCTACATACATACGTACCTTGACGAAGGACACGATATACTCGTAAGTAGAGTGTTAGTCTAGGGTTAGAATAATGGTCTCTCAAGCAAAGGGTCGTGGTTTCGAGCCCGGGATCGCGCCTCTGAACTTTTCAGAATTTATGTACGAAATTACATTTCATTAAATATTTTCTATAATCTATTGTTTTTCTATTTTCATTTTATATGGTGAATAAAAACATCGAAGGGAAACCTACGCCTACAAAAAAGTCATTTGTGTGTGTGAAGTTCTATAACTATCCACTACACTGGGCCCGCGTGGGAATTACAGCCCAAGCCTTCTCATTTTGATAAAAGGCCTGTGCCCTGCAGTGGAACGTATCGTAATGATAATAACCTATGCCACCAATATGTAGGCAGTGTCAGGTCAAAGATAAATCTTTGCAGTTTATCACGCTGCATGTTTATACGTCGCGCCTTTTTGCAGTACAGTCATAAAACGTTCATGTTTGTTTTTTTTTGCGGGATCGCGTTGGATGCGGATGACACAGGACCGATCTGTTTGACGAGCCTTGGAGAAGCCTATGTTCAGCAGTGGACGTCTTTCGGCTGACATGATGATGATAATGTTTTTTTTTTAGGTTTTTCAGAACGTTCAGATATTTTAATTACGACTGCGTAGGTATAGTTGAAGGAATGTTGCCGGATGTTTCTTCTTATCGTCTAATACAGCGTTTCCCAACCTTTTTCAGCCACGGACCCCTAGGAAATCAAGCACAGTTTTCACGGACCCCCTTAATAAAATAACCAGCAAAAAAAATCGGATTAGGTATTTATTTTAGTTATTACAGATACAAAATAGGTAAGTACTTATTTAACTGTTATGTGTATGGTCCAGACATGACACCGCGGACCCTCATACATATACTCGCGGACCCCCAGGGGTCGGCGGACCACAGGTTGGGAAACACTGGTCTAATACTATAAAAATCTCGTGTCACAGTGTTTGTTATCGAACTCCTATTAAATGGCTTGACCGATTTTTATGATTTTTTTTGTCTATATTTGGTAGGTGTGAGAAAAGGTCGTAGCCTATTTTTTATATTGCAGACGGAGTCGCGAGCAACGGCTATTTATTATATGTATATAAATGAAATTCTGAAGTTTCAGTAGGTAAAATATTTATCAAATACAAATACATAACAACACAACATAATTGATTAGCTATCAGTCATTTAATTTTAATGGTGGTGGTGGTGTTCAGGTACGATGTGGTGGGTGTCGTGCTTGACCTCGGCGTGGAAACTGCAACGAAAGTTCCTTGTCAGTTTAAGATATTCTAACACGTAAATTTATGAATATAAATTAGTCAAAGGTCACAACCATTAAACCAACAACAATTAAAACAACCATTAACCATGAAGAATTTTGGTCGTCGTCTTACCCGGACTTCTTGTCTGCGTGGTAGTGCACAGTTCTGACGGAGCCGTCGGACTCGTGCAGCGAGTAGAAGCCCTTGACGACGTCGCCGTCGCGCTGCTCGTGCTGCGTCTTGTGGTCGCCGGTGTGGTGGTCCGACACTTCGTATTTGTATTCATATTTGGGATGAGCCTGCGACAAAAAATGTTTTGTTAATTCTGCCGGTTTTATTTATAAATTGATTACATGCTTAAGCTTTCGGTCCTTACGTAGTAGTCGACGTGCTTGTGGCCATGTTTATCGGTGATGACCACTTCCTGCGGATGTCCGTCGTGCCTGGTGATGTGCTGCGAAGAGTGCGCGGGCTCGTGCTTCTCGTGCTTGTGTCCGTGCTGGGCAGCCGCCACCGCCACGAGGGCTAGGATGCACACAATCTGTAAAAATAAAATTGTAGTTAATTATTTATTTAGTTTCTCTTACATTATTAATAATAGGTATACACATATTGATCTGACTAATATCTCATCATTCATGAATGAATTTTGTCATTTTGTTTTGAATATATACCTTAAAGTACATTTTCGTTTACTTATTGAAAGACAGTTGTGAACTGATACGTTTACAAAATAAGCAACTTCTTTTATAATAACCAAACCAGCCCAGGCAATGTCAATTTCAGTCCGTAAAGAATGAAACCTGTTTGTATTTGACAGCAGTATGGAGAGGGCGTGTGAAATATTTATTTCTTCAACCGTTTTATGCCCTATTTTTTTTCTCTAACCAAATTAGGTATTACGTTGCACTTAGTTATACCAAGTAATTAAGTAGGGTATTGTAGGTATTGTATTGTAATTATCTTATTCTTGTGATTTGTGTGTGTTCGTACAGTGTGGAGGTGGAGGAACTGCATGAACGCACATTTCTTGCATAAACGTAACTATTGTAAGGTCGCGGGTGAGCAAAGTAATTGTTTTAGTTCAGTATCTTAAACTGTTTACCTAATACTGTGATAGTCGATGTTAGATAAATTATTAAACACCAATCATATTTTTAACCATATAATAGGGTTTACTTTTAATTAAGATAAAAGGGCCATTCTACTTTTAAGTAACCATTAATCTTTTGTGGAATATAAGGCATACCTGGTGATTTTTTTCAAGTGTAAATAACTTATATACAAACTGAAACACCTAAATTTAATGTTTTAAAGCAATAAAACTTTAAATTCAAAGAAATTTTGTGGAAAAAATTGGTAACTCAGCGGAAAATACATCAATTTCCATACAAATGGCGGGGACATGCATGTCCACTGCGTTACCTACTTTATAGATAATAATGATTACTTTTTATACGTAGTGATAATTTTAAATGTAAGCTTAATTATGTGGCTATTTAAATCTTTAATGATTTAAACCGAGGACTTTTCCGTTTTTGTAAAAAAAATATTTGAAGAGCACAGTACAAAAATGACTGGTCAACGAAAAGTAGAATGGCCCATAAACTCACTGATTACTGCATTATTACTATTTGGTTAAAAGTAATTGCACGGAACCATCGGCGCGCAACTCGACTCGCACTTGGCCGGTTTCTTTTTTAAATAATATAATTCAATTATTTATAACATTTTCTCAATCATTTGGTATCACTATCAAAATTACTGTAACTGAAAAAAAAAGAATTCGCTAGCGGACCAGTTATTGCATAAAAACTACATTTGAAAACTAGTGGTAAGTAATATTTTTGCCTGACCATAATTTTATTTCAACTCAATACTGACTGGGCCGTAATCTGTGGTATAAAAAGAAGTAAATTATATTTTAATTTATCAGTTTGCAACTGCAGTTCAGTTGGTATACAGCCAAACGATTAAATAGACAAAATGTATTTCAAGGTACTTACATATGAACTGTGATAAATATTTAGTGTAATTATTGATTACAACACAGATATGACAGTATGTGCCAATTAAAATTATGATCAATAAATGTGCCGAACTAATTTAAATTAATTCAATCAACAGATTGTGTTTCTCGCGGCTCTCGTGGCGTTGGCATCCGCTCAGAACGGACACAAGCACGAGAAGCATGGGACCGCGCACTCTTCGCAGCACATCACCAGGCACGACGGACACCCGGAAGAAGTGATCATCACCGACAAACATGGCCACAAACACGTCGACTACTACGTAAGTTCTGAAAAACCAACCATACAGACTTACCGTAATGTACCTATCAGTAAAATTAACGAAGTATTTGAACATTGCAGGCTCACCCTAAGTACGAGTTTGAGTACAAGGTAGAAGACCACCACACCGGCGACTTCAAGACACAGAAAGAACAGCGCGACGGCGACGTCGTCAAGGGCTTCTACTCGCTGCACGAGCCCGACGGCTCCGTCAGGGACGTGCACTACCACAGTGACAAGAAGACTGGGTAAGACGACGATCACAGCCTTTGACCATACTTTATTCAAAAATTTACTTATAAATAGGTGCAATAATCTTTACTGACGTCAAAATTTTGTTTCAGTTTCCACGCCGAGGTCAAGCACAGCACCCACCACATCGTACCTGAACATCATCACCACCATTAAATTTGAATGACGACTGACAGATAATTTTGTTATTTGTTATCTAATTGTATGAAATAAATCTGTTACTAAGACTTCGGAATTTTAATTAAAAACACATCTTCTAGGAGAGCTATATACTGTATTTACATGCAATAACAAAAATGTTTTCAAATAAAAAATAGGTTAATTTCAACAGACGGTTGGGTTAGTTTGACTGTACATCAATGTAAAGGTTTTAGTCGTGATTCAAAATGTCGTTTGACGCGGTACACTATCATTATCGATCATTTTTTGGAAAACATTTGTCAATCATCACTAAAAATCCCGAAAAAGATTCACAAAGATGTTTTAAACAAAGTATCTTAATTACTTGGTGAATTCCCTCTCCTTTTTTAAAGGCCGGCAACAGATCAATGACTCTCTTTGAGTTGTTGATATTTATGGGCGGTGTTGAACATTTTCCACCAAATTACCAGCTTGCTCGTCTGCCTCGCTCTCATCATAAAAAATAAAACATTACCTATCAATTTATTAACTATCGTTGGTTGAAAATAAACTGATCTAATTTTCATTGTGGTTAACACTAATTGCCATCATCATCATCATCATTTAGGGCTATGCGTCTGATTCAGACGTATTGTGGCGTATTGAATGTGCACAACGCTTTTCGTGACTGATTAGCTCGATGCAAAAGCGACATGTTCGTCCACAGGAATGACGACAAAAGTTTTCAGAGGTTGGTGCAAAACCGCCTTGATGTCGTTTCTGTCTCTTATCAGCGAATGTCTTGAACCAGGCCCCATCGCAATACTTGCGACCCTCCATGCCCTCCAATACAAATGTTTTCGCCAATAAGCGCGTTTTTCCGCTAGCTTTGCCCATTTGTGTACTGGTCAATTTTAAAAGTGGCCATATCTCGCTTAGTAAAGTCATTTAAGATGAGCAACGGTCTCCCGACGTTTCTCTTAGCATTTCCCACTGCTGCGAGCAAGACACGTTGTGGTAATCGAGCAGGCTCCATTCTGTACACATACCCTATCCAAAACAAGGTTAGGCTAGGCAGCTGTGTAATTTCTAGAACTTTCTCATTGATGACCCTGTATTGTACACAACGCTCATAAATTTCTTAATAACTTTTTAACTATAGTTTAACACGAATTTTCATATCCGTTCAAGTAAATAAATTTAACCTACTGAAATCATTTAAACTGACGGACATTTATTGTTTTATTGGTTGTATTTTTTAAATTTATTTTTGGTATTGGTTTCTACGTGACTCCTTTAGTTCAAAACCGACTTGGGAATTTTTTTTACCCTTTTACATTTCTGTACATTTTTTTAATTAATTTATACATGATGATTTTTAATCGGTGATCAGAAGTTGATTTTATCCCTAGCCAAAATGGAATTTAATAGACGAGGTCTAGAAGCAATGAAGCCTCTGTTTCATTTAAAAATAAACTTTATTGTTAAAACTTTCTCCATCCACCGAATGCATGGGCATCCTACATTTGTTGAAGTTAAATAGTTTCGTCAAGTGTCATCGCCTTGGCGGGGAATTCGACAGGTCTCGCGTCAAAGTTTGTTTAAGAAACTGACTTGTCAAAGAGGTTAAAATTTCATAGACTAAATTATGTGTAGGGCAACAACGATTTAAATTAAAAAGTGATTTTCTAAATATATACTTTATTTAAAAAAAATAGACGTTTTGTTTCATGTAACTGCGACTTAAACGTGATCGCCACCGAATACTGATATGTATAGAAAAATTAGTTCCTGATCACCGATTAAAAATCATCGTGTATGTATTTTATGTATTTTTTAGTTTTATGTCTATTGATTCCGTTATTTTACAGGCTTTTATTTAACTTGTCATATTCATTTGTTAATGGGTATGTATACAATACAATAAATAAATAAATAATAAATAAATATCATGGGACAATTCACACCAATTGACCTAGTCCCAAAGTAAGCTTAGCAAAGCTTGTGTTATGGGTACTAAGCAACGGATAAACATACTTATATAGATAGATACATACTTACCCTTCCCTCCGTACCGCCGAACCGTATAGACGTGTTTGTCTAGTTGTTATTGCTACTTAAAATTAAATTCACTCCGATTAAATTCTCGCGTAAATATTAGGAGCGCATAACAAGGAGAAGCCCTCGCTTTCGCTGCGCGCCGAGAGGAAGAATAAATAATTATATCTACAGGCTACCCGCACTTCTGTATCTTCGCGTCGAAAACGTGAGTGATTTACCGATATCAACTGCCCATAAGCGTTAAAGAGACGGCACTATTGCCACTGCTTTCGCTATTTCATAGCTCAAGTTATACTGGGCGTCGGGCGACTTTGTTTTCGGATTACCGATAGCGGCCACTTATTGTTGAGCTACCGCATTGCTCAGGGCTCTGGAAATACTGGACGGCGTGCGATTTTTAAAGTGAATCGCCGATAGCGCCTAATCATTGTTGACCTGCATTGTTATTCTACCGCTTCAACTTGTTGTTCACCTAGTACCGAAACTCACAGCTATTAACTATGCCGCTTAAGCGCACCCCGCCCGCGTCTCCCACGCTGTCGTTCGATGCTTTGCTTGCTCCTGCGCCCGCAATAGTGTTTGAGCGTTCATCGTCGATTCCAACGCCGGATAAATCAACTAGATTGACAGAACTTCAGCAGCAGATGCATGGTTCTTCGTCTGAACCTAATATACTGGGAAATGATAATGTTACCCTGCGCAAGCAAAATCACGTTAATTTTGATAGTGTTAAACTGAATGGGTTTATGACAGAAATGAAGCAAATTTTTCATGACTTCAAGAAGGAGCAAAATAAAAGGTGTGACAGAATGTGTTCAGCCGTCGAGGAGATGCGTGCTGCGGTTGACTTTTTGGCAGAAAAATATGAGGAGATGAGAGGCCGTATGGTGAAGTTTGAGGAGGAGCGCTTGGTGGACCGCAATTACATTAAGTCGCTGGAAAACAGGCTCGAATATTTTGAGTCCAGCACTAGAGCGCACCCGGCACCTGATAAGGAAACTAAGACTTCGCTTTTAGATACTTTCCTCGACACAGCTAAAGTTTTAAAAGTATCTGTTCAGCAGTGTGACGTCACTGATATTTTCAGAATTAAAACTGCGAAGACCCCAGACAATAAAACGATTATTGTTAATCTCTCTAGCGTACTGCTGAAGGATAAAGTTATTTCCATGTTCCGCCAGTTTAGCAAAGACTCCTCTAGATTGACCACAGAACATTTACACATTGACGGACCCCCTGTTCCGATTTTTATCTCAGAAAATCTATCGCCAAGGATGAAGAAACTTTTTTATAATGCCAGGCAATTTGCAAAGGAGAACGATTTTAAATATTGCTGGGTGTCTCACGGTAAAATATTTCTTCGCAAAAAGGAAAAGGGTCAACATTTCCGAGTGGCATGCGAGACCGACCTTGCTAGGATTCTCCACGCGAAGTGACTCTCGATTCCTGTTTTTTACATTTTGTTTTTGATTTTTTACTATTGTCTTGCATTTGTCATGGTCATCACTATAACACTTCATCACACTCAAAATTCTTCACATATACAACCTCACTTCTACACTATACACACACACTGCTACAATATTTTTTTAATTTTAGTAACCTATTAGTTCTTTTAGAAAGAATTAGTTTAACACTTGATTTAATAGTCTTGTCTGAATGTTGGCTGTCCAAATGTCCTCATATTCCTATACTTAATGGTTATGATAACTTTAAAACTGACTTTAAAAACCAAAATGATGGGGTGGTGGTTTATATCCGGAATGTTCTTCAGTATAATGTTGAAATGCCATCCTTTCTTGACGCAAATTGCATCATAGTAAAATTTTCCAATAAAATTTCAGTTATGGCTTTGTACCGATCGCCGTCTTATAAAAATGTAAATCCTTTTCTAACTTGCCTGGATGAAACTTTGAATACGCTGAAAGCTTTTGCCACCACTGTTCTTGTAGGCGACATAAACATAAACCTACTGCCTTCTAACCCTGATCATATCGTCGATGAATATCTTGATCTTGTTGCTTCTCACGCCATGCTTCCAGCTCACCTTCTTCCTACAAGAGAAGATCACTGTCTTGACCATGTTATTCTTCGGGCACCGGCCCCCACCACAGCTATTGTTCTTGACTCCTTAATAACGGATCACGCTCCCGTATTGCTCTTTATTTATTCAAAAGTTAAAGAGAACAAGACTAAAAGATTTTCGCAACGACTTGATGTTTCCAGCATTATCAAAGAATTAGAAAACACAGATTTTTCATTTATATTAAATTCTTCTGATCCCGGCAAATGCTTTAGTTGGCCGGATTTCTTCAATAATTGAACAAAATAGTTTATACATTCCCATTCCTAGCCGTAAGCGTATTTTGAAGCCCTGGATAACTCCGGGCCTTCTGAAATGCATACGTCACAGAGACAAGCTCTTTCTCATAAGTAAGCGCGATCCTGATAATCTGATGAATAAAATTATATATAATCGCTATCGCTCTTTCTGCAATAACCTCTTAAAGAAAGTTAAATGTGAATTCGAGAAAGGTGAATTTATGAGGGCCCGAAAAAATCCTAAAGCTACATGGACTGTCATTAAAAAAATCGCCAATATCCAAAATATTAATTCGAATGCTTCGCCATTGTTGGGGTCAGGTGTGGACCCGGAGACTTCAGTTGATGCTGTTAACAATTACTTTGCTAACGTGGGAAGGAACCTTGCTATGGACATTGAGCTCCAAGCCAATTCCAGCTGTTCTCTTGATGTTGTTTTATCTCAACAAGCTTTCGACCTTTTGCGACCTGCTTTGAACTCCATGGTGCTTTTTAGTGTAGACGAAAGAGAAATAGAAAACATCATCGTAAACCTTAAGGATAAATGTGCACTGGGTTGGGATGGTATTCCTACATCTATTATTAAATCTGCCAGGCATGTACTCATTCCCGTTTTTAAACACTTCTTTAATATCTGTCTGTCCCAAGGTGTTTTTCCACTTGTCTTTAAAAGGGCTGTTGTGCACTCCATTTATAAAGGTGGTGATAGGGACAGTGTCTCAAACTACAGACCTATTTCGGTGCTAACAGTCATGTCAAAAATTTTTGAAAAGATTCTTAACATTAGATTGCTGACGTTTGTTAACCAAAACAGTATCCTCTCTGAGCACCAGTTCGGTTTTAGAAGCGGAAAATCCACGGAGGATGCTGTTTTGGATTTGACTGATACGGTGATTAGAAATTTCGAAAGGAAGCAAAAGACTGTTGGCATTTTCTTGGATCTAGCCAAGGCTTTTGACACTGTCTCTATCCCTATCTTACTGCGTAAATTGGAACACATTGGAGTGAGAGGTGTTGCTTTGGATCTGTTTCGAACTTATCTCACAAATCGCACGCAGTATGTCGTAATAGATGGTGTTCAGAGTGTAGATTAAGGTGTAACTTTTGGCGTCCCACAGGGGAGCGTCCTCGGACCTACCCTCTTTTTAATTTTTATCAACGATCTCTGTAATCTTTCCCTACCTAATTGCAAAATTATTACTTACGCAGATGATACAGCATTGCTTGTCCACGGTCCTAGTTGGGAAGAGGCTCGTGCTTTTTCTGAGGACGCTCTTGGGAAAGTCATGAACTGGTTACGCACTAATCTGCTCTCACTTAACGTCTCAAAAACTAAATGTGTCACTTTTTCTCCCGGTCTTACTCTTACTGCATTTCAACCCTATGACTTCTCTATCCGTGCTCATACCTGTTCTGGGGTTTTAAACCGGGATCAAATCCTCTGTAGTTGCACCCTTATCGAACGTACCTCTTGCCTGAAATACCTCGGAGTTATGATTGATAGTGCTTTATCTTGGAAACCTCATATTGAAACCACTGTTTCCCGAATAAGAAAACTGATTTACGTGTTTAAGAATTTGAGAGCAGTCGTAGATTTTGAATGTTTAAAGTCTGTCTATTATGCTTTAGCACAGTCAATCCTATCTTATTGCATTACCTCCTGGGGTGGTACTTTTATAACCCACATGTTAAAAATTGAAAGAGCACAGAGGGCCGTACTAAAAGTAATTACCCATAAACCGTACTATTTCCCCACTACGGAACTTTTTAATATATGCCAAGTCCTTTCAGTTAGACAACTATTTGTCTTTCACTCCGTCCTGCGCAGACATTCTCAACTTCATTACGACCCTTTACTTAAAACCACAAAACGTAGGTATGATTTAGTCTGTAAGATTGAACCCCGTCGTTCAGCAGCTGCTAGACGACATTTTAGTTACATCAGCTCAACTCTTTACAATCGCCTCCAAAAGCAGCTAGATATTTACCCACATACACTTCACTCATGCAAGTTAAAATGTACGGATTGGTTGCTTTCATTATCATATGACGACACGGAGGAACTTCTTGTGGTCGCTTCGTGAGTTAACATTTGACCCGAGTTCTATTTCGTTACTTTCTTGCATTTACATACCATCCATCATACATAACAAAAACACGCCCACACACTTGCAAGTGCTCACGCACGCACTTACTATATACACGTACTCGCACGAACGCACACACACACACACACACACACACACACACACACACACACACACACACACACACACACACAAACGCACACAAACACACACACAGACGCACACGTACACACACACACACACACATGCACACACACAACCAGTTTAATGACCATAATATTTATATTTCTTTTGTGTATTTACTTAAATTTTAGTTAAACTTTTGTATTACTTTTTGGAACTAAAATCACTTTGTTTACGGAGGGGGGCGTTGCTACCTGCGACACAGTTTTTAACTTCTGCGGGTGACATCGTTTTTTATATTTTGTATTGCACCTAAATGTTACTGTTCTAAATAAAGATTATTATTATTATTATTACTTAAATACATATTAAACACCCAAGACCCGAGAACAAACATTCGTATTTTTCATACAAATATCTGCCCCGACACGGGAATCGAACCCGGGACCTCAAGCTTCGTAGTCAGGTTCTCTAACCACTAGGCCATCTGGTCGTCAAAACAATACAATATCTCTTTACAGTACACTATATAATAAACAGTTTAAGAGCAATAAGTACAACATTGAGAAAGCTTATACGATAATCCATTACTTATAAAAAAAGTACCAAAAAATAAGATGGCAATTTGATGTAACTATATTTGTGGTACGATACAAGGCATAATATGCTTTATAATAAGTACCTATATAAGCTGAATAAAACGTAGAGTTAGACCAGCTAAAAATTCTTTAAATATTTTCTCTTTTCCTTTGTCTTTTTTAAGTCTTTCTGCAATCACATATATAAAGTCAATCCTATCAAAAATTAAAATTATGATACTATTTACTTACTTATCTATGAAATTTTACGAAAAAGGATGAGTTGAATAGGTGCGTTACTTATACATGTTACTAATACTAAAACCAATGACAAATTTTTCTTCAAATCAAGAGGATTAGATGGCTGGCTTAATTTTGCGTATGTAATTTGGTGCAAATCACACTTCCATTTAGAGCATGAGAAGTAAAACTCTGTTTTTACCAAACCTGCTTTTATTTTCCTCTCTATTCCACAGTGTGTGTGAAGTGCATTTTAAAATTATTGTAGGCGTGAAAAACCATCTTCTGATTCCTTGAACCGTTCGTGACGTAAATTAAAATTTAATTCAAATTTAATTCAAATGTAATTTTTTGCTACACTCAAGTGCCACCCTATGCCAGCTAAATGGTTGTTAAAATGAAGTAAAAAAAAAATCATCATCTAGGTAAGGTAAGCTTTAGAAATCAGTCATTACCCTATAGAACTTACTTGAAATCTTAAAAAGCAAAATTCGTATCAAAAAAAAGTCCCCTTTTCAATCGGCATAATATTTTGACAAAAAAGCCATAGTAGCCACTAGGCCACTAGGTTAGGTATGTGAAGTTTTCATTCCTAACTGAGCCCTTGTATGAACTACAGCCCAAGTCCTCTCCTGCTGAGAGGAAGCCTGTGCCTTGCAAAAGGACGTGTCGTAGGTTTGAAATATAAATTAATATTATGGTGATGATAATGATGAATATTTTGACGGGCTGCGATGAAACCCCACACTGAGTATTTCTCCACACACTTTGCTGGGTTTTAAATGATATTTTAATAACAACATACGAGGCTACAGCGATAAAAATAAATGACAATATCATAAATACTTCGATCGACAATGTGATGAATTTAGCTTACAAAATTTTTGAAGTCTTTGGTAACTATTTCAATAACTCAATATCACCAGAGTACAATGTCACATTCACTCAATTAATGCAAAAATCGGACCACACGAGGTTTACGAAATTAATATTACAATCATTGCATACGTAAACAGGTTTGATCCTTTAAGGCCTGAAACCAATATTGCCTCTGCTGGTTTTGAGTATTATAAAAGAACTCCGTAGTTTTTTAAATGTATCAGTTTACTACTGCATTTCAATAGGTGAACAACTAATCAATAAAAATGTGCTCTAAGGTAAATTATTAATGAAACAATTAAAAAATAAATGGTTGAATATTAAGAATATAAGCCTTAATAAATTTAATCATTGTTAATGAATGAGCAATTCTCATATATTAATTTGTGGGCGTATCCAGGGACAAAAAATCAATCTAGCTTAGCTAATTTATCTCTGAGAAAACGCGTGTTTTCAAGTTTTAGCAAAAAAAGAAATCAGAAAAAAGCTCAGTCACCCAGGCACTCATTTAAAAATCTCGTCATATTACAAAATGTCATAGAATTTTAAAAACTTTTACTTGAAACAGATTGTGTATGTCGTGGCTCTTATTGCTGTGGCGGCCGCCCAGCAAGGACACAAGCACGAGAAGCACGAGCCCGCACACTCCTCGCAACACATCACCAGACACGACGGACACGCGCAGGAAGTAGTCATCACCGACAAACATGGCCACAAGCACGTCGACTACTACGTAAGGACCGAAAACTAAAGCATGAAATTGATTTATTATCAAAAACCAGCAAAATTAACGAAATATTTTTGTCGCAGGCTCATCCCAAATATGAATACAAATACGAAGTGTCGGACCACCACACCGGCGACCACAAGACGCAGCACGAGCAGCGCGACGGCGACGTCGTCAAGGGCTTCTACTCGCTGCACGAGCCCGACGGCTCCGTCAGAGACGTGCATTACCACAGTGACAAGAAAACCGGGTAGAACTTTAATTTCATTGTTTTTCATTTATTTTTCAATAATTTGCTTTTGAAAATGTAATTATTTGTGACAAAGAATAACTATTTTCTGACGAGAAATTTTCTTTGCAGATTCCACGCTGAAGTCAAGCACAACACACACCACATCGTACCTGAACACCACCACCACCATTAACCATTATCCGACTGGAATTAGCTTATTTTAAGACGACTTACCAATTATAATTTGTTATGTTTTAAATAAACTTGTAAATATATACCTCTCTGGCTATTATTATTAATTTAGACCCCTAAAACATCAGAACAACAGTAAATCTTCATGTTATGGAATTGACAAAAATTGTTGTATACAGTACAACTGCTGAGGAAACCGAATCGGTGTCGTCTGTTATTTTGTAATGTAAAACCATTTCGAGATAAATGCTTTATAAATCGTTTTCTGTAATTAATTAAGTAAGCTCTTAAGCAATCTTGTCAAGATTGGTTTTTTGGAGTCGTTTTGTATTTTTATTTTTCAAGTCCAAATTTTTTACTTTTACGGTCATCCCGTGAAATCCATATATTTTCATACTAAATACAAACTGAAACATCGATAAACAGAAAAAAACCAGAAAAAGAGACCAGCGCTGGGAATCGAACCCAGGTCCTCAGCATTCCGTGCTGCGTGCTAAACCCCTACACCACCACTGGTCAAGTAAAAAATTTGGAGTTGAAAAATAAAAATACAAAAAGACTCCAAAAAACTTAACTTGATAATGCATTTATTACATATCAAATTATTATTTCATTTGACATTGAAGTTAATCTCGTAGACCAAGGGTCTTCAACCGGCGGCCCGCGATTGCTTCCATGGCGGCCCGACATTGTATTGACAAAATTAAATTCACATGTCTACAAATTATACATATTTATTACAGATTAAAAAGAATAGATGTTTTTATTATGTTACCAATATCAGAGTATACTAGGCCCTTGACTTCAAAAAGGTTGAAGACCCTTGTCGTAGACGGTCCAAGTTGTACTTTAATCGGCGAGGAATAGCATTATTTATAATTCTATTCCACAACCAACCAAAGAGTTCCATTTGGACCCGCTTTCTGACTGCTAGCACTTTGACAGCGCCAGTAATGTGACACTAGTTACAGTGTACCACTACACATAAAATAATTAAACGGGTTGCCTTATCGTACGCATTTAGATAGATTTAGAAATTGGGCTGTGTGGGAGCCCTCAATTATAATCTGACATCATAAACCAAAATAGTTTAAATATACGATATAAATGAAAAAATATTTAAATAAATTTCCTATAATTGACTTATCTATACAAAACAAAATATAAATACAATTAGTATTTTTTTTTTAGACATTCCCAATTGCGTTCCCTAAATCTGCCAAAGAAATCAATGGGAAATTGACTGTGAAGAGGTTCCACTCTGGTAAGCGATTCAGTTTCCTCGGCTGTTAAATGTAGATTTATTTTAAATAACATCACATTATTTATCTGTAAATCGGTATACCGAATACCGACCTCCATGATATACCTACTACTTTTCTAAAACATGCTATGAAAAATTGACGTTATGTTCCTTATATAATAGGCCGCGAAGTATCGCGTTTCAGGCGCGGCTAGACGAAAGGTCGTTAATGGGATTTCATACAAAATTGCAAGCCTAGGCCTACAATGTGCTCTTTTTTTAATTTCCATTTCACATAAATTTGTGACCCGGTATCATGGCATTCAGCCGTTAAAAAAAACTATAAGCAATGTTTGCTTTTTGGTTCAATATGCCTACTACGCTTATGAAAAATAAATATTTATGAATTATCTCTGTTTTCTATTAAATCCGAGTTGGAAACGGATTGAAATAAATAGTAATAAATATGTTAGTTATATTTTTTATCTACTTTATTTGTATTTCTCTAGAAATAAGCTTTTGATTTTTTAAATTTATTTCGTTACATGTTTGAGAAATAGTACATTACTGCAACGGCCGCGAAATAGAGGATTGCCGGCCGAGTAGTTATAGATGGCCTCGTTACACTCGGCCATCTAGAGATATATAGAGCTTTTCCCAGATAAATCCAAGGGAATAATACGATTCATCAACTTATAATAAGTACTACCTATTCTTTGGATTTGGGAGGCAGCAAGTTCGACATCCGCTCCGCTTCCGCTCTTAAATCTGGCGATGTGCAATCAATCTCCGTGTCACTTGATGATGAACTCATATTGGCAACAAAAACACTTATTTTAATTAAAAACCACTCGTTTTAGGTATAAGTAAATCGTATAAGTATTTTTTTTCTATTCCCGCCAAAATACTCTGTCACAACTTTTTTTTTGTAAGCTGTTCGGGCTAATGTTTTTGCCACGAAATCTTGAGCTGATTTTATTTATTAAAGAATTACGATACCTTATTAATTGGTTATTTCAATAAATGATTAACAATAAATGTCAATCCTTGTTTATTTTATTGAATACCTGATTAAATCTAGTCAAATAAGGCATTAAAAAGTAAGTTAACAAACTATGTTTTTCTTAATTGGCAGTAGGTATGTCATAGGTAGTCAATAAAAAAAATAAAACCCACTAAAACAAAAGAGAATGTTTTATAAAATTCCATTATTGTCGTCTAATTTGAAATTAGAACGAATCTTCCATAAGTGCTGTACAATGACGTACTTCGCGTTCTATTGTCACGAATATAAGGACGACTTTTCCTTGGATGTTTGAGAAAAGCACTATACATACCTCGGCGGGAAATGGAGTTGCCAGCCTCATGAACTATACGGCCGAGCGTTATATATATCACAAAAAAAACCGGACAAGTGCGAGTCGGACTCACGTACGAAGGGTTCCCTCCGTACCATTATCTATAATAACGACAAAAAAATCACGCTTGTTGTATGGGAGCCCCCCTTAAATATTTGTTTTATTTTATTTTAATTATTTATATTTAAAGTGAATATATAACTAAATATTCTGTGAATATTTCAAGCATCTACCTGTTGCAGTTAGGTATCAATATCGAGCAAAAACGAGCAAAAAAATCACGTTTGTTTTATGGGAGCTCCCTTACATATTTATTTTATTCTGTTCTATAGTACTAGTTGTTATAGTGACAACCGAAATACATCATGTGTGAAAATTTCAACTGCCTAGCTATCACGGTTCATGAGATACAGCCTGGTGACAGACGGACAGACAGACAGACTGACAGACGGACAACTCCTCCCGTTTTTAGCCTTTTTTTTAGGGTTCCGTACCCTAAACAACCGGCCAAGAGCGTTTCGGACTCGCCCAGGATAGGGTTCCGTAGCTGTTACGAAAAAATCCTTGCATGCCTATTTTATTAATGTGTTGTTATTTGAACGTCAACTTTGGTTACCTATGATTGCTAATATTTATTTTCCCATCATTTTACTAATACCTAAGTACACTATCCGTATTAAACAAGTAATATTTTTCTGATTATTTTGTATTTTGTACGGATTTTGTAAGCTTCACTTTAACAGTTTAATTATGAAAACAAATCAATCAAATTTACCCGCAATAGTTTTCCTTGTTAATTTAATTTTAATGGTCCGCACTAAAGACCGGTAATTATACGTGAAGTTTAACTTTTTTTTTAATTTTTTTTTGGCCATGGGGTATTCAGAGATAAGGGTTTCGGGAAGTTTAGTCATTATGCGGCTAAGACATTTTAACATTTAGCCAGTCTTTTTGAGATCTAGGCGTATTAGTAAAGAATAAAATGAAATTAAGCCGTAATTAATAAAAACCATTTTTTTTACTAAAAATATTAGGTTTGTATACACCTAACGAATGCCCATTTATAACTTTCAAATTGATAAACGCCATTTTAAAGAAAACGTTGGTTTAACAAGGTAACCGATTTATTTAATTAAAATACATAACTTATAACACAGGTATCAGCTTATTGTCAGTCACAATTTAAATTTAATGGTGGTGGTGGTGTTCAGGTACGATGTGGTGGGTGCTGTGCTTAACCTCGGCGTGAAAACTGCAACGAAAATCAATTATGAGTACTTTTTTTTATAAATTATAGATCTTAAGAGCCAGTGTTGGGCTTAATACATCAAAGGTTGTGATAGGGATGTTGACACCACCAATCAACTGACGTACTTTTTATGAGCTGTCAAAACACATTTCTCCCATAGAGTTTGAATGGCAATAGCAACATATGACGTCACTTGTTCGCATACTCAATTAACTAACTATTTATTTGTTTTAAAGCAACAAAAAATCTAATTTTGCAGTTAATCGAAAATTAATCTGGGTTTCAGAGCTAAAATGAAGCGTTTTTTACTGGAGTCGTGTCTTCGAATTATTTTTTAATGGTGTCAACATCCCTATTGTCCTCTTACCCAGTCTTCTTGTCTGCGTGGTAGTGAACGTCCCTGATGGAGCCGTCGGGCTCGTGCAGCGAGTAGAAGCCCTTGACGACGTCGCCGTCGCGCTGCTCATGCTGCGTCTTGTGGTCGCCGGTGTGGTGGTCCGACACTTCGTATTTGTATTCGTATTTGGGATGAGCCTACAGCAAAAAAGTTTCGTTAATATTACTAGTTTTTGTTAGAAAATCAATTAATGCCTTTGTTTTTCAGTCCTTACGTAGTAGTCGACGTGCTTGTGGCCATGTTTGTCGGTGATGACCACTTCCTGCGGGTGTCCGTCGTGTCTGGTGATGTGTTGCGAGGAGTGCGCGGGCTCGTGCTTGTGTCCGTGCTGGGCGGCCGCCACAGCCACAAGACCCAAGAGACACACGATCTGTTAAACATATTAATTTTAATCACATTGGCACAACCACTGTCCCTATCTTAACTGTCGCAAATAGATCTAATTTTACTATATCACTGCACTTTTTAAAGAATGTATATACCTTGAAATACATTTTGTGTAGGTATTGTTCTGTTGTACACCAACTGAAGTACCGTTGCAAACTGATACATTCAATATTGCATCGACTCTTTTTATAACACAGATTACAGCCCGGTTAGTATTGATTTAAGAGGTAAATAGCCCTAACAGTTTAAAATTAAACCAGTAATGTATGCAGCGTTTGTGTAATAACTATTCCGTAATCGGTTCATTTAACAATATTTTAAAGTCTAACGGCTGGTTGAATTAATTATGTAATTAGCATTACTGTCTTGTTAGGTAGTGACACAAAATCAAATGATAACACACTTAGTGCATTTATTATAGGTAGTAGTAGTTTCTAAAGCGTACTTAGTTTATCATTTGTGTGAATACTAACAAAATGGTTATATCCATGAAATGTTTATCTGCAAGGGCCGAAAGCTTTTAATCAGGTTTTTGGCCCACTGTTAGTTCCGTTTTATTAGAACTTGTCTCTTGCCATTTTTGTTACCGTATGTATATCTATATAAGTACGACGACGCTTCAATGGTCTTTTAGATTTTTTTTATTATTCATTTACCTTGTACCATCATTCTTCTGGATTGTAATAGAGAAGCTATTGTATCAGTGTGGTATGGTCGTCAATTAATTTCGGTCGTCAAACATATGGACAATTTTGGGGCACATACCTAATACAACTGTTTTTAACCCCCGACACGAAAATAAGGGGTGTTATAAGTTTGACCGCTATGTTTGTGTGTGTGTGACTGTCTGTCTGTTTGTGGCAACATAACTCTGAAATGGGTGAACCGATATGGATGCGTTTTTTTTTATTTGAAAGCAGGTTTCTTCAAAATCAAAATTGGTTTAGCCGTTTCAAAGTTATCAGCTCTTTTGTACCTATGCTATGGAAGGAAGGCCTTGGGGGTGGTAATCTTTTTTTAATTTATAGTTATAATCATATTCTATAACCTTGTTGCGATTGCTTTGCGATGACCTGTCCGAGCTATGGTAATGATCCTATTTCCGTTGTCGTGTTTAGAGTGGCTTGCATCGAAGATAAAAATTCCTTTTCGAAATTTCGTCGTTTACATTCATTCAAAATCACCCAAGTGCAATGTCGCATTTTCATTGTGTGGGTGACATTCATTTAATTTATGCAAGAATCGGACCACGTGGTTTACAAAATTAATATTACGAACACTGCATGTGTTGACACTTAACAGGCAACGAGCCTGTTGAGTGTCAACACATGCAGCCTGAAACCTTTCTCTGAAATCTAGTTTTGATTATTATAAAAGAACCCGCCCGTTTTGCAAATTTATCAGTACACAACTGTCTTTCAACAGGTTAACAACCAAACAAGAAAACATGAACGCTAAGGTAAAAAAAATGAGCGAAAAAACTTAAAAACGACATTCACATTTATCTGTTTTTAAAGTTCATTAAAATTGAATGCAAGATATTTTTATACTAAAAATATTCACTTTAAATAGGTCGTGTGTTTCGTGACCTTCATCGCTGTGGTTGCCGCTCAGCACGGACACAAACACGAGAAGCACGAGCCCGGGCACTCCTCACAACACATCTCTAAGCACGACGGACATGCGGAGGAAGTGGTCATCACCGAGAAACACGGCCACAAGAAACATGTAGACTACTACGTAAGTTCTAAAACAATCGCATAATTCAAGACTCTTCCAAGGCTTGAAGATTTACCGTTAAGAAATGGTAAAACTAACGAAGTACTTGAACGTTACAGACTCACCCCAAGTACGAGTTTGAGTATAAGGTGCTGGACCACCACACCGGCGACCACAAGACGCAGCACGAGCAGCGCGACGGCGACGTCGTCAAGGGCTTCTACTCGCTGCACGAGCCCGACGGCACCGTCAGGGATGTGCACTACCACGCAGACAAGAAGACTGGGTAAGACGCCGCCCACAATCTTTGTCCCTTTTTACTCAAGAATTAATTTCCTTTATCTTTACTTATGGGAAATTTTCTTTACAGTTTCCACGCTGAGGTCAAGCACAGCACCCACCACATCGTACCTGAACATCACCACCACCACTAAATTTAAATGACGACTGATAGATAATGTGCCACCTGTATGATAATTGTTATGTTGTTACTTACTTGTAATTAATAAATATATTACTAAAACTTCAGAATTTTAATGACAAAATCAGGTTTTGTATCGGTTACAAAGGCTAGTGACATCATTCGAATATGATCGCATCATATGACAACAGGGCTTTCAAGAAAATGGTTTATCTTCATTTAAAGGCCGGCAACAGATAAGCGACTCTCTTTGAGATGTTGGTATTTATGGGCGGTGGTGATCATTCCCCATCAGATGACCCACTTGCTTGTTTGCCTCCCTCTCATAATAATAATAAAAAAAGTTCAGGTTATCAGGGGTTATGGCAGTGTCCACACTAAATCGATCATTATCATAAACAAGATGTAATTTCATTGCAAATCTAACTCAATGTGAAAGAAGAGAAAGTTAGTTTTAATTTCCAATCCTGGAATATAGTCGGTTTCTGGATAAATAAAACATTTAGCTCTTAGCCACAGAAGTAGGTATGGATTTTTATTGAAGTTTTATGAAAACGGGCTATACTTTTATTGTTTCTAAATCACTCGCTTATAATAAAGTAGTGGTACTTGCTAGCTTCTATTGTAATCTTTATGTTATTTTCAACGTAATTAAACTATTTGACCCAAAAACAGGTATTTTATGAAAATATTTAACTACCAGTGCATCCACTGTTTGCTTGTTCGATGTTAAATTTCTTAGATACGATGCACGCGTAATAATAATAACTACCTTCTTAATTTCCATCTACAAAATAATATATTTTTTAATTGCATTTGCATAATGAAACAACATGTCTAGATACGTACAAGTTAGTGAACTTACAATTCAAACGTTTTTATATATACATAGGTACATATTTGTAATGATCTACCTGCCTTATTTATTTACCCATAACTTGCTTTACAATTTCACCACCGTTGCCAAAACCATTATTAATAAGTTTTTTGAAAAATGATGACTAACTTGGATTAAGTATTATCCAAACTACAAATCACACCTACGAAATTTCAAGTCAAATCATCAATCATACAATGTGGTAAAATTCAACTTAAGTAATAGACTTGACCATAACAAGCATTCAACTAAATATTAAAAGCTAAATAAAATCTAGCAAAAAGACTCAAGTTAAATTAATGATGGCAAGTTCTTCTTCTTCTTCTTCCTTAATGGCGGCCAATAGGCTTGTGCCAATGTCAGTTAATTGCTCCCTTTGGGAGCGACGTTGTACGGTGATTGTAGTTTTTGCAACTTGATAGTAAAATTCCAGAAACCACGTGGAGACAACTTGCGCATTAAAAAATGTCAGAACCCAGAGCAATATAGATGGCAAGTTCTCGAAAGTTCGAAGTGTGAAACGACAAAAACAAAAGTATTGTCTTCTGGGATGGCTTCTGAATAATAATATAACCATCTCATGTTAGGGTTCTTTTAAATAGCTTTCGTGTGGTGAATGACAATAATCAAACGTTATGTATCTACTTGTTTGGACAATTAAGTTGTTTTCTAAATGCATTAGCTACGAGTACTCTACAAACTTTACCGTATGATATATTTTCATTCTGATTAAATAGTAGGTAAATATGTGCTTTCCCATTTATTTTTACTCGTGTTGGTCACTTATTATGTTACGATAATACGCCTAAATCGATCAAGATTAAAGAACGTGAAAAAATTAAGATACTGCACACATAACAGGATTATCGAAAAAAAAAACAATAATTATTATCTATACTGAACCGAATTCATTTATTATCATTAGTTAATATTTATTTTCAGATAATCGCATCCATAGAATTGTTAGAACAGTGATACTTACAGAGATACCTTAGAGAAGTTAGTAATTAAATCACTTCACTACAATAGTATAAAACAAAGTCGCTTCCCGCTGTCTGTCTGTCCCTATGTATGCTTAGATCTTTAAAACTACGCAACGGATTTTGATGCGGTTTTTTTAAATAGATAGAGTGATTTAAGACGAAGGTTTATATGTATACTACATGCATAATTGCACCCGTGCGAAGCCGGGGCGGGTCGCTAGTTAGAAATTAAAATGACATTTCGTCGGGGATAGTGCAAATCTGCTTATCTACCATAAGTAAATGCCGCGTGTCTGCACTAGGTACATGTAGTTTTACACGGGATGGTTTTAACTTCACATTTGTTTTATTTTAAACGAAATTGGAGTACCTATAAATCGGAAATTGGGTAAATTGGTCAGATGCACAGAATAACTTATCTAACGCCAACTAAGCGAATTTGGACTATTCTCTACAATTTACGCACAGAAAATTTAAGATTATCATTACAGGATAGACTGAAATGTTGTTCGAGTGAGTGGAGACCATTTCGGCTTCACATCCTTATTTGTTTGTTTTTGTATTCTCCATTTTGTAAATTATTTTTTGTTGTGATGTTTGTCTGAATAAACGTATTTCTATTCTATTCTATTCTAAAATCTAGTTCTATGATGATAATAAGTAGACAAATTTGTTGCGTACAAATAAATTAACTCAAAATTTTCAAACAATCGTTGAAATTTCATACACACACAGTTTACTTATAGAAAAAAGGGGACCCACAACAAACATTTTCTTAGTAAAAAAATAAAAGCAATCGCTGACATTTGATGGATATTTGACAATTTTTAAGTTTCCGTACCTACTTTAAGACTTATGTCTTATAAAAATCACAGGACTTCCCTGAGTCTAATATTACTTAAATAAATGAATGTCCAACTATTCCAGAGAAGTGATATTATTTTGTCATATGTGTGTATTGACAACTTGGGGGCTACTCCGAAATTCAAAAATCGAAGTTCGTATCGCATCATCTTGCTCGCTCTTGTATTAAATACTATTAGCGTGAGAGGAATGGCACGATACGAAGTTCGAATTTTGCACTTCGTTGTATAAGGCCTTGTTTTGTCAAATATAACTAAAGGATTTCCTGGCACGAACAATGTGTCGTGTTTGACATAATAATAACATCGATTCGGTTCGGTATTTAATTATTGTTCATATATTTTCTAACGTGCCACATTAATATAATGCCACTTAAAGATATCGATAAACTAAGTATCAGGCCCCTATTCGATAAACGTGACAGGCTACAAGTGACTATGACAATTCGTAATACATCGCTGCTTTAAAAGTTTCGTGTTAGACCAAATTGTCAATATCACTTGTAACCTGTCACGTTTATTAAATAGGCCCCAGAAGGAAGTCACTAGCGTTGCATTGTTCGTAACAGGTATATCTTTAGTTAGGTACATTGATTAAAATTATTATCTCGTTAACACGTTGGCTGCGGGGCTGATTTTTAAGTACCTACCTACATGCAGACTGTGTGTCAATAGGTGCTTTCAGTGCCTACCGTAGCAGATTTTCCCCTGATACGAGCTAGGTCTTTTTCGCTCGGTAACACCTGCTAGTACAAATACTAGTACAAAATCACGAAAATGAGGAAAAATATTTTTTTAATCCTCTTTTATACATACATATAAATCAAGGACGTTTCCATTAAACTCTAACTTTGCTTTGGGATCAGAATAAGAGTTATTTTTTTAAATAAAATACCATGTTCATTATGGCCTAGTATCCCACTAATAAGATAAACTACCAGGTCCAAGGAACCTGGTAATGCACAGGCAGCTTATTTTATTAGTGAGGGCAAAGTGACGTGATTGATACACAGTCTATAGTAAGTAAATAAGTAAATACACAAGTAAACAACGGCCGCTGTTATTAAGGATTCGAAACGCGTCTCTGTATATTATGAAAAAATATTTCAAATCATCTTCACTGCTAAAACTATTAATATTTTAAATCACACTATTTTGATTTCTATGATTTGATGCCATATGTAATACCACTCAAAGTTTACCAAAACACAAGAATACAACTAAAAGACGCGTGCGCACACTCAATAGCTAACGAAGGAACTGACATCACTAGCCGCGGTGGCCGCGAGGCCCGCCCTCGCGACTTAGTCAGTGCGGGATACCAGGCCTACAAACCAAGCCATAGTTTCGCACTAAATTAATTTAAATTAGTTCCTGGACGAATTAGGTTGGGTAAACCTGGTACACTTTTTAATCCTTCGACATCATGGACATTCAAATCTAAACACAGACATATATCACTTTTGTACGTCAAGTAAAACCTGAAAAACCGCTCCCGCACTGAGGGAGATGACATGATTTTAGCGCCCGCACAGGCGGTAAGAGGCGTACCGTGCGGAAAAGACATGGTTTCACAGCCAACGTGTCAATATTCATAGGTATTTCAATAACCTCATGTCAAATTTTAATTACTTCAACGTAAGACGAGGGCCCATTAAAAACTACAGAAGCAGCACCATCTACAACTATGCAAGAGGCATTTAAATTTGGTAAGCTCCCACTAGCAACTAACACTATAGTCTTTGCAATTTCTTCAGGTTCTATAACAGTTTTATTAGGCAGGAAACCAGAAAACATTTCAAATGTTTCTTCAAGATCAACGTTCAAACCGGCCATATAGTTAGTTCTGGTGTACCCTGGTCGAACTGCGTTCATTTTTACTCCTTTAGCAGCTAGTTCCACAGCACTTGATCTGGTAAACGTTTCCATTGCATCAGTAAGCATAGTTAGCGCCAAAAGCCCTGGGCGAGCTCTTAGAGGCGCTCTAAAGACATTAACAACTTGCCCCTTTGACACAACTAGATGAGGCAAACATTTCTGTGTTAATTGATACGGAGCGCGAACGTTTAGCGCTAACAAATCATCAAAATTGTCCATTGTGAGGTCAAACAGAGAATGCGCTCCAGTTATGCCGGCACAGTTGATCAACACGTCAATTCTTCCAAATGTTTCGGCTGTTTTCCTTGCTATTTCTTCACAACTGTTTTTTTCTGTCAGATCTAAGAGGAGACATAACGGCTGATTGCCTGAGTATTCCGTGCATTCTTTAGACACTGCAAGCAGTCTTTCTTCATTTCTTCCTACAATCGCCAGCAATGCTTTGCAAGCAGCGAATAGTTTGGCAGTCGCAGCCCCAATACCGGAACTCGCCCCTGTCACGACCACAACTTTTCCAGTAAAATCCATTTACTATTTATATTAGAGCCATTTGCTCACTATTTACCGTCGTTTATCGCATTAGTACCAAGACTGCAAAATTATTTACAGCATATTAAGATAAGGCAATTGATATCTCTTAAACTGTTATCGCTACACTTTCAACATTCAAACTTAATCTATCAGCACGCTTGGTGGTAAACAGATAGGTACCCTAAATTACATCATCAAGCGAACTCATGTTTATGAGTAAAAAACTCGCGATGTGCAGCGATATCCCATTAATGTCCGTCGAACATAGGCTTATACAGTAAAAAAGTAATTTAAAAAAACTAAAAACCCCCTGCGGTGTAAATAAAATAATAAATTAAAAAATCAAAAAAACCCGCCTGCAGAAATACTGAAAAGTTGAAAACAAGATAAAATGTTCAATAAAAATAAAACGAATTTAAAACACGTCGACGGCAGTCTTTCAAAATTTAATGCAACGATAAAATGCAGTCGGAGGCATGCATGAAGTGACATTAAATCCCATGCAGCCACTGACTCCCATTTACTCCCATTTTATCGTTGCATTAAATTTTGAAAGACTGTCATCGACGTGTTTTAAATTCGTTTTATTGTTAATGAACATTCTTGTTTCATATCTTGTTTCCAACTTTTCAGTATTTCTGCAGGCGGGTTTTTTAGATTTTTTAATTTATTATGTTATTTACACCGCAGGCGGGTTTTTAGTTTTTTAATTACTTTTTGATTTCTTTATTTTTAGTGTTCCTGATACCCAGATAAATTTATTGAGTATTTGAATTAAGAATACGTTGATATTTAGTTAAAGTTCAAAACCAATTTTGAAATATGTTGGTACTTAATTTTCCATATGGGTTTCATAGAGAAAATTATTGGTCAAAGATATCTGAGTAAGTAGGTACGTCGTCGTTTTAATGCATTGATTGCCAATTTACTATTCCAAATTAAATTTGAACACATGACTTGTATATATTTTTGTAATCTTTTTTAAAATCCCTTTATTTTGATACCCTACACGATAGGTTTGAATAAAAAAAATTTTTTGAAGACTCACAATTTGGCGCCAAAAATCCGCCATTTTGATTTTTCAAGAATTTCATGTTACTCGTGTTACTCGCGTTATCAAGACGAATTCAATGATGTATCATTTATCAAAATCGGTTCAACCGTGGTGTAGTTACGAGAGGACATAGGAATGGACATACATACATACATACTTACATACATACATACATACATACATACGGGTCAAACACATAACCCTTCCTTCTTCGCAGTCGGGTAAAAAGAGGAGATTTTCAATTCGGTTATATTTTGGTTTGATACCGCAAAATTCCGTCGTCAATGAAGCTTCTTGGAAAATTCTTTTTTTTTTCTTTGAGGGAGTATACTTCCCTTTTGGCTCCATGAGAAATTGAAGAAAAAATGCCACTCTTAACGAAGTTCTTTAAGGGGCTGTTTCACCACCCATTGATTAATTTTAACTGACGGATAAATGTGATGCCGTCTCTGTTTGTTTTATTTGAATAGACGGAGACGGAATCACATTTATCCGTCAAATAAATTTGATCAATGGATGGTGAAACAGGGAGTCTGTTATAATATTATTATAACTGTGTACTAAACGCAAAAACAACGTTACATGCTTTTAAAGACCCGCGCTACAATCGAAGAACAAGTAATTTGCGAAATAATATTGTAAACGTTGCGCTTGCGAGCTTAATTTTTAATTGCCAATAAATTAGAACAAAACGACTATTGCCGCGTATCGAGTAATATAAAAGAACAGTGTTTTGGTCAGCATGTATCAGTTTTCAATCTACTTTCATCGGATTAACAACCACATAATCCTCATCTAAAAATGGTCTTAAAGGTAAAAAAGGACTACAATGATTTTTATATTACACACACACATACATATAATATGTGCATTAAATAAAATAAACTATTAACTTGTATGAAGACGGTAGGTACTGGATAAGTTTCTGAAGTGAACATTGCTGCAATGATAAATGTTTTTCAGGTCGTGTGTCTCGCTGCTTTTATCGCGGTGGTTGCTGGTCAGCATGGACATGAACACGCGCACTCTTCTCAGCACATCTCCAAGCACGACGGCCACGCTGAAGAAGTCGTCTTCCATGACAAACACGGCCACAAAGACGTCGACTACCACGTAAGTGACTCATATCCAGGCTATTTTGATGACCTATTGACACTGGCGGCGACTTAATACACATTGTCTTAAGTCTTATTTGTTTAAATATTTCTGTGCATGGCTAAGTAACCTGGCAAAATGACGAAGAAATTTTGAATATTCCAGACTCACCCCAAATACGAGTTCGAGTACAAGGTGGAAGACCACCACACCGGAGACCATAAGACACAGCACGAGCAGCGCGACGGCGACGTCGTCAAGGGCTTCTACTCGCTGCACGAGCCTGATGGTTCCGTCAGGGACGTGCACTACCACGGCGACCATCACTCTGGGTATACTTTTGATATCACACACATCTGCATCAAATTATAGCTAAACCGTTGATGACAAAGGTCGGGAGAGGTGCGGGAAGCAGGCACACGATGTGTTTCTAACAAATTAAATTAAGATCTTGAATTTTTTTTCTTGCAGCTTCCACGCTGAGGTGAAACACAGCACCCACCACATCGTGCCTGAACACCACCATCATCACTAACTGATCACTGTAGAAGATTATTGTTGTATAATTTGTACGTCTGTTTTGTATTGAATAAATGTATAGATATGATTTAAAAGTATTATTGTCAAAACAAAGCTGTTAATCTAACATCCCTTACGATGATCTCAATCTAAAAAAATCTTGAATCATAATGTACTATATTAACTAACTAGTGTTACGTGAATACAGACTAACGGACACAAAATTTTTCATGAATGGGTTTCGTTTTCGTCCACAGTTGGGATAAAGTAAAATATTAACAAAAACATTAATGTTTTTACGCGTATAATAATCTACTATTTTCATTACGTAAGCGCGACTTTACTACTCTTGTTAATAGTGTCGCAATAAATATTAGCAAAAAAAAGGAAAACAAATAACTGAATAAGTTACCTACTCGTATATGTTTACGAGTATATTGTGTACATTTAAATGAATATACTTATTTCTTATTAAAGCCACGATTAATTAAGTTTGATTCTGATAATTAGGATTACACAAAGTTTATCTATTAGCTAACAAAAACACTTGGTACAATTTTTCTTTAAACAGCGTTAGTTGCGTTTTTACAAACAACAATTTTCGTTTTAAGAGATCACAATCACTATAGGTAGCCGACTTTAGACCTAAAGAAAAAACGTGCAAGTGGCATTGCATTGCGAGGCAGTAAAGCGAACGAGTGTGATGTGAAGTGGTCAACCGACCGCCGCAATGTAATGCAACTTGGACGGTTTTTTGCAGATCTAAACTGGGCTTATCGCTACAGTGATCGCCATTACCTACCATCCTATTCCATATACGTATATGCGTTATCGTTAAGTATACGTACTACGAATTATCTGCGCACTGTGAGATCCGTTCATCTTTTGATATTGCTCATTATCTTACGATAAATGTATTGATAAAACGTACGTTAGTATACACCGCTTAATGCGTCGTAGGACTGGTGGCGTTTTCTATAAAGATTTTTAATAGGTAAAGAAACAATATACAGTTAAAACGGCTCAGTTCCATGCAGAAAAAGCTAAATACCTCCAATGAGGTACCTACTCTATAACCTAAACAAACCTTACGTAATGTCTCATACATATACTCGTAATACTTAGATTGTCCATTATAAATATTGCAAGTAATTTTCGACCCACTACCAGTGATTTAATTGCCTAAAAATTGGTCCATAATCTAATTGTACAGAATGACACAAAAATGGTTATACACAATGAGTGTTTCTTACTCAGTTAATGTTAGACAACATAATGCACTAACTCAATTTTTAAAATTAGTCTGATAAAATTTAGAATGTTCAAACTTCATCATTTCAGCGGAAAGACGTCCACTGCTGAACATAGGCCTCCCCTAATGTTCATACTTAGTTGAAATTAAATCACGAACTCGATGTACGGGCACTTCAAATTTTATATGACTTATTAAAACAAATGAGTTAGAGCATGAACAAGTAAATTAGGCGCATCTGAGACTGGCAGATTGACTCTTTGTTTGTTCGTTTGTTTCTGTTAATATGTATTTTTTTTTTAGCAAACGGCGGTAGTTAATTTTTTCACAAGGCCGGGCTATGTTCTCACCCAGCTTTAGGTCAAAAGAATGTTTTATTGTTTTTAAGTTTTTTTTTATTTTTATTCGAAGGTTATGTGATGCATTACAGTATCAGTATTATTGAAATTGTTGATGATTCACTGCAATAGCCATAACAAATCTTGGCTTAATTTATTACGGTTTAAAAGTTCAAATGCGATTAAGCCGATCAAGTGTTGCCATACATATTTACTTCCGGCTTCTAATTTGGTTTTTGTTGCGAACTATTCGCTGGCGTTCGTGTCGTCACAGTGTGTATGTTTTTAATTGTGTTTAGTTTTTAAATGGGTCCCACTGAAAAAGAGCGTTGTGGCTTGCCACAACATTATGCTGAGTGGGGCCCAATTTATACTATTCGATATATTTTTTTTATTTGTAAATTTCCTGTCAAATGTATTTTTTTTTCTGTGTTTGTATCGAATATGTGTAAATAAACATCTCTCTCTCTCTCTCTCTCATTATATTGTCCAGCATTAACTGAGTAAAAAACACTAATTTTGTATCACCTTTTTGGTGTCATTGTGTATAAAAATCTTGTGTCACGGTGTTTGTTATCGAACTCCTTCGAAACGGCTTGACCGATTCTTATTAATGTTTTTCTCTATATTTGGTAGGTCTGAGAAAAGGTCGTAGGCTATTTTTTCATACCTACCCCAATTCTTCGCAGACGGAGTCGCGGGCTGCAGCTAGTATTATTATAAAGCTCTGATGACCATGTGATAATCAAGAAGTGTTATACATTATAATCATTGCATCCTGTCATCCCTAATCAGTGAATAGGGATTTCGAGATATTATTCCACTTAGGATAAATCTCTAACTCTTGCCAGCTGATGCCCCGGGGAATCTTATCTTATCTTAGTATAAGGGGTCCTTGCGGATACACTTCGACCCGTAGGGATCTTTTGTGTAATTACCCCCCAGGAATGGATTTTCTATTCAACAGGGAGCTATGTTTATTTTAGGTTTACCTCGTTTCCCAATCAGGCAGACACCATTAGTCCATTAAAAAGCCTAAAACAAGTACTAACACGCTAATTTTTAGGGTTCCGTACCCAAGGGTAAAAACGGGACCCTATTACTGAGGCTCCGCTGTCCGTCTGTCCGTCCGTCCATCTGTCTCATGAACCGTAATAGCTGATGTATTTTGGTTGCCGTTATAACAAAAAATACGAAAAACTAGAATAAAATAAATATTTAAGGGGGCTCCCACATACAACAAACGTGATTTTTTTGCTCGTTTTTGCTCAATATTGATAACGGCAACAGGTAGACGCTTGAAATATTCACATAATATTAAATTATAATATTCACTTTAAACAAATATTTAAGGGGGGTTCCCATACAAAAAACGTGATTTTTTTGCCGTTTTTATATATAATGGTACGGAACGCTTCGTGCGCGAGTCCAACTCGCACTTGGACGGTTTTAAATTAGTTAAATTTATGCATTACTAGATCATGCCCGCGGCTTCACCCCCGCTGAAGTAGATTAAAACGTGTTTTCCCTAGGTAATGAGATTTTATCCCGTCGTAAAAAGTAGCCTATGTATGTCACTCTCCAGCCCTTCAACTATGTCCATACAATAAACCACGGCAATGTGTCGCTCAGTTTCAACGTGAAAGAAGGATAAACAAACAAACACACTTTCACATTTATAATAATATTAGTAGGGATAGTATGAATATAGTCTAACTTATGTACAAAATATACCTAAGTATAGTCGGGGTAAGAAAAGGTTCGTCACTTTTCGACCTTAACTCGTTGACATAGAGTCGAAAAGTGACGAACCTTTTCTTACCCCGACTATACTTGTAAAATTCCGTATAAAATACAAAATCCTTAGAAAAATATGAATAAAATAGTAGCAACCATAAACAAAGTTAACATTCAAATAACAACATATTTGCAGTGTTCAGAATTCCGGTACCCAAGGGGTATGCAAGGAATTTTACGCAACGGCTATGGAACTCTACCTCGGGCGTCTGACACGCTCTTAGCCAGTTTTGTTGTTTGCATTGCACGTAGAGGATTCTGTAGAAGTAAAACTCACGTGGACAGTTAACACCGTTCCTGAATAATATGGATTTTATCCTACATAAACGCAAAATTCCTACAGGATGCACAGGAATAGCAAGAAACAGCTAGTAAAACATAAAATATTGAATCATAACAATTTATTAAATATAAAACAGTCTTTGGAAATTATCACTTAATGATGATGATGGTGTTCAGGCACAATGTGATGGGTGCTGTGTTTGACCTCGGCATGGAAGCTGCAACAAAACAATTCAAGGTTTTATTTTACTATGCAAGAAACACATATTAAGTTACTAATATGAGCTAACGAGTAACAGCTGTAATGTAATGCAGATGGTGAGATATAAAAAGCATTTACCCGGAGTGATGGTCGCCCTGGTAGTGCACGTCCCTGACGGAGCCGTCGGACTCGTGCAGCGAGTAGAAGCCCTTGACGACGTCGCCGTCGCGCTGCTCGTGCTGCGTCTTGTGGTCACCAGTGTGGTGGTCCGACACTTTGTACTCGAACTCGTACTTGGGGTGAGTCTGTAATGTTTCAAATATACCTACATATTCGTCATCTTGTCGTTTATTTAAGTATGCACAGAAATTACTAAAAAAAGACAAGATTTTTGTCTTAAGCTGTTGGCGATGCTAATGCAACTGATTTGCTGTTCAAAGTATTAGTGAGCTTTTTTTTTAGAATCTTCTACGTTTATACACCAGCACGTACAATCTCGCCTCCTTCCCAGCAAAGGGGTGGGCAGAAGCTATCTGTTTCCACCTGCTACGAGTACGATCTTGATATACATATTTCGCTTCCACAACACTCACTAGTCTTTTCACACATGATCGCTGGTTTCGGCTACACTTGAGCGGACCTTTCTTCAAGACACGTGTCTACGTTTATAAGGTGCGCTAATGAGCTTTCTTCGTGAAACTTCACAGAACGTCGAAACGGCCTAGGATGTAAATTACTCACGCGGTAGTCGACGTCTTTGTGGCCGTGTTTATCGTGGAAGACGATTTCCTCAGCGTGGCCGTCGTGCTTGGTGATGTGCTGAGAAGAGTGCGCGTGTCCATGTCCATGTTGACTAGCAACCACCGCGATTAAAGCACCCAGACACACAACCTGAAATGGTTTGTTGGTCAAATTAACATAAATGATTGTAACAAAACGCGTTTTCAACCGACGAAAACAAAAGGAGGAGGTTCTCAAGTCGACGTGTATATTTTTCAGACAAATACTTGAGTTTTAATCAGACGTTTCATTGAACCTTGACAGTATAAATAAAATTTTGGTTATTGTTTCTTAGACGGGCTTGCGCAGATCTAAGTTAACTTATAACCCATAGTTAACTACTAACCATGGGTTAAGTAGTTACATAATGTATTGAACTATTTAACTCTAACCCAGTTTTAACAAATTTCTTAACCCTTAGCGGCCTTTAGTATTTCAAAATAATTAAATGTGGTTATCCCAGACTAGTTCGTGTCATGTATTTTACAATTCACCTTAAAAAACATTTTCAAGTTCTTGAATAAGGAGGTGTTAATCCAATGAAAGCGGATTAAAAACTGATGCATATGAAACAAAACACTGTTCATTTATACGACCGAGATTATGTCGGTAATGCATTCGCTTTAAATGCTGGCAATTAAAAGTTAAACGGTAGAGTCGATAATAATGTTATTTCTTAAACACTTGTTTTCTTATTTTGGTTCTTTTACGGAATGTGACATTTTTTTGCCACATGAACAAATTATGCTGAACATCAGCTGAACAGCCAAAGGCCTTTGTACTGAAAAAGCTTTAATCCCTTCTGGAAGGTTGAACATACCTTTTTTTTGTATAAAAAAAAAATCTATTTAAATTTTCGCCAGTAGCATCTTTGTGGAACTCTTTGGGGGAGGCCTTCCTCCAGCAGTAGACATCTTTTAGCTGATTTGATGAAGATTCTAATTATTAAATTTCCAATACGCACTGAGCCCGTCCAGGAACTACACCCCAAGCCCTCTCATCCTACGAGGAGGCATATGCCCAGCAGTGAGCCGAAGATGATAAAAAAGATCCTATTATAAAGAAGATGCTTTCAAAACTTTTTAGTTTCAACTTTCAATCAATCAGTAGAAAAATATTAATAACGTATTATGTAGAAAAAAATTATACCTACCTCATTGCCCCAGGCGGGCAACAGTTTGAGAGGACCATTTACGATAAGTCACCGCCTACCAAAAGTTTAATTTATGAGATACTTAAGGCAATAGTAGGTGTCCGTCATCGCACTCCATAGCTCGGTAATCCTGTCTACAACATGCCGATCCTTAGCCCATTCTATGTCGCATCCTACATGTCACTAGTTTGATATCTGTGAAAGAATGTCCGCTAACACATCCTCATGGTGTACTAAGAGATTTACTTTCATAGTTGCGCCCATCTCATTTGTACAATTATGGTACCAAAGGCCTCTTCATGTTGGCTTCGGTCCCATGAATGCCTTTCAAATGATCGGGTCCCCATAACTCGAAAAACCATAAGACTCAGATCCGCAACAGACATTATCACAAAATCGATTCAAGATTCGTAATAAGTCTCATCATCAAAGGACACGTTGATTGAATTATTATCGTCGATTTTTTGAATGCGCTATCAAACCTGGGTATAGATTTCACCAGCTGGAATCATTTATTAAATAGTGTAATCATTGTCTTGTACCACCACAAAATGGTTCATTAAGAAAAAAAGAGTAGTTTGCATAATTATTTGACATCTAAAAACGCAATTCAATGTAACTGAGCTAAAATGTTTATTTTACATTAACAAATATTAAGAAAAAATAACAATAATAAATTAATACTATAACTATAAATAAAATAAAATAAAACTAACTTAAACTAAAACTAAATAAAATTAACAAAAGGTTCCCCCCGCGGCATGGACCCAAAGACACTGGCAGTATTACCTCGCTGTATAGCAATGCTGATACGTTGTGCGAGGTAGCTGCCAGCTCTTTGGTCTCCTGTAGTGTCACAAAGCTAAATAATGTAGGTATGTAAATTAGGCTTGCAAGTTTTATTTTACGAAATTATTAAGAATACTGTGAGTATTTAGTGCTTCTACTAAACATTGTATTCTTGAACCAATAATGGAGTGAAATTAAATTGCGCCGGTTATTATCGGTATTATAAAAGAGGTTCGTTTTATTGATATGCATCATTACACAGCTGAACTTCGTTTCACAAGGATTTCTACACAAATCAAAACGATGAAACTAAAGGTAACTTTATTTTAATGGAAAACAACAGAAGTGCAAAATATTTGTGAGATGTAATGTTTATTTGTATATGCCAATACTTTAAGAGACGTTAAATTACATCAAAATAATTTACTTTAAATAGTATTTGTCTTTTCCTTATTCCGGGTCATTCCGCTATTAGCACAAAATAAATAGGTACAGAAGTCAATCTACATACAAAGTGCGCTCGAGCAACGCACACATAGACACTGCTCACAGACACGATATCTCGGATCAGTTCGGATCAGTTCGAGCGCGATTGCCATCCGCTTGAGACGCGCGTCTGTGGAATTTTTTGAGTGCAATATTATAATGGAGCAACAAAAAAAGGTTATTATAACTGATAAGTGGACGGTTGTTTAAATTCAACACTAAACGGTGAATGTTCGTTTTTTAAGTATTTAGAAAAAAAAAAAAATATTATGTAGGAACCAGTCAAATCCTGATTGAAAATTCGTTGCTCTTATAAATTAAATTTTGAACCTATTGCTTTTCTATGAGATTTTAACTGTACTTGTAATTTTTAGAGAAATAAAATATTATTATTACTTAAGTTTACCTACTCCAAGGAATGATTACTATCAGATCTAAAAGTATTGGCATCTAATTTGTAAGCACCTTAAATATGTACATATTTAAATAAACTGCCCGTTTCAAATCTTGCTACATAAATTGCACGTACTTAATGTGGTCGGATTGACTTAAAATTTGGATGCATCATTTACACTATATGACTATTTTCATTGAAAGTTTGGTTAAATAATACAGGAAGTATTTTTTCCTAATGTGGTGTAAAAATCCGTTTAATTTCACAGAAATACTACCTAAATCGCAAGATTATGAAGTCGAGTCGTAAGAGTTGGAACCACTCCCAAAGATAATAATTGCACCCAATCTTAAGTTTTCGGTATTCACGCCTTATCAGCTATTTGCAATTATCACCGATCCTCATAACATGGGATATCTTCACGTAACACGATAGCGTTCCTATGTTTATTTCTCTCGACATTTTGATATTATGGTTTCAAAGTATTAACAAATCCAGTTAAAGGTCTACAACAGTACAATAGCACAAAGAGTTGAAGTAACTAGGTAAATTAACAATGACCGTGTGGAAGTTAAAGACTTTGTGATGCATATTAAAAGTTTATTTCTAGATCCTCTGTGTGTTTGCCCTGATCGCGGTGTCGGCCGCCCAGCATGGCCATAAACACGGACACGCGACTTCCTCGCAGTACGTCAAAAAGCACGATGGACACGCCGAAGAAGTGGTCATGACCGACAAACACGGCCACAAGCATATTGACTACTACGTAAGTACAAACACTAACTGTACGGTACAGTTAAGGAGTGGAATTCCCTACCTGCGACTGTGTTCCCTGAACACTACAATCTGGGCGCTTACAAGACTAAGGTGAATGAGCATTTACTAAGCAAGCGTGCTCCATCGTAGGCCATCTTCGCTTTCCATCAGGCGTGATTGTAGTCAAACGCAAGTCTAGGTAGGTATATTGTATAAAAAAAACCTTCTTCCTAACACTTATGCCTATTTTTTAGACTCATCCTAAATATGAGTTCGGATACAAAGTAGATGATGACCACACCGGCGACCACAAGACACAAGAGGAGTACCGCGACGGAGACGTTGTCAAGGGCTCTTACTCTCTGCACGAGCCCGATGGTTCCATCAGACACGTAGAATACCACGGCGATCATCACTCTGGGTGAGTTGTTGACATTTGACATTGACATCTGTGTGAAAAATACGAATGTTTGATCTGGGTACTAATAACTCGATTCCCCGGGTTGATTAAACTTCTCTTTTATTACCTACTGCAGTTTCAAGAAGATGATCAATGGGGTTTTTAGTTTTTTTTGCTCCGGCTTTACTTGCATTGATGTGATGTTTAATATGTATTTAATTTTGATTATTCATACACCGAATAGAGCTTAGGCGACATGAAAACGTCCCGCATAATATAAGCCAATTGTTGGCTTATAATAATATGTCATTTTCCGCCCCTCAATCTACATCGTAACAGCGCGGGCCAAGTATGATGAGTGCGGGATTCAAAAGTGCCATAAAATGACAAAATTCCTAAGACTCTATAGATATCTTAGTAGGTAAACGACATTGCGGTCCTTGTGATTTATACAATAGCGACTTTATAATCTCTTGCAGCAAACAAAAGAATCTAGTTTTAGGCGTTTAACCTGGCGTAAATTGAACTGTTCTGTAAACATTGATGATACCATGATTGCCTAGTGGTTTGACCTATGGCCTCTCAAGCAATAGGTCGTTGGTTCGGGCCCGGCCTTACACCTCAGTTTCTCGTAATTTGCGTGCAAAATTACATTTAAAAAAATTGCCATGAACTTTACGGCAAAGGAAAATATCGCGAGGACACACCTGCGAAGAAATTCAATGGTGTGTGTGAAGTTCCCCATCCACACTGGTCCCGCGTGGGATCTGCGACCCAAGCCCTCTCATTCTGAGAGGAGGCCTGTGTCCTGCAGTGGATGATGATGATGAAATATTGATAGTGTTAAACCACACTTTAAAATTAAAATTTCATTGAATTGTTTGCTGTTACATAAAGGGTGTTTTATTCCTTGAATGACAGAATGTGTCAGCTTGGATAATTGTACTAAGTTTTGATTCATTTCATCTGATTTAATATGCAGGAACAATACACGAACAAATTATTTACGAACGTTACAGCTAATCTTTTGTTTATCTCGCGTGACACAGGCAAACAATGGGATAAAACTTGTCTCATACTTTTGACAAGTTCCGCTTTATTCATAATTATCAGGTTCTAATGAAAACTTTCTTGTTTCAGATTCCATGCTAATGTCAAGCAAGAGACCCATCACATTGTACCCGAGCATCATCGTCATCATTAACCTAAAAGTTAACAGAAATGTGATATGGTTTTCTATCTTGTTTCGATTATTGTTGATTAATTGTTGATTATTTCTATTCTTTTTCAATTGCAAATTAAACTGCATTTCAAAAATGCCCTTTATTTTTTATCTTTTATTTATTTTTTCTGCTGTCGTCGCTGTTTTTTTTGTAGACTCTACCTACTTATAGCCTAACAAATATAATATTTTGACGTAGGTGTATTTAAATGTGCACGGAACTCTTGTTTCGTGAATCCAACTCGCACTTATTATTTTTCATCTCTCATACTCGGAAAGTGAGGCAAATCATATCTGACATACGGAAGGATAATTATGTATTATTTTCTTCCCAAGGGTAGAAATGAATAAAAAAAATAAAGGCATTGGCTGTCAATGGAACACATACGCATTCAGCCAAGCATTACGGCATGGAATAATTAAGTATTGAGTTTTTTTTCTTAATTAGTCATATTACAAATTTTATAATGCCAGTGAAATAGTATGAAATTAAATTATTAATTTCTTATTTAGTGACTTAAACCAGAAAAGTTAGAAAATGTTAAGAAAAAAACACGGTAAATGAAATGACAATGTTATTGTCCACACAGCCTATTATATCTCTATACAGCTTAACTCCTTGGTTAAAATTGGTTTCTTACATATTTTATAAATAAATTTACTAAAATACCTACTTTATCTACTGTTTTCATTAATTATTATATTGAACATTCTAAATTTCGTTAAATTAATTATTCCTTAACAATAAACTCCATTGAAATATTTTACAACAATCATATTGACCAGTTTAGACATTTTTATTTATTTATACTTATATTTTCTTACTTTCCTTGTAGTCGAAATGAAAAGCAGAGTGTTTAACTCGGGAAAACACCAATATCACCCTCGGAATATTGGCACCCTCGCTGTGCTCGGGTGCCAAGTAACCTCATGTGATATTGGTTATTTTCCTCCCTTGTTGAACAATCTACTATTAAGGTTCGGATCGAACTATTATTGCAATTGAAAAAAAAACAAGACGGGAAATCATTGGTAAAAATGGTCGAGAACGTACCAAGTAAGTACAGTATATTCGAGAGCCTTCTTTTAAGAGTTCAGTACCTTATACCTACACTACACCCTCTCAAACACCAAAATAATTATTCAAATCGGTCTATAACATGACGGAGTTCTAACAAATAAAAAAAATACAACTAAATTGAAAACCTCCTTTATCGAAGTCAGTTAAAAATCTACACATGTAAGAACGTCAGTAAAGGGAAAAAAAATATATTTTTGAACAATAACTGCAGAAGAGTTTTTCTTAATTTTATTATCAAATAATAAATTTTAAACGTGGTACATAATTAGTATGTGTATAACTCAGTAAATGCTCGTTATTAATAATGCATTAACACAATTCGCTGCTTATCTAAAAGAACGGCCTAATTCGAAATGATACGCTGTGTTATAAACCTTATTTTCAATAATTAAAGTATTAAGTTGCACACCATAGTATTTTGGATTAGGCCGTTGTTTCAGATAAGCAACGAATTGTTAAAATTAGTCTGATAAAGTTTAGGATGTTGATACATACTTTGTTGAAAATCACGAACTCAACGTATGGGCACATAAAAATAAATAAGAAAAATTAAAGCAATCGGGTTAAAGCATTGTATTAAAAGCATTGTATTAAAAGCATCGGGTTAAAGCATTGTATTGACCAGCATTAACTGAGCTAGAAACACTAATTAACCGACTTCAAAACAAAGAGGGGGTTATTAACTCGTTTACAAATTACTCAACCTAAGACATTGATGTAAAAACTTGCAGTTAGGATTATATTCTTATTTTTACATGGAGTGTAACCATGTCTCTCGGGCTGAACCTAAATAAATAAATATATTTTATTATTTAAAATAATAAATAAATTCTAATCATGGGACTATTGTTTAGTCTCAAACTAAGCAAAGCTTGTACTATGGCTGTAGCGACACTAGCGCTGCCTATAGTATCAAATAGAAAAGAACAGTGATCTAGCAAATTCTCACGTGACCTTTATTATTTGCTGTTAGATTTCGTACTAACGAAGTTTCTAAATTTTGATGCAATTTTCAACAATGCTGAGCCTAATCAAGGCAAGGCAATAAAATTATTACTGATATCTTCCTTTTCCGGTTGATACGAAGGTACATAATTCTGCCGTCGTATTTATAAAGGGCACAACTGCAAACTTGCTCAGAACAGAAACAGCATAAGTTTACAAAGAACAAGTGTGCACTTAGGCTCTTTCTGTTTCACAAAAAATACTAGTTGTGCCCCTTTTTCTTACGACGGCAGAATTATGATATCATGCATATAATGTATGATCATCATCGTCCCAGCCTAATACGTCCCACTGCACGGCACAGGCCACCTCTCAGAATGAGGGGGCTTGGGCCGTAGTTCCCACGCCGGTCCAGTAAGGATTGGGAGCTTTACGTACACCTCTGAATTGCTGGTGAATTGGTACACCACAGGTTTCGCACGTAAATTCCGAAAAACTCAGAAGCGCGAGCCCGGGCTCGAACCCACGACCGTTCGCTTGAAAGGCCATCATAGGTCAAATCACTAGGCTACCAAAGCTTGATGTATATATATTATGTGTCTAGTAAAAGTAGTTTGTTTCATAAAAGTTCAACAAACCTTGAAAATTATAATTATTATTTCAATAAAATTTCTCACTTCTCTTTACAACCCAGATGTTTATGAGACATTAAAATATTATTAATGTGATCAATTTAAAAGCCAAAATAAAACACGTGGGTAAGAATAAAATATGCATAAAAATGCAAATTACGCTCGGTAGTGTGCTCGTATTTAAAATCCAAGGACAACTGAATACGTAATACAAGTGCAGTTGTGCAGGTTATGGACGAAATTAAAAATACAGGTTAGGCAGTTTATTCACACCATAATATGCTTGAAAAGTTGAACAATGAACAGTGTCAATGTGACAGTACAACAATTCATAATTAAACTGTTATCTCACGCTAACGCAAATATGGGTTTACATTGGTTTTCTACTCTTTTTTCCAGCTTACATCATTCCTTCCTCGCCCTATCAGTGTTATTGTATCTTTCTATCAAACCGTTTCTATGAAGAGTATGCTCAGTAACTCTATTGGATATGCTTCTCATGGCTAATGGCATAAGGAAGGGGAAGCCTTTACCCAGTGGTAGGTGGAGAATCTTTTCACAGAAAATAAATATACACATGGCAAAACATAGTTTTACTGGTTTCAATTTGTCGATCGCAGATTGTTTACCTACTTTTTAATCTTAATCTTCTTCTTCTTATTCTTCTTCCTTTTTGTTCTGATCTTATCTTAATCTTTATTTTCATATTCATGACTAGTCCGTAGATTACAGTTTCGTCAGCTCATTTGCCCCCTATCAAATAAAAACGGAAAAAGTTTTATGAATTTACCTTCACAAATAGTTCCCATTTGAGACTTGTAGCTTTGATGAAGCGGGACTTCCTGACAAAGGTTGTCATACCTACTGGAAAGTGTCCATCAATGTTCTCATGTTGATTTAGGTTTAAATAAAATAAACAAATTTGATTTTTATAGTTCATTGCCTAGAAAAATTAACTGCACGAATCAATAATATTTTCAACATATTAGGACCGCGTGGGAACTAAGGCCCAAGCCTTCTTATTCTGAAAGGATGACTATGCCCTGCAGTGGGACGTATACTTATAGGCTCTGATAATGATGATGTTGATTAAGGTATAAGAATTTTAAAATGTATGAAAGCTTACGTGAACTCACTGAACACATGCATTACAAAAGTATTACACATTCTCCAATTTTAGTTATCGAATTGTTTTAACGACTTTTGTCAATAATGAAATTAATGTGGCCTAATTTTTTTCAGTATTATAAAAGTCGTGGTATTTTTGCAAAACAATATCAGTTGCGAACTGAACTTGGCGTCTTAAGGACTGCTGTACCTAGTCAAAACAAATAAAAATGTATTTTAAGGTAAATAACATGAAAAATACTCATAATATAAAAGTGTTTTCAAAAATAATTTGCACTCAATGGTTGAATGAAGTTTTAAAAGCAAAAGTACCGGTGGACTCATCATCATCTTCCTCATCTCCGGCCTATGAACATTTCTTTGCTGGACACAGACCGAGGCCTGAGCTGAGAAGACTATCATAATGAGAGGGCGTGGACTATAATTCTTACGAAGACTCAAATTATGCTTTGGAATACACATTATGCCTTTATGACATACTTTATGTTATGATTTAAAGCTTTGTCCTTTTCTTAGGTGGTTTGCCTCGCTGCTCTAGCAATCACAGTGGTTGCTCAACACGACCATAAGCATGGTCACTCCTCGCAGCACATTTCTCGGCACGATGGCCATGCCGAAGAGGTGACCATTCACGACGAGCACGGCCACAAAAAACACGTCGATTACTACGTAAGTTTTGTCAACATTAATATTCATTGCTTTTTCATTTAGATAGCGTTTTGCTTGTAGTTAAACTGCAACGTTTATCCCGTTAAGACTTACGTGCCGGTACATTTGATTGCTAATGTTAAATATGTGGCAAAAAAAATTAAGTAACGGAACACATCAGGTACGAATGTGGTGCTTTCACGTGACGTGTAATAAGAAGATTTCAAACCATAACTGAACCAATGGATTAAATAATGAAAGTAATTACGTACTTAATAACACAGAAGAGATAAATACACAAAAATGCTTATGGGTCAAAACAATGCTTATCGTTCCTAAAGGGTCTCTAGAAATAAGATGATAGGTAAAAGATGAGCTGTTGAGTAAAAATATTTTATCCTGTACTTACTCCACTTAACCTTCATGATCTTGTCTTGACAAAGTAAGAGAGTTAATAATTGTTACATTTTTCCAGGCTCATCCTAAATACAAGTTCGAGTACAAAGTGTCGGACCACCACACCGGCGACCACAAGACTCACAACGAGCATCGCGACGGCGACGTCGTCACGGGCTTCTATTCGCTGCACGAGCCCGACGGTTCTGACAGGAATGTGCACTACCACAGTGATAAACACACTGGGTAAGCAATTATATTTTTTTCAACGTTAAGGTCTAAGATAAGAAAAGAATACTTCCTCTATACACTTGGACTAAGAAAAGTCGAACACATTCTGCGACTATCCGTTAACAGTGTCCTTAACCATTTCTCTTTTCTATGACTTTTGGTCCGTAGTCTCCAATCAAGAATCTTCAAGGCCCCGTTGGCTATAACATTTATGAACTACTTGGCTTATAATTATTATTTATGCTCAGCCAACCGCTAATTCATATTGCAAATTTTAAGAGTTACGTCCACCAATTTAGTCGTACTACAAATTCCATTATTTGTATTCATTAACGTAGAGGAACTCCCCAAAAACGATGACTAAATCCTGGAGAAAGTAGTTTTGGGACAATTATGGTGTAATGTATCTGGAAATTGGCGGAATTCTGTTCAAAGTGCTTTGTTAAAATGTTAACAAAATGGAACGAAAGAACTAGATTAAAAACGCCTTAATCAGACAAACTGTCTGAAGCCCTCTTACTCGTATGCCTATTCTTTTAACGCGCCGGGCTATTATTATTTTGCGCCTTCATTTGCATTTTCAAGACCAAAAATAACAAGATTCGCCGTTATTGGATGTCTAAGTCATCACTCATCAGTGTACCTGAAAAACTTTACTAATGCATTTAATATTTTAATTTTGTTACAGTTTCCATGCTGAGGTCAAGCACAGCACCCACCACATCGTTCCGGAACATCATCATCATCATTGAAATAAACATTGTTTTGTTAAACTCTTTCTTCATAAATATATCTAGAAATTAATTTGTTAATGTTTACACTAATAAAATTACTATGAAAATAACCATTATTTCATTTTAGGACAACGTGTGCATTTGAATTAAAATGTAAACATTCGTTCTAGATGGTTGAACTTCTGTCACTCACAGTATAGAGTCGTCAAAATTATTTATCTTTTATGAATCATTATAAAAAAATACGAAGATAACATCAAAGTTGGAGAGAGAGGCCTGTGACGTCACACCGAACTATAACTTGATATAAAAGAATAGTCGAGTATCTAAACGATACTATCCAAAATATGTATTAAAGTTTTATAATAATTAAATATAATATCGACCCGCTGGGGATTGCTCATTTACGATGATTTATTAAACAAAATCAATGTTTACCTAATAGTGGACGCTCAAGCAACTCGTTAGTAATTTAAGTTCGTAAATAGTTCTTTTTGAGTAGCTCCATTTGCGAAGGGCTTTAGTAAATCATAAAATTACTAAATAACACGGTAGTTTTAAGGATCCCTACAGTTAATTAGCGGCGATGAGCTATGGGTGAAAAACTTAAACAAATGTTCTGTCGTTGTAACGTGTACGTATAAACAAATTGACGTTTCAAGTTTGAAAAATGACTTAAGGTCCATATTGATCAATTGGCATTGATCACTTTTTTACAATGCGGTCTAATTCCAAAACCATTTCGAGGAATAGGTTTATTAAATCATTTTATAACATTGTAGTAAAAAAATATTAAATGATCGTGCGTATTTTTGCAAAATAATGTTTGACCTTTGTTTGACCTTTCTGGTGGGCATTAACTTTGAAATTCTTTGCAACAAGAAAAAAAAAGCCGTCCGTCTAGTTTCTCTATACTATTCTCTGTCACTTCGACGTAGTTATCATATGTCAGTTTAAGGATACTATTTTGAAAAACATTCTTCGCGTTTTTCATATTTTAAAATAGATTTATACAGGAAGTGTTTCATTCCTACTTGTGAAAATGATTCTGTCAATAGCCCAAACAAATTAATTGTTCGCATTAGAGAAGATTTACGAGAGAAGTGGTGCCGCGAAGTTAATTCAAAGTTTACACGATTTACTTATTGTTGCGAGGATCATTTTAATGTAAGTATGGATTAAATCCGCCAAAGAACTTTCAAGGGAACACTCCTGACCATTTTATTTTATACGTACAAAAAATACTATAGCCGTAAATCGTTTTTTATACCTATTCTCTTGGAAGAATCGGCAACTTTAGTGTTATTGTTATTGTAATGTAAAGTGGCATTGTCAGATGACAACTAACCATCGATTGTGACACATTTTTTTGTCATTATGTCTGTGGTTTATACACAGATTCAGCCGCGGCATGTAATTTACGAGAAGTCGCATCTCATATTTTCAATAAATTATAAAAAAATATTGGAGAGATGAATAGCTGAAATATTCAAATTAGTTTCTTAAAATGCTCTATATTTTCGATAAAAAAAATAAAAAGTGGGGGTTAGAAAAAATGAACAATCCCAATTCTGAGCACTACTACATACAACAGGTCATTTACTTAAGTTTTTCATCTATAGTAACACATTGTGTTCGAATAAACATTGCAATTATGTCCTTGCATTTTATTAAGAAACGCGGAAGAAAAATAAGCATAAGGATCTACTGATGAAATGTAAAATCAACATCATCCCAGCCTATATACGTCCCACTACAGACCTCCTCTCAGAATGAGAGGGCTTGGGCCGTAGTTCCCACGTGGACCCAGAGCGGATTGGGAACTTCACTTCACATACACCGTTGAATTTCTTCGCACGTGTATGCAGGTGCAATCACAGGTTCATCACAATGTATTCCTTCACCGTAAAGCTCATGGTGAATTTCAAATGTAATTTCGCATATAAATTCCGTAAAACTCAGAGATGCGAGCCGGGATTTGAACCCACGACCCTCTGCTTGAGAGGCTATAGGTCAAACCACTAGGCCACCACGGTTTTTTCTGTACAATATCTTTATTTTGCTTAAGAAGTGGTACAATAGTTTGTTGAAATATTTAAAACGAATCACAAATTTCACCAGGGGCTGACATACAAAAATACGAGGGGCGTTCAATATAAAGTGAGAATGAGATGCAACTCTTTTAATATTACGAAATTAAATACTGGCCGGTAAAGCTAATCTATCTAGCTGATTGCTATGAAAAAAAAAACTAAATGTCTTTTGTTTAAAAAAATATATGGTAATTTCTTTGCAATGCTATTGAGTACGTTAGCGAAAATGGCGAAAATTGAACTGCCGAAAAATTGAATCGACAATGGACGACCCCCGCTCCGGACGCCCTACTACAGCAGTAACTGAAGAAATTGTGAAAAAAGTCGAAAACTCAGTTTTGGCGGATCGTCGTGTCACGGTTCGTTTTATTGCTGAAAATGTAAAGATTTCAACGGGGAGCGTGCATAATATTTTACATGAACGCTTGGGTATGAAAAAGGAATCTGCGCGTTGGGTACCAAGAATGCTTACTGACACGCAAAAACAAACTAGACTAGAGATTTGTCAAGAAGCTTTGACCCTGATGCAGCAGACCGGGAACTTTTTTTGGCGCGATTTATAACAATGGACGAAACATGGCTCCATCATTACGACCCAGAAACGAAACTGCAGTCTATGACATGGAAAAGGCCATCTTCTCCAACTCCGAAGAAATTCAAGGTGAGCCCATCTGCCGGTAAGGTCATGGGCTCTGTTTTTTGGGATGGTAAAGGGGTATTAATGATTGAGTATCTCGAGCATGGAGCCACTATTACGGGCACATTATACGCCAAACAAATAGCAACATTGCGCAATGAGATCCGCGAAAAACGGCGAGGTAAACTCTCGAAAGTTGTGCTGTTCCACCAGGACAATGCCCCGGCACACAAGTCCGCCGTTGCAATGGCTGCAATTCGTGATGCTGGGTTCGATATCCTTAAGCATCCTCCGTATTCACCAGATCTCGCTCCCAGTGATTTCTACCTATTTCCGAGATTGAAACAATACCTGAGAGGCCAGAAATTTGAAGACGACGACGCGGTAGTCGCTCCAGTACAAGATTTTTTAAGTACTCAAGATGAGACCGTTTTTAAAAATGGAATTTTAAGTTTAGAAAAAAGATTTAAAGGATATTATGCTAAAAGGTGACTATGTCGAAAAATAAAATGACATTTAGTAAAAGTTGTTTATAACATACTCATTCTCACTTTTTATTGAACGCCCCTAGTACATTAAACAGCAAAATGGATTACAATGACTCGAAATTCTTGCTTCTAGCTTTTTTTAAATAGCTTCGTCCAATGGGTCAATTTCGAAATACTAACTGTGAGATCAAATAAAAATACGTCAAATGTTTCAAATACCATCATAACGCGAATGTCACATTTAAAAGAGATGGTAACAGCTGATCACCTACCCGTATTATCAAACTAAGATCGTATTCCACTTTTCTGTAATTTTGTAGATTTTGTTTATAACTTTATAGTTATCCGGTTTTTTTTTTTCAGCTCTACATCCAATTCACCGATAGTGTCATCATCACTTGTGCAAGCTTGTTCGTTACATCTATTTTCCGAGTTTTAAGATCAAGAGACTAAACACAATCGAATTATTGTTTTGTTAAAAATTACTTTTTATAGGTACCAGCTTTGTCACTGACTGTATTTGCGTTGTGATGTGCCACATGGATCTATGTCGTTTGCTCGAATTACATGTACCATAATCCATCCAATCCATGTATCTTTTTCCATAATTTTTATTTGTCATAAAGTAATTTATTTTCTGAAAAGGTAATTTTCTTCAAAATTATTATTAAACTAACCTAAACTACTGTAATCTACACATAAGATGACATTTCAAAAATCCTGAAACTGCACGCTTCACTATAGGTATTTTATTTATGGCTTAATCTTTATAGTAAGATTGTATAGAAAATAGCCTCCATAATAATTTTATAGAGATTTGACATATCGCGGTGTAAAAGCCAAATGAACGTAACATCAAAAATTTCAAAAAAACGTTTTTTTTTATAAAACTGTTTTTAATGTGGTCCTGCATGAACTGCCAAAAGGACGTAATCGTACAGTTGATATTTCACTAGTTCCGAAAAAACGAAATGACATAAAAATCAATTTCAATAGAACCAGCTAAACGTATTTTGAAATCCATTAATTTACATGGCCTCTCAAGGAAAAAATCCCATTCATGCATGCGTGTCAACTGCTAATTACCTTCCTGTCGCATAATATTAAAGAAATAAGCTATTTTTGTAAAACGTTAGTGTGCTTGCGATACAATACACTATGATTTTTAATCGGTGATTAGGAGTTGAAAAATATTGATCCCTAGCTAAAATGGAATTTAATAGACGAGGTCTAAAAGCAATTATATCTCTGTTTAATTTAAAAACCGGTCGTTTGTATAGTTTAAAGTGACAACTGGCCTTCGCCGCTCTTTTGCAACTGGCCCTCGCTGCTCTCTTGCAACTGGCCTGCTTCGCTGCTCTGCAGAATGTAACGTTACGTAACGCTACATGTACGTTACAATGAGTCATGTTTTTTCGTGAATGCAGTTCAGTTCAGTTCATCGATTTATTAGACGTTGTCACGTCAAAAAAAAACTTAATTGTTAAAACTTACTCCAACTACCGAATGCATCATCTCATCATCCTACATTTGCCGAAGTTAAGTAGTTTCGTCAAGTGTCATCTTTGGCGGAGAATTCGACAGGTCTCACGCCAAAGTTTGTTTGAAACTGACTTGTCAAAGAGGTTTTTCTCAAACATGCTATGTAATGTTTACGTTGTGTTCCTTAAAACAGGCCTCAAAATACACCGTTGCAGGCCTAGGCCGGCAATACGATCGTCTATTGTTTCTTGTCACACAGCACCATGATGTTTATAGGTCTATGGCATCATAGCATTTAGCCATTTAAAAAAAAACTATAGGCAATATTTGCGATTTGGTTCATTATGACATTCTGCCACTACGCTTATTTAAGGTAAGGTAAGATGGCGATGGTGATGGTAATGGTGATCTGCCTAGAGAAATATTTCACCATCATCATCATCATCATCATCATCATCATCATCATCATCATCATCATCATCATCATCATCATCATCATCATCACGATAATCATCATCATCATCACTATAATCATCATAATCATCACCATCATCATCACCATCATCATCATCATCCATCACCATCATCATCATCATCATCATCATCACCATCATCATCATCATCATCATCACTAACCATCATCACCATCATCATCACCATCACCACCACCACCATCATCATCACCATCATCATCATCATCATCATCATCACCATCATCATCACCACCATCATCATCATCATCATAATCATCATCATCACTATCATCACCATCACCACCATCATCATCATCATTATCATCATCATCATCATCATCACCATCACCATCATGATGACGACGACGATGATGATGATGATGGTGATGGTGCATGTTTGAGAAAAGCACTATACAAGCCTCGGCCGGAACAGGGGTTGCCGGCCTCTGCAGTAATGTACTATTATGCTCATAGAGTAAACCACGTGTAGGGTGACAATGATTTTTTTTTGATCAAAAAATGTTTTCATAAATACCTAATCATTATTTACAAAAATAGACGTTTTTATTTCACGTAATAAAATTGCTACTGAAACTTGATCGCCGTCGAATACCTGATTTAGAAAAACTGGTTCCTGCTCACTCATTAAAAATCATCGTGTACTTATAAATTCATTAAAATAGCATACGCTCGTAGGACTACCCGCACATACTTGCAAAACAGGAGATGATGTCTGTGAAGTTCCTAAACGCACTGGGAACCACAGCCCAAGAACACTTATTCAGAGAGGAGGACTGTGGGGAACGACGTATTTAGGAAAGAAACAAACGAAGAAACCTTGAATTTAGAGTTCACAAAAGGGTCTCACTGAGCATAGTTTAGTCAACTCTAGTTTAAATATTTCCAAAACTATTAAGTCCTTTTCATTGGAAATCAATATCATTATCATCATTTTGGCTTACATTTACATTTTGAAATCAATATCATTATCATCATTTTCCCACTGCAGGATACAGGCCTCCTTTCAGAATGAGAAGGCTTGGTCCGTAGTTCCAACACGGCACTAGTGTGGATTGGAAATTTCACACACGCCATTGAATTCTTCTTTCCGGTGTGTGTAGGTTTCCTCACGTATAGCTCGTGGTAAATTAGCAAATATAACCGGGTTCAAAATCACGGTCCTCTGCTTGACAAGCCATAGGTAAATTACTAAGCTACCGTGACTTTTTCGAAATATGAAGTAAAAATGTTTATCTCTTTATTTGGCAAGAAAATTAGGTACTTTAGTTAATCAAATCATTTAATCGCAACAAAATGCGGCAATTGGCCAAGAATGCATAACAGTATAATGAGATTTCGCCTTCATTTGTTATAATATTTGTTGGACAAAACATTGGTTTACGAAATGTTTTCAAATTGGGCACTGGTGCATTATGTTAACGGCCAATAATCTAGAATGAAATAAATATGGTATGAATCGTTATCAATAATATAAAAGAAGTGGACTTTAGTTAGTTAGTATCAGTTTACAGCTGAAAATTGTCTCACTAGGACCACAGTGACACAAAGCAGCCATGTATTCTAAGGTAAATCATCGCAGTTTACTTTAAAGTTTAATTTGATTTGCACTTTTTTGATATTTTATCAATTGATAATATTGAAAAACGTAGCCCTCCACCTTATCGTGGCTCGTCCGTGTAGACATTCAGTAGAATAAAATACAGTCTTAAACAAAAACTTCTTTGTACACAGGTGATATGCTTAGCTGCTCTAGTGGCGGTATCCACAGCTCATTGGCATGGGATTGCCCATTCTTCTCAGCGCATCAGTCGCCATGATGGCATACCAGTAAAAGCAACGATCCATCATCATGGACACGAGCATAAGCATGAACATGGACATGGACATGAGCACAAGCACGAAGTTGAGCACAAACATGAACACAAACACGAGCACAAACATCACTCAGAACATAAACATGAGCACAAACACGAGCATAAGCATCACTCAGAACATAAACATGAGCACAAACACGAGCACAAGCATCATTCAGAGCATAAACATGAACACAAACACGAGCACAAGCATCACTCAGAACATAAACATGAGCACAAACAAGAGCACAAACATCATTCAGAACATAAACACGAGCACAAGCATCAGCCAGAACATAAACATGAGCACAAACATGAGCACAAGCCCGCGCACTCATCACAGCACATCTCCAAGCACGACGGCCATGCGCAGGAAGTTACTATCAAGGACGAGCACGGTCATGAAAAGCACGTCGACTACTACGTAAGTGTTTTAATCGATATGGCTTATAATCATCTAGGTTTTTTGTAGCATATTAAGACGTAAATTCATTGTCTCTACAGACTCACCCCAAGTACGAATTCGAGTACAAAGTTGAAGACCACCATACCGGAGACCACAAGACACAGCACGAGCACCGTGACGGCGACGTCGTTAAGGGCTTCTACTCGCTGCACGAGCCCGACGGTTCTGTCAGGGATGTCCACTACCACGCAGACAAAAAGACTGGGTAAAACTCTTACTACCTGACGTTGCATCTCTATGAATCTAGGACCAAATTATTTGTTTCTTTGTTAATTTATTGGTGAATTATCTTTATTGCAGTTTCCATGCTGAAGTCAAACACAGCACTCACCATATTGTTCCTGAGCACCATCATCATAAAGATTAAGTGATGATTCATATTTTGTACCTACTTATATAAAATTGTTGTTGTAATATATAGTTGTAAGTGTTATATACATGTCAAAGATCGTTATGAAATAAAGTTGTTACTGTTACCCGGTTTTTTAATGTCTCGTCTATAAATAAGAACAATCACCTAACCCATATTAGGCTCCTAAGTAGCTTACTTACAGCTGCTCACCATTTTCCAGTTAGCCTTTAAACCATTTGACCACCCTGTCAAGACATTCAATTTTAGACCGTACCTATATGATGCTAATTTTAACTGGCTTTGAGTTCTGTTTAACAGGAAATTTATTGCCGGTATCGATTTAAGGGTTAAATAAATAGGGTGTGGTACTATTAAAATGAATATTTCAGTATACAGGGATATTTGTAACTCACTGACATCCTCTTAACCCTTAAATGTTTTATGTTTTACGACTTTTTAAAATGAAGCACTTTTTTTTTCAAACAATTACACAGAGTATCGTAAAAATAAGAGGTAGTCTCAAATTTTCAAAACGTTATTAGACCAAAAATATTAAGTTATGACAAAAGCCGTAAAACAAAAAACATTTGTTTAAGTGGTAGGAGTTTAGGGTTAAAAGGGATGCTAGTGAATTATTAATAACCCTGTATATAACCTTCTTAGAACATCAGAAAAAACAATCTGAAATACACAGTTTCAAATTAAAATGCTTTTCTAACTTGGTGTTTTTAAGTGGTAGTAACCTAACAACACAGTTCAAATATATAACAGATTGATTTATATTACATGTCTATTTTTGGAACAGAATGACATAACTTTCTTAAATATATTTATGTTAATCAGTCTGTAAGTCAAGGACATTAACTCGCTCAATATGGCGTATGTTTCAAGCAATGAACTAACTGGTCCGACACTTATTGCACGAAATGCAATACTTTTCTTATAAAAGGCTCGTGATTTAATGAGCAGCCCAAATTAAAGTATAACCATGTCCATGAAGGTAATGATTGTTTTAATAATTTTTGTTATGATCATAATCACCTAGCAAATAAAACAGTTTGTTGCTCACATAAACTATAAACATAATAATTGAGTAATCCAATGCATGCTCTCCTGCGTAATGTCGCGAGCAATTATGTGCAATTTGATCCAAGTGCACGCAAAAGGTTTTCCGAATTTTGTAGCGTTGTTCTGGCTACAGATAAGTATTGATGATGCAACTAACTTTTGTTGCAGATCTTTGTACTGGCCGCTTTGGTTGCCGTGGCTGTGGCGCGGCCGCAGGAGGGCCACGGACACGAGCACAAGCACGCGTACTCGTCGCAGAGCATCCAGCGCCACGACGTGCCCGCCAAGGCTCCCCCCGGACACTTCGAACACTACGTAAGAACACTTCACTCGTAACACCATCCCTTACCAATTGCCTACTTGATAACATCTCGCTAACTGTTCTATCGTTGCTGTATCCAGAGCCACCCCAAGTACGAGTTCGATTACCAAGTAAAGGACCCGCACACCGGCGACCTGAAGACGCAACACGAGTCCCGCGACGGTGACGTCGTAAAGGGCTACTACACCTTGCACGAAGCCGATGGAACCACCAGGATCGTGCACTACTCCTCAGACAAAAAGTCTGGGTACGTGTCTTTTATCCTATTAGAAGGTTTAATTTTTCTCTAACTTTAATTACTGCTTACTAATAATTGTTTCATAATTTGCAGATTCAACGCTGATGTGAAACGGGAAGGACATGCGACGCACGACGAGCCCAAATACCATCATTAATTTTAATTGTTTTAACATTACGTATTTATTTATTGTTAGGTACCTCCTGTAAAATAAATTTTTGTTAGTGCTAAATATAATATAATAATATAATTATTCCTTCAGTCCCTAGTTCCTAAAGGTAGTATTGTTTTATAACAATCTGTTCCATCTAAGTTGGAACAATTATATCGTCCTGAAAATAAACCATCTCTTTTTGTTAAGAGCAGTATAATAAATTTTGCAAAAAAAACGAAGTCCGTTTACAAAATCCAAGGATAGGGTTGATAAAGTTTGACAAACAGAAAAAAAGCCTCTAATGATTGACAAAAAATATACAATAGGAACAAATTTTACACAAAGGTAAATTTATATTTTTATATTCACATTTATTTATATAAAATGAACAGAAGCAATTAGTATCTATTCTACTTTTACAACCACAAACAATAACAAGCAACACGTACCTACCTACTCTTCGTCTGTGTCATTTGTAATTTTACACTATGGATAAAAAGCTCGCAATCTGCCAATTTTTAAGTTATAAGTTTGACCGCTATAATGTTTGTGTGTGTGTCTGTGGTATCATAGCATAGCTCTAAAGCGAGTGAACCGATTAGGATGCGGTTTTTTTTATTTGAAAGCAGAATTCCTGGCGATGGTTCTTAGACATGTTTCATCAAAATTGGTGTAGCCGTTTCAAACATATCAGCTCTTTTGTTAGCTGCAGAAGGGATCTTAGATGCATAACGGGCACTTAATTTACTTTCAAACATATGTGTGACCAAGTTGCGTTGGGGTTTTATAAAATTTATCTTGTTTTCTTTCATAAAATGCTTATGTGATTATGCTAAAACAATTTATTATATTATTTTAAAAAGTATAACGTGTTCTTAATTGAAATGTAAATAAAAATCCAAAATAAATGTTAAATGAAAAGGATGGCTCTTAAAATTTCAAGTTAGGTGTGAAGTTTTTCTAATAATCTTTTTTTTTCTTCACGGATTCATAGTTCTTCATTTAAAATAACTTTTTACAAAATACTAAGTACTTACTTAATACTTTTACTTAAAACTTTTTTTCTCCTTTTTACATGAAAATATTTCGTTACGTTTTAATAATAAAAATAAAATAATAAATAAATATACGGGGCAATTCACACCAATTGACCTAGTCCCAAAAGTAAGCTAAGCAAAGCTTGTGATATGGGTCCTAGACAACGGATAAACATACTTATATAGATAGATATATATACTTAAATACACATTAAACACCCAAGACCCGAGAACAAACATTCGTATTTTTGATACAAATATCTGTTCTGACACGGGAATCGAACCCGGGACCTCAAGCTTTGTAGTCAGGTTCTCTAACCACTAGGCCATCTGGTCGACTTGTTGTTTTGTTAAATAACTTCAAAAAGGAGGAAGTTATCAATTCGGCTGCATGTTTTGTATACATATACCTATATTCTTGATCGGTGATCAGGAACCAGTTTTTCTAGATCAATATTTGTTTGCGATTACGTTTAAGTCGTAATTACGTGGAACAAAACGTCAATTTATTTATTTTATATGTATAATGATTATTTGTAAAATCATTTTTTGATTAAAATACATTTTGTTTATTAGCCTGAAACCTTTTTTTTTTTTTTTTTTGCTAAAAAAAAACCTCTTTGACAAGTCAGTTTGTAAAACAAACTTTGACGCGAGACCTGTCAAATTCCCCACCAAAATGATGGCATTTGGCGAAACTACTTATTTTTATCAAATGTAGGATGACCATACATACATTCGGTGGATGAAGGAAGTTTTAACAATAACATTTTTTTTAATGAAAAAGAGACTTCATTGCTTTCATTCCATTTTGGCTCGAGTTCAAAATTTTTCAACTCCTGATCATCGATTAAAAATCATCGTGTATATTTGTTACTTCAGAGCACCGTCATTTTATGAACAGTTTTCTATTTTTTTCTTGGTTGGGCAGGGATTTTATTTATTTATTTTTATTTATTGTCACACTTTTTATTTTTTTATTTTTATTTGCTGAGTGGAAACTCTTTAAATACTGTAGGAACACCTAAATTAGTGATTTGGATTTTGCAGTAACTCATTTTTGTAGTGGTAGAGCCATATTGTAGCTAGCTGCTGCATCACATCATCCGGGGCAGTACCACACTCTCATAGAACACCGGCGTGAAGCAGGCAGTACTTCTGCTGCGATTTGTACGGTCAGTGAGAGCGCCGGGGGCCCCTTCCCCTATTCCTTCTCCTTTTGTTTAAAGGCCGACTACAGATCAGTGACTCTCTTTAAGTTATTGATATTTATGGGCGGTGGTGATTTTTTCCATCAGATGACCCGCTTGCTCGTTTACCTCACTCTTATAATAAAAAAAAATCTTTTACAACAATCTGTAACCGGTAAGCGCGCGTTGCACAACTGCTCAGACCCTTCCTCCAGAATGGCTTCTATAGGCAACAGGCCGGAACACGACAAGAGTCGCTTGCCGGCCTGACTCAACCTATACGGTGGTGACCAGCCGCGGCCGAAGCCTACCACCACACAGGGGTCGCGTGAAGGGTTTCGAAGGTAAACCTACGGACGCGAGCGATTTCAACCCCCGTTCATCATTATTCATCTCAATTCATACGGTGAAGTGGAACTGAAGGTGAACCATCAAAAATTCTCATCAACAATTTAAGTCTCTGAATCAGAAAAAGCAATATATTGTAAAATTTTACAAGTAGTTGACATTAAACTATTAAAACTTACATTATCTAGTTTTATTGAAAAGTGAAAAATAAAAAAAAATAAAAATAACAAATTGAATTGACTCCATAACACCACAAAATTATGTCTGCACTTATATGTTTGAATTCGGTGCTTCAGCACAAAGCATCAGGAGTAGTAGAATCCTAATAGGTAGTATATTGTAATATAAGTAAGGTAAATGACTAGGTAAGTCCTGTTGGGTTGTACTTAGAAGCACCGAGTTCAAACAAATCAGTAGAAAGTTATTATCGTGTTTTTTTGGAGTCAGTTCAATTTTCATTTTTTTTTTGTTTCTCACTTTTTTTACAATTACAGTCTAGATGGTGTACTTAATCGTAACTATCGTAAGTCATTTAATTATTTACGGAAAAAAGTTATCTTGGGTTGAAGGCTTCTGTCGTCATTTGATCTGGGTACTAAGCACATAGTTAGTACTAAAATTTTGTTGCGCAACAAAGCATTTTTTCAGATATTGAGGACACGTTTAACCTAAATGACACCTGGCTTAAAATTAAGCCCTTCAAGTAGAAAAAGTACTTTATTTATAATCTCCATAAATACTATAATCTCCAATATTCAAGGACAACCAAAATCTCAATAAGGAATGTAAGTGTTTCACGTAATAAACTGGTTTAACTTTATTGATACGTTTGTAGCCAAACTGCATGCGTATAAAAGACACATGAATTAATGATACATTATCACTTCTCGTTCAAGAGTCAAGAGCAAAATACCTATAATCATGTCGATGAAGGTATTCCCGAATCAATTAATTTCGTTTTATAAAAAAAAAAACTTTTTTTCTATTGCATGCATGGGAACTGAACTGGCTTAGGGGCTGTTTCACCACTTTTCTTAAAGTTCGGATTACCTTAATCATAACCTTATTTGACAGATGGAATTAAAATTTCTGTTTCACCAGTCTCGATTAGCGCTAAGTGACGGACAAACTGTTTCTTAATTTGACCATCAGATCAGGAGGCATTTAGCATTTTTATCCTTCACATAAAGTTAGTTTATTTTTTTGTGGCCATGGTTGGAGAGCCCTTCAGCCGCTTTCAGAAAAATAAGTCATAATATTTTTTATTTTTAAAGAAAGAGGTCATGCTAAATTGCATAAAATAATTTAAATATCAAGATTTGAATAAAAAAATGTAGGTACACTTTTAGTATGTAAAAATAAATCCAAAATTTCGTAATATTTTTTGATAACAATCTTTTTTTCAATGGCTCAATCGTTTGTTCCACCTGAACTTGTATGTCGCCATTAAAAAAAAGTTTATCTGTCAAATGGTTTGGCGCCACTTTTCGATTCGTTTTACGTGATTTTATTTTTCTTTGTTATTGTTAACAAAGTATCGTAAATAAATACCGTTTTTGGATCAATTATAATGTTACACATTTGTTTATGCAAAAAAAATAGATGTATTTAAAAATTATATAGTTAACGATTTCTTTTGCTTTAATAATGAGTGACTCTTTGAACAAAAGTGTGCGAACAGGAACGCGTGGTTGTGAAATGCGACGTTGCCATTCCGACTTTTTGTTAAACCCACGATTAGTTAAGTGGTACTTAATTTGCACAGGACCGGCGTGGTGAAACTGAAAAAACACTAGCTGACAGATTTGTCCAGTACTTAGTTTATTCATTGGTTACGTGACGAGTAGTTTGACAGTAAGGTGGTGAAACACCCCCTTAATGTCACTTTTTCTAATGCGTAATCTTTTATTGCGTAGATTATCGTACTGGCCGCTTTGGTTGCCGTGGCTGTGGCGCGGCCACAGGAGGGCCACGGACACGAGCACAAGCACGCGTACTCGTCGCAGAGCATCCAGCGCCACGACGTGCCCGCCAAGGCTCCCCCCGGACACTTCGAACACTACGTAAGAACACTTCACTCGTAACACCATCCCCTACCAATTGCCTACTTGATAACATCTCGCTAACTGTTCTATCGTTGCTGTATCCAGAGCCACCCCAAGTACGAGTTCGAGTACCAAGTTAAGGACCCGCACACCGGCGACCTGAAGTCGCAGCACGAGTCCCGCGACGGTGACGTCGTGAAGGGCTACTACACCTTGCACGAAGCCGATGGCACCACCAGGATCGTGCACTACTCCTCAGACAAAAAGACTGGGTAAATATCTAATGAAGCCTTTAATATCAACGCTTGCGACGCCACGGCTTGCGAGGATATTTCAAAAATTTTCAAACGCCTTGTTCACTTATTCCATGTACTTAAATCAAATAATCCGATTCCGCAGATGGACTCGCGGGCAACAGCTAGTATCAGCTATGAATTCTAGTATGCTACTGGTGCAGCTGACTTAAAATTAATTAATGAGGAAATTCGGGGCGATGCGATGAGGGGTAAAGTCGCGACCACAATCGCCTCAATTTTCAACCCGCAGTGCGCGCCGTGATTCAGCGATTCTAAAAAAAAATATTAGATATTATTTTATTACGCTATGCTTTAAAATTGTAACGCCAATAAATAACCTTGTTAAAACAATAGGACATTAAGTAATTCAAAATCAACAGTAATGATAAAGTTCGATTACTTTTTCCAGATTCAACGCTGACGTGAAACGTGAAGGCCATGCGATACACATCGAACCCAAACACCACCACTAAATTGTTGTTGTTACGTACCTATTTATTGTTATCATACGAAAATATATTTATTAGTACCGTAATATGGGCTATTTTACTTTCCAAATGTTCCTTGTACTATACGAAAAGGACAAACAATATCACAACTATCACCTATTTACGACACCTGTTTCTTTTAGTGGGTAAGGCTCCGCTCTGTCCGTCCATCAGTCAAAGGACTTCATCTTGTAAACGATAATACTTACTACGATTCATGAGATACATAGTTACCTACTTAATTGACCTACTTAGGCAATTGAGATTGAATAAATATAAATATAATTAAAATATTGAACGTTAAAAATAAAGTTGAAAATTGAAGGTGTCCCCGCATAACAAACTTATTTTTTTGGTGTTTTGACTCGATATTACTTACTTGTACGGTGGTACACACAGTACTTGTTTTGGCAGCGGTATTTAAAATTTTGGCTCAAAAATAAACACATTTTAAACTAATAAAAGTCATGTAGAGTAATAAGAGTAATCATCAAGAATATGGATGGAATCGAACTTTCCATAGTTTTTTTCATCGTATTCTTTGCTAAGTTGTATTTTATTTTAACTAATTTCACACGTCATTTATTTCAGAACGTCTATTAATTGTTTCGACACAAAACGACAATCTAAAAATCTTTAGTAATGAAAATCAATCAAGTTCTATGTTACTCTAGAAACAATCCAACTCATCTCATAGATAAATATTATTTTCGGGACTTGCCTAATCAGTAATCACGAACTAAGTACTATTGCTAAAATTACCTTGAAGTTTTGACCACATTTGAATCGACTCTGAGTTATTCGTCGTCATCGAGGTAATTTTAACAATAAGTAGTTGACATTTTAAATCCCAAAAAGTACAATTTAGGGGTAAGAATCGCGAAAGTTTAAAACATATCATAAACCCTATTATAGATAATTTGAAAATAAAAATAACTTATAGAAATTCGAATACGTACGTAGAGTAGAAATGTCACGCAAGCTAAAAACGCGACGCACTTAGGTATATATTGCTCAAAATTCATTTATTTCCCCAACTCAGTCTGTAACGAAGCCTTACTAGAGTTAAATGCTCAAAAATGGGTTATTACAATAATACAATGCCTCTTTATTGAACACCATAAAGTAACTAATAGGTAAACATCCACGCAACCCTTTGCAACATAAAAAAGTAAGGAGTATGTTTCAGTAGGTGGTGCAATTTAAAGCATATGAGAGAAATAAAATAACAAATGTATAAAGAACTAAGCATATTATATACAATACAGGTCTACAACAAATTTAGTTAGTGCTCCCTAAGCGCATTATAGAATAACAGTGAGAGCAATTAAGTAGAATCTAAGAAAACACAAAAATTTACAAATTGATTCTGGATCACGCACGCATACGATAACATTTCAATCCCTCTAATTACTAGTTTTGTGCTAGATAAACAGTAAATTCGTTCATAATAGATTCGTTGTCGGTTTTATATCTTACAAGAACTATTAAAATCATTAATTGAAAAGTGATCAAATTGCCTTCAATAGATAACTTGCAATATCACATAGCTAGTACGTTGTATCGTGAACAAATGATTGACGAAATACTTGCAAGAACTTTGCATGACTTAGTAGGCTAGCAAATTTAACAGCCAATGGGTAAGTGAAATCAATATTGCCTTGATACTCTTATCGACAATATAAAAGTCGCAGGTTTTGTGGAATATGTATCAGTCACCTATTGTGTTTAGAATCGTTAGCATTAGAGCTAAACATACAACAATACAAAATGTACTCGAAGGTAATTAAATTTAACTTAGATATTTAAGTAACATTTTGTTGGGAAATGAGTTTCCTAAAAGTGCAGTGTTCATTTTGCGTAAAATGGAACCTGGAAGATGGGAAATCAATCACAGACTTTTAAAACTTACAAAAACATGTTAAAAATTAACTTGACTGTGCAAATTGCTGAACATTTCAGCATAAATTTTACCAAAAAAGTACAAAATAATATAACCTTTTTTCTTTAATTTTTTTCAACCCTAATTTTTCACAGGTCCTGTGTCTCGCTACCCTCTTCGCTGCGGCCGCTGCCTACGGACACGGCTTCTCATCCCAGCACATTTCCCGGCACGACGGTCCGGCGCACGTCGTACCGATCCACGGCCACGGTCATGGACACGGTCACGGCCACGACAACGTCGATTACTACGTAAGCGTAAAACATGAAAAGAGTAAAGATCCCACTAAAGAAACGCCGAGTAACTATTCTTTCTGAGGCTAAAAGCATTTTCTCCCTGTCATTTTGTTCGTCGTCCGTGGAAGCTAGTGTGAAAAAGCTAGATCACGTCATTCACGTCCTTGTTTACGTAGTTTCTAATCAGTTACTGTGACTTGTGTAATCGGTACGCACTATTACGAATAACAATAATCGGGTATCCCAATTAGATACGCTCTGAGTGGCTTGGGCATAGCTATGAGTTTTTCAATTTGTTTACTTAAATCGAACGATGACTAATTTGTACGCTTTATGGTATTAATGTATATGAGTAAAGAATATTTTGACTGACAAGCTTTTAAAATGTTAAATAGAGTATTAGCACTGTATTTAAAAGCTGCGGTAGCCTAATGGTTGATGGTCATGATTTTCAAATATAATTTCCCACGAATCTGAATGAGAAGCCATACTCATGCTGGTCGAAAGAGCTCGGAAACATACCTTTGAGTTTTTTGGAATTTATGTGCGAAATGAAATTTGAACTTTAACACGAGCTTTGCGGTAAACATTGTGAGGCAACCTACGAAACAATTTAATGATGTGTGCAGTTCTCAATCCGTTCTGAGAGCGTTTAAATACTACAGCCCAATCCGTCTCATCCTCAGAGGAGCCTATGCCCAACAGTGGGACGTAGCAGGCCAACGATGAGAAGATGAGCTGACTGTGTTTGCGAATCAACAGTCTATAATAAGCTATCCTGTAATCTTACTATCTGTTTTCCACCAGGCTTACCCAAAGTACGAGTTCGGTTACAAGGTAGATGACCCTCACACCGGCGACCACAAGTCTCAGCACGAGCACCGCGATGGCGACGTCGTCAAGGGATACTACTCGCTGCACCAGCCCGATGGCTCCATCAGAGACGTGCACTACCACGGTGACAAACACTCCGGGTAAGTACGACGACATCACTGTCTACTTAACTCATCAAGCTTTCGTGAAAACGACTACTGCAGGCTGCATTGCTAAAAGAACACCCCTAAGCCATTAAGAGTTCGGGGCAACGGTGGATGGAGGACAAGATATCGTTCACTATGGCGTTCTAAGGGAGAGTAATTTCTCCAACAGTGGTCGTCTTTCTGCTGATGATGATGACGATAAAAACGACTACTTGGACCTCCCTCAAAGAGCGCCAAACGGTCGCTGACCTTTTATGTAGCCAACAAAAAACAACTTTTTTCTTGTTGAAAAAACGTTAGTCGATCGTCAATGCAACGGGCCTAGTTTTGCTTCGAGGTAGTTTAACGTGAGGTGTGTTTTTGTTTGTTTTGATTAAGTAGGTTATGACGACAGTGAAGGTTTTGGCCAGCCATGTGATTATTGTAACTAGGTCTGCGTTGATGCTGTGCCAGGGCCTTTGAAACCTTTGAAGTAGTTTTAGCCTGCCAAAATTAACACGACAGCTCATGATGACGTTTCAAATATTCCATTGTGAACTTACTATAAAATTAATAAGAAATCAAAAATAACTTAAACAATTAATTTTCACGTTCTGTTATTTGTCACTCAATTAGCAAGTTTCGGTCGAATAACTAAAGATAATGTTAAAATAATTCTTATACTTCCAATTTTTTTTCGTAGTCTAGTGTTCCAATCCTGGGAAAGACCTCTTGAACTTTACAACTCCCAATCTGACTCTAAAATTTGACTATCATTTTTTTAATTTCAGATTCCACGCTGACGTGAAATACAGCACCCACCACACCGTCCCTGAGCATCACCACCATTACTGAAAACATCGCCACATTCTATGTATTAACCTGTGATCATTTATATTACGTTTGTTACATTTGACTATTTTTAATGTTTTCAATACGTTTTATACCAAATACACTTTGTTAAAAATGATTTTTTGAATTTTATTCCATAAATTTACCAGTAGAATTTTGTCGATATAGCATATAATATACCAAAATAATATCGGCGATGCGATGCTTTAGAGCCTGTAAGGACCTAATGATACTCTTAAACGAAAGAATTATGATTTTTTTTGCACAGGCGCTAAAAAACTATTCAAACCCGTCAGACCCCGTTGTAGTAGTAGCTATGCTACGAGTACAAACTGCCTCTCTGAACCTTGTTTTTTAAGTTTTACACTTTACGAGCGTACATGCGCCACCTATCCAACATTTTGTTATTTTCAGTGTTTTCATATTAATTGTTACAAAAACGACAGTAAATTACCAACTTACAAATCAAATTTATTCATAAACAATTAATAACAATCTACAGCAAAATATCACATTTCTTAAAAATAAGAAAACAACAATAAAATTGTTAGATACATAATTACTCGTAGGACAACAGAGTCCTTAGTGGTGTTCAGACTGGTGAGCAGGAGCAGCGTGTTTAGCATGCCCTTCGTGCTTAATTTCTGCGTTGAATCTGTGAAAAAACAAAACCAACATTAAAACGTTCTTTTTTTAAGGAAGTACCTAAAATGTTGGAACATGAACGGTTAGACATTTATGTATATTCTTGAGACAAAATCACTTTTAAACTGAGACCACATTGCCAACGTACGAGTAGGTACTTGCAATCGCATTCAGCTGAAACGTTTCACAGGCTAAAATAAACTAAAATAAGCTAAAGTAAACACGCTTACAATTGCCTACGCGTTGAACAATATGCCCAGAGGGGAGAGATTTGAGAAATAACATCAGAATTTTATTATTAGTCTTAAGTGGTAAAAAATTTCGAGTTGAATTTGAAATACGAGTAAAGAAATAGTTAAAAGGTAATTACAAAATGAATACAATTCAGCCGAAATCAAATGAAATTAAATACCTGAGTAACTAACACTAAAATATCGTCTGTGCGAATTACAAAATCGCTATGTGATTTTGACTTACTTTACAGGAGACAAAAAAAAACTGTTTTTATAATAGTATATGCAACTTTTGTTACATTTGACTTTGTTAAATAATAGAGTAGTAAGATTTACATGATTTTCACGAAAAAATAAACAATTCTTCCTCATAGATTTTTATGATATTAATAAAAAACCAGAATTTAGATACATAGCGACTTTAATTTGGCTTATTTTAAATCGCCATGTGCCAAATGTACACATAGCGTAGTTTTACAACGTAGAAGGCGACACATAGCGGGTTATAAAATGTTAAAATTTGGTAATGTAAGTCGACTTTTACTATTATAAATATTGAAAATATGAATCTTTATTGTTATCTGCTCACAAGTTAGTTTATTAGTTAAACCTAATCAATAATAATTCAAGCAAGTGTAATAAAGAAGAAAACTGTACCTACATTTTAGATTACACTAATTGATTTGCATAAACTTCATGAAAACATGCTGTTTAGGTTATACTAGTAAGTAGGTACAGATTTTTCATTACTCTTGCCTCTTATAATTTAAATGCGTGGTCAAAGATTAGTTGAAATCACAAAATAATTTATACGTTAACAATAGAAATTATGATAATCTTTGTGCAACCAGTAAATATTGCAGACTATTATATTTCGCTGAATAATATTTTGGACGGCTATTATATAATGGTAGTGCTTTATTATGTTCACGCTGTTCAGGTTGCCTTTGCGGTAAAAGAGTGAATATATCAGTGTGGCGCAGTTTATATTTGACACCGCCATCTTTGTACCACAGGCTTTTTATGTCGGTCACTGTAGGATCACCAGACCGTTTACCAGGCCTAATGCTTATAAAATTTCCCGGCACTTCTTCGTAATTTAAAAAAAATTAGTTATCTAAATAATTCAAAATATACGGTTGCGTCAGCCTTGCCTGTCTCATGCGAGTTAAATAGTCAGTAGGTGCATATATTAGCGGCCTAAATTGCTTTTCTAATGTTGAATGAACACTGTCGACTTCCATCATGGTGTGACCTTTCTCCAATATCAGTTGTTCAATTTCGATGCCTAAAGAAGTCGACGCATTAGACAAAGCACTACTCAAAACTTTGTTTCTGTTCTGGTAATAGCAGCCGTTAGATATTATAAGTTATACTTTTTTATAAGCACAGCAGTGCTCTTTTAAAAACTGTATAATACAGCTTGCTAAGATGTTACTGGTTGTCACACCGCCTTCTCCCTCATGCCATACATATAAATAAACGTTTTTATTAAGAGAAAATATAAATTATTTTTGAAATAGATAAGTGTAGTTATGTACAGTCGACTACAAAAAAATCGATACGCCCAAAGTTACAAAAATATGTATACACGACCTTAATGTTAAGTCAATAAATGTGTGTATACATCTTTGTAACTTTGGCGGTATCGATCTTTTTGTAGTCGACTGTACTACCAGCTTTTGCTTATAATATTGCTCAGAGACAGCGAACTTTGGTCTTTTCTGGGTTTAAAAATAGAAAATATTCTTTGCTCCAACTTTTCTATTAATAATTTACGTGTCACTACATTTAAAATATTCTCCTTGCACCAAAGTGTGTGTGCATATGGGTCTTAGTGTGAAAGGTGTCCTCAACATAATTATGTCCTGTTACTATCTCCTCTACAATAATGACTAGGTACAACGGGTACTTGTTCAAGCCATAACTCCACATGTTGATGTTGGCACTTTACATCTATCAATTTTCTGTATCTTAGAATTACTGGGGAAAGAATCAGTAGTGTTCGTAGTTCTGATCCATTCTTGAAACACGTCTTTCTTTAAATCGAAAGTATCCAAGAAGAATTACATACAGACTTGGATCTTGACTCCAGGTTGACTTTGCAAGAAGCAGTCGAAACGAAACCGTTCATCTTTTTTGGGCAAGTAATTTCCTTTTTCGCACCAGGCCGACGTTTTAATGTGCTACAAATTTGTATTAAGCCATTTATATACGATTTTTTAGCGTCCCACGATGGTAGATTCCAAAAATATTCAAAAATGTCACTTTGGATTTCATCACTTATAGCCCCGCAAAGAAAACTCCTATCCGACTTTTGTTTCGCTCCATGAGTAGGTACAAGGTTTTTCTTTCATAGCACGATTTTTCTTAAATATTTTACAAAATATTTTAGATGTAGATGGATCCCGCTATCTTTTGTTACCCTTAGAAGTCTGTCCAAGAAATCGCAAATGTTGATTTTCCCTAATTTTTGATGGAAGTATGCAGAAGGGTCTACAATCGCATGATTTGCTGGGCCAGTGACAACTTTCTCAAGTGGTAAATCAATAGTTATAACAGTTTCATGATTCAACATAAAGGTTAAGTATATTATCCTCAGCAGTTCTGTCATCTGACAAATTTTCGACAGAGCAACTAGCCTCTTCGATACGGCTCGTGGGGTTCAATATAGTTCCAGTTATTGATATACCCGACACATGGTCTACGTTTATATCCCTATTGTCATTATCCAGAAACATTGAAATGAGTGTAGGATTATTTAGAGAATTTTTGCTCAAGCCAGGCAGCGGGTTCACTCAAATTTCTTTCGTTAGTAAAGTTTTCGCCGTCGATGAGATTTATAATACGCAATGAACAATAAGATATATCAGTCAAATTATCGCCATTAGAATTGCTAATTAAATCCCTTGAAGCATTTCTCGGTGATGTTTCATGGACTTGAACGAAGCGGACAGGATTTGACAAAATATCCATACTGTAGTCATCAAAAAATAGCATAGTTAGGTCATGAACGTAATTAAATGATACGTGCAATTTTACTAAGTAGAATGAAATGAAATAGGTGGGAAAAAAAGTAATTTGATAAAACCTAGTAGCACTTACTTGATAAAATGTGAAATTAAAGCACTTATTAACATTAATTTCTCCAAATTAGTCTTACTGTCGGGTAATTCACTTAAGAAATAATCGCCATGTGTAACACACTACAGTAATAAACCATTGATTTTGACGGAGAACCTCACACATAATATCGCTATGTGCTAAAAATCACAAAGCGATTTATTTCCTTCCAAACTTTGTTCCGCGTGCACATAGCGGAATTCGTTATTTTCAAAACCAATAAAGATATCAAAAAACGGTTTTATGGGTTTACGTAGGACATTAAAAGGAATCAAATTATCAAATAATCGCAAAATCGAAAAAAAACACATAGCGATTTTTGTATTCGCACCGACGATATATAAGTATACCTTTGATAAAGTTTTTCACAATGGGGTTCCCGACCAACCCACCCGAAACTTTAATCGCTTGCTTATAGACAACAATGGTCTATGGTGCCATTTTATCGCAAATATTAAGTTAGCAGCAGTATCAGCAGTCATGATACTATTGGTTGTAGGCTTGGCGTGTATAGCCAGGATATGCGGATTCGAATCCCGTCCGGCGCATCTGAAAATCTAATTATGTAGTTTAAAAATAATTTAGACTGACATTTTTTAGTACATTAATCCGATGTTCAAAGTGAATGATGTGACGTCATATTGAATTAAAATTTCCGAAGAAAAACTTTTGTATAGTTCACAAATTTTTACCGACTTCAAATGGTGCTATCGAGTGTAATTTTAAAAATTGGTCCCTTGGAAAAAAAATATTAAACAAATACAATTGATTACCCGTTCTTGTCAGCGGTGTAGTGCACGATCCTGATGGTGCCGTCGGCCTCGTGCAGGCTGTAGTAGCCCGTGACGCGGTCGCCGTCGCGCGTCTCGTGCTGCGACTTGCGGTCGCCGGTGTGCGGGTCCTCCACCTTATACGCGAACTCGTACTTCGGGTGCGCGTAGTGGTCGTGGTGGTCGGCCGGCCTGGCGGCGGGCGCGTCGTGCCGCTGGATGCTCTGCGACGAGGCCGCATGCTCGTGCCCGTGGCCGTGGCCCTCCTGGGGCCGAGCCACAACCACGGCCAGGAGACCAACACCGAAGATGATCTGTTTTAAAAAAGATAGGAATTGACAATAATGCTTTACCAGCAAAATAATCAAACAGCTCTCTCATTCTGAGAGGTCTGTACCCTGAAGTAGGACTTGAATAAGCTGGAATGGAATCGAACAGTAATTTCTAATTAATTTGTTCAATTGATGTTTTTCTTTTTTAATTAAGTAACATTAATTTTTAGTAGTACCTTGAAATACATTTTTGCAGAATTGTATCGTGTTTATCCTTTGAGGTACTTGTGGTAACTGATATCCAAAATGTTCCATTACTTTCTTTTATACATTAACTCAACCAGTATTAATTGGTAACTTAGCAGTAACGCCAAGTTACTTGAACCCGAACCAGTTTGTTACATTAGTTCGAACAGGTCACAAGTCAAAATGACTACCTTCGCTTAATTTACAGCTCGTTTCACCAATATACAAAAGAATTGGCAATACTGAGTGTAATTAATGCATCCAGATTATCAAGACAAATATGATGTTTATCTGATATTTTTAAATTTTGAGACTATAAAACGGAATTTGACTTAATTTACTATTGAAATTCAATCTAGACAGGTTTATTGAGTGCAATAACTACAACAAATTAAAAAATACAAATGTGTAGCAGTTGAGTCCTCTAATTTCTGTACAGCCGACCGTTCATAAATATCTAAACATGAACCTTATGTTACCGTAATAAGGTCTCATCATCATTAATTTAAGAGCTTAGCTCTTGTCGGTGGAGTAATCGCCACTCTTTTCGGTTCTCCGCCAGCGTTTTCAGCTCCTGATACGACATGACATTGACTTTTTCCTTAGCTTGATCTATAAATGACCGTCTCGGTCTTCCCCTGCCTCGCCTGCCTTATATTCTCCCTTCCAAAATAGTTTTTATGTAACTGTCATGTCGTATCAGATGCCCCAGCATATTCCCTCTCCTATTTTCAATCGTCCTCAACAGCCGCCTTTCCTCTTCCACCAACACAATAAGGTCTATGTATACATATGAACGATTGGCTATACAGATATTGGTAAACTCGAACTGTAGATCCTGGTAGATAGCTTTATTTAATACTAATTAACACCTGTACTTGGGGGAGGCCTATGTTCATCAGTGGACGTCTTTCGGCTGAAATGATGATGATGATGATGAACAAACAAAGATTTCAAAGAAATACTAATGAGTTAAAATAAACATCTTTATATGTACAGTCAGCAACAAAAATATGAATACACTTAAAGTACCAAAAATATTTATACACGCCTTTATGCCCTGGTAATAGAGTCGCGGATGCATATTTTTGGTAATTTGAGTGTATACATATTTTTGTTGTTGACTGTACACCAAGCAAAATTATGTTAATGCTAATAAATACTTCTTTCCAATTCGACGATCAATGAGAGAAAGTAAAGTTCAAGAGCAAAACCACCCACGAATCCTTTACTTTAATTGGAACAAAAATTGGTCTTAAAGCCTTATTGCGAAAAAATCAAAACCAGTATGCCCCGTATGGCTTAAATGTATAAAACTGAATACTAACATTCGTAAGCTATCAGTCACCACTCGACTTGCACTTAAGTACACAGGCAATAATTCAAACTAAATCATGTACTCAAAGGTAAAAAAGAACTATTTAACTATACATATAAAAGATGAAGCTGACAGAGTGAGGCTCAAATAGGTAGCTCAAATTACTGTGACTAGGAGCTTCAAATTATGCACACGGTTTTTAACCGACTTCAAAAAAAGAGGAGGTTCTCAATTCGTCTGAATGTTTTTTTTTATCACGTAGTCAACCATTAAGGGGTTTTTGGAAATTCAATCCACAAAAAGGGGTGAAATAAACGATGAAATGTTGGCGCAGTAGTTACGTAATAAATAAACAGTTGCAACGTTATTCAGGGCAGACGCTTCTCGTCATTAATTACCTCTTAAATATTTTTATACTAATGAATGATGTATTAATTTTTGTTAGATTGTCCTTGCCGCCGCTCTCCTGGCCGTGGTTGTGGCTCGGCCCCAGGAGGGCCACGGCCACGGGCACGAGCATGCGGCCTCGTCGCAGAGCATCCAGCGGCACGACGCGCCCGCCGCCAGGCCGGCCGACCACCACGACCACTACGCGCACCCGAAGTACGAGTTCGCGTATAAGGTGGAGGACCCGCACACCGGCGACCGCAAGTCGCAGCACGAGACGCGCGACGGCGACCGCGTCGCGGGCTACTACAGCCTGCACGAGGCCGACGGCACCATCAGGATCGTGCACTACACCGCTGACAAGCACACCGGGTAAGTACTAAATTCATCAAATTTCTATGCCGATCATTCTGTGCTCAATAAAAACGCATATGAATATACTACCACTCGTGGCTAAGGCCGCTGCGATAAATGGTAATTTTAGCAATAAATCGTCGTACCAGGATATAATAATAACTATAAAATTTATGTAGTTTGTTGCGAATAACATAACTCGCTACAAAAATAACATAATTTATTTACACACATATTCTATATAATGAACTAAAACAATTACTTTGCTCACCCGCGACCTTACAATAGTTACGTTTATGCAAGAAATGTGCGTTCATGCAGTTCCTCCACCTCCACACTGTACAAAGTATACTCTCACTGTATATTCTATATACTATACAGAGAAAAATACATTAGAAAGTAATAACACATAAAAATGGAAAACTAATAGTCAGTCTATCAGTCAGAGTGTGGTAGGGCAGCACCATCATCAAAGCCAAACAGCTTCGCTGCTGGCTTCCATTTATGACGGGTGCCTCGAATGCACATGCTAGTCGCTCTAAATATGGAAGTAATTATTCGACCTCTCAGCCAGCCTAAGACGCAAGACAAAGATCGGTCCCAGCGAGATGCAAGTGCTCGTTACAAAAATAAACATAAAAAAGATTTTAGTTTAAGAAAAAAACTGAATGGGACAGACCTCAGCAGTAAGCAGATATCGATGCTTATCACCTAAAACATCAGTTGACAGTAGTATATTTTTTATCGAGGGACAAAAGAAGCCAATATATACCAGAGGTGGTTAGCCACCCGAGCTTTAGCGAGGGTGTCTATGTATCCGAGGGTTTATATTGACTTTTAGTCTCCAGGTGAAAACTCTATTTTTCACTTCGATTGCGAGAAAAAAATAGTCAGTTTAGTACAAAAATATTTAATTAAAAAAAAACAGTGCTTGGAGTTCATAATAAACCAACCCGCTCCCAATCCGCTCCTAACCCGCCCCCAACTCGCTCCCAACTCGCCCCCAACCCACTCACAACCCGATCTCAACCCGCTCCCAACCCGCTCCCAACCCACTCCCAACCCGGCCCCAACCCGCCCCCAACCCGCCTCCAACCCGCCCCCAACTCGCCCCCTACCCGCCCACAACCCGCTCTCAACCCGCTCCCAACCCACTCCCAACCTGCTCCCATCCCGGCCCCAACCCGCCCCCAACCCGCGCCAAACTCGCCCCCAACCCGCCCACAACCCGCTCTCAACCCGCCCCCAACCCGCTCCCAACCCGCGCCCAACCCGCCCATACACAAACTGGAAAAAATAGAAAAAGCATAGAACTAAGACCACGTAGACTAAGAACGTAACATTTTCGTCATGAAAATGGTCCATACAATGTTATTTTTTTATAAATATATTTTGTTTTGCCACTATGCAAGTACTGGCTGTTTGAGTGTGTCTAAGTCACTCGAAATGAATTAAAAATTAATTACTTTTTCTCAAACATCCAAGGAAATGTGGTCCTTATAGTCGTGACAATAGAACACGAAGTATGTCATTGTATAGCAGTTGAGGAAGATTCGTTCCAATTACAAATTAGACGATAATAATGGAATTTCATACAAACATTGCTGGCCAAGGCCAGCAAAGAGATTGTCTTTTGTTTTAGTGGGTCGTATTTTCTTTTATTGACTATCAATGACATACTGCCAATTAAGAAAAATTTAGTTTGTGAATTTACTTTTTAATATCTTACTTGGCTAGATTTAATCAGGTATTCAAAAAAATAAATAAGGATTGGCGTTTATTGTTAACAATTTATTAAAATAACCAATTAATAAGGTCGTAATTTTTTAGTAAATACAAATCATCTCAAGATTTTGCGTCAAAAACATTAACTGGAACAGCTTACAAATAAATTGCTGGAAAAAAAAATATTTTGGCGGGAATCAAAAAAAAAACAATTTGAATTAAATATGAATACATAAGTTGAACATTCGTATCATTTCCTTGGATTTATTTGAGAAAAACACTATACAAGCCTTGGCCACGAACAGGGATTGCCGGCCTCGTATCTCTAGATGGCCTCGTTAACACTCGGCCATCTATTACTACTCGGCCGGCAATCCCCTATTTCGCGGCCGCTGCAGTAATGTACTATTACTCCCTAGGGACTAAAGCACTCACTTTACTCCCGCCTTGTAAGGCTATATAGATCTACTTTTAAAGCATGAGAAGGGAAAAATATTTTTGCTGCCCATTTTTAACACTTTCAAGTCGTAATTTTAACTAAGACGTCACTTTTTTTTCTATTTCAGATTTAACGCGGTAGTAACTCACGAGGGCCACGCTAAGCACGTTGTTCCTTCCAAGCACCATTGATCTCCTTCAATATTAATAATACCTCTAAATTGTTGATTACTTTGTAAATAATAATATTAAGTTAGGCAATGAATGGTTAATAAATAACATTGTTAAACTAAATAGTTGTTGTAATTTAAATATACAAGCACTTACCTTAGTTATTGTTAACTTGAGCAGGCTGGCAGCAAAACCATAAAATAATGAAGAACGAAAAACGGTTTGTATAAAAAGGAACACGTTATTTTTGCCCGAGCAGTGCATCTTTACTTTTAAGCTCGGATTTACAGTATCAAAATGTATGAAAAAGTCAAACTTGAACCAAATTTAACTTTTTGCTGCCAGTATGCTCCATAACGAGTGATGATAATGATAAATAATATGAGCCAAGATGAGCGTGCCGTTGCATCCTTTTCTCGAAACATTTCGGCGTATTTTCATGCTTTCATCTAGCAACACTGGTATGTTGAAAATTCTGCTCATTTAATAAGCTGAGGGTATTTGTAAAAATCTTAAAATTTCAAGCTTGAAACTTCATTCGTTTATAAGTTATAGGGTTCCAAACTTAAGCAAATTTAATACTGACTTATTAATGATCATTAAAAGTGAACTATACTACTTCCACAATACCCAGAGAGGTGAACTTTAGAACAGAGATAGCGTTTAGTATCCACATGAAAGGAAAACTTTGAATCTGGTTTTTTCGCAGATAGGTAAATTCATCCACATGACTTGGACCATTGAAAATATTGTAAGATTCATGAAATTGAAATCAATCAATTTTGTTTATCATTATAATTCTAGTGTTCAGAATATCTCTCCTGTTTCTAAATTAAATTAAACAAGCCTACTTCATATTATACTTAAGAAGATTGAAAACGGGTCGGAATTAGGGAAGTCAACTCGGTTTCGTTGCATAATGTCTATGATTTTGAACGATTTCAAGTCATAGGGGTACTTATAGAACATTTATCTAGGTAATCATGTCAAATAAAAATATCAAACAATAAGGATTATACTACGTTTATGCCATTATTGTTTTTTCCTATTCGTGAATCTGCACAATATCGACACTGGAAAAGCTAATTGACTAACGTCGGGTATGTATTACAATACCGAAGTACGAAAGACCGAATGTATTAAAACATCGAATGGGTCAAAAGACCAACACGATTTTATTCTGAAACCGTTAACTTTTTAAGATAGTTATAAAACAAACCTAACCTAACCTAATGGGTTCTGTATGATGCCGTTTTAATAAATTCTGAAAAGTTTACGGTTTCAGAAAAAAATCGTGTCGGTCTTTTGACCCATTCGATGTTTTAAAACATTCGGCCTTTCGTACTTCGGTATTGTTATACATACCCTATTGTATCGTAATATGATGTACTACAAACTTGGTCATAATTTTAAAATGTACTAAGTGGTTATTTTTGTAATTCTTTAAATATGCTAATTCATGAAATAACTGTCTCGTTAGACAATGACAATATTTGACCGATGAAGAATAACGGCTAACTTTCTGGCAAAATATTTTTTGAATGACTAAATAGAGGTAATGCCTTTTCGCCGACAATAATTTCCCAACCTGATTCATTTGCCAACTGTTTCATTTCCCAAATGTTTTTTTTCTGAAACTGTAAACTATTCAGGATATATTTCAGGACTAACCTGTAGGTTAGGTTAGTTTAGGTTTGTTTTATAACAATCCTGAAAAGTTTACAGTTTCAGAATAAATAAACTGTTGGCAAATGAATCATTTGGGAAAAATATAGTTGCAAAAAATTAGTAAACCGACTAAATAACTAACATCACTTCAATCGTTCTTGATGAATCCGATAAAATGTTTCACATGTCACAAAGACCAAGTCAATGTATTTAACTAATTGATGATCCGACTTTATAAAGTCCATAAAACATACCGTATAAAAATAACATAAGCTATGTTTACATTCACTATCGGTTGAACAAAATCAACTCATTACCTTAACAAAGGTTTACGAAATAGTTGCAAGAACTTTGCATGTCTCAGTAGGCTAGCAATTTTAATAGGCAATGGGTAGATAAGTGAAATCTATATTGCCTTGATACTATTATCGACATTATAAAAGTCGCAGGTTTTACCGAATATGTATCAGTTGGCTATTGAGCTTAGGATCATTAGCATTCAATAAAACATCACAACTACAAAATGTATTCAAAGGTAATTTTTAGTATTTATATTAAAATAACATTTGAAGGGTACACGAAAGAATATCTCTAGTCACCTTTTTGGAAAAATTAGATTTTAATCTCAAAATGTAGAGCTTGCAAAGTATTATATTTTATGGATATCTGAAAATAATACATATTTTTTTACTTTTAAATAAATGGTCACCATAGTAATTGTTCGCGATAACTAACTTTCAAACTGCTATACCTATCTCAAAAAGTCGCTTAGGTAACTAGACTTTGTTCTTTCCGTGTACCTTTAAACCTTTAATTTAGTCCACGTGACTTGAGACTGAAGAGCTGGTAGCTTCTTCGGAAAAAGATTTAGCTTAGGTATTCAAAGAAAAAGAAAATTATGTTTTAGTACTTTTCCTTTAATGTACCTACTTTTAGTCTAGGATAGTTGTACCTATATAAATATTACATAAGTATTGTATTTATTAGTTTGTAGTATTGCACTTATTAGTTTGTCTGTCAATTAATTAAAAAGCTACGAAAATTCGGTGTAGTGAGACATCTTTATGAAAATTTAACACTTGCAGCAATGTCATTTAATGGTTAGAAAGCCGTGGTAGAACCTGTGCTGTCTCAAGTAGAGGCCCGTGGATTCAAGCCCGGGCTCACCCGTCTGAGATCTGAATCAAATGTATTTCTACCAGGCCAATATTTTAAATTTACTAGCAATTAGCCTTTAGTAAACTAATTCTATTATTTTCCTAAAAGGTGCTGTGCCTTGCTGCCCTCTTCGCTGCGGCTACTGCCCACGGACATGGTTTCTCATCCCAGCACATCTCCCGGCACGACGGTCCGGCGCACGTCGTACCAATCCACGGACACGGTCACGGCCACGGCCACGACCACGTCGATTACTACGTAAGGATACCATCAAAACTAAATACCTACAGTAAAATAATGATCAATACGTAGAACGTCCATTCCTTTATCTTCTGAGTTCGGCTGATGGAATATTCAAACATCCATTATTCTCCAGGCTTACCCGAAGTACGAGTTCGGGTACAAGGTAGATGATCCTCACACCGGCGACCACAAGTCGCAGCACGAGCACCGCGACGGCGACGTCGTGAAGGGCTATTATTCCCTGCACCAGCCTGACGGCTCTGTCATGGACGTGCATTACCACGGTGACAAACACTCCGGGTAAGACTAATTATCAACACTATTAAGTGAGTATAAGGATGTGCGATCGATAAACGATGCCACAGCCGATCGATCCTATTGTTCGACGTCAATCGATTGGTATGGTTTGTATGGTTTTGGTATATTAGAGACGGTCGATCAACGTCGTCCAATCCATTCTACCATCGATCGATGACATCCATCTACGATCGTTCGGTTGGTGTAGTAGAAACTATCAATCGACGTTGAACAATCCATTCTACCATTGATCGACGATTGATCAGTTTGTATGGCAACACCCTAAGCTGGTAAGCGGACTCTAGAACTATATGTAATCGAAGATTTTAGTACCCCGCCCGCATTGTATTCTACTCGCTCAATATACGGGTAATAAATGCTTCGTTAGCTTTACAGCTGACTGCACCGTTAGTTTTTTTGCAAGTTCAACTTACCTACTAGGTCGAGAGGGCGATTAATGTTTTGAACTAACCATGAGCTTTTTGCTCATTGAAGCAAACCAATGACTTCAATCAATAAAACAAGTTACTATTTTGATCTATCTAGTTTTTATGTAATTAATGTCAAAACAATATAAGTGAGATTATTTCGAATACGTAGTTACTACTTTGGCGCATTCATAAAGCAGCCATTAATTTCTAAGACTTTTTGGAAGAACTTTGTTAATTTGAGAACTATAACGTTTTCCTCTTTTACATACCTATACTATAACTTTAATAATAACACGTACCACTTCTGTTATTTTTGTTTAGATTCCATGCTGACGTGAAACACAGCACCCACCACATCGTCCCCGAACATCACCAGCATTATTGAACATTTCGTCTAAATGCGAGTTGTCATTTCATGTGTTATTCTGTGATCTTCCTTCTCATCTTTGTTACATTTGACTGTAAATATTGAAATAAGTTTTTGTACCAAATATAAATTTTTTACAAATTACTTTGTCGTATTTTATTTGTAGCATTTTATTTAGTTAGCGGCCATTCAAAGAGCTGGCAACGCATCCGTAACTCATCTTATGTTATGGATGATTGTTTTATAAATATACGAGTAGCTCCTTTGATACTATCGATGATTCCGCCAATATCATGATACTAGACAAAGACATTTTTCTACCTGTACTTTTATCTGTTTTTTTACATGGTCACGAACAATTAAATAAGAACGTAGATAATATTATTATATGACTTCAGAAAAGTCTGTACTCTATTCCCCATAACAGCACTTGTATCGTAATGTCATTATAACGATATGCCTAGCTGCCACAGAGTATTAAATGTAGATAATTTGGTCTAAACAGGGCTCGTACCTATCGTCTTTAATTCGATATTCACTTCATTCGTATCTCAACTCACGTCACTCTCCTTTTAAGACCTCACTTATACAACCGTTGCATAAAATAATAAGTATATCGGTTGTAGCTTTCATAAACATTAATATTCACTTGTCTTTAGCTGTCACTTTGATATTATCTTTGTCAGGCACAAACAAAACGTAAATTTTTCTATTGCCGATTTATAGCTTTTGTAGTGTAATCCTTAAGAATTAATTTTCATACTGTCCCCCGGCAAGAAAAATTAAAGCGTTACATCTTACGCACCTTTCACTTTCAAATCATGCTTTAAATATAATAAGAAATGCGTTTATTTACCCTTCGCCTGCTATAGCATATTGTGCGTTGGAGCTGACAGACAGACACATTTTATGAGTAACCATGTACGTTAAATAATAATTCGAAAATAATTCACGGTTAGTTATACATTACACCTTATTTTGAACGAAATACCTATTGATCGCATATACAACCAGAACAACAATAAATAATCAAGGTGTCATTCTGAGAGGAGGCCTGTACCCTACAGTGGGACCTATATAGGCTGGGATGATAATGATGATTATCATGGAGTATGTAACTGTGTCAAAACATCGGTAAGTATATTAAAAGACTCTTGAAAAGCATTTTACAGTTTAATATCTTTTCTTACTAACTAAAATAAAAACGCCTACTATAAACTGACGAGCAAATCCAGTTCCGTTATGATCACTTATCATACAACTTTTTACATACCTAATATGAAAAGCGTATCGTAGTTATATCGATTACTGGTGAAAAGTAGGAGGGGATGATAATTATGATGAAAGCGATTTGGAAAGGTTAGGTTCAGTAAGTATTTGGTTATTTTTTTTTACAAAAATACAAAAACATATTACCCTTCTAGTAAATCGAGGCCTAAAAGTATATTATGTACGTAAAAGTAGTCCAAATTTTCAAGGTGCTCTACCTAGTGGTACCTTGCCTACAGACAAATTTCGTCGTCCGACAATAATTTATCGCGAAATGACTTTGTGACCTGTCGACCTTGTCCTACCCTGGTAATCACTATATAAGCAGCTCTTTTCATATGTAATGCATCAGTGTACATACGAATTAGAAACAACAATGTTCTCCAAAGTAAGTGTTCTGGATTTTGTGATCAGTGCTGTGAAAGTATTAAAGTGATAAAAGTGAAAGTGCTCTTCAGTTTTTTTCTTATAATTACAGATCCTAGCCCTTTGCGCCTTCGTGGCCGTGGCCCAGGCTGGTCTCCTGGCTGAGCCTCACTATTCCCACGCCGGCGCCGTCTCTTCCCAGAGCATCGTGCGTCACGATGAGCAGCCCCATCACGTGGCTAAACTGGCCGTCGCTGCCCCCGTGGCTTACCACGCCGCCCCCGCTGCCGCGGCGTACCACGCCGCCCCCGCTGCCGTGGCGTACCACGCCGCCCCTGCCCCGGTCGCTTACCACGCCGCTCCCGCCCATGCCCACTACTCCTCCCACGGCGCCGTCTCCTCCCAGAGCATCGTCCGTCACGACGAGCAGCCTCACCACGCCGCCAAGCTGATCGCCGCTCCCGTCGCCAAGCTGGCCGTGGCCGCCCCCGTCGCCTACCACGCCGCGCAAGCGCACTACGCCGCCAGCCCCATCCACTACGCCACCCCCATCGCCAAAGTGCTTGCGCCTGCCCCCAAGCTGATCGTGTCCGCTCACCACCAGGAGGAGGAATACGTAAGTTCCGTTAATTCTTCTGCTGATGTGTATGCTGGCCTTACAGACTCATTTTGTCTCATCCTACGCTGTCCCTCAAGGTAGTTAAGTATCGGTTCCGTTGTTGCAGGCGCACCCCAAATACGACTTCTCGTACTCGGTGGCTGACGGGCACACCGGCGACAACAAGTCGCAGCACGAGTCCCGCGACGGCGACGCCGTGCACGGCGAGTACTCGCTGCTGGAGGCGGACGGCTCCGTGCGCAAGGTGCAGTATTCCGCCGATGACCACAACGGCTTCAACGCGGTCGTCAGCCACTCCGCTCCCGAGCACGCCGCGCACCACTAACTTCCGAGACCCTCAAGCGAACCTAGCTCGTAAGGAACACGGAACTGTAAATAGTCAATAATATTTATTTTTATGATAATAAAAGCAAATTGTTGAAATTTAAACCACGGTTATTATTGAATCACATTTCTTTCCGTTTTATTTAGAATCCTCGGTTTGATTACTATATTAGAATTTAGGGAGATTAGTTCAATGTTCAATGGTGTAAATATAAGAATTAAGGGAAGACCACAGACAGATAGAATAGAAAATAATATTCAAATAAGTATACTTAATCTAATATATAAAAATCTCCTGTCACGGTGTTTGTTATCGATCTCCTCCGAAACGGCTTGACCGATTTTTATGAAACTTTTTTCTCCATACTCGGCGGTCTTAGAATAGGTCGTAGGCTATTTTTTGTATAGCCATCTCTATTCTTTGCGGACGATGTCACGGGCAACAGCTAGTCTAATATATAAAAATATCGTGTCACGGTGTTTGTTATCGAACTCCTCCGAAACGGCTTGAACGATTTTTATGGAACTTTTTTCTCTATATTCGGTAGTTCTGAGGATATTTATCGGAGTCGCAGGCAACAGCTACCTAGTATAACTATAAAACATGTATACAATATCAAAAACGAACAAACAAAAGTTTCTACAAGAAGCGAACAAACGGACAGACAGATAGACAACCAAGTGATTCTATCTGTCCGTTTTGTCGAACACCTAACTATAACAGTTCCGATACATCCATCCATCCATTTCATATTATTAGAGTTCCGTTTTTGTATTTGATCCAAATTTTATGTTGTATTATTGTTTATTAATAATTAAATATTATAATGTTTGGTGTGCCTAATAGTCTGGTCAACATCTACCTTTTTGCATAAAATTTTTGTATATTCACCGAAAATTACGATCAAGGTGTCATTCGATTCGGAATATTATGTAGAAAGTTTAAGGAAAGGTCCCAAAAGGGGCCGATAAAAATTAAAAAAGTTATAAGCAATTTATTAAAAAAAAATAGGAATTTGTTGTTTTTTTATTATCTCAAAAACTATCACAGATATTAAAAATTTGAGAAAAGATCTGAAAATAGCAGAAAATTTCCCAAAAAAAAGTCCTACCTCATAGAACCGTATATTTATAACTTATACAGAGCCCTGAAAATCGAGGTAAAAGCGGGTGGTCTGGCTTCCGCACGCGATTCGTCACTCGGACACGGTAACAAAAAAATAATTTTAACATATTAAATATGAATATTAAAGAATAAAAAAATTTGAGTACTTTTGGGATACATAAATAAACAATAATCCGCCAGCAAAAACTTTTTATCCCCATTTTTTCATTAGTTATGCATTTGTTAACCAACAACTTTTTCTCAATTGAATGTTAACATAAAAAATCCGATTATTATTGAAATACAACCGTAGGATTTTTTTCACTTCGTGGAGTTATTCTTAAGAGACACAAAAATAGATCCCCGTTGGAAAAAATCAAAAATTTTAAGTTTCCATTTATTTATTAACAATCTAAAATGCAAAAAAAAATAAAAACTGAATAAAGATAGGTAAAATTTATTTTTATTTTTATTACTCAAATGTTTTCATTTGAAACGGTTAAAAGTTACTTTAAATTATTTTTTTTTACTTTTTTACCACCATAATTTAAATAATTGTTATAAACAAATGCGTTATTTATAAGATAAAAAAAAAAATATTTTCCTAATCTATTTGTTGATTTAAATTATGATTTTTAAGAAAAAAAATATTCCTTTAAAAAAATATTTATAGCTAACAAATGGATTTATTAATTAACAATCGTTAATTACCACTAAATATGAATATTAAGGGACCGTTTTTTCTCTAAAAATCATAAATTGTATCGTTTTTAAGGACTTTGGAAAAAAAAAATATTTTCAATTTTTTAATTGTTTATTTAAAAATAATTTGTTATAAACACAACTTTAAGTATTACTGTCGTATGTACAATAATTTAAAAGAATCTTTTGCTTTTATAATTCAATTATAAAAGCAAAAGAGCGAGATGAAAGGACAAGTTTTCGGACATAAAAATATTAAAAGTTAAGTATTTATTTATTTATTTATTGTGAACACTGTATATAGTATAGTATAGTAAATAAAAAAATGGAAAAAAATCGTAAAATAAAGAATTTAAAAAAAATCAATAGTAATAGTTAAACCTCGATTTTCAGGGCTCTGTAAAAGTTATAAATATTATAGATACGGTTCTATGAGGTAAGACTTTTTTTTGGAAATTTTCTGGTCTTTTCAGATCTTTTTTCAAATTTTTTATATCTGTGATAGTTTTTGAGATAATAAAAAAACAACAAATTCCTATTTTTTTTTTAATAAATTGCTTATAACTTTTTTAATTTTTATCGGCCCCTTTTGGGACCTTTCCTTAAACTTTCTACATAATATTCCGAATCGAATGACACCTCGATCGTAATTTTCGGTGAATATACAAAAATTTTATGCAAAAAGGTAGATGTTGACCAGACTATAACCTAAAAGTAAGAAATTATTTATTTACTTACTATATTTTATCAGTATTTTAATATCAGTGGTTTCGGATTTTAATGGGGTACAGGGGTCGTTTTTCACGTATTTCCTCAAATAAATTTTAAACTAAGTATTGTACATATTGCAATAAATTATAAAATCGACGATCAGGAGTTGAAAAATATTAATATCCAGCCAAAATTTAACTCACAAGGCGATGTTTCACACAATTAGCTACAAAAAAAAGTTTGGCTCCGTGTAACAGCGACTTCAGCGTGACCGTCGTTTCTAAGTTCGTTAATTACTGAAGTTCTGTATAACTGTTATGTTATGTGATCACATACCTTTACAGGTATCAAGTTTGAATTATTATAAAATACTAAGGCTGTATTCTCTTGACACTGTAATAAAATTTTTAAATTGCACAATTACTTTGATTATAATTGATTATAGTTTATTTTTTCTTCATTTGTACAGAACCCTTAGTGTGTGAGTCTGACTTGCACTTGGCCGGTTTACTCTCGTGAAACATCTGAATAATTTAAGTTTTCGATGTATTCGATCGTCAACGGGTTGTTGTATACAATTGACTAGCAAAAGATGAATACGGCTAGTGCTACAAGGATATTTACTCACGACTTTATTACCTTAACAATAAATGTCGTGTAACATATTTAATTACTAGGTATAACCTTTGGCCGAATCGATCTCTTTTTAGTCAACTTTACTTTTCTTAAAGGGAGTTTAACTTAATTAATTGTTAATAAATAAATAAATAAATAAATAAATATCACGGGACAATTCACACCAATTGACCTAGCCCCAAAGTAAGCTAAGCAAAGCTTGTGTTATGGGTGTTAATGGATCATACTAATATTATAAACACGAATGTTTGTATAGATCGATGTGTGGATATTTGTTACTCTTTCACGCTAAAACAGCTTAACGGATTCTGGTGAAATTTGGCACGTATAGATAGTTTATAAACTAGATTAAAATATTATAGGATACTTTTTTCCCCGGAAAATTGCATAGTTTAACAGATTCGTATGAAGTTTGGCACATACTTATATAGTTTATAATCTGGATTAATATATTATAGCATACTTTTATCCCGGAAAATTGCATAGTTCTCACGGGATAGGGATAAATGAATTATTTGCAGACGAAGTCGCGGGCAACAGCTAGTAAAATATAGTTACATAGTTCTGTATCGTAGTTGTACATAGAATCATTGCTTTTTGGTCATAATTTTTTGCTCGTTTTTGCTTGATATTGATAACGGCAACAGGTCGCTCGACATATTCACAGAATATTTAGTTATATTATAGGTATTCACTTTAAAAATAAATAATTAAATTAAAATACAACAAATATAAGTGGAACTTCCATACAACAAACGTGATTTTTTTGCCGTTTTTATAGATAATAGTACGGAACCCTTCGTGCACGAGTCGGACTCGCACTTTGGTGGTTTTTTTAACAATACGACGAATCCGGCGACGTACGACGTCCACATTATTGTGACAAGAGGAGGTGCTGTCTATAGATTCTGTGTTCATTGCTGGGTTGACGCGCTCGCTGCACTACACTACACACAACGGTTCATTGCCAACACACGCAACGAATTACAAAACTGTCGCCGCCATGACCCTCACATGTGCTTAGTTCTGACCGAGCTGTAAATTAAGACTCATGTTGTCTTGTTTTTTTTTAACTCAAAAACATGACAGTTTCCTGAACTTTATTCTTCATAGACACATTTGTGCACTTCTTTATCAACAAAACCCCGGTAGCCACTTTGTGTAATGGTTTCTATTTGCACATGTAAACAGAGTAAAATAAATAATAATATTTGTACCTGAGCAAACGGTGATTGGTTCGTTAAGCTAGTAAAACTCTGAATTAAATTTCAACAATTTGCTTTTATTATCATAAATATAAATATTATTGACTATTTACAGTTCCGTGTTCCTTACGAGCTAGGTTCGCTTGAGGGTCTCGGAAGTTAGTGGTGCGCGGCGTGCTCGGGAGCGGAGTGGCTGACGACCGCGTTGAAGCCGTTGTGGTCATCGGCGGAATACTGCACCTTGCGCACGGAGCCGTCCGCCTCCAGCAGCGAGTACTCGCCGTGCACGGCGTCGCCGTCGCGGGACTCGTGCTGCGACTTGTTGTCGCCGGTGTGCCCGTCAGCCACCGAGTACGAGAAGTCGTATTTGGGGTGCGCCTGCAACAACGGAACCGATACTTAACTACCTTGAGGGACAGCGTAGGATGAGACAAAATGAGTCTGTAAGGCCAGCATACACATCAGCAGAAGAATTAACGGAACTTACGTAGTCCTCCTCCTGGTGGTGAGCGGACACGATCAGCTTGGGGGCAGGCGCAAGCACTTTGGCGATGGGGGTGGCGTAGTGGATGGGGCTGGCGGCGTAGTGCGCGGGCGCGGCGTGGTAGGCGACGGGGGCGGCGACGGCCAGCTTGGCGACGGGAGCGGCGATCAGCTTGGCGGCGTGGTGAGGCTGCTCGTCGTGACGGACGATGCTCTGGGAGGAGACGGCGCCGTGGGAGGAGTAGTGGGCCTGGGCGGGAGCGGCGTGGTAAGCGACCGGGGCAGGGGCGGCGTGGTACGCCACGGCAGCGGGGGCGGCGTGGTACGCCACGGCAGCGGGGGCGGCGTGGTAAGCCACGGGGGCAGCGACGGCCAGTTTAGCCACGTGATGGGGCTGCTCATCGTGACGCACGATGCTCTGGGAAGAGACGGCGCCGGCGTGGGAATAGTGAGGCTCAGCCAGGAGACCGGCCTGGGCCACAGCCGCGAAGGCGCACAAGGCGAAGATCTAGAAACAAAAAAAAATATTAATCCATTTGGCTCGAATCACAAAACAAAGTATTAACTTAGCTTTGTAACAACTTACTTTGAAGAACATATTGTTTGTTGACTAGGGCTCGACTGATGCATTGGATGTGTAACGCATGGCTTTTATAGTGGTCGAGTTTTGGGCGCGACAAGGTCGACGGGTCGTGTGAAGCTGCGACATGATATTTACTATGGGTCAAATGTGACAAACTTTCTCAATACAGTACGTAGGGTCAAATTAAATGCTAAAGTTGCTAGATTATTCGGAGCGACATATATGTATTTCGCGACCTTTAATTGGCCTTTGGAAATGTTAAACAACGAGTTCGGTTATTGCAATTTATTTAAAACGATTTACAATGAGGCGATTTAATATTTCGCAAAAATATCCTTTTTGAATAGCAGAAAAAGAGAGTTCTACCATGCGTAAAATAGTCCTTACGTGTCTCTACTCCGTATGAATATATGAACATACTTCGAAGCACAACGTCAAACACTAAATATATCTGTTAAACCGTTAAATACTACTAATACTCATGGTCACAGAGCACGGCAGACCTCCTCGGGCCAAAAGCGGGTCGGGAACTTCACATATACCAAGGAAATGAATATCTTCGCAGGTGTTTTTCTCCACTGTAAAGCTCATGGTAAATATTTAATGTAATATCAATATCCCAAACATTTTGAAAAACTCAGAGGTGCGACCCTGGCCTGAACCCACGACCCTCTACTTGAAACTCCATAGGTCGAACCGCTAGGCTTTTAATATGTATTAATTTATTAATTCCTAGTACTAAATAAATACAAAAATAGTTGATTCCATTGATAGAACAAAGACTAGGTACTAAATTGTTGCAGAAACACAATCTTGAAAAACAGTTGCCTTCTATGTTTATTTATAACACCCTAATAATTAAGTTTTGCCTGTTGTTTCTAAAATAAAACCGTGTTTACACGGGGTCCTCGTTCCCTTTGAAACGATGTTTCACATCATGATGAACCAATAACAACTTCGTAACAATAAAACATGACACCGAATCTTCAGTAAGGCAACGTCTTACCTTGACCGTGGTGCTGCGGCGGTCAACGACCCGTCGATGAATGAAGATGAGTCAACTATGCGCATCAATGAAATCGATTCACTGCGAGATCTCTACTGCTAAGAAATATAGTTCCATCTTAAACTTGATTATATTGTAACATTTATAACTGTTACTAAAAACGGGAAGTAAGCCGTATAAAGTAGCATTATCGCTTCACTTATAGCAAGACATTTGTAACTTCCTATTTACATACATAATTGATAAAAAAGCTGTGGTATCCCAGTGGTTTGACCGCTTAAGCAGCGGGTCATGGGTTCGAGCCGGTGCTTGGACCTCTGAGTTTTTTGCAATTTACGTGCAAGATTACATTTGAAATTTACGATGAGCTATACGGCGAAGAAAACATCCTGAGGAAACCAACACAGAAGTGTGTGAAGTTACCAATCTACACTAGGCCCGCGTGAGAACTCGGCCCAACCAAACCCTCTCATTCTGAGAGGAAGCCTGTGCTGTGTAGTGGAACGTATGAGTAGGTTATTGCAATAAGGTGCAAAAGTGAGCATCTAGATAGAGCACTTATTAATCTATCTTTCTAGATAGATACACGTATTCAATGTGTAAAGTACCTAACCCGAAATAGGAAATAGAATCAAGTTTTGAAGAGAATTTTGAGGAGAGAAAAAATATATTCAGCGATATTGTATAAGTAACATTACGTCAAACTTTAGTGTGCTTGCTGTGATATTTTCAAAATGCTTTAACCTGTTTTAAAGTTTCGTGATTTTCACTCATAATTACTATACTAAACGGGACTTGTCACGCAATTAATATTTACCTCGACGTTTCGGCCACACAAAATTACAGCAGACGTGGTCACGAGTTAACTGAAGTGTAGGGTGTCAAACAAGTTCGTTTAGCCGCACGAGTGTTTCGAACTACCCGCAATTGATCCCGATTAGAATCAGCACCCGTATCTCGAACTACCCGCAGTTGATCAAGATTTATTAACGGCACCCAATCACACCGACACACAACACTCACAACATCCGACGATCTCTCCGAACACTCATCCCGACGCCAACGTTTGTTTATAACATGATTCCACGAAGACGAAAGCTTATGTATATCCATCCTCCCGGTTGAAATTTTTGTGTTTTTTAATTTCAACTGCTTCACGCACCATTCTCGAGTAGAAATGACGTTCCGTTGAGAGAATTTTGGGATTGTGCAGTTCAATCCAGTGGTTTGGTCCTGACTCCAATAAATGCTCGGCTATGACTGACTTATTTACTTGGCGATTTTTAAAAGCCGCGATATGTTCCTTGACCCTCTCAGCTATTGTTCTTTTTGTCTGTCCAATATAGGAACTACCACAACTACAATCAACCTTATAAACACCCGGTGTTTGGAAGGGAACAACATCCTTGAGTGTCCGCATATGCCTTGCGACCTTGGACAAAGGCGTGTAGACAACCTTGATGGAATACTTGTCCAAAATAGCGCCAACCTTGTCAGTTACTCCCTTAACATAAGGCATATACGCGGGCTGTCTAGCCACGTCAGGATGTCTATCTCTACGTTTCCTTTTGGGCTGCCATTTATTCACCACAAAACCGTTGCGCTTTAGCACCTCCTGAACATGTCTCAGCTCATCCTCAACAAATTCAGGGTCATACAGATCCAATGCCCTATTTTGCAGAGAACTCACAACAGATTGGAGATGTCATTTGACACCACACTTCAGTTAACTCGTGACCACGGCTGCTGCAACGTGGCCGAAACGTCGAAGTAAATATTAATTGCGTGATAAGTCCAGTTTAGTATAGTAATTATTCTTTAACTGTTATATTGCTGAACCGATCGACCTCAAGTTAAAGCTACAATACTGACCCTTTGTTAACATTTTTATTATGTATTTAAGTATACAAAACGTTCTCGTTCTCACTGCCTTGTATTTCATCACAGCCGTAGGTGCACTTTCAAATATACACTTGTCTTGTTGTTTCTTCACTGTGTATAATTACAATTGGGTTAAAATCTTTAGCATTGTCAATTAGTTGGTTGTCAGAGTGATAAATCTATCAATTAGGTAGTCATCAATATCACAATGACAGGTAAGCAGCGTGTTGCGTAGAATTTGTGACCCAGTTCTAAGGTCAGGGATAGCCACATATTTGACCGGCTCGCAATATTAGACCATACATTATTGTGTTTATGCATTGTGCGTCAAGTGATAAGAGGTGACCTTAAAAATAAATATAATAAAAATACAGACAGAAGAAGTAAATAAAAGCGAACATTTGTATCGAAAGCTTTTAAAGTCATGATCATGAACTTTATATTCCTTTTTAACATTTTAATAGGTAATAATAACTTGTCTTGTGTTTTGCTTAGATATAATGTATGATATATATTATACTGGCTGTTACCCACACAAAATATTGGAAGTTTTACTATGTTGTTTTATTTTGAAATCTTAGATTTCTTATAATAAGAATGTGTATCGAATTTCAACTAAATTGGTTACATACATTTGGAGTAAACTGGCCGTGACAGACGGGCTGATAGACAAGTAATTTAATGAACCTAAAATAAATGTCTAATTTTTTGTTTCGGAATTACAAAACATTCAATATTTTTCAGCGAGTTAGCATCTTAGCGTCAGATTTTAATGCAGTGCTAACGCTTTGGTCTTGTAACTTGTGCCCAACTGAGTGCAGTGCCTCAGGCAATGGCCTCCACCCGAGTGTCAACAACTTGCCTCCTACTCACCATGGATTGAATTAGAAATACCTTATCATAGATTAATTTATTTTCGTCACAATAATGTAAATCAAGTCACTGTGAAAATATTTTGTACTTTTAAATGATTACTTGGTTCAGTTTGTGGGTGGTCGCGACTTAGATTGCAAAAAATTTGTTTATCTGTCTGTCTTTTGGGAACTCCTATTTATAATAACCATAAATTAAAAAAATTAAAAACCCCCTACGCAATTATGTCACACGTATGTTTAAACATAAAGTAGATGCCCATTATGCATCTTAAGATCCCTTCCGCAGCTAACAAAAGAGCTGATAACTTTGAAACGGCTGAACCGATTTTGATGAAACATATCTAAGAACCATTGCCAAGAAACCTGTTTTCTAATAAAAAATACTGCATCTGAATCGGTTCACCCGTTTAAGAGTTATGATGCCACAGACAGATACACACACATAGCGGCCAAACTTATAACACTCCTCTTTTTGTGTCGGGGGTTAAAAAAGAGCCCACACAAACTTAGTACGACAGAGCGATAACAATTTAATCACTCTGGATGGATTGTTCCAATGCCAATGCACAATGGGGAAAAAAAACTTAATATTTTAAAGTTCGAAGTTGAATTTCAGTATAGCGTAACTCGCAAATAGTATTTAGTCGTAAAAATACAATATATTCTACTTTCACAGGCCAAAGTACAGAAGTATAAAAAACTTGCGGAGGTATCAGTCTCAAGTGCATTTTTAGAGGCTGTTTCGGTTGTCCGGCATGTCATGAAAGTAGGTCAAATGGGCAAAGCGGTTCTGGTAGGTCAAAATGCATTTTAATCTTCGCCAATCTGTGAAATAAGTATACTTATAACCTTCACACTTCAGCCTCATAAACTAAATCTAGACATTATTTTGCGCTTCACAAAAGTACACATCCACGTCTATTACCAAAGCATTTCCTTAAATAAAACTTCACAAACGTAATAGTTAGTTAGCTGTCACTCAATCTGATAATTTTTTTATTAAAATTGCTATCTCTACTCATTTCAATCATTTTATGATTACCGTTGATCTAGTTTGATCTAGATTCTTGTAATAAAGATAAGAGATTTATTTTGCAAACTGTTATGAACTGTACTAACTATATCAACATCGGGGCTGGCTCTTTTAATACTTACTTTCCTTTTACCTTTGATTTATAACTATCAAACAAAGTACACGTGTTTATTTGGGCTATTTTTCGAAGATTAACATTTCTGTATTCATATCATAATTATGTACCTATCATAATATGCATTTAATGAGGTAATAATTATTTATGACCTAGTTATTTGTTTGGTAGCAGCAGGTAAGCGTCATGTGTCATCTATTTGGTGATAATGTAATAATAACAGGTGCCGACTGTATTTATTTGTACACCGTAAATCAATAGAGAGCAATGCACAATCAGAATACACGTGATGTAATAGTACGGAAGAATGTGACATCTGGAAACAATAGGTTTAAATAGAATAACAGGAGAATCGATGATATCACTGACGGAACCATAACAGTTCAAAGAGCCCAGAGCGACAGCGAACTTGCAACAGTCGACTCGCAACCACAAAGACCAATGACTGACTAGTGTCCGAACAAGACGCACTTCTATCAAGTCAAAAAACGGGTGAAAGGTCCAAGCCCATCGCTTTGTTACAGGACTCGCCTACCGGAGGCAAGCAAATAATTGCTCTACATGCAACAAAAGTCATAGTTATATAACATGTGATTTCTCTTTGTGATTAAACTACGTGCCTATAAATAAGTGAAGCTTTTTGCATCCGGACACAAACACTTCCGACTTTGCCGTCAACGATTCTCTGGCAAGATGTTTTTCAAAGTAAGTTTTACAAATGCCACAGTTTAGTGATCTAGTGCAAATAAATCAAATAATTATCATACCTACTTCTTACTTTTTGCTTTCAGATTCTAACGATAATAGCATTAGTAGATATATGTTCTGGTGAAGCTCCGACCTATCCCTTAGAGCATAAATCAGATCAAGCAAGTTACTCCCATAGTTTTGTTAGAAAGGACATTCCACTATCTTACCAGTACAGCGCGATACATGTTTACGCTCCAAAACAAAACCTACCTAAGACGAAATTGGAATCCAACGTTCTACCCTCAATCAATATCAATAAGCCTGCACTAAATCCCATAAATTATCCTGTTCAATACGCACCTGTACCGTACAAACGTGAGGACCCCAAGCACCAAAACGAAGCTGGATTGTACACTCAAGTAACAAATCCCACTTATTATGAAGAGAACAAAGTGCCCGAACTAATGAAGGAAACCGTGAAAAAACCTCAATTAGAACCAGAAAATCAATTAAGTAACCCTACCAAGAGACCGCCACCACCAGCTTTCAATCAATTCTTTCCTGGTCACAATATTGAGGTTTTACCAACGCCGAACCGTAGCCCCGTCTCGAACAACTATCACAAGATTAATCCTCAAACCCTTCAGGAACACCCGGACGTGGTAAAATTTATTTTTCATAAACATTCATACTTAATAAATAGGTATTTCTTCAATATTATAATACTTACCTAATTGTTTCTCTTTCAGGAGAATTATTTACGTCAATTTACAATCCGCCCTGGGACGGAACAACCTGTGACCGTCTCATCATTTAGACCAAAAGTGCTGAAATATTTCACTCTTTTTACAACTGAGGATCCGACAAAGCCACCATTCGCGTATGTGCCTGCCGACGCCGAGTACTACAATAATTTCCAGCGCAGTTTCCAACCGTAAGTTTCACTTGTTCGAACTACTGTCTCCGAAAAATAAATTAGGGTTGGGTTAAATCTGAGTTCATCTAAATTTTTCGACATTAATTTAGCAAAACATGACTTATAAAAAAATATATAGTACGTTCTTCCTCGTCCAAGGACTCACTCAATAAAACATACAAACACAACAAACTCAATAAATAAATAAAATATATTACATCTGAAAAACCATCAACCAACATACATACTAGTTCTAGTAGACTGCAGATTAGATTAGTTACCCAATTCGCCGATAGATGTATGGCGCTGTACCGCCGACGTTGGGACCAAAACAACCACATTAATAAAGTATGCAAAGATTTTTTCGTACCTGCTACGGAACCCTATCTTGGGCGTGCCCGACAAGCTCTTGTTTATATTCTGAAAGCAAAAGCTATATTATGCGTGGTTACTTTTTAATGTTTTGAGAAACCTAATATTTTTTTAGTATGTTCCATAATTTTGAATGAATTCTCAGTTTGTCGTAACTGCAACTTGCGGCAAGGAATTTTATTCTACTCTTATATTTCTTTTCAGAAAGGAGAACGATATTCAGCAATTAAGACAACCTCAACTTCTGCAGCCAATGCAATCGCGCGCTAAAGATACCAAACTGCAGTTGAATGTTGCGCGAGGGCACAAAGTTGCTCAGCTGCCTCATCAGGGGCATATAAAACATGGCCACTATCACTCGTACCCTTTACATACAGAAGCCATCTATAAGCACAACCCCATAACAACCTCAGAGATCAAAAGCCCTCAGAATGTTACACGACTATTTCCTACGAGAAATCACTTACAAAATGTCTTCGTACAGTGAATAGGTTTAGTTCGTTAGTAGGTACAATAAATTATTTTAGATAAAAATGGTAATCTTATTTAAGTTTAATGTTATTTGAGATTAGGTGTATAATAAATTTATATATAAAAAAAATATTTTTTATTTCAAAGACTTCCAATAAACGTCTTCCTTTTAAAGTCTCGGACGCTGAAACAGATCTGCGGCAGATTAAAGACTAAATTTTTGTATTTTTATTTTAACCTGTTACGTTGCTATTATTTTTTTTTATAATAATAATAATCATTTATTTCAGAAATATACTTCACGGCAAGGTTTCAGCTTGAAAAAGCCTGTCTGGAGGCACCGTTCCTTTATCATTTTAACATTCTACATTTATGTCGATTACTGCTAACTTACTGGTTAAAATTTTTGATTGTTGCTTTTACAACTGTGGAATCAAGTTCCGGCAGCAATGTTTCCAGACAACTATGACATCGGGGCTTTCAAGAAAAAGATTTATACTTCCTTTACAGGCCGGCAACAGATCAGTGACTCTCTTTGAGTTGTTGATATTTATTTATGGGCGGTGGTGATCATTTTCCATCAGGTGACCCACTTGCTCGTTTGCCTTCCTCTAATAATAAAAAAAACATTTTCAATTGTTGTACAGGTAAGTATAAAACTAAACAAAACAATAACAAACATAGAATATCACCATTACTTAAATACAAACTATCAGTAATTATACAGGTTGAAATCTAAATCGTGATACAAAACCGTTTCCATTTCGTGACAATATTTAATAAGTATCTGTTTCTGTTTCTTATTTTTGTAATTTTTTTGTCACGAATGTTTTTCTTTCTTTTCTTTTTCATTCTTAAAAATTGCGTTTCTTACTCAGTTAACGCTGGACATTATAATGCATTAACTCATTTGTTTTAATTATTATTATTAGCCTGTATTAATGTCCCACTTCTGGGCAAAGGCCTCTCCCCTGGACTTCCAACACTTCACTTGTTTTAATTAGTCTTCTTTAATTTGACTAAATTTAATCAGACTAATTTTAACAATTGAGTTAATGCATTAACTGAGTTCGAAACACAAATTTTGTAACACCATTTAGATTTCACCCTGTAGTCATAAACTTTCCCAAACTACAGAAACAGAACTGATTGAGAATCCTTAGATACTTATGTTTTTCTTTCAATTGTTGGATTATATACAGAATGTCCCAAATCTCATCGATAACCTATTACCGGGCGAGAGGTCATGTTAAAACAGTTCTGGAAAAATAAGAAAATTAAATCATCATCATCATCTTCCCAGCCTATATACGTCGCATTAGAGGGCACTGGCCTCCTCTCAGAATGAGAGGAGTTGGGCTGTAGTTCCCACGCGGGCCCATTGCGGATTGAGAACTTCACACACACCATTAAATTTCTTCGCAGGTGTATACAGATTTCCTCGTGATGTTTTCCTTCACCGTAAAGCTCATGGTAATTTTAAAATGTACTTTCGCAATAAATTCCGAAAAAGTCAGAGGTGCGAACCGGGATTTGAACCAACGACCCTCTGCTTGAGAGACCAGAGGTCAAACCACTAGGTTACCACGGCTCCAATCTATATCACTCCAAATGAATCCACATCACTTAGTAATATTAAAAACCGGTTGTCTGTAAAGTCGGTTTACGGACGATAGTTTAACGTGACAACGTCATAACGAACGTGACCGTGACCTAGTTTTAAATGTAAAATGTTATATTAGTAACTAAGTACCATACGGATTTAAAAAGATTGGTAAGTTATCATTACTATCACTATTATTTTACTATAAACATATGTAGTATTATTTTGGTTGGCATGAAATTTGATTTATTTATTTTTGTTTTATTGTTATTATTTTGATTAAAATTTAATTATAAGTATTTCTCTTAAATTAATTATTTATTTTTTCCTTTGGACATTAAATTTTAATTTTAACTATGATTTAAAATTTTAAATTGTGATTTTAATGATAATTTTTGCCATATTTTATACACCGTGAAATTTTAGTGGTTGTTTTCCCGAAACGAGGTGATTTAGTTTCGATTCTACAATCGATTTATAATTACTATTTTAACTAGAGTCAAAAATCCAATTGTGAAAAACGAAAATCGAAAATGACCGCACGATAGGTTAGACGATAGGTTAGATACCAACGAAGCGTTACTATTGGTTTGCGGTCATTTTCGACTTTCGTTTTTCACAATTGGATTTTTGACTCCAGTCAAAATAGTAATTATAAATCGATTGTACAATCGATACTAAATCACCTCGTTTCGGGAAAACAACCACTAAAATTTCACGGTGTATAATAAAATTGTTAATTTATGACACTAACGTAGCTTGTAAGTTTTGTATACTAACAAAAATATGGATCTAGTAATCTGATTAAAATAAATAAAATATTATAACAAAACATTCAAAAGACAAAAATGAAACCAGGCGGTCACCCATCCAAGTACTGACCGCGCCCGACGTTGCTTAACCTCGGTGATCGGACGAGAACCGGTGTTTTGTCATATATCCATATCTTTAACGACCGCTTAAACCTAGTTGGTACTGACCCTGCCTACGAAGCAAGAGGTCCTGGGTTCGAATCCCGATAAGGGCATTTATTTGTGTGATGAGCACGAATAATATGTTCCTGAGTTATGGATGTTTTCTGTGTATTTAAGTTATTTATTTATCTAATAAGTATGTTTATCGTCGTCTAGTACCCATAGTACAAGCTTTGCTCAGTTTGGGACTAGGTCGATTTGTGTAAGATTATCCCCTAATATTTATTATTATTTGTTTATTATTATTATCTTGAAAACGGTGCATGCTACGGAAAAATCAATGAAATTTTCTTCCTTCGTTTATTACCCCCCCCCCCCTTCCCCATTAAAAATTACCCGAGCGCTAGTACTGAGATTGTACGTACATCCTGGCGCGCGCTGCTCTCTTGAACATCCTCGCGTTCACTGCTCTCTCTTGTACGGGACATGTAGGTACCTATGGGACATTGCGTCATCCTTTTTCGTGCGTGCAGCCGGCATTCATCGATTTATTAGACGTTGTCACGTCAAAAATCATTGTACGATTGACACCAATTGATCTAGTCTCAAACTAAGCAAAGCTTGTACTATGGGTACCTGACAACGTTGATACATATTTATTTTTTAACATCCAAGATCCGAGCACAAACTTTCGTATTATTCATACAGTTATCTGCCCCGACTGGGGATCGAACCTCGGACCTCAAGGGTTGTAGTCAGGTTGTCTAATCACTGGGTCAGGGGTCGGCAAGTAGTTTTAAGTGGGGTCTGGATTTATGTTGAATTTTTTTATCGAGGTCCAGAAAAAAAAACTTTAATTTTAATACTAGATGAAAAAAACCCGCCTGTATAATTCCGATTCGGGAAAATACACTTACGAAATACACTACTTACGTCAATTCTCGGAACTGAGACGAATTTAATGACCATCTCACACTTCAAAATCCATTGAGCCGTTTAGGCTGAAGGGCGTGCCAAAGAATGATACATACATATGCTTGAAAAACATAACTAACTCTCAGTCAGTCGGGTGAAAAACTTTTAGTCTTACCTCGCGATCTTTTCAAGTCTAATCAAAGCGTGTGTGTGTGTAGGCTACATAACTAATCAAATCACATCAGTCATCATCATTTCAGCCGTAAGACGACTACTGCAGCTGGACATATGCCTCCCACATTGATATGATAGATAAGATATATTTAACAATATTTGACGGCCCGAGATTCTACCTTCCGCGGTCCGAGGTTCGACCGTTCGCGGTCCGCCTGTTGCGGACAGCTACACTAAGCTATCCGGTCGTGAAGTATTAGTTAAACCTGAAGAAATCTCGAGCCTGACTGCCGGCAGCGAATGCGTTGAGTAAACTACATGTATACCTAATAAAATTTCCTAGACACACCCTAGACTATAAAAGTAACCCTTCTTTTTTGAATTTTCCGGTCTGGAAAGAAAAGGAACCCGCCTAGGGAATAGTCTCCAGGTCGCTCGTCCCATTTGCCTTATGCACGGCGAAACCAAGCCTTTGGAATGAAGTATAACCCCGCTGGGTCTCCAGAGATAATGAAGAGTGTAATTAAGTTTTCAGAGTAATTAAGAGTGCACTCCTGAAGAAAGCATACTATAAAGTTGAGGAGTACTTATGTGATAATGCGACATGGCCAAGACTGAAAGCCGAAGATAATTAGTATGTCGATATGTGATACTTATGATGTAGTCGTGTTTGTGTGTGCGTGTGTGTGTTTGTGTGTGTATGTTTATGTTTATGTGGATGTGCTTTGTAATGTGAAGTGATGTGAAGTGTGACTTGTAGTGTCACGGCGCAATCCGCGGCTAGTTTCTGGTTCTGTTGCCGTTGTCCACTTAATTATAATAAGTAGGTACCTATTTGTTTGATATTCGGAGACCTTATAAATCTCCAGCTCTTTATATTAATATTATTATTAATTTTGACCTTGGAGGCTTCTTACACCTCTAATGATTATGTAACTAGTTTACGTTGACATTTAGAGACTATATACATCTCTGAATTATTTAGATGAAGTATTTTTATTTATTATTAACTCAGGGACTTTATACATCCCTTTGCTATATTTAAGGCTGTATATTGTTAAGCTTATGGATTTAAACTTTTATATTTTAATTAATACTTTTGTCACAGGCCCGCGACGCCGAAGTTCCCAAGACGGTCCCATAAGGCTTATGGGAACGGAAGCGATACATGCCCTCGGTACCGCTCTGCTTTCAGAGCATGACATGAGTGCGTGTGAGCCAACTTTGGGGGCGGCAGGCGTAAGCTTGCCTTTGAAATCCAAAAGTTTAATGGTTACTTGACCTGAAATGTGTTTTAACACATTCATTTTTAATGATTGTGACATTGGAAGACTATGTCGGATATATATATATATATTTTTTATTTTTAACTATGGGACCCAATACATCCCTGTATTGTTTTTTTATATAATTATTATTATTTTTTATTTAATTCTATATTTGTATGGTTTTTTAGTTTGTAATTTATTATATTTTAATTTGAAAAGATGACTTCCTGCCAAGTTTCTTGCGGTGCATTCTTCTTGGCAATGATGGTCCTTACGAAAGCGCTGGTAGTTTAAAAAAGTGACATGTAAAAGAGCCTAAACGAGAGAGAGAGACTAAGAGAGAGAATAAACGTTTTGACTTTTGACTTTTTGACTTTTGACAAAATATGTAAAGCATGAAAACTAGTTGCTTTAAAATTTACTGCTGAGAAAATAAAGCGCTGACTAAAAGATCCGTTAGTCCGTTTTGATGTACGATTCAGTCCTATTAATAGGAATAAACGGACAAAATTATCCGTTTAGTTCAACTAGTATTTAGAACTATACGGAATGACTGCATTAGGCAACCCACGCGTTATGTCGACGGAGCCCCGCTTAGCGGTGCTCCTATTTCTGAGCGGTCTGCCCTTCGGGCATCTGAAGATACAATATTAATGAGTAAAAATTATCTAACCAGTGACCAGCCCTATTTCGAGCCAGAACTATTAGGACTAAACGGATTATTTCGTACGTTTAGTCCTATTAAAATTCGTGCCAGAAGTAGTAGGACTAAATGGATTATTTCGTTCGTTTAATCCTATTAGTAGATCTGAATGGTAGAGCAAAACGGACTATACTGACTAAAATATGTCGTTACTTTATTAAACTGAAAGTGTACTACTTATGAGTGGGTAAGTATAAAAAGTTCGTAAGTTATGGAATAGACCGATATTTGACTCGAGGCAAGGTCGGTTGGTTGAGAGCCAAAAACTTTTGACCCGAAGTCATAACGAGTTGCTCTTACTAAGTATAAAACGAAAGCGTAGTTTAATAATTTATCATTCACTGTTCATTCACAACAGAGAAAACACCAAAATGTTCTCCAAAGTAAGTGTGACAAAGAATAAAAACAAATTAAATATTACTAGTAGGTACATAGTCTGTTAATGTGTACCTACTTCCATATCCGTTCATCGTATCGTTTCTTCGTGTCAATTTTCCGATGAATTTCTAATTATTAATTATTATTACCATGGATTATGTGAAAAGATATAAAATCAAATACCTTTATTAAACACGCCTAAATAAGGGCAAGGACTCCAAAGATGGGGTATGGCAGCATTGCTTCTTGGAGGAGAAATACTAATTAACGCTGTCAGCAAAACGTTTCACGTTCTGTTTTTTAAAAAAACCATGACATTTTGAGTCTTACTTTCACGCATGTATTCGACTGATGCAGCCAAAGGTTGACAGGCTATTTTGTACAGTCAAGTGTTAATATATGTAAGTGCATTCAACTTGCTCATTAAAGCATTATGTCCTAGAGCTCTTAAATATGTCGTCGTATTAAAGTACCGGTACATAATAATCAGAGGATTAAATCGTTCCATATTTTTGCACCTGACCGTACTCAATTCTATAAACAAGAAGAAAAGTAAAAAACCGCCCGTTTCATTTTGTTTTTATTACTTGTGGTTATAACGACTATAGTAACAGCACTCTATGAAACAATTAAGTATCTAGTTTGTAGTTTGTTTTGCGGTTCAAAAGATATAACTCTGTAAAAGATGAACAAGCAGACGGCGAAGCCTTAATAACAGGCGCCATTGGAATTTTTGTGTAGGAATCATTAAACATACAAAAAATATGCGGGAGAACGTGTTTTACGCGAAGAACTGCATTATAATATTGTTTTTTTACAGATCGTAGCCCTGTGCGCCTTCGCGGCTGTGGCCCAGGCTGGCCTCCTGCCCGAGCCTCACTACTCCCACGCCGGCGCCGTCTCCTCCCAGAGCATCGTGCGTCACGACGAGCAGCCCCAGCACATTGCCAAGCTGGCCGTCGCTGCCCCCGTGGCCTACCACGCCGCTCCCGCCGCCGTGTCCTACCACGCCGCCCCTGCTCACGTTGCTTACCACGCCGCCCCAGCCCCAGTTGCATACCATGCCGCCCCTGCCGCCATCCACTACTCCGCCCCCATCGCTAAGGTCGTCGCCCATCACGAGGAAGAAATCGTAAGTACCCAAAAACATAATAAAATATGATTCCGTCTCCATTACATGCACCTATAGATTAGTATAGCGGTACTAACGAATTCCCTTTTGCAGGCATACCCCAAATACGAGTACTCTTACTCCGTAGCTGACGATCACTCCGGCGACAACAAGTCTCAGCAGGAGAGCCGCGACGGCGATGTCGTGAAGGGCACCTACTCCTTCCACGAGGCTGACGGCTCCATCAGGACCGTGGAGTACACCGCCGACGACCACAACGGCTTCAACGCGGTGGTGCACAACACTGCGCCCACTCACGCCCCCGTCGTCGTCAAGGCCGCGCCCGTCGTTCTCAAGGCTCCCGTCTACTACCATCACTAAGCCTTTATTTTGGAGTTGCATAAGTTATTTATTTTAAATATACAAACACGTTGAACTGAATGATTCCTTTATTTTCTCTTAATCTAACTACCGAGCTTCAATTGGCTATACCTATCGATATTTTATCTCGACCCGTCACATATGACAACAAATAGTGAAAGAAGGGTGAGCTAATTGACCTGTATGACCAATATAAGAACAGGCTATATGACACAGGATAGCTTATTCTAAGTACGTATTAAAACTTTTGCTATGACAAGTAGTCCCAAATCTTTGTGAGAAAAAGTTATCGCTGCGTAAAGTAGTTTGAGTTGAAACGTTACTATGTAAGTTTTTAACCCCGACACAAAAAAAAGAGGGGTGTTATATATAAGTTTGACCGCTATGTGTGTGTGTCTGTCTGTGGCATCATATTTAGCTCTTAAACGGGTAAACCGATTTGGATGCGGTTTTTTTTATTACAATGCAGGTTTCTTGGCGATGGTTCTTAGATATGTTTCATCAAAATCGGTTCAGCCGTTTTAAAGTTATCAGCTCTTTTGTTAGCTGCGGAAGGGATCTTAGCTTAGGTGCATAATGGGCATTTACTTTATGTTCAAATCAAACATACGTGTGACATAATTGCATTAGGGGTTTTGTAAAATTTTTAATTTTCGTATGTGTTTTATCTTGCTATACCTTTTTAACCCCCGACACAAAAAGAGGGGTGTTATAAGTTTGACCGCTATGTTTGTGTGTGTGTGTGTGTGTGTGTGTGTGTGTGTGTGTGTGTGTGTGTGTGTGTGTGTGTGTGTGTGTGTGTGTGTGTGTGTGTCTGCCTGTCTGTTTGTCTGTCTGTGGCATCATAGGTCGTAAGCGGGTGAACCGATTTGGATGCGGTTTTTTATGAGAAAGCTGGTTTCTTGGTGATTGTTCTTAGATATGTCTCATCAAAATCGGTTAAGCCGTTTCAAAGTTATCAGCTCTTTTGTTAGCTGCGGAAGGGATCTTAGACGCATAATGGGCATTTACTTTATGTTCAAACATACGTGTGACATAATTGCGTTGGGGGTTTTTAAAATTTTTAATTTATTTACACAGCGATTTGAGATTTCCCGCCATAAAACTTGTAGAACATGAAATAGTCTTTCCAATGTTGAATGACTTATCATTATTGCTCCCCAGACCGGAGTCCATACAAATTGGCCCATCCTCCTTTGTCGATGTCGTAAAAGCTACGATGTGTATTTCATTCTGACCATCAAATTTGATCAAAGTAAGCTTAAAGGCAATGATAGATTTCCTGCGTTGCCTTGCCATCATTATGTAAGTATTTACGTTAATTTGTTAACCGTCCAGTTCAGAGTCAATCGTTCACAACCGTAAAATACGCCGTCAAAGCTACACAATATGGTGACTACAACATTTTTGCACGTGCAACAACATCTTTCGTGGTAGCTACGAGCGTTATCCAGTACTGAATATTGTACCAAACATGTCTACACGAATTATAATAGATAAGATAAGATAAGATAATTTATTTGTAAAAACATGAGTAAGTTTACATAATGGTCACAGGTTTAAAATAATGTCCGTCATGTTCTGCCTTTCGGCGTACAAATTCAAATGTCAATAATAATAATTATATCTAACAGAATAATAATTGAATAAAATGATCCTATTTCCTAATACAATAATTATCAGAACAACAACACAATCAAAATTAAATAAGTACTTTAAGACACCTAAAAACTGTTATCATTCAGAAATTCATTAAAATTATAATAATATTTTTCCAGTAACAATTTCATCATCCTTTTCTTAAATATGTCAATAGTACAATTCCTAACTTCTAATGGTAATTTATTGTAAACTCTAGGCACTAGACCAAATATACTTTTTTTAATAGGGCAGTCACCAGACCCTGCTCACTATCCTATCATTATCACGTGGTCTGAAATAGTTACTTACACAATGACTGAATAATCTATCCATTCTTAGAGTTTTGCACTAATCATACTATCGCCAAACAGTACCTCTACCATGAGTTTACACTAGTTCACAATGACCGTACTCGCTAGCGGCGGCGTAAATGATTTGTATGGAGAATTGTACTTCCGTAAGTGACCGCTAGAGGCGCTGTACAATTCTCCATACAAATAATTTACGCCGTCGCTAGCGAGTACGGTCACGTAAACTAGTGTAAACTCATGGTAGAGGTACAGATTGGTCCTGCGCCATCCGCATCTAACGCGTTTCCGCAACTTTAACTAGGTCGTCGCACCATCTTGTTGGAGGCCTACTCACACTGCGTCTGCCACTCAGTGGACGCCACTCAAGACACTTTTGGCTCTACTGGCCATCAGTTTTATTAGCGATGTGCCCTCCTCACTGCCACTCGAGCCTAGCGATCCTTCCAGCTATATCCATGAATTTACTTCTGGTGCGGATTTCATCATCTGTTTGACGAACTTTGGGAGAAGCCTAATAAATATTCAGCAGTGGAGTATCAGCTGAAATGAATGAATGAATGAATGAATAAGTAAGCTTTTTAATTAAAGCTCATTTGATTCCATGGGCTCCATATTCTATTCTATTCTATTCTATGGACAAATTACAACAGGGAATGGTTTCCAATTGAAACGATAATTTAACGCATCCATGTGCAATGTGAAAAACTTAGGGTGCAAATTTTTCAGATATATTAACGTGAATACGTTTTACAGAAATATGTACAATTTAATGAGTGTAACTTTTCAGTAGGCAATCAGGATTGAAGGTCAAAAAATGAGGTGTATTGCAACCACATAGAAGAAAAGATGGGTCTGTACCTCTTACATAATAGGACTGATTTGACACAGAGTGGTACACCGAGCTTACATAATAAATGTTAAAACTATCATCTGGGCGACCTTAACCTTATTTAAAACCACCGTAAAGTCAACACTACTACCACGTGCCGTAGAGCATCAATACCAACATGTGTTTCATGTGTCTTGTTAAACTTTATTACGTACTTATAAGCTGTACTTAAAAAAAAATATTTCAGGCGCAAGCTTTTTACTAACGGTACTTGATTATTATCGTCGCAGCTATAGGTTTATTCTATTCCTCCACATTTATAAAGTTTTATATCAATCCAAAAACTGAAACAAAGTGAGCCAACGGAAAAAACGGAAACATGAAATAAGAATCTCGAAAAAAGTCTACGCACGAAAGTTTGACCTGAGGCAAGGTCGGTTAGTTGGCTTTTTTGCTTAAATATTTTATTCGATCACCGTGCGGTGATTCAAACGAGTTCAACTTACAAAGTATAAAACGTTGGGTCAACTATAATTTTAATCATTACCTGTTAATACACAACAGATTGAACAACAAAAAATGTTTTCCAAAGTAAGTACTTCACGCCTGCAAAATATGTGGAGAACTCTAAAAAAAATAGAATATTATTAAAAAAGTCCAGGTAGAGAGTTTTCCGAAATCATGTGCAACTGTCTGTTTATGTATATAGAATGTCTTTACCTAATCTATACTTACTGAATCCAAGACTGTTAATTTAAGTACAAGCTCTCTTTAGTGAAAACAAAGTTGCTTGTGCTTTTACCCAGCAGTGGAAAGTTAAAGGGTAAAGACAAAATTTGCTATGAATGTAATAGAAACACAACTATTAGTATAACTTGATCATATTTTTAACAGATCGTAGCTCTGTGCGCCTTCGTGGCTGTGGCCCAGGCTGGTCTCCTGCCCGAGCCTCACTACTCCCACGCCGGCGCCGTCTCCTCCCAGAGCATCGTGCGTCACGACGAGCAGCCCCAGCACATTGCCAAGCTGGCCGTCGCTGCCCCCGTGGCCTACCATGCCGCCCCCGCTGCCGTATCCTACCATGCTGCTCCCGCTCCCGTGACTTACCACGCTGCCCCTGCCCCCATCGCCTACCACGCTGCCCCCGCCGTCGCCCACTACGCCGCCCCCATCGCTAAAGTTGCTGTTGCCCACGAAGAAATCGTAAGTTTTCTCCTTGAAGAATTTGAAAATTAATTTCTGAAAAATCTTCGTGGTCTCAATTGTTTTTGTTTTCATCACAGGCTCACCCTAAATACGAGTACTCTTACTCCGTTGCTGACAGTCACTCCGGCGACAACAAGTCCCAGCAGGAGAGCCGCGACGGTGATGTCGTGAAGGGCTCCTACTCCTTCCACGAGGCTGACGGCTCCATCAGGACTGTGGAGTACACCGCTGACGACCACAACGGCTTCAACGCAGTGGTGCACAACACTGCACCCACCCACGCACCCGTCGTTGTCAAGGCCGCACCCGTCGTGCTCAAGGCCCCCGTCTACTACCACCACTAAGCCTTTACTTAAACAATTATATAAGTTATTTATTTTAAATATACGAACACGTTGAACAGAAAAAGCTGAATTTTCTTTTAATCCTAGGTTGAGTAGAAAACTTCAAATAGTAATAGTATACATACGAAGCCAAATATAAAAATCACGTGTCACGGTGTTTGTTATCGAACTCCTCCTTAACGGCTTAACCGATTTTTTTTATGAGATTTTTTGACCATATTTGGTAGCTCTGAGAATAGGTCGCAGGCTATTTTTAGTATACCTACCCCTATTCTTCGCAGACGGAGTCGCGGGCAGCAGCTAGTAAAAACATATAGGTAAGATATTACTGAAATATTTTCTCAAAAATTATGACGTGGGATCTAACAAATGAAAAATAAAACATTTTCCAACTTACTCGTACTTATTAGTCCTTCAAGTAAGTTTAGTATTCGAATTCCATTAACCAGAGTTTAAACCTGCAAGAAAAAACGTCCAAGTTGCATTACATTAAAGCGCTCGATTAACGACTTCAGTCTTGTTTGCCTTACTGCCTCGCAATGTAATGCAATTTGGACTTTTTTCTTGCAGGTCTAAACTCGGCTTTATATCACTGTCACTCGCACACAAATCATTTGCTCGTGACAATCTTTTCAACTTTCATCAAACAAAAAGTCAACACAAGTTAATAGGAAGAAGATTCAATCCAAGACTAATAGATTCCATAATCACCAGAGCAACTACCCTCAGCTTTCCCTTAATACCGCCCTTAGTCCAGATAAACAAGTAATTGTACAAAGTACGATATTAACTGCATACCTACGATATTAGTTCAGGTAGATAAACAAATGCAATAGCAATGGAAACCAAGAGGATTATACTATAAATTTAGTCACTTTACGAAATTTAAACAAACTCCATATTAGGCGACTAAACTAAAGAGTACCTACGTCGAAAATGTGACAGTCAAAGTCAATTACAAATATTGCATTTGGCTGGTTAACCCGACGCCGTAACTTTTGGTCGTGTTGTTAGCTGATGTTTGTTTACATTTAGTAAAGTACCTAAATCTTTATAATAATAATTAGTACATTATTGTCGTGGCCTGGACGGCAATTGCTGGCTGAGTATGAGTGAACTAAATGAACTAAAACAATTACTTTGCTCACCCGCGACCTTACAATAGTTACGTTTATGCAAGAAATGTGCGTTCATGCAGTTCCTCCACCTCCACACTGTACGAACACACACAAATCACATAAACCCAACCATCACCACCACCAAGCTACACTGACGCGTTTCGAACTCAACCAGAGCTCATCTTCAGAGTTACCACAACCGTATGCTATGCTACCAAATGTTAAACTAACAAACCAAAACAAATGTTTTAACTTGTCACTGTAACTTCTCAAGTACCCACTTTATTTTTCTTATTCTCAAACTACCCCACAAAAATTAACTTTTATTGACATATTATAAAACTACCTTGAATTTTTTTTGTTTATTTATTTATAAGGCATATTTAATTAATTACTAACTGTTCAAATTCGACCCAAGCCGCAGTAAAGGAGAAGATACTAAATTTACCTGTTCATTAATAATAGACCCCATAGTGTTGTACCTAATTATTTCCATGCATTCCAGAGCATCCAGACGCAACCCCTTGCCGCAATAATGTAACACTTCATAAGAATCTGAATCTAACAATGAATGATTTGATTCCAACAAATGTTTTGCAAAATTCGATCTATCTGGATGCTCATTCCTATATGCCGAAACATGCTCTTTAAATCTAGTATTAAAACTTCGGCCTGTCTGTCCTACGTATATCCCATTGCAGTCATTACAAGTAAGCTTGTATACCCCCGATCTAGTTCCCTTATCTACCTGTTCTTTGTGGTTACATAGCCTAGCTAGAGTACAAAGAGTTGTTAGTCTTAAAGGCAACATTAATATTGTTTGATTTTAAAATGCCATAAATCTTATCAGACAACCCCCCAACGTAAGAGATGCTAGATCTATATTTGTTAGTAGACTGAGAAGGTAACGCAGCGTAAAGCATGCTATTTACTAACCGTGCCTGCTTCTTTTGAACTAAACTATCTACCATTGATTTTGTATAACCATTTGAGATCGCTATCTGATAAATAGTACTCAACTCTAAATCAAAATGTTCCTTAGAAAGAATATGAGTATTAAACGGACGAGCTTGCGAGTCCGTTTAACTAACGAAGACAGCAATTGCTATTCCAGCCGAGACTAATATAAAGCTTTTCTCAAAAATGGTGAAAGGAAAAAATAGAATAAACTTTTATTAACATAAATAGGTACAACGAATTGCAAATCACTTAAAATTAAATGTCACTAAACCCTTTCCCGCCTTTTTTCATTAAAAAAAACTGCAGGTATATTTTTCTACCGAAAACACCATAAGGGTTCCTAGTTGACTACGGAACACAAACAAGCTGTTTCAAACACAATAAAAAAGTCCGGAGTTCCAACAAAACAACTGATACCGGTCATTTGAGTTGGCTGTATACGAATAGTGCCAACTTAATAGCATGGCCGTTTTACTTTTTAAAAAGTTCGAGACTCGACAATAATGGAATTGGTATGTGACATTGTTTTCGAGTTTATTTATCGAGCCTGCAATGTTTTTAACTTTTTAATTTTTTATTGGCCATAAACTACGTAGTTCGCGTTCTGATATATAAAGAATAATGTCAACTTTTACGGATATTTTTGAGAAAAATAATTTAAATCAGACAACGTCCATATTTTGTTACATACATAATTCTTTTATCCTATGTTAGTAATTGATACAATAAAAAAAACACAGACTTGAAATAATAATGAGTAGGTATGTATAAATCAATTTATTACATTACAATATTATGTTGTACACACTTCCCTGCGAGCCCATGTGTACAACATTCCAATGTCTCGACATTGTGCAGGCCGGGTACTCCAACACCAGGCGCAGGAGGCTGTTGGAACTGTCCCTTCCCTTCCCATAGTATAACTACTGACCATAATCAAGCTAACACGTTAGTCAACAGGTATAACAAAATTACATTCAAAGAAAGAGATTTTTTTAATAATGGCTCTACTCAACAAGGATTACTGATTATTACAACTGACGTCAACAAAGTGTTTGAAAGCTGCCCTTAGTTTTAATTTTATTATTATTTCCCGTCGCAAATTTTTTTTTGGGGCTTTCAAGAAGTCTTTTCAACATCTCAAGAACTTAATTACTATGTTCAAATGACTTTTTTAGGATTCCGTAGTCAACTAGGAACCCTTATAGTTTCGCCATGTCTGTCCGTCTGTCTTTCTGTCTGTCCGTCCGCGGCTAAGCTCAGAGACTGTTAGTACTAGAAAGCTGTAATTTGGCATGAATATATATATCAGTCACGCCGACAATGTGATTAAATAAAAAAAACTAAAAAAAAAATTATTAGGTTACCTCCCATAGACGTAAAATGGGGGTGATTTTTTTTTCTCGACTTACCCTATTGTGTGGGGTATCGTTGGATAGTTCTTTTAAAACCATTGCGAGGTTGCTAACATGATTTTTCTATTCAGTTATTTGTTTGCGAAATATTCAACTTTAAAGTGAAAATTTTCATTAAAATCGACCGTCCCCCCCTCTAAAATGTAAAAACTGTTGGGTAGAAAAATTTGAAAAAATTCAGAATGGTAGTAAATATATCAAATTTACTAGGAAAATTATAGCGGCTAAGATTGCTTGGAAATTATTTGTAGTTTAAGAGTAAATAGTAGCCTAAGGTATAAAACATACCTAAACTTGGATGATTCCCGTACACATATGAAATCCTTCGAAAAATATTACTTGATTTTTTCGTAATGGCTACGGAACCCTACCTTGGGCGTGTCACCACGCTCTTGGCCGGTTTTATTTTTTCATACTTAAAGATGTTAAGTAACGACGGACGTTGGACATTGTTTATTTCAAAAATTATATCATTGTTTTTATTAATGTTAGAATCGCATGTCTATAGACTAAGCGTTTAGAATTTTTAAACGCGCTTATTCTGATTCGGTGAGGTTATCAGAATGAAAACTTTATTTCACTTTCTCTCTTCTAAATTTCATCCAAATCCATTCAGCTCTTAAGTGTAACAAAGATACTTACGGCACACTCGTTAACGATCGGTCGATTTGTATCTAAGATCAACTATTATGTCAATAACTAACAAAAAAATTAAATTTTTATAATAAATAACGAAGAAACGGAGCGCTTGCAAAAAAAGTCTACATAATTCACGACCAGTACAAAAATTTGACCTGAGGCAAGGTCGATTGGTTGGCTCTTATGCATACTTTTAATTCGTTCACCCAACTAAAGCGAGTTGCCCTTGCAAAGTATAAAACGTGAGGGTAACTATAATTTTAATCATTCACTGTTCAAACATCACAGAATAAACAACAAAATGTTCTCCAAAGTAAGCCCTAGATTACGCTGTTATGCATATCGCGAATTGTGTGTGTGTGTGAAGTATAAACATGAAAATCTTGAATGAAGGAATTGTGGTGCTCTATACAGAAGTGGAAGGCTTGCAGATCGAAGACGAATTTACAATTAGTGTACCCAGTAATGATATCACTATTATTTATACCTAAATCATATATTATTTTTAACAGATCGTAGCCCTGTGCGCCTTCGTGGCTGTGGCCCAGGCTGGTCTCCTGCCCGAGCCTCACTACTCCCACGCTGGCGCCGTCTCCTCCCAGAGCATCGTGCGTCACGACGAGCAGCCCCAGCACATTGCCAAGCTGGCCGTCGCTGCCCCCGTGGCCTACCATGCCGCCCCCGCTGCCGTATCCTACCATGCTGCTCCCGCTCCCGTGACTTACCACGCTGCCCCTGCCCCCATCGCCTACCACGCTGCCCCCGCCGTCGCCCACTACGCCGCCCCCATCGCTAAAGTTGCTGTTGCCCACGAAGAAATCGTAAGTTTTCTCCTTGAAGAATTTGAAAATTAATTTCTGAAAAATCTTCGTGGTCTCAATTGTTTTTGTTTTCATCACAGGCTCACCCTAAATACGAGTACTCTTACTCCGTTGCTGACAGTCACTCCGGCGACAACAAGTCCCAGCAGGAGAGCCGCGACGGTGATGTCGTGAAGGGCTCCTACTCCTTCCACGAGGCTGACGGCTCCATCAGGACTGTGGAGTACACCGCTGACGACCACAACGGCTTCAACGCAGTGGTGCACAACACTGCACCCACCCACGCACCCGTCGTTGTCAAGGCCGCACCCGTCGTGCTCAAGGCCCCCGTCTACTACCACCACTAAGCCTTTACTTAAACAATTATATAAGTTATTTATTTTAAATATACGAACACGTTGAACAGAAAAAGCTGAATTTTCTTTTAATCCTAGGTTGAGTAGAAAACTTCAAATAGTAATAGTATACATACGAAGCCAAATATAAAAATCACGTGTCACGGTGTTTGTTATCGAACTCCTCCTTAACGGCTTAACCGATTTTTTTTATGAGATTTTTTGACCATATTTGGTAGCTCTGAGAATAGGTCGCAGGCTATTTTTAGTATACCTACCCCTATTCTTCGCAGACGGAGTCGCGGGCAGCAGCTAGTAAAAACATATAGGTAAGATATTACTGAAATATTTTCTCAAAAATTATGACGTGGGATCTAACAAATGAAAAATAAAACATTTTCCAACTTACTCGTACTTATTAGTCCTTCAAGTAAGTTTAGTATTCGAATTCCATTAACCAGAGTTTAAACCTGCAAGAAAAAACGTCCAAGTTGCATTACATTAAAGCGCTCGATTAACGACTTCAGTCTTGTTTGCCTTACTGCCTCGCAATGTAATGCAATTTGGACTTTTTTCTTGCAGGTCTAAACTCGGCTTTATATCACTGTCACTCGCACACAAATCATTTGCTCGTGACAATCTTTTCAACTTTCATCAAACAAAAAGTCAACACAAGTTAATAGGAAGAAGATTCAATCCAAGACTAATAGATTCCATAATCACCAGAGCAACTACCCTCAGCTTTCCCTTAATACCGCCCTTAGTCCAGATAAACAAGTAATTGTACAAAGTACGATATTAACTGCATACCTACGATATTAGTTCAGGTAGATAAACAAATGCAATAGCAATGGAAACCAAGAGGATTATACTATAAATTTAGTCACTTTACGAAATTTAAACAAACTCCATATTAGGCGACTAAACTAAAGAGTACCTACGTCGAAAATGTGACAGTCAAAGTCAATTACAAATATTGCATTTGGCTGGTTAACCCGACGCCATAACTTTTGGTCGTGTTGTTAGCTGATGTTTGTTTACATTTAGTAAAGTACCTAAATCTTTATAATAATAATTAGTACATTATTGTCGTGGCCTGGACGGCAATTGCTGGCTGAGTATGAGTATTAAACGGACGAGCTTGCGAGTCCGTTTAACTAATACGAAGCCAGCAATTGCTATTCCAGCCGAGACTAATATAAAGCTTTTCTCAAAAATGGTGAAAGGAAAAAAATAGAATAAACTTTTATTAACTTAAATAGGTACAACGAATTGCAAATCACTTAAAATTAAATGTCACTAAACCCTTTCCCGCCTTTTTTCATTAAAAAAAACTGCAGGTATATTTTTCTACCGAAAACACCATAAGGGTTCCTAGTTGACTACGGAACACAAACACGCTGTTTCAAACACAATAAAAAAGTCCGGAGTTCCAACAAAACAACTGATACCGGTCATTTGAGTTGGCTGTATACGAATAGTGCCAACTTAATAGCATGGCCGTTTTACTTTTTAAAAAGTTCGAGACTCGACAATAATGGAATTGGTATGTGACATTGTTTTCGAGTTTATTTATCGAGCCTGCAATGTTTTTAACTTTTTAATTTTTTATTGACCATAAACTACGTAGTTCGCGTTCTGATATATAAAGAATAATGTCAACTTTTACGGATATTTTTGAGAAAAATAATTTAAATCAGACAACGTCCATATTTTGTTACATACATAATTCTTTTATCCTATGTTAGTAATTGATACAATAAAAAAAACACAGACTTGAAATAATAATAAGTAGGTATGTATAAATCAATTTATTACATTACAATATTATGTTGTACACACTTCCCTGCGAGCCCATGTGTACAACATTCCAATGTCTCGACATTGTGCAGGCCGGGTACTCCAACACCAGGCGCAGGAGGCTGTTGGAACTGTCCCTTCCCTTCCCATAGTATAACTACTGACCATAATCAAGCTAACACGTTAGTCAACAGGTATAACAAAATTACATTCAAAGAAAGAGATTTTTTTAATAACGGCTCTACTCAACAAGGATTACTGATTATTACAACTGACGTCAACAAAGTGTTTGAAAGCTGCCCTTAGTTTTAATTTTATTATTATTTCCCGTCGCAAATTTTTTTTTGGGGCTTTCAAGAAGTCTTTTCAACATCTCAAGAACTTAATTACTATGTTCAAATGACTTTTTTAGGATTCCGTAGTCAACTAGGAACCCTTATAGTTTCGCCATGTCTGTCCGTCTGTCTTTCTGTCTGTCCGTCCGCGGCTAAGCTCAGAGACTGTTAGTACTAGAAAGCTGTAATTTGGCATGAATATATATATCAGTCACGCCGACAATGTATTTAAATAAAAAAAACTAAAAAAAAAATTATTAGGTTACCTCCCATAGACGTAAAATGGGGGTGATTTTTTTTTCTCGACTTACCCTATTGTGTGGGGTATCGTTGGATAGTTCTTTTAAAACCATTGCGAGGTTGCTAACATGATTTTTCTATTCAGTTATTTGTTTGCGAAATATTCAACTTTAAAGTGAAAATTTTCATTAAAATCGACCGTCCCCCCCTCTAAAATGTAAAAACTGTTGGGTAGAAAAATTTGAAAAAATTCAGAATGGTAGTAAATATATCAAATTTACTAGGAAAATTATAGCGGCTAAGATTGCTTGGAAATTATTTGTAGTTTAAGAGTAAATAGTAGCCTAAGGTATAAAACATACCTAAACTTGGATGATTCCCGTACACATACGAAATCCTTAGAAAAATATTACTTGATTTTTTCGTAATGGCTACGGAACCCTACCTTGGGCGTGTCACCACGCTCTTGGCCGGTTTTATTTTTTCATACTTAAAGATGTTAAGAAACGACGGACGTTGGACATTGTTTATTTCAAAAATTATATCATTGTTTTTATTAATGTTAGAATCGCATGTCTATAGACTAAGCGTTTATAATTTTTAAACGCGCTTATTCTGATTCGGTGAGGTTATCAGAATGAAAACTTTATTTCACTTTCTCTCTTCTAAATTTCATCCAAATCCATTCAGCTCTTAAGTGTAACAAAGATACTTACGGCACACTCGTTAACGATCGGTCGATTTGTATCTAAGATCAACTATTATGTCAATAACTAACAAAAAAATTAAATTTTTATAATAAATAACGAAGAAACGGAGCGCTTGCAAAAAAAGTCTACATAATTCACGACCAGTACAAAAATTTGACCTGAGGCAAGGTCGATTGGTTGGCTCTTATGCATACTTTTAATTCGTTCACCCAACTAAAGCGAGTTGCCCTTGCAAAGTATAAAACGTGAGGGTAACTATAATTTTAATCATTCACTGTTCAAACATCACAGAATAAACAACAAAATGTTCTCCAAAGTAAGCCCTAGATTACGCTGTTATGCATATCGCGAATTGTGTGTGTGTGTAAAGTATAAACATGAAAATCTTGAATGAAGGAATTGTGGTGCTCTATACAGAAGTGGAAGGCTTGCAGATCGAAGACGAATTTACAATTAGTGTACCCAGTAATGATAACACTATTATTTATACCTAAATCATATATTATTTTTAACAGATCGTAGCCCTGTGCGCCTTCGTGGCTGTGGCCCAGGCTGGTCTCCTGCCCGAGCCTCACTACTCCCACGCTGGCGCCGTCTCCTCCCAGAGCATCGTGCGTCACGACGAGCAGCCCCAGCACATTGCCAAGCTGGCCGTCGCTGCCCCCGTGGCCTACCATGCCGCCCCCGCTGCCGTATCCTACCATGCTGCTCCCGCTCCCGTGACTTACCACGCTGCCCCTGCCCCCATCGCCTACCACGCTGCCCCCGCCGTCGCCCACTACGCCGCCCCCATCGCTAAAGTTGCTGTTGCCCACGAAGAAATCGTAAGTTTTCTCCTTGAAGAATTTGAAAATTAATTTCTGAAAAATCTTCGTGGTCTCAATTGTTTTTGTTTTCATCACAGGCTCACCCTAAATACGAGTACTCTTACTCCGTTGCTGACAGTCACTCCGGCGACAACAAGTCCCAGCAGGAGAGCCGCGACGGTGATGTCGTGAAGGGCTCCTACTCCTTCCACGAGGCTGACGGCTCCATCAGGACTGTGGAGTACACCGCTGACGACCACAACGGCTTCAACGCAGTGGTGCACAACACTGCACCCACCCACGCACCCGTCGTTGTCAAGGCCGCACCCGTCGTGCTCAAGGCCCCCGTCTACTACCACCACTAAGCCTTTACTTAAACAATTATATAAGTTATTTATTTTAAATATACGAACACGTTGAACAGAAAAAGCTGAATTTTCTTTTAATCCTAGGTTGAGTAGAAAACTTCAAATAGTAATAGTATACATACGAAGCCAAATATAAAAATCACGTGTCACGGTGTTTGTTATCGAACTCCTCCTTAACGGCTTAACCGATTTTTTTTATGAGATTTTTTGACCATATTTGGTAGCTCTGAGAATAGGTCGCAGGCTATTTTTAGTATACCTACCCCTATTCTTCGCAGACGGAGTCGCGGGCAGCAGCTAGTAAAAACATATAGGTAAGATATTACTGAAATATTTTCTCAAAAATTATGACGTGGGATCTAACAAATGAAAAATAAAACATTTTCCAACTTACTCCTACTTATTAGTCCTTCAAGTAAGTTTAGTATTCGAATTCCATTAACCAGAGTTTAAACCTGCAAGAAAAAACGTCCAAGTTGCATTACATTAAAGCGCTCGATTAACGACTTCAGTCTTGTTTGCCTTACTGCCTCGCAATGTAATGCAATTTGGACTTTTTTCTTGAAGGTCTAAACTCGGCTTTATATCACTGTCACTCGCACACAAATCATTTGCTCGTGACAATCTTTTCAACTTTCATCAAACAAAAAGTCAACACAAGTTAATAGGAAGAAGATTCAATCCAAGACTAATAGATTCCATAATCACCAGAGCAACTACCCTCAGCTTTCCCTTAATACCGCCCTTAGTCCAGATAAATAAGTAATTGTACAAAGTACGATATTAACTGCATACCTACGATATTAGTTCAGGTAGATAAACAAATGCAATAGCAATGGAAACCAAGAGGATTATACTATAAATTTAGTCACTTTACGAAATTTAAACAAACTCCATATTAGGCGACTAAACTAAAGAGTACCTACGTCGAAAATGTGACAGTCAAAGTCAATTACAAATATTGCATTTGGCTGGTTAACCCGACGCCATAACTTTTGGTCGTGTTGTTAGCTGATGTTTGTTTACATTTAGTAAAGTACCTAAATCTTTATAATAATAATTAGTACATTATTGTCGTGGCCTGGGCGGCAATTGCTGGCTGAGTATGAGTATTAAACGGACGAGCTTGCGAGTCCGTTTAACTAATACGAAGCCAGCAATTGCTATTCCAGCCGAGACTAATATAAAGCTTTTCTCAAAAAGGGTTAAAGGAAAAAAATAGAATAAACTTTTATTAACTTAAATAGGTACAACGAATTGCAAATCACTTAAAATTAAATGTCACTAAACCCTTTCCCGCCTTTTTTCATTAAAAAAAACTGCAGGTATATTTTTCTACCGAAAACACCATAAGGGTTCCTAGTTGACTACGGAACACAAACACGCTGTTTCAAACACAATAAAAAAGTCCGGAGTTCCAACAAAACAACTGATACCGGTCATTTGAGTTGGCTGTATACGAATAGTGCCAACTTAATAGCATGGCCGTTTTACTTTTTAAAAAGTTCGAGACTCGACAATAATGGAATTGGTATGTGACATTGTTTTCGAGTTTATTTATCGAGCCTGCAATGTTTTTAACTTTTTAATTTTTTATTGACCATAAACTACGTAGTTCGCGTTCTGATATATAAAGAATAATGTCAACTTTTACGGATATTTTTGAGAAAAATAATTTAAATCAGACAACGTCCATATTTTGTTACATACATAATTCTTTTATCCTATGTTAGTAATTGATACAATAAAAAAAACACAGACTTGAAATAATAATAAGTAGGTATGTATAAATCAATTTATTACATTACAATATTATGTTGTACACACTTCCCTGCGAGCCCATGTGTACAACATTCCAATGTCTCGACATTGTGCAGGCCGGGTACTCCAACACCAGGCGCAGGAGGCTGTTGGAACTGTCCCTTCCCTTCCCATAGTATAACTACTGACCATAATCAAGCTAACACGTTAGTCAACAGGTATAACAAAATTACATTCAAAGAAAGAGATTTTTTTAATAACGGCTCTACTCAACAAGGATTACTGATTATTACAACTGACGTCAACAAAGTGTTTGAAAGCTGCCCTTAGTTTTAATTTTATTATTATTTCCCGTCGCAAATTTTTTTTTTGGGGCTTTCAAGAAGTCTTTTCAACATCTCAAGAACTTAATTACTATGTTCAAATGACTTTTTAGGATTCCGTAGTCAACTAGGAACCCTTATAGTTTCGCCATGTCTGTCCGTCTGTCTTTCTGTCTGTCCGTCCGCGGCTAAGCTCAGAGACTGTTAGTACTAGAAAACTGTAATTTGGCATGAATATATATATCAGTCACGCCGACAAAGTGATTAAATAAAAAAAACTAAAAAAAAAATTATTAGGGTACCTCCCATAGACGTAAAATGAGGGTGATTTTTTTTTCTCGACTAACCCTATTGTGTGGGGTATCGTTGGATAGTTCTTTTAAAACCATTGCGAGGTTGCTAACATGATTTTTCTATTCAGTTATTTGTTTGCGAAATATTCAACTTTAAAGTGAAAATTTTCATTAAAATCGACCGTCCCCCTCTCTAAAATGTAAAAACTGTTGGGTAGAAAAATTTGAAAAAATTCAGAATGGTAGTAAATATATCAAATTTACTAGGAAAATTATAGCGGCTAAGATTGCTTGGAAATTATTTGTAGTTTAAGAGTAAATAGTAGCCTAAGGTATAAAACATACCTAAACTTGGATGATTCCCGTACACATATGAAATCCTTCGAAAAATATTACTTGATTTTTTCGTAATGGCTACGGAACCCTACCTTGGGCGTGTCACCACGCTCTTGGCCGGTTTTATTTTTTCATACTTAAAGATGTTAAGTAACGACGGACGTTGGACATTGTTTATTTCAAAAATTATATCATTGTTTTTATTAATGTTAGAATCGCATGTCTATAGACTAAGCGTTTAGAATTTTTAAACGCGCTTATTCTGATTCGGTGAGGTTATCAGAATGAAAACTTTAGTTCACTTTCTCTCTTCTAAATTTCATCCAAATCCATTCAGCTCTTAAGTGTAACAAAGATACTTACGGCACACTCGTTAACGATCGGTCGATTTGTATCTAAGATCAACTATTATGTCAATAACTAACAAAAAAATTAAATTTTTATAATAAATAACGAAGAAACGGAGCGCTTGCAAAAAAAGTCTACATAATTCACGACCAGTACAAAAATTTGACCTGAGGCAAGGTCGATTGGTTGGCTCTTATGCATACTTTTAATTCGTTCACCCAACTAAAGCGAGTTGCCCTTGCAAAGTATAAAACGTGAGGGTAACTATAATTTTAATCATTCACTGTTCAAACATCACAGAATAAACAACAAAATGTTCTCCAAAGTAAGCCCTAGATTACGCTGTTATGCATATCGCGAATTGTGTGTGTGTGTGAAGTATAAACATGAAAATCTTGAATGAAGGAATTGTGGTGCTCTATACAGAAGTGGAAGGCTTGCAGATCGAAGACGAATTTACAATTAGTGTACCCAGTAATGATATCACTATTATTTATACCTAAATCATATATTATTTTTAACAGATCGTAGCCCTGTGCGCCTTCGTGGCTGTGGCCCAGGCTGGTCTCCTGCCCGAGCCTCACTACTCCCACGCTGGCGCCGTCTCCTCCCAGAGCATCGTGCGTCACGACGAGCAGCCCCAGCACATTGCCAAGCTGGCCGTCGCTGCCCCCGTGGCCTACCATGCCGCCCCCGCTGCCGTATCCTACCATGCTGCTCCCGCTCCCGTGACTTACCACGCTGCCCCTGCCCCCATCGCCTACCACGCTGCCCCCGCCGTCGCCCACTACGCCGCCCCCATCGCTAAAGTTGCTGTTGCCCACGAAGAAATCGTAAGTTTTCTCCTTGAAGAATTTGAAAATTAATTTCTGAAAAATCTTCGTGGTCTCAATTGTTTTTGTTTTCATCACAGGCTCACCCTAAATACGAGTACTCTTACTCCGTTGCTGACAGTCACTCCGGCGACAACAAGTCCCAGCAGGAGAGCCGCGACGGTGATGTCGTGAAGGGCTCCTACTCCTTCCACGAGGCTGACGGCTCCATCAGGACTGTGGAGTACACCGCTGACGACCACAACGGCTTCAACGCAGTGGTGCACAACACTGCACCCACCCACGCACCCGTCGTTGTCAAGGCCGCACCCGTCGTGCTCAAGGCCCCCGTCTACTACCACCACTAAGCCTTTACTTAAACAATTGTATAAGTTATTTATTTTAAATATACGAACACGTTGAACAGAAAAAGCTGAATTTTCTTTTAATCCTAGGTTGAGTAGAAAACTTCAAATAGTAATAGTATACATACGAAGCCAAATATAAAAATCACGTGTCACGGTGTTTTTTATCGAACTCCTCCTTAACGGCTTAACCGATTTTTTTTATGAGATTTTTTGACCATATTTGGTAGCTCTGAGAATAGGTCGCAGGCTATTTTTAGTATACCTACCCCTATTCTTCGCAGACGGAGTCGCGGGCAGCGGCTAGTAAAAACATATAGGTAAGATATTACTGCAATATTTTCACAAAAATTATGACGTGGGATCTAACAAATGAAAAATAAAACATTTTCCAACTTACTCCTACTTATTAGTCCTTCAAGTAAGTTTAGTATTCGAATTCCATTAACCAGAGTTTAAACCTGCAAGAAAAAACGTCCAAGTTGCATTACATTAAAGCGCTCGATTAACGACTTCAGTCTTGTTTGCCTTACTGCCTCGCAATGTAATGCAATTTGGACTTTTTTCTTGCAGGTCTAAACTCGGCTTTATATCACTGTCACTCGCACACAAATCATTTGCTCGTGACAATCTTTTCAACTTTCATCAAACAAAAAGTCAACACAAGTTAATAGGAAGAAGATTCAATCCAAGACTAATAGATTCCATAATCACCAGAGCAACTAACCCTCAGCTTTCACTTAATACCGCCCTTGGTCCAGATAAACAAGTAAATTGTACAAAGTGCGATATTAACTGCATACCTACGATATTAGTTCAGGTAGATAAACAAATGCAATAGCAATGGAAACCAAGAGGATTATACTATAAATTTAGTCACTTTACGAAATTTAAACAAACGCCATATTAGGCGACTAAACTAAAGAGTACCTACGTCGAAAATGTGACAATCAAAGTCAATTACAAATATTGCATTTGGCTGGTTAACCCGACGCCGTAACTTTTGGTCGTGTTGTTAGCTGATGTTTTTTACATTTAGGGGCTGTTTCACCACTTTTTTATAAGTTCGGATTAGCTTAATCATAACCTTATTTGACAGATGAACTTAAAATTTCTGTTTCACCAGTCTTGATTAGCGCTAAGTGACGGACAAACTGTTTTTTAATTTGACCATCAGATCAGGTGGCATTTAGCATTTTTATCCGTCACATAACTTTTTAATTAGTCAGTTAATTATTTTGTGGTCATGGTTGGAGAGCCCTTCAGCCGGTTTCAGAAAAATAAATCAAAGTATTTTTTATTTTTTAAAGAAATCATGCTAAATTGCAAACGAGGATTCAAATATCAAGATTTGAATAAAAAAATATAGGTACGCTTTTAGTATGTAAAAATAAATCCAAAATTTCGTGATATTTTTTAATTACAGATTTTTTTTCAGTGGCATAATCGTTTGTTCTACGTGAACTTGTACATCGCCATTAAAAAAAAAGTTAATCTGTCAAATGGTTTGGCGCCACTTTTCGATTCGTTTTACGTGATTTTATTTTTTTTTGTTATTGTTAACAAAGTATTGTAAATAAATACCGTTTTTGGATTAATTATAATGTTACACATTTGTTTATGCAAAAAAATAGATGTATTTAAAAATTACATAGTTTACGATTTCTTTTGCTTTAACAATGAGCGACTCTTTGAACGAAAGTTTGCGAACAGGAACGCGTGATCGTGAAATGTGACGTTGCCATTCCCCCTCTATGTTAAGCCGACGATTAGTTAAGTGGTACTTAGTTTGCACAGGACCGGAGTGGTGAAACTGAAAAAAAACTAGCCGACAGATTTGTCCAGTACTTAGTTTATTCATTGGTTACGTGACCAGTAGTTTGACAATAAGGTGGTGAAACACCCCCTTAGTAAAGTACCTAAATCTTTATAATAATAATTAGTACATTATTGTCGTGACCTGGACGGCAATTGCTGGCTGAGTATGAGTATTAAACGGACGAGCTTGCGAGTCCGTTTAACTAATACGAAGCCAGCAATTGCTATTCCAGCCGAGACTAATATAAAGCTTTTCTCAAAAATGGTGAAAGGAAAAAAATAGAATAAACTTTTATTAACTTAAATAGGTACAACGAATTGCAAATCACTTAAAATTAAATGTCACTAAACCCTTTCCCGCCTTTTTTCATTAAAAAAAACTGCAGGTATATTTTTCTACCGAAAACACCATAAGGGTTCCTAGTTGACTACGGAACACTAACAAGCTGTTTCAAACACAATAAAAAAGTCCAGAGTTCCAACAAAACAACTGATACCGGTCATTTGAGTTGGCTGTATACGAATAGTGCCAACTTAATAGGATGGCCGTTTTACTTTTTAAAAAGTTCGAGACTCGACAATAATGGAATTTGTATGTGACATTGTTGTCGAGTTTATTTATCGAGCCTGAAATGTTTTTAACTTTTTAATTTTTTACTGACCATAAACTATGCAGTTCGCGTTCTGATATGTAAAGAATAATGTCAACTTTAACGGATATTTTTGAGAAAAATAATTTAATTCAGACAACGCCCATATTTTGTTACAAACATAAATTCTTATATCCTATGTTAGTAATTGATACAAAAAAAAACACAGTCTTGAAATAATAATGAGTAGGTATGTAACAAACAATTTATTACATTAGAATTTTATGTTGTACACACTTCCCATAGTATAACTACTGACCATAATCAAGCTAACACGTTAGTCAACAGGTATAACAAAATTACATTCAAAGAAAGAGATTTTTTTAATAATGGCTCTACTCAACAAAGATTACTGATTATTACAACTGACGTCAACAAAGTGTTTAAAAGCTTCCCATAATTTTATTTTTATTATTATTTGTTGTTGCAAATTTTTAATGGGGCTTTCAAGAAGTCTTTTCAACATCTTAAGGACTTAATTACTATGTTCAAGTAACGACGGACGTTGGACATTGTTTATTTGAAAAATTATATATCATTGTTTTTAATAATGTTATAATCGCATGTCTCGAGACTAAGCGCTTAGAATTTTTAAACGCGCTTATTCTGATTCGGTTAGGTTATCAGAATGAAAACTGTATTTCACATTCTCTCTTCTACATTTCATCCAAATCCATTCAGCTCTTAAGTGTAACAAAGATACTTACGGCACACTCGTTAACGATCGGTCGATTTGTATATAAGATCAACTATTATGTTAATACATAACAAAGAAAATAAACTATTAAAATAAATAACGAAGTAACGGAGCGCTTGCAAAAAAAGTCTACAATATAATTCACGACCAGTACAAAAGTTTGACCCGAGGCAAGGTCGTTTGGTTGGCTCTTATGCATACTTTTAATTCGTTCACCGAACTCAAACGAGTTGCACTTGCAAAGTATAAAACGTGAGGGTAACTATAATTTTAATCATTAACTGTTCATACCTCACAGAATAAACAACAAAATGTTCTCCAAAGTAAGCCCTAGCTTTACGCTGTTATGCATGTCGTGAATTGTGTGTGTGTGAAGTATATACATGAAAATCTTGAATGAAGGAAGTGTGGTGCTCTAAACAGAAGTGGAAGGTTTACAGATCGAAGACGAATTTACAATTAGTGTACCCAGTAATGATATCACAATTATTTATACCTTAATCATATATTATTTTTAACAGATCGTAGCCCTGTGCGCCTTCGCGGCTGTGGCCCAGGCTGGTCTCCTGCCCGAGCCTCACTACTCCCACGCCGGCGCCGTCTCCTCCCAGAGCATCGTGCGTCACGACGAGCAGCCCCAGCACATTGCCAAGCTGGCCGTCGCTGCCCCCGTGGCCTACCACGCCGCCCCCGCCCCCGTGTCCTACCACGCCGCCCCCGCCGCCGTATCCTACCACGCTGCCCCCGCTCCCGTGACTTACCACGCTGCGCCTGCCCCCATCGCCTACCACGCTGCTCCCGCCGTCGCCCACTACGCCGCCCCCATCGCTAAAGTTGCTGTTGCCCACGAAGAAATCGTAAGTTTTCCCCTTGAAGAAATTGAAAATTAATTTCTGAAAATCTTCGTGGTCTCAAATGTTTTTGTTTTCATCACAGGCTCACCCCAAATACGAGTACTCTTACTCCGTTGCTGACGGTCACTCCGGCGACAACAAGTCCCAGCAGGAGAGCCGCGACGGAGATGTCGTGAAGGGCTCCTACTCCTTCCACGAGGCTGATGGCTCCATCAGGACCGTGGAATACACCGCCGACGACCACAATGGCTTCAACGCAGTGGTGCACAACACTGCGCCCACGCAAGCGCCTGTCGTCGTCAAGACCGCACCTGTCGTGCTCAAGGCCCCTGTCTACTACCACCACTAAACCCTTGACTGAAAAATTACATAAGCTATATTTATTTTAAATATACGAACACGTTGAACAGAAAAAAAAACTGAATTTCCTTTTAATCTAGACTGAGTAGAAAACTTCATTTAGTAGTAATTAGTATTTTAAGTACCAAAACAATCATGATTATTATTAGCCGGAACAAATCCACTGTAAAAAAATCAATGCCTCCTCTTACATATCGATGGCCTTTTTGTATCACTGAATGACCACTATGACCAGTGACATTGCTCTTTTATCCTTTGGCAGTGAAAGAAGTCCTCCAAGCCGAAGATATGTAAATACATGTCATGTCTTGAGAACTTCGACTGCACATATTTATAGCCATGATGGAGCAGCAGATGTTGCGTCCCTGATGCTTCCCAATCTATTTAATGGATAAAAATAATTTTATATCAAATTTAATATTTAATATTTAAATTTTATATATTTCACTATCTGTTGTCATATGTCGTCACATATGACCTGTCGATCGAGACAAAATATCGAGAAAAAACCGGCCAAGTGCGAGTCGGACTCGTGCACCGAGGGTTCCGTACAAAATGATATGTATCTATGAACATCCAGTCTTAGCAGACCCCTGCTCCAAAGCAAAAGGTGCGCAGTTATCTGTGCTATAAGATCTTGCTTCGTACCAAATTTCAAGATTCTGAGTTCACGGGAAGTACCCTGTAGGTTTTGATTCCCTTGCGAGTGTCGACAATTTGCGGAAAATTGCGGCATAAAAGGCTATATCTTTTGATTGCGTTAAAAATTAATGCTTTTCGCAATTTTTCCTTTATCTGTGCTATAATACGTAACGTTGCTTCGTACAAATTTCAAGATTCTGAGTTCACGGGAAGTACCATGTAGGTTTTGATTCCCTTGCGAGTTTCGAAAATTTGCGGAAATTTGCGGCATAAACGGATGTATCTTTTGATTGCGTTGGCTTAGAAGTTTGATTTTTTTACAGCTCCAAGGGACCGTAGACCTGAGTATTTGATATAAATTTCAGTTTGATACCTCCACGCGTTCCTGAGAAAAAGGATCTTGACAGACAGACGGACGGACGGACAACAAAGTGATCCTATAAGGGTTCCGTTTTTTCCTTTTGAGGTACGGAACCCTAAAAATCTTGCAGTTACTGCTAATAATTATGATAATTACCCTACAGTGTGGCAAATTTTATTTATAAAAGTATTAAGATTAAAATGCATTGATCGGGGGATATTTATGCTAGATATCAATTCGGTAGCAAAGATAGTGTAGCAACTTTGACTTCCTTTATTAAAACATTCAATTTTGACCATTCGTCAAAAGCTATTAAAGTTTTGACAATTCGAGACATAGGTGCCCATTGACCTACCGTCACATCGCTTTACGCAGGCATGATAGTTTTACGGTAAAATCATGTATACGATAATTACCACCACTTGATTCGAGAAATCTGTACCTAAAACAGAACCGTGAAAATCTGACTGACTGACAGATAACGCACAGAGCGTAAATCATTGTTCTTAGACACATGAAATTTTGCACACATATTCCTCGAGAAACATAGAGGTGCACTAAGCAGGGATTTAAAGAAATTCTACCAGTTATTCCGATCTATTACTCTAAATAATTAAATTAAATTCTGGGAAACGCATGTCCGAGAATTCTCCCTGTGCTAGGTTAAAAAAAGAAATTCATTTAGATCCTTATTCTGCTTTTTCACCCTAGGTCGCGGCAGTCGCGGAATGAAAAGGTTGGTCACTTTTCGAAGGATTACCTTCATGTGTGCCCCATATCAAGTTTATTTGGAAAAACTCTAGTCAACTTTCTGCACCTACATCATCAAGGTGATAAATTGAAACTGAATCTTAATAAACATTCGTATTAGTCACCCTTGCTTAGGGTAAATTCTCGAACATACCGTCGTATCCTACGATAAGAGCCACAATTACAAAATGCTTACTTTTCAGGAGAAACGTTTTTGTGTTTCTTTTAAAAGATAACTAACAAATTGATAATTTTTTAATTAAATAATGTGTATGTTCTAGGGTTCTGCTAAAAAAAATTATGTTTTTAATGGTATATTATGTATTGATTTTGTCCTTTAAATCCTTTTTCGTCGGACTAAATGAGTTTTAAGGGGCCATAAGCTACATTGTGCCCTTTATCGTCGAAAAATACGGGGCCACAACTACCTTTAGGACCAAATTGTAGTTGTTAAAATATTTGAGTGTCAACAATTTTTTATTTTTAAAATAAAGTCATCATCATTCCAGCCTATATACGTCCCACTGCAGGGCACAGGCCTCCTCTCAGAATGAGAGGGCTAAAATAAAGTACATATTTTTAATTTAAAAAAAGTATATTTCTCGTAATGCAGAAAGAAGTGGCAAATAACAAGAATATTTGTTTATTTATTAAGATTTTTTAAATCATAAAGCGTAGGTACCCACAGTAATTTTCTAACATAAAACAAGTCTCTTTTAGGGAAACAAGTGAAACTGAAAACTTCTTAATTTTTCATAAAATAAAAAATAAATAGAATTGCACATATTATTAAATGTTTGCGTTTTCATCACAGGCTCTATTTTTTCAGTGAAAACATGTTACACCTTGTTTATTTCTATTGACAAAATGTAATACACTTTTATTAAAAAATTGCGACTGTGATAAAAACGCAAAGATTTGATATGTGCCATAAATTGTTTTCAACTTTTTAGTTCTTTTTATTAACATGTACCTAATAAAAGCTTGTTTTTAAAAAACATTTTTTCTTTTTTTAATATATTTTTAACTTTTTAGAGTTTATTTAGGACCAACATACCCTCCAAGATGAATTAAACGAGCCTAAACTCGATGGAGTTGCGTTTTTTAATTATGGAGTGCCTATTGTCACCTTTCAGCTCCATCATCAGACCCTGGTTACCATCTAGGATCAAAATACTCGTCTAAACGAATCTAAAGAGCCCAAACTCAACGAGATTAAATTCTAAAAATCGATATTAAATCTTCCAGCTCCATCATCAATCAACACCATGTTTTGTAACTACAATTCATGTTTCTTCTTTATATCTTATTTATTTATGTTTAATAACATATAGGTAATTTTGACCCTACTCCACGTGACCTTTTCACCATTATCATTCTTTGTCCAATTTTGCCATTCAGTAGAGTACGAAAATGTAATATTTTTCAATAATGTACTGATAGAAGCTAAAGATAATACGATTTCGGTTTTGACTAGAACTTAAAAATTTTTGCACCTTCATCGACCTTTGTCTTTATAAATAATTGTAGCCCACTACGTATTTCATTAGGTTATCTACTTCAGTTGGACCACATGTAACAGTATCCAACCTTTTTGGCCAGTTCATACACCGTAAAGACGTCTACGTTCCTCTTATAGTATAAGAGAATAATATTCGTGCCTATTGACAGACTGACAACAAATTAGAAGGTAAATAGACATAATAATACCAAAATCACATTTTTTTTTCAATATGTATTGCAATACAGGATAGAATTTTGTAATCCCACCTCCAGGGAAAGTCTTATAAATATTTAAAATAAGAAAATTTACTCAAAGGAAACATTCCTTTATTTTTGAATAGAAAGAAAACTGCATTCAAAGGTATTCGGAAATTCGGTTGCCGCACCCGGGAATAGAATCGGCTAAAATCTGATTAAAATAGCACCCGGTTCGGTTCCCGGGTGAGGCAAGCGAATTTTCAAAATCATTTGAATGCAGTTTTCTTTCTTTTCAAAAATAAAGGAATGTTTTCTTTGAGTAAATTTTCCTATTTTCAGTATTTAGAGTACTTACCCTGGAGATGGCATTACACAATTCCATCATGTATATGGCGAAAAAGGCCACAAGTACCATAAGAACCCAAAAAGGAGACATGCAAAATCACACGTTCAAAATAATTATTGTTATCAAAAAACAATTATGTTCATTCCATGGAGCCGCATTGTTAATAAGCCTACCAAATAAATCTTTTAAAAGTGAATATTTAAGCAATAATTCAATGGACACTACCGCAATTGTGGCCACACATTCGCTATAGAAATAAAATTGAGCTATTCCGCGGAAAAAGGCCGCAGTCGCCGTTCGGGCTTTATTCTCGGCAATACTAACCAGTTCATTCAATTGTGTAAATTTCTTCATTAAACTATGTAAATATATAAATAAGTAAATTTAAAAATATATAATAAAAAAGTAAACCTTAAAGAAGTAATAAATAGGATCTGAATAATGGAAAAACTTTATAAATAAATTTAACTTAATTTACTTGGTGTTCTTCTCTTTCGTTCAGCGTCGTCTTTTGCAACTATTTTCACTAATCTATGTCTTCGACGATTCATTTTGTTGTTTCTTTAACAATTAACGAAAACAAAGATGATCTTACAAATTAAATAACCATTACGAATCCATGCGACTCTTTCGCCGCTGTCCGCCGAATACAGTAGAAACGGCGCTTGCGCCCCCTCCTCGCGCCCGCGTCGATCCTTTTTGCACGGCGAATAAGGACAGCAGCATACTTGTGGCTTTACTCCACGTTAGAAGTGAGACATACGTAATTGTGGCTTATTAAAAATATTTTTTTACTATTTAATAAAAAAATATTAAAAATATTATTTAAAGCTATTAACATGTATCTTGACGTTGACGATTTCAATTTTACAATAAAAACTAAAAGCCCCTATGGTGATAGTGGCTCTTATCGTAGGATACGACGATACTTTTCCCAGAATTTACCCTAGGGTGAAATCTTTGGAGTAACAAATCGGAATGAAAAAACTCTACGCGGGATAGGGAGCTAGTTTGTTTTCAACATTTATATGGGGGCAAAGTCTCAGGCCTAAAATAGTAAAGTATAATAATTACAGTTACTGAAAGAAGATCAGTGACAATAAGGACAGTTTTGGTGCTTGAAATGGATACATAGCCAATTGAAGCTCGGTAGTTAGATTAAGATAAAATAAAGGAATCATTCAGTTCAACGTGTTTGTATGTATATTTAAAATAAATAACTTATGCAACTCCAAAATAAAGGCTTAGTGGTGGTAGTAGACGGGAGCCTTGAGCACGACGGGCGCGGCCTTGACGACGACGGGGGCGTGAGTGGGCGCAGTGTTGTGCACCACCGCGTTGAAGCCGTTGTGGTCGTCGGCGGTGTACTCCACGGTCCTGATGGAGCCGTCAGCCTCGTGGAAAGAGTAGGTGCCCTTCACGACATCACCGTCGCGGCTCTCCTGCTGAGACTTGTTGTCGCCGGAGTGATCGTCAGCAACGGAATAAGAGTACTCGTATTTGGGGTATGCCTGCAAAATGGAATTCGTTAGTACCGCTATACTAATCTATAGGTGCATGTAATGGAGACGGAATCATATTTTACCATGTTTTTGGGTACTTACGATTTCTTCCTCGTGATGGGCGACGACCTTAGCGATGGGGGCGGCGTAGTGGATGGCGGCAGGGGCGGCATGGTAAGCAACTGGGGCTGGGGCGGCGTGGTAAGCAACGTGAGCAGGGGCGGCGTGGTAGGACACGGCGGTGGGGGCGGCGTGGTAGGCCACGGGGGCAGCGACGGCCAGCTTGGCAATGTGCTGGGGCTGCTCGTCGTGACGCACGATGCTCTGGGAGGAGACCGCGCCGGCGTGGGAGTAGTGAGGCTCGGGCAAGAGACCAGCCTGGGCCACAGCTGCGAAGGCGCACAGGGCTACGATCTGTAAAAAAACAATATTAAATTGCAGTTCTTTGCATAAAACATGTTCTCCCGCACATTTTTTTGTATTTTTAATGATTTTTTCACAAAAATACCAATGGCGCCTTGTTATTAAGGCTTCGCCGTCTGTCTGTTCATCTTTTACAGAGTTCTATCTTTTGAACCGCAAACCAAACCACAAACCAGATACTTAATTATTTCATAGAGTGCTGTTACTGTCATAGTAGTGTTATAGTCGTTATAATCACAAGTAATAAAAACAAAATGAAATGGGCGGTTTTTTTACTTTTCTTTTTGTTTAAAGAATTGAGTACGGTCAGGTGCAAAAATATGGAACTATTTAATCCTCTGATTATTATGTACCGGTACTTTACTGCGACGACATATTTAAGAGCTCTAGGACATAATGCTTTAATGAGCAAGTTGAATGCACTTATATTAACACTTGACTGTACAAAGTAGCCTGTTAACCTTTGGCTGCATCAGTCGAATACATGCGTGAAACTAATACTCAAAATGTCAGTGTTAGTTAGTATTTCTCTTCCAAGAAGCAGTGCTGCCATATCCCATCTTTGGAGTCCTTGCCCTTATTTAGGTATGTTTAATAAGGTATTTGATTTTATATCTTTTCACCATAATTCATTGGTAATGATAATTAATAATTAGAAATTCATCGGACACTTGACACGAAGAAACGATACGATGAACGGATATGGAAGTAGGTACACATTAGCAGACTATGTACCTACTAGTAATATTTAATTTGTTTTTATTCTTTTTCACACTTACTTTGGAGAACATTTTGGTGTTTTCTCTGTTGTGAATAAACAGTGAATGATAAATTATTAAACTACGCTTTCGTTTTATACATAGTAAGAGCAACTCGTTATGACTCCGGGTCAAAAGTTTTTGGCTCTTAACCAACCGACCTTGCCTCGAGTAAAATTTCGATCTATTCCATGACTTACGAACTTTTGATACTTACTCACTCATAGTTCACTTTCAGTTTAATAAAGTAACGACATGTTTTAGTCAGTATAGTCTGTTTTGGTCTACCATTCAGATCTACTAATAGGACGAAATAATTCATTTAGTCCTATTACTTCTGGCACGAATTTTAATAAGACTAAACGGACGAAATAATCCATTTATTTCTACTACTTCTGGCACGAATTTCAAGAGGAATATACGGACGAAATAATCCGTTTAGTCCTTATAGTTCTGGCACGAAATAGGGCTGGTTAGATAATTTTTACTCATTAATAGGTAAGTTAGGTTCTATCTTCAGATGCCCGAAGGGCATACCGCCCAGAAATAGGAGCCCCGCCAAGCGGGGCTCCGTCGACATAACTCGTGGGTTGCCTTATGCAGTCATACCGTTTAGTTCTAAATACTAGTGGAACTAAACAGGTAATTATATCCGTTAAGTCCTATTAGTAGGACTAAGCAGAATTTTCTGTCCGTTTATTCCTGCTAATAGGACTAAACGGAATTTTCTGTGTTTTTATTCCTATTAATAGGACTGAATGGTAGACCAAAACGGACTATAATAACACTATAATTTTAAAGTAATTAGTTTTCATGCTTTACATATTTTGAAAACTTAAATAAACTCTTCATTATATCTGGAGACCCAGCGGGGTTATACTTCATTCCAAAGGCTTGGTTTCGCCGTGCATAAGGCAAATGGGACGAGCGACCTGGAGACTATTCCCTAGGCGGGTTCCTTTTATTAACAGACCGAAAAATTCAAAAAAGAAGGGTTACTTTTATAGTCTAGGGTGTGTCTACTAACTAGTTACCATAACAAATACATATTTTAAAAATGTAGCAACACTACGCCCTAGAAAACATCTTGTTTTATAAACATTCAATAAGGCATGACCTGCCGTGCAGTATTTACGACGTACTAAGAATTTGTTTTATTTTTTAGAGACGACTTTGGATTTTATTTTTTTCTATCTAGCGAACTACAAGTAATCACGCTTCGATAAACACTGATCATTAGAGTGAATTCTCAAATAACTTACACATGAATTTCAGGACTAAAGCTTTGCTAGTAATGATACAGCACGAGATTAAGTAAATTAATGCAATAAATGCGCCAAAAGCTCGGTAGGGCCTTAAGCTTAAAAAAGATACGGCTTACCAGTTTCAAAACAAATTTGCTTGCAGCCGTTGAAGTTCATTGGTATGGATTGGTATGGATAGATGTCTAGCCACTGCACGCAAACTGGGCCTTTAAGGTGTCAAGCCGGCATCTGGGCCGATTGTACACACATACTTACGTCACACTCGTTTACAAGCTTACACATTTTTAATATTTGTATCTTCTAAGATCAAGTATTATGTACACTCAACAAAACCGAGGCTGAACAGTTTCAAAACAAATTTGCTTGCAGCCGTTGAAGTTCATTGGTATTGATTGGTATGGACAGATGTCTAGCCACTGCAAGCAAAATGGGCATTTAAGGTGTCAAAGCGACCTTTTTGTCGATGGTACATACCTCGGGGATGACAGAGATACTGAAAAAGGCAGCGAAGTGCTTTGTCGATCAAATTTCAAAATAAGTAGCTATAAGTAGGTACTAACACCTACATTAAGTCTGCACTAACCATAAAATGATAGGATGAGTCTCCGTTACCTGAATTAAATAAATTATAGGTGAAAAACTTACGTAAATGACCTGCTATATGTAGTAGCACAGAGTACATAATATATACTTATACTTTTTTTTTTTATTAGCCTGGCATAGTGTCCCACTGCTGGGCAAAGGCCTCTCCTCTGGACTTCCACAACTCCCTTTCTGGCGCAATATCAGGCCAGTCCTTATACTTAATATACTTAATATATAAAACTCCGTCCGCGAAGAATGGGGGGGGGGGGGTAAAAAATAGCCTACGAACTATTCTCAGACCTACCGAGTGTAGAGAAAAAAGTTTCATAAAAATCGGCCAAGCCGTTTCGGAGGAGTTCGGTAACAAACACCGTGACACGAGATTTTTATATATTAGAAACGTTTGTTGTTGTTGGGCTCCCCTTAAATATTTTTTTATTTTAATTAAATGATGTATTTTTAAATTCAATATATAATTAAATATTCTGTGAATATTTCAAGCGTCTACCTGTTGCCGTTATCAATATCGAGCAAAAACGAGCAAAAAATCAGGTTTGTTGTATGGGAGCCCCCTTAAATATTTATTTTATTCCATTTTTTAGCATTTGTTGTTATAGCGGCAATCGAAATACATCATCTGTGAAAATTTCAACTCTCTAGCTATCCGTTTTCACCCTTTGGGTACGGAACCCTAAAAAGAAAAGAAAAAGAAATACTACATTATTTTTATATATTAAGTGATAGTATATAGCTAGTAGTAACAGTAACGTGTCCGTTAGCCAAATAATTGACGTGATGCCCAATTTTGAAAAACGACTTATTTTCCATATCAATTCTGTGCACTAGCTATATACATACAACAAGTAATTTACTTAAGTTTTCACCTGTATTATCGTTATTATTATACCTAAAGATGAAAATAAAAGTTTAAAATAATATATGTCGCCTAAATCGATTGTTTTCAAATGAAAAGGATTTGTTATCCTTCGCTGTTAGTTTTTTTTAATACGCAGAGCCATCTAGCGGTTATGTCTAGTTTCAAATAACTGTTTCTCATCATTGCCGCTGCTGTAATTTTACGCTAGATGGCGTTGTTTACAATAAGATTTGCTAGTTGTTACAAACAATTAATTAAGTCTAAGGCTGTTTTTAACTATCACTAAATAACCGTTAATTCTAGGCATGATTTACGGATCTCTGTTTCATTATAATTATTTTCAGTACCTAGCTATTTCAATAAAAATGCTATCAGTTTCCTATTTGTAATCCTAATCGTGCGCAGCGCTGATTCGTCGGTTGTTGCCTTAACCGACCAATCATAAGCAGTGCTTTTGGCGCGAAAATCTGTCTGCGTACGATTAGGAGAGACTAGATACGGCTCATTTGGCGGCCGATCGCTGGAGAGATAAGGTTGTATCATCTCTACTTGTTGCTAACTAGTCAGATAGAATTACCTTGATATAATTGTTATCCTTAACGAAAGACTAAATTAAAACGACCCCTTCGGATTCCTATTTTGTTTATTTTTCTCTTGAGCGACGATGGAGGGACCAGAGAATACAGCCCCTGACCCATCACCGTCTACTCCTAGTTCGTCAGAACCCCCTATTCTGCCTTTAAATCCGACATATACTTATCGAAGAAACGGAGCGCTTTCAAAAAAAGTCAGTTCACGACATGTACAAAAGTTTGACCCGAGGCAAGGTCGGTTGGTTGGCTCTTATTATGCGTATTTTTAATTCGATCACTGAACTCAAACAAGTTGCACTTACGAAGTATAAAACGTGAGGGTAAGTATAGTTTTAATCATTCACTGTTCATACAGCACAGATTAAATAACAAAATGTTCTCCAAAGTAAGTGCTTAGCTTTGCGCTGTAAGGCATGTCGCGAACTTTGGGTGTGAATTTCTCAATCCATACTAAATTCATATGCATTTAAAACTTAAGGTTTCTTTAATGAGAGAAAACTTGTGCTCTACCCAGAACTGGAGCGTTTGTAGATCGAAGACGAATTTACAATTAGTGTAATGTAATCACATTTATTAATACTTTGATCATATTTTTAACAGATCCTAGCCCTGTGCGCCTTCGCGGCTGTGGCCCAGGCTGGCCTCCTGCCCGAGCCTCACTACTCCCACGCCGGCGCCGTCTCCTCCCAGAGCATTGTGCGTCACGACGAGCAGCCCCAGCACATTGCCAAGCTGGCCGTCGCTGCCCCCGTGGCCTACCACGCCGTCCCCGCCGCCGTGTCCTACCACGCCGCCCCCGCCGCCGTATCCTACCACGCTGCCCCCGCTCCCGTGACTTACCACGCTGCCCCTGCCCCCATCGCCTACCACGCTGCCCCCGCCGTCGCCCACTACGCCGCCCCCATCGCTAAAGTTGCTGTTGCCCACGAAGAAATCGTAAGTTTTCTCCTTGAAGAATTTGAAAATTAATTCCTAAAAATCTTCGTGGTCTCAAATGTTTTTGTTTTCATCACAGGCTCACCCCAAATACGAGTACTCTTACTCCGTTGCTGACGGTCACTCCGGCGACAACAAGTCCCAGCAGGAGAGCCGCGACGGCGATGTCGTGAAAGGCTCCTACTCCTTCCATGAGGCTGACGGCTCCATCAGGACCGTGGAGTACACCGCCGACGACCACAACGGCTTCAACGCGGTGGTGCACAACACTGCGCCCACGCACGCGCCCGTCGTCGTCAAGGCTCCCGTCTACTACCACCACTAAGCCCTTATTGTGAAGTTGCATAAGTTATTTATTGTATAAATATACGGATCCATTAAAAACATTTTTTTTCTTTACTGTGGAGGACTGCATTTAAGAAAGGTAAGTGTAACGAAAAGAATTTTACAAATACTGTGATAAAATTTCAAGATAATATACCTACTGGGTATTTTTATCAATCAGTGCACAAACTATGATGTGAACCGTATTATAAATTATCTTGTACATTTTTTAATATTTCTTCGAACTGAAATAAAATTTTAAATGAATAATCAAATGAAAAGAATTAAATAAAACTCTGGAATCAAATTTTTTAAATTATGAACTGAAAATAAAAATATTTCAATATGTTCTTTTAACAATACTTATTCAAATAAGTGGCAAAAATGTTAGCACTGATAAAAGTTTCGTCTTGTATAAAAAAGTTGATGATGGAAAGGAGCGCAAAAAGGATTCGGTTATTTAAAGAATCCAGCCAACATACTCGTAACAATAATATTATTATCATCTAGTCGATCTTTTCATATTTTTGAACTATAATTGAATGATTAAGGAGTTATTTTGCGGATGCCAATAGTATCAAAAAACTATTACCTTTTACCTTTCTACGACACGTAACCAAAATTCATTATTTCTCAAGGATATTAAAATGTTACTGTTTAATATTGTAAGAACAATACCTCTTCATATTTCAAACACTTCAATTCATAGCCGAATTTGGAAATAATAGCCCTTCTTGCTTGACGATGCTATAATTGACCTCGACATTGACTTACCAATATTACCATGATCGTTATTACAAGCTTTTATTTAACTTTACCTATATGGAAGTATGTATGTTAAGGTCAAGTCTTGAAATTCACTCACTTCCTTTGATTGAGTCAGATTTACTAAAACTTACTAATGTAGCAGTGGGTAACAGTACAAACAATTGAAGACAGCAATAATATGATCAAAAAAGCTTATAAAGAATGTTTGTAGGTAGGTACACGTAAGCATTATTATCGAGTGAGAAAATAATTGCTTTTGTTAATTTTGCTTTCATCACAAAAGAAAACTAACTTATAAATATTGTAATAGTTTTTAAAAACAAAAGATAAGAAACAAACTTTGACGAACTAAGTACATACTTTGAAAAACGATGGTTTTACGATTGTCTAAAAATAGAAAGGTTTACCAAATCCAAAATTGAACTTCGGTAATACCGATTCGGCCCTGCGAGCGGCGAGCGTGTTCTGTCTGAGATCATAGCGCGGCCGAAACGCTCTCCGCACAAATGGTACTTCGCAATGAACAGAGAAAACGCTCGCCGCTGCCGCTACCGCACTGCTGCCCGCTGACTTCAAGTCCGCGGCCTAAATGCATCTTAATATGCAAAACATCGTCAATTATGAGTATTTAAGGAGTGGGTCTATATCGAAAGGTATAAAATTGTTGGTGTTATTGTTATGTTTATGTCACATAACTAATTACTTTTCTCCGAATAACGTATGGCATAAGCTTTGTTCCACATTTTTTAAATGCCGAAATTGTTGTTCCTAATATCGTTTGGCCTAAATATTATTCGTCGTGTGTTGTGTCTAGGATTCATTGTTGAATGATTATAGTCTATAATTGTGATAATGATAATGATGACGGACTTAACCAGGCTAAAGAATGTTTGTTTTTATTTTAGAAGTAAAACTTCTTTAGGCACGTTTGACTTGGGAGTAAGCTGGTGAATGCGTTACGGAAATAAGGCGAACGCGTGGTAAGGTGTTGGGATGGGGGGTGAGAGGTGAGGGGGTGAAGGGTGCGGGGGTGTGGGGGGTGCGGGGTGTTACAGGGGGATGAAAATTTCATTGATTTTGCCGTAGGATGCACCGTTTTCATGATATTTGACAAAACCACGAAGTTAAGCAACGTCGGGTGCGGTCAGTACTTGGATGGGTGACCGCCTGGTTAAATTTTTGTTTTTTTTTTGGAAGAGTTTGTACTAAAACTACTTAATTTATTATTGCAGACAAAAACTGAGTGTGCTTTAGACCACACGACTGATAGAAGAAAAACATCTTCACCTCCATCTATATGATGTATACATGTAAATTATATACATCATATAGATGGCACTGAAGAAGTTTTACTTCAGTCGAGTGGTCTAAAGCACACTCGTTTTTTTATTTTTAAATGGTGAGAGATGTGAACATGCCGTTCTAAGGGATGCAAGGAAGGTAGCAAACAAACCTAACCAGGATAGATTCGAGATAACTTAAAGGTATTCTTTTAATGTGGGGGATATGAGCCTTTGCGGGGCTTCTATGTCCGCTCCGAAAGACGCAAGGTTACTAACGAACCTAACCAGGTTAAACTAGGGGTGGTTTGATTGTTTTTTTTTTACGCGGGCTGCTTAGAAATCCGAGCCGCCATCCGGGGGATTTTGCCCCCACGTCCCCCTTTTCTTTATAACTACCTACTTTACCTACCATAGTGTTCAGGTGCTAAAATTGTAGGCAAAATAATCTTGGGATGATTAATATTAAAAATATTACGTATTAGGTAATTTGATGTTCGAGTTATCAATATTAGGACAAACATGCTTTAGACTATAAAATGTATATGCGCAAAAATGAATAGAATAAACGAGTAGTATGTCATTGAACACTATGCCAAATTAACGTTATGCGATACGACAAGCACCCTTCAAGAGGTATATGGCTAGAATTGTGATCCTTGCTTTGGTTTTTGACTGGTTCAGCAACTTGTATTGCAATTCTGTGAGTAAATAAATGTACACAGTCATAATGCGAAAGGTACATTTAAGCCCGACGCAGCGTGGATTTTTGATAAAACAAATTTGGGAAATCGTATTAACCGCAAGTTATTTGATGAAGACTGTACAAAAATGTTACATAATATTACATTTTACTAACAGAACATTTGTTTGATTGTACGTACGTGAGCATTTCAATAGGAGAAGCGCACTGATATTTCAAGCTACATCAAAAACACAAAAAAAATCGAGTGTCAGGGCCCGACTTTCATAAAATTCCGCACTACTAGTAAGACAAAACCATGATAAATTAGTAAATAATATAACTACTTATAGGTAAAAGTTACTAGCTTGGTTTTATACTTTTTTTTACTCAGACATTTTATCCTTACATAAGTACCTTGATAATAAATAAGTAAAAAGATGTAAATTCCTAGTTGTGTGCTACGAGTAGCAATATAAGGTTAGATATTACCCAATATAATATTGTCGATTGTTTAAGTTTGAAGTTTTGACAGCTTAAGGTAGACGTCCGAGTGCGGGTCAATGTCCCGAAAGTTGCCATCTTTAACTTTATCTAATGGCAGTAGAGGTGACACCAGGGTGTCATCTATTGGGCATTAGCATGTCAAGCACTAAGACATTTACCTTAATTGACACAAGTGTGAAATCCTGAGGAAAATAATAATTCATATATATTATGATTTATCCGGGTCCTTTGATTATTAAAAAAAAATCTTAGTATAAAAACAACATAAACAGACAAAAACAAACCTCTAAACAAATTTGAAGTATTTATAAATGTGTATGCCTGTCTGCATTATTCCTGCACAAAAAAGTGGATTGCAAAAGGCAACCGTTCTTCACACGGACAGGTTTAACATTTTAATCTGGAGCAACCAGTGTTGAACGCGCGTTGTGCCCGCGGCAAGGTCATACGGCCTCGTCTGGCTACTTACTCCGAGTGCCAAATCAACCTTTACACCTACGGCAAAAAATCAGTATAAAACAAGTACTCACTACTTCAAAATTATCATTCACAGATTGAACGTTCCTGAATCATGTTCTCTAAAGTAAGTGGATATAACATTTCATAATGTTGACATGCGCAAGGAGTCTTAACAAGAAAAAAAATAATAAATGTTTTTTACAGATTGTAGCCCTGTGCGCCTTCGCGGCTGTGGCCCAGGCTGGCCTCCTGCCCGAGCCTCACTACTCCCACGCCGGTGCGGTCTCCTCCCAGAGCATCGTGCGTCACGACGAGCAGCCCCAGCACATTGCCAAGCTGGCCGTCGCTGCCCCCGTGAACTACCACGCCGCCCCCGCCGCCGTATCCTACCACGCTGCTCCCGCTCCCGTGACTTACCACGCTGCCCCTGCCCCCATCGCCTACCACGCTGCCCCCGCCGTCGCCCACTACGCCGCCCCCGCCGTCGCCCACTACGCCGCCCCCATCGCTAAAGTTGCTGTTGCCCACGAAGAAATCGTAAGTTTTCTCCTTGAAGAATTTGAAAATTAATTGCTGAAAATCTTGGTGGTCTCAATTGTTTTTATTTTAATCACAGGCTCACCCCAAATACGAGTACTCTTACTCCGTTGCTGACGGTCACTCCGGCGACAACAAGTCCCAGCAGGAGAGCCGCGATGGCGATGTTGTGAAGGGCTCATACTCCTTCCATGAGGCTGATGGATCCATCAGGACCGTGGAGTACACCGCCGATGACCACAATGGCTTCAACGCGGTGGTGCACAACTCCGCGCCCACCCACGTCGTTAAGGCCGCCCCCGTTGTTGTTAAGGCTCCCGTCTACGCGGCTCCTGCTTACTACCACCACTAAATCATTGTTACCAAAGTTATTGAATTTTAATGATAGTATGTTGTTGATGACTGAATATTTATTCTGCAATACACAAATAAGTGTCAAAAATTATCATTGGATTTTATTCTCCCCTCAATAATTTTATTCCTTAACTTCAATTAACAATAAGTAGGTAAGGTTCCTACTTATTGCAATATTTTTGACTAAGCAATTAACATTGTCAACATAAAATTTAAATTATTTGTCAGCCAAAGTCTGATGATTTTTTTCACTATTCGAGATAGGAATATAATATATGGTAAGTAAGTTGTCTGCTTTACTGACGAGATAGATCTCAATCACAAGTTGCTCTGGATTTGGCCTTACCACATGTTACAAGTGACATTATCGTTGAATTGATGTTTCGAAACGCATAGTTAGGTATGTGTGTATTCTGGTTTTGTTTTTACCCGACTGCCCGAAGGAGGGATCCATTTTTCGAGCATAATTATGTATGTATATTTCTTTGTCGCCCTCTGTAGCCTTAACGGCTGGACGGATTTCAACATATGTGAGGGAAGTCATTACATTTCGGATTTCATTTACTGTTTACTGTTTATCTATCACGGTTCATGAGATACAGCCTGGTGAGAGACGGACGGACGGATGGACGGACGGACAGACGGACAGTAAATACAATCCCGTTTTTACCCTTTATTTTTAGCTTTTCAGTTTATTTTTAACACTGTTTTTTGTGTTTTCAACAAGTATGATTCATAAGAAAAAATTAGTCAGTTAGTAATAATTATAAGATACTTAATTTCCTCTATCACAAAAAAAATCTTTGGTTTTTTAATATTGTTTACACCGCTGCTCAAAGTTAAAACGAAACACTTAATTCAATAAATTACCTAAAATGCTTGGCCTATATCTATGGAAAATCGATATTAGATTAATTATGGATTAAATCGGCGCTCTTTTCATTTTACTTAACTTTATACTGTAGGTATTGAAATTTGATCAAGCACTGAGTACACTGCCACTATGGGGATGGTTCTTCTATGACAAATACCTGTTATTCGTGATCATAATCAGAGAAACTTTGACACTGACTTGACAACTTTATAGACTTCACCTTCAAAACATTTCTCTGATATGTACTAATTGATATCACTAGTCTCTTATTATGTAAACAGTAGAGTAGAATTCCATGAACAATGAACATTAAAATGTGAATGCTCTTAAACACAGCATAATAAACTCTCATCTATTAATATTAAAAGTTGCTTGATTGATCTAGATCACGTTTATACTTACAGATATGTTTATGTCTGGCGAGATCGTGTTCAAATAATCAAACTTTTTAAAATTGGAATCACTTAAACAGACTTAACTATTGAGTCTGAACTTAACAATTAAGCTAACAAAGAAGAAAGCAGTATTTTCCTGCTACTTTTTAGTATTCTTATTAAAGTACTGAAGATATCGCCACCTTCTTAATGTTAGTTATGTACATGAAGTCCTGCTGTGCAAACTTGTGTTGTGTCAGAATAAAACTCAAGTTTATTTAAAGTATTCTTGCTTAATAATTATAATCCAAGTATGGCGATACTGTATAGCTATGCACGTGTATACAACACGCCCCTTACCATTCTGGAGCTTCCTGAGATAAACTTCTTTTCGAAATGTATGTGACAGCTGAGTTGTCGTTACAACGGCATGCACAGCATTCAGCTGTTTCGAAGGTGTTCTGGATTTATCAGAATGTTGTTCCGTAACCGATAAGCAGATAGTAAATTTTGAATGTATGTAATTCATACATAATACACAAATTCTGAAAACCTCTAATGTGAAGAAAAGGTTCGAGGCTTTTACTCATATCACGAAGAAAGAAAGAGTTTTACTCACGATCCTCTTCCCCCTCTTAATGGCGGCCTTAAGGTTTGGGCCAGTGTCAGTCACGATGACACTTACGATCTTCTGTTTGAGGTTATAAATTAAACCACTATCCTCCACTGGCCTTATCCGTTTAGAAAAAGGCTATTATATCCGATTAAAATCATGGTAAATTATAATCTATTTCTCAGCTTTTTTAATATTATCTTTAAAATGAACCCATCGTTTTATTGTTGTCACTTTGAAATTAACAATTGAACTCCAAATCTGCATCTAGTAGGTACATAAGCGTCTACAGTGACATGCGACCCCAAAGCTAGCAATCCTGTTCTTACTTGAATTTCTTGAACTAAGAAAGATACAACAAAAACCACAGAGTTAGCGACTAGTATTTAGAACGTCTAATTAAGCTTTTACGTTATAATTTATAACTCAAAGCTGCCCAACATTCTTGTAAAAATTTGAGATAGAATTTAATTCATTACAAGATCGGTAATTCTCTAGTCAAAGTATGAATGAAGTGATTGGCTAAGCTTGATTTCCGGAGCGGAAAGGATTAGTTAGCAAGAATCGGAGTTTTGTTGTTAGTCATATTTTTGTTACCAAATTCTTATTTAAGCAACCTCAGAGACTTACATGTTATACTTAATTTGAAATATTACTTAATTTCTTTAAAAACATTGTTAAAATTATGAGCCAGCAAAATTTAACCTGATTTCCTAAACTTGAAAATTATAGTAGTCCGCTTGTCTGATCCCCAATAGTTATTTCTTAATGCAAAGTACGAAAAAAAGGGTATAAGACCTCTGTTTTATTTTTTTTTACACGTACCTGTACATGTATTTTTAAATAATAAACTACTTTTATTGTCAGATTATTTAAAAGCGATACTGTAGGCGTATGTAAGCGATTAAGAATTTCGGGGGAGTCGGTTGGATGCGACGTGGTTCAATTGGTAGAACACCCGTTGGGGCGCATACCCGGGAGACGTGGGTTCGAATCCCGCCGGCGCACCCGAAAAACTTTTTCGCTTTTAAATAATCTTAGATTCGGTGAGCAGCCGTACTGCTAATAAAATAAATAATATTTACTTTTATTGTCTTTCACAGCTTTGCAACCTACTCACACCTTATCCAAGTAGGCGACTTTCGATTTTGAATAATCTAATACGCATGCTCACATATCTGACTTGGGGCAAGGTTGCACGTTGCACTACAACCTGATTGGGAATTACGCAGGACAGACAACGAGTCGGTATAAAACTCGAACCCAGTATCTTATAGTCATCACTTACACTTGAGCTGTATCTGAATCATAACCAATCATGTTCTCTAAAGTAAGACAGTTCAGGATAAAATATTATTATTATTTATATTATTAGTCGTTAAAAACGAAATCAAATCTGGACAACTATTTATTTTAATAGCGATTATAAGATTAATTTATTATTTTAGGTGGTAGCTTTTTGTGCCTTCGCGGCTGTGGCCCAGGCTGGCCTCCTGCCCGAGCCTCACTACTCCCACGCCGGCGCGGTCTCCTCCCAGAGCATCGTGCGTCACGACGAGCAGCCCCAGCACATTGCCAAGCTGGCTGTCGCTGCCCCCGTGGCCTACCACGCCGCCCCCGCCGCCGTATCCTACCACGCTGCTCCCGCTCCCGTGACTTACCACGCTGCCCCTGCCCCCATCGCCTACCACGCTGCTCCCGCCGTTGCCCACTACGCCGCCCCCATCGCTAAAGTTGCTGTTGCCCGCGAAGAAATCGTAAGTTTTCTCCTTGAATAATTTGAAACTTAATTGCTGAAAATCTTCGTGGTCTCAAATGTTTTTGTTTTCATCACAGGCGCACCCCAAATACGAGTACTCTTACTCCGTTGCTGACGGTCACTCCGGCGACAACAAGTCCCAGCAGGAGAGCCGCGACGGCGATGTCGTGAAAGGCTCCTACTCCTTCCACGAGGCTGACGGCTCCATCAGGACCGTGGAGTACACCGCCGACGACCACAACGGCTTCAACGCGGTGGTGCACAACACTGCGCCCACTCACGCTCCCGTCCTCGTCAAGGCCGCACCCGTCATGCTCAAGGCCCCCGTCTACTACCACCATTAATTATTAAAAATACCAAAGCACCATCGAAGTGAACGAATGTCGACTGATTATTTATTACTTGCAATACACAAATAAGACAAGTGTTAAAATTAAAAAAAAAACATTTATTTCTCCCCTTTTATGATTTCCTAACAACACAGACAGAGCTTTCCTCACAGAATGAGTTGTGTACACTTTATTTCGCTTAAGATATTAAATTAAGTGTTGCTGTATGACAAGCATGAGTCATAAAAATTGTAAAGTGACTAATAATTTTGCATTAGGTTACTGGGCGTAATATTCTTCTACTATATAAAAACCTCGTGTCACGGTGTTTGTTATTAAACTCCTTCGAAACATCTTGACCGATTTTTATGAAACTTTTTTCTGTATATTCGGTAGGTAGGTCTTAGAATAGGTCGTAGGCTATAATCTATATTATATAAGCACCTCACCTTTTATGATTATTTTTGCTTACCAGAAAACCGGCCAAGTGCAGGCCACGCGCAGTGTATTAGGATTCCAAACTAATGCGCAAAGAATAAACATTAACCCCTAGTATCCAAGACACGAATCCATGCCAAATTTAAGGCATTCTTTTTCCATTTTTATTTGTATCTATAAAATTGGCTTAACACGAAACAGTTGAGACTAGAATGCACTTTTTTTCACTTTCCGCATATGAGGGTTAAGATTTGGTCGATTCGTCAGTATGGTCTACTATTACTTAGTAACTTGCAAAGCCTACAAAGATGAGATACATAGTAACTGCGTTATATTATGTACAATCCTTAGACAAAACATTATCAGGGAGGGGTTTCGTGACACCGACAAAAATTAGAATTTAAGACTTAAATGAATATTTTTAACATTCGAAATGCCATAAATCAGAATACAGGTGCAAAATTACCACCTGGGTAAAAAAATTGTGTCGTTATAAATATTAACAAGATAATCTTCTCCTCCTCCACATTTCAAATTCAAGAATGCACTTTTTTTCACTTTCCGCATATGAGGGTTAAGATTTGGTCGATTCGTCAGTATGGTCTACTATTACTTAGTAACTTGCAAAGCCTACAAAGATGAGATACATAGTAACTGCGTTATATTATGTACAATCCTTAGACAAAACATTATCAGGGAGGGGTTTCGTGACACCGACAAAAATTAGAATTTAAGACTTAAATGAATATTTTTAACATTCGAAATGCCATAAATCAGAATACAGGTGCAAAATTACCACCTGGGTAAAAAAATTGTGTCGTTATAAATATTAACAAGATAATCTTCTCCTCCTCCACATTTCAAATTCAATCTAGCTTTTTTCCATTTTTAAATATATTATTTTTCACACAATATTATGATTCCAAAAATAGGCCCCCAGAGTCGACAAAAAATTCGCTACCCCTCCATTTTCATCACAAATACAAGGGAGATAACGCTATACCTACGAGGACCCAATTCCGAAGGGAGAGTGGGAGCCTCTGGCTACGCAGAGAATTTTAGGAAAGAGGCTCCCTTTATCAATATACCATCAAAATTAGTATTTTAACAGTAGATACAGTCGAAAAACCGAATCGTATACGAGGGTGGAACCACTTTACAGTCAATTTCTGAATGATTTCTTTGGCAGAATGTCTCCGTCACATTGGCAGCAAAATGATTACACACTGGTACAAATGTCAGTTTCTTCGACTGTACCTTCAAGGTCGGTACCTTGTAGTAGATCAGTACAGTTAAATAGACAACTAAACAACCATTGACCTAGGTCTATTCTCACTCATGATTAACTATAAAAATTTGGAATAATACTTGGAGGAGGAACAAAGTAATTCTTAAATTGATGATGATGAACTTGACCGTAGACTTTTTGCCAGGCACTAGCTACTTCTAGTGTTTTATTATCTTGTGAGTTTAAAAATTGTCATCAAAATTAATAAAATAAAAATAATCAAATTATAGGTATCACAAAATAAGATCCAGTTGAAATATGATTTGTACCTAATTGTCAACCCGGAATGAATGACAATAATATACGACCTGGGCCCAATTGCATAACAAAGTACAACTAAATTACAAGCGGAACTCTCGCTTCAGTTATATTAACTAGAAAGGGAGTTCCGCTTGTAATATAAGTTGTACTTTGTTATGCAATTGGGCCCAGATAATTAAATCCTTAATTTTATTGCCATAAGGATTTTTGAGTTATCTTATCAGGTAGTGTATTTTTTTTATGTTAATTTTAGATTTGACAATTACAAGTGAACTGAAACAATTACTTTGCTTACCTGCGACTTAACGATAATTACGTTTATGTAAGAAATGCGTGTTCATGCAGTTCCACACTGCACAAACAAACACAAATCACACAAACTCAAATATCACCACCACCAAACTACACTGATGCGTTCAATAAATGAAAAGTAACTCCTAATTCAATAATAGACAATTACGAGGTCGTACACTAACGACTCCCACCAAATCAAATCAGAATATTTTATCCAGTATTTGGATAAATTCGAATGAAAACCTTTGCATACATTTTTCACTGGAAATTTTCATTCGAGATGACACCGCTACACTTTTAATGCACTTTTAATATTATAATATTTTGAATGCTGAATCATATTTTGTCAAACACAATTAAAAGATCTCGAAAACATTTACAAGAGCAATCAATGTTGCGGATTACACTATCAGTATGTTGTGATATAGTTATTGACAATAATCTCATCACTTATTTCAAAATATCCGGATTAACTTTTAGTGTTGTGCAAGTAGTTTTGCGATACCCGTCAATAGTTTTTTGATGCGGATTTATTTCCTACCCACCTAAGTTTGAATATCGTACGGCAAACTGTCACCATAAGAGCTAGCAACGATGTTGTTTTGACGTGTTGCAATTGACATTTTGACCTTAATGCATTGCGAATATTACACGACATTTTTACGAAATGGGTAGAGAATTAAATTCCTTGACTGCATCTTTAACGTGATAATATTGGTAGTCCAATCCGCATTACCTCGGTCCCAGGCGTAACATCTGCCTAGAGAAATATTTTTCTATTGTAGCTTAAACGCTACAACAACCCAACTTAAAATAACTTAATCAATGGCTAAAGTATTCTGACTTTATTTTTTGATACTACCTTGTATGAAAAATATTGCTCAATTGCACCTCTAAACTATAGAAAATATAGTAGCCACGTTTTACAGGAATGGAAAACGATAGCCGCATGAAGAAAAACCTAAAAAATACTTATAGCATTAAATATACCTAGAATTGTACACAGAGGAGGAAATTAATTTTTGAAATCATAAATGTCGCGTTCACACATTTTTTTTAACTTTCTGCTATCTTGGCCGGTTGAAACTGACTAAAATAGACATGCTTTGTTTTATATCATCAAATCAAAAACGATTTTATAGAGATCATTATACCTGCAAAATACTCGTTACATTACCATTAAAAGGTCAGAGTGCTACAAAACGATTGGATCGTAAGAAAGCTATATTCAATAAATATACTTGTCTCCTTCACATTTTGAATCAGATAGTATCGTACTCACACATGTCTGACCCGGGGCAAGGTTACATTACAACCTGATTAAGAATAACGCACGAGAGACGTTGAGTATAAAACTAGAACTTAACAGTCTACAGGCATCATTTACAATCAAGACGTATCTGAAGCATTATCAATCATGTTCTCCAAAGTATGTCTCATTAAACTTAAGCATCGGTCATCTGCCTGCTGTTTTTAAATTGAATTGTAAGATTATAGTTTCTAAAACAAATTCTGTTTCAGGTAGTTGCCCTGTGCGCCTTCGCGGCTGTGGCCCAGGCTGGTCTCCTTCCCGAGCCTCACTACTCCCACGCCGGCGCCGTCTCCTCCCAGAGCATCGTGCGTCACGACGAGCAGCCCCAGCACATTGCCAAGCTGGCCGTCGCTGCCCCCGTGGCCTACGACGCCGCCCCCGCCGCCGTGTCCTACCACGCCGCCCCCGCCGCCGTATCCTACCACGCTGCTCCCGCTCCCGTGACTTACCACGCTGCCCCTGCCCCCATCGCCTACCACGCTGCCCCTGCCGTTGCCCACTACGCCGCCCCCATCGCTAAAGTTGCCATTGCCCACGAAGAAATCGTAAGTTTGCTCAATTATATATTAGAAAATTTTACACTAAAAATATTCATGTTCCTAAATATATTTGTTTAAATTTGTAGGCTCACCCCAAATACGAGTACTCTTACTCCGTTGCTGACGGTCACTCCGGCGACAACAAGTCCCAGCAGGAGAGCCGCGACGGTGATGTCGTGAAGGGCTCATACTCCTTCCACGAGGCTGACGGCTCCATCAGGACCGTGGAATACACCGCTGATGACCACAACGGCTTCAACGCGGTGGTGCACAACTCGGCGCCCACGCACGTCGTCAAGGCCGCACCCGTTGTCGTCAAGGCTCCCGTATACGCCGCTCCTACTTACTACCACCACTAAAATAATGTTGACCAAAAATAGTCATTATGAGTTGAATGAAAGCAAGATAATTTATTAAACGTTATAAACTTTAAACTATATTTTTCTTCACTTCAAGCTTATTTTAAGCCATCTATAAATAACGAAAGAGGAGCACTAAAGACACTGATACTATGACAACTTAGACTTAATGGACTAACTTGACACATTATTAGCGAGATAGGTACATGCATACTTAAATAAATGAACCTTTTTCTCTTTTTGAGTTGTTGATATTTATGGACGGATCATTTTCTATCAGGTGACCCGCTTGCTCGTTTGCCTCCCTCTCATTAAAAAAAAAATAAAAACAAAACCCTTTTTTCGGGTTCCGTGCAAAGGGTAAAACGGGACCCTATTACTAAGACTCCGCTGTCCTTCCGTCTGTCTGTCTGTCCGTCCGTCACCAGGCTGTATTTCATGAACCGTGTTGTACACGAAAGTCGGGTCAGATACATTTGACTCTCTCATCAAAGACACACGCTCAAAATTACATCGTAGATAAAAATATTATCATTTTTGTTTTCAAAATATACCCACTGATATACCTACGCGTAGATATACACAAAAGTGTAGCTTCTCAAATTAAATACGCGTTTTTATTGTATGTGTGTTTGTTCGTTGGCTGTAAACTTTATTCGATAATATCTAAGGGGTGTTAGCATTTTTTTTTTATCAAAATCTGTTCAGATTTTATTGTTTTACTAGCTGTTGTTGTTTTTATCCTTATAATTTATAAATTATCTTTGTGACAAATTTCATCCATGTCATTTTTGCGTGATAGAGTAACAAACATCCAAACGTCCAATCATTTAAACTTTCAAATTTATATAATAAGTAAGATAGTAGGATCCACGTTTGAAGACGATTAACCATTTTGTTTTAGAAAAAATATTCTGCGACCAGGCAAGTACATTAATAGGCTTTTTACAAGCTTTTTAATATTACAGACTTACACCTATTATTTACAACCTATTATAACGTCATTTTGTAGTGTAATGTAAGGGTCTTATCTTTCTTCAAATGGTCGAATTAACAATTAGAATTTAAAACATAAATGAACATTTTGAACATTTGATAATGCCATAAATCAGAATACAGGTGCAAAATTACCGCCTGGGTAAAAAAAATTGTGTCGTTATAAAAATTAACAATAGTAGATTGTTCAACAAGGGACTAAAACAAGTCATAATGACACAAGATATTTAGCCACCCGAGCACAGCGAGAGTGGCTATAATTCGCGTGTCATTATGATTGTTTAGTCTCGCGTTAAACACTCTACTTTTCACTTTGAATGCGAGGAAAAGAACGACCGCTTTTCATACAAAATTACAATAACACTTTTTTACAACGAACGCTCAATACGAATAATGGGCATCTGTTCTAAATTCAAATACTATATGTACTATGCTTAGCAAAAAAACTTTATCCCGCGGTTTTTTATTTTCTTTTATATATTTTTTTTGTAAATTGACTAGTGACGCTTTAAATGCTTGCATATTCATTCAGCCAACAGATTCAAACTAGAAAACTATTTTAAAAGTAATTGGACTAGGTCTGCATAATAAAATTAATTCATCCTTAATATAATTAAATAGATTAATATTCATAATCACTCATTTATCATGTTTCACGAAATTAAATATTATAAATAAATATTATTGCACACTTGTCATTTTGAGGTTATTTCCACGCCCTTAAAGGCTTCCACAGACCGAAGCGCGAGGCATGCGCGCGATGTCACGGTGGTGCGTCCGCAGCGCGCTTCGGTCTGTGGAAGGCTTTGCAATAGTATATGCCCAGTCACTGAAAATTGGCGATAATCCTCCATTCACAAACACCGTGTTTGGCAGTCTGAACAGTTTCCAAAGTAAATTAAAAAAAAAATACTTTAATCCCTAGAGATCAAAAAAGAGCTTTAGTCCCGATATGCGGAGACTAAAGTAACATTTTAAGAGCATGAGAAGTGAAAAATAATTTTCTACTCCTCCAGTCACACACATTTCAAACTCAATCTAGTTTTTTCCATTTTCAAATCGTATTTTTTTTCAACAATATTATTTCAAAAATAGGGTCCTAAAGTCGACCAAAAATTCGCTACCCCTCCATTTTCTTCACAAAGACAAGGGAGATAACTCTATAACTACGAAGACCTAATTCCGAGGGGAGAGTGGGAGCCTCTGGTTACGCAGAGAATTATCAATATACCATCAAAATTAGTATTTTTTCAGTAAAAACAGTCGAGAAACCGAATCGTACACGAGGGTGGAACCACTTTACTTACTATCAATTTGTTAATGATTGCTTTGGCAGAATAATAATAATAATAAATATTCGGGGGACAATCTTACACAAATCGACCTAGTCCCAAACTAAGCAAAGCTAGTACTATGGGTACTAGACGACGATAAACATACTTATATAGATAAATAAATACTTAAATACATAGAAAACATCCATAACTCAGGAACAAATATCCGTGCTCATCACACAAATAAATGCCCTTACCGGGATTCGAACCCACGACCTCTTGCTTCGTAGGCAGGGTCACTACCAACTAGGCTAAGGCGGTCGTTAAAATGTCTCCGTCACATTGGCAGCAAAATGATTACACACTGGTACAAATGTCAGTTTCTTCGACTGTACCTTCAAGGTAGGTACCTTGAAGTAGATCAGTACAGTTATATAGACAACTAAACATGCATTGATCTAGGTCTATTCGCACTATGATTAACTATAAAAATTTGGAATAATACTTGGAGGAGGAACAAAGTAATTCTTAAATTGATGATGATGAACTTGACCGTTTAATTATGTAGACTTTTTGCCAGACACTAGCTACTTATAGTGTTTTATTAACTTGTGAGTTTGAAAATTGTACGGGTTCTAACCAAAATTAATAAAATCTAATATAATAAAAATCTCGTGTCACGGTGTTTGTTATCGAACTCTTCCAAAACGGCTTGACCGATTTTTATTTTCTCTATGTTTGGTAGGTGTGAGAATAGGACGTAGGCTATTTTTTATACTCTTATTCTTCGCAGACGGAGTCGCGGGCAATAGCTAGTAAAAATAATTAAATTACCCATACCGTATCGCAAAATTTATCCTTAAAGTTTTAAATATGATTTGTAATTGTCAACCCGGAATGAATGACAATAATATTAATGTACTGATTGTGTGTGTGTTCGTACAGTGTGGAGGTGGAGGAACTGCATGAACACACATTTCTTGCATAAACGTAACTATCGTAAGGTCGCAGGTGAGCAAAGTAACTGTTTCAGTTCATTAATATGGACCTCCGCAAAGTAATTCCTGATTCAATAAATTAATAAAAAAATTACAATAATATTATACGACCTGATAATTCAAGCTCTAAAGTTATTGCCATATTGATGTGAGTTGCACTACTAATGCAATTGTTAATTTTGGGTCGACAATTATGAGGTCGTACATTAACCGCACCCACAAAATCAAATCAGAATATTTTATCCTGTATTTAGATTAATTCAAATGAACACCTTTGCATTCATTTTTCACCGGAAATTTTCATTCGAGATTACACCACTGGGCTTTTACTACAATTTTAATATCAGCGTAATGTGCTGAATTACATTTTGTCAACCACAATTAAAAGATCTCGAAAACATTTACAAGGGCAATCAATGGTGCGGATTACACTATCAGTAGGTCGTGATACAGTTATTGACAATAATCTCATCACTTATTTCAAAATATCCGGATTAACTTTTAGTGTTGTGCAAGTAGTTTTGCGATACACGTCAATGGATTTTTTAATGCGGATCGTGATATACATATTATATGTATGTTTTTTTTTATTTTTTATTTATTAGCCTGGCATAGTGTCCAACTGCTGGGCAAAGGCCTCTCCTCTTGACTTCCACAACTCCCTTTCTGGCGCAATATCAGGCCAGTTCTTTTCATACACGTCCAAGACGTCCCGCCATCTCCTTCTTGGTCTGCCTCGTCGTCGCTGGCCGTTCTCCGGCACCCACCAAGTAACTGTGTGAGCCCATCTTTGTGGGTGCATGCGACAGACGTGTCCAGCCCAGTCCCATTTTAGCTTAGCAGTCTTTTTCCCAACGTCGACTATGCGTGTTTTTGAGCGCAGCGTGGTGTTCCGGATTCTATCTATCCTCTTCACGCATTATATGTATGTATAACGTGATAATATTGCGTCTCCGTAGAGCGAAAGTCACCAAGTCCCAAAATGTCGAAATCAACTTTGTAATGCCATCGATATTTTTTTTTCTGCAAATTTGAGTCTTATCACCATGACAATAGGAGCCATACAGGGTTATTTGTAATTCACTGACATCCTCTTAACCCTGAATTCCTATCACTCAAACAAATGTTTTTTGTTTTACGACTTTTTAAAATGAAGCTTTTTTTTCCCATACAAATACACAGAGTATCGTAAAAATAAGAGGTAATCTCAAATTTTCAAAACGTTAATACACCAAAAATATTAAGTTATGACAAAAGCCGTAAAACAAAAAACATTTGTAAGTGGTAGGAGTTTAGGGTTAAAAGGATGCTAGTGAATTACAAATAACCCTGTATATCCAATTTTAGAAAGTTAGAAAAATCATTACTTTGTTATTTTTGCACTTGAATTGAAGTAAGAATTAACTAAATTACTTAATGAATTTATACGTAGACTGAAAAAAAATTGGCTAAAGTGGTTACTTTTTCCGTATCCAGTGTATCCAGTTATGCATATTCCCGATCACTATTTATTCCAAGTTCACTAAAACAACTTAGTTAGGTACCTAACAATTGCAAAATTTGCTACAAAATATAAAAACGAAAATTAACTAAGTATTTTTAGTGGGTTTTCGATCATCAAATTATTTTCTTACTTACAATAAAACTGAGCGACAAATCACTAACTCAAGTGGAAAAATCACTAACTGACATTTGGGTTCATACTTTAAGTAATTATCGCTTATAACTTGGAAAATTAAGTTTTTCGTTTCGATTTGACAGTTGTAGCTTATACCGTAGCATTACTTATGTCCTTACAATAAGACTATAATATCATAAATATCTAACGACAAAAAAGTTAGTTTTTTTTTTAATTTTCAAAACTTTGAACCTTCGTATCTCAAAACAGCAAAATACGACTTAGTGACTTTTCGCTCTACGGGGACGATTGATAGTCTAATTCGCATTATTCGAACTTACCCAACTTAACAAAACCTAATCAATGGCTAAAGTATTCTGACTTTAGTTTTTGATACTACCTTGTATAAAAAATATTGCGACAGCACGTCATACGCGAGACTGAGATCCAAATATTTTTTTTTTTCAATAGACTACTAAGCAGCTCAAAACTCAATTGCACCTTTAAACTATTAGATAATATAGTAGGTAGCCAGTTTTACAAAAATGAAAAATAGTACACAGAGGACGAATTTCATTTTTAAATCAATAAATATCCCGCTCACGTATTTTATTTACTTTCTACTATCTAGACCGGTTAAAAATTACTAAAATAGACATGTCTAGTTTTATATCAACAAATCAAAAACGACTTTATTGACATCATAATATCTGCAAAAAAAGCCGTAGTGGCCTAGTGGTTTGATCTATGGCCTCTCGAGAAGAGGGTCGTGGGTTCAAATCCCGGCTTGCACCTCTGAGTTTTTCGGAATTTATGTGCGAAACTACATTTGTAATTTACCACGAGCTTTACGGTGAAGGAAAACATCATCCTGCAAAGAAATTCAATGGTGTGTGTGAAGTTTCCAATCCGCAATGGGCCCACGTGGGAACTACTGCCCAAGCCCTCTCTTTTTGATAGGAGGCCTGTGCCCTGCAGTGGGACGTATATAGGCTGGGATGATGATGATGATGATTATATCTGTAAATAACATAAAGACCGTAAGAGCTACCAATGACATACCACATTGTATTAAGTCATTTAACTAACCTATCCTGCTATTTTACGATAAATACTCGTAACAATACCATTAAAAGGTCAGAGCGCTACATAACGATTGGACCGTAAGAAAGCTATACCTATTCAATAAATATACTTGTCTCCTTCACATTTTGAATCAGATAGTATCGTACTCATACATGTCTGACCCGGGGCAAGGTTACATTACAACCTGATTAAGAATTACGCACGAGAGACGTTGAGTATAAAACTAGAACTCAACAGACTACAGGCATCATTTACAGTCAAGCCGTATCTGAAGCATTATCAATTATGTTCTCCAAAGTATGTCTCATTTAATTTAAGCAGCAGTCATCTGCCTGCTATTTTTTACTTGACTTGTAAGATTATAGTTTCTAAAACAATTTTTTTTCAGGTAGTAGCCCTGTGCGCCTTCGCGGCTGTGGCCCAGGCTGGCCTCCTGCCCGAGCCTCACTACTCCCACGCCGGTGCGGTCTCCTCCCAGAGCATCGTGCGTCACGACGAGCAGCCCCAGCACATTGCCAAGCTGGCCGTCGCTGCCCCCGTGGCCTACCACGCCGCCCCCGCCGCCGTGTCCTACCACGCTGCCCCCGCTCCCGTGACTTACCACGCTGCCCCTGCCCCCATCGCCTACCACGCTGCCCCCGCCGTTGCCCACTACGCCGCCCCCATCGCTAAAGTTGCCATTGCCCACGAAGAAATCGTAAGTTTTCTCCTTGATGAATTTGAAAATTTATTTCTGAAAATCTTCGTGGTCTCAAATGTTTTTGTTTTCATCACAGGCTCACCCCAAATACGAGTACTCTTACTCCGTTGCTGACGGTCACTCCGGCGATAACAAGTCCCAGCAGGAGAGCCGCGACGGTGATGTCGTGAAGGGCTCCTACTCCTTCCATGAGGCTGACGGCTCCATCAGGACCGTGGAATACACCGCTGATGACCACAACGGCTTCAACGCGGTGGTGCACAACTCGGCGCCCACGCACGTCGTCAAGGCCGCACCCGTTGTCGTCAAGGCTCCCGTATACGCCGCTCCTACTTACTACCACCACTAAAATAATGTTGACCAAAAATAGTCATTATGAGTTGAATGAAAGCAAGATAATTTATTAAACGTTATAAACTTAAAACTATATTTTTCTTCACTTCAAGCTTATTTTAAGCCATCTATAAATAACAAAAGAGGAGTACTAAAGACACTGATACTATGACAACTTAGACTAAATGGACTAACTTGACACATTATTAGCGAGATAGGTACATGCATACTTAAATACATGAACTTTTTCTCTCTTTGAGTTGTTGATATTTATAGACGGATCATTTACCATCAGGTGACCCGCTTGCTCGTTTGCATGCCTCTCATTAAAAAAAAGAAAATTGAAAACAAAACCCTTATTTCGGGTTCCTTACCCAAAGAATAAAACGGGACCCTATTACTAAGACTCCGCTGTCCGTCCGTCTGTCTGTATGTCCGTCTGTCACCAAGCTGTATCTCATGAACCGCGTTGTACACGAAAGGTAGGTCAGATACATTTAATAATAATAATAATCGTTTATTTCATAATTAATGACACATACATTTTTACATAAATTATTGTACTGCCAAACTGCGTAGCAGTTTGTTGGCAGTTCGAATGCTCTTGATACACCTTGTGTCTTACATCTAAATAGTTTTATTCATGCATTATTATTTTCTAGATATACAAAAATACTAAGCATGCAATTTGACATTTTATTTCAATGAGGACTAAAAGCAGTGAAAAGTGGGTACCGTACCGATTGTATACGAGTTGTCCATTCTCACTGCCCTTGAGTACCTATCCTAATAGTTATCTATAAATATTTATTTGACATTATTTATGAAATTATTTATTCTAACTTTCTCATCAAACAACTTCTGCAGTAAGGCGTTATAAATTTTAGGAGTCTTGTACTCAAATGTGCGTTTTCCATAGTAATTAGTTGCGTTATATTTATCAGGGAATAATTTCGGTTTTCTTCTTGAGATACAGTTATCATCCGGCCATTTGCATATGAAAGGTTCTTTTTTATAATTGTATGATGCCACTAGCAATATAAATTTCTCACTTACAGGTAAGATATTACATTATTTTAAACAGCATTTCGTATTCTTTGTTACACAATTGCTTCTGTTTGGTGCTTATTAATATAAATCATCATCAAAGACACAAACTCAAAGTTACATCGAAGATAGTAACATGTAGGTAACACGTTAACGTAACGACCACTTTAGCCTAGTTGGTAGTGACCCTGCCTACGAAGCAAGAAGTCCCGGGATCGAATCCCGGTAAGGGTATTTATTTGTGTGATGAGCACGAATATTTGTTCCTGAGTTATGGATGTTTTCTATGCATTTAAGTGTTTATTTATCTATATAAGTATGTTTATCGTCGTCTAGTACCCATAGTACAAGCTTTGCTTAGTTTAGGACTAGGTCGATTTGCGTAAGATTGCCCCCTAATATTTATTTATATTTTATTTATTTATTTAAAAATATTATCATTTTTGTTTTCAAAATATACCCACTGAATACTCGTAGATATACACAAAAGTGAAGATTCTCAAATTAAATACTCGTTTTTATTGTATTTACGTTCGATCGCTGGCTGTAAACTTTATTCGATAACATCTTAGGTGTTTTGACATATTTTTTATCAAAATCTGTTCAGATTTTATTGTTTTACTAGCTGTTGTTCTTATCCTTATAAATTATCTCTGTGACAAATCTTATCCAAGTCATTTTTGCGTGATAGGGTAACAAACATCCAAACGTCCAATCATTTAAACTTTCAAATTTATAAAATAAGTAAGATAGTAGGATCCACGTTTGAAGACGATTAACAATTTTGTTTTAGAAAATTTGTGACCAGGCAAGTACATTAATAGGATTTTTACAAGCTTTTTAATTTTACAGACAGACGTAAGGGAGGATAGGGGAATTGCGGACGCTGAACAAAAATAATTTAAAGCTTCTATTCTATTAGCAATAATCAGTCTGACTTTATTAATTATTAAACTCTGGTTATACACCTACAAAATCAACATTAATTATTGTAAGAGATCAGATCAGACAACAGCTATAAAATTTAAATCAAAAACGAAATCTTGTCTGTCTGTAATTACCCTTAGCTCTTGAGATAAACACGGACGAAAGCTGAGTGAATTAGCATGGGGTAACGAAAAATAAACAAGGCAATGGTGTTTGAGAGTAAAAGAAATATAATTTGGCTTCTGTGATGGTTCAACACAGTTCATGGAGCCAGGGGTAGTTGCGGACCTTATGGTTAGTCTGCAATTACGCCAAGTAGTTTTTTAGGGTACCTCAAAAGGAAAAAACGGAACCCTTATGGGATCACTTTGTTGTGCGTCCGTCCGTCTGTCAAGACCCTTTTTCTCAGGAACGCCTGGAGTTATCAAGCTGAAATTTATATCAAATACTCAAGTCTACTGTCCCTTAGAGCTGTGAAAAAATCAAACTTCGCGGTCAAAGGTCGCGGGTGAGCAAAGTAATTGTTTTAGTTCAAACTTCTAAGCCAACGCAATCAAAATATACAGCCATTTATGCCGCAAATTTTCCCTGGAAATATTTCCTTTTTTTACGAGAAGTACCCTGTAGGTTTTGATTCCCTTGCGTGTGTCGAAAATTTGCGGCATAAATGGCTGTATCTGTTGATTGCGTTGGCTTAGAAGTTTGATTCTTTCACAGCTGCAAGGGTCAGCAGATCTGAGTATTTTATATAAATTTCAGCTTGATACCCGGGAACTCAGAATCTTGAAATTTGGTACGAAGCAAGGTCTTATAGCACAGATAAAGGAAAAATTGCGAAAAGCATAAATTCTTTTGTCTGTCTGTCTATATCAGTAACCACTCTACAATGATCCCACACTGCGCACATTTTGCTTGGGAGCAGAGGTCTGCTAAGACTGGATGTTCATAGATACATATAAATTTGTACGGAATCCTCGGTGCGCGAGTCCGACTCGAACTTGGCCGGTTTTTTTAGGTTAGCAAAACGTGTCATTGAAGCAAACATTTACAATTCATACTCCATTAGCAAGGCAATCCATAGAAAATATTACTATTTACCATCATTTGCTATATAGACCTGTCACTCAAATTCAAATTAGTAAACACCCAAAATTAGATGAAAATTCACGAAAAAATTTGATTCTACTTACCTTGAAAACCGTGCGCAGCCGTCCGTAAATGTTTGCGCGTCACAAAAAATGACGGAAAGTATCACCTGATTGTCTTAGGAAGGCGCGGGAGGAAAGGACTGAGTAGATATTGGTTCGTCCGTATTTACCCCGCGTCTGCAATTCCCCCACCGTCTCCTACGAGCAAGCTAGTGTGCTTGTAGTAGGTACTTAGCTCGCCGAATTTTTTTCCTGGTACGACGAAAAAGCTCGCCGAACTCAAGTACACGCACTCATTCGTACGTCTATCTGATAGATACCTACATCAGAAGAAACTGCACGTAAGAAAAATATTTTTTGACACACTTGTTGCTTTAAGCCTGATAAGAAAATTGAATTTCCAAGTATTGTAGGTCAGGGACAGATTTAAAAAGTTGATAGATCCAGGATACATCCTCCTGAAGGTATTTTGTTAATATGCTAACTAAGCAGAGCTACCGTATCTTGATTCCGATGACCGCCTTCTACTACGAAGTTCAAATATCTAACTTCGGATTATGCCGTCTATCTCGCGCTAATTGTATTCAATACGAGAGTGAACGAGTCGGTATGATACGAACTTCGATTTCAGAGTAACCCCTAGTAGTGAGTCGTGACCAATTGTTTGAGAAAGGCTGCAGTGTATTCAGTAGCAGCAACTTCTGACTAATACCGTACCTAAAACGAGATAAATTTTGTATTTTAGGTTAGTTTGGCGTCAACCTACTTTTTAAAATAGCTCCGGCAACAGTTCAAAGTCACGGCGCTTTTTGGTCCCTACCAGTTGGTTTAATTAAAACTGATCTAGCTACTCATTGAGAGGTAGCTCTACTAGCGTTTCAACCGCTATCAGTTTTCTACTACTACTACCAATACCACTACTGTTAGCATGAAATTTTTACAAATTGAAGTTAAGTATACAACAAGCACAAGCACACTGCGCCATTCTATAAAAATATTCCGTTTGATGTAGCTCATTTCATCAATATAAATATGCGATCGGATACTGATAAGTATAGTTCGAGTACGAAATGTTTTTCCATGACAGCGCCTTTGTGACATTGTCATAACACTGTATTTCGCGGGGCCTGTGGAAAAACGTTTCGCACTCGAACTATACTAACTTTTGTCAACTCATGTAATTGTCTTTGGCTTTCTGATGCTTCCGTTATCATGGATTGCAAATCAGAGACCGGAAGCAATGGAATCTATTAGTGAAGGTGAATATGCACTTTTTCCAATTGCATTATCATTTGTTAATTTAATTAACTATATGCGCTCATAACACGTACGAGAACAACATTATCACTTACATAATAACATGTCAGCGAACGATTAAAATCAGACACGAATATCTTACTAATGGTCCCATTTCATAACATCAAACTTATCGTTAAGTAGTTTAGTTGCATCCATTTAATAAGATGGACGGATGTGAGTACGGACGTTGCGGTAGCAGACTTCATTCATTTATCGGTAGAGAAATACTTTGAAACTCTATATGCACTCACTACATTCTTTAACCCGAGGCGAGGTTGCGTTGAAAGCTCGTTTGACCGCTCCCACCCACTGCTTCATTCGCCAAAATTTGACCTTACTTACTGCAAATTGCGAGTATATAAACTAGATCACAGGGTGTCACATTTATCATTCGTGTTTCAGAAACAACAAAACATGTTCTCTAAAGTGAGTGACACAATCAAAGTCATACATTTATGTTACGTTTTAACGTGGCAACAATAACAACATTACTAATCAAATCACCTATACTTTTTTTACAGATTGTAGCCCTTTGCGCCTTCGCGGCCGTAGCCCAGGCTGGTCTCCTGGTTGAGCCTCACTATTCCTCGGCCGCCGCCGTCTCCTCCCAGAGCATCGTGCGTCACGATGAGCCCCAGACCATCGGCCACAAGCTGGTTGCCGCCCCCGTGGCGTACCACGCCGCTCCCGCTCACGTCGCCTACCACGCTGCCCCCGCCCCGGTGACTTACCACGCCGCCCCTACTGTCTCCTACCACGCCGCCCCCGCTCCCGTGACTTACCACGCTGCCCCTGCCCCCATCGCCTACCACGCTGCCCCCGCCGTCGCCCACTACGCCGCTCCCATCGCTAAGGTTGCCGTCGCTCACGAGGAAATCGTAAGTTTGCCCTGTGTTGTCATCAGAACATTTGCCAGTTAAAGTCGTCGTGTTTTTAACATTTTGGTTTCTGTTACAGGCTCACCCCGCTCAATACGAGTACTCTTACTCCGTCGCTGACGGACACACCGGCGACAACAAGTCCCAGCACGAGACCCGCGACGGTGATGTCGTGAAGGGCTCTTACTCCTTCGCTGAGGCTGACGGTTCCATCAGAACCGTCGACTACACTGCTGATGCCCACAACGGCTTCAACGCGGTGGTGCACAACACGGCGCCCACCCACGCCCCCGTCGTCGTCAAGGCCGCGCCCGTCGTCGTCAAGGCCCCCGTCTACGCTGCCCCCTCTTACTACCATCATTAAATATCAACAAGCCCAAAAACTAGAGTTTAATGGTGTCTAGTTAATTTATTTCAAATACAAGCTTAAACGATCAACTTTTGTTTTGTTCTTCTTCTTTTGGACCACAACACTTACTCTACGTACCTACGAGTATAGTTAAGAATTATAAATATCTATTTCCCTATAGAAATATTTGTTTCCCTGAACTAAAATAGAACAATGAACTAAAGTTTCAAGTCAGTTTAACGTTTGGTAGCATAGCATACGGTTGTGGTAACTCTGAAGATGAGCTCTGGTTGAGTTCGAAACGCGTCAGTGTAGCTTGGTGGTGGTGATGGTTGGGTTTATGTGATTTGTGTGTGTTCGTACAGTGTGGAGGTGGAGGAACTGCATGAACGCACATTTCTTGCATAAACGTAACTATTGTAAGGTCGCGGGTGAGCAAAGTAATTGTTTTAGTTCATTAATATGGACCTCCGCAAAGTAACGCCTGATTCAATAAATTATTTAAAATAGAACATTATAATTATGTACGATTTTACGAAAACCTTGTAGCTAGTACGAGTGCCTGCTTACAGAACGTGTCGATTTAATTTTATACTTACACCTCACTCTTTCTGGGACTTTATTGCGTCAAATTCACACGACTGCCACTTCTTTAAAAGATGTAAAAGTGACATGATAATTTATACATTCTATCTTTCATGGAACTGACAACAGTAAAACTGCGTATTTAAAAAACTCTTGGAGTTTTTCCTGGCCGTCTCGTGGAAAGCGTCTCTTCCACGATGATACATACGTACATACTTGCTTGTGGCCTTGACGGACAAAACAAAAAACATATGCGTGTAAGTATAAAAATCATCATCATATTCATCATCCAAGCTTATATACGTCCCACTGCAGGGCACATGCCTCCTCTCAGAATGAGAGGGCTTGGGGCGTAGTTCCCACGCGGGCCCAGTGCGGATTGGGAACTTCACATACACCATTGAATTTCTTCGCAGGCGTATGCAGGTTTCCTCGCGATGTTTTCCTTCACCGTAGAGCTCATGGTAAATTACAATTTTAATTTCGCACATAAATCCCGAAAAACTCAGAGTTGCGAGACGGGATTTCAGCCCTCGTCCCTCTGCTTGAGAGGCCACAGATGAAACCACTAGGCCACGGCTTAGTATAAAAAAAAGTACCAAGGTCTCAGGTACTCAATTATATGGCATAAGTTTCACGCAATGATAATTATAGGTATAGAGACCCCCGCCCAGTGTTTTTTTTTTATTTTGGTATTGGCTTGGTGGGGACCAATCTACAGTTGATTACAATAAAAACGGGGCGGTAGCGCAAATTATGCAAGCGTAACTACGTGGTCTAAAGACCACGAAGTCTGAATACTGAAAGTACCTATTCATTAATTGTAAGTATGGGGGGAGGTTGCAACAGATAGATCTCTTTCCACCGGACATTCCACTGCAGTCCAAATGAAGATTGTTTTATGCAGCCGAGTTGAGAAACTTCGATAGTGCGATACAGGATGTAGCGTAGCAGTTTCTCTGTCTGTATTAGTACTAGCTGACCTGGCAAAAATTGTGTTACCATTATAGGGGCATAAAAAATAGCCTACGACCTATTCTCAGACCTGCCGAATATAGAGAAAAAGTTTCATAAAAATCGGTCAAGCCGTTTCGGAGGAGTTCGATAACAAACACTGTGACACGAGATTTTTATATATTAGATAAAAATTCCAATTAATCACGAACAGATAATAAAAATCCACAATAAAGATAAAATCAAATATAGTGATTGATAAAAATACGTAACGTACAATCCTGTGTTAACTTATAACAAACCTATCAAAAATTAAATGGAATTGTATACACGTTTATAAATTACTAGCTTTTGCCCCGCCACTTCGTACGCGAAGACAATATTAGTTGTTTGGATGAAATTTGGCACACAGGTAGTTTATTACATGGATTAGCACATAGGATAATGCCAGGAAAATGCAAAGTTCCCGTGGAATAGGAATAAGTGAATTCTATAGCCGCTAAGCCGTGGTTAACGTGGTTTGCACCTTTGAGTTTTTCCGAATTCATGTGCTAAATTACTTTTAAAGTTTACCATGAGCTTTATAGTGATGGAAAATATCGCGAGGAAAGCTGCACACACCTGAGAAGAAATTCAGTGGTGGTGCAAGTTCCCAAATTGCACTGGGCCCGTGTGGGAACTACTGCCCAAGCCCACTCTTTCTGGGAAGAGGCCTGTACCTGATTGAAACCGGCTTTTTTAATCCCGAGAAAGTGCAAAGTAAAGTTCCCGCGGGATAGAAACACCTTTTTGACCTATTTTGAAAATCAGAGACAATGTAGCTTTTTATTAGTGAAATCATTTTTACAATCAGCCCCTATATTCAATTCACTTATTTCTATCCCGTGGGAACTTTGTATTTTCCCGTAGAAAAGTAGCCTAGGTATGTCCATCAGGGATACTGTAGCATACTATTAGTGAAAGAATTTTTAAAATCAGCCCCAAATTTGGATTGACTTAGGTACTATAGGTAGGTAGGTATAGTATATTTGTGTATCGTTCCGTGTGTCACAGACGGTTCTGGCAGAAAATCAGCGCTGCAGGCGTCTAACGCCTCAGCATAATGCTGAGTCAGCGACCGTTTCACTTTTGCATGGACACACATGCAGATCTGTGTATTTATTACTTCGTTGTTTTGTGAACCTTGTTTATTTGTATGAATTTGTGTGTACTTTCTTGTATTTGTGTGTCTTGTAAAAGTGAATAAATGTCTTCTTTCTTTCTTTCTTTCTTTCTTTCTACTTCTATCCCGCGGGATTTTTGCATTTTCCCGAAGAAGAGTAGTCTATATGAATCAGGAAAAGTGTAGCTTTCTATTGGTGAAAGAATTTTTAAAATCAGCCCCGATGTTGAATTCAGTTTTTTCTATCCCGTGGGAATTTTACAATTTCCCGATGAAAAAGAAGCTTGTCAATCGGGGATAGTCACATCATATCATATGAAAGAATTTTTAAAATCAGTGCCGAAGTTGAATTTACTTATTTCTATCCTGCGGGAATTTTGTATTTTCCCGGGAAAAGTACCCTATGTCATTCGAGGATAGTCATATCACATAATATGTAAGATTTTTTGAAATCAGCCCCGAAGTTGATGTAATTTATTTCTATCCCATGGGAATTTTGAATTTTCCCGGATAAAAAGTAACCTATGCCAATCAAGGATAGTGTAACTTTGTAATGGTAAAAGAATTTTTAAAATCAGCTTCATAGTTTCAGAGATTCCGCTACAAACAAAGAAACAATGAAAGTTTAGATATTTCCCTATCCCGTGAGAATTTCGAAAAATCCTTCCTTAGTGCACCTCTACAATACTCAAGGTACATGTATGCCAAATTTCAAGTCTCTAGCACCAGTAGTTTAGGCTGTGCGTTGTCTGTCAGTCAGTCAGTCAGTCAGTCAGTCAGTCAGTCAGTCAGTCAGTCAGTCACGGTACTGTTTTATATGTATAGAAGATTAACCTTAAATATGTTGCCGTTTGCATCTATGAAAAACCGTAATTAGTCCGCAATACTTTTTCTATAGGTTTGACAAAGTAGGTAAGTAAGTATAAATCCGTTTGAAATGTCACTAAGTGCGGAGCTGCTCCATTGTAGAAAGTAAATATTTATTAAAAAAAGCTATTCTGTTGCAAATTTTCCCGAAGTGACTTTTTGGCACTGGCTAAAAAATACATCTACAGAGTGATAATCAAAAATACACGCAGCAAACTTTGCTCACAGTATTATGTAGGCATGTAGGTACTATTTGATTTCTATCTTTATTATAGGAAAACTTTTATAGTGAGCTTTTTAGGCCCATTGGTTTTATCTTTCCTGTTGAAAGGACGATTCAAAATAGTCTTCAGTCTCATATTTTTTGTTAAGTTTAAGTATATGTTTGTGTTCAACAATGCCGGGCCAAATTTTAGGTTATTCCAACTTATTAATTTTTGATTAGGTAAAGGATTTTATTTGTAACTATGTTTACTACTTCTTGAAAGACTATGAAAATAAAAATAACCTACTATTTCAGTAGGTATTGCAGCAAAGAAATTCAAGAGTAATTCACACTATATTATTAAACTTAATTTTTAGAAATAAGCGCTACAAAGCTTATTAAATTTAACCAATTTTAGTTTCAGCTGAGCCCACGCATGGCACGGTTAACCATAAGGTGCGAATATAAGCTGAGCACATCCTGTTCGCTGCTCGCGCAATCCATTTCCTCTAATATGTTAAATATCAAAAAAATAATTTGGTTTCAAGACTTACTTAGTTTCCATAGGAAACTCACAATTCAAGCTCCTAATAAAGCAAAATAGCAATATCCTTTATGTGCGAATTAATAAGTAATAAAATGATGGTTTATATTTTTTTTGGGATAATTGATATAAGTAGACTAAACAGCGAAAGTTTTAATCTTCTTTAGCACCTTAATCAAATCAACCCACCCACATCCCCTCACTTTTCACGCCGCTTTGCCTAATCCTGTTCTGGTTCCAACCATTGATAGGGAGAGCAAGCAACAAAATAAATAAGTAAGTTTTGTAAAATTTTCATTTTTAATACTTCAAGCTGTTTATTGACTTTATTTGCATTGACATTCTAAGTAAGTACGGTCACGTGCTTTAATTTGGGGTCCATTTCGAAAAAATATCCTTTGAATTACTATACAATAATGACAGGACTGTCAACCTTGTGGGTCCCGAATTAAAACTCGTGATTATACACATCCGTACCAAATTTCAAGTCAATCCGATAACTAGAAGTGAGTGAAGTTTTGATCTTAGTAAACTTACAAACATACAAACAAACATTTTAAGTTAAATATAATGCATATAAACTGTGAATTTGTATCCGTGAGATGGGAAAAATCTAAGCATTAGGCGCAAAACAGGATTTTACCAAAAGCGTGCAAGTCTCACAAACTAAGTATGACATATTTAATTATAGTGTAAATCATACCTATTGTTTAGAGTTTTACGAGGCTTTAAGCGTTTGGTAGTTTCTAAGAGTACGAGTATCATTAATAAAAAGAGTAACGTCAGGTACGTTGTAATTTTGCTGTTCCGCTTCACGCCTAGTAAAAATAAAAGAACGTTATTAACATAAGGATAAGTTGAACAGGATAAGGAAACGACGTACTTATAGTAGGTAGATAGTAAAGGCTTTCTAGGAAGAATGTATGCCTACGATCAGACGGCTAACCCGAAGCAAGGTTGCGCCAAAAGCTTGCTTGACCACTTCACATGCTGTCGCGAACCCAATATCATGCTACAGTTGACCTCACCCATTGCAATTTGCAATTGTATATAAAGTAGGGCACAAGGCTCAAAAGTTATCATTTACATTTTGACTGTCTCAGATCAAAGAACAAAATGTTCTCCAAAGTAAGTTGAAGCTGAACATAAAATTATATCTGGAATCTGCAGCATTGTCAACGAATTAAATGTAACATTTGGTTCTATTACAGATTGTAGCCCTTTGCGCTTTCGCGGCTGTGGCCCAGGCCGGTCTTCTGGCTGAGCCCCACTACTCCCACGCTAGCGCCGTCTCCTCCCAGAGCATCGTGCGTCACGATGAGCCCCAGACCATCGGCCACAAGCTGGTCGCTGCCCCCGTGGCGTACCACGCCGCTCCCGCTCACGTCGCCTACCACGCTGCCCCCGCCCCGGTGACTTACCACGCCGCCCCTACTGTCTCCTACCATGCCGCTCCCGCCCCCGTGACTTACCACGCTGCCCCTGCCCCCATCGCCTACCACGCTGCCCCCGCCGTCGCCCACTACGCTGCTCCCATCGCTAAAGTCGCCGTCGCTCACGAGGAAATCGTAAGTGTGCCCTGTGTTATTATGATAATATTTTTTGACAGTGAAAGTCGTCGCGTTTCTTAACATTTTGGTTTCTGTTACAGGCTCACCCCGCTCAATACGAGTACTCTTACTCCGTCGCTGACGGACACACCGGCGACAACAAGTCCCAGCACGAGACCCGCGACGGTGATGTCGTGAAGGGCTCTTACTCCTTCGCTGAGGCTGACGGTTCCATCAGAACCGTCGACTACACCGCTGATGCCCACAACGGCTTCAACGCTGTGGTGCACAACACGGCGCCCACCCACGCCCCCGTCGTCGTCAAGGCCGCCCCAGTCGTCGTCAAGGCTCCCGTCTACGCCGCTCCCGCGTACTACCACCATTAAATGACAAAACGTACCTATAGCGTAAAATATTACTGTTTAAATATTTATTAAACTATACTACGAATATTATATTACGTTTCAATTTACTTAAGTAACAATGATGATTTTTTTAACCTATTTATTCCATGTAATCTCATCTATATTCACTCCACTTTAGCCAATTGGTACCCTCTGATTCTGTCCTTGGATTTGATTTGACTAGTGATGATTTGCAGCTTGAAAATATTCTTTGTATCGTAGCGATTAGTATAATATTATCTGTTTTACAAAAACAAAAACTTCGTAAACATTCTCATTATTATTAATTTTATTAAAATTGAAGTTGTAACATTCCATAACTTGATTTTTACACAGAGTCTGTCGAAGAGCATAAAGGGCTCTAAAAATTACTGATACGAAGTGACTAAAGTTCTCGGGGGTCAGCAATAGCTGAAATTGAAGTAAATGAAAAAACTGCGCTTAAAGCTAGTGTACTCGCAAAGTCGAAAATGAAACACAAAGTGCGCGAAGGGAGTGAGCAAAGCTGTGGCAACGAAATGTAGTTTGGCCCCCAGGCATTTTAGAAGTAAAAGAAACCGCAAATATCGATTAGGATGCAAACTTACTGGGACAACGAATTTGTGGCATCCATTGAATTGTAGCATTGCGATGGGCGATAATATCGGCGAGAATCCACTCTCTTTCGTGAAATAATAATTATTGTTAGGCACGGAATCAGTAAAGGGGAAGTTTGGTATTATTGGGTTTATTTTTAGGACCTTTGGTACTATGATTGCTTCATTGTAAAAGCATAAGGTAGTCACACGTAAGATCCACTTACAACGTAATGTGGATTTTTCATCCACTTTTGGTAAAACTGAACAGATTTTAAGAAATTTAGTTGACTTTATTAAGTCAACACATTTCTACTCGTACATCTATTCTACTCGTAGTTTAAATAAGCTCACCGAATGCTCAAATTATTGGTTTCAAATAATATGATGTATTTTTTAAAAGCTCAGAATCAAGTGTGCCTTTATTGGCTTGCTGTCCCCAATAAGATAGACTCAACGATTCCTTTGACTCACTGCATTGTGAAATGTAATGTGATGATACGATAAATTATAAAAGTACCGGAAGAAAATAATGTGGACATGCCTTAAACATCTCTTTAGTACTTATAGATATTTTTTTTGCAAATGTACGTTACACCGTTATTCGTGCACATTACGTAGCAGATTAAAATATTGATCTAATCTGAGTAACTATGTTACTTGCTGTTGGCCGTGGCTCCAAGGAATTTATTTATCGCTATCCAACGGGTACTATTTAATTTTCCGGGATTAATAGTATCCTATTAATCCAGATTATAAACTATCTGTGAGCCAAATTTCATCAGAATCTGTCGAACCGTTTTAGCATGAAAGAGTAACAAACATCCATGCATCCGTCCATACAAACTTTCGAGTTTATAATATCAGTAAGACCGTTAACGTATGAGTAGGCAGGTTTTTTTAGATCCATTGGTTATTTTTGGCGGGACGATCTAGACGTGTACCTCAAAGACTGGAAGGACACCGCTCAATATCGGGATGAATGGCGAAATTGGGGGAGACCTTTGCCCAGCAGTGGGACACTTCTCCAGGCTAATTAATAATAATAATAATAATAATAATGGTTATGTTTTCAAGCACCATTTCAATAAAAAGCAGTTCATTTGACTATTAAAACAGGTACAGATTTGATGTTTTTCATGTAAAAGTAATTTTTTTGTAACCTTCCAGCTACATTTAATTTAGAAAAGTTGTATATTACTAAACTACTTGATGGTAATATTACATTTTTTGTGTAAATAGATTATTTAGTTAATTGTCGAATATCCGAGGTGTAGCGCAATATGAGTGCTGATCCACATTATTCTATCGGCATCATGATAGTTGCCCGATGACAAAGATTTAATAAATTTATATAATAGGAATTGGAAAAGTATAAAATGGTCTTAAAATCTATGCACCATCAACAGTTCTTTCTTTCATTCCGTTAGGGACGGTTCAAACTAAGTATAACAAAATGTCTGGAAAGGTATGTTGTCTGTGTTGCTTTAAAAATAATTTAAATGATACACTGTTTTAAAGTGTAATAAAATGTTAAGCAGTTTATTTAAAATACAGTCATTTATTGAAGCTATTCAAATTGTTCATTTATTGTTTTCTAGATTCTTTTATTCATTTACTTCGTGGGCACTGTGCGGGCAGTTTTAATAAACCACAGTGAGGGTGAGGGGTCAACAGATGCTATGGGCTCCAAGGGTTGGCAAATGGTAAAGGTTTACCATCCACCCAGCTCTCACGACTACTACAAACATGACTCATACTTTGTAAGTATTATTAAAACTGTAAGAAGTTTCTTTCTTTTACACATTTTCCTGTTTGTAATTGTGTGCAATTTGATATTTATAATAAATATCAAATTTCACATTTTTTAAATAAACATTAATTGTTTATTTACTAAACACACACACACACACACACACACACACATGTTTATGTTTAATGGTTCAATAGATATAAGTAACAAAATCTTCCATGTACCTGTCTATTTTTGTTTTTATTTCTTTTCTATCACCCGACTGTCCAAGGAGGGTTATTTTTTTTTATATATAATAATTTGTACCTAGTTATAGAGGAGCGGGACCTCCTGGCACAGATATCTTTATATTTAAAAGGAGGTCCCAACCTTGATGTTAATAATGTAAGGTTTAAAACGAAATAAACATTTTTTCATTTTTTTTTTCAAAACAAACATAGAAATACAATTAATTAAGTTTCTTTTACTATTAAGTTTTTTACATAAACTGAATTAAACTGTAATTAAAAATAAAATAAAAGTAACCAATAACATCCCCCGCAGCATGAATTTCGCAGCAAAGATAGCAATAGCAATTTGATATTAAATATAATAGATATAACGATCTCGATCAAATGCGAGTCATCCACAACCACAACCTATCCTAGATCTGTACAAATAATGCTAAATTTTTTATCAAATGTCAGATTTGTAGTGATTCTTTTACACGAATCAATTGTTTTCTATTTCTCAGACATACCCCAAGTACGACTTCGAATATTCAGTGTCAGACAAGAAGACTGGTGACCATAAGAGCCATCGCGAGTCTCGGGATGGTGATAGAGTGCGTGGAGAGTACAGCCTGGTCGAAGCTGATGGCTCGTTGAGAACAGTGGAGTATGATGCTGATGATCACAATGGGTAACATTATTTTATTATAACCGAATCTGGATCTAAAAATCTATGTATAAAAATCTCTGTGTTTGTTATCCAACGCCTCCGAAAGGGCTTGACCTATTTTTATGAAATTTTTCCTCTATATTTGTTAGGTCTGAGTATAGGTCGTAGGACTCGTAGGCTTATATGGCAAAACAACGTTTGCCGGGTCACTTAGTAAGTTTATAGTTGCCTCTCTTTTTAAATTAGGTAGGTAGTACTTTCCGTTTTCCATATTATAGATATAACTAAGATATAAAACGGTAGTAATGAAACAAAAATATCAATGGTTTTGTAGTTGTTACGAATCGAATCAAAATGTCCTATCTGCTCTAATAAATATAATGCAATATATTTAATATAAAACATGGCTCACGCCATCCTTCAGTGAACTATTTATGAGGCATCTAAATTAAAACATTTAAGTACCTAAACTATTTATACACAACGATTGTAATCATTACATTATCAAGCAATCAGCTATTAAGTAAAAGTGGTTTCTTTTCTTGCAGATTTAATGCTGTTGTCAGCAAAACCTTCAATAAACATGGAGACCACGCCGTTTCCTACAGCGGCCATGCAAGACACTTTTACCCCATCGGTCATGGAATCAAAATAAATCATTATTTTCCTGGTAAAGATTACAAGTACAATGAAGCCGAGAAAACTGAAAATGAAACCGTGGAAAAAGAAAGCAAGCCTGTCGGTGAAATTTCTTCAGAAAAAATTGAAACGCTGAAAGGTGGCGCCATTGCAGGTGAAATCAAAGACGAGAAATCGGAGAAAAAAGAAATAGAAATGCAAAATATTATGGTTGAAGGAGACAGTGCTTTGCTAAAAGAAACTCCTGCTGTTGTATCAATGATAATGCCACAAATTCCTAAGGTTGATGAGGAAAGCATGGTCCTGATGCCAGTAGCTGAACCTGTCTTACAGGATACTCAGCCAGAAACTACAGCAACTGTCAGTGAAGTACCATCAACTATGAAAAAAGAAGACTCTGCGTCTGATTCCGAACTAGCCTCTTCATATTACCATTCAAGAGTTTACTTCGTCAGATATTAGACGACAAAAGAATATTTATTTGTAGTCGTAAGCTGTATCTTTATGGGTAATTTAAGACTTGTAAATATTTAAGAGTCATGTAAAGTACGTCTATCGGTTTAAGCGTTAATTCTTCGTGAAGTAAATAATAAGGATACGTCCAGATGTTGCAAAAAGAACTGCTTTAAGAAATAAAGAACTTCTAAAAAGTGTTTGTTTTACCTGTACTGCCTACTCAATCGCTGCCGCATCTCATTTTGTCAGGCTTCAGCTCTGTTACTCTGTCATCCAACATAACTGCAGTCATAAATTTATATAAAATATTATATTTCAAAATGAAATTCCAGACTTGGCGGTAAAACGTAATTGCATTTGTTTTAAAGTTTGGTGATTTATGTTGGATAAAACAATGTAATTTCAATAATCATTCTTGTATTGATAGACATTTGTGGTAATAATCAGTCTTTAATTATACAACATTCGCTTTGACAAAAACGTAAATATCTGAAACAGAAAGAATAATAAGAAAAAAAATCTTTTATGGATTTACCTAGTCGTCGATAACGTAACTATACGCAGTATTAGTTATTAAAAACTGATATACGGCGCAGACTCACGTAAGAAGGATTCCGTAAATAAGTACGCACAATGTTGTCAATTCACCATAATAATTACAATAATATTAATTTAAGGCCGGAACGGATAAACACAGTATTTTGTAACTAAAGAATCTTATGATATACCTAAGATTAATTTTCCCTAAAATTAGGCGCAGAAATTTCGAAAATAATATGAGGTGGCTAGACTTAAACGTTCAATTCATTTTTTTAAATAAAATTAACGCTAGCTGTTAACTTATAAAGTTATAAAAATACACTTGATTATGCTTACAACACAAGTCCTTTCATTTGATTTACGTTAGGTAAAGTTTGTATTGCTCTCTCTTCTATTCTAGTCCCCAAAAGTGGCCCCTAACTTTATTCGAAATTCACAGAATCACCTTAACAGTTCAATAGATTCGGTGAGAATTAAACGAAAACAGGATAGACAAATGAGCAGTCGTAAAAGGAAAAGATTTTCCTTTAAAGTCACAGAAACCGAGTTAAGAATTAATACTTGATTAAAAATTAAGAATTAGTAAACTTCCGGGTTTACGGACTGGATGACGCAGTGTAGATAGGCCTCCAACAAAAAGGAGTGACGACCTGGTTAAGATTGCGGGAACGCGTTGGATGCGGATAGCGTGGGACCGGTCTGTTTGGCAAACCTTGGAGGAAGCCTATGTTCAATTGTTCAGCAGTGGACGTCTTTCGGCTGAAATGATTATGATGATCTTTAATGAACTTCTCGTTAAGTTATAAGTATATAGATAGTTAAAGTTATAAGTATATAGTTATACTTATTTTGCAGGTCAGTGAAATGACTAATCGGGTGCCTTTTCTACATTCAACTGGTAAATGTTTCTTGACTTAATTATAACATTTGAACGTTTCTTTACTGTCTAATTATTTCTACAAATGTGTGGCAAACATAATTATAATTTTTACTTGGATGAGAAGCGAGTCTGAATACTTTTGCGAACGTTTATGCAAGATGTTGCACTTGCACTACTTACAATACGTTCATTTGTCGCTTTGCATATTATAAAGATGGTTTTCACAAATTGTAATTGGCGACTCTATTATTGCCATTTTATTTCATGACAGCTTTCTTGCGTTGAAGACAATGAAAAATAATTAACCATTTTTGTCTTTAGAATACGATATAAAACGGCACATAGCGAATGAAATAGATACTAAAACTTTACATACAAAATTATAAAAAAAATGCCGCTAGTCTTAAACGTTATGGCGTTCTATTGGTGAAATAATTTTTAGTATCGGTTCATTTTGTGTACTAATAGCTGTTGCCCGCGACTCCACATGCGAATACTTCGTTTTTCGCTATCCCGCGGGAACTTTCCAAGTTCTTAAAATACCTCCATACCTACTAAATTTCATCTAAGTAAATCGGTTCAGCGGTTTGAGGGTGAAGGAAGAGATAACCGAATGACGACAGATAGACGGACAGAGTTACTTTCGCATTTATGATATTAAATAGTAAGGATAAGAAAGTAAGGACTATAGAATAGAACAATGAGACAGTATAGATATAGATAAAGATAGTCAAAGTCTTATTAAATACCCGAATACTTAGCTTGAAGAATGGGGCAGGTCTCCCAGGATAATATATTGCAGCTTTGCAAAAACCACTTTTCGATTCGGGATTCTGTTTGCGATATATTAAGGCTTTAGTGCAAACATGTCTGACAAGTGCCAAAAAGCAAGGCATATACGAGTATACATGCACGGTCGGCCTCAGAAGTCACTGAACACTTTTAGTACTTTGTCACTTTCAATAACGTGACATATAACGACCGCTTTAGCCTAGTTGGTAGTGACCCTGCCTACGAAGCAAGAGGTCCTGGGTTCAAATCCCGGTAAGGGCATTTATTTGTATGATGAGCACAAATATTTGTTCCTGAGTTATGGATGTTTTCTATGTATTTAAGTATTTATTTATCTATATAAGTATGTTTATCGTCGTCTAGTACCCATAGTACAAGCTTTGCTTAGTTTAGGACTAGGTCGATTTGCGTAAGATTGCCCCCTAATATTTATTTATATTTTATTTATTTATTTAAAAATATTATCATTTTTGTTTTCAAAATATACCCACTGATATACTCGTAGATATACACAAAAGTGAAGATTCTCAAATTAAATACTCGTTTTTATTGTATTTACGTTCGATCGCTGGCTGTAAACTTTATTCGATAACATGCTTAGTTTGGGACTAGGTCGATTTGTGTAAGATTGTCCCCTAATATTTATTTATTTATTTATTTATTTATATTTCAAACTTCACAGCATAACTGGTTATTGCGACAAAGTGCTAGTGTTCAGCGACTTCTTAGGCCGACTGTACATATTATAACTAGTTTACAATACAAATATTCTTTTTCTACTCGCGTACTACAATGTGCTACTATCGATATCGCTATCGGTAGTCCAATGAGGTGCATTGTGTGATCGCAACTTTGACATTTCATTATGAAACGTTTCACAATGTTCTTTACAATTCATATGCTCGGAAAGTGCCTCTTGACGCGAGTCAACATATCTATAGAAAGTTAGTCATCCCAGCACACTATCGCAAGTGTGAAAAAAAATTGTATGGATTTACTTTCCACACGCGTGAGGAAAAGTAACTTTTTAAATTGCCAATTCTCAAAAAGTTGTGTCCAAACTAGTGTTTAAAAAATAAGACTAGAGAGTTGTGTCTTCATAATTCAGCTTTGCACAAATAAGAAAATGTTTGATGCAACCAAATTAATATTTACTGCATGATAAAATAATAAAACAGATTGTTTTAATATTTTTTTTTTTTTTTTTTTAATAGCCTGTTTCAGTGTCCCACTGCTGGGCAAAGGCCTCTCCCCTGGACTTCCAACTCGGCCTGTCTGCACTTGTGTTTGACCAGTCGCTCGAGAACGTGTCTAGGTCATCCCGCCATCTTCGCCTTGGCCTGCCGCGTTAATTTAATATTAAATCACACAAATTTTAATTTCGTCAAAAGTTTTGAAATAAAAAATTTAGTACTAAAATAATTCCTTGAGTCCATTTCGGACCGTACGACATCTGCGCTTTCAGTGCGCGCGCATGGCACCAATCATGTTTATCCGTTCGCGGCTGTCAACCAATGAGCTTTCAGTGTGCGCGCATGGCGTAACACGAACCAATCACGGTTACCCGTTCGCGCCTGTCAACCAATGAGTTTTCAGTGCGCGCGCATGGCGTAACACGAACCAATCATGGTTCGTTCCGTTCGCGCCTGTCATGAAAACCCGCCACAGTAATGTTCATGAATTCAGTCCGGAGAATTAATTTAAGTTTAGTAAATTAAAATGGAGAGTTCAAGTGATGAATTTACATAGGACTCAACGCCGCCTGACGTCCTAGACCAAGCACAAAATTAAATGTGATAGCCTCCTGCTGACTAAACCGATGCTGAAATATGTAAACATCTACGAGACTTTCCCTCAATGAAAGGTAAATAAGAACGCAACATCTTTTTCCGAAAATGTTTAAAAGCGCGCGCAGACAGAGAGCGGTCTGGAGTTCCAAGTTCAGAGTTCTACGTTCTTTCGAATGTACTGAGTCTCTTACGATAACGCACACAGCAGGCGACTGGAACTCTCGAGCGATGAAAACACAGAACTCTGAACGCGGAACTCGGTACTCCAGACCGCTCTCTGTCTGCGCGCGCTCTTAGCCCCAATTTTTTTCCTCGCTTAATGCATTGTAAAATGTTGTATGATATACGTGTCGAAAGTAGGAAATTCCCAACTCATGTCGGCTAAACCAAACTCGCTTCGCTCGTTTGTTTAGATCTCCGCCTTTCGTTGGGAATAGCCTACTTTCCGCACTTGTATCATAAATAACTATTTTTGCACTGCAAATGGCGGAAATTAAAATAAAAAAAAATAAAAAAAAAGTTCACCGGTTTATTGTCAAATGGCCGACAGCCATTCTATTTTATTTCAGTACTTAATTATTGTTAAATCGACTTTATACATTAATTAAAATATGTTTACATAAACAATTATTAAATAATGAATACTTAAATAACAGACATTACGGACAATAAATGAATTTTAAAGTTATTATTAAATATGAATATTTTAAGTTCATTCAATTTGGCTGTATGACCTAAAGTTCCCGGGTCCATTCTAAGGTTGTGATTACCTAGTGAAAAAAAAAGTTTCAAAATAGCGGGAATTTGTTTTGCTTTTGCACGGAGTTCTTGAAAGTTGAAAGAAATAAAAAGAGTTAATCACTATTTAAATGACTTTTTATCTGTGAGAATGTGTGACTTTGGCGAATTAAGTGATGCAGAAATGTTGACGCCGCCGGAAATAAAACAAGTGAGCGATAATTTGCTACTTTTAAAATCGAAAAAATCATTTATTGTCCGTTATGTAAGTATTCATTATTTAATAAATGTTTATTTTGAGCTCATAGAAAAAGTAATGTATGCAACTATTCATAATCGGCCATTGAGATACTCATGCGTATCTATTATGACATTCGGCTTCGCCTCATGTCATAAACTCGCACTCGTATCTCAATGGCCCTTATTATGATACAGTTGCATAAAATACTATTATTGAACACCAAAACAGTACAGAAAAATTGACAAAAATAAAAATTCAGGCAGACAATAGGCGGTCTTATCGCTCAAAAGCGATCTCTTCCAGACAGCCAATGTTGGATATATGTAGAAATATGAACAGGTTCCTATGAAATACCTAGGCTCCACAAGTTAAAAATAATAATCGTTCAATTCGATACCGGTAGTATTCGAATGAATCGTGAGGAAACCTGCACATAGCTACAAAGAAATTCAATGGTGTATATGAAGATCCTAATCCGCACTGGGCCCGCGAGGGAACTACTGCCCAAGCCCTCTCATTTTAAGAGGAGACCTGTGCCCTGCAGTGGGACTTTTTAGGCTGAGATGATGATGATGAATTTGACACGCAACCCTACACTGCATGGCTAAAAAGCACTTGGGCGATTTTAACAAAATGTTGCACCTGCATTTTTTCGTGTCAGTCAATCATAGCACTGCATTGACCATCAAATGAGGTATCAAATCGATAAATGTCTATAGATTAACCAATTTCATTCAATTATTTTAATAACGATAGAATCGTGCATAAGTTCGTCGATGTCATTGAGTTTTTAACCTCGCAGGTATAAAAACTTTTGGTTCTAGTATAAAATGTGAGTAAGTAGAATGTTAGAATATTATATTAATAAATTCATAGATCATTTTATTAAGTAAAAATTTTCTTTTATTTTCTTCACATTTTTTATTTAATCAGTAGGTAAAAACACTTTTTCGACTTCAAAAAAGGAGCAAATTCTCTATTGAATTGAAAGAATACACAACTGATTGTATGCCATTTTAAACAAAAACCTATTGTAGTTTAAAATTAAAAAAAATTGTAATCTGTGACGACTTTCAAAGATATCGAATCGACTCAAGATCATCGCGATCAAAGAAAGCTTTTACATCCAAAGCGGCACAACACCTCGAATGTTCAAGCCTACAATATCAAACCTTTTTTGTCACGACTACAAGAACACAAATTGGGTGTTCAGCTAAAAAAAACATATCAGTTTGATCAGCCTCTTACTTAATGTCCATTTTTCTGTTCATACTATAGCCATATCGTGTTGCGACATCCAATAAAGTGAGCAGATTGGCAACGCTGCTATTACTGTGATCCGATCGGATATCGTCGGGAATAGAGCCCCTCCACCGCACGCTTATGTTTTGTTTGTTATATAAAAAGAGTGCTCTATCTGAGCAATACCAGTCAAGTACAGGCGTTGGTATCTAAAGCAAAATGTTCTCCAAAGTAAGCTTGCATACCTAGTTTGAACTTACGTAATGCTTAGGACATTGGCTTGTGAATAAACGTTAATCTTTTATTATTAGATTATGATAAGCTTACCATCAGCTGGTCAACCGGTTAGCTTGGTTTTTATACATCGAGGCCTCAAACGGGGTTCAAATCCCATGAAAGACACATATTATTTTATTTCATTATCAATTTTTGGGTTAGGTATTCATGGATACTATTCCCTTTAAAGTTTTTGGGATCTGTTCCTTAAATTGTGTTTTGTATCAGATCGTAGTCGTGTGCGGTTTGGTGGCGGCATGCCAGGCGGGTCTCTTGCACCATGCCCCGGCGGTGTCCCACCAGAACATCGTGCACCACGAGCAAAGTGTGCACCACGAGACCCCGGTGCACTATGCTGCCCCGGCGTACCACGCTGCCCCAGTCCATGCTGTTCACGCTGCCCCAGTTCACGCAGTTCATGCTGCCCCAGCCCATCACGAGGAAGCCCATTATGTTGATGAATACGTATGTTTGATTCGACATCATTTTGATCTTTACTGAATCTAGAATCGCCCTGTTAACTATTCTCTCCTTAACATTATTACCTAAAAATTTTGGAGTAGGTAATTAATTTGAATTATTTCTAAGTGCAATTCATGTGTCCCAGGATTTAACTTTGTTAAATGCTAACCCTATAGAACGTGCCATAAGTTTCTGAAATAGCTAAATTTATATTTAACCTACAATCAGTACCTAACTAATCATTTTCCTCGCGTGCCAATGTATGCCGATTAGTAAATGTGACTATTTTTATCTTACAGGCTCATCCCAAATACGGCTACTCATACTCCGTGGAGGACCCCCACACTGGTGACCATAAGTCCCAGCACGAGACCCGCGATGGTGACGTTGTTAAGGGAGAATACTCTCTGCTGCAGCCCGATGGCTCTTTCCGCAAGGTCACTTACACCGCTGACCACCACAATGGGTAAGACATTATCCACAATTTGATTATGTCAAGTCTATCTGTGTCAATTTCATGTCATTGTGCTACAACAAAGAGCACCCCTGAACTTTTTTCATACACATTGCAATCTTTGTCATTGTTAATGTTATCTTGATTTAAGATAGGAATATATTCAACATCTTTACACATAAAAATGTGAACATACTAGTCGTATACTACATTAAAATACGTATTGTTTTCTTGACAGATTCAACGCTGTAGTGCACAACTCCCCGCCAGTAATCCATCATCATTAAGAAGACCTGTTTACCCAATCTGTGATATTAGAGTTAATGTGTTCTAGTTTTGTCGCTAAGTCCAGTCCCTAAGTCTTCCATAATGTTCTCATTTCCACTAGTGCGTATCATAATTTGTTATGAAATTACATATTATATTACATCTTGTAACACTTCGGCTACAAAATGCCCTTATTGTTCGTATAATTTTAATCTTTTCTAAGTAGTCAAACCCTTCTTTATGTAACACTACTTCTTGCCATTGTAAAAAATGTACCTTTAGATGCTTTTGTACATAAATACTTGTTGTATATTAGTCAAAATTAATAATAAATGAAATATTAAAAATAGTATTCAAATTCATTCCTAATTTCATGCCCTATTTTGAAAACATGTAAAATTAACAACTTCATTTTGTTGCAAGCAACAGTCGAACAAAAACAAACTTACACTGCACTTTGTATACAAGCACATGTTAATTGGAATTGCAGTCCAGTGGAGCGTGGGAACTATCAGATCGCATCCAAAATGCATATCGAGAATTACCATACAATGTGCGAGCCAAAATAAGGAGTGAAAGCTGCCTAGGGTCTGCGCTCGCGTCTAAGACAGTGGAGCCTCGCATAACTTGCATTTAGACTACAATATTTCGACATTCCGCAATCGAGATTACTCCGATATCTCAACGAAACTAATTAACGTTAACTGTAATTACAACTATTAAACTGCGGACATGAGAAAAGATTCATGATAATTTGTTATAATCAGCATTGCTCAACTTAGCCTTATTCAATTATGCACTGGGAAGTTAATAAATAGCAAACTATATTTGAAAAGAAAATTAATTGCTATAAGTAACTGGTTTTCAATTGACTCGTCTGAAAGAAATTTCTGGTTATTGCTACCACATGAACGTTGAACGAACACATAAATGATCACCCACTCATTTGTAAGTGTTAGTAACTATGTAAATGGCATAAAATAGATAAAAAAAACAAAGCTTTTGATTCAGAGCTTTAATAATCTCGTATCAGCATACTAAATTAGTACATATTTAAATTATGGTGATCAAATTTTGACTTTGGCTAATCTTAATGGCTTCAAGCACTTTCCACGGGATGAAAAAAAAATCCTTGCAATTACGGATGCCTTATCAAATCCAATGAAGTGCATTGAGTTCGAGTCCATTGAGTGCTCGGCCACCGCAGACCCCCCACCATCCTGTTTTTTCATACTGCGTATGTGCTCCGATAGCCTTGTGGAAACATTACGTCCAGTCTCTCCGAAATAATTTTTATTATTACACGCTTTATATTAGCTTCACCTGTATGTTTGTATGTTTGTAACCGACTCCTTAGGGCGCGATTTTGACCCACTTCCCGGTTTCCGATTGAGCTGAAATTTTGCAAATATGTGTAAATTGGATGACAATGCAATATTATTGTAACATGGAGCTGATCTGATGATGGAACTGGATGGTGGCCATAAGAACTATGTAATAAAACAACACAATCCCGTCGAGTTTGGGCTCGTTTGATTCGTCTTGACGAGCACTTTGATCCCAGATGGTAACCAGGGTCTGATGATGCAGCTGGAAGATGGCCAAAGGCACTCCACAATAAAACGACACAACCCCATCGAGTTTGGGCTCGTTTGATTCGTCTTGACGAGCACTTTGATCCTATATGGTAACCAGGGTCTGATGATGGAGCTGGAAGATGGCCAAAGGCACTCCACAATAAAACGAAACAACCCCATCGAGTTTGGGCTCGTTTGATTCGTTTTGACGAGTACTTTGGTCCTAGATGGTAACAAGGGTCTGATGATGGAGCTGGAAGGGGGGTTGGTGGCGGGGTGGGGGGGAATGGGGCATGGGGTAAGGGGGTCGGGGGTTTAGAGGGTTGGGGGTAAGGGTGTGGCGGTTGGGGTTAGGGGTTGGGGGGGGGGGGGTTACGGGAAATAGGGTGGGGATGTTGGGGGGTTCGGGGGTAAGTGATTTTGGGGGGTTGTGGGAAATGGGGAGGGGGTAAGAGGCCTAGATGGTAACAAGGGTTTGTTGATGGAGCTGGAGGGGGGGGCAGGCGGCGGGGTGGGGGGGTGGGGTTGGGTGGGGGGTTGGGGGTTCCGGTGTTAGGGGGGTTGGGTTTAGGTGGTTGGGGGTTTGTAAAATGAGGAGGGGAGTAAGGGGGGTTTAGGGGATTTAGGGTAAGGGTGTGGGGGTTGGGGTTTGGGGTTTGGGGGGGGTTTGGAAAATGGGGTGGGGGATGTTGGGGGGTTGGGTTTAGGGGGTTGGGGATAATAGGTGAGGGGGGTAAAGTTAGAAAGAAAGAGGTTTACATTTAGTAATGTAGAGCAGTGCGCGCGCACCAAAGACCAAGTATAAGATGGACTGATTCTATTTAAGACGAGGAAAAAACCGTTTTGTCTCTTTTTAGCACATGGAAACTCTCACTGTGAAAAAATGCAACTAAAAAATAGAAAATAAATAATAGTTTAAAAAAACTAAAAAACACGCTTTAAAAATAAAAAATAAATTTTAATAAATTTCAATTCACTATTCTTATAGTGCAGTTAAATCTTAATAAGCAATTATTATATTGTTATATCCAGATCAAAATTTGTAAACAATTCTAAATATTGATAAAATAAATAATAATAGTTTAAAATATTTTATTGTAAAAAAAGCGTGGGGTGCTTTTTAAGATGTTATCAAAATGATAATCCTTGACAATTGACACCATGCACCCCACGCTTTTTTTACAATAAAATATTTTAAACTATTATTATTTATTTTATCAATATTTAGAATTGTTTACAAATTTTGATCGGGATATAACAATATAATAATTGCTTATTAAGATTTTTTACTGCACTATAAGAATAATGAATTGAAATTTATTAAAATTTATTTTTTATTTTTTAAAGCGTGTTTTTTAGTTGTTTTTTTTGTCATAGGAACAAGGAATCATGTATGGGTACACGGGACCACTCAGGGGCTCCTTACAATAGGGGATCCTTCCGTTATTATGATTCCGTAATAATTTCACTATGAGTGAAGGCGTTTGTGCACTACAAGACCGGATTTGAAAATTCCAATCCGGTATGGGGAAAAGTCTACAAAAGTGTCCGATTTACCCACAACAACCAACACCCTTGGTGGTGTTGGTGATTTTTATTTGTTTTTATGTACAATAAAGAGTTTTCCATATCGCACCGTAAAAAAATCGGACACTTTTGTACACTTTTCCCCATTCCGGATCGGAATTTTACGATCCGGTCTTGTAGTGCACAAACGCCCTGAGTCTCACGATAGTTTCATGTTTAAAGTAATTATTATTAGTTGATTTCTGATAGCTTACACTACCAGCAAAAACCACGGTGCACTAAGAAGTTTCGTATTTTGTATTTTTTTCTTGTATCTAAATCCATTCTCTTCTCGCCAAGTTATTATTTTAGGATATTCATGAAAATCTACGATTTTTGGATTTCTAGCGTTTTCAAAACTCTCATAATACTCATTGTCAAAGATCAAACGTAAAGAATCCACATTAGTGGTAAAAGACTACCTAAATTTTATTATTTGTCATGTCCAGTTTTTTTTTTCATTTATTTTTGAAACCGGCTTCGTACATTTTGTCACATTAGCCTATAGGGCAAAAACAACTATACAAACAAACGGATGCTCGCAATGCTATTTATAAATATAACTTTATATCATCAGATAACCTGAACAGCATCAACGCCATGTCTGAAGCCAGCTGGGCTAAAATTGTGTCCAGTTTTATAATATCTAAAAAATATGATGAAAATTCGTGAATCATCGATGACTTGCCATATGTAAGATAATGTTAAGATCGAATTATTTAAACATTACACCATACATACGTTGACATTTCATAAAGCGATCCAAGTTATAAGAATTCCAATTAATTCAGCCGGTATTAAATAAGATAAAGATTGCGTGAAATAACAAGTAATCGTTGTTGTCAGTACAACTGGCCATTCGTCAAAGAACGAAATAAATGAGTTAGTTAAAAGACGTCGTATTAACAGACATTTTTAAGAAGTCTCTTTGAAAGTTACCGAATAAATTGTTGTTGTATTCATCAGTAGTTTACGCATGCAGCTTTGCCCTCGATTCAGAATTCCTTGTCTCGTAGGCAATTTGCAAAATCCATCTTTATTGCATGTCCGCATCGTCAGGGAAACCACTATGCAAATAATCAGCTTTTATGTCCAAGGGTCTGCCTGGGTGTTTATAAGTTAGGACTTATCCATATTATCTTAAAAATGTGAAAGTGTGTGTGTCTATCTGTTACCTCTTCACGCTTAAACCACTGAACCGACTTAGATAAAATTTGGTATAAGAAGAGATAGTTTGAGACCCGGGAAAGGACATAGGATGTTTTTATCGCTGAAAACCGTAGAATTCCCGCGGGATAGCGATAAACGAATACTTTGCAGACGGTGACAGCACTTAGGGTGCCTTTCCACCAGAGATGTGCTACGCTACGTTGCTATGGATGGTGTCTGATATCCACCAATCATGTTCCACATAGCATAGCACTGGTGGGAATGGGTTCAAATAAGCTATGATTTTTATATGGAAAGATGCGTGCCCTGGATGCGTGCTACGGATGCGTGCTATGGATGGTCGCGAGTCGTGTAGCAAAGTCCCCCGTCACCGCGCTGCCACTCCGCGCGCCCCTGTTGATATATACATCGCATAGCTCGAGCTGCGCATCTTCTTCGCACAGCTGCCTCGCGGCTGCTCATCTACATAGCGCATCTTCCTCGCACAGCTACATAGCTTTGCATTGGTGGAAACGGTCACACAGTTTCATAGCGTAGCTTTCACATCTTCTCAGCATGATGAACATCTCTGGTGGAAAGGCACCCTTACAAATATAAGTGATCATAACAGCGAAAAAATTTATTTGAGAAAAATAAAAAAATAAAATAATAATAAATACAATTTATTTTGAAATTTATTTTGGAAATTCCCACGTGATAAAGAAAAAACGGGATTTATTATTATTAACTAACTGATATTGATGATAGTGACGATGGATTTCAGGATTTATGCTAGGTTCAATGAACGAGATGAAGAAGTTGACCAAAATTTGAATTCGGCGCAGACAAACTTGCGTACAAAATTTTTACATATTCATTAGTATTTCGGTCCAATATTTTGATGGACTGATTTATTGCCAGATCCCGCCGTCTTCGGCTCGTCAATATGGATGAACTCCACCCAAATTCTCTCGCAACTTTTAAACAGATACGATATCTCCTTGATGATAATACTGAGGGGCTTACAGTTAAGCAATTAAATAATTTAACAATGACATTGGAATTTGTTTGAATGCATTTGGTTGCGTGAGCGCCAGGCCCGAGCATTGATACGAATCAGTCACGGTGGCAAGGTCGTTAGACGCATCGCGTTGTGCGTAACGCAACTCGCTAGGAGAAAACTTGCTGCAACGGGGCATAAGTACGATGTGTTAGATGATCATCATGCTAGTTCTATTAATGAGTATTAATCTTTGATAGGAGGATTTATGTGACTCTCTTCTGATCCAGGAAGTAAAATAGTAGATTGTACTACACGAGCATAAAACGAGACATTTTACCCGAGTCATTGGTATAGCCACCCGAGCCGGTACGACGAGGGTGGAGAGACACGTCGAAGGGAAAATGGGTTTAATGCTCGAGTTTTACACTCTGCTTTTCACTTCGATTGCAAGGAAATTTAATAGCAACATGTGAAATTAAATTTACAAGCTCTTATTTTTCATGAATTGCAATTTCCATAATAATGTACTAGATTTGTCTAGTTTTATTAATTTCGTAATATGAAATACCAGTTTTGTAAAAAAAAACTCGTAAATTAAATTTAATTTCTACTGTTTGTGGCTGTTTGCGGCTGATTGCCTTGGTCTTATTGTTAGACGAAGATTTTACTTTGTGCACAATAGCATAAAAAGCTATTTTATGCAGCATTGTCTCGACATAAAGAACAACTTTACGAACATAACAAGTGAAAAAGTATTTATTTTAGTCAGTCAGTCAATTTATATGATAAGAATTGAAATTTACAACCTTAACTTCAGAAAGCAGACAATATTTTGAAACGAAATGTACTTTTAAGTATATTAATAAAAAAAAATAAGTATAATGGTCAGAAAACAATGCATTACAGATTCAACACAATAGAGGAAAGTCACAATGAAATAAACAAAGCAGTACCAATATATTATGTATTACCTACACAAGCGGTAATTTTCAGACTTGTTATCTGATACTTAGATAAGAACGTTTTTGTTTCAAAAAAAATAGTTCACGTGCTCATGCTCGAAATGTCCCGTTTTACGTAAAATAAATGGATCCATAGAAAGTTCATCTTTCCCGCCAGATTCAACGAGCATGCAAAAAAGACGTTTGTTTATCTATTTTATGCACAAAGATACTTACGTACTGTAAAGCGGGGTGACTTTAATCTGCGGGACAAAAATTTGTTAACAAGTAGTTTAAACTACATATTTTTGATAGCATTTGCTGTTCCTTGTCGATGTCTTCATCGATCTCTTTTTGTCTACATGTAAACCATTTACCTCATACGGACAATGTCAACTTTATAGATTTTAAAACTATCCTTTCATCCAATTTCCATTTTTTTTCCAATTTGATCAAAGGCACCCCGTTTTATGGTATTTAGACGACCAGATGGCCTAGTAGGTAGAGAACCTGACTACGAAGCTTGAGGTCCCGGGTTCAATTCCCGCGTCGGGGCAGATATTTGTATGAATAATACGAATGTTTGTTCTCGGGTCTTGGGTGTTTAATATGTATTTAAGTATGTATCTATCTATATAAGTATGTTTATCCGTTGCCTTGTACCCATAACACAAGCTATGCTTAGCTTACTTTGGGACTAGGTCAATTGGTGTGAATTGTCTCGTGATATTTATTTTATTATTATTTTATTTAAAATCAATTGGATCGTAGAACAAAGAGTACTCAGAACATAGCTTGTATCGAATATCGTGCGCTTATAAGTTCTTAACCCATGTGGTTTGTTAGGACAGCCCACATTTTCGCAACATCCTCGTAGAGCACCTTGCGTGTTGCGTGTCAAGTGTCTGAGAATGAAATACTCAACGCCTTGTGGGGTCTACGACCAATAACTGAACAACCGTATCGCTGAAGAAATCTCAAACGAGTAGGTTTAAGCCACATAAGTATAGGGTTATTTTTCTATTGGCAATTTAAAACGAAGCTACTTTGCAAAGAATAATACTGATGACTGACAGCATTTAGCTATAGCCTCTCAAGCCAAGGACCATAGTTCCGCGCCGGGCACCTCTGAATTTTTCCGAAGTTACGTACGATATTACATTTGAATTTTACCATGAGCTTTGCGGTGAAGGAAGGTAAGGATGCTCTATAGTGTGTGAGGTTGCTAATCCGCAATGGGCCCGCGTGGGAACTGCGGTCCAAGCCCTCTAATTCTAAGAAGAGGCCTGTGACCTGGCAGTGGGACTTATAGTTATGCTGGGATAATGGACCATGCATGACATTTACTGTCAAATTAGCATCCTAGCAGGATTAAGTTATGAAAAAATAAAAAAGTGCACGTAGGTGCCAGTTGGAATTCTTTTAGAGACGGTAGCAAACAAAAACAGGTTAATAATTGACGGGCAACTATCTATTTCGAACGTGCCACAGAGTACCTATCTTCTTATTATGTTAGGTTGTTTTGTTCTCGTATTTCGATAAAGTAAACGAAAAGGAAGTGAAACAGAATAGCCTAATATTAATTGCTTTTTGTAGCCTTGACAGTAATACTTTATTTTAAGATTTTTTATGTTAAATAAGTCAAAAGTTTGCCATAGCAAGGCTTCATTAAGAATATGACTTTCAAAAGTCAAATATCATAAATGCACGAAACAAATCAACCTAATATGGTCTTACAAACAATGAACATTAAGTTGCTTTTTTATTGGTTGATATTGGGTGCAAGTAAAAGCATGCAGTGACCTTCACAGAAATGCAGGCAGTTATTGAAGCGATCGCGTTCATTACGTGGCGAGGGGGAGGTATGCAGAGCGGTTGTGATAGAGGCACACTGGGTACTGGAGCATTTAAGTTTTAGTGTCTAGAACGTTTATTTGTTGCTTTATTAGTTTTTTTTTTCCTGTTTGTTACCAAGCCCTACTTAAACTGTTAAAATTCTTTTCTAAATCTAGATGATTATCTGGTAATGATTTTTATTTTCCTTTTAATTATACTTTATCTAGAACACATGAAAGAAACAGAGAAGATAAGCTGCTAATAGTGAGGGTTGAATACAGATTGCCGTCATTCACTCATCCTTAATGTTTTGAGACCACATTGGGGAAATTTCGACATGTATGTATACCAACTATTAAGTTAGTACGAGGGGCGTTCAATATACTAGGGGCGTTCAATAAAAAGTGAGAATGAGTATGTTATAAACAACTTTTACTAAATGTCATTTTATTTTTCGACAGAGTCACCTTTTAGCATAATACACTTAGTATATATTTTTTCTAAACTTAAAATTCCATTTTTAAAAAAGGTCTCATCTTGAGTACTTAAAAAATCTTGTACTGCAGCGACTACCGCGTCGTCGTCTTCAAATTTCTGGCCTCTCAGGTATTGTTTCAATCTCGGAAATAGGTAGAAATCACTGGGAGCGAGATCTGGTGAATACGGAGGATGCTTAAGGATATCGAACCCAGCATCACGAATTGCAGCCATTGCAACGGCGGACTTGTGTGCCGGGGCATTGTCCTGGTGGAACAGCACAACTTTCGAGAGTTTACCTCGCCGTTTTTCGCGGATCTCATTGCGCAATGTTGCTATTTGTTTGGCGTATAAAGTGCCCGTAATAGTGGCTCCATGCTCGAGATACTCAATCATTAATAACCCTTTACGATCCCAAAAAACAGAGCCCATGACCTTACCGGCAGATGGTCTCACCTTGAATTTCGCCGGAGTTGGAGATGATGGCCTTTTCCATGTCATAGACTGCAGTTTCGTTTCAGGGTCGTAATGATGGAGCCATGTTTCGTTCATTGTTATAAATCGCGCCAAAAAAAGTTCCCGGTCTATCTGCATCAGGTTCAAAGCTTCTTGACAAATCTCTAGTCTAGTTTGTTTTTGCGTGTCAGTAAGCATTCTTGGTACCCAACGCGCAGATACCTTTTTCATACCCAAGCGTTCATGTAAAATATTATGCACGCTCCCCGTTGAAATCTTTACATTTTCAACAATAAAACGAACCGTGACACGACGATCCGCCAAAACTGAGTTTTCGACTTTTTTCACAATTTCTTCAGTTACTGCTGTAGTAGGGCGTCCGGAGCGGGGGTCGTCCATTGTCGATGTTCTTCCACGTCTAAATTCGGCGCACCAACGTGCGACTGTCGAATACGGAGGAGCATTAGACCCTAAAGTGTCCCGCAAATCCAAATTGACTTGGTCCGTAGAAAAAATTTTCAAATAAAGTATTTGATAACGGCGCGCAGTTCAATTTTCTCCATTTTCGCTAACGTACTCAATAGCATTGCAAAGAAATTACCGTATATTTTTTTAAACAAAAGACAGTTAGTTTTTTTTTTTTCATAGCAATCAGCTAGATATATTAGCTTTACCGGCCAGTATTTAATTTCGTAATATTAAAAGAGTTTGCATCTCATTCTCACTTTATATTGAGCGCCCCTCGTAAAGTGAGAATGAGATGCAAACTCTTATAATATTACGAAATTAAATACTGGCCGGTAAAGCTAATCTATCTAGCTGATTGCTATGAAAAAAAAAACTAACTGTCTTTTGTTTAAAAAAATACCTAACCTATCGTACGATCGTACGCTACTTGTACCAACGAAGCGTTACTATTGGTTTGCGGTCATTTTCGACATTCGTTTTTCACTATTGGATTTTTGACTCTAGTCAAAATAGTACCTAATTATAAATCGATTGTACAATCGAAACTAAATCACCTCGTTTCGGGAAAACAACCACTAAAATTTCACGGTGTATAAGTAGTTAATTTCACCGCCTTCCCTCTATTTATAAAATTAAACTTACAACACAAACACACTACACACAGCCACCACCACTTTTTTGTGCAAATGTTGTGGGCGTAATTCATTACCTACTCTCTACTTAGTATAATAAAATTTTGAATAAAAATTCTATTGTTTCCCCTATACGCGTAAAGCGGGGATAATTTTTTTACGTCTATATCCATAGTGTTGGATATGTATTGTCATTTAAAAAAATATAATAGGTTTGCTAAAACTATTTTTCGATTTAGGGATCTATTAGAAAATATTAAATAGCCATAAATTACACCATGAGCTTCACGGTGAAGGAAAACAGCGTGAGGAAACCTGCGTAAACCTGTGAAGAAATACAATGATGTGCCTCTCACTCTGAGAGGAGGCCTATGCCCTGCATTGTAAGTAAGTACACAGGTCCTGGGTTCGAATCCCGGTAAGGGCATTTATTTGTGTGATGAGCACGAATATTTGTTCCTGATTTATGGATGTTTTCTATGTATTTAAGTATTTATTTATCTATATAAGTATGGTTATCGTCGTCTAGTACCCATAGTACAAGCTTTGCTTAGTTTGGGACTAGGTCGATTTGTGTAAGATTGTCCCCTGATGTTTATTTATTTTATTTATATTTTTATTTTATACACTTTCACGGCGCACCACCAGGCACTTAGCCCATTAAAAAAACTATCTCTTAAAATATAGGACCAAACTATCTAAGTATACACATTACCTAGTCACGGACACTAAAAAGGCATAAAACCACCCAAGCATTTAACGAAAGAAAATGCAGTCAATTTAACGACTTAACAAGCCTTCATCTTACTTAATGGAGTAATGAGCTAAGTGTAGCAAGGCCCTGCGTTACGTAATAGTTTACCGGAGCGTTCGGTGCAACCAAAGAGCTACTTTCTTGTCGATACAATTCGGACTCGTTTACACTTAAACCCTGTGAAAAAAATAAAATTAAAACTTTCTAAGAAAAAATATAAATGTTACAATCACCATTTTTTTTTTTTCTCATTAAACATATATTTTAGTGAATTGATAATAATAAAAATATTCATAACTAATACAATATCGAACGTTGTGTATAAATGTAATGATTATTCTAGTTTAATAATTCGGTTCAGAGCTCGGAAAAATCATACAAAAAAAAAGAACATACAACCGAATTGACAACCTCCTCCTTTTTTGAAGTCGGTTAAAAATAATAAGTTGCAATAGAGTCGTCATTATGTGTATGATTACTATTTATTATTTAAAGATAATTCTCTCACACCTAGAATTTGAAATATCTCAATTGCATTTCTGCCATAGCTTTGTCATTTCTGCGACATTTTAGAGGAACTGAAATTTCAAAAAATATTTTTGTGGTGCTTTCTTAATATTTAAAGTACTGGAAAGTGCGAAACGATTAAAAATATTGTACATAATAGGGCTCTATTACATCCTTTTCCACTTCCGACATGTAATTGTTTTGCGATGATTAGTCTGAATATATAGGTAGGTACTTGTACTTTGTTATACTCTATCAATTTTGTAAATGAAAACATAATAGAGAAAAAATACGGATAACTCACATCTATGATCGACTTTAGGTTGACATTTTTCAGCATTAAAACTGCAAAGAATACGACTACTTTTGCCGTAGGTACTGTATTATCATCATAATGTCATGGGGTTTTGAAAGACCACTACAGGCAAAGTAAGTATGTTAAAATCGACTTCTAAGATTCGATCACATTGCTATTTAGTTAGTTACAAGTGCTCATACTATTGTAACAAATATAATAGTGCATAATAACAAAAATAAAATAAAAGCACGTCAAGATATAAATACGTTATCCTCGTTTAAAGTTCATTAAATAACTAAACCCCAAAGCGCATCGCGTGTCTTTAAAAATAAAAAATTTACAGTGGTCTTTATTTTTACTACTCGTTAAATTTACATAAATTTGTACACAATAAGCAAACAATAACGCATAATGTTTACGTATGATAATTATTAATTTGGTATGCAAATATAACCGATTCGATACCAATCGTAAAAGCGTGTATCATTTTTACACACTTGTAAATGCATAGCATCGGAAGTGAAACGGATCATAAAACTACACCAGGGACTCAATTATCTACTAATATATTTTAAGCTCGAATTAGCTCGTTGAAATGGCAATGGGCTGGCCATATAGCACGCAGAACGGATGGCCGTTGGGGCTGAAAAGTTCTCGAATGGAGACCACGGACTGGCAAACGCAACGTGGGACGTCCACCAATAAGATGGACGGACGATTTGGTAAAGGCCGCAGGTTCAAGGTGAATGCAAGCCGCTTCCAACCGTAATTAATGGGTATCAATGAGGGAGGTCTATGTCCATCAGTGGACGTCCTGCGGCAGAAATGATGATGATGATATTTTAAGAAGTAATTATTTTACCATGTGTATTTTTATATGTGTACTAGCTTTTGCCCGCGACTCCGTCTGCAAAGAATTCGTTTATCGCAATTCCACAGGAACTACGCAATTTTCCGGACTAAATAGTATTCTATATTTTAATGTAAACCTGCACCACCTACGAAGAAATTCACTGGTGTGTGTGTAAACTTGACTATGAAGTTCCCAATCCGCACTGGGCCCTGAGAGGAGGACTGTGCCCTGTAGTCGCACGTAGCTAGGATGGGCTAATCATGATTATGATGATAATTAAGAAAATATGTACTATTACTTTTGTTTAAATTTCATTAGATATTTAATTAAGGTCAGTGTGACCTTATTACGGTTAAATGTGAACAAAAACTATAAAGTTCACACTAATGATACTGTAAAGTCTCAGTCTTAAAATTTGAATTTCTAACACCTCCGCAACCGCAAGGCTGACGGTGCGGTTAGCCGGGTTAATTAATATCGCAAATTAATGTCTATCTATCTTTATCACACTTCCACGCAAAGAGATGACTTATAAAATTTAAGTAAGTACGCATTTTATAATTTGGAAGTAACATTGCATATCTGATAAAATTGTATAATCCAAAATGTTTGAAAAGTATTTTTTTATGAATTTTTTTGATATTTTAATTAGTAAATGATTTAATTGCGAAAAAAGGATTTTATGCGTAGAGCTTTACCCTAACCTTGAAGGATTTAAAAAACGGCAGTGACGTAATGCACCTAAAGGTAACCAAATACAGCGGAATCGCATATCGAGCCGGTTTTGAGTATCGGGTGACATGCGCCCGCGCCGCATCTGAAGTATAAAAACTACCACCGGGCCAGGGATTTTATCAATCGAGTCTCATTCGATACAGCACCAACATGTACTCTAAAGTGAGTGCTTTAATTCAAAATAATAATTATATCTTTTATTCAATGTCAACAAATCAAATAATGGTGATTATTTTTTGACAGATCGCAGTATTCAGTGCCCTGGTGGCAATCTGCTCTGCTGGAGTGATCCTGGACGATGGACACGGCCACAGCCACGGTCACGCCGTTTCCACCCAGAGCATCGTCCGTCACGACCAGCCCTCGCACCACGTAGAAAGCCATTACGATGGTCACAATGACGGTCACTACGCCGCTATTCCCACCGTGTACCAACACTCTGCCCCTCTCCTCCAGCATTCTGCGCCTTCCATCATTGAACAGAACTCTCACGTTCAGCACACATATGAACACAGCGCTCCCCTGTTCCACGCCACCCCTGTCCACCACGTCGCCCCTGTAGTTCACCAGGCTGCTCCTATCGAGCACACCGTCCAGTATTCCGCTCCCGAGGTCCATTACTCCGCCCCTCAGATCCACCACGCTGCCCCCCAGATCCACCAGGCCCCCATCGTACAGCACGTGGCCCCCGTAGCTGTCGCTGTTGGACACGGACACCACGAGCATATCGAGGAGCATGTAAGTATTCATTCATTCTGACGACAACCCATTGGTTAGTTTTGCCAGGGCTACGAAGCTTGATATTTCATATACTTATATGATCAAGTATTTATGTATTTATTTATATAAGTATGTTTATCCGTGTTGTCTAGAACCCATAGTAGGTACAAGCTTTTGGGCCTAGGTCAATTGGTGTCATTGTCCCATGATTGCAAATCTGTATAAACTTGTAATTTTTATGTGACGAGGAAAAAGTCACAAAGAAAAAATGACACATATACTTCTGACATGTATATAACAGTTATAGTTTGAAATTATAGACCCTGTTAAATCAAATTAAAATAGGCTCATAATCAGATGAAATATTTTAGCGAAGTGAATGAGTTTCTAGTTTATAGAATAGATGTTTTCAAACTCAAAATTATTTTCCTGATCTTATTTCCTAGGACTTTAAGTATTGTTACCAATGCAGTTTAAATTCTTTACACGAACCATTACGAACACACGCACCTAAACATACTAACACAAAGAAAGTGAAAGGCACAGCAAGCTAATAATATGATTAAAAATGAGATCAGTTAGTACAACCCAATTAAATGTTTATTGTGTAAGCTCCTTGTCATTATAAGACTATAGAAAGTTTTGTAACATCGCATCGACAATCTATCATGCTGTGATTTGGATTAATGTCTATTTATCAAACACTCCATTATATATTTGTAACATTATATTTATGTGTATCGCTCGCATCTGCGTAAAAATTCACTAAATAATCAATCACCATCCACAGATTACATAAGCATAAGAAACTTATCTTACAGTCAAGTTTTGTTCTAAATTCTAATAAGACTAAATTTCAATTATCTAGGCCGCCCCTGCCAAGTACGAGTACGCTTACTCCGTGGAAGACCCTCATACCGGCGACCACAAGTCTCAGCACGAGACCCGCGAAGGTGATGTCGTGAAGGGAGAATACTCCCTGCTCCAACCTGACGGTTCCATCCGCAAGGTCACCTACACCGCTGACCACCACAACGGGTTCGTATTTTTTTAAACTGCGCAACTTACACTCAAAGCAAATAAAAACAACATTAACTATGCGGTAGTAATTTTGATATGATGACCTAGACACGCGATCATTCATCTTAATTCAATTCAGTGCGAAGCTGTCTATTCCATTCATATGGAGCACGTTACACGCCGCGCATCTGCCGCGTTATGTAAAAGATATCTTCACTATGTTAAGGCCAAAACGAACTTGGCGAGACTAATTGCTTTTTGTGTAGACAGTGCAATCTATTACATCTCTTTATCTTAATACTAATGTTGTTTCGCTCGATAACTCCGATAGCATCTGAGCAAACTTTGCAGCAATCCTGCAATTTGGTAGAATCTGACCGATCTTCAGTCGATGCTTCTAATACAATGATCAAATTACACGGCAGCCTCGAACGTTGTAGGGCACAACTATAATTAGTTATGACATACTATTCGGATAATAAGCTCAAAAGAATGCCTCCCCGCTGGCAATATTTTGTCATCATAACACATAATTTAATTTTGAAACTGTAATTTATATTGCTTTTTATAGTTTGACCGACAAATATTGACTGAAGAGTCATGCATCGATTTGAATTGATTGATCTAGTTGGGAGGTCATACCACTTGATCTGACAGGCTAAATGACATAACTTCTTAGATATATAATATCTAATACTGACGAATGGAGATAGGTATTTAAAATGCACGTCTACGTCTGGAGAATTAATATGATCACATAATAATGACTTTTATGTACAGCGTTCCAGAACCACAAAAAAATCTCATCATTTAAATTGTTATTCTAATAATACATAAGTAAATGAGTGGGTAATCGTGGGGAACCTATCGATGTTTAGAAAATTTTATTTCCGAAGGCTTAGAATCCCGAAAACTTCATTTGTCCGAAAGCATTTTTTTCTGAAACTGTAAATATTTCAGGATTTATTTCAGGACCATCGTGTAGAACCCTTTAGGTTAGATTAGGGTCGTTTTATAAAAATCCTGAAATATTTAGTTTCAGAAAAAAATGCATTCGGATAAATGAAGCATTCGGGATTTTAAATATTCGGAAAAAAATATTTCTAAATTTTGATAGGTAACCGTAATCGTGGTTTCGAACTTTTCAGCTGCCGGAATTTATAGGTAAAAATTTGAAAGACTAACCCCCTGTTTCACCATCCATTGATCAAATTTATTTGACGGATAAATGTGATGCCGTATCTGTTTGTTTTGTTCGAATAGACGGAGACGGAATCACATTTATCCGTCAGTTAAAATTAATCAATGGGTGGTGAAACAGCCCCTTAAAAGTAAGAAAGGGAGAAGATATAATTTATTCGTGTTGTTAGCTTATCGATAAACATCCATACCTTAACATATTTAATCGTAGTAAGTAATAATAAGAATTACAAAGACTAACCGACGAAAATGGTTTATAAACAATGAATTCCTGCGTCTTTTGTATTAATTAGCACTAAATTACTTTAAACGATACTTTGTTTACATTTCATATCCTAAGAGCTGATGAACGCTAGACCATTAGTACCGGCGACTATTATTTATGCATTTTAAATATTTTCATCGTTAATTTGTGCATTTGAATTTGCACTCGAGCCACAAACGGCAATATTGATTGGATTACTGCTGAGCTAAAAGCAACTACTATATTACTATTGTCTACAAAGTGATTCTGGACAAGTAGGTAATCGGAATTAACCGATTAATTATTCAAATTTATAAACGTGTACAAGTCGTTTACTAGAGTATTTACATGAACGATTAATATTTTGGTTTTTTAATGAATGTTAAGAGATGTTACTAATCTATATATCACAAGACGAAAAAACTAAAAACAAAAGAAAACTATTTTTACTACTTACTGCTAAACGCTATCACATAAATAACTGTGTTAGATATGGTTGGTATTAATCATGTATCTTCAATTGCCTTGTATAAATGACAAATCTGATTTAATATTTTCTTTCCAGTTTCAACGCCATCGTCCACAACTCCGCGCCGACCGTGCACGCCGAGCCTGCGCACGCGCACCACGACGGACACGGCCTCAACGAATACCACCATTAAGTTACCGCCACCACCTACGCATTATTAATGTACTAAATAAATATTGTTATTATTTATACACACTTCTGATTTTTATTTTGTCTTTACAACGTGGGTACCATTAATTTCCTCTTCGTTTATTTACCTTATTTATGTACATTATTTGCAACGCTGAAACGGGAAATCATTTGCATTTTCTTTATTTTTTCGTTTCACTGACCAAAGCAGGAATATGCTCGAACTAAAATTATTTACTATCGAATTCAAAGCATGCAAAGAATGGTCATTCTTAATCATGTTTTAGATGTCTTCTATGAAAAATCACACATTATGTAAAACTATTTAACAGAAGCAGTAGACTATACGCAAGTCCCTACATACTACATACAAATTAGAAGACATAGAAGTATAATTTTGTAACCTTTTCGTATTTCCACCATGGTCATAAATCACCTAACACTTTCGCCTTTGGGTAGCCCAGTTTCAGAAACCTATCGGTTCTATTATTATGTCACACTTTACTTTAAGCTGGCTTAGTTTCTGGTGTAGAACTTAACAGTCCTTATGCAAAATGTCATTAAGATCTTATGTTTTGCAATTAGGTTAGGATTGAGTAACAGCTTGCCTGCGTTTTATCTGTAACTTCAACTTGATGACCAGATACCGATACCAGCTCAGTAGGTTTGATTCCGAAACCCATTGAGAATACGTCCTAGGAATATCTATGTAATGGTATTTTAAAATAACTAACAACTTGTAATAGAACAGTTTGGGGGTTCGAAGTGAGCAATGCGTGTTTGTATGATAATACTAAACTGTTAATAAAATATTCGGTAGTGATTATAGAATCATTTTTGCTTCCATATCGACACGTACAGTGCAGGAAAATGTTCGATATCTGTTACGTTGTTCCTATTGTTGCTTTAAAAAATGAAGCATCCGACGTGTACATTGAGTAACAGCAAATACCAGCCAAATAATTACCGGGAGCAGTAAGCAATTAAAATAAACCGGTCGAGAAAATCATCATTTTTTTGTACTGTATTCAGTAATAAAAATAGTATTTCTGGATTAAAATATTTGCAATACATATAGGTATTTACTAATACTGCAACAAAATACAAACAACAAAAATCAACAAAATTTGTCTTAAAATCCCTTTCAAACTTAAGTATCCATCTATATTGTGAATGCCTACACGAGAGTAAGATCCGACCACTTTACATATTTATAATTTTATTATATTAAGTATTTACACTAATAAAAACACCGAAATATGAATTAAGTATAAAAATACTTGTGCCTATAAAACGTAACACGAGTTAAACGTATTTATAGCACCGATGACGGTTATGAATTAATTTAATTTATGATTAGAAACATCCAAAGTACTTTTAATACCAGTTACTGCGGATACGGTTTATTTATGATCTTACATAAAAAGTGCATACTGTAAATCTTTCCTACTTATAATTATAAATGTAAAAAAATGTGTATATGTTTGTTACTCTTTCACACTGAAACGGGTGGACTAATTTGGATGATATTTGGCATGTACATAGATGGAACTCTGGAACAACACATTTACTTATTCCCAACACAAGAGGGATGTATCGAATATAATATAGTTATAATGTTCTAGAATATATACAGTATTTACTCAACATTCGGACGTCTGACTTGACTCCCAACTTCCGTCACCACATAGCGACCCTGGCAGGATCGCCATGTAAGAATGGCGTTAGGGAAACAACCGACAGGTCTAAAATATTACTAAGAGCTAAAGGATACATGAGTATATATATAATGTAGGGAACATGGAGTGTGTACCAGAATCAGAATAATTTATTGTATAACTGTGTCACTTACAATTAGGATGGTAGTACATACTCGTAATGTACTTAAGGTAGTTTCAACAGTTACCCGTTCCGTTCCCGTTCCCTTTCGTGTGCACGCTACAGCATGTAAAATCCCGAAATCTCAATCGCCAAGTCTAGAGACAGGAAATTCTGCACGATTATTCTTCATACAATGTAAATTAAAGATCACGATGTAAATTTTGGGACTTCCCGTGGAAATTTATTTAAATCCCGGAATTTCAGCTCCCTGGCCTGATCGAATGGGTCACGTGAACAAATCCGCGAGTAAAAACTAGGTTATAATATAATTTTATAGATAAACCTCAAGTAATAAATGCAAATTACTGCGTATAAATAACAAACCAATTAACACTAAAGATCGTTTGTACAGAAGAAATAGGCTGTTCGTTATAAATACCTAATTCTTTACGACTTTATGCTCGCGAACAGGTTGTAATTACTTTAGAGGACATTATTCATAGTTAATGTTATTTGAAAGAGTTATCTGCAGCATTGGAAAGCTATTCTGTTACATTATTAGACTATTATATTTTACGTAACTACCCTAAAGTAATTATAATTACCATAAAGTCGAGTTATATTAACTCTACGACGTAACTTTATCCACCCAAAAATGACAGTTTTACTGCAAATTTATTGACTTCGCAGTACAATATTTATTTATTTATTTGAATTTACAGTACAATGTGCTCTTCAAAATATCTTACTACCTAAATAACATTATCCCACCAAAAACATTTTCATGTAAAATGTTGCCAAGACGAGACCATATTTCTTGCACTGTCAAAAAGTTATCAGATCTCATATAGAGCCAAGCTTGCGAACTCTACACGCCCTAACTTCACAAACTTTACACCTTAGTCAAAATATCTGGCTTGGCCGTTTGGCGTCACACGTAAAGGGAAAATTTTATTCTTATTTAAATATCTATATCAATTTATTGCTGTTCATTACTTTTCTATCATACAATAGTTCTTGTAGTAGCCAAACGACCAAGCCACATATTTTGAAAGAAAGAAAGAAAATACATTTATTTACAACATCACAAGACACAATATTTTACAAAACAAAAAGGCAATACTAAAGCTAAAGATAGAATGTGTCATTGCGGTTGCAAATCGGACACTGGCTCAGCATAATGCTGAGGCGTTTAAAGCACCCCAGCGCTGATTTTCAGCCAGTACCGTTGGTGACACCCGGATCGCTGTTTAGATAGATAAATAAATAAATAAACTGCACACTAATAGCTACATACATAAGACTAGGTACATGCGTAAATAAATAATTTTAAAATTGTAAAAGCAAATAATAATAAGAAAATTTCTTGAACATAATTAGTATATCTCACTTGCCAAGTATACAACCCTGCGCGGACTAAAACGAAAAATGAAATAACCAAGACAATAAAAATCAAAGAAGTTTTGTGAAATAGTGCTGGAAAGGAGAGGAAATTAAGGATTTTGCAATGACAACAAATAGCGTTTAAGCTAATTATGCTTTTAGCTTATTTTGACTAAGGTGTAAAGTTTGTGAAGTTAGAGCGTGTAGAGTTCGGAAGTTTGGCTCTGTATTATGCAATCTGATAACTTTTTGATAGTGCAAGGAATAGGTGGTCTCGTATTGGCAACATTTGAGATGAAAATGTTTTTGGTGGGTTTTCACTTCTTTTTGTAAGTTAGGTACTTAAGACATTTGTTTTTCAAAAGTTCCAAGTTTTATAATTTTTTTTCTTGTTTGTGTTCTTTTACTGCATACATACAAAATTTCAGCTTTCTAAGACTTCAGGAAGTAACCTAAAAATTTTGATGATCATCAGTATGTCAGTGACGAAACCAGGGTTTTTTAGATATCAATAAAATTTAAGGTATAAGAACTGTGCAATTGAAATTTTATTTATTTTTAATGAGTCTACTATTAACATCATATCCCGAGAATTTTGTTTATCTGGTATAATCCAAACTCAAATTATGAGGGTTCAAAAAAATGACGAGGCGCTTCGAGAAAAGTTAGTAATACCCTTGAGCTTCCCTTGGCTCGTCTTGGCGGGGGCACTACTGTGCCCCCAGATAAACACGAAAGTTTCCACAGATGGAAATATGGATGGAAGTAGGTATGGATGTTTCTTGTCGATTTGACGGTTTATGAGTTGGATTAACATGTAGGTTACTTTTTATCCCGGAAAATTGCGTAGTGCCCGTGGGATAGCGATATACGAATTCTTTGCAGACGGAGTTGCGGGCAACTATTAGAAAATGGATTTAAATACTTGTAAATAATATTTATTAAACCATATTTAAAACTATGACATGTTCCGGAAAAACCGCACAGAAGACAGTGACAGATAAATCCTGGTATAAAAACAAGACAGCCAAATTATACTGTTGATGGCCAGCGTTAGGTATATTCAACACCCCCCCATAACGTGGACATCATCAGTCCGTCACTACGTCACACCAAGTTGGCTGGTAAATAGCTCAACATCAGCTACCATTACATCTGTAGGGATGTACAAAATCTGTACATTGAAGCGGTCTATCATATCCCTGACATAATGATACCTCACATCGGTGTGTTTGCTCCTTTTGTGATGTACATTGTTAACAGCAAGCTGCATAGCAGATTGATTATCGCAGTACAACACAATCTTACAAGAACGTAGCATTAAGAGCTCCCTTAATAACGCTTGTAGGAACACCGCCTCTCTACTAGCTTCACTTAAGCTAATATACTCCGCCTCGGTGGACGACAACGAAATGCACGACTGTTTATAACTACCCCAAGATATCGAATTACCACCGTACTTGAACACAAATCCCGTGTACGACTTTCGATCTACATCTGAAGCCCAGTCTGCATCCGAATATCCCTCTAGGATAGGATTTACATTGGATTTCTTAAAAACTAAAGCCTTGTGCTTAGTTCCTTTAAGATACCTCACAATTCGTTTGGCTTGCATCCAATGGAATTCTGTATAACGACTGTTAAATTGACTTAAGTATGACACGGCAAACGAAATGTCAGGTCGCGTAGTTACGCACAAATACATTAAACTGCCTATCAACTCTTGGTACGGAAATTTGGATACAGTGTTATTCGTAGCACAAGAACTCTCACTAGAACTAATGTTAGTTATCATGGGAGACTTTACAGACTTACAGTCAGTCATGCCAAAACGATCTAACAACTTGTCAATCCGATTTTCCTGACTAAGTTTGATGGAAGTTGCATCACTTTCTACTTTGATGCCTAACATGTTTCTAACCGGGCCTAAGTCTTTTAATTTAAAATGCCGTAGCAAAGAAGATTTTAACGACTCTGCCAAGCGATTATCGTTATAAAAGACGAAGAAATCGTCGACATACAGAGCAATGTAAACAATCGACTCACCTGACTTCCTGATGAAGACACAGTCCTCTTGTTTGCACTGTATATATCCCAAAGACAGTAAGACATCTTTTACCTTTTCATACCAGGAACGCGACGCTTGCTTTAATCCGTATACAGCCTTCCGTAATCTATAAACTTGATTTTCGCTCCCAGGACACATGAAACCTTCCGGCTGCTGCATGTAAATATCCTCGCGCAACTCTCCATTTAGGAACGCAGTCTGTACATCTAAATGATCAATTTTCAGATCCAATTGTACAGCTAGAGCCAATAATAGTCGTATAGAGCAATAACGAACGACCGGTGAAAAAGTTTCGTTAAAATCTTCACCATACTTCTGAGTAAAGCCTTTCGCGACCAACCTTGCCTTGTAACGTGTAATGTTTCCATCAGAGTCTCGCTTCAATGTAAAAATCCACTTGTTTTTCACTACATTTTTGTCAACTGGTTTATCAGTTAGCTCCCAAGCTCTATGTAAGACAAAAGAGTCTATTTCTTCCTGCATGGCTTTCTGCCATAGCTCTTTATCTTCACAGCTTAATGCTTCTTTGACAGTACGCGGCTCTATGGGTTCTCGTACATTACTAACGTTAGTTACGTTACATGTAGGTTTCGGTATACGAGGACGCAGGTTATATCGGTGGCTAGTAGACTCTTGTACCTCTTGATGTGCATCAAGATAATCTTCACTAGGCACGTTTTCATGTTCACACTCTGCCTCAACAGGATAATTGTGTGACTCTACAGAAGTTGACTCTCGCTCCGCCTCCGCAGGATAATCTGAAGACTCGACCGAATCACGTTCTGGCCCCGCCTCAACCGGCGTAGCTGACCTTCTGTGAGAAAAATAGGTTCAAACATATGTTTTTGTTTCCTATTAGAGCGCCTACCTGAAAACACAGATTCATTGAAAACCACATCACGTGATGCAATGATCTTATTGTCATCAGGATTGAAAAAACGATATCCCTTAACGTTTTCATAGTATCCTAAAAATATCATTTTCTTACTTTTGGGGTCTAACTTTTTTCTTTTACAGTCATCTACATGTGCAAATGCCTCGCAACCAAAGACACGCAGATTCTTAAGATTAACCTTATTACCACTCCACACCTCTTCAGGTATTTTACCTGAGAGTCTCGAGCTCGGTGACCGGTTAAGAAGAAATGCTGCAGTATTAGCAGCTTCTGCCCACATTTTTGTCGTCTAGATTGGCATTAAACAGTAGACATCGGACTCTATCTAGTAAAGAGCGGTTAAATCGCTCTGCAGATCCATTCTGCTGAGGACTGTATGGTACTGTCAGCTGATGAACGATGCCCTTCCTCTTTAGGAAACCCGTCAACTCAGTATTGACATATTCAGTACCGTTATCTGATCTTAAAACTTTAACTTTCGCATTGCACTGATTCTCAACAAGTTCAATAAAATCAATAGTGTACTTACACACATCACTCTTCTTCGCAATGGGGAAGACAAACACTTTCCTGGAGTAATCGTCTAGGAACGTGAGGATGTAACGCTTTCCTCCGAGAGAAGCAGTCGGCATCGGCCCGATGACATCAGTGTGAATGAGGTCCAGCCGTGCTTTAGCGACCTGCTTGTTAGGATTAGTCACAAAGGGAGTGCGTGATTGCTTACCCTTAAGACATACCTCACAAATTTCTTTCTGAGTAGGAACCTGAAAATCAATACCATTAGCAACCTTCCTAAGTGATGTCAAGCTATCAAAATTAAGATGACCTAATCGTTGATGCCATAACATCATGTCCTTAGAAGTAGCTGAAGTAGTTAGATTGGCTCTACCGACAGTAAGAAGTATGTAAACTCTCCCAATCTTCCTAGCACTTAAAATGACCTTGCCAGATTTTATTATGTTACATGCTGAATTAGTAAAAGAAAGCTTAAAGTCTTTTTCTGTTAAACTAGACACAGATATCAAATTTACAGTAAGATCAGGTATAAACATCACGTCTTTCAAAGTAATATTCAACAATTCACCATTAAACTTGGATGTAAAATGTACGTCACCTTTACCACTTACGACTAGCTTCTTGCCATTGGCCACAGATACCTCCTTCGTCGACGATTCGCGGAGAGATTCGAACCAATCACGACATCCTGACATATGATTCGTAGCTCCCGAATGTATAATCCACGAAGTGTCACCTTGAGCCGTGCTGAGTGCGGTCAAAACCAGATTAGTCTTCGACCCTTCATCTGATTGAGTACAATCTTTCTTGACGTGACCCTTTGATCGACACTTCCAACACCAAAGTTTCTTCTTCGTGTTCGACGAGTTACCAGCCTGTTTTGATGTACTTGGCGCATTTTTATCATCGCCACGGGAACTGGTCTTCTTGTAGCCACGATTCCGTGTAAACAAGCAGTCATCACTACCAGCGGTCCCTTTCCATCGCTTGTCTTGAAGTAGTTTGGTCTTCACTTTACCCGTCGTTAAATCAATGCTCGAGTGCTCCAGAGCCATAATCATGGGTTCATACTCTTGAGGCAACCCTTGAAGCATTATAGCAGCAAGAAATTCATCATCTAGAGGTTTCTCCATACTACTAAGTTGATCAGCTAACGACAAGATCTCATTTACATACATCTCCATGGAATCGAACTGTTCTAACTTTATCGAACATAAAGCTCGTAGACATGTCAACCTTCTGTGCAACCCAGTGTCGTCATACGCCTTTTTCAAGGCATGCCACACATCTTTCGCCGTCGTGGCCTGAATAATGTGAGCGTAACATGACTTGTCAATACTCAGACAGATCCTAGCTCGAGCCTTCTCCTCTCGGAGTTTGTACTCGGCTTTTTCACTATTTGTGGTTTCAGTCGTTCCGGTAACAAATTGCCACAAGTTTTCGAAAATGAGTATATTTTGCATTTGAAATGGCCAATCTCGATAGTTAATGGTGCCTTTTAGCTTTTCCATACTAACTGTCAAATTTGAATGCTCACCCATATTTCGCCAAATACATAAACTATATTCACAAAGTATTCACCCACTATAATACGTGTATTTACGTAACTATTAGAAACCCATAACCTATTAGAAAATGGATTTAAATACTTGTAAATAATATTTATTAAACCATATTTAAAACTATGACATGTTCCGGAAAAACCGCACAGAAGACAGTGACAGATAAATCCTGGTATAAAAACAAGACAGCCAAAGGATACTATTGATGGCCAGCGTTAGGTATATTCAACAGCAACAGCTAATCATAATAAAATAAAGCCATAAGATTTTTTTGTCTTGTAACGAGTGCAATGCATTGCAGGTATAACATGTTTCAATTATTTACATAAAATGTGAAATATTTTCGAGCAGTCTCTGAGATCTTGCGTCAACTTTTATCAGATGGCGGAAATGGCACTACAAAATGACATAAGCTTATATCAACTTAGACATCACTTTATAACCCCTGGTTACGTTTATGAAATAGTTTATGAATACCTATAAGCTTTTTTAATTTATATTATACTAGCTGTTACCCGCGACTCCGTCTTCAAAGAATTCGTTTAATCGCTGTCCCACGGAAACTATGTATTCGGAATTCAAACTCCAAAATCCTAAGGTCATGTCAATAATCATAAGAAACGACCAAAAATTCGACAAACTAATTAAGTTAATGTACGCATTCAGTTTTATGCATCTAAAGCCTTGACAGAATTCTTTCATTATTATTTATATTACCAAATAAAGTGTGCAGTTAAGAATGTGATAAAATTGCATATTTAAATTGTCTCGGGCAAGGTCGCCGTTATTACGACCATTATTTTGTCTTTAGGACACTCTTGCATAAAATATGCCGTGTGTTCGCGAGCAACGCTCTACTTATTTCTTTGCGGTATCTAATTGCATGCTAACAAGACAGGTTCAATCTCCAAACACTAGGCGATAATGAAAGTATTGCGTTTGATAACACTTACGTCTTCATTTTTAGGGTTTCGCATCCAAAGGGTAAACGGGACCCTATTACTAAGACTCCGCTGTCCGTCCATCTCTGTCCGACTGTCACTGGGCTGTATTTCATGAACCGTGATAGTTAGACATATGAAATTTTCACAGATGATGTATTTCTTTTGCCGCTATAATAACAAATACTAAAAATAAAATAAAGTTAAAAATGAAAGGGGGTCGTCATACAAGAAACGTGTTTTTTTCAACGTTTTAAACTCGATCTTTATAATGGCGTTAACTAGACTCTTGAAATTTTCACCGATTATGTATTATGTATTACTGTAGCCGGTACAATAAAAAATAATAAATATATAATTATATTAAATATTAAGGGGGGTATCGACTAACCAATATAAAATGATCTCGCAATGCGTACAGTTTTTACTTAGAAGCAGTGTTCTACTAACACTTTGACCTACCCAAAAATTTGTACGGAACCCTCGGTGCGCGAGTCCGACTCGCACTTGGCCGATTTTAGAATTTCGTAGTCCTTCGAACGTCACTGGAGACCACAAATTGCAAAAGGGGACAAATGAAGGGACACCTGATACAACACGACGATGTCTTTTTAAACCTTCTGGAAGGAAAAGTAAAAGGAAAACGAAGCAAAGGAAAGCCAAGATTGACTTATTTTTAACAGGTGAAGAAAAAATTTAGTGTCGTGTCGTATCAAGATGTCAAACAGTTGCCGAAGACCGTGCGTAGGCGTAGTGGCGGTTACTCTACCGACAAGAGCATAGCTCTTAAATTTAAGAAGGATTACAAGGAACCCTTTCAGTCTCGCCATGCCCGTCTGTCTGTCAGCTTAACTTAGACACTGTTAGTGCTAGAAAGCTGTAATTTTGCATGAGTATACGATGTGTAAATCTACGTAAGCCCATCCACCAAACCCGTTAACGGCCAAGCCGAGTATGTTATTTTACTACTTATACCACACACAGGTTTTGTCAATATTTTATTTATCGATATAACTTTCAATGTCTAACACCTAGTGCGGAGTATCGGTTGGTTAGGCCTTTCAAAAACAACGTAGGTTTCAAAAACCATTTTTCAAGTTACTTACAAAGAGAACACTATTTGGTCAATGACTAAATACCTACACCTTATTATTTATTTATGACAGTTTTTATTCTAATATATAAGTAAATTAATACGGAACCCTACACAGCCCATAGCCTGACACGTACTTGGCCGGTTTTATCAAATATACTTACCTATAAGTCTAAGAACGAAAGCAAGGCCCTTGTGCCAAAACATAATAATCGCGTATTGGGCAGCTGACTGTGACTTTCTCAGAGGCCTAGGCTATTGATATAAACTATCTAATTCGTACAATTTTCCAAAACATTTCAACAATAAAAGTCTGAAAAGTGTAGTCAACAAACTGTGCAATACTTATTGAAAACAGAGGTCATAAAGGAGACATAAATAAATACTTTAAGAGACATTATATTACTCCTTAGATTGTAACCTATCCTATAGCTATTAAAGTAAATACACGGAAAGTAGGTTATTATTACAGTCTAAGACACAGTTTGGCAGACAGAAGCAGTCACGTAGTATCTGATCAGATATCCCAAGCGGCGAAAACAGAAAGGATCGTAAAACTTTATCATTGTCACATCGCTATGTAATCGTTAGTATTGTGCAACCGTATCCTACGCGAACCTAAAACATTCCCGTGAATGTAGCATTAACAAAAACTGCTTCAATTCCCCTAATCTGCTCTAATTAATATATGACATCAAGTGTTCTGTCACCTTGAACCAGGTGCTACGTAATTTTACATAATTACTTTATCATTATCAAACTACCGTATTCTTGCGTAGACAACGCACACTGCGTCGCATCTCGCTGGTTAAACTAATATAAAAGTCGGCGTCTACGCTCTTCACCACCAGTCGTGTGTGGTCGTTCAGACGAAGCAAACCTTATTCAAACGCAAAATGATCGCCAAAGTAAGTGCCCGTGATTCACTAAGTGAAAGGATTGTCGGCGCTGCCGCGATTGCCTGGTGCGCTGGAGTCAGGAAGACAGCCCGAAACTAAACCAGAACTGAACCCGAAGCCATAGCAATAACTTTGTCCACTTTACTACTTGATTCTGATACTAAGATTTATTTCAATCATCACAATCCTGAGAATATCATCAAAGCTTTTCATCAAACTGCCATGAAGAAAGAAGCTCCATGCTTCTCAAATCGTAGTGAATCAATTTGAGCTTAAGCTCTGTATTTTCCCCTCAGCCGAATAACCAAACAAAGTTCAGTTTCCCTATAACCCAGCAATATCAAAAAGCGTCATTAATCATTCCCTTTATTCCAGGCCGTAGTTGTCCTGTCCGTGGTCGCGTTGGCAGCGGCTGGTGTAGTCCAGCTGGGCCATTACGGCGGCGAAGAGTACGGCCATGAAGCCGTGGCGTACGCGCCGGTCGCGCACTATGGCGGACACGAAGAACAACACGTCGACTATCACGTAAGCAACGGGGACAAAAGGGAGTCGGTTAATTGGGAACACTGGGAAAATGGGAGTTGAGAATATTTATTTAGTTTCACATTTATTTATCTGTTTACATGTATCATGACAGTTAAAACCATAACGCTACATTATATACATAAAACGAATTATACCTATAACTATAGGCTTAGAACTAGTACACAAAACTCTTACACACCCTGCATTCTCTCGAGCTCTCTCTTCCATTCCATCTCCAGTCTCGCTACCTAGGTATTAAGATGGGAGAATAACGTTTTTAATGACAATGGCTTACATCTCGTAAAAAATATGTCTAAAAGGAAAAATGGGAAGACGGGAAATCTATGCAGTAATTGTTGCACTTGGGGTTTTGGTATTGAAAAGTGGTATTTAATCTTTGGTGATATGTTAGCTAAGATTGAGTTCAGTTCTCATAAATTATACAATATACATATAAAAGATTACGAAACTTTTATATTTCCAGACAAAACACTGGCTATAATAAATAAAAAAATCTTCATCATTATAATCTTTAAGTTTAAATTTACTGCCAAAAAAGCTTAATCAATATAAACCATAATGTTTGCGAAATTTTACGTTTAAACAATGAAATTACGTATTTAATAAAATCTTTACGTAGTTAAAAGACAATAGGTACGATAAAGATTTAATGCATGAACATATCTCATTTTCTCTCTGCAACATCTAGACTGAGATTGCTATCGCCAAGGTGAGCATATTTCCAAATTCTGCGAAGCTTAATGCCCCGTTGTTTCATTTCATTACATCGCGCATTAACCTTCAACTAATGAACATTGTAGCTATTTCGCGCAACGAGAGCACGACGCAGACGCAAGTAATCGTCACAAATCTCGTTACAATTACAACACCCCGCCACACACTACCAACAAAATTGTTATATTACACGTTACTGACATAAAATGCCCTCAAATACAATAAAAATTAGATAACCATTTCAAACACCCTGTGGTAAGCGAGCATGAAAATCTCGCACAAAAAAGAATAGGTAATCTGCAATTTTCTCCTAATTAAAACAGTTACGCGATGAATAAATAAACACCCGCTAATATCTCAGAGCAAGTGGAGCAATAAAGCTGGTTTTGTTTCCCTAGGCCTGTGTTACCCGAGCAGTGGCGTAATACATAGTAACGAGCTAATTGATGGCTTGCATAAACTGAGCGTGTTGTATCTATGCCTGATTCAACACAATCGCTGCGCTTCCGGGATATGCGGCGCCCGCGCAGCCCACAGCTACCTCTAATCAAACTTGCGCCACACACTTTTTACCATAAAGTAGATCGCATGGTACAAACTGGAATTGTTCTGCTTCCTCAAGTGAATTATTTTCTTGGAATTATTCAACAAATCACATCGTGTGAAACTCGTTTTCTTTTCACACGTGAGATCTGGGTATCCGAGATTTGTACCATAGTCACATATTTTGGAGCGTTTACAATTATAGAAAACTACTTATTCCAACAAACTAGAACACTATTAAGCAACACCGTAATATCCCACGTCGGAGGAATTAACAGACGATGTAACTCAAAGATAATTCATGGTTCAGTCCGTTGTCGCTAGTCTTTACGGTGTTGTCATAAATCGAGCACCGCAGGTAATGATATGATATAAAGTGGATTACATAACACTTTTGCATAGAACTTAGCATATCCCGGTCGTGACTGAGGGCCGATAACAGAACAGTTCCCAGGGCTCTTGCGACATTAGCGCCCACAAATCACGAGGCCCCCAGGACGTAATGACCGTCATGATACAAGGGAAAATGGATCGTTGTTTGCATAAACCGGCGCGTGCTCTCGCGTTTGTTCTAATGACAGATGTGGAATCATTGCTGGCCGATGCTGACCTAAATATATCTGCGGTTGCGTAAAAGCTCTCACGATTTGACAGTTTTACTTTGTCACTAATCTGGATTATTCCTCACGGTTCTCGTTTAGCTTGCGTTGGCTTGCGTGCACGGACGGGCTTATCTGATCCGAAACAATGGCGAACGCTTTGGTCTTTTATTTTAGTCTGTGCGAGCCGAACATGTAATTGTAGTGCAACTTACACAACAAATATGTACCTCCACTTATAGACAATGTCTGGCATCTAATGCACCTGTGGTCGGCAATCACGCGTGAACGCACTTGCGAAATAAAAGTAATTTAACATGATGATAAATGACCACCTGTCATCATCGCCGTACGAAGCGAGTCAGTTTGTCATTCTGTTTTTGTACATATTATCTGATAGTGCAATTGTTTTACGAATTGCCTACATATCTTATGGAATGTAGGTCATTGCAAAGTTCAGTGTTTAATATATTGGCAGCACGACCCTAAAATGTTAACTGCACGAGCATTAACGATCGACCTGTTGAAATTACTTTAGAGCTAATAAGTTTAGAAATGACATCCTTTAGTGTATTAACGATTGTCAACTTTTGTCAACAGGCCCACCCAAAATATGACTATTCTTACTCGGTATCCGACCCCCACACTGGTGACCACAAGACCCAGCACGAGGCTCGCGACGGCGATGTCGTGAAGGGAGAATACTCTCTGCTGCAGCCCGATGGTTCCTTCCGCAAAGTCACCTACACCGCTGATGACCACAATGGGTAAATACTTTTAACTTAGTACCCGTCCGGAAATTTCTCAACAAAACAACTCATTACCACCTCATAGATTAGGTACTAAATTACTATAAGTACTAGTTGAGATGATTTACAGTTCGTACTTTTATCTTCTGTTAACTTTTGATAACCTTAATTAAGTTTTTCAATTTAATGACCACTTTTGCAGGAAATACATCTCGATTTATTCGTTAAATCTGGTTTAATCTTAACGGTTCAATGTATTTGAACAATACCAAACTGAGCTTAACACTCAATCGAGATATTTTTTTTAGCAAAGGACCATAATATGATACTTTCGACGAGATCTGTTAATCTAGTCCATCAACCAATCTAGCCCAGTCAATCATTACAAATCTTTTTTACAACATTTTGACAAACTTTTGCTTTTGAATTGCATGGTTTTAATGTAGTATTTTTTATTTCAGTTTCAACGCAGTAGTACACAACACCGCGCCCGCCCACCACGAATACCACTAAGCGTCGGTGGACCCTAGCCAGTGCTCCCCATGTGATATTATTACCTTTAATACTTAATTAGATAGTCTTTAGTCGACGACTTTTATTGTTATAAGACTGCGGCGAAAATAAACTATTTGAAAAACCATTTTCATGTTTCCTTTTGTCCTTTGAACACTAATTTCCTGGAGGTGTTGGTCGTCTTTATGTAAAACTGTTTGATAAATGTAAACAGCCGCGCTATTATAGGTTGGTATATTTTACTAATCTGACATACATAATTTTATGGTAAGTAGATCATAAAAACATAATAACTACCTACTCAACGAGTAGGGACTAAAAATCGATATAGCTAAGTACAATTTCTACGAAAACGCGTTTTAGGTAGATATAACACTCTGTGGTGAAAATAAATAAATAAGTAAACACGTAACTTCACTGCATATACGAGGGGCGTTCAATATAAAGTGAGAATGAGATGCAAACTCTTTTAATATTACGAAATTAAATACTGGCCGGTAAAGCTAATATATCTAGCTGATTGCTATGAAAAAAAAACTAACTGTCTTTTGTTTAAAAAAATATACGGTAATTTCTTTGTAATGCTATTGAGTACGTTAGCGAAAATGGAGAAAATTGAACTGCGCGCCGTTATCAAATACTTTATTTGAAAATTTTTTCTACGGACCAAGTCAATTTGGATTTGCGGGACACTTTAGGGTCTAATGCTCCTCCGTATTCGACAGTCGCACGTTGGTGCGCCGAATTTAGACGTGGAAGAACATCGACAATGGACGACCCCCGCTCCGGACGCCCTACTACAGCAGTAACTGAAGAAATTGTGAAAAAAGTCGAAAACTCAGCTTTGGCGGATCGTCGTGTCACGGTTCGTTTTATTGCTGAAAATGTAAAGATTTCAACGGGGAGCGTGCATAATATTTTACATGAACGCTTGGGTATGAAAATGGTATCTGCGCGTTGGGTACCAAGAATGCTTACTGACACGCAAAAACAAACTAGACTAGAGATTTGTCAAGAAGCTTTGAACCTGATGCAGCAAGACCGGGAACTTTTTTTGGCGCGATTTATAACAATGAACGAAACATGGCTCCATCATTACGACCCTGAAACGAAACTGCAGTCTATGACATGGAAAAGGCCATCATCTCCAACTCCGGCGAAATTCAAGGTGAGACCATCTGCCGGTAAGGTCATGGGCTCTGTTTTTTGGAATCGTAAAGGGTTATTAATGATTGAGTATCTCGAGCATGGAGCCACTATTACGGGCACTTTATACGCCAAACAAATAGCAACATTGCGCAATGAGATCCGCGAAAAACGGCGAGGTAAACTCTCGAAAGTTGTGCTGTTCCACCAGGACAATGCCCCGGCACACAGGTCCGCCGTTGCAATGGCTGCAATTCGTGATGCTGGGTTCGATATCCTTAAGCATCCTCCGTATTCACCAGATCTCGCTCCCAGTGATTTCTACCTATTTCCGAGATTGAAACAATACCTGAGAGGCCAGAAATTTGAAGACGACGACGCGGTAGTCGCTGCAGTACAAGATTTTTTAAGTACTCAAGATGAGACCTTTTTTAAAAATGGAATTTTAAGTTTAGAAAAAAGATATACTAAGTGTATTATGCTAAAAGGTGACTATGTCGAAAAATAAAATGACATTTAGTAAAAGTTGTTTATAACATACTCATTCTCACTTTTTATTGAACGCCCCTAGTACACCGTGAAATTTTAGTGGTTGTTTTCCCGAAACGAGGTGATTTGGTATCGATTGTACAATCGATTTATAATTACTATTTTGACTAGAGTCAAAAATCCAATTGTGAAAAACGAAAGTCGAAAATGACCGCAAACCAATAGTAATGCTTCGTTGGTACCTAACCTATCGTACGATCGTACGCTACTTGTATAAACGCTTACAGCCAGTCAAGCCTAGCTCAGCCATCAGTTTCTGAACGTGCTCACAGCAGAAAGCTGTCAAAAACACTAACGGGGTCATTTCCAATAAAAAAATATACTGGGTGTAGCCCATAAGTGAAACAATTTTAAACGATGATTCCTTAGCATATCCGAAGTTACCTTACAATGCATAATCAATGAATTTCATCATTGCGAAATTGTCAGTTATCGGTCGTTAGATGTCTTGGTACAGGGGCGATGTTATTTTTTTATAAGTATTTACACATAAACATATAGTCCAAGATCCCAGTCACTCCAGACTTACGTCATTTTAGGAAAGATGACATTTTTAGGATCGGTAGTATAACATAAACTTAGAAAGAAATGCATACTTGCTAAGCTGAAAGCGGGGCCGTTTTACAGGTAACAGGTATCAAAGGTGGAAAAAACCATGCTAACTTACGTCATTTTAGGAAGGCTAGTTTTTACATATGTCATAATATGATGTTGTTATAAACAAAGATGTACAATTTGCCAGACACTTCCTGTGGGCCATAAATTTTAACAGACACTTTAAAAGTCGTAAAAAAATTTGGGAACTTACGTCATTTTAGGAAGGCTGAATTTTATACAGGGTTATTTGTAATTCACTGACATCCTCTTAACCCTGAATTCCTATCACTCAAACAAATGTTTTTTGATTTACTACTTTTTAAAATGAAGCACTTTTTTTCCCATACAAATACACAGAGTATCGTAAAAATAAGAGGTAATCTCCAATTTTCAAAACGTTATTACACCAAAAATATTAAGTTATGACAAAAGCCGTAAAACAAAAAACATTTGTTTAAGTGGTAGGAGTTTAGGGTTAAAAGGATGCTAGTGAATTAAAAATAACCCTGTATACACCATGAAATTTTAGTGGTTGTTTTCCCGAAACGAGGTGATATAGTTTCGATTGTACAATCGATTTATAATAACTATTTGGACTAGAGTCAAAAATCCAATTGTGAAAAACGAAAGTCGAAAATGACCGCAAACCAATAGTAACGCTTCGTTGGTACCTAACCTATCGTACGATCGTACGCTACTTGTACCAACGAAGCGTTACTATTGGTTTGCGGTCATTTTCGACTTTCTTTTTTCACAATTGGATTTTTGACTCTAGTCAAAATAGTAATTATAAATCGATTGTACAATTGAAACTAAATCACCTCGTATCGGGAAAACAACCACTAAAATTTCACGGTGTATATTATCCAGTAAACTGAACTGAACAAGAAAGGTAAGACTTTTACAAAGGTCATTTTTTGATATTTGATAGAGACGACCTGCCCACCTATCGCCCATTTCAGTTTGTCGTACTACTTACGGGACACCCTGTATGTAAGAACCTTATCGTTAAACAATATTTTTACAGCAAAAGCAAACAGACTATAAGTACTAGGGGCGTTCAATAAAAAGTGAGAATGAGTATGTTATAAACAACTTTTACTAAATGTCATTTTATTTTTCGACATAGTCACCTTTTAGCATAATACACTTAGTATATCTTTTTTCTAAACTTAAAATTCCATTTTTAAAAAAGGTCTCATCTTGAGTACTTAAAAAATCTTGTACTGCAGCGACTACCGCGTCGTTGTCTTCAAATTTCTGGCCTCTCAGGTATTGTTTCAATCTCGGAAATAGGTAGAAATCACTGGGAGCGAGATCTGGTGAATACGGAGGATGCTTAAGGATATCGAACCCAGCATCGCGAATTGCAGCCATTGCAACGGCGGACTTGTGTGCCGGGGCATTGTCCTGGTGGAACAGCACAACTTTCGAGAGTTTACCTCGCCGTTTTTCGCGGATCTCATTGCGCAATGTTGCTATTTGTTTGGCGTATAAAGTGCCTGTAATAGTGGCTCCATGCTCGAGATACTCAATCATTAATACCCCTTTACCATCCCAAAAAACAGAGCCCATGACCTTACCGGCAGATGGGCTCACCTTGAATTTCTTCGGAGTTGGAGATGATGGCCTTTTCCATGTCACAGACTGCAGTTTCGTTTCAGGGTCGTAATGATGGAGCCATGTTTCGTCCATTGTTATAAATCGCGCCAAACAAAGTTCCCGGTCTTGCTGCATCAGGTTCAAAGCTTCTTGACAAATCTCTAGTCTAGTTTGTTTTTGCGTGTCAGTAAGCATTCTTGGTACCCAACGCGCAGATACCTTTTTCATACCCAAGCCTTCATGTAAAATATTATGCACGCTCCCCGTTGAAATCTTTACATTTTCAGCAATAAAACGAACTGTGACACGACGATCCGCCAAAACTGAGTTTTCGACTTTTTTCACAATTTCTTCAGTTACTGCTGTAGTAGGGCATCCGGAGCGGGGGTCGTCCATTGTCGATGTTCTTCCACGTCTAAATTCGGCGCACCAACGTGCGACTGTCGAATACGGAGGAGCATGAGACCCTAAAGTGTCCCGCAAATCCAAATTGACTTGGTCCGTAGAAAAATTTTTCAAATACAAGTATTTGATAACGGCGCGCAGTTCAATTTTCTCCATTTTCGCTAACGTACTCAATAGCATTGCAAAGAAATTACCTTATATTGTTTTAAACAAAATACAGTTAGTTTTTTTTCATAGCAATCAGCTAGATAGATTAGCTGTACCGGCCAGTATTTAATTTCGTAATATTAAAAGAGTTTGCATCTCATTCTCACTTTATATTGAACGCCCCTCGTACTGTCAGTTACTAAGAAAAGGTTGTTTAGTTGCTGCAGTACTCAATTCGGCTGCACCAAGCACCAAGAAAATAAATACTTGATACTCGTAAATGCATAGAATAGATTATCATATCACAACATTACGCAAGCTGCAATTTATCTATCTATTCTGTATATATATATATATATTACATATAATAAATCTGTAACAAGTCTGTGTACTTGGGCTATTTATTAGCGTAATAGAACCCAAAACAACGATTATTAGAATTATTGTCTGTTTATCTGTTTGTCTGTGCGTTTGTGCGCGCTAATCTCAGAAACGGCTTAACCTAGAAGGATGCGGTTTTTACTAATTTGTTGGTATTTTATTGGATTAACATTTAGAGTTTGTTTCATTTAAATCGGTTCACAAATAAAAAAGATACGTCTATTTAAAAAAAACACCAAACAGTTTTTGAAGAATCGTTGTTGATTTCGCGAAAACGTTATTTAATGTATTATAGTTTTTGGTAACTATAGTATCTTAAATGATGATTTAAAACTTATACGAATATAAAATTTAAAAAAATGGATAGTTCATAGAAAAAAAAATCCATCATAAGATGAGGCTGACAACAATATAGTAGACTATACTTACTTTCTTTCATCTTAAGTTGGACGGCGCACAGGCGCGGCCGATGTATTCATACTTAAATTCCTAACTGATACCGATCATGATGAAATGATGACAATGATGGATGTTTGGATGTTGCCGCTGCCGGATTTATGTTTTATTCGATGAAAGAAGTGAAGAAGCTTTACCACAAATTGGATTACTGCGCGGACAAAGTCGCGGGTAAAAGCTAGTCTATAATAAACGCAGTTGACCAAACTAGTACGGTATGTAAGCCGATTATTAAAGTGAACCCTTACTTCAGCAAAAGGTAGAACTGTTTGCATAATATAATTTATTTATACTGTGTAGCTAATGGAACCAAAATGTTAAACTTATTTATTGAATCAGGCGTTACTTTGCGAATGAGCTCTGGTTGAGTTCGAAACGCGTCAGTATAGTTTGGTGGTGGTGATAGTTGGGTTTGTGTGATTTGTGTGTGTTCCATACAGTGTGTAGGTAGAACACACATTTATTGCATTAACTTAACTATCATAAGGTCGCGGGTGAGCAAAGTAATAGTTTCAGTTCATGTATACTTATTTATTTTAAGCGCCTGAAATATAATTGTAACACAACGAACAATGTTAATTCTCTGCTCGTAAACTTGTGTTACCATTACCACCATTGACATAAAATCTAATTCAATTTACAGGTAAACCGATTAATAATGGCCATACAGAGTTAGCAAGTAAAATTATTTTACTTGCAAAATTCTTGACAAGTTTATAAATTAGGTACATCACAGAAAAGGACATTCAATCCCACGTTTTACTAACATACACCGTACCTAACTACCACTGTGAATATGTCTATATTTTCTTGATAAAATCAACTTAAATATTCATTATATTTATATAAAGCACTCATGGTAAACAACCTGAATATTCTAAGTGAGGTTAGTTAGAAATATTCTACATTCAAGTGTAGCTTACTAAAAATTAACAAAGTTCCTAGAAACAAAACAGAACTGTGAAATTGAAGTTTTTGCTTAGTCGTACAGCGTAGGCGCAAAAAAAGAATACGAATTGGAATATGCTAAGTAATTCCGCCTGACATTTGAATCTTTCTGTGTGGTGTGTTAGTATTTTAATATAATTACCAGATCATCGTGGGTTATTTGTATGTGAAGGCCGTGACGGTTGTAATGAAGTCAAAGACCTTTTAAAATTGCAAATAATAGTCGTACGTAGACTATGTGATTACTGAAAGAAATACTTCTTAGAATTTCATACATACATAGCTACTAAATCTGAAAATGGGTAAGTCGTAGTTCTGACATCATTCTGTTGGGATTACCAGACGTAGGTACCTCACTAGTAAATCTGTATTTGCATAATTTAGTTGTGAATGTGCTCAAAATTGGAGTTTAGTTCATGGTTAGTTTAATTTGCGGGCTTACAATATTATTGTTAGTAAGAAATTGGTTAAAGATCTAACTTAAAAATTTACCCACATTTTGAAACAATTTGCTCCAAGCCCGAATGTACCTAATTGATTTTTGGTAGGTTATTATTTTATAAAATTGCATTAGCTTGATCATGATTGAAAATATAATCAAAAATGAAATTATAAAAAAGATTCTTTTAAATGACTTTTTTAAAGTAACCATTTCAATGCTAATCAAAAAGTTGGCCTTGTAAAAGTAAGCTCCTGTATAACTTATTTTACCTATGATGACGTATGGTAAAGTTGTAAACAAGAGCAAAGTTAAGTAGTTGATCATTCCAAGCGTCCTCGCCACAAAGCTCACGGCCACTGAAAGACGAACACGGGTTAGGGATAAAGAAATAACTTGCAGTTGTTCCCGGTTACATTTCATCACTTGCCGGACTATCTAAGACAAAAGCAAATGTCATGCCATTTTACCCGCTAATTGTAAGTCTCGTGCTCTGAATACAGGAGATGAGACAACGTAGCTAGTGTTAAAATCTTCATTAACATTTTAATTGTTCGCCGCTATTCATCTAGTAATGACATTGATGGTTTGTTTCGGTATTACCGAACAGCATATTTTAAGACAAACAAAGCACCTTTTATAAGACGAGACACTTTCAGAAAAATGTCAGTAGTCTTCCACCGATCAGCAGGAAAGATGATTTTAAAAGTAAGTATTTTAATATTCGTGCAGTAGTAAAATAAATATTTTTGAAATGTATTTCATTTTTGTTTCAGGGTTTAGCCGCGGCGTTAGTGTTTAGTCTCGTCTGGATAAGGACGGTCGCGGGGGCAACATCATATTCTAATGTGTACGTGCAGAGTGGACCGAGCCTCGCGAGCCTGTATGGCCCGCTGGGCTTCCGGAGTGCGCAGCTCGCGCCTTTGGCTGCTGCACCACTTATGTCAAGTTTTATTCCGCCGTGTGTGTCACCCTGTGTCATTCCTGGTCAACAAATTGCTGCAATAGCTCCTGTAGCAACAAGTAGTGCCAATTATGTGTCTTACAAATCGCCGGTTAGCGTACCAGTCGTAGTGGCGCCCGCCAGTGATGTAAGTTTTTGTTAAAACGTTTGATATTGCGGTACCAAATATTATTGTATAAAATGTAAATAACGTTGTATTGGCAGGATACTGCAAGCTACGAGTACTCATACGTGGTTTATGATGAAAATACTGGTGACCAAAAGGCTCAGCGAGAATTAAGTGATGGTTCTGTAGTACGGGGTCAGTACTCATTGATCCAGCCTGATGGATACGTGCGAGAAGTGCAGTACACCGCAGATGACGTTCAAGGGTATATTGAATACTACTGTTAAGTTTGTATTACTTACTACTTTAAAGTACACCTTTAAGTTTAGTTTATATTTCGTGAAAACACGGGACTTCAAAACGATTAAAAGACATTTTAAAATGAAAGTACTTTGTTCTTACAGGTTTAATGCAGTTGTTAAAAACTTCTTACCTCAGTTCGAACTGAAGGCAGCTTCCGGAGAAAAAGCATCGCCATGTCCTGAAGTCAAGAGCGAGCCCTTAAAGGAATCCTCGGAAGGTGAAGCAAAGGATCTCGAACCAGAAAGCCATGAAGGACATGATCATGGAGAACATGAGGGCCACGAAGAACCAGAATCCAAAGAAGAATCGAAAGAGGAATCCAAAGAAGAATCAAAGGAGGAATCTAAAGAGGAAAAAGAACCAGAAAAATCGGAAGAATCAGGGGAGAAGGGAGAAGCTGAGAAAAAGGGAGAAAAAGAAGAATCCAAGAGCTCTGAAGAGGAAGGAGGCGAGAAAAAGGAAGAAGGAAGCGAGGAAAAGAAAGAAGGTGGAGAAGAAAGCAAAGAAGGAAGTGAGGAAAATAGTGAAGGAAGTGAGGAAAAGAAAGAAGGAAGTGAGGAAAAGAAAGAAGAAAGCGAGAAAAATAAAGAAGGGAGTGAGGAAAATAAAGAAGGAAGCGAGGACAAGAAAGAAGGAAGCGAGGAAAATAAAGAAGGAAGTGAGGAAAATAAAGAAGGTGAGGAAAAGAAGGAAGGAAGTGAGGAAAAGAAAGAAGAAGAACCTAGAGCAGAAAACAGTGCCGAAGAACAACCTGCTGAAGTAAACGCGCTCGTGTCCTACAACGATATCATCAAATGCATACAAGCTGCCATCTCTCGCAAGGACACGCCAAAGCCCACACCATCACCTCTCACATACATTATTTTGAACAAACCTTGCTAAGAAATGCCTATTTAATTTATGTATTTTTTGACAATTGACATTACCGTCTAGTCTAAAAGTTACAATGTTATTTGTTGACTAATTCTCATTCTGTTTTCAGTAAAAATTGATATATAAAATTTTAGAAAATATCGTTACTAGAATAAAACCTGTAACACAATTTTTTTATTTTATTTTCCCTGGTGACACTAAAATAGTATCAATGCCGAAAATAATTTCAACTTTATTATATCTGGCATATTCAAAAATACTTTTGCAAAGTCTTCTGCTCATGAGAGGATACTTTTTCATAACACTTTATTAAATTACAAAGTAGCATACATTTTATAACTCGGCTGCCAACTCAATGGCAACATACTATTGCTTTTTAGAAAATCGATCAATGTCTTGTCAAACCTTTTAACGTACCTACTAATGTTAAATATAGATTGATTGAGATAAAACTTTGATAGCCACATTTCATTAAAAGCACTTCTAGCTGGCTAACCAACTCAATGTCAACTACTTTTTAGTTTACATTTCTATTGTTTAAAGTATTGAATGAAATTTTGGACAATCGTACAATAAGTTGGGACCTTTTATTTGTTATTCAGCTGAATTTAAGCAAAGAAGGGTTATATTTTATGTGCCCGTGTATGTAGATTTCTTATTGAAGCATAATTCCCAAAATTATTATCAGAGACCGATGCTCAATCAGCATGTTAGTCACATTTCCGCAAATATAATTGTTATATTAACCCAAATTAACGAACACCTAATCTGGCCTAGTAAAACAGCATTGAAATTAACATTGTAAAAAAGTACATAAATCTGGGGATGCTACTGAACCAAATAACGGATCAGCTTTTTATTTATGTCTCTATTATAATAAATGTACTATTTCGCGGCAGTCAAAATTTCTGAAGTTTGTTATACGTGGTTTGTTTAGAAACAGTCTGTTAAAATAATTTTATGCAAGTTTATGTGCAGAGGTATTCTTCTGAGACAAGGTCATATTATGGTAATTTTTCACGGACTTATGTTTTCAAGAACCACTAAGATCTGAATCTTGAAAGGATTAAACAAGGTTCTTAACATAATAACGTACATCCATATTTTAACCAAAACTGCTGCTGTATTTTTGTTTACAGCATAAAATGATGGAATGAATAAGATAAGTGACGATTATTCCCCGGTAAGAGAATAGTCTCTTACCGGGGATCGAAATCGGGATGCCAGCTTTGCAGGCAGAGTAATTACCAGCTGAATTGATTTAAAAACCGACATCTAGAAATTAAAATTATTATGTTGGTACGGATTTCCGATCACGGGCCCATGGGGACCCGGTCATTTGAAAGGCATTCATGGGGTCAAAGCCAACATGAAGAGGCCTTTGGTACCATATAATATAAATGAGATGGGCGCAACTATGGAGGTCTATCCCCTAATACACCATGAGGATGTGCTAGCGGACAGTACTCCACAGTTGCCAATCTATTGCCAGGTAGGAATCGACATGGAATTGGCTATGGGGTTGGGATGTTGTGGACGGGATTACCGGGCTATGGAGTGAGATAACGGACACCTACCATTTCAATATCTCATAAACTGAACTTTTGGTAGGCGGTGACTCGCCATTCACTAAATGGGCCCTTCAAACTACTGCCCACTCGGGGCAACGAGGCGGCAACATTGGTGTGAACGGCTAAGGATGGAGAAGTGTTCCTGGACTTTAAACTTCAAAATGCCAACTCGCCACTTACGGAAACACATCCATCCTTCGAGCATTTAGCTCTTGCGCTCCACTCTAGGCGGCCAACAAAGGCAAACTAGAGGCGGGGTGGGTGTGTAGCTGTGTGTGAGTGTGTGTATTGTGTATATTATTATTATTATTATTAATTAGCCTGGAGAAGTGTCCCACAGCTGGGCAAAAACCTCCCCCCATTTTCGCCATTCATCCCGATATTGAGCGGTGTCCTTCCAGTCTTTGAGGTACACGTCTAGGTCGTCCCGCCAACGCCTCCTGGGCCTGCCTCGTCGCCGCCATCCATCCTGTGGTATCCAGTCCGTGGCTAACCTAGAATAAATAAATTAATAAATTAATAAACAAATAAATTAAAATAGAAAATAATAATAATTTTAGTATGCTAAAGGAAGAGATTTTAATAAAATAGAATAAGTATAGGTACTAGATTGATACATAGCATACTTATGCATAAGAATATATAAAAAAAGAAACAGGTAGAAATAAAAGCGTCTAAAATACAATCGGTTCGTTAACACTTGCGTATAAGAAATATACGGACTAGCGAAACAATGAGTAAAAAGCAACCAGAGTATTTACTATACAATAAAAACGAGTTCGGGAACTCATCTAACTGCTCGATTTCTATGCACTAAAGTCAGCCAAATATTGAAAGGGGAAAATCATTATATATTTCTTATTAAGTTTCGATATAGAGTAATCTGGCTTAACCTATACATAGGTATGTTAAATTGACGTCACCATATTGAACAATATTACTAAGAACAGCATCATAGAGTGCTATGTGACGATAAAAAAAATAACCATAGCACAACTTTATTCCCGTAATTTAATCCACGAGAAATAATCTTAAAAAAAAATCACCGAAAGTAATTCTCAGAAATAAAACAAAGGTGACTTAATTAGCGGTTGTAATCTATATCTGAAAACCAAGCCGGACACAATGATTAACGGCTATACATTAGTATCGGAACTGCGACCTTGGAGCCATGTCAAAGCTACAGAGTCAAGGCTTCGCATTTCTCTGCCCCACCGCATGCGTACGCGTGCCCGCGATCTATAAAACATACCGCGGACTGTTGACATCAATCAATAAGTACTTGATTGTTAAACAACAATAACAACAATGTTCAGCAAAGTTAGTATTAATAATTCAATTTTTAAAAATGCTGATCGTATTTTTTTTTCTAAATAAATCTAAATATTACTTTATAAAATTACAGTTTCTAATTTCAAGATAATATTAATCCAGCGCCAGTGAGGCTGTTATGCCAAAGATACTCTACTATTTGAGGGATATTGGCGCCAATTTGGGGAATAAAAGGTCGCTTCTATTTTACTATATCAAATTTTCAGATCGTAGCTTTCGGCGCTCTACTGGCCGCGGCCAGCGCTGGCCACCTCGGTCACGCCGTGTCATCACAGAGCATTGTCCGTCACGACGAGGGCCACTACGCCCCAACTCACTACGCTGCCCCAGCTCACTATGCCCCGGCCCACTACGCCGCTCCCATTGTCCACGCCGCCCCTATCGCTCACTACGCCGCCCCTGTTGCTCACTACGCTGCCCCTGTTGCCCATTACGATGGTCATGATGAATATGTAAGTTACTATTGGTTAAATTTTTGTAGACGCACACACAAAATGTGGCTACATTAATCTTTAAACTTACCTTATGGTGTGCTTGCACCATTATCTCTCTTGTCACTTGTGTACGTCTCAGTTTTGCTAGCAAATTAGTAAGATTCAAGGAATCATGGTGATATTTAATTGATGAAAGGCTTAGAGTAGCTACCGAATGGCTACATTAATCTTTAAACTTACCTTATGGTGTGCTTGCACCATTATCTCTCTTGTCACTTGTGTACGTCTCAGTTTTGCTAGCAAATTTGTAAGATTCAAGGAATCATGGTGATATTAAATTGATGAAAGGCTTAGAGTAGAGTGCCTACCGAATATTTCTCTTTATACAATTTTGTTTATCCAGGCCCACCCCAAATACGACTTCGCATACTCGGTAGCCGACCCGCACACCGGCGACCACAAGTCGCAGCACGAGTCCCGCGACGGCGACGCCGTGCACGGCTACTACTCGCTGGTGCAGCCCGATGGCTCCGTGCGCAAGGTCGAATACACCGCTGACGACCACAACGGGTAAGTATCACTTAACTAAATCATAAGTATATCCGGGCCATACACATTTTTTGTCCGCGTCTCTTTCGTAGACATGGCAAAAGTAAAGGGTTTAAGGATTTGCCACACTGGATGCGTTCTGTGGTCGCGGAGACCGGCAATGTCGTCCATACATAATGCCGACCGCAGAACTTTTTAGTTGACTACATCGGCAGCTGGACTACTTACGGCCCACTTAAATAAATCTTAAGTTTGCTCACTCGGAGTCGCTAATTTTATGTCCACAAGAAAGACGACTTTTGTTTCTTACGCTGTGTAGGTATGATCCATCCATCAAATAAAATAGCCGATCATTTAATAACACCAACACCAGCATTGAAGCAATAGAAGGTGCCAGTAGACTCACGTCAAAGTTTTACACTGAAACTTACAATGTTACAACCACCATTAACTCGCATCAACTGTTGACCTAGCATGCGAGTGCTTCCATAGAATAATGAATCTGAGTCTAGCTATAGGTATTTAATTCAGGATAACAGCTAGAGTACATAACAAAAGCGTACGAAAGGTAGCATTTGGGTTAGCGTAGCGTGGCTTTTGAAAAGAGGTTTATGTATTGTCTTTTTCTTCATCTCGTCTTTAATATCCTGCCTCGTAGTTTAGACTCTGCCAATGTCGTACAATTTTTTTTGTTGTTTACAGTTTCAACGCTGTGGTCCACAACTCAGCACCTACCATCCATGCCGCTCCCGCCCACGACTACCATCATTATTGAGAAAAGGATCGCCGAGTATTATTTATAAGAAGACTATTTATGTTTGGTTAATAAATGAATGCGAGAATACTGTAAATAAAGCGTGAATCGATGATAATAACGTGGTTTAATTCGAACTCAATGTTAATTATTAAGGTATTATAACCAAAATCACTTCGGTCTTAGAAAAAAGATGCTAAGCGAGTTCATTACAAAAGATTGAGACTTCACTAACTTAATGAGTACTTTTTAATTTAATGTGTCGCAATTATGGGCACTAGTTACAAATAAACCTTTTCAAATTCCTTTAATTCAAGCAATTAATCTTTATAAATAACGATTTTGTTATTTTGTACAATTTTCAACGGGGTCTTCGTCGGCGCAGAATTTTTGTCATAATAACAGTTAACCCGCACTCAGAAACGTGAAAAACATTCCTTGTAATAAACTATTAAATCTGAATGTGACCGAAGTGTCAATCTTTACTAAATAATAGTTAAAGCAAACAAAAGTCACTAATAACACGGTTTGGGTCATGCTATTGATTTTCCTCCGAGCTTTACAATTTTCCACGATAAAAACTATTTTATGTCCGCTTCTGGGGCATGTGATTTTCTGAAAACCCATGCAGCGGTTAACGTCTGATCAATCCACAAAAAAAACTAACAAACTTATAAGCTTTGACATTTATACTTTAGTAAGACAAATTTTAAGCACGGTTTTATTTTAGGTAATTTGTGAGGTTTAGTTATAAAAAAAACATGCAACTATTTTTTATAAAATTAATAGGTATTCCTGACAGTAATCAGAGCTACACCGAAGAACAACTAAATGCAGAATGGTCACAAAAGAAGAGCTATTCTTTGCTGAAATTCCAAATTCGTCACTCAATTGCGAAAGTTTCATTTTCAGCTACCATGTAAAACTTGAATACCTAACGCAGTCGTCTGAAGAATGAGGTGCATGGTTTAACGATACCACTTCCCACTAACTATATGCGTCAAATATTGTATGTCGTATTGGTTTGGAGATTGTACTTTGCAAGGCTAGCCTATTTAAGGGCAGTTTAGGGTGGGTGTAAGTTAATTCACAAAACACGGTAATTAAAGTTTAGAAATCTTATATATATATTCTAAATTTTAAATAATCACAAATGTTATTTTTCGCTGTTTGTTTCCCATTATCAATAAAAAAAAATATATACAAATTTCTAAAGTTTACTTTTTATTTCATACATACAAGTTACAGTACAGGCGTCATTAGTTTTGATCGATTATCGTGAATGGGGAGGATTATACAAGTTTATTTTTATTTAATTTCCGAAAACAAATTTTATGTAAGTATAGGCACTTTCTTTAACCTGTTATTAAACCCCAACTGCAGTAAGTTTATTCCAATTAGCAGTAAACTCCGACAAATTATTAAATATATGTCAACTTCGTGCTTTTGTTTTGCTACTTATGTTACGACTAAACAGAAAGACTGGACTCGATTGGCTAAAATTATGACAACTAGGTCAGGAAAAGCTGTAATGAGGCGAGCAGCAAAAACCTTAGAAAAATTGGCTATATAGGCATAAAACTAGCAAATTTAATATAAAATAACAAGTATGATTATATTCTTGATTGGACTTAATGTAAAAGTTAGCACTTTCTTATATATTTTCATTAAATATTTTCATTTAAATCTTGTCTCTTTACTTACGGGATGGGACAGCCCAGTAACTCCATTTTGAGTTTTATCTTGTATTTTTTTTTATCAGTGTCACTTGTTACAACTTTTTGAACTAAATCCTTATGTAATAAATTAATAATATTATGTAGAACTTGACACGAAAAATAATACCGTTTCTGGTATTGTTCTTCAAACTAAGTATCCGAACCTACTTTAAAGAAGCCGTTAAAAATACTCAATGTCAAATTGGGTTAAAAATAAATGTAATGAGATCTCGTATACTTATCTGGAACAATAATATGTCGAAATGTCTCATGTACCTCGAACCACATATTTTATGAGATCATTTACCATATTTAGGTAACATTTGGAATCCACTTTACGATTTTTCATGGAAGGTTCTTTGCGAGACGATGATATAAATAAAGGTTTTTATTTCAACTGTTAATGTTAAAAAATATGTTATTTTTGTTCACAAATTGGATCGGAAGTTTCTTCCGAAATTAACTAACTCTGGCCAGTTACGATACCTATCTAAATTTGTTGAAGGTAAAACTTTACTATATTAAGAGATACAGGAAATACAGTTAAGCGCCGAATATTTTTAATAACCGGTTAACTCAAAGTGTTAATAAATATTTCAGTGAAAGATTTCAAACCTTAATATAATTGATAACCCTGTGTATTTGTCCGACTCAAAGTAACCAGTATTTATTTATTTCCAACTTAATGAAGCCTCGTCTGCTCTTCAAAATTAGATCAAGAATCATCCTAATCTATTTTATTTCTAATATCTCAGGAACTTCTGGTACCAAGTGCGCGACTTTATCTCAAGCTAATAATATTATAAATAAAAAAACGTAGATGCACTTTAATGATGAACCGATCTAAAAGATAATTGGGAATGTCTAAAAAAAATTACCAGTGGTTTTTATATTTTTTTTGTATAGAAAAGTCAATTATAAGAAACTAATTTCAATATTTTGTCATTTAGTTCTCTACTTTTTTCAAAATTAATTATTGAAACTATTTTAGTTGATGACGTCAGATTATAATTGAGGGCTCCCACAATGCCAAATTTCTAATTCTATTTAAATGCGTACGATAAGGCAACCCCTTTAATTTTTTGTTGCGTAGTGGTACACTATACACTGTGTCACTTTACTGGCACTGTCAGAGTGCTAGATGTCAGACAGCGGGTCCAAATCAAACTCCGTAGTATAATCCACGCGTAAATTGTGAAGAATTTTAACCACACAGAATAAAGTACGACTTGAACCGGTCACGCAATTTACACCAATGTCAAATGAAGGTCATTGCTTATTTGTTATATAATAAATTCATTACATTATATTAAAATTAAATAACCACAGAAAACGATTTAAAAAGCATTCATCTCGAAATGGTTTTCGATTTTCTATACATTGCAAAAAAATAGACATCCCCAATTGGTAAAAGTAGGCATACCCTAAGACCATTCCAACAAGCCAAAACACGGCTAGGTTACGATGTTATCTTTAAGTTCCAGTTCCTGCCTGACTGCTTTATCATCAGATCCTAGATACAATTTTTGGTCAAAATACATCTTTGACTATTCTAACAAGCCCAAAAAGCTACGTTACGTTGTTCTGTGTTGGAGTTTTCGTGCCTGTCTGAATGCTCCATCATCAGATCCTAGATGACATTTTCGTCAAATTACACCGTTAGACTATTGTAATAAGCCCAAACATGGCTAGGTTACGGTGTACTTACCTGTTCTATCCAATGGAACGTAACTGAACAGATTGCATCCTCTGTATAAGCGATTAATTTTTGCGTAACAGAGGGAGATAATGATAATTAAATAACATAAAACTTCTAATTATCTGCATTCCAAGAGTAAAATTAATGGACTATGTATCCTAATACAGCTTTTTTTATCTTATTGCTGTAAGATATCGTTAAAAATTAAATGCATTAATTATATTCTTGTTTCTTCGTGATCAAAACTTGGCCATCGCTATCCGTAACCATAATATGAGCATCCGAAACATTAGTTAAGCCTTCTTTACATAACTTTGATGGCAGATAAGCATGCGGCTCATCCATGTAATGGTGATATGTTAGGCGACTTATAGACGCTTAAAAGAACTGTTTCATTTAGTAAACTGCCGACTCTGCAAAATAAGCTAAGTATAAATTACTCCACTTTTCCACCCCTGCAGAGGCACCGGTGCCCAAGGTCTCACGCTGAGGCCTTGCTTCTTAGCTGAGCAAATGTATATTTTGACTTATCTATTTGATTGGTCGGTCATAGCAATTGGGGTCCCAATGATCATAATTTCCCAATATCAAAAACGCCCCTGTGCATGGTCCGGAAAAATAGAGTTATTTTTTATCACAATTTTATTATTTACACAACACAAACGCACAATTATTATATTTAACAAAATATTTTTGTTATTCTGAGAGGAGGCCTGTGAACTGCTGTGAGACGGTTGGGATGATGAATATGATATCACACTAACTTTATGGGCTCCTGAGGCCTTGAAATCAGGAACACATAATAGCAAAACCAATAAGTTTTAGTGGTAATCCAAAATATAATACCATAATTCAAAACTTGAATTCCAACAAATTAATTCATCGCCCTAACTCACAGTCGTCTATTGTTTTTAAATAAGTTTTTTTTGGTGTTCCATTACGCTCCAGCAGCGTCGCATGGCCAAAAGCAATTGAAACTGATACCATGACATATATCGTTATTGCAATTCCATAATGGCTTTAAATCGACCTTTATCTATTGTCGTGGCGAGGCCTGCCGCGGTCAGCCCCACTTGTTCTTGAGTGTTAAATTAATATAAAAACCTGCGGCTACTGATATTGACATCAATCAGCGACCAACGTTGAAAATAACTAGAGCAAAATGTTCAGCAAAGTGAGTTCATTTAATAAGCGTTTATTATTTAAACAGTGTTAATTTTGAAATTTAGTTGTTGCCTCACTTTTAAAATTTTGTTCTAGCATTGGAGAAATTAATTTACAGTTTGGGGACCTTTGGATCGGGCGGGGTGCTGAGTGGGAATTAGATGTATTCCATGTTCCTTGACGAAGCATGTTGCGGATTTTTATTTCTGTTTTTGTTAAGTGTTTGACGATGCGTGTTGCAGATAATATTTTCTTGTTCTGATTGTTTATCTCCGACTTCTAAAAGCTTCCTACTTACAGTTTTTTTTGTGTTTTAACAATATTATTCAATAACGGATTGGAAACACTCACTTCCCTAACTTTCGAACAGCGTTTTGACGAAAAAAAGCACATAAGCAAAAGCACCATTTAATTTTGTACACATACATGTAGATCAGCTATTTAAAAAAAATACTTGCTTTTTTCAGCTCGTAGCTTTTGGTGCCATGCTCGCGGCTGCTAACGCGGGTTTGTACGGCCACGGGCACGGACACGCCGTGTCCTCCCAGAGCATTGTGCGTCACGACGAGGGTTACGCGCCGTACGTTGCTGCACCCGCGCACTACGCCGCGCCGCTCGCTCACGCCGCGCCGCTGGCTCATTACGCTGCGCCCGTCGCCTATGACCATGGCTACGATGGGCATGACGAATACGTAAGTAGAACTGTCAGGTTTGAAATTCGTATCACACCGTCCTTCTCACTCTAACTCTTCGATTATTTAGGACATCATCAATTGCGTCAATAGGGATGTTGACACCACCAATCAACTGACGTACTTTTTATGAGCTGTCAAAACACAATTCTCCCATAGAGTTTGAATGTCAATAGCAACATATGACGTCACTTGTTCGCATACTCAATTAACTAACTATTTATTTGTTTTAAAGCAAGAAAAAATCTAATTTTGCAGTTAATCGAAAATTAATCTGGTGTTCAAGGCTAAAAGCGTTTTTTTAATGGAGTCGTGTCTTCGAATTATTTTTTAATGGCGTCAACATCCCTATTGTCTTGTCTGTCGCAAATCATCAAATTAAATATATCCCTGATACAATGTAACCGTAGAGACGAGAGTCGGGGACAAGTGACAACAACGAGAGCCTTTGATAAAGTACCTTTATTAGTATAATGCAAATCTTAAATACTAGGTACAGTACACACTTATAGGCACATAAGTACATAATGTGTATAAGATTATTTAAAAGCGAAAATGTTTTTCGGGTGCGCCGGTGGGATTCGAACCCACGTCTCCTGGGTATGCGCCCCAACGGGTGTTCTACCAATTGAACCACGTCGCATCCAACCGACTCCCCCGAAATTCTTAATCGCTTACATACGCCAACAGTGGCGTGTGGTAACATCCATCGCAACTATTAGAAGCTACGACTCCTACGTTCCAAATTACATTGGAAATGCGTAAGAAATGATGTACCACATCTATTTATTCAAATATTATAACTTTTTCGCTTTTAAATAATCTTAGATTCGGTGAACAGCCGTACTGCTAATAAAATAAAAATAATATTTGAATAAATAGATGTGGTACATCATTTCTTACGCATTTCCAATGTAATTTGGAACGTAGGAGTCGTAGCTTCTAATAGTTGCGATGGATGTTACCACACGCCACTGTTGGCGTATGTAAGCGATTAAGAATTTCGGGGGAGTCGGTTGGATGCGACGTGGTTCAATTGGTAGAACACCCGTTGGGGCGCATACCCAGGAGACGTGGGTTCGAATCCCACCGGCGCACCCGAAAAACTTTTTCGCTTTTAAATAATCTTAGATTCGGTGAGCAGCCGTACTGCTAATAAAATAAAAATAATATTATAATGTGTATAGTCGTATATTATAACGTTAGTCTAGGACCACTATAATGACTATATGTTAACTGGAAAAGATCCCTTTAAGATATAAGTTCGCCGAAGGGATCTCTCTTCTTAGGGAAGAGAAACAGATGTCTGTTTCTCTTGTTAAATGTTAATTTTCATGTTTTACGTACAATCAAGAGTTATACATACATACATACATACATGACAATGCCGTACGGCATCGGTTATGATATGATGACTGTGTGCATTTACCCTCTAATATATTAAACGAAAAGAAAAAATTAAAAACTTCGTAAAACGTTCCATGCATGTACTCTGATACTTCTGTCTCTACCAAGCATTACTAGTAATCACAATATGACATGTTGCTTCCAGGCTCACCCGAAATACGACTTCGCGTACTCGGTAGCCGACCCGCACACCGGCGACCACAAGTCGCAGCACGAGTCCCGCGACGGCGACGCCGTGCACGGCTACTACTCGCTGGTGCAGCCCGATGGCTCCGTGCGCAAGGTTGAATACACCGCTGACGATCACAATGGGTAAGATTTTATTCATGCGGGAAAGAAAAACGTGCAAGTAGATCACCTGAAATGACCCCAACCCCAGTAATTGTTTAAGGCCATAAGTGACGATTCTACTGAAGTGTGCCATAAAAATATTCCCAATACAAACTGGGCCCGCGTGGAAACTACCCAAGCCTTGTCAGTCTCAGAGGAGCCGTGTGCCCTGCAGTGGGACGTATAAAAACTGGATTATGATGTGCCGAAAAAACCTGTAACATTGTCATTAGGCAGCACGACCAATTGACCACTGGCAATCGTCCGCCATCATGCGCCATTGCTCCAGCACACCATAGTGATGACCTGCAAATTTTAGGCCATAAGTGATCATCCCTCCCTGTAGATACTCGGGATCACAAATACCTTGGCAACCATAAAACTAATTGCCTGACTCTCCGCCCAGAAACACAACAGTGCAAATGATTAGTGGCAGAATTAGCAAGTAAGATGATGGTATTGATCCAGGCGGACCCCGCAAAAGATATACTTAGTTCTACCACTTGCAAAAAAATTACGCTATGAAACGTCCATCATTATTAACAACGTAGCACCCCTGACCTAGTTTTTTTTCTGTTGGGTTGGGAACCTAATTTTTTAACATAATTATTTCCGGTAAAGGTAACGATTGAAATTCTACACTAACTATGGGTCTATTTGTAGCTAAATTTGAAGGCTTAAAAAATTTTGACTCTGTATCTAAGGTCTTTGCTTTCTGCGCGTACGATGATGAAGTATTTTTTAAGACAAAATCATAGGAAAATAACCGAATATAAATTTATTACAATATTATAAAATAGTGTTGGCATAAATGAGTGTTTTTTTTTATGTACGGGTTTAGATAACTTTCGAAATCACCTAAACCGAAATAAAATAAAAACAATTTGGTTTTTCTTAATAGTGTAGTTGCAAAATGTTGACGCGTTCCATACATGTACAACAGACGTGGCTCATTTGTTTATTGCAGACCCAATAACTGCATAAATTGGTGTAGAAAGACATTACAAAACAATCATCGTAGTTTTATCACCTCGGGCGACGCCAGCGCATGTTGCATTGACTATTTCGAACTAATATCCGAGTTATATTAAAACGGCACGGAGAGTTAATAATTTATCTTTTATCGTGGATATACATATCATATTAAAAGAATTACACGTAGATACAACGCGTTCTATTATTTGGCTACAATGTCGAAAGCTTACAAAGTAGCTGCATTGCCAACCCACCCTGCTCAAAAAATCTCATTCGAAAAATTCGAATGAAATGAAACGAAAATGGTCTACACAGAAGATAGGAGGGAAAGAGAAATTAGTGACAGAAATCAATGAAAACCGCTATAAAATAGGGACGACTGACACCAATTATTGACCTAGTCCCAAACTAAGCAAAGCTTGTACTATGGGTACTAGACAACGGATAAACATACTTTTACAGACAAATACATACTTAAATACATATTAAACATCCAAGACTCGAGCACAAACATTCGTATTTTTCACACAAATAGCTATATCTTAAGTATCCACTTTTCTATGCAGCTAGTATGGAAAAGTGGATAGGTACTTATGTTAGAGAACCGACTATACCTATTACGACTGCGATGCAATGCAAAATGGTATAACTATGTATGTACAGTCAAGGAATTTGATTTCCTACCCACCTAAGTTTGAATATCGTAAGGCAAACTGTCACCATAAGAGTTAGCAACGATGTTGTTTTGACGTGTTGCAATTGACATTTCGACCTTAATGCATTGCGAATATTACACGACATTTTTACGAAATGGGTAGGGAATTAAATCCCTTGACTGTACACTAGTAGGCACAACTGATATGGCTCACCGATGGACCTGCGCAGAAGACGCGTTTTAGAAGCCGCCGTACTTTCGAGTGAGTGAGATGGATAACAGGTGCACTGTAATTTGCACTTTGTAACTATATGACTTAATACTGATTTAAAGTCCCAATCGTATTTTCGGCTATCATCGGCTAGTTCGTTCGTGTCTGCGCGGTCGAAAATGCACGACGCGCCATTATAAAGTGTTACTAGACTGTAGTGTTATATTCCTTAGTATCACGTCAAACTGGAAAAAGGTTCATCATTAACAAAATATTTTTTGTTTCAGATTCAACGCGGTGGTTCACAACTCCGCTCCCTCCATCCACCCTGAACCCTACCACCATCATTATTGAGTGAATAAATTCCACTGTTAAACTGTTTAACGAACAAAAATGTAAATAAATTATTTATTAAATGTTTTATATACTAAAGTAGTTTTTATATTATTTTTACATGAGTGACATTTGTTGCCGTTAGCGTTACAACAAAAACATAGACAATCATTGAACATTTAAAACATGTAGGTATTTACTCTTAGAATTATCTAAGACGTGTTTATTTATTTTTTTCAGATTAAACCGCTTAAGTTTAACAAAAAGCAATATTTATTAAAGTTTTTCTTCATTATACCTAGTCCAGAAATTATGTAGATTGTAACTAGCAATCCTTATAATTAGTGGCGTAACAAAAAAAAACAATCAATACTCCTAAAACATCGTAAAACATCGGTGTTCACAATCATACTGTGACATAATACAAAGTAATTACAAAATAATATGATAGAAAAAAATAATAATAATGTAAGTAAGTGTGAAATGTCTAAGCAGTGTGTGTCTATGTTTCTTTACCAGTTTAGTAAAAGCTAATTTTCATTATAATTTTCTGGTATCATGGCTAAATTTTCAAATTTGATGACTCTAGGCCCTAGAGGTTAGAAAGAAATTGGCTACGAAGCTTAAAGTCGCACATTTGATATCCGATCGGGGGAGATTTTATGTCTAAAAAATATCAATTCTATTTTCTCTCATGAATACGTACGTGTTTAATACGTAGATATTTAAATAGGTACGTATTTATCTATAGCGTCATTTTTGTCAATCCAATGCCTAGTACCTAAAGTACTAGCATTGCTTAATTTGGATCTAGATCGATTGGTGGAAACTTTTCTCAATATGTTTATTATTAGTAAAAATTATAAAATTAAATTACAGCGTGGCAGTGTCGTTGGCGTTCGATCATGATTCCGGGATTCAAAATGTCCAGATGTAGGTACTATTCCAACCGATACCCTATTAAATAAACCGATTTTTAAAAAATGTACATACCTAATTAAGGGCTTGATGAAAACAAAATCACGATCGTCTATCAATTTCCCCATATTTGGTAAGAAATTATTAATGAAAAAAACCGGTTGTCTGTAAAGTCGGTTTACGGACGATAGTTTAACGTGACAACGTCATAACAAAACATTCAAAAAACAAAAATGAAACCAGGCGGTCACCCATCCAAGTACTGACCGCCCCCGACGTTGCTTAACCTCGGTGATCAGACGAGAACCGGTGTTTTGTCAAATATCTTGAAAACGGTGCATCCTACGGCAAAATCAATGAAATTTTCATCCCCCCTTAAGAGGATACGATGCGCACCATTTCTCCATACAAACGTAATCCCCAGTTTCCTCCCTGGATAATGGCTTGAGAGCCAATTTTTTTTACTGTGCAATCTGTATCTACCACAGCTATGCCCCTATGTTTCGTTTTTTTCCATATTTCAATTAACATAAGAAATATGAGCTTTCCAAAACTGAAAAAATTGCCCAATTTCAACGTCATTTTCAGACACTCATCAGAAAAGAATCCCTCATATAAACAAAAAAGAAAACATAGGGGCATAGCTAAATCTGTCTTCTAATTATTTTTGAAAAAAATAATTTTATTGGTCCAGTTTTCGAGAAGAAGAAGAAGAAGAAAACAGGGGATTACGAAATGCTGTTTTGATCAATTTTACGCGCCTATTAACGGTCTGAGCTGCAGTTGTCCCGCTCTCGCTGTACTGACACGCAGGGGTTCGGGCGAGACAGTGACATTTCATTAAAATACCTATTTCTCAAAAGTCTCTCAGCCATCGTACCCTCTTAAATACCGCCGCACCCCCTCCTCCGCACCCAGTTTTAATTTTGTTTTGTTTTAGTTTTTACCAGCAAATTGAATGAACAAGATAAGTTGATTAGCCAAATATAAGATGATTTGTATGTGAAAAGTAGCCAAATCAAATGTTAAGCTTCAAATTAACATAAGTTATCTACTTTGTGTTAATTGTTAGACAGTTAAATTTAAGAGTTTATATTTATAAATATAAAACGACCGCTTTAGCCTAATTGGTAGTGACCCTGCCTACGAAGCAAGAGGTCCTGGGTTCAAATCCCGGTAAGGGCATTTATTTGTGTGATGAGCACGAATATTTGTTCCTGAGTTATGGATGTTTTCTATGTATTTAAGTATTTATTTATCTATATAAGTATGTTTATCGTCGTCTAGTACCCATAGTACAAGCTTTGCTTAGTTTGGGACTAGGTCGATTTGTGTAAGATTGTCCCCCTAATATTTATTTATTATTTATTTAAAACACTGTTAGAGTAGAAAAACCAAATAATTAGAGTGTTATACGTGTTTATATAGGATGTTATTTGTTCTTACAAATAGATTTCAGTATTAACTTGGCACCCATTTATGTAGATCTCAATCCTTTTGTCGGTGAAGTCCACAATCAAGCATATTTTTAGTATTGAACTTGGCTAACATTTTTTACATTTATGTTTTTGGTGGGATAAAATCTTTACAAAATGTTACCTCTGTAGACATAATTAAGCAATTGAACTTAATTCCCTTAAACACTGTCTACACCTTAAGTGATGCTTATCATAAAAATTGATATGGGACTAAAAACGTAAACAAACAATGAACGAGCGGTGCCTATCTACGTAATAAAAGATGAATGATGTTGAGAATTTGTGTGTTGAAGGCAATTACATGCAGTTATAATTAAGCTGTGCTATGACCCTCTTCGCCACATTTTTTTAAGTCTCGCGTAATTTCATCACGTAACTTCATAAATTTTACAATATCACAACTATTACACATTTACTTAGAAATTTACAACGTTTCAAAAGTATGCCACAACATAAGTTGCGGTTTTAGGGATTTTAAAATATGCACAAATTGTGGGTCACCTCTATAATCCTACTAATTAGGTACTGTTAAACACATATTGAGTGCAGAGGCTCAGTTTTTACTCCAAGATTAGTAAAGGAGACGGTTGAAGTTTTCGAGGTGAAGATAACTCATACATTTTCATATCACCCAGCATGATGGTCTTACGGAGATAACAAATAATATGTTAATTAAATATATTTGCAAAATACTTCAAACAGGTTCAGAAAACTTGGAGTAATATGTTACCGATGATAACTATGGCATATAACTCAAGTACCTGAACGTAGATCAGATCTACACGTGTGAATCCGTATGTGGCATTATACGGAAAAGAAGCTTTATGTGTAACAGATATGAATTTATAATGAATCATATCTGGATTAAAGCTGTACCATAATTCACCTAAACTAGAAGAAAAGGCATCGCCACGATACTTTGGTTTAACATTGCACATACCTGCTGATATATTTAGCGGAATATTGTACGAAAGCGACTAAGGAAGAAGTATGGTGTGTTGCAGTAATGCCAGCTACTAAAGAATAAAGTTTATTTTCGGTTTTACTTATACGCCTCATTATTATTTTGCTATCCCTGATGTTAACGCAACCCAGTGCTCAACAAAAGTCTCCTCCCTACAATAGACTGATTCAGACGTAGCTTTGCGGAGGTCCATAAGAAATAACAACATTATATAACACTTAAGCCCTCATTGGGTTAAAATAAAAATATACCTGCATAACAATATAACATGCATGTTTGTATGTATGTATACACATAAAGCTCAATAATCAACCTGAAGTGTTGGAAACTTAATCGAACACCTCAGAAAACAACCAAAACAATAATAATTTCGAATATTACCTATATTAAAACATAATGTGTTATTGCAAAATACACTCATCGTTACTGTTTGGGTAAAAGAGTATTCAAGCAATTTAAATAAGTAACAAGACAGTAAGAATTCAAAATACATTACGGATTTTTAATAATAAAGGATTTAAGCTATCAGTGATATTGTAACATATTATCATGTCATTCGTGTCACTTGGACTCTCGAGAACGTGCTAGGGCTAAAGACGAGAAGCACCTTGCCCTTTGCTCAGTAGAACACCTTACAAGTTACATGTTAGTTCTTATTATATTCTGTAATTAATTTCATACACAATGTAAATTGTTTTTGACTAAATAAACTGAACTGAACTGAACTAGTCCGGGTGAGCGGTTAGTTCCGAAGGAGTGTAATGTTGATGTTTCTCAATGAGAACTGAACGAACATAGATGGCGCTGTATCTCTGCAAAAGTGATGATAGCAGGCTGGAATGTATGATGCATAGGAAAAAATTGTGTCTAAACTCCTGACCAGTGGTAGTGGGGGTTTAGCACGTGGCACGGAATGCCAAGGACCTGGGTTCGATTCCCAGCATTGGTCTTTTTTCTGGCGTTTTTTCTGTGCATCTATGTTTCAGTTTGTATTTAGTATGAAATTTACAAGTTACAGGTTAGTTAAATAGGTACATTATTATTTGCTTAGAACAGAAAAACTACGGGACTTCAAATGTAAATATAATGCAATTACTGAATCGTTTTTGATGACTATAATATACATACTACCTTTAAAACATACACTATCAAACAACGTGACAAAAAAATTACACTCAAATTGAGACCCTTCTTTTTAAGTCGGTTAAACTAAAATGGCTGTTCAACGAAGGTTCTTTTGAGCTTCTTCTTTTTCTTCTTAAATTTAAGAGCTATGCTCTTGTCGGTGGAGTAACCGCCACTCTGCGCGGTCTTCGGCCTTCTTTTGAGCTTGTCATTGAAAAAATATAAAATAACAGAAAAGTTTTTTTTTTAACTTATTCTTGTATTATTTATTTTTATACTCACAATAAACTTTGCTGCTTAAAATACTCAATAAAAATAGCCTTTTTGGAATGTAAAAGAAAATATTCGTATAACTTTATCCACTAAGTATATTTCAGCAGATGATTTGATTTGTTTGAATGAACTTTCTTTTTAATCTTTTTACTGTAAATGTTAATTCAAAATGAAGTCACGGCTTTGACGCCGTATACTTTTAACATTGACCATGTGTGGAAACATGTTGTCTCCTACTCGTATATTAAAAAAAAAAATAACATATGCATCATTTAATACGGATTACATAATTTTTTGACACAGTGTCAGTGTATATTTCATTATACTCTTGAAAGTTTTAACTGGGCTCATCATTAGACAAGATTATATATACGAGTATTGTCATTTTACTACAATTATTATGTATCCCTAACTAAGAAACACTAAACAAACACTACACCGAAGCACGCGTCGACGTTGTTTATACTACCTAAGTAGACCAGAGGCAAACAACGAATGATCGCCAGCTTTTCTCAGACCTCGTTGACCTACAATAACGAGGCATAATCTTGTGCGTATTTACGTTAAGTAATGATCATTCGGTTGATAGTATATGTTATGTACCACGAGAACTCAAGACAAAGCGCGACGACCTTGCGTCTTGGGACTCAGCCAAATGCTTTCGGGCCCGCGCCCCACCGGCCACACTACTTCTTATAAAAACCACTGCTGCTTATCAAATGTATGTCAGTCACGCACAACTATCCAAAAAAAATGTTCACCAAAGTAAGTCACCAAATATTTGGTTAAATAGGGACAAAGCTCAAGTCACTAATCGTTGCGGTTACAGTCTCAGTTTGAATGTATACTGTAAATAGAATTTAATAATACCTATTTAAGATAAACGTATAGTAATAACCTTACTGAACTATTAATTTGAACGTAATATCTTGATTTTGGTTTTGAAAGGCCTTAATATCAATAAAGTCATGGCACCTGTGATCTAGGCCAGTTTAACGGTTACTAATGCAAAATTGACTTAAAAATAATTTTAGACTGACTAGTTCCTTTGTGCATTTCCAGGTATTAGCGTTCGGCGCGATGGTGGCGGCGGCCCAGGCGGGTCTGCTTGGCCAAGGGCACGGATACTCCGTCTCCTCTCAACACAACGTGGTACATCACGACACGCACTACGCTACAGAAGCCCATTACGCGCCCATCGCTCATGATGCTCACTATGGCCATGATGATCACTATGCTGCTCCCCTGGCTCATGATGCCCACTACGGATCTCATGGTGGCCACTATGCCGCCGCCCCTCTCCTCCACTCTGCTCCCCTTGTCCACTCAGCTCCCTTGATCCATGCCGCTCCCATCGCTCACGCCGCCCCAATTGCTCACCATGGTTACGCTTCTCATCACGACGGACATGACGAATACGTAAGTAATACTATAATTTGATTCAAAATTGCTCAAATGGTCGGCAAAGTCCTGAAATTAATTAGCAGACTGCATTATCACACTTCAACATTTTTTATTTTAACAGGCCCACCCCAAATATCACTACTCTTACTCCGTGGAAGACCCCCACACCGGCGACCACAAGTCCCAGCACGAGAGCCGCGATGGTGATGTCGTAAAGGGAGAATACTCTCTGCTGCAGCCTGATGGTTCCTTCCGCAAGGTCTCTTACACCGCTGATGACCACAATGGGTAAGGAAAGAACCCTGGATATTCCAGAGAACAAAGCATGTTTTGACCTCAAGATTAGTAATCTTTTCTCAGCCTATGTTTGTGTAATAGCACACATTCAATACCTCGGGATTATTATCATTAACTATTTGACCAACAAGGACATTGTCTTTCGACAACAACGCGCATTGTCGTAGCTAATGTGTTCTTATGTTTTTTATTCTTAACCTCTGCGCGGTCGTTAAAATCTACGCAACGTCCAGCACGAGTTGATGACATTGCAACTTTCCCCCAATTGCGTAAATCTAGCGAATTAACGAGTAGCTGGTCGTATTTGACATTGCTTTCCCAAGAAGCTTTGCCGATACGTAATACGGTCGTAACTTTAGCATGTGTTTACATTTTATCATATGGTAGTCAAACCGGTATCGCTCGCGTTCCGGTGTCTGCCGTATGAGTAATGACCTCCCGCGACCCCTGCGCCGCGGGTCTGCCAGCGTGTGCCAGAACAGGTGCCATAACATTAAACCCGTTCTCAAACGGGTTTTAATAAGAACAATTAAGTATTTATGGTGTTAACTTTTGTTCTAATTGCAGTTTCAACGCGGTCGTGCATAACTCCGGCCCCAGCCACCACGTGTACTCCTCCCAGCACCACCATTACTAGATCTCTTATAAATAAGTCTGTTTGATATGTCAATTGTACCTTGTTTATTTATTAGTATTTGATGTACTATTGTTATTACAATGAAGTCATTAAAGATACGTAAATTAAAATAATTTCTCGGTTTGATTATATTTTCAGCGTTATTCAATTAACTTGAGAATTACATTTTTCGAGCTCAAAGTTGTATGAAAAAAGACCCGTTATTATTGGTCTCAGTATACTAGTTTAGTGATACATTAATGGAATCAAAATATGTAACTATCTCTACGTTTCACAATTTACTTAGCTTAAATAATTTTCATTGCAAAAGCTGTGATAAATATTAGTTTTAATATAAACCTTAAATATGCAGTTTCGTATCTAAAATCAGTTATTCAATTCATCTTAGAAATACAGTGAGCTGTCATAGTCGTTTTGAGAGCGGGTTGCCTCAACTCAGCAATCTAGTTATAAAATCGGTCACTCGCTACAAAGTAACATCGATCCGATCAATCACGACTATACTATCCCACAACAAACAGATCACAGCTTAGTTGAGCAAATTATTCGATAGTTATCAGTATTCACGTGACACAAATACAATTTCATCACAACTCAATGAAAATTGGTTAACTAAGGTACAATGTGTCAGTAGGTTCAATCGGAGAAATTAGGTACACATGTCATATTTACACATTTGTTAAATAAAGCATGATGAAAAAAAATTAAAAACCATTCCGTGTTCAATTTTGTTTTAGGATTCCGTGCCAAAAGGGTGCCTACGGGACTATTACTATAGTTAGTCAACAGCCGTTATGAAGTAAATCCTGGCACATTCCACGAAGTATGAAGTTTCCGAATGTTGACAATGTGACCCATAGGAAAACACTACTATTCAGTAACACAACAAGTATGTTTTCCAATGGTTGAAATTTCCAATATTCACAAAACTTCATAATTATGTCATGTGGAAGGGTCGAAAAACAGCCCGTCATTTTATAAACCTACCCCTGTTTTATGCAGTGAAGACTTCCTTACAAAGTTACAATACGCTCCAGTGATATCCGTAAACTGTAAACGAACTTCTTCGACTCATAAATGAGTCCTAAATTGTCGTCATTATGCACTCAAAAATAAAATGACGGGCGCTTTTCCGACCCTTGGCCATGTGTCAGGACTTCATAGCACCCCTTAACTATACGATTGAGCTATCTATTAATTAGTTTATCATTATTATGTATCTAATCCATAATCGGTACATATAATTTTCAGAACTCAAAATAAATTTGGCTATTGTAAGGTAGTATAAGTACTACGGCATCCTTCGTGGGCGAGTTTGCCTGGCACTTGACTAGTCTTTTCTGCAGCGCTACAATGTTAAATTTCTAGAATCAACTGTATGTACGTTTACCTTACCTAGTTTTATCTGTTCCTTCATAATCATAACCGACAAACAGTCATTAAGGTACTGCCTCTGTTTATTAATCTCCGCTTTGAACCAAATCAATATAGCTAAACTCAGTCATTTATTCCTAATAACTAGCTGTGTCTCTCGCAAATAGGAATAGCAAATAAATTATGTTGTTGTTAAGTCTAAGTTTTGTTGTAAGTGGTAGCCTAGTCCCACTGCTGAGCACAGGCGGAGACATAAGAGGAGTCTCATTCTGAGAAGGCAAGAGCTGCAGTTCCAACGCGGGCGTATTGCGGATTGGTAACTAACACCTCCTCCCCCTCACGAAGTTTTCCTTCACAGTAAAGCTCATGCATGGTAAATTTCAAATGTATTTTGACACATATATTTTGAAAAACTCAGGAGCTAGCCTGAACTCTGAGCCACGTTACCTTCCTTGAAAAGCCAAAGGCGAAACCAACATTTTTATGACCACCACTACGACTACCACGACAACCTTTCCTTTTTAACGACTCTTTTTTTTCTAAGAGCTACGTTTCATAAATATCTGAATAATGAAAAAATCTAGAAAGTTTGCTTACACTCCATTCAACTAGACTAAAAAACAAAGCCGTCGCACATTTTTAACGGCCACTCAGTTTAGTCTTTAGGTATACTCGTCATAATCCAGCTGTATAATCCCACTGCTGTTCACAGACCTCTCAGAATGATGATCAAAACTTGTAACCCTATAATTTCGGTTGCATTTTGTCCTCTTGAAATACGGAACCCTAAAAACTAATGTACAGAACATTAAGTAATAATCCGAGTCCAGGCAATAACTGCTACGCCCATGCCCGATAGATACCCTATCTCAGCAACAAGCAATTACTAGAGCATTTCTTAATACGCAGTCTTTTACAACTCCTTAATTAATATTTAATTTTAACCAGACTAGTTTGTGAAACAAAATCTGAATAATGTGTAACATTTATCTTTTCCCCCTTTTCATTTAAAGTTCTTGTGGCCTATATTCTTAGCAAATTGATACTTGCTTGATTTTAGTATATAACTATCTTAGGTATATCTACTCATAAAATGTGGTGAAGCAGCATACCTCTTTAATGCAATGTTTATACTTTAAATGTTATCTTTATTCATGTTATTTCGTTACATTTAACCGCTCTGATTGCTAAGAACACGTGAATTCAATTTCTAAGCAGGCGCTTACTGTACGATCAAAAACACAGCACAACGATAAACATTGAATTACAATAATTTCACCTTGCTTCTTGGCTACTAAGCGTGCAGCATAGTTACGTTTGTCTGACACACATACTAGGGGCGTTCAATAAAAAGTGAGAATGAGTATGTTATAAACAACTTTTACTTATTGTAATTTTATTTTTCGACATAGTTACCTTTTAGCATAATACACTTATTAAATCTTTTTTCTAAACTTAAAATTTCATTTTTAAAAAAGGTCTCATCTTGAGTACTTAAAAAATCTTGTACTGCAGCGACTACCGCGTCGTCGTCTTCAAATTTCTGGCCTCTCAGGTATTGTTTCAATCTCGGAAATAGGTAGAAATCACTGGGAGCGAGATCTGGTGAATACGGAGGATGCTTAAGGATATCGAACCCAGCATCACGAATTGCAGCCATTGCAACGGCGGACTTGTGTGCCGGGGCATTGTCCTGGTGGAACAGCACAACTTTCGAGAGATTACTTCGCCGTTTTTCGCGGATCTCATTGCGCAATGTTGCTATTTGTTTGGCGTATAATGTGCCCGTAATAGTGGCTCCATGCTCGAGATACTCAATCATTAATACCCCTTTACCATACCAAAAAACAGAGCCCATGACCTTACCGGCAGATGGGCTCACCTTGAATTTCTTCGGAGTTGGAGATGATGGCCTTTTCCATGTCATAGACTGCAGTTTCGTTTCTGGGTCGTAATGATGGAGCCATGTTTCGTCCATTGTTATAAATCGCGCCAAAAAAAGTTCCCGGTCTTGCTGCATCAGGTTCAAAGCTTCTTGACAAATCTCTAGTCTAGTTTGTTTTGCGTGTCAGTAAGCATTCTTGGTACCCAACGCGCAGATACCTTTTTCATACCCAAGCGTTCATGTAAAATATTATGCACGCTCCCCGTTGAAATCTTTACATTTTCAGCAATAAAACGAACCGTGACACGACGATCCGCCAAAACTGAGTTTTCGACTTTTTTCACAATTTCTTCAGCTACTGCTGTAGTAGGGCGTCCGGAGCGGGGGTCGTCCATTGTCGATGTTCTTCCACGTCTAAATTCGGCGCACCAACGTGCGACTGTCGAATATGGAGGAGCATTAGACCCTAAAGTGTCCCGCAAATCCAAATTGACTTGGTCCGTAGAAAAATATTTCAATCACAAGTATTTGATAACGGCGCGCAGTTCAATTTTCTCCATTTTCGCTAACGTACTCAATAGCATTACAAAGAAATTACCGTATTTTTTTTTAAACAAAAGACAGTTAGTTTTTTTTTCATAGCAATCAGCTAGATAGATTAGCTTTACCGGCCAGTATTTAATTTCCTAATATTGAAAGAGTTTGCATCTCATTCTCACTTTATATTGAACGCTCCTCGTAAGTCTACAAAAACTCAATGATAACCGGGTACCAGGACATAAAAAAATAAGAAACAAAATCCATGCCACTTAGTGAAGCGATATAATAGTCATTTTTTCGAAAATATCTACTCGTAATACCAAACTCTATATCGCACTCCCAGATCAAGTCTCCACAAACTCAAACTAATCCACCATTTTAATTTAGACCCTCCTGAAAGGAAATGAAGTCTAAAATCTAAATTAGAATAGGGTATTATTTTGAGTTAGTTGACTCTTGAACAACTAGGAGTGCGTTGCGTATGTTATGAGACTCTATTATCCTTTAATTAAGTGACATGGAATTTTTCTTTTCTTAGCACTTGTGTAACTTGTTCTCTTGCCCGGGACCAAGTATCATTGACTTTCGGGACATCCTGTATGTTAGCATGCAGAACGAGGGCCCAGCTATCACAAACATTACACAAATCTACGAGCACTCGTTCGTTATCAAACAAGACGAATGACGTACTAAACTGTATAAATGGCCTAGTGGTTAGAGAACCTGACTACGAAGCTTGAGATCCCGGGTTCGATTCCCGCGTCGGGGCAGATATTTGTATGAAAAATACGAATATTTGCTCTCGAGTCTCGGGTGTTTAATATGTATTTAAGTACAGTCGAGGAAACTGAATTGCGACCAGGGTGGAACCTCTTTACAGTAAATTTTCCGATGGTTTCTTTGGCGAAAGTAGGGATGTAGCAACAAAATGTTTCCACCTTTGTACGCAATTCAGTTTCTTCGACTATAATATGTATCTATCTACATAAGTATGTTTATCTGTTGCCTAGTACCCATAACACAAGCTTTGCTTACTTTGGGACTAAGTCAATTGGTGTGAATTGTCCCGTGATATTTTTTTTTTATTCAAAGTGACCCCACATTAATTTTTTCATCATTAATATCTCACCTACCCTCTTTGTTACTTTTAATCTTCACCGCAGTTGGTTAAAAAATCCTGCATGTTAGCATATCAACGTTCGAAAGGTAAAATCGCTAAAGCGCCATATATCATATAAGGCGCTTTATACTTATGTATCGTACAGACGTAGCTCCGCTGCCGCCGCTTGGTAGCGGAACTAAGGGGGTGTGACATACCCACGCGTTCAGCTTTGCCATTGAGCAGGTGTTGGCTTTGCTCCTCGTTCAATTACAAACATAGGAGCGCCCCCTTTGCACTCCTTAGTATATAAAATCTTAAATAATTAAAGATTATAACTAAGTATATTAAGCAAAACTTGTAACACTTTTTAATTTGCAATAAACAGATTTTTTTTTAATAGCGGAGAAACAACGGTTACATTTTGTTGTTCACTGATATAACCCTCCACAAAAGCAACCCCTGAAACAGCTTAGATACACTTGAATGCAATACGACGCACATACAAATCTGTTAAGGATCAGATAATGATTAATGTCTTAACCTTTTAGAGCCGCAAATTTAATCCGCGATTGTTTCCCACGACTTGATTGTACCCGCGCCAAATAGGTTCTTAAGTATAATCTAGATAAGTGACTTTGAACTTGATTATAGTTAGGTTATTGTAAACTATGAGATGAGGTAAATTTCTTAGGTAAGAAGTCGTAGAACCTTTGGGACCTCACGGCGCCTACCAACCTCGGCAAGAGGGCAACATCGGAGTGGTTTTATTGGGTATACTCCCGGCTCCCCTTCCCGTTAGGAGAAGAGGCCGGGAGAGAGAGCCCCACATAACCATCTGGGTCTCCCCGGGCCCGGGGCACACGTAAAGTGTTTCCACTTCGTTAAAAAAAATGGTAAGATTTCGTGGTAGCGTAGTGGTATGACCTATGGTTTCTCAAGCAGAGGCCGTAGATTCGAGCCCGGGCTTGCAACTGTGACTTTTTCGGAATTATAGGTAGGTATGCGAAATTACAATTGAAATATACCATGAGCTTTACGATAAAGGAAAATATCAAGAGGAATAAATTCAATGGTGTGTGTTAAGTTACAAATGAAATGTAATCCTTTTTGAATGGCCATCTCTACAATAACCCTTTTTTTAACAATAAACAAACTAAGCTGGAAAAATACACATGAGGCTTTTTAGCCATATCTGTGGTCACATTTTTAGGTCATGTGACGTTTCTGTTCCTCTTATTATTAAACATAGTTGTAACAACATAATATGTATAAGACAATATCTTCAATCTTATTAGGAATTACAAATTTTAAATAAACGATTGCGTTGCTCTGAAAACAAAGTTTTATTTTAGTACTTACATACACACTAAAACAACTACACTGATCTTATATCATACTATTTACCTGAAAACAAAGAAACGACATTTAAAGTCTATTATTAATTTGTTGATTCCTTTTAAAACTAATTTTATGTTAACAAAACAATATGCTCGATCACGGTGTGTTTTATCTAACTACCCTCAAACATACACTCCCTAACCGACCGTGTTAGCCGTCTTACCCACAGCACCATTTACGAAGTACACAAGTACATGATCACTATTTTACTGACAAAGGGTTCTGTAGTACAACTTAAAGAAATATAATTTCTTTACATATGTATGTAACCGAATCTTTGAACTTGAATTTCATCCACTTCTAACTCAAATCAATAGATAAGAAACTTGCCAACTATGCGTAGTTCTGATCAATAATATAGTACCTACCATCGAACTGATCTGACAATGAATCCGGACGACGCTGGATCTCCAAGACAGAACAACCTATCCATTTAGTATTTTAACCAAGAATAATATGGCACCAGAGTCTGATGATATGATTACGATATTATAAAGTTTGTCATTAAAGTGTGACAATTAGTTTTTTTTTTTAAATTATAGCTTTGGTTTAAAATTACTATATTGTCTGAACTAATAATGTAGTTGTGGTTAAATTACCTTAAATCTCGTTCCTGTTTACGAAAGCTAAAGGATGTCCCGCGCAGCAGTTATTGAATGTAGGCAATGAATATGCAGTTTTATTCAGGAATCGCATAAATATTCAAACTAATCAATCTTATTTCAAACATTGTGATTATCAAATCAATCACAGCCAAAATGTTTATTCAAATCCTGGTATTCGACTCAATTAAGTGTCAGACTTGTCGATAACTATAAAATGAATGGGTTTTGTCGATGTTACGGTTGAATAATTTGCGGGTGAGTAACCTCTGAACTCAAGTAGTGCCTTTCAATAATTTAACAGGCATCCTTGAAAATAACAAAGGGAGACCTTTGTTAACATAAAATAGTTATGTAATCCCGCTTCCGCGACCATTTAAACTCACGATCACACACACCGGACACGACTATTAAATATTAACATTAATATAAAAAAGTAAGCTCCAAGCTATCTTACTCGAACTTAAGTATAATGTGCAGGAAAGAAACACCACCGACCAATCATTAAACAACACGGTATTGTTCAGTAGCAGAGCTGTCTTGCCGGACCTATGCAGCATTGTAGGCGGAATGACTGTGCACCCATAGTTATTACGAAATCTGATTTAAAACAATTAAATAAGCTATGCCCGTCGATCGTGCCGCATTAAAACTGACCTTTCAATCGCTCTTAATATGCAACAATTGTGCAAATGGTTCAATTCATGTGGCGTTAAGTGAATAATTTTCTTATTAAAGCTTTAAATGACGCTACAGGTCGTAAATATGCCCTTAGCGACGTTCCGTTTAAAATGAAGTTTGATTTTAATAAACAATGAACTTTTTTATGGGCAATTAAAAACAAACCAACTGCGTTCTCGTTGCAACACCAAATTTATGATATCGCCTCCCTGTGATCACGTTACGAGCATTGGTTAGGAAACTAAATATCTACCTAATGCAGGCGCCGTATGCTTCGCCCGCTGACCGCGTGTGGTTAAAATTAAGACGCAGTTCATTCGATACAAGATTGTCGCAATCATAATTTAATGATATTATTAACTGTTTCAGAAATAGGGTCCAATGCCATGGTAGCATACGTAGGTAGTTTTTAATTACGTAGACTATTTCAGTATCGACGTTCTACTGTTGTAATTAATCACTTGGTCCCAAAATAACAATAAACGGTTCGGAAACTATTAGCTTTTTTGTAAAGTTACGAAAAAAAACGAAACAATTGCACCAGTAACACTTCCACGTCAGATACATTCGGTTGTAAGTCCCTAAAAAAACCTTACGTAAATGCGGAAGGTCAGTTATCAATATTTGGTGTAATTAGTCTATTAAGATGCCTCAAGTTTCCCAATTGAGAAAAACGCAGCATGATGTCCGTTAAATAGATAATCTGATGCCATAGATGATCACTGTATCACTTTTTGTAGGTGCTAGACTTATAGTTTTCCAAAATAGTCAATATAGACTAGGTTAAAATATAAATTATAAATTACTTAGAGCTTTTCAGTTTTACCTTTAAACTTAAATATGTATAAGCGCATTTTATGCAGTCTCGTGTTCAATTGTCCGTATTATTTTTAAAGTTCTCGGCCCATCTAAAACTTTTACGATTATTTGGAAGCTTTTGGCCTCTACTTGTAAGAATGGTTTAAATGCATATCGTTGTCTCTTGACTTTGACCTAAATATTTAATTGTGTTTGTAAAATAACGTAAGGTGAACAATTGAAAGTTTCAAATATAAAAGTAGAATAGGCTATTGTTTTTGGTATTATCTTTACTAGGCAAAAAAGGTGATTTTAAGCTGTTGTGGGGTTGTATGTATACTACCCTCTCTATATTGAAGCTAATACATTTAAGAGCTTGGCTTTATTAGAAGTAAACCCGGATCTTTTCTGCCTTTTTATGAAAGGGAGAAAACGTAACGGGACTTAGATTACTTACGATGAAAAGCAATCACCGCCGCTCATGGACATCCATAACTTAAGTAGAATCACAGGTGCATTACCGGCCCTCTGTGCTCATATTCGTGACATCAGAATTCTAATTCGATCGGTTGGATCAAAAGCCTTGTAGCTATAAAAATGGGTAGTCAATATCAAGATATGAGGAAATTAATTTGATGAAAGGGCTTCTTAATTAAAGCTAGTTTAATCATCGTCATAGTCATTACTCACGCAATGGTCTGGTAGACAATAATTGCTTGTAGTGTCGCTGGAGGGCGCAAGCACTACAGTGGGAGGGCGGTGAATTATCGAAGGTATGCGAGTAGCGACCTCGCGGTGTCAAAGTTACGGAACTGGAGTGACCGCACTCCCCACTCCGTAGGACAACGGCTCCGTTTTGCTTTTCATATAAAAGTCACACTCCGAGTCGATAATGGTATCAGTCACCTGCTCTGATTACTAGTGCAAAATGTTCACCAAAGTAAGTCGAGTACTTTCTGGGAATAAAATATAAATATTCTAAATTATATCCTTATAATTCCTGGTGACATTATCAACGACCAAATTTTAAAAAAAGAAAGTTTTCTAACCCTTGGTCAACTCAGTGTTCAAAATTCAAAATCCGTGTTTTTTCTGGACGCGTGTTCAAAACCAGCTATCACAACATAGTTTATACAAATACCTTAGTAATAAAAAAGTTCCAATTAGACACTGCGAGCAGCCCTTTCAACGTTTTCTATTTGTAAAATATTCGAGAAACTGCCTGTGGGGAGTTGTCTCCTTCAAAATGGGCACATAACCCCAACTGGGCTGACAACCCCCCAGCCCCATTCTTAATGTCCTTTTTATCGCCAGGTGATCGCCCTTAGCGCTGTGTTGGCCGCCGCCAACGCCGGTCTGCTGCCGCTTCACCACAGCGCCGTGTCGTCGCAGAGCATCGTCCGTCACGACGCCCCGGTCCACTACGCCCCGGCTCACTACGCCGCCCCGGCTCACTACGCCCCTGTCGTCCACGCCGCTCCCCTGGTCCACGCTGCCCCCCTCGTACACGCTGCCCCCCTCGCTCTCGGTCATGGCCACGAATATGTACGTATTCTATTTTTATGGTTGGTCTATGGTTGACAAGGACAATAGAGTCTCTATTAATACAATCCCAAGAAACTGTGTGTGCTGTCATCCACAGAGAGGGTGGTACTAATTCAAGACACAAGAAAAACAGGGATCTTCCATGTGTAGTAGCTCTTTAGACTATCCAGAGTGAATTCTTTCAGAATAATAATATGAAGTTTTGCTTAGGAATCCAAACCTTTAAACAGATTTATCCCCTACAATGTACATTTTAATCCACAACCCTGTTTTTCTTTACTATGGATATTGTTATTAAATATAACGTTGGTATTTCAGTCCCACCCCAAGTATGACTACGCTTACTCCGTGGCCGACCCTCATACCGGTGACCACAAGACCCAGCACGAGAGCCGCGATGGTGGTGCCGTGCACGGCAGCTACTCCCTGGTCGAACCTGACGGTTCCGTGCGCAAAGTAGAATACACCGCTGATGACCACCACGGGTAAGCCATTACATAGGTCTTTACATCCAGACGATTCTCATTTGTCTTATATGCCATCGTGACGTGACTGATCGCCAACGTCTTTTCACGTTTATAAAAATCGACGATTTTCTTTTGTTTCTACAAGGACTGCGACAGTCCGAATTGGTTAACACTCATTTGTTTTCAACTTGATGGCGTTCTTTGTATTTGTTTTTTTTTTTCAAATTTTTGACTGTCATTTGTTTTATTTTCAGTTTCAACGCTGTCGTCCACAAGACCGCCGGCCATCACCCCGCCCCCGTGGTGCACGCGCCCGTGGTCCACGCCGCCCCCCTGGCCCATTACGCCGTGGCCCCGCTCGCCCATGGCCATCATGGTCTCCACTACTAAACAACGACCTAGCTTTACTCTCGTGATGGATGACTGATGATTGTGATATTTATGTGTGCATAATGATGTGATGAAGAAATGTGATTTTATACTCAATTGTAAATAAATACTCAGCTGCTGAACAGTACTTTGTCGTATTAGTCCGTTTAAACCCTCTTTACAGTTAGTATACCTAAATGTTCAAGTTCATTTCAACATGTCACAACTACGTATAACAACTATCCCTACATTTTTATTATATCTCGAAATGATAAACAATGTACATACATACAAAAGCGTAAACTACCTAACTTTGAATAAGCATTAGTAATACGGCTACAGATATAGTTCGATGTATCGAAGAACCTTTCGTGATATTTATAGGGATGTGGTTATTTTTCACTATCTCGGTGATACCCCACTATTTGTTTCAAGCGATAGCAATCCTTTTTCCACTTCCTGCCTTGTGTGATGCTGACCAAAGTACACGTACCTACTCATTTACAAATTCGATGTCCAGGCTTCCAACTGATACACATACAATACTTAGTGGCCATTCGTTAATATTTTGCTTTTTGAAATATTCATGCAAAGGCCCATTTTAGTACTTTCTCCAATCAGCTCGTTTAGCATTGGTTTTTTTTTATGTTAGAGAGGCCAGACAGACGAACTAGTGGGTCAACTGATTTTAAATGATCACCACTGTCCATAGACACCCGCAGCGCTTTACGCGATGCCAGTGCGTTGTCGGCCCTAGAACTTTTGGGTTTTCTGCAAGAATATCACGATCATCCGAAGGTGACTTGGATACTCTCCGTCACACATTCCTTTCTCCTCCCAATCGAGATTTCTGAAGACTGTTTCTAGGACTGCAGAAAATATATTTAGCGATAGCGAGTCACCTTAGCAAACTCTCCCTCTAATCGGGAAGTCGTCACCATCGTTTTCGAGTTATATTCTGAAATAACACTATTGGCGTAAATGCATTGTAATATTTTAAAATTGGCAGTAGACGGTACGACAATGGACTATCCAATGACATTGTACCCACAACGTACGCAGCCTTAATGTGTGTCTGCTTAGTTATACCAATTTGTCATTATTTTGGCATTCAACCAATCAAGATAGGTGAACATTACGCGCTATAATAATTAAACTTTGACCTTGAACGGTGAGCTGTGGCATTAGAATAATTTGTCTAGTTACACAGAAACATGCGTGGTTGCGTGCGGGCAAGGCGCGAGCTGACTTTGAAGTTTCGGTGAGATAATTACAGCACATTATATGGGAACTTGCGAAATAATATACGGCTACTACGCATGCGCCGGCGGCCTAGAAAAACTTTATTATGATAGCGAATAATTGTTAGTTGTATGTGGGTTTTTCGTTTATGAATGAGCATGTGTAGGCTTTTTTATTTTGGTTTGATCTTAGAAATCTAATGCGAACCTAACCTTCAGAGTACGTGATTACTGTCGCCCATAGATACTCATTGTATTGAATAAATTGCAGACGCTTTGCTGGGTACCAGAAAAAACTAAACACGAAGGAGAAAAGTTGAGCTTCGGTTCGGACCCTATCGCTAACAAAACGAAGTGCAATAAGATAATAGTTCTTCCTCGGTTGAACCAAATTTGCATTTAACTTTAACAGATTCCAATTCCGATTATAATCCAGATTCCAAAGTAGGTAGGTACAGTCAATGAATTTAATTTCCAACCCACCTGTGTTTGAATATCGTACAGCAAGCTGTCAGCGTTTGACGTGTTGCATTTGACATTTCGACCTTAATGACGACAAGATTTAACGACATTTTTACGAAATGGGTAGGTCATTAAATTCCTTGACTGTATTATAATTTACAATAACATGTCGGAAATTTTGGTCCTTACCTTTTATGTCAATAATACATATGACACGTCTCAACATTGAAGCCATTTTATAACGTCAATTTAAATGCAATCACAGACTAACGACTTCCAATTTGCAAGCTTACAAACAAATCACAATATGAGTGTAAGTGGTAATGATCCAAATTGCCACGATTGTCGGGATAGGTACACAAGCCGACAAAGGTTAGCTTGCGAAATGGCGCCAGAGCCTAGTCATTACTGCCCTACGTGGATTGTGCAGTGCACAGACACACTGAATACCACATGCAATCAGAGCAATTCAACTGAAACGACATTGCTATAAAAGCGACATTTTGTTGTAACGAAGTTCGCGAGAATTTAACCCTATTTAGACCCCTCAACTCTAAAGCTTGCAACAAAACTCCAGTATCTATTAAATTACTCAAGAACTAACTAAAATTAATGTCTCCAAACCCATGATATTGTAAATTTATTGAATTTTTCACTGGGTTACACTCTTTTTCGTTCACGCTCACGCGTCAAAATCTCTCTGCTGACAATAGACTCTTTTTTTTCTACTACCGCTGTGACATCGGTCACATGTTCAAAACTGGATATTTTTCAAAGAAAAACTTACTTAGCAAAATAAAATTTTAACAACATTCAACAATATTAAGTATTTTTACTAGCAAGTGTGAATCATTTAACTGAACATGAGAGTTAATGATAATTAATTACGATTGATTTTACTGTTATAATAAACCAAATTATTTTGTTCTCGAGGTTTAAATCTGCCTAGTTGAGTTTATATGTTATGATCCAGCTTATTCATTCATTTTTGAAGAACCATGCCTGCTTCAAAATAACATTGTCATGACTAGGTATAACAAATACTCGCAATACTCAAAATTAATAGCGCAACTTAAACAGGCGAAGATAAACTTTTAGGAAGCGTTTTAACAAATCGTTGCCTTTTGTTATCTAGTGCAGTGCATCGTCTTGGTCTTTTCAATGCAAATTCAAATTTGGAGGCCATTGATAATTACCCTACTTGCAACAGGATTTCAAAATAATGTATTCAAATCCAACTAACATTTTAGTGATCACGTTCTTTTAGCACTAGTTTACGTAGCTACCTTCTCGTGTTGTGGGTAGCTAATGGGGCTTGCTTTACCATAAGAATTTTGGTAACAAATCTAACACGAGAAAATAATACGGCTTACTAAATACTTTACTTATAAAAAATACAAGGTCTACTTATATCCTCGCAAGGCCCACTGTACTTTTCTTGATCGACAATAAGTTTCAAATTGTGATAGTATAAAATTTACTTGGGCTTTGTGAGGATGTCCCTACTAAATACATTTTATTTAATTAATTTTAATAAAGCATTCATAATTTTCAATTGCATTATAAATTAAATTGTATTGTTTGCAATTTTTAGCTTTGGAAAATGTGGGAATAACGTCACCTTGTTTTCTTATCAGTTTTTTTAACTTTACATAATCACCTCATTAACTTGCTACCTTTACTACCCTAACAGACTTTTATGCGCTCTACTTTTAGGAATTAATCTTTTAAATCACCTCTGTACGTATTGCAAGAGATTCCAACTGCTCCAGCGACCTTGGACTAGAGATACCATCGCGAGACGTAAGAATAGCGCGCTGACCGGCTGACCGACCAGTGTGCTATTTTCACTTTCTGGTTTACTCGTATCGATAGGCGCAAAAGTGAAATTGGATAGCGGAATCCGTCTAGTCACACACACACTTGAGAATTGTGCACTATTTTTATTAATAGTAGGTAAGTAAATATTGTTTGAAATATAAGTGAGAAGTGTTTTTTTAATAGCCTATATTATTAGTCGTCCCTCTTCTTGGCAAAGGCCTCCCGTATTTCATCTTACCCGTTTCATCCCGGCTTCTCCGTTTTGGCTTGCACCTGCTCCGGTGCCCGTTGCTTATGGAGCCCAATCGGTGACGATTTTTGCTCAGCGATCGAGATGCATTCGCCAGACATGTCTCGCCCAGCCAGTCCCATTAAGTTTGGCGTTCATCACGTAGTACCGACTCATGCACGGGAGTCTACATAAACCTTACTCACTAACTTCATTTCGACGCTTCATTCATCGACCATGTTGAAACGAAATTAGTGACAAATTGAGAACCATACGGTCCAATCAAGGGATAGGTAAGTACAAAACGAAAAAAAATACTTACGCCGCAGCGAATGTGTGACGGATATGTTTAAAGATATGTAGCAAGATAAAGGTTTGTGTCTAAATGTTTCCTTGTATTGTTCAATACGTTTACATGTACTGGTAAACGATCAATAAATACAGCTACACATAATTACAAGTCAAACTTCTAATATTTAAATGATAGTAATCAGATTTAGCTAACAGTTGGCATTTATATCAAGATACACTTAAGATTAAATATGTTTAGGCAGTATAATTTATTAAAAGATAATTTAGTAACGACTGACTTGGTTTTTTATTGGTATGTAATTGGAGGAAAGAATTAACATGAAGTTTCTGGCTGCATTTTGTAGTATTAAAATTTAAACTATGCTATGGCATATTATACGTGGATAAGATATTAGACAGTCGTGCGGCAAGCTTCGTGCCCAAGCATTATTGGTCACCAGTTTAATGTATTTGTGTCATTGTTCGAGATTTGTGATCCGACATTATTCCAAATGCCTGAAATTCCGATCAAATGATAATAGTTTTGGTGTTAGAGACTAACTTGGCAACTGCTAAATAATGTTTGAAGGGTACACGGAGTGAACAGTTAACTTTTATGAAAAATAAGATTTTAATCTCAGAATGTAGAACTCGATGCCTTACCATTGGATTAATTATGGGTATCTGAAAATAATATGTATTTTTTGACTTTTAAAGAAATTGTTACTTCAGTAATTGTTCGTGACACTATGAACCGCTAATACTATAACTCAAAAAGTTGCTTAGGTGACTAGACATATTCTTTTCGTGTACAGGTCGATACACAAGAGCTGGCACGAATGGATCGAATGAGCGAATGAAAGTATCTATGTGTTACCTATTTGAATACACCTCACACAAATATGAAAATGACATACATCAGTCATTTTCCTACAAAAATGTCATAGTGACATTACTTTCGTTCAATCCATTCGTGCCAACTCTAATGAATCGATCTGTACTCTTCATTTAATTAATGCACGGCCTTCGTTTAAACGAAAACCACACGAAATACCAACACAGTGAGTATATTTTGTTAGTGACAGTAAAGTCGAGGTACTTCGACCCGATCGAGAGTATTGGAGAGTAACTTAGGCCCACATGAAAAAAAACACACACACAACTACATAAAAGGGTCTATTAAATACTCTTTCAAACAAAAAAATAATTTTGAAAATCGGCCCACAATTGGCGGAGATATCGATGAACGACATAGAAAAAAAACATACGCACATGTATTTCATGCCTGCAAATTGTTTTTGTTTCTTTATTTCACATACATACAATGATAAGTAAAGCAAAAAATGAAAGACGAAATAACATTTTTTCTACTCCTGTAGTATAATCTTTCAATTATATGGTCAAAAACTATAACGTTATAAGTCTGTTCCAAGTTCTATGCTCTATGGTGCAAATTCAATAACATAATAACCCTTATAATTTTCATTATGTTACGGGACTGAGTAATATAATAACATTCAAAAAAACCGGCCAAGAGCGTGTCGGACACGCCCAAGATAGGGTTCCGTAGCCATTACGAAAAAATCAAGTAGGTAATATTTTTCTAAGGATTTCGTATGTGTACGGAATCATCCAAGTTTAGGTATGTTTTATACCTTAGGCTACTATTTACTCTTAAACTACAAATAATTTCCAAGCAATCTTAGCCGTTATAATTTTCCTAGTAAATTTGATATATTTACTACCATTCTGAATTTTTTCAAATTTTTCCACCCAGCAGTTTAGATTTTAGAGGGGGAGGACGGTCGATTTTAATGAAAATTTTCAGTTTAAAGTTGAATATTTCTCAAACAGATCACTGAATAGAAAAATCATGTTAGCAAACCCACAGTGGTTTTAAAAGACCTATCCAACGATACCCCACACTACAGGGTTAGTTGAGAAAAAAAAATCACCCCCACTTTACGTCTATGGAAGGTACCCTAAAAAAAAATTTTTATTTTTTTTATTTTACCACTTTGTTGGCGTGATTGATATACAGCGTGTATTTTTGATACAACCACAAACTTTACAAGTTCTTAGTATAGGCCCTAATGATTATGTTTTTCTATAAAATTATTAAAAATTCAAGATTTTTTTTTCCTTACAAAATAGTTCAGCGCGCAATGTATCTCATTTTTATTCGCACGTCACAACTGTCACAAGTGATAACTTTAATCTAACACACGTTAGCCAAGTGTCAAATAAGGGTACGAAATACATTGCTGCTCGAAATTTTTTTTTAAATTAATTACGCTCTGGTAGTTAACACTAAATTAACAATTTGTCTTAATATCGGTTCATAGCACTAAAATCTACTTCTGGTTACAGTTTGTGGTTGTATCAAAAATACACGCTGTATATATTCATGCCACATTACAGCTTTCTAGTACTAACGATCTCTGAGCTTAGCCGCGGACAGACAGACAGACAGACAGACAGACGGACAGACATGGCGAAACTATAAGGGTTCGTAGTTGACTACGGAACCCTAAAAAGAATACTGAAATCGGTTTTGATAATCGAGTTTCTTTAAATATGCGTGTGCCACGTGATTAGTTGCTTAAAAATGAGTAAGAACAGGTAGGACCAATCACAATCAAGGTTTATTTTTTCAAACGAAATTTCGTAATTGAGAACACGCTGATCAAGCTCTATGGTACGAGTACGGTCGCAAATTAAAAAAAAATAAAGCGGTAAATTAATATAGAGTCATTATACATTAATTAAAATATGTTTACATTAAGAATTATTAAATAACGAATACTTAAATAACGGACAATAAATGAATTTTAAAGTCATTATTAAATATGAATATTTTAACATCATTCAATTTGGCTGTATGACCTAAAGTTCCCGGGTCCATTCTAAGGTTGTGAATAGTGAAAAAAAAAGTTTCAAAATAGCGGGAATTTGTTTTGCTTTTGTACGGAGTTCTTTCAAGTTGAAAGAAATAAAAGTGTTAAATCCTATTTAAATGACTTATTATCTGTGAGAATTTGTAACTTTGGTGAATTAAGTGATGCAGAAATGTTGACGCCGCCAGAAATAAAACAAGCGGCAATTGATGATGCATGATATTTACGAAGAAAGTGGTGCCCTTATTTAATTTCTACTCTTTATGGATATACTCCAATTGATGACATAGGTAAGTAATTTATATGAATCCTTATAAGTAACTACTTTTTAAGTTTTTAATTACACTTAAGAATGTTTTACGAGGAAGCGCTCAATGATGAAATTAAGGTGTCGAAACAACAAGGGCAGTCCACAAAATAGCCGAACGAGGACTAGGTGTTCGTTAGGTTGACAGGGCCGCTCAACATTTTACATGTACTTACCTAAGTTTAAACACTTAACACAGACGTGTATGCATATCCTACTTAGACGCTGTATTCTGTTTCAATCTTGTTGTGCCTTAATCAAACCTGTCTTCACCAGTGAGCAAGATATACGATATTAATGGTTATAGGTATCAAAATTCAATGTATAGATAACCACCGAATCTGTATTCGATGGTTATCTATACATTGAATTTTGATACCTATAGAAAAATATTAATAGAATAGAATATGGTATCGTCTTTAGGACCTTATAGTCATAACTACCATGGACCGGAAGACGCAGCGTAGGTCCAACAAGAAGGAGCGACCTGGTTAAGGTTGCGAGAACTCTTTGGTTGCGGATGGCGCAGGACTGATCTGTTGGTGAACCTTGGGGAAGGCTGCGGTTCAGCAGTGGTTAGTGGACGTATTTTGGCTGAAATGATGATGAGTCATGACTATATTTTATCACAGGCTTCGTTCGCGTGAACCAGTAGATCTGGCAGATTCAGGAATTACATCATGATCTAACAATATTAGACGACCGCTTTAGCCTAGTTGGTAGTGACCGTGTCTACGAAGCAAGAGGTCCTGGGTTCGAATCCCGGTCAGGGCATTTATTTGTGTGATGAGCACGAATATTTGTTCCTGAGTTATGTATTTTTTTTATGTATTTAAGTATTTATTTATCTATATAAGTATGTTTATCGTCGTCTAGTACCCATAGTATACAAGATTTGCTTAGTTTGGGACTAGGTCGATTTGTGTAAGATTGTCCCGTAATATTTATTATTATTAGTTATTTATTATTATTATTTATTAATATTTACTCTGCAAAATTTAATTTTGCTTATAAATAGACCTGGAGTTTCCTTAAAGTACATACGGTATGTGTACTAACAAAATTACAATGTAAAAGAATAATTTTGAACATAAATAGTTGTAAATATTCCAAAAACAAGAAAACTAAACATGAAAGTAGAAATATGATAGTGGCTACCAGAAAACTTTTTTTATAGCGGAAATATTGCAATTGAACAGGTCAATATTTATAAGTTTTTCATTGTCATTGAATAGCTTACACGCACGCCTCAAGAAAGTGTTTTGTGCATAACGCGTTCTATACTGGGGGATTGAAAACAATTTTTTTTTCCGACACTTGCGCTGACGTCTATTGGGGACTCTAAAATGAATTATAAAACAGAACTGAGTCTGCGCAATCTCGGCGGTCACTAAGCGTTTGGATTTTATGGTGAACAAGTGAGTCCTTATAGCTAATATGCGTATAGCCAGTTCTATAGTCAAGAGCTTTTACAAACTTCTTCTGCAGCTTCTCAATCCTTTCAATATCTATAGAGTAATAGGGTTTCCATACGGCGCTAGCAAATTCGAGATTACTGCGAACGAAACTATTATAAAGAATTTTATAAGTTAGACTATTTTTAAACGGTTTGCCTACGCGCAATATAAAGCCTAGTTGTGTATATGCCTTTCTCATAATTGAATCCAAATGGGGTTTGAAAGAAAGTTTAGAATCCATTATGACACCAAGGTCACGAATTTGTGTTACTCTACTCAGAAGACTGTTACATAAAGTGTATCCAAAGGTAAAGTTGTTATTTTTCTTTTTTGAAAAAGTAATGATGAAACATTTATTTAAGTTTAAAAATAATTTGTTATCTGTACAAAACAGTTCAAAATTAATTAAATCATCTTGCAGCATGTAACAGTCTTCTAATGATTTGATGGTTTTATAAATTTTTGTGTCATCTGCATATAGCAAGACATTTTAATTTTTAATATATTTATCAATGTCATTTATAAAAAGTGTAAAAAATAAGGGTCCTAAGTGCGACCCCTGGGGTACTCCGGAGCTGATTGACTTATATTCTGAGGCATAACCATATAATACTACGCACTGGCTTCGATTCTCGATATATGATTTGATCCACCGGAATAAATCACCATGAATGCCTAGGCGCCAAAGCTTAAGTAGAAGCGTGTTATGGCAAATTTTGTCAAATGCCTTGGCAAAATCTGTGTACACGGCATCAACACAAGCACCTTTATCCATCGCGACTCGGATATCGTCACTAAAAGTTAATAAATTACTGTCCACCGATCGACCTCTGAAGAAGCCATGTTGATTTGGACTCATGTGATTTTTAAATACTTGAGAAACTTGGTCTGTAACTATTATTTCCAAAATCTTATTGAATTGACACAATTTAGAGATAGGCCTGTACTTCTCAACATCCCGACTAGCTGAGCCTTTAGGTATAGGGGTGACAAAAGCTTTTTTCCAAATGTCCGGAACACAGCCATATTTGATGGATTTATTAAAAATAATAGTAAGAGGGGACGCTAAATTAGAGGAACATCTCTTAATGAAAACAGGATGAATACCGTCTGGAATACTGTCTTTAAACTTTACATTTTTTTGTCTTTACATGATTTCAGCCGTGAGGTAGGTTTAACCTAATGGCCTCTCAAGCCACGGATCGCGGGTCCGAACACGGGCTCTCTGAATTTTTTAAATTCGTTTGAAATTTACCGCGTGATTTCCGGTGAAGGAAAAGATCGTGAAGAAATCTGTACACACCTGCGAACCAATAAATTCGTGTGTATGAAGTTTCTGACTCGCACTGGGCCAGCGTGAGAACTACAGTCCAAGCTCTCTTATTCTGTGTATGGGTGTCGAGATGAGATGACATGCGTAGGTACATCCCGATGCAGTGGGAATATCGGAATAAAATGTAGCCCATAGGCTACTTCGTGAATAACTCACAAACTATTCCCGAGTTTCAACTAGCTACACTAATTTTATCTCAATACATCCCATTTTTAACAAAAAAATATATTGAGTCAGTTTAACGATAGCTGAAAAAGTTTTTTAAAAACATTTTTTGTAAGGCACGTGTTAAGTCCTACTAATATTATAAACGCGAAAGTTTGTAAGAATGTATGTATGTATGGATGGATGTTTGTTACTTTTTCACGCTAAAACGGTTTGACGGATTATGATGAAATTTGGCACACAGATAGTTTATAATCCGGATTAACATATAGGATACTTTTTATCCCGGAAAATTGCATAGTTCCCGAGGGATAGCGATAAACGAATTCTTCGCAGGAATGCCAAAACCGCTAGAGTTACACATATGTAATGTATGATGGAAATGTTTATCTTAAATAGTCCTACAAAAAAAACCCACCACAGTATATATCTTTCGAAATTCCCACGGGATAGGGAAATATCTAAACTTTCTTTGTTTTTTTGTTTATAGCAGAATCTCTGAAACTATTGAGCCAATTTTTAAATTTTTTTCTCCATTAGAAATTTACACTGTTCTTGATTGACATAAGTTACTTTTTATGCGGGAAAATTCAAAATTCCCACGGGATAGAAATAAATTATTTCAATTTCGTAGCTGATTTTAATAATTCTTACATATTATGTGATATGAATATCCCCGATTAACAAAAGCTACTTTTTTTCGGGTAAATACAAAATTCCCACGGGAAAGAAAAAACTGAATTCAACTTCGGGGCTGATTTTGAAAATTCTTTCAACAATAGAAAGCTACAACTATTCCTGATTGGTAAAGACTACTCTTCTTCGGGAAAATGAAAATTCCCGTGGGATAGAAATAAGTGAATTCAACTTCGGGGCTGATTTAAAAAAATCTTTTACCAATAGTAAACTACAGTATCCCTTATTTACATAGGGTACTTTTTCCGGGATAATAAAATATTCCTGCGGGATAGAAATAAGTAAATTCAACATCGGCACTGATTTTAAAAATTCTTTCATATGATATGATATGACTATCCCCAATTGACATAGGCTACTTTTTCTTCAGGAAAATGCAAAATTCCCACGGGATAGAAAAAACTGAATTCAACTTCGGGGCTGATTTTGAAAATTCTTTCACCAATAGAAAGCTACACTATTACTGATTGGTATAGTCTACTCTTCTTCGGGAAAATGCAAAATTCCCGCAGGATAGAAGTAAGTCAATCCAAATTTGTGGCTCATTTCAAAAATTCTTTCACTAATAGTATGCTACAGTATCCCTGATTGACACAGGTTACTTTTCTACGGGAAAATACTAAATTCCCACGGGATAGAAATAAGTGAATTGAATATAAGGGCTGATTGTTAAAATGATTTACTAATAATAAAAAGCTACGATGCCTCTGATTTTCAAAAAAGGTCCAAAAAGGAATTTCTATCCCGCGGAAACTTTACTTTGCACTTTCCGGGATAAAAAAAAGCCTGTTTCAATCAGGCACAGGCCTCCTCCCAGAACGAGAGGACTTGGGCAGTAAGATTTGGGAACTTCACACCCACCATTGAATTTCTTCTCAGGTGTGTGCAGCTTTCCTCGCGATGTTTTCCTTCAATATAAAGCTCATGGTAAACTTCAAACGTAATTTACCACATGAATTCGGAAAAACTCAGAGGTGCAAGCCTGGGCTCAAACTCACGACCCTTTGCTTAAGAGTCCATAGGTCTGACCACTAGGGCACCACGGCTTAGCGGCTATAGAATTCACTTATTCCTATTCCACGGGAACTTTTCATTTTCCTGGCATTATCCTATGTGTTAATCCATGTAATAAACTACCTGTGTGCCAATTTTCATCCAAACAACTAACGTTATTGTTTTCGCGTACGAAGTCGCGGGCAAAAGCTAGTTAATAATAAAGAACACCGGTGCTTTACCTCTGGAAACAGATGCACTCTACCGAGACTGCGCTTCAGTCACAAGTAGATAAGTAGGTATATTATTACAAATAGATACCAGTATAAAAACCAACATACTCACCCACCGTATCATTATACTGACACCTTCGAATCAAGACATCAGCGTGATGTGCCTCAAAGTAGGTCAACAAAAACATCCATTGTTCTAATTTGTTCTATATTCTCGTTAAACTTCAAATTTGTGAAGTGTTGCCTCCAGTTTTTAAATTTTGGTGTAGTGTGACAAAGACTTTAGTGCAGTGATTTTTAAATGGTTTTATTTACTAAGTAGTTATAAAATCCTGTTTTGTTTCAGGTAGTGCTGTTCAGTGCGGTAGTGGCTATATGCCATGCAGGCTACATAGGCCTAGACGCCACTTCATCGCAAACCGTAGTTCGTCACGACGAGCTCGACGGGCATATCGGTGTCGGTGCTCCCATCTATGAGCAAAATTATGAAACTGGAGATTACTACGACAATAGTTATTATGGACAGCACGAAGCCTATGACGGATATTCGTCGGGTGTTCAGCATTATGGAGGCTACCAACCTTTAGCTACATATGCATCTGGTTATAAAAACTATGTAAGTATATTATAGTTTAAAGGTTTAAATTAAAAAGGTTTATGATTTAACTATCTTTTTTCCCCCGGCCCCGGTGGACGAAGAATAGGCTAGTCACTCAGTTTCATTTCACATGAAAATTTCTAAAAATCAATTTTTACTATAACTCTATTCTACCTACACAATATTATATCCGCCAAAAAGTCGCTAGCTCCATTGTCATTCCCAGATTCAATGGGGCAGAGATTTGTATGAAAAATACGAATGTTTGTTCTCGAGTCTTGGATGTTCAATATCTATTTAAGTACTTATGTTTATCCGTTGCCTAGTACCCATACACAAGCTTTGCTTACTTTGGGACTAGATTAATTGGTGTGAATTGTCCCGTGATATTTTTATTGGTTATGCGTTACCTATCAGTCAGTCAGTCACATTGCTCTTTTAGAAGTACCTATAGATAATTCTCTTAAATCTTAATGCTTAAACGTTACTCGCAATTAAACCAAGACAAAAAAATACGTTATTAAACAATTAGATACATCTTTAATCAAAAACGCAATTTTTATAAATGTTTAAAGTGTAATGTATTACTTCTAATGCAACACCTGCTAAAAAATGCATCTACTAGTGCTTAAAGTCGGTTAAAGGTGGAGAGTTATCAATCAACGTTATCGTGTGCATCCTGGAAACATGCATTAGACCTTGAATTTATCAATCATTCATCGTAATGCATAGGATACGGATAATCTGGTTGCATTTAGCTGATCGTCTATAATAGGTCTTACGTGCACACAGTATACGATAGCCACGTCATGCTAGCCAGAAGAGACCGTGAATAGGGGCACTCCAATGCAAAATAAAAGGAATTTTATATCTTTTATTTCGTGTCGCAAGCAATTATAGTGCGTAGACAGGCACTGGGCGAGTGGCCGGCCCGATTGACCGCTCTTTTATTTATTTCACCTTCTCGGTTGGACATTGACCTGAAAACTAAGTATAACAATTATTATTATAATCCAGGTTTGTTTTGCGCATACCGAGTGCATTGGGCAACGCAACGCGCCAACAAAGCAATACAATGGGGCATGACAAAACAAAACAAAAGTACCTAATCATAGTCGCCTATTCCGCGGTGTGCCTACAAATAATAACAATGATGGAGTCTACACATGTTTTTGTCGGCTACTTTACCGAATGATGATTGTTCTACAACAACTATGTTAGCTATTTGTACAACTTACATGAATTCAACAATCCTACTAATTCTATAACGTTTTAAAGTTTGTTAGTACGTTTATTTGTACAAATAGGTTAGTATCTATCTCCAAAAATTGCGGAATTACTGCAGGATATTGATAAGCTAATTCTATGCAGAAGCAACAACCAGTATTTTAATATTTTAAACGCAGCGTGATTGTATTTCTATAGGTACCTAAAGTTATTCTATTTTTTCAAGCATTTATTTAACTTACAAGTACGTAATTTCACTTCTAGTGATATTGTTTTTACATAAACCTGACCTGTGACTGAATTCTCTCTTACCTGATGAAAATTGCAAATGAGGCCAAAGGTGTATTTCACTGGTTCAGTAATAGTTTATTCACTCTACTGATAGCATTAACTTGAAATTTGTTCTGGATGTGTGTGTAGATAGTATGAAAATGCAAGTCCAGTTTAGCAAAAGGGCTTGCATCTTAAAATTTAAGTTTAACAAATGCTTATATTTACCAAATGAATTTCCAGGCTCCTCCGAAATACCACTTCACGTACTCGGTGTCGGACCCTCACACCGGCGACCACAAGTCGCAGTTCGAGGCGCGAGATGGCGACGTCGTCAAGGGCATGTACACGCTGGTGGAACCTGACGGCAACGTTCGCACCGTCCACTACACTGCTGATGACGCTCATGGGTAACACTGCTTTCTAAAGAATGACCTTTGGACTCTGTTCAAGCCGTCATCATCATCCCAGCCTATAAACGTCCCACTGCAGGGCACCACATCTAAGAAAGAGAAAAGATAGGCCGTAATTCCCACGCGGGGCCAGTGCGGATTGGGAATTTCACACACACCGTTGAATTTCTTCGTAGTTGTGATCAGGTTTCCTTAAAGGTTTTTTCATCACCGTAAAAGTCATGGTAAATTTCAAAAGTAATTTTGCACATAAATTCCAAAAAACTCAGAGGTGAACCTGACGAACCACTAGGCTACCGCGACTTCTTTCTCTGTTTAAGTAATTAAATTTAATCCGTAAAAAATATTTTGTTTTCCATATAAATCGTGCGAGAATCAGAGTGTAACTTACTCTATATTACCTACATGTCAAAATTCCGCCGCACCCAATCTTTAGTTAAAGTAGGTTCAGTCAAAAATACTACCTATTCAATCTGCAAAAGTAAATGAGATGTAGGAATCGCTAACACTCGCTGCAGAACTAAAATTGATAACGTATAAAGGAGACCAGCTTAACGATAAATTATGAGTGAAACTGATCCCAAAACATGTCAAGCATGCGCTTGCAAAGTGCAAAACTATGTCAGTAATGCTAATGCTAGAAGCTTAACTTAGCTTATACCTTTAGGTGACGCTAATTAGTATTATAACTATTACCACTCACAGGACTTATCATTCATCATCATCATCATCATCACCACCTATACGCCCCACTGCAGGGCACAGGCCTCCTCTCAGATTAAGAGGACTTGGGCAGTAATTCCCACACGCGACCCCAGTGAGGATTGGGAACTTCACACACACCATTGAATTTCCTATCAGGTTTTCAGGCTTCAGACTTCAGGTTTCCTTGCGATGTTTTCCTTCGCCGTAAAGCTCACGGTAAATTTCAAATGTAATTTCGCACATAAATTATCTCACATATTACTATTACTTGTTACTTATCATTACCTCGTTATATTTACCTCGACGTTTCGGCCACATTGCGGGGGCCATCGTCACGAGTTGACTAAAGTGACATTTGATTCCAATTGTAATCGGCACCCTTATCGAACTACCCGCACTTCATCGCGATTTTAGCGCGCGCTAATTAGTAGTAGGTAGGTAGCTAGGTACTATCGGGCCACTTTCCGCAACTTGACGTCTTTGTGCGCCTATTTTGCGTAACTGGCTGTAGGCACTATTCGTGCCAGCCCAACTCCTTAAGGAAGCCTAGCAGACCATTCACGTTGCCGACGACTTCCTGGAGCGACCTCGGTGTCCCGAGGTGTAGTGCCCTGTAGCTCGCCACACTAGCTAGCGCATTCCAGTAGGATGTGTGAGACCGTTTCTTCTGCCTCCATGCACGCTCTGCATAGGGATCTGTCTGTAAAACCTAAATTGTGTAAATGTTTGTTAAGCAAAGCATGTCCAGTTAGAGCCTCAACCGCGCTAATTAGTATTCACTCTTATCTGAACCCGGGCTTTTAAAACGTTGCGTATGCGCGTAAATCATGTCACGGAATACTTAGACTATTAATAGGCCTGATTCCGGCCCTTAAGCTAGCTAGGCTAAAGCTTTATGTAATTCTGCGTTACTCAATATTCGTTGAGAAAAGTTCTTAAACCACTTTCGCTCTCAAAATGAAATGAAATGGGTCGATTTATTAGTCCTGAGTCATAATCCTATAAGCAACAACGCAATGTCTTAGGCGCATTTAACTGGAGTAAGTAATGGTAATGGAATATCGATTGTAACCTAGTTATGGTCATGAATCGAACCGTTGATGACGCTTGGCCTTGGTACTCGTATCAATTTGGGCTGTCGAAGAACGCTTGACCGATTCGCTCCGCCTTGCTAGGTTACTTACATATTAACAAAGACACCCAAACAGAGCAATTCCCCAATTGCTGTTTACTCGCTTCACCTTGTAAATATATTGTAACGGCGTGATTATAAAGACGTAAAATTCTTTATCGGTAACGGACGTAGAGTGTTGTTTAATTAATTCGTGAATTACGTTTCTGTTATTTACAACCAATAAACCGTGATCTAGATTTTGGTAATTATATTTGATATGGATCTAATTGTACTTACGTGGATTATATATGTTAATTGTTGACTGTAAACGATTTTATTTCATCTGTGAACTAATTTAATTAACTCAGATCATTTAGCGAATAATTATATATCAATGTTAATAACTTAATACGAATAAAATAGCAATAAGTATATACTTAGTAAAATAGTAATAGGTAGTAGCGAATATCACTTATTAAGTATTCCATTTTCAAACAATAATTTCTGGAGCCTTATTAGCTTTTTTAACTGAATATTTTCCAAAAAGTTTCTATGTTGAATTTGAGACTCCGATTTACAAAAAAATGCAGGTAGTCTCTCAAAAAATTACATTTGTTACCAAAATTCTTTATCTTGGGTTTATTAGATTGGGCTAAGATTTAAAACTACAGTTTTTTAACGTACTTAGCAATAAATTTTATTGAAGTTTCAGTATTAATTTCATTGCGTGTTGCTAATCAATGGTCTTAGTACCACTTAAGAATAGTTATAGTTTACGGATACTTAAAACCCAGCTATTAGCTCGGTGTCTCAACTCACAAACACGTTAACGGCCCAGCGTCGTACTCTCGTCGCATTGTCACAAATTTTCACATCACACGAGCATTTTCACATGTACAAACAATATAAATGGGATCAGTTGGCCAATACTTAAGCCGTAATTTACATTTTTCTTAATAAATAGTAGATTTTTCAACAAGGGACTAAAACAAGCCATAATGACACAAGATATTTAGCCACCCGAGCATAGCGAGCACAACGACGTTTCAAAATTACAATATTACTTTTTACAGCGAACGTTCAATACGAATAATGGGCATCTGTTCAAAATTCAAAAGTACTTACTAGACTAGGTACGTGCCCAGTCACTGAAAATGGCGATAATCCTCCATTCACAAACACCGTGATTGGCAGTTTAAAAGTTTCCAATTTAAAAAAATACTTTAATCCCTAGAGATCAAAAAAGAGCTTTAGTCCCGATATGCAGAGACTAAAGTAACATTTTAAGAGCATGAGAAGTGAAAAAACACTAACAGGTACTATAGCGAGATACTTATTAAATACTAGTACCAGTAGTACCTGAGCGACCAAAAATCGCTCAGGCTAAAATACGAAAACACACTTCCTCGAGAAAAGACCAGTATGCTTAGTATAAGTTTTTACTTCACGAAATACTTTTCGATCGCGTTTACGTAAAAAACCGGCCAAGAGCGTGTCGGACACGCCCAAGGTAGGGTTCCGTAGCCATTACGATAAATCAAGTAATATTTTTCTAAGGATTTCGTATGTGTACGGAATCATCCAAGTTTAGGTATGTTTTATACCTTAGGCTACTATTTACTCTTAAACTACAAATAAATTCCAAGCAATCTTAGCCGCTATAATTTTCCTAGTAAATTTGATATATTTACTACCCTTCTGAATTTTTTCAAATTTTTCCACCCAACAGTTTAGATTTTAGAGGGGGGGGACGGCCGATTTTAATGAAAATTTTCACTTTAAAGTTGAATATTTCGCAAACAGATTACTGAGTAGAAAAATCATGTTTGCAACCCCGCAATGATTTTAAAAGACCTATCCAACCATACTCCACACTATAGGGTTAGCCGAGAAAAATAAAATCACCCCCACTTTACGTCTATGGGAGGTACCCTAAAAAAATTTTTTTTACTTTTTTTTATTCAATCACTTTGTCGGCGTGACTGATATATATATTGATGCCAAATTACAGCTTTCTAGTACTAACAGTCTCTGAGCTTAGCCGCGGACAGACAGACAGACGGACAGACGTGGCGAAACTATAAGGGTTCCTAGTTGACTACGGAACCCTAAAAATCAATTACTATAATGGAAACATGGACAGCGTCTCCGTGCGCGCGCGTCCATGTTTCCATAGAATTGAATTTTTTACGTAAACGCGATCGAGAAGTATTTCGTGAAGTAAAAACTTATACTAAGCATACAGTATGCTTAGTATAAGTTTTACTTCACCAAAATACTTCTCGATCGCGTTTACGTAAAAAATTCAATTCTATGGAAACATGGACGCGCGGCCGCGGAGCGCTGTCCATGTTTCCCTAGTAATTGATTTTTTTACGTAAACGCGATCGAGAAGTAGGTATTTTGGTGAAGTAAAACTTATACTAAGCGTACAGCTCGTTCGATTGTTCGCTCCGAAAACCCCCACATATCAAATCTCATCGGAATTGTTAGAACCGTTCCCGAGATCCCTGAAATAAATATAAAGTCATTGATAATTGTATGTATGGAAGAATAAATAAATAAATAAATAAATATTAGACTTGTCAGAAATTAGAGCACAATAAAAGACCTCTTAACTAAAACAACTCAGCATATTACGTGCATACTTTAAAACCTCCAAATGAAAGCCCAACACGTCAAATGTTTTAAAATTTGCCGACAGCAAACTATATTTAGATTTATTGTAATTATACATGATTAGGTTTAAGTAATCGGTTCCCGTCGTATAATGCCGGATTTATGTGCCGCCGCCATCAAAAACATCGGAACTGTCTAGGTGCTCAGAAATATCTGAACAACCATTTAACAATACGGTCAGATCAGGTACTTCATAAACAGCTAGATAGCTCCGATGATCGTGATGGCAACTGTAATGACCAGAGGTAATGTGTGTGTGCGATTCGAAATGCACGTCAAAATTTTGTCATTTAAAATTGCCTATTTTTTTCAGATTCAACGCCGTGGTAGAGCGCACTGGCCCAACCGTACACTCCACGACATACCATTGATCTCTCACAAATAATCTATAATTAGTCAAATAATGTTTGATGTATAGCCCTATTGTAGTATTTGTTAACATTGTCTAATTTAATAAATTATTGGACCTGAATAGTTTTTGAAGTTTTATTTGATGTAACAATGTTTGATTCACAAATCATGTATTCTGTTGTCAAGAAGCAAATAACATTCTGTGTCATTTAATCAAATTGACTGATCGTTTCAATATTAAGAGTTGTTTGTCTACAGAAGGAACTATTTTTGAGCCAAAATATCAAAAGATTACACAAATTTGGCAACACCTACCAAAACGTATAAAATAAAAATGATTCTAAAATGGCAAAATAATCATAAAATAGGTAATACTTATGTAGATTAAAGTAAAACCTGTTTTAGGGGAAGTTGGGTAGTGAGTTAGGGACCCTTTTCGGAATATCTTGAACCAACTTTGTTTCCATTAATGCAAGCTTATATACTTACCTGATTTTTACCTACTACTACGTTACTAATCTATGGTAGCTTATCTTTTAATTAATTATCAAGATAACTGTATTAGTATTATTTTATTTTATTTTTTATTTTTATTTTTTTAAATAGGCTAAGGCTAAACCAATATTGGAATATTGGTTTTGTATTGAAATTATAAGTTTGGTTGTTAAATTTTATTGTTAATTTTTGATTAATAACTAATTTATGGTTTAAATAGCTTGGGGGGACTAGGGGAAGCAGAAAATAAAAGTTATACCAACAATACCGTGTGACATGTCAAATGAAAGTGACATCCACATCTATACTTATGAAATCAGACTACATGCGTCATTTTTTATACAAAATACAATCTTATAGTGCCAAGCGGGTGGCTTTTGTAGTTTTTTTTAGGTAGGTAGGTAGACATGTACTGTACGTACAGACAATTTTAGCCCATTCAAAGGAAACATATGTTTAATGACTCCAAATCGTTAAGTATAATTATTTAATGTCCCAAAGAAAAAAAAATGTTTTTATTCTGTGTACGACCCAACTGCAGCCAGTACTAATTTTTTTCCATGATTGAAATCAGATCGTTTCAGTACTGACTGCGCACACTTCCTAAGTTACAGGTGGGTTGATACATATCAATATATTACTTTATATTGACGATGTTATTGATTCTCAACGTGATATATGAGTAATATGAGCAGAGCAACCATGCGCTAGCATAAACCGCAAATATTACGTTAGGGCCATTGCAAACCCTGGGAAATTGATCAACAGTTTTTTGCTCCAATAATTCCCACAATTATAGCCCCTATATAAACTAATGAACCGCCGTATATGGTGTACATTATTGTGTCAAATCTATTCGACAAAGCATAACGGTGTCCTTTTGATAAGATGTTGCTAAAAGTAAGTTTAGGTATTTTGTTTTAATGAAGTGTACAGTGACTAACGCCATTAACTGCTGCCGTAACATGTTTTAAGCAATATCGTGAAAGAAATAATTTCGTGAAAAATAAAATTAAATAAGTGTTACATTTAATGTTGCGGTAAACGTTAATTTACACTAAACAAAAAGTTTTCCTTTCATTATAATCCTGTTTAAAGCTACAGCTACATCAATATTATCTTACAGTAATGACAAGTGCATTATTATTTAGGAAAGTAATATTAATGTTCTAAATTGACTTTTCCTTTTTAGATCTTAACAGCTTGCCTCTTGGTGTCAGCCTGTCAGGCCATTTTCCCATTCCACCACCATCACCACCCAGCAGTGTCTCATCAAGAACTGCAGAAACATAGCGGCCCTCACCATCCGGTGGCTATCCACCATCCGATACCAATCCACCACCCAATCCCTATCCACCCATTCCCCGTCCACCATCATCAAGTACCATTACTGAATCAACAACACCATGTGCCCCATATCCCCATTCATCACGATCATTATGTGAGTATGGTATACATGTATAATAACCTCAAGGTGATGCACACCTAACGCATATTTCTGAAAGTGACAATTCCATGATTTACATGACTAGGAAATCGTTTTTTGCTCTTAATTACGAAGGAACTTTTTGTCTAAATTTACAAGACGTATATTCGACCATTACTAAAGAAAGCCTTTCAAGTCTCAAATCCATACTTTGAGAGGGATATCAATAGGTATTGTGTCTTCACAAAGAAGAAGAGAGGTCCAGAGAAGAGCAACAAAAATAATTGGTTTGCTAAAATATCAGTCGCGCAAAGAGCGCCTTTCAGTGTTTGATCTGCCATAATTCGATTCCCGCGTCGGGGCAGATATTTGTATGAGTAATACGAATATTTGTTCTCGGATCTTGGCTGTTTAATATGTATTTAAGTATGTATCTATCTATATAAGTATGTTTATCCGTTGCCTTGTACCCATAACACAAGCTATGCTTAGCTTACTTTGGGACTAGGTCAATTGGTGTGAATTGTCCCGTGATATTTGTTTATTTATTTATTTATAATTAGAAAAGAGAAGAAAACAATGTGACCTTATTGAGACATGAAATTTTGCATAATCACTACAATGTCCCAAGCGCCAAAAATCTTTTAAGGTTAGTGAAAATACGCGTTTAAGGAAACATTCCTTGAGACTGATCATGCTATCAAGTGTAAGCAACCCTAGAAATCATACATTTATGTTACGAGTAGGAACGTAATAAAGGTTATTGATTATTTTATTATTTATTTGAAACTAGCTGATGCCCGCGGCTTTGCCCCAGCTAAAGTTTTTTTTTTTATAAAAACCTTAAAAAAAGAATTATCCGATTTAGTGCAGTGGTTCTCGAGTTTCGCGATTAGAAACACATTTAGCAATTATTTATTTATAACATAGAATAATTTTTATTTTCATTTACACTAGCTTTGCCTTACAACAGTATAGTTAGAATTACAAGTCGAGTAATTCGATTATTATGATTGATTTCACTGCATTGCTTGCAAGATCGTGTCAACAGGTGCTAAATATTCAAATTAATTATACAAAACGATTTGTCAACAAAATACTAACTAACGCAGGACATAAATGGACTAAAAGACTACTACACTATTACTCTTTCGACTTCCTGTCAATTTCGACATGTTTGGTAACTATTCCAGTGTGAATAATAGCCCTAGTGTAGTAATTAACAGTTTGGCCAGTGATTTGCTTTCAGCGGGAATGTAATAGTCTTTTGAAAGATCAATGTAATAAATTCCAAACCCTTACATTATACTTCTATGGGTTATAACACAACTTGTAGCTAAATGATTGTTTTGTCAAGCCATCGCGTGCCTAAGCACTTGCGCTTGCTGAATGTGGTGTGAATGTATTAGTTGGACTAATTAGCTAGCTAATGTTGAAAAAAGTGGAGAAACCCTAGGATGCCCTAGTTCATAAAAATCCATATTGTTGGAGGCCCGCATACACTGCGTCTTCAACCTATTGAGAGTATTAAAAACTCCCCAGGCCTTCCCTGAGTACAAGTTCGAGTATTCCGTGCACGACCACCACACGGGAGACGTGAAGTCCCAGCACGAGCATCGCCACGGAGACCTCGTAAAGGGCGGATACCAACTCGTCGAACCCGACGGCAACCTCCGGAAGGTTGAGTACAAAGCTGACGACCACACCGGGTAAGATGATCATAAAAGTCTATGGACATGTTTATTTTTCCTTTGGTTGCGAGCATAGAAGTAATAAGTACTTACTACGTACGGAATGTGCGCTATTATGAATTCGTCTCTCTTTATTATTATGAGCATGATTTGAGCATGTATGGAGATATCTCTGGAGACATTATTAACAAACCCAACCAAACACAAACCTAAACAAACAACCCAACAAACCCAATACTTAACCTTTAAAAAATATGATGTCATCGATGTAATCGACTATTTCAATGTTTTTATTTTGGCATCTAACCTAACCTAAAGGAAACGTTAATTGTAGGTCCTTTTCAGAGATAAGCTTGCCTTTGTGTCTACTTTTTTGTCCTATTAACTGTCACTTTACTGTATGCCTTGTACAATCCATCCGCCTCCCCCCTCCGGGTATTACCTACTAGCCAACGGAAAACTACCTATTGTTAATTTTGTTAAAGATGGTTCCCCAGGGTACAAATGCCCAAATTCTACACTTCCCCTATTAAGATGGAGGAAAATCGCAATTTTTTATTCTCCACTTCCTATTGAACTGGTTGGTTGAGGTGGTGGAAGAACCCTATAGCTTTTGTTTATTTGCGTTACTATGTCAAACTTTGCAGACAGACAAACGGACCACGAAATGAATACCTATATATTTTCGTCTTTTCCTTTTAGGTACGAGTACGGAATACTTAACAATCAAATCTAATATATAAAAATCTCGTGTCACGGTGTTTGTTACCGAACTCCTCCGAAACGGCTTGGCCGATTTTTATGAAACTTTTTTCTCTATATTCGGTAGGGTGAGTGGGGGTAAGATGAAATACAGTGCAAGATGAAAAACCACTCGTAGAACCCGGTACTAAGAGTAGTTTTTCATCTTACACTGCCTTTCATCTTATTTTCATCTTACCCCCACTCACCCTAGGTCTGAGAATAGGTCGTAGGCTATTTTTAATACCCCTAGGTGATATGGCAAAACAACGTTTGCGGGGTCAGCTAGTCTACTTATAACATTAATTATGTTTTGTGTTGACTATAAAAAAGTTTTTCCATTTTTCAGTTTCAACGCTGTCGTCCATCACTCTTCGCCTCATCATCATGTTCATTTCGCTCACCACATCTAAATGCCGAAGCTCCGCATGGATCCCACTTAGAATTGACCCCTACATTTATAAGACTGACTTTCGGCTACATTTCGTCGTTAATAAGCTAAAAGAGTACGAATTAAAATCACAGTTCTTTTTAGCGCTAAACAGACTTTTGTTTCATTTTCCTCCTTAATTTTATAAGAGACCACCGCTCGCGACTTCATTCTGCGAAGAGTTTTTTATCACTACCCCGAAGAAGGGTTTAAATTGTAGAGCTGAATTTCCTACATGCGTATGTATGTATGTTGTATGTGCGTATCTATCACGGTAAAATGGCGCGTGTGATTTGGATAAATTATGGTAGGCAAATAGCTGGATTTCCGGAATAACACAGAGGGTGCTTTTAATCCGTATAAAATAACAAAATCTTAACCGCTAAGTCTAGAGACACTAAATTTTGCAAGACATTTTTCATACAACGTAAATGAAGTGTACGATGTATTTTATTAAATTCCAAAATTTTAGGTAGACTAAGACTACTAGACGTACTTAATGGTTTACGCGAGTGAAGCCGCGAGTAAACACTTAAACACAGTTTAGTTTATTCCCATCGCCTTAAATATTTTTTTAGCAATAACTTGAGATACCATGGTCAATCATTAATATTTAAATAGGCGCTCTATGAATTGAACAAAAGTTCTAATTAATTTTGCTGAAAGTACACTTACGTACAATTTCCTTGATTTTCCACATTTTGATGCTGAATAGTTGGGGGGAGGACAGGACACGATTGGTACGAAATCAAAGCCCTTTGTAATGACACATCACGCACCACTACACGCTTTAAAAATCTCCGTAGGTTGCAATGTATGAAGTATTCTCCCTATCCAATTTTATTTTTGGGCCATTATTTAAGCGTTTGCCTCCGAGTCACTTTCGCTGACATATTTTTGTAGAAATGGCAGAAGATTCTGATACACTGTTCAGTTAGAAATACAGGATCTGTGTTAAATAACCGAATTTGCCATCAAATTCTACAGTCGATTCGTAAAAAATGTGACCACCAAATTTTGAATTGCTCGACTAATGACCCTTTTATTTTTGAACTGATAGAGATACAGCCATTTAAGCTACGGCAGCCTAAAAACTACGAAAAGGCAAGGCTATACGTGCTATGAAGTTTCTAACTGAACTAAGAATTTATTTTGATAAAACTCTAAATATTAACCCAGCAAAGCACAACAGATTAGTGAAAACCACATCTGCATCGGTTAAGCTGTTACGGAAGTTGGCGCGCACAGACGCACAGAAATAACCGGCCAAGTGCGAGTCGGACTCGCGCACGAAGGGTTCCGTACCAATATCTATAAAAACGGCAAAAAAACACGTTTGTTGTATGGGAGCCCCCCTAAAATATTTTGTTTTATTTTAATTTAATTATTTATTTTTAAACTGAATATATAACTAAATAATCCGTGAATATTTCAAGCGTCTACCTGTTGCCGTTATCAATATCGGGCAGACACCTACCTACGCATTGATATGGCATCATTTTATAGGTACCTACTGGTTACTGATATACAGTTACTCTTTGGGCTATATCGTGTTCATAAATACCTGTTACTCTGTTTCTCTCAAATTATATTCCATTAGCTTTTACTCGCAACGCTTCTTAGGGCACCTCTATCATCCAGGATGATATCTGCCAAGTAATGGCAGTTAGGTACTTACATCCAGTCACTTTAGTCAAAAATAATATTTTTCTCAAACATGCTATGAAATATTGACGTTATGTTCCTTAAAATACGCCACGAACTGTCACGTTGCAGGTGCGGCTAGACGAGAGGTCAATAATGGAATTTCATACAACATTGCTGGCCAAGGCCAGCAAAGTGATCGTCTATTGTTTTATGTGACACAGCACCATGACGTTTAATAGGTCGACGTGGTCGACGTGGATGGATGGATGGACGGACGGATGGACGGACGGACGGACGGACGGACGGACGGAGGGATGGATGGATGTTGATGGATGGATGGATGGATGGATGTTGATGGATGTTGATGGATGTTGATGGATGTTGATGGATGTTGATGATGTTGTTGGTGATGGTGATGGTGATGGTGATGGTGATGGTGATGATGATGGCGGTGATGATGGTGGTGATGATGATGGATGTTTGAGAAAAACTCTATACAAGCCTTGGCCACGAACAGGGATTGCCGGCCTCGTATCTCTAGATCTATAACTACTCGGCCGGCAATCCCCTATTTCGCGGCCGCTGCAGTAATGTACTATTTTATGCTTTTTACCTACCTTAGGAATTCGGAAAAGTTCTGTTCTAATTACCAAAATTACCAAATAGCTTGCCAAATTTGAAGTCTAGTCATTATGGTTATGGAGATAAGACCATTTTGAAGCAAATATAAAATCCTATTCATTTGTTATCCCGTGGGAATGTAAAAAATATCGATATCAGTTTTTTACTGTTAAAGGCTAAATATGATAAGGGTGCCTGCCAACATTGCAGAGTCCAGTAATCATAGTTACGGATATAGGGTGGAAATCTGGCATAAAAGTAAAGGAAAAAAAATACAGGATTTTTGGATAAGGAATAACAAGGATTATATTCGCTTTAAAACAGTCTTGCAAATTGGTACTTATTAGAAAAGGATTTACCCAAATTCGTGTGGGATAGCAAAAAGAGGATTATTTTTAACTGACTAGGTGTAGCTTGTAGAGATTTGTTACTTAAGAGATATCATCCTTTAAGCATTTTTGGAATTTCCCGCAGCACAGAAATTAGGAGTTGGACATAAATTCTATTTCTGTGCAGTAAGTCGCGGGCAAAAGCTAGTAAGCAAATAATAAACTAACTAATTAGTTAACTAATTATTTTATAATTAGGTACTAATCGTCTTCATGGTGCGTACGCAGCCACACCCTAACCTTGTCCTAACACTCCTTAGTTAACTGGAGGATTTCCACCACATTTTTTATATTTCCCGCTTTTAAGACAAATATAATTACACTTAAAAACAATTACAAAAACTAGTCTTCATTAAAACCTACTGCTTCTGTTGCACGCATTGTCTATCATTGGTAGACGCCCAAAAAATAATGCAGAGGAAATCGATAATTAAATCAATAACGTTATGTGTATATATAGGTAAAGAATCATCGATACCAGTATCAATACCGTTTTACGCTTACAGTAAAATACGGTCATGATTTGGAAGGTAAAATAAATTCTAACATGAAAAATTATACCTTAATTTTTGATACCTATCGCTATTGCTCTAAAGCAATAAGGCCGTCTATTGCTTACTTTGTATTTTTTCATCTATGTACCGGTTGTGGTGTTCAATAAAGAGTGATCGTATTTATTGTATTAAACAGAAAAAGTGTGATTAAGTAAAAACACTAGTGATCTGACGGCGAATGGAATTAAAAGTGCTTTTGTTAACATCTTGTAATCTTTGTGAAATGAAAATGTTTAAAATAACATTTTAAACAACTATTTTTGTAGTTGATACGACATCTAAATATTTAAGTTTGAAGACATTTTTGGGGGTTTTAAGTTGTGGTAGACTAGTAGTAGTCTGACTTTGGCCTCTCAAGAAGAGGGTTGTGGGTTAAAGCCTGAACTCGCACCTCTGAGTTTTTCTGAATTTATGTGAGAAATTACATTTTACTAAACCTATGCGTCCATTTTAGTGACCAGACTAAAGTGCCCTTTTGGTGGATAGAAGCTTATCCATTATTTACTGGGCACTCTGAATAGGCTTGGATGCTGATGATGATGATGGCATTTTTGGGTTTTGTTTATAATCTATTTAGGAGTGAACTTATAAAGTTATTTGTTTAGGCGGTGATATTGATCGGGTTGGCGCTCGGGAGCCAGGCTATCAGAATACCTATCTCGAACGTGGAGCTAAAGAAGAATGTCCGTGTCAATGCCGAACAACGTAAAGAACTGATACACATCGGATCTGAAGAGCCCGAGCATCATGAAGAATACGTAAGACTTTTACGTATATCTATTATGTTTTGATTTAATAACACAAAAGTTTTTTAAATGTTTCTGTCTTTTAAACACAATTAGCGGAAAAACTTTGTCTCACATCTTGCTTTAGATGTTTTAAAGGTTTTATAATTTTCAGGCTTGGGCGTATCCGTCATATGAGTTCTCTTATTCGGTGAATGATCCTCATACTCATGACTACAAAGGTCAACATGAAAAGAGATACGGTGATGAGGTTACTGGTGAATACTGGCTCTTGCAACCAGATGGCAAAAAACGGACCGTTAAGTACCAAGCTGATAAGCATAAAGGGTCAGTTCACCAAATTCTCCTTTTAATTTAAACAGACACATTATATTCATATGGACTAACAAAGTATTGTGTTTTCAGATTTAATGCCCATGTTCATTACACTGATTATCACCATCACGAAGAGCCTCATCAGGAAGAAATTATTAAACCAGTCAAGGAAAATATCGATGATGAGACTTCCAGAGAAGCTGAGATTCCCGAGAATGTTTTAGAAGAAGTAGGTGAAGAAGAACAGAAAGAAGACCCTATTCCAGAGATTGAAGAACAGAAAGAAGAACCCAAAGAAGAACCTAAAGAAGAACCCAAAGAAGAGCCCGAAGAAGAGCACCAAGAAAAACATATTGAGCATAAACCTCGCGGGCCTACTCATATTGAGTACTACGTCCTGCACAAATATCGTCATGATGAACATGAGATAAAACATGAGTCGAAGGAAGAAAAGCAAGAAGAACATCATGAGCCAATTAAACACCACACACCTTTGCCTCTGGAAATCATTTCAAAAATTCACCATCCCATTCATAATGAGCACCACGGTCATGTACACGAGAATCATCACCATCAAATCCATTATAGACCTGTGATTAGTTACAACTATCACCAACATCACAAGGCCCCAACGCATAAATCTCCTCTGCGTTTGACTTTGATCACTAACGAAAAGGAGAAACATCAATCTGAGGAGGTAAGTGAAGTCCAAGCGGAGAGAAAGCACCAGGTTGAATACCCTGTCCACATACCACCACTACATCCATACAAACCAATGATCCACCGTCAGCAAAACCACCACAACAAGGAATACCGTCGTCAACATTATCGCTCCCTTTCGAAAAGAGGTAGCACCAAACAGTGAGATGAACACTCAACACGACGATTATAATTTCAACTAACGTATACGTTTCTAATTTCTTCCTGCCACTGAAATCACACTCATCAGTCTTGCCCATTTTTTTAATGGCTTCAAAAAGAAGGTGGTTCTGAATTCGCTTATTTTTTTGTTAACTTGTTTAAGAACCGATTTGCTTCCCGTAATGGTCCTATTTGATAAAAAAAAATGTAAATGATACCATGAAGTCGTTTTTCTTTTTGTTAAAATGGTTTAATATTCTGAGAGCTTTATTTTATTGCAGTGGGACGTATATAAATAGGCTGGGATAATGATGTTGGTTTAATATCGGGCAGTCTTCGGCCAATTCTATTTATTGTCTTTCTTTTCTTCAATATTATTTATTTATGATTTAACCTTTCTAACGGTATTTGGAATTATGATTGTCAGTAAATTTATGCTATTTATTTGACTGAAATACATAGGAAAAGATTCTAATATAAATGTGGGATATTAGGGAGAATTATAAAATAGTTGCCTTAAAATATTGTAAACAATGTATTAATTATTTTAGCTATGTGACAATAATAAAGGTCAACTTTTTATAAAAAAAACGTTTGTGTATTTACTTTTTCTGCTATTTTCCTGGTGTAGCGTGTGTCCGTTTATGGAACTGGACCAGGCGCCCGCTGATTTTTTAGGGTTCCGTACCCACAGGGTGAAAACAGGTTTCTATTAGTAAGACTCCGCTGTCTGTCTGTCTGTCCGTCAGTCTGTCACTCTTGACCGTAACAACTTGTGCCCGCTACAATAACAAAAAATGAAATACGGAATCCTCAGTGCGCGAGTATGAATTGCACCTCGCTGGTTTTTACTGCAAATGGCATGTAAGTAGGTAGTTACCTAATACCTAAAAAATAATTTCAGGATTTTCATAAATTCCCACCGTGTAAAAAATAATTGAAGATCATAGAGATCCAAAAACAGAGAGTTGTTAAAATTACCTTAGGATAAGGAAAAAATATTTCACTAGCTATAATTATTAGAGACATAGTGAAAATAAACGGATCACTCACGTCTTAAAACGAGTTCAACTCGACACGTTTTGGGCTAATTCGTAGCCCTTCCTCTCGGAGTCGCACCACACGGCAGCTGCCGAACGCGCACTGCGCGCTACCGCCCTGGTCGCGCGGCTACTCGACGCAACTGACAGCGAAACACAACTACCCCCGTTTCAATCATCACTTTTATTGTCATTGTCAAATGTACAAGACTAACAAAATCACTTAGTAAAGGTTCGCTCACACTCACCGTTGACGCAGTAGGTACGAACATTCAACACTGTTTTCCAACTCGGAGGTACTGACCAACCACTGGGTATGTATTACAATACCGAAGTACGAAAGACCGAATGTATTAAAACATCGAATGGGTCAAAAGAGCGACACGATTTTTTTCTGAAACCGTTAACTTTTTAAGATTGTTATAAAACAAACCTAACCTAACCTAATGGGTTCTGTATGATGCCGTTTTAATAAATTCTGAAAAGTTTACGGTTTCAGAAAAAAATCGTGTCGGTCTTTTGACCCATTCGATGTTTTAATACATTCGGTCTTTCGTAATTCGGTATTGTAATACATACCCGTTGTTCCGCGGAAGGTGCGTGAAGCCATTGAGATTGGTCGTCATCCAAATTTCAACCGGGATAGTGGGGCCATATTCAAACCACACAATTCTTATAGGTTTACTTGATCTACAAGACAGAATCATTTTATGTACTTATTTATTTCAATATTTTACACTAAGTGACTTCCGAGATAAGAAAAGGAACGTCATTGTGTGTCTATTTTATTAAAGAGCTTTAAAATTATACACTGAACAATCACAAAAAAGATATCTGAGACCCTTGTTACCAGATTTTTCATTTTACATAACCAAACTGCGATTAAAAAACTTTTTAATGTTATTTAATTGCAATTTAATCAGTCAAGTTGATTCGGAGCATTGCTGTGTTAGACGGACAGACAGACACACGAATGATCCTATAAGGATTCTTTTTTGACAAAAGGATGCGATGTACGGAACCCTAAAAAGTAGTTTAATTTTGGTGGTCAATAGTTACACCATCGTCATCGTTTCAGCCGTAGGACGTCCACTGCTGGACATCCTCTGTCTGCCTGCTGCCTTTCCTCATTGATACCCAATCATTCCGGTTGTACGGAACCTGCGGCCTTTAGTAAATCGATCGATCGCTCGATCTGCGAAAGGCTGCTGGTAGAAGCCGGATACGTCTAGCCGAGGACAGGGCGCAATATAATAGCGCTCTTTCGGGGAGGCCTATGTCCAGCAGTGGACTGTTATAGGCTGATGATGATGAACTATATGAGTGATAGCACTCATCAATTCCTGATTTTAGTGACAATGAGTCCTAATAAAAAGTAAGTATTGCCTTTGCAACCAATTTTTTTTCAAATCGGTGTAAAGATGATGGAGTTCTGAGAAATAAATACAGCCCAATTGATTACCTCCTTCTATTTTTCATATCGTTTTAAACAACGGGGGCTGTAATGAGGGAATTTTTGTTTATGTAACACACTAAATTGAATTGAGGCTGAAGCCTAACACCGGAGTTTTATCGCTCGTTTAACAACACCCAGGGGTCACGTGTAGGGTCTCGAGGATACACCTGCGGACGCGAGCGATTTCGACCCCCACCTTAATATTATAATTAAAGTAAGTTTGGATCCTTGCCCCAATGCCTTAAAACCAAGGTTTTCGATCAGTGCGTTCTCCCAGTTCTAACATATGCTTCCGAAACATGGCCCCTTACAGTAAACATAGTTAACGGGTTAGCTCAAAATCGCTCAGAGATCCATGGAGAGAGCCATCTTAGGGCTTAATTTGAGAGACAGAGTGCGGAATGAATGCATCCGGAAACGCACCAAAGTAACAAACATCTTGAGACGCATTGTACGACTGAAATGGAACTGGGCGGGGCATGTGGCACGCGGAGTGGATAACCACTGGGCCCATAGAGTGCTGGCGTGGAGACCGCGGACCACAAGAAGAAGTGTAAGCAGACCCTATATGAGATGGTCTGATGACATAAAAATCGCTGCGAAAAAGCTTGGTATCCTATCCAAGGTTAGGCGATACTTCACTACGGACCAGCTCATTGGTCTTTCCCTGCCTGCGTCTGTGTTCCCTGAACAACTAAAATTTGGCTGCTTTTAAGTCTAGGGTGAATGAGCATTTACTAGGCAAGCGTGCTCCATAGTAGGTTTCATCTTCGCTTTCCATCAGGCGTGATTGTGGCGAAACGCAAGCCTATATTGTATAAAAAAAAGTTACGCCTGACCGTACTGGCTCAGGAAGACGGAGAATAGGAGGAGATTAGGAGAATACATCCAGCAATGGATAGAAAAAGCCTGACAAAGAAGAAGAAGAGAAGTTTGTACAGAATAGTCACAAGAGTTGTTAAATATTCCGATCTCAAAACTAGGGGAACTGTGTCCTGGACCACAAAATTGAGGAACAAAATTGAATAAGTAAAAATAAGATAAAAACAAAACTGTAGAAAACCAGAGACTCAACCGTGTAATCTAATTAGGGTGCAGTACCTAAGAAGAGATTGTTGGAGTTTCTTCTTAGTGCACCCTCGCTTTAGAAATGATGATGGGGCCAAAGGTTCTCGAGTGGCGTCCGCGGACCGGAAGACGCAGTGTAGGTAAACCTCCAAAAAGATGGAGTGACGACCTGGTTAAGGTGGCGGAAACGAACTGGATGCGCGTGGCGCAGGGCCGATCTGTTTGGAGAGCCTTAGTGATTATGATGATGATGATGATGATGATGAAGAGACTTTCGGAGTTTCCTGCAGGGTAGAAATCGGGGGTTAACCATAAATTTTTTGCTGTGCGCGGATGTAGTCGCGGACAAAAGCTAGTAAAATAATTATAAAGAGGATTATTTTTAACTTAACTACTAGATGTAGCTGTTATAGATATTTGATAATTGGCAAATATCATTCTTAAATAAGAGGGGTTTTTAGGAATTTCCCGCAGGATAGAGAACGAGAGTAAACGATTAATTTTATCTGTGTGCGGGCAAAGTTGCGGGCGAAAGCTAGTCTAATATAAGGCAGTAAATTAAATATTACTCGTTGTCTAATATTGAAATGCTCAACGAACCAAACCAAAACAAAGTACCTATAAATTTGAGGGTACGATGCGCACCATTTCTCCATACAAACGTAATCCCCTGTTTCCTCCCTGGATAATGGCTTGAGAGCCAATTTTTTTTACTGTGTAATCTGTGTGTTGTATTTAGTTTGAAATATGTGTAATCTGTATCTACCACAGCTATGCCCCTATGTCTCGTTTTTTTCCATATTTCAATTAACATATGAAATATGAGCTTTCAAAAACTGAAAAAATTGCCCAATTTCAACGTCATTTTCAGACACTAATCAGAAAAGAATCCCTGATATAAACAAAAAAAGGAAAACATATGGGCATAGCTAAATCTGTCTTCTAACTATTTTTGAAAAAAATAATTTTATTGGTCCAGTCTTCGAGAAGAAAACAGGGGATTACGAAATGCTGTTTTGATCAATTTTACGCGCCTAATAACGGCCTGAGCTGCAGTTGTCCCGCTCTCGCTGTACTGACACGGAGGGGTTCGGGCGAGACAGCGACATTTCATTAAAATACTTATTTCTCAAAAGTCTCTCAGCCATCGTACCCTCTTAAATAATTATAATTACATACCGGATGCTAATGAATCACTGTAGGTATTAATTGTAATTATACTTCTTTATTTAGAACAACAAGTATTTATGTGGAAAATCATCAATCTCAACAGTTTTGTACTCAGACTTCAATCGAACAACATGTTGCGCGTGAGTTGCCTTTTTTAGTTATTTTTTTTACCTTATTAATTTTTGTTGTACCTACCTAGAACTAATATGAGTGCGATCTAATTTGATTCTAATAATTAAAAATTACAATTTTAGACATTCAAAAATTGCAACACTGACTGGCCCCTGTTAAGCGCTGCTTTGCACATTATTTTGGCTTATATGTATATCTTTCACATAAGCTCATTATAATATTTAGTGTGTCTAGAGTAAGATTATTTCCACTTTTGCACTCGGCAATTGTCGACATCCAGCGAGAGAGATTGGAAGTGCAATACTTAGGCTGAGGTTTTGTTATTGTTATTACTTACATTAAATAGGTTTGGATATTTTATGTGTTTAAATTCTAGGATTTTATATAAGTACTGTAAGAGAAAATATGAACCTTTAAGATTAAAACTGAGACGTCCCACCCGAGTGTCAAAGTGGAAATAATCTTCCTGTAATTAGAATAATTACCTATTTTCTATGTAAATATACGCGAGTATAACGTAAGTAAATACAAATAACTAAAAGAAGAGGGAAGTAGGTAGGGTTTCAACGAATATGTTTCAGACTAAAGAGAGTCACGCCATGAAACAGGTGAAAAATACTGATCTAAAAGCGATACATGTTTTATGTCGGTGATAAAAACTAACTCACTTACTCAGGTACCTAACCTTAGTTACTCAGGTACAGTCAACCAATTGATTCCTAGGCCACTATAGAACCTTGCCACATTAACTACAGACAGTTACAACATCAGTGCGGGTCAAAGCATTATCAACTTTCCGAACACAACATGCATTGCATGTAATAAACGTAAAGAGTTTATAAACGTTTTCGCTCCATGACATGAGAGGAAAAGAAATTTTGACAGACGGCCAGTGACAATTCAAGCAAATAAAACGCAAGCAACCTTTCCTATTTATTATCGTTGACACACGTTTGCAAAGATCGAGTTTTTCGTCATGACATACATCACGCAATAATCACTGTCGTAGAAGATAAACAAATTGATTCAATATGACATGGTTCTATAGTGTCCTAGGAATCAAATTGGTTGACTGTACCTAAGGTAGCCGAATTTTGGCTCACTGGGCCAATTTAAATGTTTTAATAGTGCATCTAGTCAACCCCTCTGAATAATTTGATAACGTTTTTAACACTGTTTCTCCAAGAAGAATGTTTTCCAATTATTTAGAGTTGATTGGATACACTATGATGTGCAAGCATACTTGGCCTGGCAAGCCACGACAGGCGGGCTCAATACCTGGCTACCGCATCCAAAACTCTTTCAGTATCGTCACCCACTGGGTACAAGCCTCACAGAATCCATTTTAAAATCTTTTTTAGTTAAACCGGATGATCTAGTGGTTAGAGAACCTGACTACGTGACTACGAAGCTTGAGGTCCCGGGTTCAATTCCCGGTCGGGGCAAAACACGAATTTTTTGCCTCGACTCTTAGATGTTTACTATGTACTTAAGTGTGTATTTATACATAAGTATGTTTATCCGTTGTCTAGTACCCATAGTACAAGCTTTGCTTAATTCGGGACTAGGCCAATTGGTGTCAATCGTCCCATGATTTATTATTATTATTAGTTCATTCTGTTTCAGTTTGTGGTATTTGCACTGTTGGTTGCGCTCGCAGCGTCCGACTCGCAGCCCGAGGAGTCTCGCTCGGAGCACTCAGCGGATCACGACGACCACCTCTACCTCCAAGCCAAGCTTGACGGAAAACAGCCCTCCGGCCCCGTCATCGCCCGCACCCTGCATAGCTCTATTGTACGGTTACTCAATTATTTTTCAGTTACTTTTCCAGTAAAACCACAGAACTAATATTAAGAAGAATACAAATGTTAATTCTTTGTATTCCTTCCGTCGATGTCATCGATTTGGACGGTTTGTCCTCTTTTTTAGGGTTCCGTAGTCAACTAGGAACCCTTATAGTTTCGCCATGTCTGTCCGTCTGTCTGTCTGTCTGTCTGTCTGTCTGTCTGTCCGCGGCTAAGCTCAGAGACTGTTAGTACTAGAAAGCTGTAATTTGGCATCAATATATATATCAGTCACGCCGACAAAGTGATTGAATAAAAAAAAGTAAAAAAAATTTTTTTAGGGTACCTCCCATAGACTTAAAGTGGGGGTGATTTTTTTTTTCTCGGCTAACCCTATAGTGTGGGGTATGGTTGGATAGGTCTTTTAAAATCATTGCGGGGTTGCTAACATGATTTTTCTATTCAGTGATCTGTTTGCGAAATATTCAACTTTAAAGTGAAAATTTTCATTAAAATCGGCCGTCCCCCCCCCCTCTAAAATCTAAACTGTTGGGTGGAAAAATTTGAAAAAATTCAGAAGGGTAGTATATATATCAAATTTACTAGGAAAATTATAGCGGCTAAGATTGCTTGGAAATTATTTGTAGTTTAAGAGTAAATAGTAGCCTAAGGTATAAAACATACCTAAACTTGGATGATTCCGTACACATACGAAATCCTTAGAAAAATATTACTTGATTTTTTCGTAATGGCTACGGAACCCTACCTTGAGCGTGTCCGACACGCTCTTGGCCGGTTTTTCTTTGCTATTAATGCCTACACGTTTTACATGTTTTCAGTATTTTACAAAGTTACGGTAATCACCAGTGAAATTCAATCCGTTTTGAAGCCAATCACTGTTATAACCAATTGTTACCCGACTGCTGAAAGAGGGTTATGTTTTTCGAGCGTATTTATGTATGTATCATTCTTTGGCAAGCCCTTCAGCCTAAACGGCTCGATGGATTTAAAAGTGTGAAGTGTCATTTGAATCGTCTCAGTTACAAAAAAATAACAAACAAAAAATAATAAAATATCGAACGGGAACCGCCGTTGATGATTAGAAAAAATATCGTGTCAATATTCTCCGTTATGAACATGGTTATGAAATACTTATGCCCTAGTTTGAATTTACAAGGCTTAACAGCGTTTATTGATTCACGGTTAATTACACTACGTTATAGACCGTGATTACTTTTAATCATTGTACCCGTGATCATGATGCATGCAACTGCATCGAAATATTGGGAGCTCACTAAGGATAATCAAGGTCTACATCCCGTAACAAATGGATCTAATTTACAAACCTAAATAAAAAAACCGGCCAAGTGCGAGTCGGACTCGCGCACGAAGGGTTCCGTACAATTATCTATAAAAATCACGTTTGTTGTATGGGAGCCCCCTTAAATATATATATTTTTTTAATTTAATGATTTATTTTTATAGTCAATAATACATAATTAAATATTCTGTGAATATTTCAAGCTTCTACCTGTTGCCGTTATCAATATCGAGCAAAAACGAGCAAAAAAAATCACGTTTGTTGTATGGGAGCCCCCTTAAATATTTATTTTATTCCATTTTTTAGTATTTGTTGTTATAGCGGCAACCGAAATACATCATCTGTGAAAATTTCAACTCTCTAGCTATCACGGTTCCCGAGATACAGCCTGGTGACAGACGGACAGACGGACAGACAGACGGACGGACGGACGGACGGACAGTGGAGCCTCAGTAATAGGGTCCCGTTTTTACCCTTTGGGTACGGAACCCAAAAAGAACAATCAAGAATTATATTGAAAATCAATATATTTGCTTAATATACACCGTGAAATTTTAGTGGTTGTTTTCCCGAAACGAGGTGATTTAGTTTCGATTGTGCAATCGATTTATAATTACTATTTTGACTAGAGTCGAAAATCCAATTGTGAAAAACGAAAGTCGAAAATGACCGCAAACCAATAGTAACGCTTCATTGGTACCTAACCTATCGTACGATCGTACGTTACTTGTACCAACGAAGCGTTACTATTGGTTTGCGGTCATTTTCGACTTTCGTTTTTCACAATTGGATTTTCGACTCTAGTCAAAATAGTAATTATAAATCGATTGTACAATCGATACTAAATCACCTTGATTCGGGAAAACAACCACTAAAATTTCACGGTGTATATGTACAAAAAAGCTTTTAACATGAACAAAATATGTACTGCCAATAAACTGAATAAAAAACCGCTTAATTTTTCTTTTCAGGGTCATGGTCCTGATATCGAAGCTCAAGACGAGTAAGATAAATCCCCTATTGGCTACTACCACTCTGTCCGCGCAGAAATTTAGTTTCAATTTTCCACACAACACTTCCTCCCTTATTTTACTCTTCTAATTCGCTTTCCTGCTCGCTTCCATGACAAAAGGAAGTCCTGTGCAAAGTTTCAAGCTTTCAGTCCCAGTAGTTTGTGTTGTGTGTTCCTTTGTCAATCATTGGGTTAGATTCGTCAGATGAATGTAGTTACCGTTGTTATTTATGTTTTATGCTCGAATTAATTGGCTATGTACATTTCAGGATCATCAGAGACGTGTATAGTCCCACGTACTACGAGCCCTTATGGGTGTTGGACTACAGGTTCTTGAAGTCAGGCGGCAGGAAGTACGTCCGCGGACCGGGCGGCCATATCCTTATCCTTCCGAAGAACTACGTGGAACAGCCTGGGGACAACGCCCGAGACTACGACTCGATGATTGAGCATCTGCGTCTAAAGATGCTGAATGAGCAGTCCAAAAATAAGCATCACGAAGAAGAGCAAGGAAAACATGGAGAAAGCTGGCATTATTAAGTGAAGACGCTAATGCGGCTATTTGGATAATTCTCAGTACATTTATTTATTCATCTTAAACAATCAAGTTCATTGGCAATATTTTTTTTATTGTATGTATTTACTAAGTTACCTTCCTTTTTATTCTTGCTATTAGGTAACCCAGTACGCACAGCATTTTCAAGAGTGCAACCTGACATTTAAATTTATACATACTAATATAAATACTTCTGCTTTATTAATACGGATTAAGTCCAAATATCATTTTTAACCGACTTCAAAAAAGGAGGAGGTTCTATGTTCGACTGTATGTATTTTATTTTAATTAAAGAAAGATAAAAGGAGCATTAAATGATTTTTTTATTTAACTTTAGTATCTTATTTTTTTAGGTTCGCAACTGATTTAGCTAATTTATGCCGTCTTACAGAAAAAAATTATTTAGTCGTTGAATCCTCTACGAGGATATGTGGACATAATAGAATACAATGGCTTGGTTAAAACGTTAAAATCTAAGGCTATGTAAGAGGACGGCACCAATCATGGACACATTAGGCACAGTAGTGCCCAGTTATGGACAGCAAAGATTCAATGCCTTCTGGCCCACCATTCATGGACTTTACCAGTTTGTTATGACCATCAGTTATCTGAGCATAATGTTGATAGTTTAAAAATGTAGTGTCCGTTTCTTAGGGTTTACGGGAAAAAATATCCATAATTAGTTCTTGTAGAAATTAACAACAGATAAATAGGTACAATTGAAATAAATAATAAAAAAACTAACCTAAAAATAACCTAGCTATATACTAGGGGCGTTCAATAAAAAGTGAGAATGAGTATGTTATAAACAACTTTTACTAAATGTAATTTTATTTTTCGACATAGTCACCTTTTAGCATAAAACACTTATTAAATATTTTTTCTAAACTTAAAATTTCATTTTTAAAAAAGGTCTCATCTTGAGTACTTAAAAAATCTTGTACTGCAGCGACTACCGCGTCGTAGTCTTCAAATTTCTGGCCTCTCGGGTATTGTTTCAATCTCGGAAATAGGTAGAAATCACTGGGAGCGAGATCTGGTGAATACAGAGGATGCTTAAGGATATTGAACCCAGCATCACGAATTGCAGCCATTGCAACGATGGACTTGTGTGCCGGGGCATTGTCCTGGTGGAACAGCACAACTTTCGAGCGTTTACCTCGCCGTTTTTCGCGGATCTCATTGCGCAATGTTGCTATTTGTTTGGCGTATAAAGTGCCCGTAATAGTGGCTCCATGCTCGAGATACTCAATCATTAATACCCCTTTACCATCCCAAAAAACAGAGCCCATGACCTTACCGGCAGATGGGCTCACCTTGAATTTCTTCGGAGTTGGAGATGATGGCCTTTTCCATGTCATAGACTGCAGTTTCGTTTCTGGGTCGTAATGATGGAGCCATGTTTCGTCCATTGTTATAAATCGCGCCAAAAAAAGTTCCCGGTCTTGCTGCATCAGGTTCAAAGCTTCTTGACAAATCTCTAGTCTAGTTTGTTTTTGCGTGTCAGTAAGCATTCTTGGTACCCAACGCGCAGATACCTTTTTCATACCCAAGCATTCATGTAAAATATTATGCACGCTCCCCGTTGAAATCTTTACATTTTCAGCAATAAAACGAACCGTGACACGACGATCCGCCAAAACTGAGTTTTCGACTTTTTTCACAATTTCTTCAGTTACTGCTGTAGTAGGGCGTCCGGAGCGGGGGTCGTCCATTTTCGATGTTCTTCCACGTCTAAATTCGGCGCACCAACGTGCGACTGTCGAATACGGAGGAGCATTAGACCCTAAAGTGTCCCGCAAATCCAAATTGACTTGGTCCGTAGAAAAATTTTTCAAATACAAGTATTTGATAACGGCGCGCAGTTCAATTTTCTCCATTTTCGCTAACGTACTCAATAGCATTGCAAAGAAATTACCGTATATTTTATTAAACAAAAGACAGTTAGTTTTTTTTCATAGCAATCAGCTAGATAGATTAGCTTTACCGGCCAGTATTTAATTTCGTAGTATTAAAAGAGTTTGCATCTCATTCTCACTTTATATTGAACGCCCCTCGTATATACAATTCGCCTAAGTCCTGTCCTTGCGGAAGAGTGCCCATAAGGCTGGCAGCATTTCCGCGCTGGATTGTGATGCCAATACGTTGGGCGAGAAATGCACCAGCCTTATGGTCACGGGTAATTTCGAACAATTAATGTTTTATTTGGCCAAAAAGTTTGTTAGCGTCCGGGCTCCACGGACCTAAGGTTTCTACAGCAAAAGCTGCAAATACGTAGTCTCTTGAGAGCTCTGCGTATTTGCGGCGTTTTGCTGATTCAGCCTGTGCTGCTGCCCCGCCCGCCTTGAGTGATGATGAAGCTAAATGGGACAGCGCTTGGGTATCCACACATGTTGCATCCCAGATAAGAGGCCGACCCATTTGCCAAGGTATGAGCGTCAAACCGTCGGATCTCTTTCCATGGCTTTGTTCGAAATGTGGGCTGCTAACGAGATCGGGACACCTCAAAAAATTCGTACTATATGAAACAAACTAAATATAAAACTCTCTTATGCTTTCTAGGGCGACACACCGTTAGCCAGTTTATAATAAGTACAGCGCCATCTAGCGAAAAACTGTCAACTAACTTTTCTTCCTTAATATTTTAAACACTTGTGCTCATAATTTTTGAGTAGACTGGCTGGACCATTCGTTCCTCGCAATTTCCTGTACATACAGCTAGGAAAACTTATAAGAAAGATGCAACGCAGAGGAATAGAATATGATCTTGATTATGAAATAAGGAATTGTTGTAGTTACTTCTAGATTTAAATTTATATGGCTGTTTATCCGATTGTAATTTTTAGGCACTACACACGGCTCTTTCGTACCATGTCTAGCAACTAGTCTTTTATATTATACAAATACTCATTGAAATTAATAATTCTTCCTGGTCTAAAATCCTAATAATAATTTTTGTTCCACTGATTATAAACAACAATAAAAACTTTATTTTCAGTATAAATTTACTTTATTTTATTTTAGATTTATTTGTTGTTGTATTTAACTTCCCCCCTGAGTTTTTCGGAATTTATGTGCGAAATTACATTTTGTAATTTACCATGAGCTTTACGGTGAAGGAAAACATCGTGAGGAAACCTGTATACACCTGCGAAGAAATTCAATGGTGTATGTGAAGTTCCCAATCCGCACTGGGCCCGGGTGGGAACAACGGCCCAAGCCCTCTCATTCTGAGAGGAGGCCTGTGCCCTGCAGTGGGACGTATATAGGCTGGGTGGGATGTATTTAAATCTGTCAATTAAATTTGATCTTACCTGAATTACTACTGATTCACATGAGTTAATCACGAGAGGAGTCTAGCGCTTTTCTAAACTACTTAAATATTATAATATTATCTCACATACTTAATGTAAATAAAAATAAATAAATAAGTAGTACATAAAAGGAATTGTTTATTTCTCAACAAATGATGAACGTGTCAACATTGTAATCCAAAAAGTTGCTTATGTTAAGAGTTTTTGCATTTTTATTCATTACAATATAACGAGTGACGTAACAAATACATATACATACAGGGTGTTACAAAATAACCCCTAAAGCCTGAAACCCCATGAACAGTAAATAAAACTGTAATTTTGCGCGCTGTTCTTTTTTTTCTAAAAAAACAATTTTTTTATTTTTTATTTTTTTTTATTTAGCCTATTTTTGTGTCCCACTGCTGAGCAAAGGCCTCTCCTCTCTTGCTCCACTCCTGCCTATCAATGGCGAGCTCCCGCCATCCCAAAAAAAAAATATACTAATTTAATTCTTTACTGGAGTACTTCCATACCCTTCAGTTATTACGGGTAATTTTGTAACACCCTGTAAACAGAAAGCACTGAAAATATAACATAATTTTATTTCCTTCACCTAATTATACGGTAGATAATTCATCATCATCATCCCAGCCTATATACCCACTGCAGGGCACAGGCCTCCTCTCAGAATGAGAAGGGTTGGGCCTTAGTTCCCACGCGGTCCCAGTGCGGATTAGGAACTTCACACACACCATTGAGTTTCTTCGCAGGTGTATGAAGGTTTCCTCACAATTTTTTCCTTCGCCGTAAAGCTCATGGTAAATTTCAAATGTGATTTCGCACATAATATGAAGGGTAGATAATTGTTACGAATGAATTACGAGTATGAATTCATTTTAAAACAAAATACGGTACTTTTAGGGCAAGTACCCTTCAGTGTGTTCTAAGATAATATTTTTATGACCACTCGCAATAAACACAAAAAAAACATCGCGGGCGGGGCGGCCACGTCGTGTTCTAAGCAATCAATGAACTCATAACTTCAACACCTACTTTCTATCTAATCATCCTTTAAATAAGCGAAGAGTTGCATACATACATTGTATGTACATTTAGGCCTACGCCACACGCACACTTAAATGGCTCCAATCATGCTGTCCAGTGGGTCGTGACGATTACCCTTGGAGCCGAAGACAAGACCTGGATTTCACGGAATTAGCTCGTTATATACTTAATTATTGGCAGTAGAATAGTTGTAGCAGGATTTAATTACTTGTCCCTACTCATTTGTATCGCTTCACAAATTTAGCAAGCAAACCTCAATATAAGGTAACGACTCAAGCATTTTTTTCGTAGTAGTAGTCCTGCACACAATTAGACAAGTCGAAGTCAACATGTGGTTCCAGGTATCTGAAAATAAGTAAAGTAGGTTGGCAAATACTAATCAACACATTATCTACATTGTATGTATAATTATGTTTATAGATCGCAGCTCTTTGCCTGCTTGCCGTGGCGTTCGCGCACCCAGTAGCGGTGTCGCATACGTCCCGCATCGATCACCACGGCCACCATGGCCACCTTGGCAACATCGGTCACCTAGGTCACCTCGGTCACCTGGGTCACTCTGGTAACCTTGGCCATGCTGGCCTAAGCCACGGCTGGGGCGCCCACCACGGCATCGGTTTGGCTCATACAGGACATGCGATCTCTTACGGACACAACGTCCTAAACCACGCTGGACACCACGGCCACGCAGGTCTTGGGCACCACGTAAGGACTAAGTAAAATTTGATTCCTCTTTATCGTCATATCGTTTCTAAGTAGCTAAAGTTTTAATACCTCTATAGATTTTGCCCGCGACTTCGTCCATGCACAAATAAAATTTACGATCAACTCCCGATCACTATCACCAGATGACGATGACCAGATGGCCTAGAAGGTAGAGAACCTGACTACGAAGCTTGAGGTCCCGGGTTCGATTCTCGCGTCGGGGCAGATATTTGTATGAATAATACGAATATTTGTTCTCGGGTCTTGAGTGTTTAATATGTATTTAAGTATGTATCTATCTATATAAGTATGTTTATCCGTTGCCTTGTACCCATAACACAAGCTATGCTTAGCTTACTTTGGGACTAGGTCAATTGGTGTGAATTATTATCACGCGGGAAATTCCAAAAATTGTCTATTCTATTCATTAAATGGTATTTACTGTTATAATATAATACCTACTTTACCTACCTACCTAACTTTATAACTGCTCTAATAATTATAGTTCCGCAGATAGGGCCACTTTGAAACGAAAATATAAACTTTATTTATTCCGCGGGAATTTCTAAAAATCCCTTCTTAGTGTTGTACCTCTATGACACTCAAGGTATATGTGCGCCAAATTTCAAGTCTTAGCGGTAGCTATTTATAGGTATTTCAGGCTTTAGTTAGCGGTTTGGGCTGTGCGTTGACATATCAGTCAGTGAGTCACTCAGTCAGGCAGGTAGAATTTTATATATTCACGTAGATAACTGCCAATTCTTTCTAAAGTGCGATCACGAAGCTAAGACAATGACATACAATGTTTCACTACCTACCTGTTCGTCTTTGTTACTGAGGACCAAAAGTCACTAAAGAGCAAAAATAAAAGAACGATTTCAGTACAAAGTTGAATGGAAAGCGACCTGTCATTTTGTTCTTCAGTATAATACAGGTATTTTTTAAGTGATACAAAATCAGTATCGTAGCCATTCGTAGCTCAACTAATCCTAGACAATATACATAGTGCGACCTTGAGCCGGTAAGATGCTACAAATATACTCCCACCGACGCGTATTTGTAACCGCCATAGTCAAAAATATTGATATTTTTCAAAAACTTTGTACATTTAATTTTAGACTCCGACTTGCAAAACTTTACAGGTAATTGTAAGATTTTTATGACTTAACACAGACATAACTTTATTGGACATACAAAAAAAACATAATTACTTAATGATGTTGAAACTGATTTGACTCAGCATTCGGCTACAGTAGGTGCCTGCTACAGCGCTGATTTTCAGTCAAACACTTGATACCATTGCAACTCGGAATCCAAAATTCAACACACGAAGTATTTGAGAAATGCTCATTAAGATAAGACTTCGTTTGCATTCAAAATCCCCTTATTTCTTCCAGGCTCATCCCGACTACAGCTTCGCGTACTCCGTGTCGGACCCGCACACCGGCGACCATAAGTCGCAGCACGAGACCCGCCACGGCGACGCCGTCCACGGAGAGTATTCGCTGGTCGAGCCTGACGGCAACGTGCGAAAGGTCGAATACTCCGCTGACGACCACCGGGGGTAAGATTATAGTAAAAATCTCATTGAGATGCAGTCGTTAGACGCGTGCTTTTAATTATGGGTCATATAACTCATATATAACATAAGAAACAAAAGTTATCTCTTCTGTGGACATAAAGCGACTTCGATACGGCAAACTTAACATTTATTTATGTAGACTTGACTAAAAACATTGGCTATAGACCCTTAATTTCTGCCATGTCCAGTCCACAGAAGAGATGCGAAAAATAAAATGTGTATGACTCATATAATTATGTTAGATGTAGCTTAGTAGTTCGACCTAGACGAACTATCTCTCACACAGAGGATAGTGAGTTCGAACCCGGGCACGAACCTTAAGTTTTCTAAAATTGCTGCGTGAAATTACATTTTGTTTTTACTTCAAGTTTTTCGGTGAAAATAATATCGTGAACCAGCACACAATTCAATAGTGTGGATATGTGAAGTTCCTAATACGCAATGCGCCTGAAACTGCAGCCCAAACCCTCTTATTTTGGAAGAAGGTCTGTGCTCAACAGTGGGACGTACATATATATAAAGGCCGGAGATGGAGATGAAGCCGTACCTATATTGCTCTGAAATTGCTCAATTTGATCGTTCCACCCATGCATCTAAAAGCAAGTTCCCATTCATTGTGGCTCGGAAATAGAAGCTCTTGATTATTTAATTGCTCATTAGAAATATCACTATTGTTTTGTCTAATGTGTTAAACCTTAACCTTATTTCTTTTCAGATTCAATGCTCATGTTCATCACTCGACGGCCCATCATCATATCCATCATCCGCATCATCATCATTAGGCTCTACAACCACAAAACGACTTCTTCGACTCCGACCAGAACTTTGGCTTTTATTCATACTTGTGAGGCCGGCGCCGAAACCTTAGGTGCCAAGAAAACGAGTACTTCGTATATTGATATTTTATCTGCATTTTCCTCACACATCATGCCAGCGCTGACGAATAAAAATACTTTATCTAAGAAGTTTTGTTCTTTTATTTAATACATTATTTATGAAAGAAGGTATGGATCTAAAGTAAGCTAATCATCGTTTGTAGTAATTACTCTAACTTCATATATTGCTATTACACCACATTTATATTGGGTCTTAATAATAAAATCATATAAACATTGTACGAGCATACAATGCTCTAAGTTCCCCTCATAATCAATCCTTAAAAATGGTTCAAACTGTCGTCATTCCTCTGCAGTCCCGCTACATGGTTGACACTAAATCCTACATTAGAGTTCGCCGTCGCCGTGTAACTCGGGTTGGGCTTAGAGTTTCTGTCTGGTGTGTACTCGTGGCTGCGGTCATAGTCGCTGTTGGCACGACCGCGTGGAACGTCAGGGACCCGAGGATGCTGGTGTTTGGTTGCCTCCTCGCGACGCACTACGGCATTGAATCTGAAAAATGCAGAGCTGTTATTTTCTCGAGAGTATCTAGTCAACGCATTTAAAGTATTAAGTAGCAAGCTCACGGACATCGCAAATTACGCCAAACGTGAGCAAAACTGGTATAAAAAGGGCCGTAGTAGGCTGATGAGAATATTTCCAGGAAAATTAAAACAATTGAAATTAGGTTTTTCAGAAATAAGTCTTACCCATGAACAGCGTCAGCGGAATACTCGACGGTTCTCAGCGCGCCGTCAGGTTCATACAGCGAGTACACTCCGCGCACCTTGTCGCCCTCCCGGCTCTCCCAGTGACTCTTCCTGTCGCCTGTCTGGTGATCGGACACTTCATACTTATACTCGTACTTTGGCTGGAGACAAACAATCGCACGTAAACTTACTTACCCCTTTGTCTGCTAATTCGTACTTTATGCACCTTTGCCACATTGCACGCCACTATCGACATTTGCCTTTGCTATGACAGATTTGTAACTTTTATGAATATTTGCTCGCGACTCCGTCTGCGAAGAGTACGTTAAATCAGGTTATAAACTATCTGTGTGCCAAATTTCATCAGAATCACCAGAATCCGTCAAACCGTTTTAGCGTGAAAGAGTAACAAATATCCATACATCCATACATAGGTACATAGTAAGTAAGATAGTTTAAAAAAACATTAATTTAAAATTACCATATGTGTATGATATAATCTAATCTAATATATAAAAATCTCGTGTCTCGGTGTTTTTTATCGAACTCCTCCAAAACGGCTTGACCGATTTTTATGAAACTTTTTTCTCTATACTCGGTAGACCTGAGAATAGGTCGTAGGCTATTTTTTATATCTACCCCTATTCTTCGCAGACGGAGTCGCGGGCAACAGCTAGTAATTTAATAATAATCTGTATCGGAAACTAATTTTTGTATGCTAGCCGGCAATATCATACTTTCGTAGCATTTGATACTTTCTTTATGCACATGGTTACACCTATGCTTGCAAAGAAATCACTTTGATTTTGACCTGAGTTAAGAAAAAAACAATCTAAACTAATAATCTATATATCATATAATATACTACCAATGCCAATTTTTTACTTTATTCTCATATCCCATTTCAAATGAACATTCAATGTGTGCGTCATCATCCGAGCCATTAACCCAGATATGTGGAAACAAGCCACTTCCTTTGCAAAACAACATATCACGTACCTGATTCCTGCTGTACTGTTCTAATGAAGACACGGCTGAAACAATACAACCAATTATACTGACACGCCTCATAAACGCATGCAAAGTAGGTAACATGCCGCAAATCGCAAATCGCGACTAGTTTTAATTTTCTGTCTCAGATCTGGTAGATCGATATACAACATCGTTGTTATTATTTACTTAAAGTATTTTCATTTAATTTCAAAATCTTTGTTTTTATTTCACACTAAAATTAAGTTTTTACTTACTATCATGACCAGATAATTTGCGGAAATCATGAAACAATAAAAACAAAAAACAAATTGCAAAAAAAAATTAAAAACAGAAATTTAATTTGTAGACAGATAAAAAATACCGTGCTTAAGTATGTGAAATTTTCGCGTGGGAGTGAGATAAATTATCGATCGCATTGTGTAGCATTATCACATGTGAATGTGTCTTATACCATATATGTATGTAGCTCACTGTCCTACCATAAAAATCTTTTTAAACTGTAACAAATTTCTCAACCAATAGAAACTGACACAAAATACGCATCATTACACCTTTATTATACGCTAAATCCTTTTCCCTACTATCTGCTTTTTTTACAACAGCAATATACACATACAGACAGAAAATATTCTTGGGGGAGGCCTATGTTCAGCAGTAGACGTCTTTCGGCTGAAATGATGATGATATACAGACATACTTACGAGCAGCTGTGGCCGGCGCTGCTAGGGCGGGTTGCGGCTGGTGGAACACGATGCTTTGCGAAGACGTGGCATGCTGAAGCATGGCCACCGGTGACCCCTTGGCGAATAACCAGCCATTCAGTAGAATCACCATCTTCAATACAGAATGTTAAATTCATTAAAATCCTTCTCGACAGTTGGGTAAAATGTGTCAATATAACGATCAGGATTTAAATATTTCACATTTTTTTATTTTCTATTTTTTTGAGACAGATTCCCATTTCTTTTCTGTCGTTAACGAATTTTAAAATTATTCTTATTGATGGTTTAACGAGGTATAGAGCTCCTTATGGATCAATAAATCACTCAATTTTTGAAAACTATAGTATTAATTTTATTTTACTTGTCTTGAAATTCAGGTTGACTGCATCACTGTTCTTTACATTGATAAGAATAATACAAATCAATAACGCAATAATAATTTATTTTTTGCTAGATTATAATAAAAAAATAGCGAAACTTATATTTTGTAGCAACTTAATTTAGCAATACATGCCTTTAACCAAACAATATCCATATTCCACAATTCACGAGCAATGGTGCCTATAAAGTGACCCGGTATATTGAAGGGGCTCATCACATCGAACCCCCTTTTTATAGGGTCAGTTCATCTGATAAGTTAAACAATGTGTTGTCGGCGGATGTATTAGCATCGACAAAGGTTCTGTTGTCAATTAAAATTGTTGATCTTAGTGTATGCAAACCTTCGTCTAGATAAATGAGGTACTAAAAATTCTTACAACGGTCTCTATTCATGTTGGCAGGCTCATTATAAGCATGTTAATTATGAACGTCACTCTTTTGTGTCTGATGCATTTATCTTCTTTTATCTGTACCAGAATATATTATTTATAGCGTTCAATTACTTATATTCAGCCTATCCAGCCGGTCTAACCCAGCAGTCCTACCCATCCTATCAGCATGAGCACTACTCTAAGGCTAAAATGACGATTCAAATACTTAGGTACGAGTATATCAATCTAAGACGTAGGCATATTTTTAGGGTTCCGTAGTCAACTAGGAACCCTTATAGTTTCGCCATGTCTGTCCGTCTGTCTGTCTGTCTGTCTGTCTGTCCGCGGCTAAGCTCAGAGACTGTTAGTACTAGAAAGCTGTAATTTGGCATACATATATATATCAGTCACGCCGACAAAGTGATTAAATAAAAAAAACTAAAAAAATTTTTTTTACTGTACCTCCCATAGACGTAAAGTGGGGGTGATTTTTTTTTTCTCGACTAATCCTATAGTGTGTGGTATCGTTGGATAGGTCTTTTAAAACCATTGCGGGGTTGCTAACATGATTTTTCTATTCAGTGATCTGTTTGCGAAATATTCAACTTTAAAGTGAAAATTTTCATTAAAATCGAGCGTCCCCCCCCCCCTCTAAAATCTAAACTGTTGGGTGGAAAAATTTGAAAAAATTCAGAATGGTAGTAAATATATCAAATTTAGTTGGAAAATTATAGCGGCTAAGATTGCTTGGAAATTATTTGTAGTTTAAGAGTAAATAGTAGCCTAAGGTATAAAACATACCTAAACTTGGATGATTCCGTACACATACGAAATCCTTAGAAAAATATTACTTGATTTTTTCGTAATGGCTACGGAACCCTACCTTGGGCGTGTCCGACACGCTCTTGGCCGGTTTTTTTTTATTATTCAAAGCAGAAAAATTGTAAAAGCGGCTCTATTCTGTTTTTTTTTATGAGAGGGAGGCAAACGAGCAAGCGGGTCATCTGATGGAAAATGATCACCACCGCCCGTAAATATCAACAACTCAAAGAGAGTCACTGATCTGTTGCGGCCTTTAACAAGGGGAGGGAATAGGGGAGAGGGAGGGGGAGAGGTATTGGGCCCCCGGCGCTCACACTGACCGTACGAAACGCAGCAGGATTACTGCTGCTTCACGACGGTGTTCTATGAGAGGGTGGTACTGCCCCGGACGAGCCGGCCCATTCGTAATGCTGCGGCTAGGTACAACATGGCTCTACCACTACTAACTTTTATTTTGGTGGAAAACTGTAATGGCTACTGATTTGCTAGAAAATTCAATCTAGATTAGTGGTTAAACTTAGTTTAACGTGGACAGTTCTGTACAATTGGGGATGTCTATTTTTTGCAATGTATAGTAAATCGAAAACCATTTGAGATAAATGGTTTTTAACTCGTTTTCTGTAGTTATTTAATTTTAATATTATATAATGAATTTATTACATAACAAATAAGCAATGACCTTCATTTGACTTTGGTGTAAATTGCGTGACCGGTCCAAGTCGTACTTTATTCTGTGTGGTTAGAATTCTTCACAAATTTACGCGTGGATTATAACTACGGAGTTTGATTTGGACCCACTGCCTGACATTTAGCACTTTGACAGCGCCAGTAAAGTGACACTAGTTACAGTGTACCACCACGCAAAAAATAATTAAAGGGGTTGCCTTATCGTATGCATTTAGATAGATTTAGAAATTTGGCAGTGTGGGAGCCCTCAATTACAATCTGACCTCATCAACCAAAATAGTTTCAATAATTAATTTTGAAAAAAGTAGTGAACTAAGTGACAAAATATTGAAATTAGTTTCTTATAATTGACTTTTCTATACAAAAAAAATATAAAAACCACTGGTAATTTTTTTTAGACATTCCCAATTCGACACTACCCTGCTAGACGGCCAAAATGCTGCAACTCTACAATATTACGTGAAAAACTTGAGAAAATTAAGGGTACACGGAAATAACATGTTTAGTCTTCTAAGCAACTTTTTTAGTTTAGCGGTTTGAATGTTAATCATCACGAACAATTACTATGATAATCATTTTTTCTTTAAAAGTGAAAAAAAAATATTATTTTCAGATAATCCATATTTATTCCAATGGTAAATTACAGTAGGTACTTTGCGAATTCTTCATTTTGAGATTAAAATCTAATTTTTCAAAAAAGGCAACTAGACATGTTCTTTCCGTGTGCACTTCAAATACCTGTTGTATGTGGATTGTGGAGTAACGTGTCCGTATAAACAAATTCACGTTCCAAATTAATTAGTTAGATGTTTTTATCTATGTTAACTATAGGTATGTTGTCACAAATATTTGTTTCTATTCTTTCTTGCTTTTTCTTTACTTAGGCTCCAGTAATTCAATAATTTATCTGAACTGAAGAGGCTACTAATGCATATCTTACTTCGATAATAATACAATACAATACAAATTGCGTTTATTTGAAATTAGAACACATTCTTTCAGCGGGCGTGCCAATTTGTTCCAAATGGTCAACTTTGCATTCAGTACACGACCGCTTTAGCCTAGTTGGTAGTAACCCTGCCTACGAAGCAAGAGGTCCTGGGTTCGAATCCCGGTAAGGGCATTTATTTGTGTGATGAGCACGAATATTTGTTCCTGAGTTATGGATGTTTTCTATGTGTGTAAGTATTTATTTATCTATATAAGTATGTTTATCGTCGTCTAGTACCCATAGTACAAGCTTTGCTTAGTTTGGGACTAGGTCGATTTGTGTAAGATTGTCCCCTAATATTAATTTATTTATTTTATTTAGGACAAAATGGCATCGTTTTGATAATCTACTTTAATAAAGTTATTATCAAAAAATATTTTTTAGTTACTTAAACAAAATTCCATTAAGAAATGTGTTTATTGTAACTTACGATTCCTAACTTCAACAATAACAACAAATAAACTGTAAAATAAATTTTGACCAGGTTAAATTCCTGGTTGTATGAGACTTAAAAAAATGTTTTATTGCCATTTTAGTTAAGTAAATCAAAAATCGAAGCCATGGTTCTTAGGAACAAATTTCGCTCTCTCATAGTTTCCGATTTCTCTATACTGACCCATATGGATCGATCATCCTGTATAGTTTCAAAAAGTTTCCACAGCGATCAACCTGTACTTTCGAATTCACACAGTAACGGACACTTGTGCTAGCCGTTGCAGCCGTTACTGAAGAAAGCTCCATCTACTTGGAGCGTCTTGAATTACTTGCACAGACCAATACCTCGAAAGTTAACTAAACGCGGCCACAGTTATGTTTCGAGTGATATACAATCACCTTTAAGATCAACCTTCCCGAGAGCCTGTTCTAAGTGAAAATGACGCACAGCGTCGGCGTTAGAGGGCGTTGTATTGTATCACACGTAAATCGTAAAGACATACATAACAATGCAATCAATACATAAATCGATATCTCAATGTAAAGTTAGCCTTAGATAGATCCCAACGAAAAACTCTTCACCAATAACTATCTATTATTTTTCAAAAAGTCACACATGAAGTTATATGTACAACCAGCCTTGCAACATGTTACCACAAGTGTAGGTAGGTACTTTTTCAATAGTTAAATCTGTAACCTTTTTTAAAAAATTGCACTCATTGGTTAAAAAGTAAATAAAGTGTCATATGATCATCATCATCATCCCAGCCTATGTACGTACCACAGCAAGGCATATAATTTACTAAAAAAAATAAGTTTCTACCCTCACGCCATCTTGTTTCCTGGAAACCCAATACTTGCGCCAGGCTCTATAGCATTTCATTTACTTACTTTAAAAAAACGTGCAATTGTTAAAGAAAAAGTTAGAAATGTATAAAGTAAATGTAAGTACTTGCAGAAAGATTTGCTGGACAAACGATGTTATAGCCCCATGTGTAACTATTTATTGAAGTCACATTTCGATGAAATAACTGACATAGGTATATACGGATCTTTGCGATATATTGTACCTATACTTGGTTACGTATCAAAATACCTAAAATTAAAAAACCTAACGTAAAATAACCTACGTTCAAAATACCTAAGCAACTAACACCTACCTACGAATTACCTAAGTTTAAAATACCTAATGGAGTAAATGTCTAATGTTTAAAATATCAACAGCTATGACACCTAAGTTTGATACACCAACATTTGAAATACCAAATGGTCAAAATACCTAAATGAAACGAACATCGCTTAATTTTTGGCGAGCGAGCGAAGCGAGCGAGCAAGACGGTTCGGGGCGGAAGCGACTCGGAATGGTTAGGTTCAAAGGCTAATGCGGGAGCGTAGCGGAGCGAAGCTCCCGCATTAGCCTTTGGTGTTAGTTTTTTTTGATAAAATTTGGTATATGATTTACATTTAGGTACATTTCATAATGTTAAACACAATAATACCTAATGGAAATAATTATTTTCTGTGCTGTTACAAAAAAAATACCTAACATCGAAGGCTTAGCCTTCTGAACCTAACCTATCCGAGTCGCTTCTGCCTTAAAAAGTCTCTCGCTTCGCTCGCTCGCTGCCAGCGATATACCAGGTTAGGATATACGAAAGCTTTCGGTATTTTGAATATAAGTGAAAAAATCATTAGGTATTTAGATTTTAGGTATTTTGAACGTAGGTTATTTTTCGTTAGGTTTTTTAATTTTAGACATTGCAATAAGTAGGCATTTTAAGCTTTCAGTATTTTGAATATAAGTGAAAATATCATTAGGTATTTAGATTTTAGGTATTTTGAACGTAGGTTATTTTACGTTAGGTTTTTTAATTTTAGGTATTTTGGTACGTAACCCCTATACTTACCTTACTATGACAATGTTTATATTTTACGCTCATTACCATTTCGCTTTAATCCAGTCAAGATATCTTAATTTATATGACAAACCAGGAAAAATAAAAGTAATCTATAATGTCTCGTGGTGGCCTGGTGGTTTGACCTACGGCCTCTCAAACAGAGAGTCGTGGGTTCGAACCCGGGCTTACACCTCTGAATTTTTCGGAATTTATGTGCGAAATTCATTTCAAAGTTACTATGAGCTTTTTACGGCGAAGGAAAACATCGTGAGGAGACCTGCACAAACCTGCACGGAAATATGGTGAATTTCCCAATCTGCGTATGAACTACGGCCCAAGTCGTTTAATTCTGAGAGGTAGCCTATGCCCTGCAGTGGAACGTACAGTCAGCCTCATAAAGTGCTGAACACTTTAGTACATTGTCGCAATAACCAGTTGTACTAAGAAGTTTGAAATATATTCGAATGTTTGTGCTCGAGTCTTGGATGTTTAATATGTATTTAAGTATGTATTTATCTATATAAGTATGTTTACCCGTTGTCTAGTACCCATAGTACAAGCTTTGCTTAGTTTGGGACTAGGTCAATTGGTGTGAATTGTCCCGTGATATTTTATATTTATAATATTAGTGAAAGTGACAAAGTACTAAAATTTACTACTTCTACTTCTGAGGTCGACCGTATATAGGCTGGAATAATGATATATGTTTTAGTTTTATAGTTCAAGGTTTATATGTATCGACAGGTTCAAGCCTATGGGCATTTCTATTTTTCCTTGTAACCAATTAAGAAATTGTTAATAGGGAATTAAAATTAGTCCGTTTAGTTACGCACTTTTTCAAGCCTTTACAATAAAAAAAAAACTTAACTTCTGTTAAAAATTGTTAAACTTGTCCGATTTGTTACGTTTTATTGTAAGGATTGAAAAAGCGCGTAAATAAACGAACTAATTTTAACTCACTATTAACAATTTCTTAATTGGTTACAAGGAAAAATAGACATGCCCCTTTATTATTTGTTGTCTATCTCGTTAGCTCCCATTATACCTAATGGAACAAGCATCAATTTATAAAATTTGTTAAGGTAGGTAAGATATAATGTTCATATTTCTTCTGAGGCACATTTATATTATTTGTAACATCCGTTGACGCAATGGCGTGAACAAATATGGACAAATACAAATTACCTAGTTCTCATCGGATTTAAACCGTGTTAAAGCGTATTTATATTAGTTTTATTAGATATCAATGGCGGAAGATGGCTTGCTATTATAGTCGCAACAGCAAAGGAAAGGAGCATCGAAAACAACCGCGGCTAACTGGTTTGAAATATACAAACCGGTGATCGGTGATCAGGAGTTGAAAAATATTGATACTTAGATAAAATTTAATTTAAAATACGAGGTCTAAAAGCAGTGCAGTCTCAGGTTAAATAATAAAAAAAACTATTTTTAAAACTTCCTCCATCCACCGAATGTATGGTCATCCTACATTTGTTCTTCTTCTTCTTCCTTAATGGCGGCCACTAGGCTAGGCTAGGCCAATGTCAGATAATTGCTCTCTTTGAGAGCGACGCTGTACGGAGATTGTAGTTTTTGCAACTTGATAGTAAAATTCCAAAAACCACGTGGAGACAACTTGCGCATTTAAAAATGTCAGACACGAGAGCAATGTAGAATTTTGTGATCACTGTAACAGTTAAGGTTAATCTCCGTATAAAACACTATCAAAATTATACTACAACTAGCCAAAGAAACAGAAATACCAAAATTAGATACTGTCTATATCCGCTATGTTCGAATGCCACAAATCGAATCCCTACATTTGTTTAAGTTAAATAGTTTCATCAAGTGTCATCGCTTTGGCGGGAAATTTAACAGGTCTCACGTCAAAGTTCGTTAAAGAAACTGACTTATCAAAGAGGTTTTAGAGTCATAGAATAAACCATGCGTAGGGTGACAAAACCACGGATCACGGACCACGGATCGGCAAACGCAGCGTGGGACGTCCTCAGACTCGGTGGAGCGATGATCTTCGCAAGGCGGCTGGCAACAGCTGGATGAGAGTGGCCGAGGATCGTGCTCAGTGGCGTGCCATGGGAGAGGCCTATGTCCAGCAGTGGACGAACATAGGCTGATGATGATGATGATGAGGGTGACAGTGATTTTAGTTAAAAAGTGATTTACCAAATAATCATTATTTAAAAAAATACACGGATTTTTTCGTGTAACTGCGACATAAACGTGGCCGCCATCGAATACTGATCTAGAAAAATTGGTTCATGATCACCGATTAAAAATCATCCTATAAGTACCTATTTAAATCGGCGACAAAAACTGCTGTGTTAGAAGAATAGGTTTTAAAATAAGAATTATTTAAATATATATCTTACAAATGATTGAAGAAAACTATGAAACATCATCTTTGAATAGCCTATTATTTTGTCTTTTCGTTTTCTACTTGAGCCCGATAAAATTATAGTTAAGTACAAAGAGACAATAAAGTACTAATAAGTAGGTATGATGATATCACCAATCAACTGACAGACTTTTTAAGAACTATCAAAATACTATTCTCACATAGATTTTCGTATGGCAATTGCTAGTTATCGCGACATTTCTTAGCAATCATTATCATTTTAAAACTATTTATTTGCACAAACTTTATTTTCATTCTAAACGTGTGCTATGTCAACTCAATCGACTAAATAGGTATTTATTTATTTTAAAATAGCCAAAAATCAAATTTTATAATTATTTGCTCATTGATCTTGTTTTCAGGGTTGAAATAAAGTTTTTTTTTTCTAGAGTAGCGTCTTGGAATTATTGTTTTACGGTGTAATCATCCCTATTGCATGTACCTACTGACGCTAGCTTGCCTGCCTGAACGCATATACGAACTTTACATGCGTAGTAATAACTTTTTACTAGCCAAATTAAATGAGTTAAGACATTAAATCCAAAAAACTGGTCAAGTGCGAGTCGGACTCGTACATGAAGGGTTCCTCCATATCATTTTTTTTTGTTATTTGTTATAATAGCGGCTGTACCAGTATGTTTTCTGTGAAAATTGCAAGTATCTATATACTTACTTCGTTTTTTTTAGCATTAGAAATAAGTAATATCAAGTCTTTTTATTGAAAAACACTTTTAAAAAAAATAGTAACTATTACTATTACTATTACTTATGAAACCAAAAGAGTGTAAATTACCATATTTCCTTTCAAATTATTACATAATACTTTTTTGTATTTTTTTTAAAAAACGCTAAAAAAAGCACGTTTCTTTTAATTTTATCCACCTTGAATTTTTTACTTTATCTTATTTTTAGTATTTGTTGTTATAGTGATCACAGTAATATACATATAATCGGTTAAAAATTCAAACGTCTAGACACTTAGGTACAGTCTAGACCAGCCATACTCAACCTTTATTCTGTGTGGGCCACAAATGTGTTGTAGCAGTGGTGAAGCGGGCCGCAGAATTGATTGTCAACGGCAGTAAAAATCAAAATGGTCAAAATCAACAACAAATTTTATACCAGGCGGGCCGGGCCAGTCGCGGAACCTCGAAGAGCCACATGTGGCCCGCGCACCGCAGGTTGAGTATAGCTGGTCTTTGGTCCAGAGATAGAACCCTGTAACAAATGGATGGACAGACCGCAGAATCTCAGTCTCAGTCCTGTCCCTGGTCCCGTTCGCACCATTTGGGTACGGAACCCTAAAAATTACGTGGATACTTCTCTAATCAAGGCCCATCTTGCGTACCCACGCTCGATCCATAGGTATTACTTACAACAAAATTCTGATAGTGTCATTGCCAAATTGTAACTAAGTAGTTAAGTAATCAAATTACGTGCAATTAAAAGTGACTACTGCAACACGTTACTGGTCCGTCAATTGACAGCTATTGATTGATAAATAAAAGGTATCTGGTTGGTTTAGTTCATTATTGCCGTGATCCATCAAAACTAAAGCGAGATTAACACTTTCATGTTGAAGAACCCGACTTCCTAATTAAGTGACAATTAGAATGCGATAAGAATGAAAAGTTCAAATTGTGTAGTAAGTACACATTTCTGGTCATTGGAATTAAGCATACCTACAATTTTTGCACTTAGAAACTACAAGTGGCGTCTCCAGCAGAGGGTCGTGGTTTCCAGCCAGCAGGGTAATTGTATAACTTTTTTGACACTCGACATCTGATTGAAATGACAATTCTTGTAGGATTCGATTTGTGGCATTCAAACATGGCGGATGTATACAGTATATAATTTTGGTATTTCTGTTTCTTTGGCTAGTTGTAGTATAATTTTGATAGTGTTTTATGCGGCGATTATCCTCAACTGTTACAGTGATCACAAAATTCTATATTGCTCTCGTGTCTGACATTTTTTAATGCGCAAGTTGTCTCCACGTGGTTTCTGGAATTTTACTATCAAGTTGCAAAAACTACAATCACCGTACAACGTCGCTCCCAAAGAGAGCAATTAACTGACATTGGCACAAGCCTATTGGCCGCCATTAAGGAAGAAGAAGAAGAAGACAAATTCTTGTATGGCTGTGCAGCTGGTTGTTCCCGATACCAACGATACCAATCGTCAGCCCGTATAAGAACTGTCAAAATGAACGCGATGGCGATTGCGAGGGAGTTGGAAAATTAGCCAGCCGGGCTCGCACCTCTGAGTTTTTCGGAATTTATGTATGTATGTATGTAATCTCTATATTGTACAAAAAATAAGGAAAAGAAATAAACATTAAAAGTAATTACAACCGTTGAAACAAAATGTACAAAGGCGAACTTATCCCTTTAAGGGATCTCTACCAGTCAGCCTTTGAGTGAATGAAAGTGAGTGATTTGCGTGCGAAATTAAATTTGAAATTTACCACGAGCATTATGGTGAAGGAAAACATCGTGAGGATAACTGTGTAAGTACACACCTGTGAAGCAGTTGAGTGGTGTACGTGAAATTCCCAATCTGCACTGGGCCCGCGTGGGAACTAAGGACCAAGCCCTTTCATTCTGAGAAGAGGCCTGTGCCCCGCAGTGGAACTTATATCGGCTGGGATGACTATGATGACTTCGTTTTCGCGGTCATAGAGCTGTTTGTGCGCGGTGACTGCGCGTCATAAGCGCGTCGTTGCTTGAAACGTAAAGATCAAACAAAATATATACAAGCTTATTTTAATTTTGACTTTGATAAATAAAAAAACTTTAGTCAACCTACCAAATAAGGAAATAGCTCTAATAATTTGCGAGATTATAATAATAATAATAATGGAACGTAGTAAAATACCGCTGTGTCTCAAATTTGAATATTTGTTTACACAAAATATACATATTTACAGAAACATATTTTAAAAGACAAAAAAAACTTAAATTGACTTAATCTAAACCTAAAAACCTATATACAAATATCTCAAATTAATGTTTCGAAGCAAAGTTATACATTATACTATCAACATTAGGTACGTATACTTTACATACTTCCAAATTAACGCTCTTTTATTTTTTCTTAAGTTCACGTCACGTTCACATCGTGAACAAGATAATCCATCACCGCCACCGAAACACGCACACGCTTCTTTTGCACAACATTGTTTCCAATTTTATCATAATTCACCTTTGTGGTTGGAGTCTATTTGTTTTTGAAATTCGAGTGTCACGACGCCAAGTATGTAGGTGTACGGGTTAGAGCTATGGCACACGACGACTTTATGTAGCGACACAGAAATGCTTTAGGCTGCGTTTCCACCAGAGATGTGCGAGGATGCGTTGCGAGGGATGTGTCTGTCATGAACCAATAGAAACACTTAATTCACTTAGGACCTTTTAAATGCGGACAAACGGATAGAAAACGGATTCTCAGTAATAGGGTCCCGTTGGCACTCACTGGGTACGGAACCCTAAAAAGGTTGATTTTTCTATAATGCTGCAAATATTTATTGATATATACCTAAATAAATAAATAAAAATGTGTTAGCGAAACTAGACACTCGGAAATTCGTGTTGCCATAACGTAACGTATTGAAACGAGAATCATATTTAGTTTCATGGGTAAGTACCGTATCAAATGACATACAGTTTTAAAAGGATAATGATCAAAATACATACCTAATGGTCATTCGATATAATGCAATTTTCGTGAAAATTCTCAACACTACAGGATTTTCATAACATAAACTCTTAACCTAAACTAAACCAATCTGTAGGTTACGTAATTAAAAAACTGCGTTTAATTAATAGTTTAATCGAAAATTTTAGTACATATAATGACTATTATGTATTTCGTCCATTTTCGTTTTAAATTTTATTCATTCATTTAAATTTTGTTCCCAGTTTCATTCATTGTCTGATGAATCTGTTGTTTTCCCCGTTATTTTCCTAGAAACTGCTGTGATTTATTTGCTAACGTAATTTATTTACTTATTAAACTTATGAGGATAACTTTAATATTTAACATAACTTAGATGTAAAGAAATTCATCTCCATTGCCTAAACGAACATCCCTATTTCAAATAGATTTTGAGGATAACAAAGTTACATTATCGTAAATGACGCTACTGTTTGAATTAAGTGATTGTAATGACAGGAGGCGGTACCGCTTTAAGAATACACATACACAGTGATTTACAATCTTCTGATCCTTGCAATCTGATCGCTTCAAGTCGTCGTGTGCTGCGGCTATAACAGTCAGAACGCGCTCTATATTCCCCATTCTATGTGATATCGAATTGAGTAATGTAAAGGCGTGACTAAACACGATCAGAATCTATTTGGCCTTTACAGGTCTTTGTCGCAAGCATTTGCAAGGATGTGTCAATAAAATTGTTTTAAGCGATTATGACTGTGACTCATCCAATCTCTAATAGACATCGGAACCTTGAAATTGACAATAGAAGTGATAGCTTTCAATCACAGATTATTTCGTTATCTCTATTACTTATTAACTGCAAGGACGAATTTAATGTAACGTCCGATTACTCCCCAATCACATTTTCCATTTTGAACGTACCTTCTCCAACATTACCTTGAACATCTTCGTTTCTATAGCTGGTTCCGTAACTGACACAAAGTACTAGAACTAGATAATATTTAAACTAGTCACTTTAATTAGCGGAATGAAAAGGTTCGTCACTTTTCGACCTTAACTCGTTGATATAGAGTCGAAAAGTGACGAACCTTTTAATTCCGCGACTGTACATAAATCTTGGAAAGGTATTTGAATTGGTTGATGTTTTGGTGTTTGAATGAGGAGGTGGAGCATTGGAAGGCAGCAGGACATCTTCCAACAAGACATCTCCTACTTTTCTGTGGAACCAATGTGATTATCATTAAAAAAATATTATAGATAGTTGCCTATAAACTTAATTGTATATAGGTAATGTTCTGCTGTTGTTTCCTCAAGTGGTGTGCTTTAGACAATGCAATTTTAAAGTCGGTAGATAACACATTACATGCATTAAAAACTGGCATATAAGTAGGTACCGCCCAAGTTAGCTACTCTACCTAGATCTAATTTGAGTCACAATACGAGGGGTGCGAGGTCAAACGCGATACGTCGATGCTCTGTATTGTAGTGACGAATTTATATGTTGATGATATAATTCACTACACAGCATCTAACACGATATGTGGGATTATTCGCGGTAGTTCCTTTTGAAGAAACAATTGCGTTTTTGTTTTGTACTCCAATATAGATATTCGCAGTAGTCTCGCCAAAGGAACTACCGCGAATAATCCGATATTTGTCATAAAAATTACCCAAAATAGCAGTGGCGTGATGTCGTTACAACTTCATTTCCGGAATTCCGAGTGAAGACAAGTGTGGCAAAGGTTACATACACTAACTACGAGGTATTGCATCCAAGATGGTGACTAACTGACGCGTCTCACACTCTGCGGTTTCTGGTTCAGACGCCATTGCTAAGTTGACTTACGAGGGTAGAGTTGCTACATCGGCTGTGAGAGAGAGTCTTAACTAGAAAGAGTAAGTAGATGTTATCTAGGAGTTTAAAAATATCTCAACACCCTCAAACGAATTAGTTACGAGGGCAGGTCCAAAAGTTTCCGGCCTAACAAAGAAAAGAAGAGAGAGAGCATTAACATAGATGCGCTTTATCACTGCCTAATGTGATTATAACAGACTGAAGTGTACGATGTATGGGAAAGATTCGTCGCTAACTTCTAGACCAGTGATGGTGTATGGCAGGGTTTTTCAACCGGTGTGCCGCGGCACACCAGTGTGCCGCGTACATTTTCAGGTGTGCCGCGATGCTTAATTGTAGTCCAACCTAAAGGGTATCAATACAACCCCTACGTCCGTTACATATAAATCAAAGCCTCTAATATACCGAATTCTTTACTGGTGTGCCGTGAAAGTTTACTGAAACTAAAAGTGTGCCGTTGACAACAAAAGGTTGAAAAACCCTGGTGTAGGGGTAAGCACGCAGCACGGAACGCTGAGGACCTGGGTTCGATTCCCAGCATTGGTCTTTTTTCTGGGGTTTTTTCTGTGCATCTGTATTTCAGTTTGTATTTAGTTTGAAATATATGGTTTCACGGGATGACCGTAAAAGTAATAAAAAAATGAAGTTGAAGAAAATAAAAAATAAAAATAGAAAAAGATACTTCATACTTAACTTGTAAAAGTTGGCCTAGTAGCGCCATCTCTTGGTCCAGGTGAGCGGGTAGCTCCGAAGGAGTGTTGAAGTCTCTCGGTAGAGGGCATTAACATAGATGCGCTTTATCACTGCCTAATGTGATTATAACAGACTGAAGTGTACGATGTATGGGAAAGATTCGTCGCTAACTTCTAGACCAGTGATGGTGTAGGGGTAAGCACGCAGCACGGAACGCTGAGGACCTGGGTTCGATTCCCAGCATTGGTCTTTTTTCTGGGGTTTTTCTGTGCATCTGTATTTCAGTTTGTATTTAGTTTGAAAGAAAAGAAGTACATATATTTACAAAACTTCTTTTATTTTTCGATATACAGGGTTATTTGTAATTCACTGACATCCTCTTAACCCTGAATTCCTATCACTCAAACAAATGTTTTTTGTTTTACTACTTTTTAAAATGAAGCACTTTTTTCCCATAAAAATACACAGAGTATCTTAAAAATAAGAGGAAGTCTCAAATTTACAAAACGTTATTACATCAAAAATATTAAGTTATGACAAAAGCCGTAAAACAAAAAACATTTGTTTAAGTAGTAGGAGTTAAGGATTAAAAGGATGCTAGTGAATTACAAATAACCCTGTAGTCTTCCTCTATTTCAATTCAATCTGAAAAGTGCATTGAAATAGAGGGAGACTATATCGGAAAATAAAAGAAGTTTTGTGAATATATGTACTTCGTTTTTTTGTTAGGCCGGAAACTTTTGGACCTGCCCTCGTCCACTACACTCGTACACTACAGACTCATTACTAATTTTTCAGTGCTCTTATCTATTTAGCATGTAATCAGTCTTAGGCATATTTTTTATGCCTTTTCATCCGACTACGATTAAGGCAAATAGGTCATGAGTCATGTCATGAACCACAGATCTCAGAGCTGATACGTTGCTCAATATCCATCAGTCGGTAGCATGGCCGATACACTTACTAGATATAACTTGACTCCTCAACTACTCTCAGCTTGTTCAAAGAAAAACTCTATTGCACAGTAATAAGAGTTATTTTTTCTCCTGTGAAACATTTCAAGAATTATGCTCAAAGATCATTGTGATACAAGAATACAGCTAGTGCATTTATATCAGTTATCTGCACAATTGATAATAGAGCCTATAAATAATGGCAAATGATAAAGATCAAATTGCTCTGTTAAATTAAATTAGTTAGCTATTTACATAATAGGATTAATTTGCTTTTGTCATTTCAAAATTTAAATTGTGTTTAGTTTTATTTAGAATACAATTATTCAAGATGAAGTCATAATGATACAAAGTTTAAAAGTAGATCATTGGCAAATGCCTATTGAGTTAATGGTACCTTTGTAAGTAGGTGAAGTATATTTAATTAATAATTATAATTAGAAATCACAAACTGAAATATTTCATTTTATTTAATAATATTAATAATAAATTAATTTATTGCTACAACCAAAAAAAAGAAATACAATGGACATTAAAAAAAACATACAGAAACACACAAAATAAAAACAAAAAGCTTCGTGTCGTGCAATAGGCTCAGGCCACAGAATATATAATAGTACTAACGTACCGAATGGCCACGCTCCGCCCCGCACCGATTCGAATTACCCCACCCCAACAAGGCGCAGATTGCCGGAACCGCCGGAATCCAGTCGAGTGCGCGCACGATGTATGTAGGCGTACGCGTGCACAGATGTCGTCGTGCGTAGGTATGTTGATTCAAGAACGCGTATTTTGTACGTCGTGGCCGCCGTGTGCTCAGGCTCAGCATAAATCCTGCCGGTTAGGAAGCCGGCGGCGCTGATTTTCAGCCTGCGCCCTCCCGCGGCGCCTTAAACACAGCAATACGGAAAGGGCAGAGCTCACAATCAGCGATGCCAGATCTACGAAAAAATCCGTAGATCTACGGATTTTAGGTCTTGTGCCCAGACCTACGGAAATGCTTGGCTAATCTACGGAATTTCAGACTAGCGTCATTTTTTTAAATTTACCTACTAGTTTCGCTGACAACTAGCAAAAATGAACAAAACGGAACGGAATTAACGGGTAACCGAAGCGTATGAATAGAAAATATTTCCTTGTCAGAATAGATTGCCAATTTTTTTTTAATTTATGTCGATTTTCTATTGCCAATTTACTTTAGCCAGACTCTAATCTGATTTTGAATAGCATTTAAAGGTTCAGGTGCAGTCGAATATACCTAATTTAAAAAATCCGTATATCTACGGATTTTTCTTCAGGTGATTTACGGAATTCTACGGATTTTTGCGCCTGGACCTACGGATTTACATAAAATGGATATTTACAAACAAATAAACATTACGGTTACAACAAATAAAAGGAAAATAAAAAAAGAAGATCTAACTGTATTAGTTGTGTTGGTGGTATGGCGGGTGGTGTAGTAGTTGGTGTGGTGGTATAAACAAATTTAAATTTGATAAAAGTTTAATAATGAACTTTCTGAAAAAAAAATATAATACACACTTTTTGCTAACGATGATTATTACCTTGCAGTCGAAGCTCTATAGATATTTTATATATTAAGTTAATCGGATATATTTAGTTGGAAATAAGCTAAAATTATAAATTTTAAAAGAGTATATAATTTATAATTCTATAGCTTTCACTTAAATTTATCAATTGCTCTCAGTCTCGTCAATCATATTTAACTTAAGTACGAACAAGGATGATATAGACTGGATTGGCAGTCGCCATAGTACGGATCGGCCGCGGTTTTGTAGTTCGATTATAAAATCTAGATGGCGCTGAAATATAGCCAGAGGCTTTGAAGGCAAAACAATAAGACTACAGATGTTTTATATTACTACAAATGTATTATTTTTCTAAAATATTGTATAATAAAATAATACATTTGCAGTGATATGAAATATCTGTAGTCTTATTGTTTTGCCTTCAAAGCCTCTGGCTATATTTCAGCGCCATCTAGATTTAATAATCGAACTACGAAAACCGCGGCCGATCCGTATTATGGCGACTGCCAATCCAGTCTATATCATCCTTGATAAAAGTAAACTAGCTACATAACTTTATCTACTTGAATGATATAAAGTAGCTGGTCGATAATCTAGATCGCAGATTGGTTCATAATACTCATTTATATGTCTTGTCCTTTGACATTTGAATAAACCTACAAATGAGGTACACCATTTACACGTCCGTTGCTTACATTCCAGTTCCATGGAGGCATTTAAAAGCCTTTATTAAGTCAACTTGTATGTTATAATAAATTATTACTAGCACGTAAGTTAGTTTAATCGAGCTCACTTTTAACCGACTTTAAAAAACCGGCCAAGTGCGAGTCGGACTCGCGCACGAAGGGTTCCGTACCATTATGTATAAAAACGGCAAAAAAACACGTTTGTTGTATGGTAGCCCTCCTTAAATATTTGTTTTATTTTAATTTAATTATTTATTTTTAAAGTGAATATATAACTTAATATTCTGTGAATATTTCAAGCGTCTACCTGAGCATTTATCAATATCGAGCAAAAATGAGCAAAAAAATCACATTTGTTGTATACGTGGGATTCCCTTAAATATTTATTTTACTGTTTTTTAGTTTTTGTTGTTATAGCGGCAACCGAAATACATCATCTATGAAAATTTCAACTGTCTAGCTATCACGGTTCGTGAGATACAGCCTAGTGACAGACGGACAGACGGACGGACAGCGGAGTCTCAGTAATAGGGTCCCGTTTTTACTCTTTGGGTACGGAACCCTAAAAAAGGAGGAGGTTCTATGTTCGACTGTATGTTTTTTTATGTACGAGTATGTTCACCGATACCTATCTCCCGTAATTGAGAGCCGTTAGTAATCCCCTTCTTACGGTTATTTATTTATCGTAGTGCTTACAAATTACGCTTAAATCATAACTTAAATTTACATTTCCTAAGATATTCTGCTGCTTCGTTCTTACGATCCTTAATGCACAATTTACTATTTCGTATCCGCAAAGCCATGGGTAAAACTAGTTATGTATAATATATACATACATACATATACACGTACCAAATAGGCATAAGCCAGATTAGATGCGCAAATTTCTAGAACTAAGTAGAATGTCTGAGCTTTTCCAATTCGATTAGCCATGGACCAGGAAGTTGCGAGCGGTTGCAACAGACTTGGATTAAACCGAGCGTCCGCGCAGGGTTTCAAATGCACCAGTTGCATGTTGATAAAGGTGCATGATTAGAACTCGACGTTTTAGGAAACCTAGTGCATTTGTGTATGCAAATGCGTAGTCTTTAAAAACTGTGTCGTCGTTTTTTTGGTTTTTATTGAGGTGGACGAAATTTTATAATTTTGGGGTTTTGTGTGTCAGAAGGAAAGAAGGAATCCTTAGGATGAGTGAGTTACCTGTATGTCTGTCAGGAGTGCGTAGCGGTATCAAATTGAAATTAATATGAAAAAATAGACTCTATTTTATTAATAGTCTCCTGTAACTCCATTTAAAAAATTAGATTAGGTACACGATCGAAAAATACTAACATTTGAAACATTTTCCTTTTCATGCAACACCGTTGGAATAAAAACCCATAGGGTGCATCCCGTTTACATAGTATTATGCAATTTGGCACAAAAGCACAATTTCACAGCACAACTAAAGGGGAAAATTCGAAAATGACTAATTTTCAAGTTTTTTCTTACTTTTATTACGGAACTCTGGATGCAGAATACCCGTACTTAGCTGGTTTTTAGGATTTACCCAAAGGGTAAAAACGGGACCCTATTACTGAGACTACGTTATCCATCCTTTTGTCTGTCTGTTTGTCTGTCTGTCCGTCTGCACCAGGCTGTATCTCATGAACCATGATAGCCAGACAGTTGAAATTTTCACAGATGATGTATTTCGGTTGCCGCTATAACAACAAATACTAAAACCAGAATAAAATAAATGTTTAAGGGGGCTCCCATACAACAAACGTGATTTTTTGCCGTTGTTATAAATAATGGTACGGAACCCTTCGTGCGCGAGTCCGACTCGCACTTAGCCTGTTTTTAGTTACTATTTTCTTGTTTAACATAGCAAGTTCAGACGGAACATCGTTTCCTCGGCGGAGGCCTTTCCTGCTATCTCCACTCGTACATACTATGGCACTGGTACCTGGAATGCATTCGGTAGGTAAGTACCACTGTTCCGTCAATTTGATCCCGCCCATTTTGATCTTTATTTCAGAGTTTCAGTTCCAATGTTTGTCAAACTGTGGGGCGAGTAATGTCAAAATATGGTCAATACAATTAAAAATGACAATTAATTTGTATCATGATTAAAGCCCGGACGACGGGAGCAAAATGCACTTTTCACTAGTAATATTGTATAACAACCTGACATGTAAGATAATAAGTTTGATCAATAAATTTCTGATTCAAAAATTGTTTGTACAAATGTCGATAGAATAGTCGATATTTAATTAAGCACTAGTGGTTTTGCATGATGTAAAAACAGACAGAATTTAGAATTGCTGAATACCTGAAACAATGATTAGACATTGATTGGACATGATATTTTTATTTATTGGATGCTTATTGTTTATAATTGACTTTCATTCTTATTAATATTGTATGGTTTAAATTATATTTGTTATGATTATGTATTTGATTATGCCTTTTATTTTACTTTGTGCTTTTCTAATAAATTTGTGCTTTAAATTATTAGAACTATTGAACTGCATGTACAACAGTTTATAAGTATAAAATGTTTCTTGCTATACCCTACCACAGGGTCCATGTGACACAATTATATTTTAAAACCTGTTCAAACACCATGGTTGCAATAAATGATTGAATTTAATTTAATTGACAATTTAGAATACCGGTCAAGTGCACGCCACGCAAAGTGTTGGGTTCCGTATGCTGCAACGTTAGCGGCGCCGCGGCGATAATTTAATAAGTTAGCCGACTATTACTTGTTAATCTGAAAAGCCTACTGAACTGTGATAATTTTCCTTTTAACTTCGTATACTTATATACATACACTGACGAGCAAAAATAAAGGGTCGGTTACAAAAATGACGATAACTATAAAACCCGCTGTGATAGCTTCATGGCGTAAAATGAGTTTAGGAAGAGTTTTATTCTCAATTAAACCATTTCTTGTTAAGAATAAAACTTTACTAAACTCATTTTACTCGAAGAAGCTATCACAGCGGGTTTTGTAGTTATCGTCATTTCTGTAACCGACCCTTTATTTTTGCTCGTCAGTGTATATGTTGCAATAACATGTTTGAAGCTGTGATATGGTTATACCTAGAGATATAGCCACGTACCGCAACATAGTTCTATGAAAGTTGTTCATAAGCATAACTATCTTACTAGTAAGACTAGTAACTTCACGAGCCTATTTTTTACGTTTTATACCTCCCCGCCATAATTTAAAATTTTCATAAAACTGAATGTTGAACAAATTTTACTACCTACATATGGATGTTTGTTACTAATTCGCGCTAACACGGACTCTGATGAAATATGAAATTTGGCACTCATTTAATTTGATTAATTATTGATTAACATATAGGATACTTTTATCCTGGGAAATTGCACAGTTCCCGCCGGATGGCGTTAAACGCATTCTCCACAACAGACGGAGTCACGTTTACTGATGTGCCAAAGGAAACTTTCCTAAATTGCGGAATTTTTCATTTAGGAAAATTTCGGAAACTTCTCATAATTTTGTATGGGGATTGAAACTTTCCGTTTCTTAAATTTAAATTTCCTATATGTCTTGTGAAAATTTCCACAAATTTCCGAGAACTTTTCCAACTTTTTTGAAACTTTCCACAACTTGCACATCTGTAAGTCACGTGCAACACTTAGTTCCATATAATTATCAACCCTGGTGACAAGATTTCATGAGAATCGGTTTAGAAAAGCGACTGGTAGAGGAGAATATAGCTGGACATCCGGTGGACAAAAATACCTAGGGTGAGTGGGGGTAAGATGAAAAACAGTGTACGGATGAAAAACTACCCGTAGCACCGGTGCTACGGGTAGTTTTTCATCTTACACTGTTGTTCATCTTATTTTCATCTTACCCCCACTCAACCTACGAAAATATTTTGCCCAAGCTGAAACGAAGACTCCGTGTGGTTTCGGGTTTAGAATTACACCTTTTCATCTCTCATACTCGAAAAGTGAGGCAAATCATATCCGACATACGGGAGCAAAACTATGTAAGTACTTTTATCTTGCACTCCAGGGTCCCAAGATACAGGCTCAGCCTAGTTTGGGGTCCGTCAGGAATACTTACTCTGTACACTTGTGAATTATTAAGCAAATAAATATTTTTGTATTTTTTTTTTGTTATATACTCAAGCGTAAATGTTATTTTTACTAGATTAGTTCAGTAAGATAGTTATTATGCTGCTAGAATCATAACTGTATTACGATATATGTATAGTTATTTGTTTCCATACAGTAAATAAATATTACCTAAAAATAGTAGGCAGAGGATATGATTGAGATGGAACTAGGTAACGTACCCGATTTACCTCCACGCTCTGTATGCACTGGCAAACTGATGGACTAATACACCTTACTATGTACATTCATTAGTATAAATTCGAGATAATTATCTTAACACCGGATCGAAGGCAATAGGCCGGTAACATTCTGACTTTGTATAATGATAACGACTCGCTTTTGCCCACAACTTTGTCCGCGAAGAATTCAATTTGTGGTTAAGCTTCGGCATCTCTTTCATTGAATAGAGGAAAAATCCGAGAAAGCAACATCCAGAAACCCATCGACATCGGGATCAGTTAGTGAATACGTATATGTAGAATAGTAAAGCAGAGGGTCGTGGGTTTAAATCCCGGCTCACACCTCTGAGTTTTTCGGAATTTATGTGCGAAATTACATTTGAAATTTACCATGAGCTTTGCGGTGAAGGGAAACAAACGGAAGAAACGTTTCGTGAAGAAACCTGTATAAACGCACGAAGAAATATAACTAGCTGTTGCCCTCTACTCCGTCCGCGAAGAATAGGGTAGGTAAAGTTTCATAAAAATTGGTCAAGCCGTTACGGAGGAGTTCGATAACAAACACCGTGACACGAGATTTTCATATTTAGAAGATTACCTACTACATGCTAGAAGAGTAATTATAGTTACGAAGATAGAGTCATTCTAAATTGCACATATAAATCTCATTCATTCTTTATCTTGTGGGAATTTCAACAAATCCTTCCTTATTCCATGTTAAAACAACCTGTATGCAAAATTTCAGCCATTTAGTGCCAAGAATTTGAGCTTAAGCTGGGCATTGCTTTGATGAGTCAGTGAGCGAGTGAGTTAGTCAATAAGTCAGGTTTTTCTTTTTTTATGTAGATAAAATAACACCTATGTTATGTAAGGTCAATACCCCAGTGCTTGACGGTGCCCCAATAGCCGACACTTTCAATCTTAATTTATGATTATTGGAATTAAAGTGTCAAACACTGGGGTATTTACCTTATAATAGTTACACGTAGCATTAGTGTTTTAGTGGTATCTCTTTGTTCATCCCAAAAATTAATACTTTTTTAAACTTCCAATTCAAGAGGTCAATTAACTTTATTGGTCATTTCCGCTTAGGCGTTTAAAATACTGGTAATAGCTATTTATGCAACTGTATCGTAATAGGGGTCCTTAAAACACGAATGTGGTTTCATGAAACAAGGCGTAGCCGAGTTTCATAAAGGGTCACATGAGTGTTTTAAGGCCAAATTACGTACAGTTGCATACAATATTTTATCTTCTCTCACACATTTTTCCAAAAACGAAGTAGCCTTTTTGCATTTTTCATGCCATAAAATCTTGATAGCATTTATCGTATAATTTTCTGAACTTTGCTAGTAATAAATTATGAGTCATTTCCTTCGCCGCATCTAAAATATCGGGCGGAGTCAAATTTTCTTGGCATTCACTGATATCAGATATTTTTCAGCAAGAACAAATATTTTCCCACGAAAATTCGTACAACAAAACGACACGTATGAATGGAATGGCGCTAAAACTCAGTACATCACCGCGCATGTGCGCGCATGCGCTAAAGCGGGCGCTGCCACAGACAAGTGAAAATTGGAATCAAAACTTGGATTTGCCCTGTATCGTAATGGTAAAAAAAAATATTTTTCGATTGACTTTGCCTACTCAAACTACTCGCAAGTAGGTACGAATGTAATATTTCGACTGAATCCTTTTCAAGAAAAAGGGAAAGACGACAAATATTTCGATATCGACTTGAAAAACGTGTTTTTAGTAGATAGACTACCTCGAGGCTCTAATTTATAATGTCTTTTTTATCGAGACTAATATTGGTAACGAATGAGGTGCTCTATAAGGATATTTAGATTTATTTGCGTGTGAGTTACAAAAGTATAAGTATTGCATACATTTAGTTAAAAGGTTATTCACAGCTCGAGACTAAGTAGTTGTTTATTATGAAATCAGAATCAGTGTTTAGTGTTACTTAAGCGAATATAACCTAACCTAACACATAGAACCTATTGATTTTGCTTTATTTAAACGTGTGCCAAATTAATGCCCAGAATAATATGTTGAGGTCAACAATAAGGTTAATGTATCGAAATATTTCCTCTTCTTAATTATTTTCAATCCCAATGCGGCCTTGATGAGCACAATAAATTTCATCCAATCACTGTGCAAACCTTGCGCCAAATTACGTAAAATCATAAATGGATTAAGTTTTTTTATTGCGAGTACTTAAAAGTGAGCTAATAATGCAAACACATCTACAGATCAGGTTTTAATCGCTACTGGGGCCCAAAACTTGTATGGTGCACAAATAGACACACTGCCTCAACAGCCGCCGAATCTATATCACTTCAACTTGGGCTTTATCTTGGTTCCAATCACCGTATTGCGAACTTTATTACTGTCTCTACAACATTTAGACTGCAAACCTCATAATTAACAACTCCGCACGGTCCTAGCCCGCTAGCACTGATTCAGACATATGGAAATACAAAGATTAGTGGCCTGTCTAACACCATAGCGAGAACTTTAAACACAACATAGCAATAAATTAAACCATATACGAGAACTTCATTAATGAGCGTAGCCAATGGAATGTAAAGCATATCCGATATTGTCCAACAAACTCGCACACTTAAAATAAATTATGCGTAATAATAAAAGTAAATTCAATGCTATCAGTATAATTAGCAGCTTCTACGGGGTAATTGAAATCTGAAGCGTACCGAATTCTCGTCCCTGCTATTAGGAAATAACCGCTCTATTTAAATTAACACAGAAACTTCGCGCCATTTTAATTGCTCTTCAAATGGCTGCCGTCAACACTGCGACTGATGTAAATCGAATCCTTCTAGCGGGCATGCGTGGGGTGTTGTAATTTGCATGTAAGCTGCAAAGAGCTTAGGGGCTCGCCTTGTGCAAGGCGCCGCACCAAACCTCTTTTAAACGACGTAAATTACGCACTGGAACATGTGTGTTCGGTTCGACCGTTAGGAAATTGTCGCACTTTATAACAAGATAGATTTTCAAAATACTCACAAACTTTCAGTTGCCCAATTTGACTTATTTTGATCGCAAACTTTACTGATAACGCTTATTATCATTTCAATTGATTGCCGAAATTTATGACAATGAAGACATAGGTAAACAATGTGGTTCAGTCCGTTTTCCCTAATTAACGTGAGAAGCATGACAAAAGCCCTTAAAGATTACCCGATAAACTATTTTAATCTGGTGTAAGCTCCAAAAGAATAGCTTATTATCTAATGAAGCGACCTCAAGAGCTCGACTGCAGATGTATTAACGAGTTCATGTATCAAGAGCTATTACGAGACTAACCTTACCTACTTAAGTGTGCAGTGTTGCCCTTCGTAAGGGATTACTCTTTAGACCCAAATCGCAAACACAAATGTTGCGAAATAATGGCTGGTATAACAGATGGTAAACTATCTTTCATAGCCATCTATTCGACAGGTTAAAAACACATACTTAACAACTTTTACAAGTTTTAACACCTACACATTTAACTCTTGAATGAGTAGGTAGGTTGTTATAAATAATTGATACGTATTTATAAACAAATCTATCGGCATTAGTGTCTAATTGAAGGGGATTAGTATAACGTATATTAAATCTCCGCACCCGTTTTTGCAAACATAACATATATGTATAGTAAACTGAGTTCATTATTACTCCTATGAACATATAATGTCGCAAGTATTTAATACATAGATACAAACATGTTCTTAAGTACGTATCGTAATAACCTAGTTTACCTATTCGTGATAAATGTAATCATTATGCTTATTACAATTCGAATGTTCTAAATCCAACGACGGATATGCAAAGCAGTACGTGTCAATGCAGAAACAGGGTGAGGTTTTACGACCTGGCACACACGAGCTGACCACGCGGTCATCGTGATACAAGAGCACCCCATATACGTACACATATCCTTTTGAAGGCTCGTAACGTAAATTGAAAGAGACCTTGAAGTTGAATCAGTTGTCAATAGAAACTAGAATTCGGAACGGTGAAATCGTGTAACTTTTTGGTACTATTCGACCCCGCTGAATCTATACATAGGTATACAAATGCGCCGACAAATTGCAATACAAAAAACAAATTACAAAATACAATTTTTTAATTAATAAAAACAGCTGCAGATAAAAGCAAACCATCAATCAACATTACATTTCCTAAGCATCATCGCTGCTTTAGCATTTAAAAATACTTATCGTATCGATAATAATTTAGCATTGATGTTTAGGAAATTTAATGTAAATAATAATTTCTTTGATAATTTGCTCCTGTCGTTTTCTTTATCATTTATTTATTAAGAAACAAACCGTCATTATGTTGGTACAAAAATAACCATGACACAATGAGTTAATAAACCAATCTACATATAGGTTCTTTAATTGAAAATATCTGTAACCGTTATCATACTAAATACAAAGACACAAAAAATGGCAACCCGCACTCTAATAATAATGGTCGCTGATTTTTGTAATTTATTAAAGGGTTATGTTGAACTGTGACCCCCGTTAGATCATACAGCGGGCTGTAGAGCGTTGCGCTGGGACGCTGGCGCACACGCGGCCGCGCCCACCGGTGCTGCGGCGAACGTGAAAAAGTGTGACCCGTTCTTACACATATGAGATTGCTATATAAGTCTTAGCGGGCTCACTTTGCTCTCATTTCGGTTCACGCTCAAGTTTGGTTAATACATTTAATAATTTCGGCGCATATAGGGACGATTTTTGTATGATATAGTTTTTAAGTAAAATTCACTCTTAGATCGAAACATTATCTTTTCAAAAATGAAAACGGTAAGCTGATTTCACATAGAAAAAAAATGACAATGACAACTTAGTTACCTTAGAAATGAATGACACAGTAACCTAACATAGGCAGTTTATAAATAATTATCTATATGAGATAACTTGACAGACTTGAACCGAACCTTGATTAATTAAACACAATTCTTTTTGTTTCAGATACTAGTGACGCTTGCATTAACTCTTACGAGTGTATGCGCTTATCATGATCCAGACTTGAACTATCATCTAAACCAGCTACAATCAGCGCCAAACTGTGATAATGGACACGGAGGCGCGGGTCCAGGATACTCGTACTTGCCACCTACGGTACAGCTGACGACGACCGGGGTGAAGGCAGGTGCCGCTCCTTATGTCTCGCAACAAATAATCTCAGCACCTGCTTACCAAGTGTCTACTTCAAGCGGATACCAGGCCGGAGCTGCGTATCAAACAGGAGCAAGCTACCAATCTGGAGCAGCATATCAAGTGCCCAGCATTCAACAGCTCGCACCGGCGTACCAAACCTCATCACTAGTATCTCATGGAAATACAGCTTCCCAACAATTGTATTCCGCCCAGAGAGAAGTGCATGGCTACGCTACTTCAGCCGGTCTATCTTCAGCAGCATCATCAGGAAGAACAGTGACTCCTCTCGCTACGTACGCTCAGGCACCAATCATAGCTAAAGTAACAGCGGCCCCGCTGATTGCAAGGTTTTCGTTAGCAGCCCCGAAAAACGACTATGTGGTCCAGAACTTACTGTCGCAACAAGCTGCATACGCCACAGGGTCTGCATCGAGAGCATCTTTGACTTCGTACAATTCTGAACAAGCTGGCCCTGTTGTGTCCCAAGTTTACGCGGCACCTTCCGCTGGATACGCGACTTCGCCTAATTTGAGGCAACAAAGTCCCCAGCTATTTGAACCTTCGCGCTACACCGCCGTGACAGCACAGCCTGCCGGAGCCCAGTATAGTCAAATCGGGCCAATATCTGGACTGGCGCCTGTGGCGCAAGTAGCTCCGCAGTACAGAGCACCAGTGGGAGCTCAATATCAAACTGCGTCAGTCGCCCATGTGTCTGCGCCGGTAGTAACACAATACGCCGGACCGGCAGTTGCCCAGTATGCAGCTCCAGTGGCGCAGTATGCGGCACCTGCTGTAGCTCAGTACGCTGCCCCAGCCATCACCCAGCACTCAGGGCAGTCCGTGGCGTACTCCACGTCGTCTATTGCCCAGCACTCAGGATCCAGCATCCGCCAGTACGCCGCGGCGCCTGTCGCCGTCGCGCATAACGTCGCCGTTGCGGCACCAGCGAGATTAGCGCATATTAAGAATGCGCACACCGAGTTTCTGGAGAATTATGTAAGTATGCATTATAATAATTATGCTTCACAATAATGCTAACACTAATGTTATTCGTTCCTTCCATACATACCCAACTTTACGTAGTCAGTTTAGCACCGGTTTTATATAGTCAGAGCACCAGGGTATAGTAGAATTACTCATAATCATCATAAGCAATGCTAAGTACCCGATGAGTAAATGAATTTGAATCGTTATAAAGCACACAGAGGGTATAGCAGTTGTAAAAAGCATACGATACGAAGACATCAAATGGTGTTTTTTTTTTTAATAAAGACTCGTATTTGTTGGTAATCGTTTCTACCTTAAAGTAATTTTGATTGGTATCAAATAGCACATGAAAGTATCGTCACTACTTCCAACACAAAATTATCCTTCATGTACTGTACATAAATGGCATTTAATTAGTGCGTCCTGGGATATTACAGCACACATAATATTACTTAATATCCCAGTGATTAATCGATTTCGTAACAACATTTGATAGGCGTTTCAAATAGGTTCCAGGACGAGTTTTGCGACTCAAAGATCTTGACCAATTACCTAGTGACTGAGTACCCAACAGTAGCAGAAGTTGTGCAATATTGAATCACTTACAGACTTTTAATTTTCGTACAATTTTTTGCTCTACAAAATTAATATCCGTTGCGGAGAAGAATTATCATAACCATACAAGAACTGCTCTGTTAACCCAGATGAGCGAATTGTTGAAATAATGGAAGAGTCGCTACAAAATAGCCTGCTCACGATTTGACGAGTCGGAGAACAAATAGTGATAAAAATGGAATGAAACATTATCATTCCTACATAGGTATTTCAAAGTCACTTATTTGTCAATGTATCACTAATTCTAAGCTCAAATTAGCGTACAATGAGCTGCATTCATTAATCTTCAGTTCAACAATATCAAATTCCATTGTTGAAATTTATCTGCTTTTGTTCGCTTACGTTTCGATAGTGTTACCTTCACATTTCAATTCTAATTCAATAATGTCAATGTTTTGTTGTGATGCCGCGTCCCTGGACAGTTATCCTTTCCAATATCGATAGTAATATTAGAGCAAAAAAACCTACATTTATTTTTATCAGGAACGATGAAATTTTGGTAGCTTTTCATACCAATGAATTAGGACCTTTGGAAGACTATGCAAATCAGACTCAGTTTCATTCAACCTACCATCCTGCAATTTTAATGTTAATCGGTGTCAAAAATGAAAACATCAAACTTTACGAGAAATGTTTATTTATTCATCATCATCTTGGCATACGTCCCACTGAAGAGCACAAGCCTCCTCTCAAAATGAAAGGGCTTGGACCATAGTTCCCACGTCATCGCTCATTTATTGCTTCGTTTAAAAATAAAAGTCGTTATTTTGAAACAAGAGCCGTTCCTTAAAACAATTTAAACTTGTACTTCGTCGGCGTGACGCATAAAGTCGGAGTCACACGTGGGTAAATACCCTCGTTTATCGTTGTTTCATCATCGTTGGAGCGTCGCATCACAAGTTTGGTCGGTTAAGCGCATAAAAGTACTGCGAATTGCAACAATAAAATGCATGAAACACTGCAGCAGTTACGGTAACGGCTTGAGTTTGCAGTTGTTCAATGTTTTTAACTGTAATTAGGTTGGAGATTGATGCAATTATGTAACAAACAACATGAAAGAGTAAGAGAGAATTTTCACGTATACCTACGGCACTGGTTGGGAGCATAGATGACCAAGAACCATTTAAGTATGTGAGCCAATACGAAACTACTTAATAACAGACCTAAAAATAGTGTCGACAATCCACAAATGGAGTGTATACTCATATTCATAAATCGATATTTGTAAATTAAAAACAAAACGCGCGATACATAAAATAGAACTTGAAATTACGAAGAAGCATAATAAATAACAATTGTTATTTATTATTATAATGTAATTGCTTGCATGCACTTCATGCGGGAAAAATATGATTCATCTGCCCTAATATGCTTAATTTGAGTGTACTTTTAGCGTTTTCTTCAAAGCCTACATTGATGAAAATGATAGTAGGTAGGGACACCGCCAACAAGCCGTGGTGGCCTAGTAGTTTGACCTATGGCCTCTCAAGCAGAGGGTCGTGGGTTCAAATCCCGGCTCGCACCTCTGAGTTTTTCGGAATTTATATGCGAAATTAATTTGAAATTTACCACTAGCTTTACGGTGAAGGAAAACATCGTAATCCGCACTGGGCCCGCGTGGGAACTACGGCCCAACCCCTCTTATTCTGAGAGGAGGCCTGTGCCCTGCAGTGGGACGTATATAGGCTGGGATGATGATGATGAGGGACACTGCACTGCGTGCAGTGATTTTAAAGGTTGTTATTTCTCATTATCATTAATATTGATAGATAGGTAAGTGCTTGCTAAGGGCCGGCACTCACTGACGGCATGGCACGGCATGGCACGGCAGGTTACATACGAATTTTACCGCAGCATCCTTCGGCACGTCGCGGCATCGTGGTATCGAAATAAGGTAACATGAATTCTAAACTCATTGAAATAAGATTCAAAATAACTTGATAGTAATAAAATCCTTTGCCGTGCCATGCCGTGCCATGCCGTCAGTGAGCGCCGGCCCTATAACAAGCCACCTAGCAACGAAATATTAACGAGATCATAAAACGTTTGAAAACATAATTATTCTGACAACTATACCATATAGCGTTCCTTTTTCTCGACCTAAATGGAGTACATAAGTATTTGTCAAAATCATTAAGTTTTTGTTTCTATATGTTTGTTTACTTTGACTATCGTTTGACACGTGTCTTTTACTTCCTGTAGAAGTCATCTGAGTGTCCACCAATCTGAGTCAGTTTGGTAGGTTCTGATTCCCTACGAGGCAACGGACCCCATTAAGTTTTTGTTAAGAACATTTTGAAGCAGATGTGGTCACACCAGACCATAATTATACCAATGCGTTATTGTGGTCTGTTTCTTTTATACTCGTACACAACTTTGCTTTTCGTAAGTCGTATGTCAACTTACGAAAACTCACTAGCACCTCATTAGCAAGCCTCAGCGGTTTGATATCTATTTCATTACCGTGTCCAAGTGTCAAAAACATCTAATAAGATATTTGGTAATTATCCCCCGGCGCCACACATATTACAAATGTTTCAACACATATTTGAACACATATTTGATCTATGGTTGATTGTATGGTTGTTCTATTGAACAAATAAGCAAATACCGGTGCTACACATGTGATCAAATAAATGTGTTCAAACATTTGTGCTATGTGTGGCGCCGGGGTAAGGCGACGTGTTTGTGAAGCGACAGGCCAGTTCAATCGGTAGAACCGCTTGCGCAAGCAACTATACGTATCAATATCACGAGTAGGGCTTAGTAAGTTAAATACTTTAAATACTTTAGCTTCCAGGTTGATACCTATGTAAAAAATCGGCCAAGTGCTAGTCGGACTCGTGCACCGAACTGTCCGTAGGTACCACAGTTAAGGGCAAAAATATATATACCTAGGCTGCCACGAAAGTTTTTAGCTGTATGAAAACTATAAATATTTTATTCCTAAATTGCATGATAAATTAAAGATAATTTATCTATTAACCTCTTTGTATAGTGACATTGCAAACTGGCCAGTAACATTTTCTTTTTTTAATTTTTTTGTTGACAATGTCAGTCCAGTTTTGTTTTTGCAATGGAGCTCTCGCGAGAAGCATTTCGTGCTATGATATTCTATGACTATAAAAGAAACTTAACATTCAAGGAATCTCACAAAAATTTAAACGTTGCATTTGTGACGTCCGCTCCATCGTTAGCCACAGTTTCGTATTGGTACCGCGGGTTTAAACGGGGACGAGAGTGCATCAAAGATGAGCCGAGACCAGGACGGCCGTCAAGTGCAGTAACGCCAGAAAACGTGATCAGAGCCGAGTGGTTGATTAAGGAACGAAGGAATATTACGCTTCGGGAAATCGAACATGAACTAGGCATTGGATCACCCGCAGTTTTAAGCATTTTACATGATCATCTTCGCGTCAGGAAGGTCGCGTTGCGTTGGATACCACATTTGCTGACCGCAGAGCAAAAAACCCAGCGTGTAGATTGGTGTCAGTTTATGCTCAGCAAATTTGACGGAGGCCATTCCCAGCAGGTTTCTAACATCCTTACTACTGATGAGTCTTGGATATACTGCTATGACCCCCTGACAAAGCAGCAATCTATGCAGTGGGTGTTTGAAGAAGACGGACCCGCCTTTAAAAATTGCTCGAGGCCGAAGTGTCAACAAAAAAATGATCGCCGTTTTCTTTCGTCGCAGTGGATCAGTGGCTGTAATTCCACTTGAAGATCAAAGAACAGTTACTAGCCAGTGGTACACCGAAGTTTGTCTACCCCAAGCGTTCGAAAAACTGGGTGAGGAACGCCCAAAGAGCGGCATTCGGGGATTTTTTTTCCACCAAGATAATGCACCAGCACACACTGCAGCAAAAACAATGGACTTTTTGAACAGCACAGGTGTTCAGATGGTGTCGCATCCACCCTACAGCCCTGACCTGGCCCCGTGTGACTTTTTCTTATTCCCCACTGTAAAGAAAATGATGCATGGCCGGACTTTCATGAATTCGGACGAGGCAGTACAAGAATTTGAGCGGCTTTTCTTCGACCTACCGCAGAACGCGTTTTTTAAGTGTTTTGAGGATTGGTTTTTTAGAATGAGGCGATGTGTAGACCTTGGAGGGGTATATTTTGAAAAATATTAAAGTAATTTACAAAATAAAAAGAATGGTTTTGATACAGCTAAAAGCTTTCGTAGCAACCCTCGTAGACCATAAAATCAGTATACGAATAACAAGCATTTCGCGGATTGCGTTTCAGTTACCTACTTATTTTAATACAGTTTTCATGGCGTGAACCCGTTTTGGCTGAAATAATATTTACAACCCATCTCTACCTTCACTTACCACTCGCTTTACCCGCCGGTTCCCGCCGAGATCCGTCGCTTCACCCTGGGTACTGTAGTACCCAACACTATTTGGACGTCGCTTTACCTTGGGTACTATAGTGTCCACGACAGGGTGAGTAGTCGGAGCTCACAAATATATATCTTATCTACTTGTTCTTAAGAATTAAACGGCTAGTAAATGTTTCTATCCTTTTCTTGAAAAAGCTGTCCTTGTTTTCCGTAAGGCGGCGCCTATGTACGTTTTAAGTATTCAAGCAAACTTGACTCAAATAAGGCGCAACACTTGCGCGCAAGCGAAGTCTGTGCTAAAATAAAACCCCTAAAATTAAATATTATATTGTGATTTTAAGTTTAAACTACTTACTTTATAAATATAAACATACAAAAGAAAATTCTGGTATCCAAAACATTACTTCAAATGTTACTGTTTTTTTACAAGCATTTTTTAACTAAGGGTACGTTAAATTTAAGTGTTTTTTGAATTTTGACCCCTATTTAAAACATAAAAATGTCTTATTTACTCTAATTAAAAAAAATATATAAATAGCCTAGTTTATAGAACATAACAAGCACATTTGATGACATGTCTCGGATATTTAAAGACACTTCAAAAAAATATTATCCAATAATGGGTGACCGCCTGATTTCGACCGCCAAAAGGCGCGGTGAAGCAACGGTATTTTGGCCTCTGTCACGGGTGAAGCGACGGTTCATTGAGGTCGGGTACTATAGTACCCGTAGTAAAGCGAGTGGTTAATACACTGACGAGCAAAAATAAAGGGTCGGTTACAAAAATGACGATAACTACAAAACCCGCTGTGATAGCTTCTTCAAGTAAAATGAGTTTAGTAAAGAGTTTTATTCTCAATTAAACTTTTTCTTGTTAATAATAAAAATCTCTACTAAACACATTTTACTCGAAGAAGCTATCACAGCGGGTTTTGTAGTTATCGTCATTTTTGTAACCGACCCTTTATTTTTGCTCGTCAGTGTAGTATCTAAGTATTCGTAATACGTATTTGCTTAACTTACACTTCAAATATTCTAGTATCGTATCATACATATCTACCCGGGAGATGGGACGAAATTGACATACCTAATTATTTATCTTAAGTGATAAAGAGTTAGGTGATTGTTTTTTAATTAGTTAACTAACAGTTTAATACGCTTAAACTACAAATATACTCGTTTAAAGATGTGAGTTATCCGTTTATTTTACCATAACTTTACTCATTCATTAATTAACAATGTATCAACCTGTTATAAATTATAATATTACACGACATAAAGCAACCAATTTTATCTTTACAAAGAAAGGAAATATACTTAATCCTATTTATTCTCGAAATGCAGACAAGCTCGAGTTACGTTACTTTCGTTTCATTAAAGGACGTTTCGTTTGTACGGTCTAGGGTTAAAAAATAAACAGTTAACTCTGGGTTAGCACTTAACTCGGAGTTATTTAGTTAATGTTGGTGTGTGAAAGTGTGTGTGTTCGGCAATGTCTAGTTTTCACTAATGTATTTTTCTCTTTTGGATTGATGCAAGACAGACTATTAATGCCATATTGTAAGGCACGGCCACGACCACGCGCGACCGGCGGCGTGGCGAACATGTTCTCTGTACCACTACCATGAGCTTGCAGTGACCGTGCTCGATAGCGACTGCGTAAATGATTTGTATGGATTTTTCATACAATTCATTTACGCAGTCGCTATCGAGTGTGGTCACTGTGAACTCATGGTAGTGGTACTGTTCGTTGCGGAACCAAAACGTTAGCCGTACCATGGCAGGACACGCAATTAACAGTACCTCTACCATGAGTTTACACTAGTTTACGTGACCGTACTCGCTAGCGACGGCGTAAATGATTTGTATGGAGAATTGTACAGCGCCTCTAGCGGTCACTTACGGAAGTACAATTCTCCATACAAATCATTTACGCCGTCGCTAGCGAGTACGGTCACTGTAAACTAGTGTAAACTCATGGTAGAGCTACTGAGAAAATCCTCGCCACGCCGCTTGTCGCGTGTAGTCGTAGTCTGGGCCGATACAGACACACAGTTAAATTAGGCCATTAAATTTAAACAAAAACGTCGGTAATCAAAAAGCAGCTGTTAAAAGAAAGGGGTCCTTTGCTAAGTATTGTAATTAAGTAGTATTGGGTACTTAGCTAATTTGTTGGCAAAATTTTACATTATTTAGATGTCCGATAAAAATTTTGGTTTTGCAATATTTAAGTGCCGTAGTCTGTACAACGGGGATGTAGGTACCTCTCTAGAATACTCTTATTATTTATTTTTTACTAATTTGACGAAGAACTCGTCGAATTTCTCGTACTTAGTGAGTATATTTTTAGGGTTCCGTAGTCAACTAGGAACCCTTATAGTTTCGCCATGTCTGTCCGTCTGTCTGTCTGTCCGCGGCTAAGCTCAGAGATCGTTAGTACTAGAAAGCTGTAATTTGGCATGAATATACATATCAGTCACGCCAACAAAGTGGTAAAATAAAAAACAAAAAGATATTTTTTTTAGGGTACCTCCCATAGACGTAAAGGGGGGGTGATTTTTTTTTTCTCAACTAAACCTATAGTGTGGGGTATCGTTGGATAGGTATTTTAAAACCATTGCGGGGTTGCTAACATGATTTTTCTATTCAGTGATCTGTTTGCGAAATATTCAACTTTAAAGTGAAAATTTTCATTAAAATCGAGCGTCCCCCCCCCCCCTCTAAAATCTAAACTGTTAGGTGGAAAAATTTGAAAAAATTCAGAATGGTAGTAAATATATCAAATTTACTAGGAAAATTATAGCGGCTAAGATTGCTTGGAAATTATTTGTAGATTAAGAGTAAATAGTAGCCTAAGGTATAAAACATACCTAAACTTGGATGATTCCGTACACATACGAAATCCTTAGAAAAATATTACTTGATTTTTTTGTAATGGCTACGGAACCCTACCTTGTGCGTGTCCGACACGCTCTTGGCCGGTTTTTTCAGAATACTTAATGCAAAAGCTAAGCAGGTGCAATAGCAATTTATCGATGAGGTAGATACAATAAATGGATAATGAAAGGAAACTGCTATTACTTTCCAAACTAACGATTCGGTACAAATGGCTTACGAAAACTCTGTTGAACTTTACTGGCATTCCCACGGCATTATCAGTTAGATTGTGCTGATCGAATAATGGGGTCCTTAGCTTTGGTCCACTTCCCGACACTTGTAGGCCATACGACAGGTACAATCGAAGAAACTGAACCACGTAGATAATCAGGGTCATTTCTTTGCAAATGTCATGTTGACATTCCATACATCTGCCAAAGAAATCATCGCGAAATTGGTTGTGAAAGGGTTCCCCCTGGTACGCGGTTCAGTTTCCTTGACTGTACCTACCCAAATAAACACAACATCGGAAATCTTGACTTCAATAAGTAAACCACCTTTTACTTACTTTACCTTTTACGCTATACACGCGCAACAGCTATGTTAGCTGTGTGTGTATGAATAAATACAGGGATTTTTGGGTGCGGTCAAAGCACATCCTGTAATTGTTGCACCAGAATTAATGACAATAATTTTTCACCTACTATCTCAAGCAAGCAAGGGTCGTGGGCTCGACCTCTGAGTTTTTCGGAATTTACATCCACCTGAATAAATTCGATGTAGTGTGCGAAATTCCCAATTCGCACTGAGCCCGCGTGGGAACTACGGCCCCAACCCTCTCATTCTGAGAGGAAGCTTGTGCCCTATAGTGGGACGCATAATAGGCTAAGACGATGATGATGATTCCGCAAAACCGCAACCGTTTTTTTGACACTATATAAATCCACCATGCACACGTAACCATAGCATGTTTGGCAGTGGTACTGCAAGCAGGGCTTTAAGTAGACAAATGAGCCTATATCTTTATATATATATATATATATATATATATATATATATATATATATATATATATATATATATATATATATATATATATAATTCCACTGTACGTGTGTTTGTCACTGAACTCCTCCTAAATGGCTGGACCGATTTGAATTAATTTTTTGTATGCGTTTGGGTGGCGCCCTGGATGGTTTAGATTCACAAATCAACCCGGCAGATGGCGCTGCAGTCGGTATCTAGGTTCATGCAGGACAACGTCTGTCGGGTCCGCTAGTTAGGTACTTACTTATAATATTTCATTTTGCAGGACGCACACCCGCGTTACGCGTACGAGTACGCCGTGAACGACCCTCACACCGGCGACATCAAGCACCAGAAGGAACAGCGCGACGGGGAGGTCGTCAAAGGTATGTACAGGGTCACCGGCATGGCGGCATTATCCTCTAATCATGAGCTAAATTAAAAAGTCCGCTGTGTCTGACTGGCTTATTAAGTTTCGTATATTATCCACTAACGCAATCGCCTTGATTTTACGGACGGAATTTTATCATTTGTTCATTTGCTTTAGAACAGGGCTGTCCAAAGCATGGTATATATATGGCCCGTGATTTATAGCTCGGCCACGTCTAGCGAGCATTTTCTCTGTATACTTATTACGTTCGCTGTCAGGTAATCAGTGCGGCGAGCGTTTCGACCGCGCAATAACCAGAAAAAAACATTATCTTTTTCGAAGCACGTCCATTCCCTTCTATAAAATTTATTTGGTGAACAGGGTGTAATTGCTTTTGCATGCCTCCAGTCTACCTTTACTTATAGTATAGGTAACGCCATCAGAGTTGAGGCGAATGATTACACACACAGCTAGGGTACATAAAGTACTGATTGCAAAAAAGATAGTGAAATTAGTGAATGAATGAAATGACTGAGTGAATGAAAATGTAAGTTATAAGATCTTATGATTAAATACTTACGCAATACTATGCATGTTACAATTTTTCTTTTTTCGTATAACCTATTTTTGAAATAAAACAATTTGAAACTGATATGAAATATTCGCAAGAAAAAATCGGTATTTTATAAATAGCGTAAAATATGCTTATCTGAAATGTATAAAATAGCTGATGCCCGCGGCTTCGCCCCAATATTTTTTTTTAACACAGTAACAAACGCAACAAAAAAATAATTATCCAATTTGGTGCTGTCAATCGGAAGTTATGCGCGTACAAACATTCCGGTGTTCATTTTTATTTATATAGAATAGTTAGATCAAAATATTTTATTTTTTGTTTTGTTTGAACTAGATGTATTTTCCTAAATTATTCTTAAAGAAATAGGTTGAAGAAATTTTTAGTCAATCTTGTAATTCTATCTCGAGTCTGTAGAACTTGCTATCGGTACGAATAAATGTCAAAATCCCGCTGTCATTACATGACGTGTTGTTGTTTGCGTGGCCTCAACTCTGATGGCATTACCTATACCTATAGAAATTTGTAATAAGTCGGTAAGTATCGTATGTGGCTTTAGAATGTGCTGCGTAAGACAATGTTATATGTTTTTGTGTAAGCGTAGGTATGTGTGTGTACACCTACACTTATCGTCTAATAAGCCACTTTCGTAACCCAACCCCATCGATCCACAGCAATAACCGTATCTCTGTATCCAGGTCAGTACTCGCTGGTGGAGCCAGACGGGTCCGTCCGCACCGTGGACTACGTCGCCGACTGGGAGACCGGTTTCCACGCCAACGTTCATAACAGCCGCGACAAGCATTAAGCTGTGACTACACGGAAAGCGGCAGCGGGGGAAACTTTGAAGCAAGACGAAGTATGTCAGTTACAATCGAACATTGAATGCCTGGCGCGCTTGCAATTTCTAACTAGCCAGTACAGCAGGTACAAGCATAGCCTACATAGTTATACTATAAAGGTTTAGGTACTTTACTAAATGTAAACAAACATCAGCTGCCAACACGAGCAAAAGTTATGGCGTCGGGTTAACCAGCCAAATTATATTTTTAATTGGCTTTCACGCGTCACATTTTCCACGTACTCTTTAATTTAGTCGCATAATATGGAGTTTGTTTACATTTAGTAAAGTACCTAAACATTTATAGTATAAGGTAGGTATTATCAACCCATTTGATTCCTAACCCATTTATTGAATCAGGCGTTACTTTGCGGAGGTCCATATTAATGAACTAAAACAATTACTTTGCTCACCCGCGATCTTACAATAGTTACGTTTATGCAAGAAATGTGCGTTCATGCAGTTCCTCCACCTCCACACTGTACGAACACACACAACTCACATAAACCCAACCATCACCACCACCAAGCTACACTGACGCGTTTCGAACTCAACCAGAGCTCATCTTCAGAGTTACCACAACCGTATGCTATGCTACCAAATGTTAAACTAACAAACTAAAACAAATGTTTTAACTTGTCACTGTAACTTCTCAAGTACCCACTTTATTTTTCTTATTCTCAAACTACCCCACAAAAAATAACTTTTATTGACATATTATAAAACTACCTTGAATTTTTTGTTTATTTATTTATAAGGCATATTTAATTAATACTAACTGTTCAAATTCGACCCAAGCCGCAGTAAAGGAGAAGATACTAAATTTACCTGTTCATTAATAATAGACCCCATAGTGTTGTACCTAATTATTTCCATGCATTCCAGAGCATCCAGACGCAACCCCTTGCCGCAATAATGTAACACTTCATAAGAATCTGAATCTAACAATGAATGATTTGATTCCAACAAATGTTTTGCAAAATTCGATCTATCTGGATGCTCATTCCTATATGCCGAAACATGTTCTTTAAATCTAGTATTAAAACTTCGGCCTGTCTGTCCTACGTATATCCCATTGCAGTCATTACAAGTAAGCTTGTATACCCCCGATCTAGTTCCCTTATCTACCTGTTCTTTGTGGTTACATAGCCTAGAGTACAAAGAGTTGTTAGTCTTAAAGGCAACATTAATATTGTTTGATTTTAAAATGCCATAAATCTTATCAGACAAACCCCCAACGAATGGTAAACATCAATTTAAAATATACCGTAAGCCCACGTACACAGATGCTGTTATACCAGCATCTTCTAATCATCCGTGGCAGCATAAACTGGCTGCTTTCCATTGTTATGTTAATAGATTGTTGACTGTGCCTCTTTCTAAGGAACATTTTGATTTAGAGTTGAGTACTATTTATCAGATAGCGATCTCAAATGGTTATACAAAATCAATGGTAGATAGTTTAGTTCAAAAGAAGCAGGCACGGTTAGTAAATAGCATGCTTTACGCTGCGTTACCTTCTCAGTCTACTAACAAATATAGATCTAGCATCTCTTACGTTGGGGGTTTGTCTGATAAGATTTATGGCATTTTAAAATCAAACAATATTAATGTTGCCTTTAAGACTAACAACTCTTTGTACTCTAGGCTATGTAACCACAAAGAACAGGTAGATAAGGGAACTAGATCGGGGGTATACAAGCTTACTTGTAATGACTGCAAAGGGATATACGTAGGACAGACAGGACGAAGTTTTAATACTAGATTTAAAGAGCATGTTTCGGCATATAGGAATGAGCATCCAGATAGATCGAATTTTGCAAAACATTTGTTGGAATCAAATCATTCATTGTTAGATTCAGATTCTTATGAAGTGTTACATTATTGCGGCAAGGGCTTGCGTCTGGATGCTCTGGAATGCATGGAAATAATTAGGTACAACACTATGGGGTCTATTATTAATGAACAGGTAAATTTAGTATCTTCTCCTTTACTGCGGCTTGGGTCGAATTTGAACAGTTAGTATTAATTAAATATGCCTTATAAATAAATAAACAAAAAATTCAAGGTAGTTTTATAATATGTCAATAAAAGTTAATTTTTGTGGGGTAGTTTGAGAATAAGAAAAATAAAGTGGGTACTTGAGAAGTTACAGTGACAAGTTAAAACATTTGTTTTGGTTTGTTAGTTTAACATTTGGTAGCATAGCATACGGTTGTGGTAACTCTGAAGATGAGCTCTGGTTGAGTTCGAAACGCGTCAGTGTAGCTTGGTGGTGGTGATGGTTGGGTTTATGTGATTTGTGTGTGTTCGTACAGTGTGGAGGTGGAGGAACTACATGAACGCACATTTCTTGCATAAACGTAACTATTGTAAGATCGCGGGTGAGCAAAGTAATTGTTTTAGTTCATTTTTCCTAACCCATTGTAAAACATTCTCGCAGTAAACGTCAAAATGTTTTGTCTTGTCAGGCAATACGACGTCATTGACATTTTCTGTCAGAAAGTTCCGTCCACAGCAGATCACGATTCAGTTGATCAAATAGTACAAAGACACATAAGTACTACTATCATGTCGTAATAAGAGAACTTTTTCGGGTCATAAATTGGTCCTAAATCGTAGTAGTCATGCAATGCACTACAAGTTAAATGACCGGCGTTTTCCGACCCGATAACACAGCGGGATCATACACAGAATTTTATTTTCGTCATTCCTGTGAAGATGATAAAAGTAACGATTTACGTATAGCCTGTTTGGATATTGATAAGTAACGTGAGATTTGAATACGAAATTGTACCTTGTCGTCTCCTCTAGGTACATTTTGCTTATCAGTATCCATTTTTGTGTGCATGTACGGCGGTCGTATTCAGATGCTTATGATGAGCTCGTTAACAGACGATGATGATGATGACTGCACCTAAAATGCAATAGGAGAAAAGCGTTATGCAAGACCATTGCACATTTGCAAGCAGTTTTAAAAAGAACACAAAATTTTCTCGCTTGTCAGTCATCGCTCTATCCAACTAGATGGGTATAGTTCAAATGTTATAAGCTGGGGGTTTAGGACTGCAGAACTCATTTTGGTAAAGATAACATTGTTCTCGTTTGTTGAAGCCTACTGCTAATAACAAATCAGAACAAGTAACAAAAAATGCAAACAAATAGCTACCGTCTTCTCTAAGTTACAAGGTTGAAATTGCAAAAGCTTAACTCATTAAGAAACATACCCAGGAGACGTGGGTTCGAGTCCCACCGGCGCACCCGAAAAACTTTTTCGCTTTTAAATAATCATTAAGAAAGGCCTTTCGTCATTGTAAGCGGTACTCAGGTGGATCGTCGGCGTTCGATGTAGTGCGTCCATAATAGAACAAACGAATACAATGTTATCTTTCTGCAGTTCTAAACCCCCAGCTTATAAAATTTTGACTATAAAAGAACCGCACGTCGTGAGGAAACGACTTACGGTTTCTGGTGCTATCTATACTATACTACAACATGGTTAACTAAGCTATGTAGGAGTGGAGCGGATATATTGTACCTAATACGTGTAGTGTGCCTGTGCAGAACAGGCAGGTACAGTCAAGGGCAAAAATATGTATACACTTTATTACCTTGTCTAGTTTCGTCATATTTGAACTGCCATATATGAACTGTCACAGTGGTTAAAGTGACAAGGTACTAAAGTGTATACATATTTTTGCCCTTGACTGTACCTGCGACATTAGTATGAGGGTGAAACTTTCATCACTGTCTCACTTTTGACGTAAAATACTTACAGGTATGGATTCCATTATAGCATCGATGGTATAGTAGAAAAAAATATAGTTCCTCCTTCATCCATTTTATTTATGTAAACTATCTACTTATTTAATACCTTTAAACGAGCACGTCTTGTTTATTTATTTATTTTGGAAACGGCTCTAACGATTTCGATGAAATTTTCTATGTGGGGGTTTTCGGGGGCGAAAGTTCGATCTAGCGTGGTCTTATCTCTGGACAAAAGCATTTACCCACGTCTATAATCATTAGGTACCGTGTGCTAACTACTGTTACGGCGCACTTCTAAGCCTCGTATTTAAAGACAAATTATTTATTAAGAATTACGTATCGTGGATAGGCATGTGCCATGTAGGTAACTCGTGGCTACTCTTTTTCCTTTTAATTAATGCGCCACCAACACATGAGATCTCCAATCAATTCCATGTTTTTAATCCTTTTCATTTCTTATTTTGGTTGTTTCAGCAATTTAGAGTTAAGTTAGGTGTAGGTGCATAGATACTATGATGTAGATGTAGAGTCGCGAAATGAAAATGTTCGCCAGTTTTCAAAACACTTTCAAGTGCATGTTACCTTTACCTTTCTAAACTATATAACACACCAGACTGTTGCATAGAAAGTTATACTTAACTGTTTGACAACACGATTTGATATAAAATCAAACCAATGTTCTTTGACTACTTATAAATAGTTGAGCTACCTTTAAATTTATTAAGACACCTATTCGCTTACGATGATGATTGGTTTTTGCTAAATGCAAACAGTTTCTGTTAACCTCTTAAACGACACAAAACAAAACGACGTGACGTGCTCTGTACGCCACGGAACGAACCGTCTAGTCGATAAATAGGGATTTATTTCCATTTTAAAAGGATTTATTTCGAGTTGCATGTTGGTCATGCATTGATGACGTTGGCCTGAGCTTTTTCACTGGCTGTCATGACTAGATGCCTGTGGCGATCATCAGTACAATTTCCTGTAATTCCTTGACGTTAACTAGCCCTTTCGAACACAACTGAGTATGAAAATGTTACAATAATGGACCATGTGAAATTTATTAATATTATTTTTATATTTAGAATCCCTGAAATGATAATAAATTTCAAATTTAATTGACATTAAACGTCACGGTCGTATCAACGCGGTTTGAAAGGGCTAAGTAATAGGGATGTTGACACCACCAATCAACTGACGTTCTTTTTATGAGCTGTCAAAACACTGTCTCCCATAGAGTTTGAATGACAATAGCGACATATGACGTCATTGTTCGCATACTCAATCAACTAACTATTTATTTGTTTTTAAGCAACAAAAAATCTATTTTTTTGTATTTAATCGAAAATTAATCTGGCTTTCAGGGCTGAAATAAAGCGTTTTTTTACTGGAGTCGTGTCTTCAAATTCTTTTTTAATGGTGGCAACATCCCTATTGTCTACAAGCAATAGTCGACATAATATAACGAACCTTTTCATTCCGCGAGTGTACATGCATGTTGTACTAATTACTATTGCAACATGATGTTTTGATTACTATTATCTATTTATAGTATAGAAAATAAGGCAAATAACCTTTCTGACGTGATGTATAACTGTATATAATCATAAGCGTAAGATTATGTATACATTTTAGGTACATAATCTACTAGTTAAGAGTGAGATTGTTAATTGATTGAATCAGGCGTTACTTTGCGGAGGCCTTAATCCAAAAGTAAAGCCCAAAGTGGACATGCCCACAACCCAAATAGACTTGTGACAGCACACTTTCAGTCTATTGAGATCGATAGGCTGATGATAACAACTCGCAGCTGACCGATTTTCGGGTGGATCCGGGCCTGCCACTCAAGAACCACACGTGCAAGGCAACTATGTCTGCGCGACACATGTATCCACGCGAATCTTCCTCTTCCACATAAATCAACATTTGTGACACAGACTCAACTGTCTACAAAATCCAATAAGACTCTTAAGCGTTTCAACTAAAACAAAACAGAGTTTAAAAGAGTTTGTGTGATGTTGGTGAGATAGTTATTTCTGTGTGACATAGGTACCTGTAACGTTGATTTATGTGGAACCAGAGGAGGTGGTTTTGCATGAAAACATATTATAATATATATCGTACATACGCAGCTATTTTGCATGTGTGTTCACGTAGCAAGGTTTAGTTCAGTGATATTGTTGTTTGATTGTTTTTTTTGTGTATAAAAATCTATATTTTTAGTATCTCACCGATAATAAGGCTAAAAGAAAAGAAATTATATTTTTGTAAAACCATTATGATTTATTTAACAATAAATATGCACTTAAAATACAAGTTTGTTTATTATTTATTACACAGCCGTTTTGCTACCTTAAATAATTAATTAATTATGGTTTAATTATAAATGTATTATTTTTAAACCACTTGAAAGACCTATCTGTGTACACAGATGTATGTTTTTATGTTTATTTTTTACAATACAACACAACACAAATATTCTTTATCGAATACCAACAACAGTACAGAAAAAATAATAAAAATAAAAATTCAGGCAGACAATAAGCGTTCTTATCGATCAAAAGTTAAGTCATCATTCAAAAAAAATAGAAATTTCACCATACCTTCACCCTTAGTATTCAAAAACGTTCTTAAACCATTACAAACTTAATTATTTCTTTTCCACTGTAGTAACACTTAGGGCACGCAAACTCGGAGTCTATCGCCTTATTTGCCTGTAAGAAAAAATACAAATTTTATATCAAACCATTGTTAATGTGATCCAACTAGAGTTTCCATCTCTAAAAATCAAAAAGCCGAACTGACCCGTCAAAAAAGCCGGACTTTTGGTTCCCAAAGCCGGACATTAAGAAAAATTAAGGATTTTTGACAACAATATCGAATAAAACACATATTCATATTTAAAACTCGGACTTTTGAATGCCAAAGCCGGATGCTAAAAAAGGGATTTTTGAGTGTGTGTATGTATCCGTGCGGTACGGGCGGGGGCGGCGTGGCAAGACTGAGCAAGGCCGTGCGCGCGCGCAGCGCGATAGTAATAAAAACCTAACAAAAGCCCGAACAGCCAGACAAGAGGTCAAAAAGCCTAACAGCTTTATCCGGACAGATGGCAACTCTAACCCAACAAATATATCAACAGGAGTAATAAAAGATTATAATAGACATTTTTTTAGTTTTTGATGCATTTATATTACTACTAACTGTTGCCCGCGACTTTGTCTGCAAATAATTTGTTTCTCGCTATCCCGCGGCAACTATGCAATATTCGGGGATAAAAACTATCCTATCTTTCCCAGGGTCTCAAACTATCTCTATACCGAATTTAATCTAAATTGGTTCAGCTATATAAGCGTAAAAAGGTAACAGACAGACAGAGACACACACACACACTTTCGTATTTAAATAAATAATAAATAAATAAATATCAAGGGACAATTCACACCAATTGACCTAGTCCCAAAGTAAGCTAAGCATAGCTTGTGTTATGGGTACAAGGCAACGGATAAACATACTTATATAGATAGATACATACTTAAATACATATCAAACACCCAAGACCCGAGAACAAACATTCGTATTATTCATACAAATATCTGCCCCGACACGGGAATCGAACCCGGGACCTCAAGCTTCGTAGTCAGGTTCTCTAACCACTAGGCCATCTGGTTGTCTAAATTTATAATATTAGTATGGATTGGTAATTGGTAATAACGGGCTAATTTCCGCAACTCGACGTCTTCTACGGGCCTATTTTGCGTAACTGCATATTAGTATGGATATATTAGTGTAGATTGCCAGTTAAGAATAATAGAAACAAATCAAATGTTCGAAAATGTCAACACACACTTTGACATCCATCCATCACACATGAACTACAGATGTAGTGCAAAACGATTTTCCTTCATACTTTATCGGAAAAGTTTGTATTTATCATGCTCTTTTCAGTACCCATCTTACAGCCATCTTACATTTTTCACTTTGACATTTGAGACTAAACAATAAAGTTCCACAGTAATGGATATGAAAACGTCACTCATTTAATACAATCATTGATTGACAGTTTGGGTGCCATCGTATTCCAATTGAGATCCAAGTTTTCCCGATGGAAAATCATTTTACACTACATCTGTACCTTTTTTTTGTAATTTTAGTTGAGGCTTTGAACATTCAAGGTGTAAACTTTCTTGACAGTGAGTCACTTCATGGTCACACAATGTTGAGCGTCTTTTCCTCACTGATAATTCATAACTCCAATTAAAAATTAAATAGGGTATTATTATATTTAGTTTATGTAAAGAATTCTTACCGCTAAGCAATAATAACAAAAGATATGTGCGCAACCCATAGTGTGCGGCAGCACTGGACTTTGTGAGCAGATTGCACATACTGTTGCAAGTGTCATGGTGGGCACATCCATCTTCCCAGCAGGTTTGACGTGCTGTCTCCACCACACATACTTTAAGACATTGGACAGTCGTCTTCGCAGCCCAAAAATGTTCATAAGGGATATAAGAGTGCCTATTAGTTCCTGAAATAGAAACAGTTGACAAAATTAGTGCATATTTTCTAGTTTTTGAACCCTTTTGAATGAGGTTAGTCACATTGTTTCTTATATAAATGAATAAATAAATCATGGAACAATTTGACAGCAATCGTCCTAGTCCCAAACTAAGCAAAGCTTGTACTATACATACTAGACAAACGATAAATACATACTTTAATACATATCTATCTATACTAATACTATAAAGAGGAAAGATTTGATTTTTTGTTTGTTTGTTTGTATGTTTGTTTGCATTGAATAGGCTCCGAAACTTTTGGCGTTAGAAAGCTACATTATCAGTGAGTGACATAGGCTACTTTTTACCACGGGAAAATACCTTTTCCTATGGGAAAATTAATTTATCGCGGGCGAAGCTGCGGACGGAAGACTAGTCTATAATAAATATATATCATAGCCAAGACTCGCACAAACATTCATATTTTTTGCACAAATATCTGCCTCAAATAAGAACTTAAGAACTTGGTGCGGTACATTTAGAGCAAATTTGCTATGACAGACAGAAAGACGAATGAACCTATATGGGTTCTGTTCTGTTACTAGAATGTATAGAACCCTAAAAACTAGCTTAGCTTTAAATGAACACAATTGTACAGAAGGAAAATACACTTACAATGAAATTGTGCCACAGAAGTTCCCTTGTCCAAGAGAAATCAGTCAGGTCTTCTCTTGTTAATTTGTCTGCAGTAAGCTCAAGGCCTAATATAAAATCTATCAACACCGGATACTTCCCACTTTGTATGAACCTCAAGAAATTCAAGATGTCACCAAATAATTGAAAAGTTTCCAATTGGTACACAAAGCTCTGTACTCTTGCATTTGATGTCAAACTGTACAGAGCTCTGTCCTTCAAATATTTTAACCCAACTGTATAACCATAGTACCAGTAAAGTTTGCTTTTTGAGAAGTTTTCTGTGTTGTATTTCAGTGACAGCATTTGCTGTCCAAAGGTTAACTTCTTATCATAAACTGAATATTTGAATATCCATGTACGGAGCAGCAGTTCAAGTTCTGGTAGCACAGGCTGCAATATTCCAGGCTGAAAAAAAAGTAAAATGATCCAACCATATTTATTACTTATTTGGTATCCAAGACTAGTTACCTAGTAATACAAACCTCCAAATATTTAGTGGCATTAAATAGTTGTTGTTTTAATAATTCCTCTAATTGATCATCCAGTTGACCAGCATCCAACTAAAATTAAAACAATAAGATATGAAGAAACAACTTTTGGAGTAAAAAAACGTTATGTGGCACGCCAGGTGATTAGGTATTACCTGAGTTACGCGAGGAATATAACTTATGGCCATATTTAACAACTTTCTACAAATAAGTAGGTTGTACTTAAATGATCGAATATCAAAACATAAGTAAAATATGAGCAAGCCATAAAAAGTTAGGCAGCTGAAATATTTTTGCAGAATATTGCTTCACAAATTACTATTTTTTAAATTAATTTTCTATAAAAACATTTTATTTATCTCGTTGATAAAGCACGATCGTAATCATAATTCATAACATCTCATTTCTCATTGTTGTTTTGTGTGAGTGACGGTCAGACAGACTGTCACTGCCACTGTCAGCGTCACTTCACTTGTTTTGTTTATGTCACTGTTAAAAAGTGTCAATTTTTGACAAAAAAGTAAAAAAAAATACGAAACTGGAATGCACACCAAAAAGTTGAAATCAGTCAGTGGGTGGGAAATTAATATAATAATGACATAGGTAAAGCATTTATTTATTTATTTATTATTAGACTCAACGCTTATAGAAATAGAACTAAAATCGGTCAGAGGGAGACAGACTGCGCAGAGTGTGCAAATATCTCTATTTTTTTTATAAAGTATTGCCAGGAAAATAATTTTATTTTGCTTTAGAAAATAAAATTACTCAAGAAATGAGAATTTTTAGAAATGGCAGAATAAAACAAATTGGGTACAAGTTTTTTGGTCGTAACTACTTCTAAAGAGATGCAACATTTGGCGTATTAATCCCAAGTGTGTCTATTTGGTATCACACCATATACCGGAGACATGAGACATAGCTGCATGGGGCGAGTCACTTTTCCTGATGATTAAAAAAAAAGCTGACCTGACTGACAGTGACATCTGTCAAAAGTGTCAAATTTAGTGAAACTATAGGAATTCTGAGCTGAGCTGAGCTAGTCTCTAAGCTACGCGCTTGCTTAGGTTTTCTCGTATCACGTTAATTAACAAAAGTCGCACCTTAATTACTTTTCTAATAAGTGACGTTATCAAATTATGAGAACGTAATTAATAACCAGAAAGCGATATGGTTGTGTCACCGCAAAGCCCTGTTGACGAAACCCAAACTGTACGCGCTGCTAAAATCAATATGGCGTCAAAACAAAGTTCTGTCGCTGATACAAGGGCAGAACTGGCAGAATTAGTCAAGAGAAAGGCTGAAGTGGCTGTACGTAAGCAAAGTTTTGTTGAACAGTCCACATTTCATTTTGTTTATAATAACACTATTTTTATCTTGGGTTATCAGATACTTGATAGGGTACCCAAATCTTAAGAAACGGTCACTACATTTTCAAACCATCAGCACTATGCTATCATCTAATCTGCACATGCATACCACATTTCAAGCCAATCTAAATCTGAAAGTGGGTGAAATTCGACTTGCAAGATTTGACCCAAAACAAATAAACAAACATTATAAGTTAAATAATAGCTTGTTATAACCAAATTTGACTTTCTCTTCTAGGAAACACTGGCCAACTTAGAACGTCAAATATATGCTTTTGAGGGATCCTACCTGGAGGACACTCAGCTATATGGAAACATTATTAGAGGCTGGGACCGCTACCTCACTACTAACAAAAGTACTAACTCTAAAGCAGATAAACGTAATAGGAAGTTTAAAGAGGCTGAAAGATTGTTCTCGAAATCTTCTATTACCTCCATGGCAGTGAGTATTCATTAGATTTTCCTAGGACACAGCTCATTACATGAGTACACAATAACTTTATTTAAATACTAGATAAAAAAACACCCACCTGTATAATTCCCGTTCCCATGGGAATACTGGGAAAATATTTATCCTATGTCACTCGTGGAACTGAGACAAATCTAATGACACCTCACACTTCAAAATCTATTGAGCCATTTACACTGCAGGGTGTGCAGAAGAATGATACATACATAAATACATACACTCGAAAAACATAACCCTCCTTCGACAGTCGGGTGAAAAAAGATGAATTGTATTTTCAAACTTTAGGTTTGTTAAAATACATACTGAAACCATATTCCTTAAAGTGTGAGTGCCCATGATCATTTTTACCATGTCTTTCAACCCTTTATTATGACAAAGAAAAATGTGATAGTGATTCAAGTGTGGTAGACAATAATGGCCTCTGTTTTACTAATTTATACAATTTCTTAATGAGTAAAAATAAATCTGTGAAAAGAATGGCCATGCCCACCCGAGATTTGTCTAGTAACCACCCTAAGATTGGAGTATTGACACCTGTCCCTCTCCTGGAAAATGACCATCATATATCACCGGTTATGTGGTTATACATACATAATATATTCCTGGTAGTAATGTTTTAATATTTTTTAGGCTGTCAGTGGACTCGTTGACCCAGCAGAAGCCAAGAGTAAGTACTTACACGCTTTTCTGATGTAGGTTTTAACTGAAATGAAAATGTCTAATCACAACTACATCTTTGCAGATGAGAGGCACAGTGAAACGGAGTCTCAAACCAACGAGGATTCATCTGATACACAAATCAGCTCCAGTCTGAACATTGGAAGCTTGAACCACACAACAATACATGGCTCTTCAGAAAGCATAGCATCAAAACCTTCTGGCAAGCAGCACACCAACGGCATTGAAAAAGTCATGAACCATTCTCAGACAAAACAAAATGCTACACAGAAAATAGCTACCTCATCAGGCATGCTGCAGAAGGCGTTTGGCAGCGACAACAAGATGCTATCTGCTGTAGGACTGGACAGCAGACCTGGCACTCCGAAAGACAAGGACTCCAGTATAAATTCTTTGAACAAGGGAGACGCAACACCTAACTCATTGAAACATAAGCTAACCAATAACAACAGTAGCAGTAGTGTCAAAAAGAACAATAATAAAAAAGCTAGACATAGATAAAAAAGTGATGTAAGTATTTTAAATGTGCTTGTGCCTAAAATACCACGTCCCCAAAATACAAGATTATTCAAACTACTACAGTATCAGTAAACAGTAACTTTATTTGCTAAAACATAGGTAGGTACAATAGTGGATGGTGGTATTTTACATTTTGGTTGCTATGTCTTACCCACAAATGCAGGTGTGCAAATATTATGTATACATATATCACATTGCTAACTCACTAGATTCTCGTTGCACCACATTACAAAATCAAAGATTATTTAAGGAAGTATTTTTTTTTAGTGGAATGTCTTATTTTGGAAAATCTGGTATTTTGGGAACATGGTATTTTGAGCACAAACGTTTTAATGCAATAATACAGATGTAAAAGTATGAAAAATGAAGAAATAACAATGTGCCTAAGAACTATCTATTGTTTGGTTCTTGGAAAATGAATTTGAAAATAAAATACATCATGTTTACAAAATAATGTTTTATTATTTGTTGTCTTTGGCAATAATCTACAATATAAATATGATACATATTTTAAATTATGCTCACTCCTTGTCAATCACTGGCTCTGAGGAATCTGGATCTGGGAATCAAGTACCTATGGTCACAGTCAACTTCCACTGTTCAAATTACTGTACTTTATGATAAATCATTGTCAATTAAGAGTTTATTGAAAGCTTGAGTGGAGGTTACCTAGGTAATCTAATTTATCCTTGCATTTACTGATCTCAGGAATGTTTGACTAAATCTGGATTCTGAAATCAAATAAAATAATTAAGATTTGCAGAAATTCTTAATGCACACAGCAGGTACAGAAAATACTAAATTAGACTTACGTTTCAGAACATTAGGCAGATCTCGAATAGGTCCACAATATCTCATAGATAAGTAGAAAAGTACAGGCAAGATAGAAATGACAGCTGTGCAACATAAGAACACTATTTCTGGGGCTCTCCTAAGTTTACAGCAATCAAGGTTTTTGCTCCAAACTGACCTTGTGGTGTTCATCTGAAAATAGACATAAATAAATATACTGCTGATGCTGAACAATAACCACAAAGAGACATACAAGTTTAACTTCACTTCTCTGGCAGCCAGTATCTATTATTATACAGGGTGGAAAGTTGAGATGGGGCAGCAAGGGCAGCTACTATATAATAGTACACCCACAAATCAAAGAAAACTTTTTCCATACAGTTTGTAGGGTAATTAATTACAATGTGAAATTTTCTTTCGCTTACAGATCATTAAATTGTAGACAACTACAATTAAGATATTAGAAATGAGAAAAATCGGTATCATTGTAAAAAAAACAACTAGTCTTCATTCTTTTAGGCGGACTTGCACCTAAAATTGAATACTGGGTTAAGACACTAACTTTAGTTAAAATGTTCAGTTTTTAGTTGTCTACATACTGTTTAATTTTCTTTAATTATATTCGTAAAAAAACAACATATGAAAGTTTCACTTTGCAAATTACCCTACAAACTGTATGGAAAAAGTTTTCTTTGATTTGTGGGTGTTCTAGTACTCTAACCTCAGTCGGTCTCAAATAGTGTTTTAATCCTTGATAGAAATGAGACCAATTGGCATTAAAAAAAAAAGTCAAATCTATCGATTTTCTCGCTGACTGTACATTTTATCAAAAATATGTGAATGTCGATTGTCATCACTCAAAAAGTTAGTTAAAGTCTCCTAAGAGCATTTTCGCGTAGCAGCAAGGGATCTAGTAGCTGCCCTTGCTGCCCCATCTCAACTTTCCACCCTGTATTAGAGATTATTGTTTACCTTCTGAATGCCACACATTTTTGTTACAAACAAAATTGATTCTTATGTGGACGAGGGAAGGTTAATTTTTGTATCACCATATTGTTATCTATTTCCAACACTTGCATTCAAAAGGTTAAAGACCACATGAGTCTTGTTACATTCATAAAAATAAAAATCTTACCAAATCAACAACATCCATGCATACAGTGTCCACACCAATACCATCAGGGCTTAACGTTTGGTAAAATTCATCTAACCCAACATACAACTGGTAGCATTTCATGCACACTTCATCAGTGTTATTCCCAAATTGATTTAAGTTGTATAATATGCAGTCCATTGTTTCATTGTACATTTTATTAAACTTTTTTGTGTCATTGGAAATAGTAGGAATAGTGCCATCCCACTCAAAACAATCTGAAAAAGATGAAACAAAATTATTTAGTGATTATTAGCACTAATTTATCATATTATTTTACTAGTCTTCCGTCCACAGCTTCGCCCGGGATAAATTAATTTTCCCATAGGAAAATGTATTTTCCCGCAGTAAAAAGTAGCCTATGTCACTCCATGATAATGTAGCTTTCTAACGGCAAAAGAATTTTTAAAATCAGTCCAGTAGTTTTTAAGTTTATTTGTTACATACAAAAATACAAATCTTTCCTCTTTATAATATTAGTGCAGATAAAGCGTTCAGGCCTTGTCACACAGGATGCATTGGAAGGGGAAGACCGCTAAGTGCAGACCTTACCCTGTGGGCCTTAAGTCTGAAAGTGGTACTTACTAATACAATTTCCTTTCTCCCATATTCTTGCTATCCCATCATGAAACTCTAGCACAGAATCCAACCTGTCCCTGGATATAAATATGGACTTGCAGGAAGTACCATTGTCTACAGTATCCAGTAATTCATTATAATCTAATTCAAAGTTAACATATTCATTTACACATTTCCCACACAGCCTTACTGGTCTAGCATACATTATTGAGCACATTGTCAGGTTGGAAGCTGATTGAGCAAATGTGTGCAAGAGGGTGGCACATTTTTCAGAATGATATAGTAATTCATCTGTGCCAAATGGATAAGACCTAGAAGAAGAAATAAGAATATTATAAAATTGAATACCACCTATCCTCGTCTGAAGCACCCTATATAGGACTTAATATTGCAATGTGACATTCATCAACTCATACAGAAGTCACAAGTTTAAAATGATGCTATTACGGAATGGAACTTTTATGATAATTTCAACAATATTATTCAAGATACATTATTAGAAGAAATACTACTGTTAATCTATACTAAGCAGAAAACATTAAAAAAACTTACAACAATGACAAATCAGCTGTGAATTGTTGGAAATTTAAAAACAGGGTAATGAGTAAACAAAAATTTCTCAACATTTTGACAATCCTGCTCTCATGTATGCCTCAAAGTCAGATAAAAATATTAAAATTTTCCATTTAAGTCTAGATTATACACTAAGTTGGTTAACAAATAACATATTATCAAATTGTACACCGTTTGTAGTAATTCGCAATTATGAACTAATATGGAGTTAAGTTATTTCTAAGGCACTTTGTCGGACAATAAATTATTATTTCAGTTCAGCCTTGGCTGAAACAGATAACTTTGAAGAGTCACTTGTTCTATGTTACAACAATTTGATTTGGATTGGAGATTGGATTGGATTGGATATTGGACTTGACAGCTGACTTTTGACTTTTGACGCATTTATTTTGACGTCCTATGGACGTCTTATTTTTAGGACAGCAACATTTAAAAACTATTTCAAATACTTTCTAAAACGCTCATGTTTAGTGACACCAGAGACCGAATAACTTCACAGCTTGTTGCAAAAGGCAATACTGACATATTAAAAAAATAGTTTGACAAATTTGACTGACACTGACATTTAGATTCTGTTGTGCTCTTGTTGCATTCTTGTTGTGCTATTAAATTAGTGTATTTCAATTTAATACAATGCTTTAAATAAAATATAAACAATGGAAATGGAAACATTGGAATTTGTGGAACAAACACCAGAAGTTTTGCAAAGAAAACTTTATTTTTTGCTAGAACAACTACAAGACATGGCCAGAGAACTCCCACCGTAAGAAAATAATAAAATGAAGATAAGAGTTCATAGTGAAAATAAACGGATCACTCACGTCTTAAAACGAGTTTAACTCGACATGTTTCGGGCTAATCCGTAGCCCTTCCTCTCGGAGTCGCACGTCACGGCGGCTGCCAAACGCATGCACGCACGTTTGGCAGCCGCCGTGACGTGCGACTCCGAGAGGAAGGGCTACGGATTAGCCCGAAATATGTCGAGTTAAACTCGTTTTAAGACGTGAGTGATCCGTTTATTTTCACTATGAGTGAGTCTCACGGTAGTTTCATGTTTAAAGATAAGAGTTGTAAAAAAACTAGTTTGAGTGACACAAACCTTTTTTTAATTTCAGAAAATATCAGATGCGCGTACCAATCGAGCTCCTCTCTGGACTAGCTAACTGTCTACTGAACGACACTGTCTTTGAAATAGTAAAAGGTTTAATGGAAATACAACATGTGACTGAAAAGCACTTGTTTCAGCAAAGGTTACAAGTAATTAGTAAACATACATGTAAGTTTATTGGTACCAAGTTAAAAAATTACATTACACTATTGTGTAGGTACACAGACATATAGCTCGAGACCTTGAGTACAATCAAATTCCTTTAGAGATTTTTCAAAAATTTCACTAAATAGAGAACTCTGCCACATTTTATGTTTCCGTGAAGGCATACAATAAATTACTGACTGAACAAGCCACCTTCAATGCACATTCTCACAAGCTCTAATGTAAAATGCAAGTTATTTAGCTACTATTATTTGTATCTCCATTTTTTTACAGGGGATATTCAAAATATGGCCAATAGCACACCTAATCTAGAGGAACTTGAATTGCAAAAAACTATTTTGCAGAGAAGACATAAGGAAGAGTTAAAACAAACTGACATGAAATTAGTGATTCAATTAGACCAAAAAGTAAGTTACTTTTTTTTTGTGATTTGAATTTTAAAACCTGGAACTTTACTGGAGAATTATTTCAAGGAATAATTAAGCCTCTCGGATGCTTTTCCTTGGATCTGCGCCAGATTTAAGGCCATCTTTTTTGTATTTTTATTTAAATCTGTAACACTTTTATTATTTGAGACAAAAGAGGCTAGAACTCAGGTTTTTTTTTATTACTTCCCGCGTATGAGGTTTTTAAAAAAGAAAAATATTCAAATTATTTATCTCATAGGGGTGCATTTAAAACACATCCCCTTATTTGTTGACCTGGAATGAATGACTATAATGTACATCATGGAGCGCATCATGCTCGGCATAATGCTGCGTGATCAAGTCTGAAACAAGCTCATTAGACAATGCATAAAAGTGGTTGACACGGGCATAGAGTCGCCATGCTAAAATCGGCCTCATATGCCGATGACACAACAAACACTGGAGCAAGCGAGTTCTGGAGTGGAGACCCCGGCTAGGCAAAAGAAGTGTGGACAGACCGCCTGCCTGATGATCCAATGACATTAAGGAGACAGCAGGACCAGTCTGGAAAAGGGAAACAGATAACCAATATGGATGAAAAAAGGTTTGAGAGGTGTATGCCCAACAGTGGGCGAAAACGCGCTGATGGAGAAGAAGAATGTACAACATGATAATTCAAACCCTTACAGCCATAATATGGTGGTGTGAATGATCAGGTTGTGCATTAGTTTCATTCTGGGTTGACAAATACAGGTCTTGTTTTAACCATACACACTCCGATGCTCCGAACATAGCTATCATGCAGATGTGATAGTAGCAGAGTAGTGGTAAAAGGTGGTAAGTTATAGTTTGTTCCAAAATTCAATGATAACCTGGTACGGGATGAGAGGCCAAGTTCAAGAACAATTCTGGAAAAATTCATGTTGCTTTGCTTAGTTAAGCAATAATAGACGTTTTTCGAAAATATTTAATACTAAAAAAATATATATGTTTTATGACTCTATTATCGCTTATCAAAGCAACATGATTTGAGTTTTGGGACACGGGACACCCTGTAGATTGACATTGATATTCAATTGTTGAACCTGAGGCTGTATTGTATAAAGTGCGGGGGTTGTGATCACATTCACCATCTCTTTCTACCCTCATACTATACCTTGATACAGAAAGAAGTGGTGAAAATGATTATGATTCCAACCGAGTTAAACAATAAGGCATCTGGGGCCTGTTGCATAACAAAGTACAACTAATATTACAAGCGGAACTCTTGCTTCAGTTATATTAACTAGAAAGGGAGTTCCGCTTGTAATATAAGTTGTACTTTGTTATGCAACAGGCCCTTGGTTGAGGCTAATAATAGGTATGAACTATACCCTCCTGCAGCCCATGTCAAAATTTTGTTTCAATGAACTTTAAATTTTATGTCACTTATAAGTGAGTCCAATGTCACATTACAATAAGTCCTATATATGTATAGGACACTGGACCTCAGGAGAATACTACAGTGGTTTCTATATAGTGTCTTCAACAAAAGTTTATTATTAATTATTATTTTTCAGGTCAGCGATCAGCAAGTGACATTGGAAAAAGCAGGAGTGCCTGGATTCTTTGTGACTAATAAACCAATTGAAGTCAAAGTGCAAATGTACCTGCTAGATTTTATATTAAGACTTAGCAAGATGGATATACCCTGATTATACCCTCATATTGTGTACATCCTGGTATATCTATGTCCTTAACTAGTGATTTAATTAAGAATATTAACATAATGTTACAATACGTTTACTTTTAGTTTACCACTGACAGATTGCGTGCCTTCATTTCATTTCCAACTTTAACACCATACAAATAAAGTAGTTATTACAAAATCTGCAAACGTGGGTAACAGTATTCAAAAATTGGCTTTATTTGTAGGTTGTTAAAGTTGAATATGAAATGAAGGCAAACCATCTGTCAGTGGTAAACTTTATGTAATTTTACTGTACTATAGTTTGTATAGTTAAGCTATAATTTTATTAAATAGATGACCTCAAAAATTTGTCTATGAATTGGTATTTTTTTTATTTCATACATATGTATGAAACTAACTTACTCAAATCAAATTGTCTACTCATTTAGTACAGTATTGTCTACTTATTTAGTATCTAAATAATATTGAGAAATATAAATGATGTCAAATACCTTGTGGGGTTTTTTTATATTTAACTACTTACCAGTGGCAGGTATTACCAATCCTAAATTATCAATTTTTCACACACATTCTCAGATGGGTCTCGCTTCCTTTGTGTAACGAAAGTTAGTCATACAAAATATATGGGTAACATTTGTTACACAAAGGAATCAATTAAATTATGTTTTAATTAAATGTTTGTGTACATTTTTTTAAACGACTCCTGTATTCTCGTAGCATAGTGGTGAACATCCGACAAATTATTTTGATAGAAACGGTGATGTCATTTATTAATTTCTAGAATGTACCTATATGGCCATGTGAAATTTGTCTTGTCTTCTTTTTTTTAAACCCTGACGCAAAAACAACGGGGTGTGTTATATGTGTTGTTAGTTTGACGTGTCTGTGGCATCGCAGCTCCCGAATGGGTGAACCTTTTTTTAAAAGCTTTTTTTTTTTTTTTTTTTTCTCTGATTTTTGTCGAGGCTTTGAACACTCCAGGTGATCATGTCAGCCTCATGGGTGCTTACACAATTCCCTATTCAAGGGACCTATCAATAAAATGGTAAATGCCGATTGCTTTGTCTGACAACGGCTCAGATAGCCAACAATTCACCTGGCCATTGTGCATGGAACCCAAATCCCCAAGAACTCTTCTCCTCAAGTCCGAATTCCGGACACACTCCAACAACACATGGATCAAGTCATCACACTTCTGACAGTCATCACATAGTGGTGATGATTTAATTTTCATTATATATAGAAACTTATTTGTAGGGATGTGTCCGGAACGAACTCTAAAAGCAGACACCAAAACTTTTTATTTAACTTTCAATGTATGTATATACACTCACGAGCAGAATAATTGCATCGCTTTGCTTTTTCATGTGCACCCAATCCTTCCTTGCTTTCCTTGGCTTTCTGAAATTATTTTTATGTGATGCTGTTCCTTGCAATGTAAAATTTTAAAATTTTACAAAGTTATTATAAAGGTTCACAATGTTATTAGGTGTACATGTATGCAAAGTGATGCAATTATTCTGCTTGTGAGTATATGTACGTGTTAAATCTTGGAAGTTGAATTTGACGCACTTCCAGTGGTCGGATTTACTTGAAATTTGGTATACTTATACTCCATTTAATTTAGAATTATAAACCACAACAACATTATATTGCGGCTTGTGAACTGTCATCTCTTTACAATTTGTACTAGAGTAACAATTGACGACACGCAAATAAAGTGACATTAAAACAATTTTATTTTGCGGCTCCCAGACTATTGTACTGTACTATTTGCTAGGTAAGAAATAGTTGACGAGCCGCAATATAATAATGTTGTGGTTTTCAATTCTAAATTAAATTAAGTATATGTAAGTTGGATGACAAGTACAGTCAACAAAAAGTACAGTCGGCGAAAAAGCTTGCATTGAAAATGAAATTTTTAACATACTTATTTTGTTTGAAAGGTGAATTCATGGACGTACGTCCATGGGTGAATTGGGAATGTCTAAAAAAAATTACCAGTGGTTTTTATATTTTTTTTGTATAGTAAAGTCAATTATAAGAAACTAATTTCAATATTTTGTCACTTAGTTCACTACTTTTTTCAAAATTAATTATTGAAACTATTTTGGTTGATGACGTCAGATTATAATTGAGGGCTCCCACAATGCCAAATTTCTAAATCTATCTAAATGCATACGAATAAGGCAACCCCTTTAATTATTTCTTACGTAGTGGTACACTATACACTGTGTCACTTTACTGGCACTGTCAAAGTGCTAGATGTCAGACAGCGGGTCCAAATCAAACTCCGTAGTATAATCCATGCGTAAATTGTGAAGAATTCTAACCACACAGAATAAAGTACGACTTGAACCGGTCACGCAATTTACACCAATGTCAAATGAAGGTCATTGCTTATTTGTTATATATTAAATTCATTACATAATATTAAAATAAAATAACTACAGAAAACGAGTTAAAAAGCATTTATCTCGAAATGGTTTTCGATTTACTATACATTGCAAGAAAATAGACATCCCCAATTCACCATATCTTTCTGTCGCCATCTCATACCGTATAACAGAAAGAAATGGTGAATGCGATAGTAAGAACCCGCGCGTTAGACAATAAGAGTATTGTCGAATAACTGAAAAGGGCTATGATGTTGAATTAATAGCAATAAAACTGCAATACAAGTTTTTAACTATATAATAAAACGATAAATAAACACAATGTTGTTTACAAACAATTTATCACAAATCTTGTGCTTGTTTCACGGTACTGACATTGATTACAAAAATAGGAATAAGTACCTACATCCTTTATCTAAATTTTTCGCTTTATTCGCCGAAATTATCTTACATTTACATTAGGTACACTTTAAAAAATATTTGTCACATGATTTTTAAATCATCCCCAAATAAAACAAGATGTTAATTAATGTAATGACCATTTGCTGAAATCTCAATTATAGATACGCTTAGTTTTTTTTAATAGTGTCAAAGTCTATGAACCTGTCATGTCAAGATTGAAACCAGGGTTAACGACTAAAATTTATTCTTATCCAGCAAATGGTCATAAGGTCCAACCAAAATTTTGTGCTAGAATACAATACACTTATAACAAGAGAAAATTTCAGTTAATAATTTAATGAGCAATCCACATTCGAAAGGGCTGCTTTAGTTAGGCTCAGAGTTGTACTAATGAAGCATCCAACTGATCATTAAAAACGGAACAGAAACCATGGTATGGTATCAGTAAGTAGTAAGAGAAGATTTATCTTTGGACTATAGACAATTTCTCCCGCACTGTTTTTAGTGGTCAGTTGAATTCGTCTTTGAGTGTGCAACTTATTTTTAAATCAAGTCAGTATTTCATTTCGTTAAAAATGGTTGGACACCTCATAAACACTGTAAATCTTATTCTAAAATAAACTGAAGGGACCTACAACGACAAATCTATAAAAATACTACAAGAACATGCTCTTTAATCGCGAAACAATGTGGATGCAATTACATCTTTTAAAAGAACTTCAGTCTTTAGATTAGCTTGGCAGGACGAAAAAATGTCCACATAACTTCGATTATTCAGTATCTGGACTGGAGAACGGGCTTACTTTGCATAGAAAATACTCTGTCGAAAACGTACGTCTTATTCTTGCATTCTGTCTTATGTAATAAGCATAATAAATTATATTTCTGACATTAGGTCGTTGAAAAATGGACGACACACAGGGTTTCGAGTTGAGTCATTCATTATCAAATTGAAGTAATCTTATGATCAACCAGAACCATCACCTCGATTCCCTCTCCAGTCATTAAATACTCTAAGCTTCTTAATCAACAAAAAATAGCCACTTGGAGGTTTTTAATTAGATGTGATGAAATATTGTGCGAAACTAGTGTGCTTGAAATTATTAACCTTTTGAACGCACGTGTCGGCTATAGACGATAATAAGGTAATACGAAAATTAACCTACCCGCATCCGAATAAAAATCAATAAAAAAAAAACATTTTGTTCGTAACAAAAACGATGTGTGGCGTTCAAAAGGTTAAAATAAGAATATAATTATTAATCAGTGTATTATTATAATAAATTCCAGAAAATAAAGCTTAAACAATGTTTTAGTAAATTGCATCCAACGTTTCAGCTCGTCTAACAGTTCACAGGCTCTAGCTAAGAACAATGCTGGTACAACCGCACTAGCTACTTGCTCTGATAATTTAGTTAAACATCTCAAATAGAAAATATAAAGAGACGAAAAGGCAGTTGTAAAAAAAATAGAGTTTTAATTTAGTTGTACCTAACCCCAGACACAAAAGAAAGGGGCGTCACACATAAGTTAATTGAACGCGTCCCTGTGTTTATCTCTGTTATTCCAGCTCCCAAACGGACAGACCGATTTGGTAAGTATTTTTCCAATACGAAGCTATTTTAAGAGCCATAGATTAAGCTTCGTTAAAATCGGTTTAGCTGTTTTTGAGATATTGTACTTTGAATTGGAAATATCAGGAGTTTCACAATTTTTTCTAGGTAAATAGTAGTTATGAACAATGAAATATGACAACACTAAAGAAAAATCAAATGGAGTACAAATTTTTGTCATTTTTAATAAAAAAAATTACATTTTAATTTAAGCAATTGATCATTTTATGACAGTCGTCTCTTTTCTAATCAAACATTTTTATTGCGACAGATACAACATCAAGTGAAACACCTAAAGAAGGCCGATTTGATGGTCAACAATAGATTAATTTTACATAGAAATTTCGTTCGTGATTGTTTCTTTAAATAACAGATTTATCAGCATAAAATATAGTGGAACAGTAATGATCAATAATATTAGACACAATACCGCCAACAAATCTTAAAATAGATTCGCGTTAAAGTAATATTATCGAGCACCAACTCGCTTCAGAAACATTCTAAACTGAGGTACTAGAATACTGAAAGAATAACATACTTAATTTTACTTTTTTTCAGTCCCATAAGATGAACCTTCACTAATTTTTGACATGCCTATAGATTTCTGCAGGATGATGTAAACTGAAACAAAAGAAGTGATACATTATTAGATTTCCAAAGTGTCCGTTATTGTTACAAGATAAGGAATATTCTACGCGAGTTCTTAGTTTGAGATATAATCACATGTTACGTGCAATTAACCGACAGTTTATTGTATCGCGAGTTGCTAAGTCCGGCCAAGCTACTTTTTACAATATTTTACTTAACTTAACGTGTATGTTGTTCAAACATGGGTAAGATGGCTTTAGTTCAAATATTGCAAGTCAAATTTGAGTCACTCACTTCCAGTGGCTGGATTTATTTTTTTGGTATACATTATGTAGGTTGGACAATGCAAGTAAGGAAAGCAAAAAAAAACTTTTAAACGTTACTTCGAAAATTCTAGTCCGGACGCAAATAATCAAAAGCTGCATGTTATGGTAATTAAAAATAATAAGGTGCTTGTCATATGCTCATTAAAACAACATTCTTCAAGATAACAGTTACATTAAATGAGTAATGCCGGTTAAATGTTATCGCCATAGTTTAAGTAATGCATTTAATCAAGTCAAAACAAAATTGGAGCAGCCTGTTTGTAAGTACAGACATCACCAGAAGTGGGTGAAAGATTGTAGAGGTCATAATTATCTACACACCTTATTACCTGGGTAGTAGAGATTAGAGAGATGGGATAAAATTATTAGTTTTTGTTTTTTTTTTCTAATTTAGAAATTTAATTTTACATCATTCCTGAGACACATTATACACAGGTATTGTATGAAATAATTTAATTCCGGCAGCGACACAGTGTCATGAATTCATGATACGTGATATTTGTCGTAAAGTTTTAACAAAGAAATAATTTATCGAAATTCGTGCAATAATAAGGCAGTTATCAACGTCGGCAATGAATGGAAATAAAGCTCGGTTGTCACATGCAAGGTTAACATCATACAACATTATGATAAATTGTATCCCACCTGTTCTGTTAGTTACTAGTGCAAGAACGCTCTATGCAGTTATTTTTAGAGTTCAGATACAAAGTAACAGCACGGTTTTCGTTGAACTATTTCCGTGAAGTTATTTTAGTCAAGCATTCCTCACGCAGTTAGAGGACTGTACTTGATCGTTTGCACATTAATCCCAGAATCGCATTGCACCACGAAAAGGGATCAGATCAGACAAATAATAAATGCGGTCGCATTTGAGGTCTTGAAAAGGCATTAGAATGATATACGGATATGATTGACAATGCCAAACTTGAGTAAGACTAATTAACTGGCAATTTTCGAAATTACCGTGGAAAAGGGAACTAGCCTACTTTTATTATTTCATGTAGGCGAAGACGCGGGCGGGTATAAGCTAGTAATATGGACTATTACGCGATATTTGTGAGTAGGTAACGATTATGTATATTTTTTAACCTGTCGAAAAATGTTTCAAAATCGTTTTATAGTGACGGTCGGCAAACAGGTCGACAAACTATACTTAGTTTTTTTTTAGCATTAGAAATAGGGTAAAAGTATCTTGAAGTTTTTTTATTGAAAAACGCTTTTGAAAAAATAGTAAGTATTACCCTTATGGAACCAAAATAATGTAAATGGCCTTGCTGGTTGTTACTTTTGCTGCGATTTATTTTTCAATAAAAACAAAGACATCAAGATCGCTTACCTTCTTTCTAATTCTAAAAGAATACGAAGTATACGAAATTCAAACTTCGTATGTCGTTCCGTTCAGTATTAAACAGAAAATTGAAAGGGACGGCACGATACACCATATCCCACTCTATAAGGTTAAACGAGAAAAAATATCACCCCCATTTTACGTCTATGGGAGGTATCCCTAAAAATTTTTTGTATATTTTATTTTACCACTTTTTCAGGGTAATTGCAACATATCCATGCAAAAACACAGCTCTCTAGTACTAATAGTCTCTTAGTTAAGCCACGGACGGACGGACAGACGGTCATAGCGAAACTATAAGAGTTCTGTTTTTGATATTTTGGCTAAGGAAGTGTAAAAACGCTCGCCGCGCCGCCGGTAAGTCCTGGTAGTCTGTTTTAGTGGGCCGCACATGGCGACAGCAAGGTCCGCATCTCGTCAGCAGCACTTATATAATATACCGATAGACGGAATTGACAATGACTAATTTTATCAAGTAGTTAATTTCGCGAAAGATAAAAAAATTAAGACAGTAGACACGATATCTTATTTCTGATATGATATCGATCACAACGTAGGCCCGTATTTTAGTTGTCAAAATTTGGATTAATATGGAATTAACTGAACAGTTAATCTTATGATATCATTTGGCACAAATACGTTCAATCAAATTCATGGTATTAATTAAATTTACTAAGTGAGTCGTTTTCAAAAAATTTGTACACAATTAAGGGAATAATTAAAAACAAAATATAATTATTTATTTTTTGTAACGGAGTTACCCATTATACTTTGTATGACTAACTTTTGTTACACAAAAATAGCGATCGTGATTTTTGTTTTGATTAAGCCGTCAAGTATGTACAATTTTTTCGCAAACGATCCAAGTACAAAAACGTAATAACCTACTGTCAAAATTTCCGAAGGAGAAAACAAAACCAACTTATGATATTTGCCTTAAACCGATATATAGGTAGGTACTAAATAGGGTGCCATTTTGCGATATATGAATGCAAATTAAAAACATACACAACTGAGGGATTTAATAAAAAAAACTTAGTTTATTCCTCTGTGTAAGTTACCCAAAATACTTATTATTTTGCATGACTAATTTTCGTTAAACAAAGGAAGCGATCGTGATTTTATTTTGATTAAGCCCTTAACTATGTACATTTTTTTAAAAACTAAGCTTTATAATAACGTCAATAGAATATAAAAGGTAGGTATTTATTTCCTGTGGCGACATACCTTCATTGTACGTAATTCAAAGATGAAGACAACTCACTAGCGATACTTCGCTACGTAAGTAGAAGCATCGAGAACAACAAATAATCCAAATCTAATCAACATTGCATCGTACTTACATAAAAATGCAATCGAAATGGAACCAGAGATAAGTTAAGCGCATTACATTTTAATAAATATGTACTTATGTAACTATTTTATTTAATTCGTACCTAATTAATTATCTTGGAAAAATATTCAAGAACATTGCAATTATATAATCAAGACATTTTAAACCACATTATCACTAGAAATTTGGACTTTGTATGTTGGTGTGAAAGGTTTCAATCCTGAATTTGTTTAGCCTAATGCAATCGCGTAGATAACCAGAACCTATTTAGTTGTTTAACAATTTGAGTAGAATAGCTAGGTACTTATACTTGTCTCTCAAAGTGTATGAAATCTTAATGGAAGAATCATAAACAATCCTGTTTAACATAGTAAATTTTTGTATTGATTTTTCTTGTTAGTACTGCATTCCGTTTAGAAAAAAAGATGCACATAAAGAGAAAGAGAATATGTAACAAACTCTTTATTGTACAAAAATAAGCAAAGAAAAAAAAAACATTATTGGCAACCGTTGAAATGCCTATGCGTAAACAGGAATGCAAAGTGAACATTATGTATACCTAAGTAAATTACTAGATACATCATAAACACTTTAGTTTTCCATTTCGACTACAGAAAATATGAAATAAAAACCGATGTTTTTGGGGGAAACCTCTAATTTCTCACTTGAACTATAGATCCAGAAGCCGTATTGTCTAACGCGCGGCTTTCAAACGGGATAAGATGGTGGCAGAAAGAGATGGTGATAGTGATGGCAAGCGCCCGCGCGTTAGACAATACGGCCTTAGGTCTGTGTAATAAGTTGCATTACGCGATTTCACATTTTTTATTTGTTATCTGCTAGAGTAAAGCAACAATTATTAAGTTTTTTTAATGCGGACATATTTAATACTAGCTTTTGCCCGCGACTCCGTCCGCGTGGAATTAGTAATTTGAGCAGCTTATTTTTTTTTATCCAATTTGCTTTTTCATCAATTATGGCTCTCCTTAGTTCCTCGATATAAAAAAAATTACCCGCCCCCGCACCCCCCCGCACACCCGCGTTCACATTCAACACCGTACTCCCAAGTCAAGCGTGCCTTTAGAAGTTTTACTTCAAAAACCCCCGATTTTGAAACATTCCTCCGCTCCGCTCCGCTCCTATTGGTGTTAGCGTGATGATATACACCGTGAAATTTTAGTGGTTGTTTTCCCGAAACGAGGTGATTTAGTTTCGATTGTACAATCGATTTATAATTACTATTTTGACTAGAGTCAAAAATCCAATTGTGAAAAACGAAAGTCAAAAATGACCGCAAACCAATAGTAACGCTTCGTTGGTACAAGTAGCGTACGATCGTACGATAGGTTAGGTACCAACGAAGCGTTACTATTGGTTTGCGGTCATTTTTGACTTTCGTTTTTCACAATTGGATTTTTGACTCTAGTCGAAATAGTAATTATAAATCGATTGCACAATCGATACTAAATCACCTCGTTTCGGGAAAACAACCACTAAAATTTCACGGTGTATAGCCTTCCTCGATAAATGTGCTATCTAACACTGAAAGAATTTTTCAAATCGGAGCAGTAGTTCCTGAGATTAGCGCGTTCAAACAAAAAAACCTGTTCGATAAATTCTTAAAATAGACGTATCTTTCTTACAAGAACCGATTGAAATGGAACAAACACTAAATGTTAATCCAAGAAAATACCAACATATCAGTGAAAACCGCATCCTTCTAGGTTAAGCCGTTTCTGAGATTAGCGCGCACAAACGCACAGACAAACAGACAAACAGACAATAATTCTAAAAATCATTGTTTTGGGTTCTATTGTGCTAATAAATAGCCCTAGTGACAGTTTTTCTCAAATATCTTCAATGTACAGACGTCGACTTGTTACAGATTGTGTTCAAGGATGGATGAGAAAATCGACGATTTTAAGATTAAATATTAATTGACGGGTGTGAAATCAATGCCATCCTTTTTGCCAATTTTCTAAAAGATGTAGAGCTTTAGAGTTTGGACCTAGATAAGTGTCATAAGTTTTGTAATTTAATTTTGGAACTTATTGAATCGCTTTAAAGTTTTTTATTCATTGAATAATTTTGTAACTTTGAACATAAAAAACCGTGAGACGCAGTCATAGCGAAAAAAAATACGGATAACTCAGGTCGAGTTTAGCTCAACATGCTACGGCCTAGCCCGAAACATGTCCAGCCAAACTCGATCATAGACGTAAGTTATCCGTATTTTTTTTTCGCTATGAATGATTTGTACTTTATATCGTACTATCGCCCCAAGCGCCAGATACCCATTTTCAAAACAAATTTGCTTGCAGCCGTTGATGTTTATTGCTATGGATTGTTATGGACAGATGTCTAGCCACTGCACGCAAACTGGGCCTTTAAGGTGGTTATCTGGCTGGCGCTTGGGGCGATAGTACATTCGGCCGTTATTCTTACACACGATTTGTTCTTTATTACATACATTAGAACTCACGAGGCTATAGTTTAAAAAACTTACATCCGAAGAATATGGCGACGCCAATGGAGAAATACAGAAGCTTGCCGCTCAGCAGCAGCCCCATGAGATAGTACAGCATCGGCGTGAGCGTGATGATGGCCCAACCCAGCGTGTTGATGAGGGAGTAGATCCGGATAGGGTAGTCGAATGGCTCTACCCTCTCCACTCCAGATTCGAGGAAGAAATCTCCCGTGTTGTGAAACGAATCCGCCATTTTGTCCTTTAACAAACGGAGGTTGAGCATTATGTCAAAGTCGTAGATCATTTTCGTGATTAGTGTTTAATAGCGACTCGCCTTGGCTTCGAACGAGTGCAAAAAAAGGTGAAAAAATAAAATCTTTAACAAAAGGCGGTAACTTCACATTTTTCATCTCCCTTTCCCCCACCAGCACGAAACTACACCCGCACGAAACCGGGGCGCGGCGCTAGCTAAATATAGTATAAATCTTCCCAGGTGAATTTTTCGCTTCGAGCCCTTATCTTTCAAAACAAACGGTATCGTCATAGTATTAAGGTTCAAATTTAATGTAATGGCTCGAAGCGAAAAATTCACCTGGGAAGATTTATACTATAAATCCATACTCCATATCTGTTAATTTTTCACGCTTAAACCTGTGAACCGATTTAGATGAAATTGGGTACTGAGATAATATGAGTCCCAGCCCAGGAAAGGACATAGCGTCACTACTTTTAAAAAAGCTCGTATCTAAACATGGATAACCATGCGAAATGAACTTTACACCGTCAGCTTAAGGTTCAGTTCAGTTTGCACATTAATTTGAGATACAAGGTTTTTTAAAAGTAGTGACGATAGGATACTTTATATCTCGGTAAACTGTGTAGTTTCCGCGGGATCGCAATAAACGAATTCTTCGTTGACGGAGTCGCGTGAAACAGCTAGTATATTATATGTATGAACCTTCCGTGAAAAATTACCTAACTGATGGTGAAAACCACATTAAAATCCAGTATGAAACTGGCATGACTCCGATAAAATAAATAAATAAAAAACCGGCCAAGAGCGTGTCGGACACGCCCAAGGTAGGGTTCCGTAGCCATTACGAAAAAATCAAGTAATATTTTTGTAAGGATTTCGTATGTGTATGGAATCATCCAAGTTTAGGTATGTTTTATACCTTAGGCTACTATTTACTCTTAAACTACAAATAATTTCCAAGCAATCTTAGCCGCTATAATTTTCCTAGTAAATTTGATATATTTACTACCATTCTAAATTTTTTCAAATTTTTCCACCCAACAGTTTAGATTTTAGAGGGGGGGGGGGGGGACGGTCGATTTTAATGAAAATTTTCACTTTCAAGTTGAATATTTCGCAAAAAGATCACTGAATAGAAAAATCATGTTAGCAACCCCACAATGGTTTTGAAAGACCTATCCAACAATACCCCACACTATAGGGTTAGTTAAGAAAAAAAAAATCACCCCCCTTTACGTCTATGTGAGGTACCCTAAAAAAAATTTATTTTTTATTTTTTATTTTACCACTTTGTTGGCGTGACTGATATGTATATTTATGCTAAATTACAGCTTTCTAGTACTAACGATCTCTGAGCTTAGCCGCGGACAGACAGACAGACGGACAGACATGGCGAAACTATAAGGGTTCCTAGTTGACTACGGAACCCTAAAAATAAATGTTTAAAGAATTTGTTAGCAAGTTACTCATCACTAACTGAAAAAAATTATCGCCTAGATCAATATTGTATCGTTCATAAGGCATTAAACAAGGCAAACCAGTAGGTATTACATTTAATTTCATGGCATCAGATTATCGGTCATAATTTATTGCTTTAAATATCCCTGATTATAAAATATCTTAACGTTATAAAAATAACGTAAGACTTTAGAGATAAATTTTGTGTTATAATAGGCGTTGGCCGCAACTTCGTCTGCATGCCGTGGAAACTTTGCACTTTCCCGGAATTAAAAGTAGTCTATGTTAATCTAAGATAGTGTAGCTTTCTATTGGTGAAATACTATTCTGAATCAGTTCAGTAACTCCAGAGATTACCCGCCTTCATACCAACAAACGAAAAATTATCTCTTTATAATATTCGTGTAAATATAAGCTTATTTCAGACTTTTACGGGAAAAAATATGTTTAGAAATTAATCTGCTAGTTTTTTTTATTCATGACGACAGAAAGAAGTTATTTGGTCATTGATTTATTTTCCTATTTTTTTCAGTATTAACACATTGATGGACAGTACTTTCAAATAAGAGTTCTTAACCCCTCGTGTGCTTAAGAGACGGATCCGTGCCCGATTTAAGCCATTCTTTTTGTTTTTTTTTTTAATCTGCATAATTGGATTTGTAAAGTGTAATAAAATAACATAATTGTGTAGTACCTACCTAACAGTGTTACTAACACCCTTAACAGTGTATTCTTTATCTTCACACTGTATAAATCACACATTGTAGTATTGTAGTTTAGGTGCTAAAAGGTAATGATAATGTTTATGCAGAAAATTTACGATTCATGGAAAATTTAAGAGGAACTTTGATAACAAACTTTGATACCTCATTGACGTTGTCCGATTTTATGTTTTATCCGTGCATTTTTATGACATATATTTATCACATTTTTTTTTCATCACAGCATATCTTTGTTGCGATTCGTAAAGATATAACAGTTTGCTACTTACTTTGACGACGAAGAGGTCATGGACCCATTTCGATGCCGCTGCTTCGTCCTCTGGCACGGTCTCCACGGGAATCCTCTCAATGTGCATATGAGCATGGATTTGCTTCCCAAACAGCAAGCTCGTTATGGTTGGGGGATTCTGGAACAAGTGACTTGTTAACTTGAAACAAAACCGGATTTCGTTATAACACTGTATCATAGTGAATAAAGCGTAGTGCTACTACTGCTGAAAAATTTATTAAATTTATTTATGTAACTCGACCAATTATTAGATGAATTACTATGAAAAACACAAATTTCAAAATTAAAAAAAAAAACTTGAACGGGTAATCGTGATCTATCAACGCTACTGAATCACATATCAAAATTTGTGCACTGATTAAAAAATTACCCTGTATATAAATAACATTGTGACCATCCGTTTTTAGTCGAGTTGTTAAGAAATATTTCTTTATTTATTAATTAAAAGTGATTTTTTTTTGAAATGGTCAAGTGTTAAGTATATTATAAGTCTTCCCAGGTGAATTTTTTGCTTCGAGCCATTAAATTAAATTTGAACCTTAATACTATGACGATACCGTTTGTTTTGAAAGATAAGGGCTCGAAGCGAAAAATTCACCTGGGAAGATTTATACTATAGTTAACTTGGCGCTGCTCTTAATGTTTCGTATAAGTTTACAAACATAATAATATGCAAACTATAAGTTTGTATTTCTATAAAAAGACATTCATTTTTTGCGCTTGGCGTTTACGGTCCGTCGAAATCAGTGATTCTCAGATTTACCCCTTTACTTGTGTCGTGTTGATATCAGATCAGTCTTGCCCAAGAACCTTACAAATTTTGATATCTACGGTTTTTCTAATGAAAAATAAACTTTTAAAGTGTTTTATATGCTGATCGCGTGGACTTTGTTGTAATTAAGTTAACTTATTATTTCAAGAGAAAATACTTTGAAGTACAGTCGAGTTCACCAATATCTGTACAGCCAACATTTCATAAATATCTATACATAGACCTTATTACGGTAACATAAGGTCTATGTATAGATATTTATGAAAGGTTGGCGATGCATATCGCTGCTTATCTAAAAGAACGGCCTAATTAGAAATGATACGCTGTGTAATTATACACCTTATTTGCAATAATTAAAGTATTAAAAAATATAAATATATATTAGGGGACAATCTTACACAAATCGACCTAGTCCCAAACTAAGCAAAGCTTGTACTATGGGTACTAGACGACGATAAACATACTTATATAGATAAATAAATACTTAAATACATAGAAAACATCCATAACTCAGGAACAAATATTCGTGCTCATCACACAAATAAATGCCCTTACCGGGATTTGAACCCAGGACCTCTTGCTTCGTAGGCAGGGTCACTACCAACTAGGCTAAAGCAGTTGTTAAAAGTATTAAGTTGCACACCTTAGTATTTTGGATTAGGCCGTTGTTTCGGATAAGCAACAATATACAGGGTTGTTTGTAATTCACTAGCATCCTTTTAACCCTAAACTCCTACCACTTAAACAAATGTTTTTTGTTTTACGACTTTTGTCATAACTTAATATTTTTGGTGTAATAACGTTTTGAATATTTGAGATTACCTCATATTTTTACGATATCTGTGTATTTGTATGGTAAAAAAGTGCTTCATTTTAAAAAGTCGTAAAACAAAAAACATTTGTTTGAGTGATAGGAATTCAGGGTTAAGAGGATGTCAGTGAATTACAAATAACCCTGTATTGATGAACTCGACCGTACCTATTTGATAATTATTTCAATGTGATAGATACAGGCAGAGGCCAGTTTCTGAGAAAACAATGGTGACAGAAAGACAACGAATTTCCTGTAAAGGTTCGGATTTCCGATTCCGTTTTATTCCTTTTGAGGTAAGGAATTACGGAATCCTAAAAAGTAGTTCTTACCTTGGCATCCTTGTCAAACGCCAACGTTATGTTATAAATGGCAGGAATCTTCCCCTTGAAATGGGGTAAGCTAGTCGTGAAACCCCTAGTGCGAGGCGTTAAATGGTGCTTAAGGAGGGGTAAATTTTTCTCCTTCGCAAATTTTAACGAGGCTTCATGTTTTTTCTTCGTAAATCTCGTTCCCTCTGGTGTCATTAAAAGCTGAAAGAAATAATTTTCTTTATTACAAACTATATTAACAAGTGTGTTACGGACATACTGAAAAAAAAAATGAAACTAGCTGCTGCCCGCGACTCCGTCTGCGAAGAATAGGGGTATACTACGACCTATTCTCAGACCTACCGAGTGTAGATAAAAGAGTGTAGTAAAAAAGTTGCATAAAAATCGGTCAAGCCGTGCCGGAGGAGTTCGATAACAAACACCGTGACACGATATTTTTATACAGGGTTATTTTTAATTCACTTACACCCTCTTAACCCTGAATTCCTATCACTCAAACAAATGTTTTTTGTTTTACGACTTTTTAATATGAAACACTTTTTTTCCCATACAAATACACAGAGTATCGTAAAAATAAGAGGAAATCTCAAATTTTGAAAACGTTATTACACCAAAAATATTAAGTTATGACAAAAGCCGTAAAAGAAAAAACATTTGTTTGAGTGGTAGGAGTTTAGGGTTAAAAGGATGCTAGTGAATTACAAATAACCCTGTATATTAGATTTTGTCTGTATTCGTAGGTATATAGTACCTATATTACCAAATACGAAAGCCTAGTTTTACCATCACTTTTTTACAAACTGTGAATAGTTAACGTTTTTAAAAACAAACAAATAAATGTAACTACTACCTACTATAATTTAATTAGGTTCATTCATTAACTATAAAAAACATTGTTATCTGTTTTAGCCACTAAAGTATATTCCGTTATCTAAAATCCGGTATTAAGACAACTACGTCTTAGGAAAAACACAAACTTCACTGACTCCGGCGCTAGTTTTCGCATAGTTCAGAGAATGCTCAAAAAACGCATATTTGGGGTGATACAAAAATTAATTGACGAATCGAGATTAAGTACATCTTTTAAGCTTTATTATACCCGTTTTTACATTACATGAGGTCAGTTTTATTGTGATTATTATACAGGGTGTTACAAAATTACCCGTAATAACTGAAGGGTATGGAAGTACTCCAGTAAAGAATTAAATTAGTATATTTTTTTTGGGATGGCGGGAGCTCGCCTTTGATAGGCAGGAGTGGAGCAAGAGAGGAGAGGCCTTTGCCCAGCAGTGGGACACAAAAATAGGCTAAATAAAAAATAAAAAATATTTTTTTTTACAAAAAAAAGAACAGCGCGCAAAATTATAGTTTTATTTACTGTTCATGGGGTTGCAGGCTTTAGGGGTTATTTTGTAACACCCTGTATTTTATCAAAAATGCGCATATTGTTGTATGCAAGCTATATCCTATGTATACTAAAAGTGAATATGTATTTGTATCAATCATGAAAAAACGCTTGAACGGATTTGGACGGAATTTGGCATACCTACAGAGAATTTAAATCATGTTGCCATTTTGATGACTAAAAACTAACTGAAACAATTACTTTGCTCACCCGCGACATTGATATGATAGCTACGTGTATGCAAGTTCCTCCACCTATCCACCAATATTTCATTTCAACCAATCACACAAACCCAACTATCACCATCACCAAACTACACTGGCGAAAGCTGAATTCTGGTTGTGTTCAAAACGCGTCAGCGTAGTTTGGTGGTGGTGATAATTGGGTTCGTGTGATTTGTGTCTTCGTACAGTGTGGAAGTGGAGGAACTGCATGAACACACATTTCTTGCATAAACGTAGCTATCATAATAAGGTCGCGGGTGAGCAAAGTAATTGTTTCAGTTCATAGACATGGTATGGACCCCCGCAAAGTAACGCTGATTCAATAAATTATTTTAATGACTATTTATAAACATTTAGAATCTGGCCATAAGATACTTTTTATCTTGGGGAATTGAAAAGTTCGCACGGATTAGCCATAACTGTAAGTATTAGGTATGCGCGGATGAAGTTGCTGCCAAAAGCTAAGTAATTCTGTTTAATCGAGTAACTAATCGATTTAGACGACCAGATGGCCTAGTGGTTAGAGAACCTGACTATGAAGCTTGAGGTCCCGGGTTCGATTCCCGTGTCGGGGCAGATATTTGTATGAAAAATACGAATGTTTGTTCTCGGGTCTTGGGTGTTTAATATGTATTTAAGTATGTATCTATCTATATAAGTATGTTTAGCCGTTGCCTAGTACCCATAACACAAGCTTTACCCAGATTTCTTTGGGACTAGGTCAATTGGTGTGAATTGTTCCGTGATATTTTTTTATTTTTTTATTTTTTTTTTGATATAACAAACTTTGGGTTATCTACATACTTACATAAAAGTGGCATAACAACTAACAAGCAAACATCTAAAAGAACAAAGAACTAACATCTTCAAATTAATTTGCAATTATGTATGAACATACCTAACATAAACGACCTCTGAAATCACGTGAAGTACAATGACCGCAGTGCACACATGCAATATTGCAAATCGAAAGCGCACGAAGCGTGACAGACAGATAGGTGCATAATAGTTTTTATAAAGTGAATGGCAGAGGATTGTGATAACCCGGGCCACTATCGAAGTCTGCGGCGATCTCTATTATAAACTATACTCGAGCCATTAAAGTCAATGGCCTTTACCAACGTAAGGCAAGCGACCTTCTGCAGGTATTATGTTGTAGTTAAGGCGTCATCAGCCAAATGATGTAACTACGTAATCGCAGGCGTACTAAAGGTGTTAAATTGATGGGGTTTGTTTACAATGAACGTGACATGTGTGCCTATTGTATTGTATCTACTTGGTTGGCCCCTATACAGAATTTGTAGAAGCATTTTGTGACATTGCTTCAAGTACGATTAAAACATTGCTTCTTTATTTTTGTGGCAATGAAAGGAAGTAAATTTTTCTTGATAGAATTAGAAGGCATATTGGACAGCCCTCTATTGGTCTCAGCGAAATCTTAATACAATAGAGCAAGAGGATAGTTCACACCATCAGGCAATTGATGTACATTTTATGAGCTGATAAAACGCGATTCCCTATTTTTTTATGACAACAGCAAGCTGTGAAGTCACTACTTCCTAACTGAATATTTATTTCAAAACACATAATTAGTCAATGAGTTGTGTATTGGAATGTTTGATCAATAGTACCCTGTCAAGCAAATGGTAAATAATCTAGACTTCAAACCCCCGCCAATTATAAAAGAAATCTCCACAATACAAGTAGTCAATGCCTATTGTTTTGCATTTTTTTTAAATCGGCAGAAGATAATAGGAAGTAGTTTGTGACGATATTCTGCACACAGGTAACTTTTGCAACTCATGGGGGTCAAAAAATTGCCAAAATTTTAAATTAATATTAAGATATTTTTGCAATTCTTTCTTTATTTTCATCTCAACGACAGAGAGCTAATTCTCGTTGAAAACCAATTATCTTGCTACTCCGCAATTTTAAATTTTAGTCCGGATTTAAACAAATTCATGGCAAATTAATTAATTGCATGCCTTGTTCAGTGTCAACAAACTTTTTCATAATTTCAATAATAATAACAATGACAATGCAAATAAATATAGGTGTTTTAAAATCAAATGAGTATTTTTTAATAAATAAAAGATGTACAGATGATGGAAGCTGAAACCGCGCCATTCGTCTCAAAAGTTACCTCAAGGGGGCGTCAAATTTAAATTAAAAAAAAGTACTAGTCTGGTTTAGCCCCATTTAAATAGATCGGAAACGGAATCGCATTTGAAAAGCTTCCGGTAACATGTAATGTTATCTATCATCGGTCCAATGGGGTATTTTAATTTATACACAATTTTAAAACTTTTTTTTTGGGCAATGTTGTCAATTACCTATTTGAAGGAACTTTATTGAACAAAATACAGAAGTAGTAAGAATCTAAAGTATGTACAATTTATAAATAAAGGAAAATAAAACCTAAAACTAAAAATTAAAAAAAAATATATTATTTGGGGACAATCTTACACAAATCGACCTAGTCCCAAACTAAGCAAAGCTTGTACTATGGGTACTAGACGACGATAAACATACTTATATAGATAAATAAATACTTAAATACATAGAAAACAACCATAACTCAGGAACAAATATTCGTGCTCATCACACAAATAAATGCCCTTACCGGGATTTGAACCCCGGACCTCTTGCTTCGTAGGCACGGTCACTACCAACTAGGCTAAAGCGGTCGTTAATAAATAATTTGTAAGTTTAAAACTAAATTTATAAATAATTTGTAATTTTAAAACTAAAATTATAAATACAAAATTTGTACCTGTAGAACGTAGTTCTAAACATTTGATCGCCGATAGATATATTAACGTTGGTTGATGACTGTACGTGTGAGTAATTGAGTATGCTACCCACGTGTCTAACCACGTACCTGCTCCTTGCGAGTAAAGCGATTAGATATTTACATGAAGAAAAAAATTATGGACATGAGAATTATTTTTCTAGATTATTAATAAAGGTGTAAAAACTGTTAACAAAAACGAATAAATATCACAGTTACGCTCTCAGAATCGGTAAAGGATAATAATATATGTATATGTAATAATATCTTCTCTAATATATAAAATTCTCGTGTCGCGGTGTTTGTTACCAAACTCCTCCGAAATGGCTCGACCGATTCTCATGAAATTTTGTGTGCATATCGGGTAGGTCTGAGAATCGGTCAACATCTATTTTTCATACCCCTATTCTTTGCAGACGGAGTCGCGGGCAGCAGCTAGTATTCTAATGTAATATTTGAGCAATGGTGCTATGGGGCTAGTAACTTATAACACGGAAAGTAATTTTATAATAGCTAGCTATACTTATACTTACTACCTATACATTAAAATCGGTACTTATACATAACCTTTTATCTTTCACTTTCGTATCTCGTTTAAACGTATCCGTGTTCTAAAGGAAAGATATTCTTCCAATTAAATTTATACCTAGTCTAGAAATATCTGTAACATAATCTTCTAATATATAAAAAAAACTAGTGTCACGATGTTAATGGTCGCACTCCAATTGATTTGTCGTAAAGTATTTTTCACACCCCTACCGTAATTAAAATATTTTTTTTGATAAAATAATATGGTAATTTTTGTTAGAGCCTTCAGGATCCTGTATGTTTAACTATATTAAACGGGATTCAGATTGCGATAAGGATCACGGATCTATAGTGTTATCATCAACTGATCATTATAATACATTATCATGTTGTTATAAAAAGTTTACGACATTACTCACCCAAACTGGATCGGGATAGTCGCATATTTCTCTTATCTGCGTCTTTATAGTTTCCTTATCTTTCTCGAATGACCTCTCCAAAAATACGAATTCTGAAAACTTCCACATCCAGCCAATGGGCGGCATATACTGAATAGATTTTTTGGCGTAGGCTTTGGTGTTCTGCAAAAAAAAAAGGAAATTAAGTTAGTGTGCAGCTTTGCAAACTTTACAACAGCAATAGAACCTTTGTTGTCTCCAGAGCCTTCTAGTCTATGTTAGTTTTTTTTTGTTACTTGTAATATCAACATTACATCATAAATGCAAAAGTTTGTAAGTATGCTTGTGCGTGCTTGACTTTATTAAGTACTCTTTCTTGCTAAGACGGCTATTTGAATGAAATTTGGTACGCAGATTGTTAGATTACTCGAATGACATGCTACTTTACATCCCGATGTTCCTACGGTTACGGGATCGGGAAAAAACTCGAAATCTCAACCGCTAGGTTTAGAGACATGAAATTCAGTAACAGTGTTTTATGCCTCGTTAAAGCAGACCATAATGTAATTTTGGGGAATACCCATGGTTTTTTTTTTGTGAACTCCCGGGATTTCAATTTAATACAAAAATGTTAACGCGAATAAAGCCGCGGATGTGGCTAGCTTATAATATAATCAAATTAGCACCTAAGTTAAAGCTGGCAGGACATAGAAGTGAATTTTATTTATATTTCTGCTTAAAACCTAACACTTTGATACTTACCCCTAACACTTTGATGACGTCACAGAAGTGCCAACCCATTAGCCAGTCTATTTCAAAGCTATGGTTCATCAAAAGGTAGCCATGTTCTTTGCCATAATACCTATCATACTCATCTTTCTTGATGTAAACTGACATTTTGGTCCTCGCCCACCATTGAGACATGAATACCAATTCTGAAACAATAGGCATCAGCACATTTCATAAAAAATTTCAGTTGCAGAATCTCTGTTTTTTTTTGATAGATTCTATAATCAGGATCTTGACGAAATTGTGACGGGACCACCTTGAATGTATTTCACACTATTAAAAAAGTTTCAAATCAGATCATAAGGTGAAATAGGGTACTGTACTGAGCCTGAGCATAGATTATTATAATTATGTATTTAATTTTTTTTAACCACAACCTTATATATGTCAACCATTATCAATTGCAACGTTTGTGAAAACATGTGTAATGCATATGACACAGAGAAAAATTAAACGTTTAACGCAACCTTGTTGGAAGTCGCGTTAGAAGTTTCACTTCAAAAAGTTAACAATATGCAAAAGGCCAAGTACTTAGCCAAGTACTTGGCCTTTTGCATATTGTTAACTTTGTTTTTCTCTGTGTCATATACAAAGAGCACAATCAACTAAATACTTACGGCTGTTTAGTGAGTAAGCCAGATAGTAGTTTATTTTTCTGTACAACCTCTTGTTGAAGGGTCTGAGTCCAAAGTACAGGCATGCTTGTACCATGCTGAGTGCTAATCCTGATGTGAAGTAGGATATAGCAAAACAGACATGGACAAAGGTTGATTGTTTTATTATGTTTAGGTTAATCATGTTGCCAATTTTGTCAGCTTGCTTCAGTAGTCATCAAATCTGTAAAAAAAAACATGTCAATAAAATATTTAAAATTATTGTACAAATAACATGCAGAAATAATTTAATTTCACAACATCACTTTTTTATTTAGGTGCATTCAACAGCAAAGGTGTATTGCATTGGTGTATTGGTTACACACAACTCGCCTGCCAAGGCAATAAGAGGATGTGTGAAACATTTTAAGCTTCATTATTTCTCATCAACTTCTGTTGTTGATTGTACATAGCATGATCAAATAAAATTACCTAATAATGAAATTTTTTATCAATTGAAATTTAATGAGACAAGTTATAACTGAAACATGACAAGTGAGCCTTTATCATTTTAATTAAATACACTTTATTGTTCGTAAATTAATGAAATACACAAACATGTCAATTTGCCCAGTGGTCAATGTAAAGTCATATTGAAGGACAAATTTTTAATGCATGATAAATAAAAGATTAGTTAGATTACCAACTCATAATATTCAAAAAACATACATAATTTAGTTGAAAATCAACGATAATTTATTACTAAATACATAACATTTATTTTTAATGATATTACACATTTAAAAACATGCCAAGGCTGACAAATATTTCAGGATATAAGTTTAAAAACCTTTTATTACATGATTAGTACAAAAACATTGAAAAGAAATTTTAAAATTTGATATTTGCACATTTTTTGTTGATCTTTTTGATTTTTTTGAAATTTTACACAATGTTTTACTATACATATAGCCCGACAAGCTCGTGCGCGACCCTCCGCGGAACCCTGTCGCAGTCAGCGTTTGCCGCACTTATTAAAAATAATCTTGTTAAGGACAGCAGAGGCTCCCTGCGACAGGGTTCCGCCGAGCGCCGCGCACGAGCTTGTCAAGGTATAGTAGTAGAGTTGAAGGATAGTAGTAAAATTTGAATTAGCATCTTCAAAAGTTTTCCCACCTTTTTTAGATGTTTAACATAAGTAAGTTGGAAGTAGTGATTGTTTAGTTCAGGATCAGAATAGAAATGACCATGAATTTTGAGTGTTTGTTTATCAGTATCACGTAACTTTGAGCTGTTGTCAACCATGATCATATCACAGCCTCTATGAAGCATGCAGATGACTATTTATATCGGTTTCCGTGCGTCGTCGGTCGCAAAGTTAACAGAAGCCAATTCATTTAAAGAAGCGGCCCCATTCATACATATATTACTTTAATAATGAAAGTACAACAGAAATGTTATAATAAACCGCTTAAACGCTATCATCTCATCCTACACGCAGTGGATTTAAGTTTAACAAAAACGTATTTAATCATAAAAATCCAAAATCGTCATGGGTTAGTATATTATTGTCAAGGAATTTAAAAACATTCTATAATATTAACCCAAGTACTTTTTCTATTTTTACTTACCAATTACCAGAAACGCCGAGCAAAGTCCATCAAACCGGTTTTATATTCCGTATTAACAAATAAACTGCGGAAAGTAGATGAGATTCACCAACACCATTACCACATGATTGACCGACAGACTGACCGACTGATTGTCTCACTCAATTCAATTGTCTGTCTGACTTGGTCTGACTGACTGACTGACTGCTAGTCTGCTACCACAGAGCACAGATTACAAGAATAGTATAGCAAGCTCTGCAACTGAACAGCGCGATGCGAGCGAGCAAGCAAGACAAGCAAGACAATCGGGCGGGAGGGAACCATAGAGTAAGATAAATATACCAAAAGGACTACACAAAGTACGAAGGAACCAAAGTGTCGGTGGTGTACAACAGGGGGGGCACACTTACATATATCACACTTTTCATGCGACTACAGCGACCTTTGGTGTTAGGTGTTTGACGAAGAACTAAATTAGCGGCCATCTTGGTTGACTTGTCAAACTTGTTAGTTGTCATTCATTGGCCATGGCCATGGCGTACCAAATTGTACGGTCAAGGACTTTAATTGATAGGCCACTTGCCAATGTTCGTATTTTAACCGTATAGTGCAAATCGGGTTTAGCCGCTTATACTTCGTATATGCTGATTTGAATTAGACGGCTAAAATACGAATAGTGGCAATTAGCCTATCAATTAAAATTACGCGTATCTATAGCTGTACATCACTCCCAAAATATACATATAGATAGGTATACATCTATAGATACGTCACATTAGTTCTTGAGTAGGCAGCACCTTCCATACATGCATATTTGACCATAGAGTTGCCACTCTTGTTCATATAATCTTTCTTAATATATAAAAGAAGAAACTGACTGACTGACTGACTGACATATCAACGCACAGCCCAAACCACTGGGCCTAGAGATACCAAATTTGGCATGTAGGTTCCTTTTAAGGTCTAGGGGTGCACTAAGAAAGGATTTTTCAAAATTCACTGCCTAAGGGGGTGAAAAGGGGGTTCAAAGTTTGTATGGGGAAACAAGATTAGTTCGACTATTTTATTCGAAACTTCACAGAAGTACTCCTAATGATAAATGAGTAAACACGTGTTTCAGGTTTTTTGAGAATTCAACCCCTAAAAGGGGGGTAAGGGGTAACAAAGTCTGAAAATCAACATGGGTGTTGTTTCTATGGTTTATCGGGTCGCTGGTTATGAAAACAACAACGGTTTTAAAATCCGACGTGGCAGACGTAAAATACCATCTCCCTGGATGGGGTGCGATGGGTTTGAAATGTCTAAATATCAATATGGGCGTCGTTTTTAAGATTTTGCCCAAACCACTGGACCTAGAGACTTGAAATTTTGCACATAGATACCTTATACAATGTAGGCATACACTAAGGAAGGATTTTTGGGAATTCCCTCGGGAACGGGAAAAAACGGGATTTATATATTCGATTCCGAGTGACTCTATCTCAGTAACTATAATAACTAGACTCTTCAAATTTGATACACAAGTAGGTATTACATTATTTAAAACATTAATTTCAGGATTTTTCAAAATTCCCACTGGATAAGGAAAAAACTGGATTTATATATTCAGTTCAACGGGATCCTATGAACTATAATTACTAGACTCTTCAAATTTGGCATAGATGTAGGTAATTATAAATTCCCATGGGATATGGAAAAAACGGGATTTTTCGTTTAACTGGTCGTAGAAAGCTGAAACTCGGCATGTAGGTTGTTTGGGGAGTGTTGAGCTGGATTGAGAGAGGACTTCTCAAAATTCCTACGGGAACGGTAAAAACAGGATTTTTCGTTTTACAGGTCGTAGAAAGTTGAAATTCGGCATGTAGGTTGCTTGGGGAGTGTAGATGAGCATTGAGAGAGGACTTTCCCATATTCCCACGGGAACGGGAAAAAACGGGATTTTTCGTTTTACTGGTCGTAGAAAGCTGAAATTCGACATGTAGGTCGTTTGGGGAGCGTAGAGGAGCATTGAGAGAGGACTTTCCAAAATTCCCACGGGAACGGGAAAAACGGGATTTTTCGTTTTACTGGTCATAGAAAGCTGAAATTTGGCAAGTGGGTTCCTTGGGGAGTGTAGAGCTGGATTGAGAGAGGACTTTCCAAAATTCCCACGGGGACGGGAAAAAACAGGATTTTTCGTTTTACTGGTCGTAGAAAGCCCAGCCCAGCCATCTCATCATCTTGGAGAGTGTAGAGGAGCATTGAGAGAGGACTTTCCCAAATTCCAACGGGAACGGGAAAAAACGGGATTTTTCGTTTTACTGGTTGTAGAAAGCTGAAATTAAGCATGTAGGTTGTTTGGGGAGTGTCGAGGAGCATTGAGAGAGGATTTTCCAAAATTCCCACGGAAACGGGAAAAACGGGCTTTTTCGTTTTACTGGTCATAGAAAGCTGAAATTTGGCAAGTGGGTTCCTTGGGGAGTGTAGGGGAGCATTGAGAAAACATTTCTCGAAATTCTTACGGGAACGGGAAAAAACAGGATTTTGCGTTTTACTGGTTGTAGAAAGCTAAAATTTCAAAATTCATAAGTACTGTAAGTAGGCTGCAAAGGGCACTTTAACAGACTTCTAAAAAAGGAGGAGGTTATGCATTCCACTTTATGATTTTTTTTTGTAGGTATGTTCACCGATTTCTCGGTCAATTGTGGACCTGCTTGCTTGCTTGCCGGTATGCTTGCTTGCTTGATATCTTGGTTCTTTGGAATACTCATAGTACACGCGAGCGAAGCCGCGGGCAAAAGCTAGTATATATATAAAAGAAGAAACTGACTGACTGACTGACTGACTGACTGACATATCAACGCACAGTCCAAACCACTGGGCCTAGAGATTCGAAATTTGGCATGTAGGTTCCTTATAAGGTCTAGGGGTGCACTAAGAAAGGATTTTTCAAAATTCACTCCCTAAGGGGGTGAAACGGGGTCCAAAGTTTGTATGGGGAAACAAGATCAGTTCGACTATTTTATTCGAAACTTCACAGAAGTACTCCTAATGTGAAATGAGTAAACACGTGTTTCAGGTTTTTTGAGAATTCAACCCCTAAAAGGGGGAAAACGGGTAACAAAGTCTGAAAATCAACATGGGTGGTGTTTCTATGGTTTATAGGGTCGCTGGTTATGAAAACAACAACGGTTTTAAAATCCGACGTGGCAGACGTAAAATACCATCTCCCTGGATGGGGTGCGATGGGGTTGAAATATCTAAATAAACTAAATGACTGTTGATATATCAACGCACAGCCCAAACCACTGTACCTAGAGACTTGAAATATTGCACATAGATACCTTATACAATGTAGGCATCCACTAAGGAAGGATTTTTGGGAATTCCCACGGGAAAGGGAAATATATTCAGTATATTTATATATTCAGTTCAACGGGATCCTATGAACTATAATTACTAGACTCTTCAAATTTGGCATAGATGTAGGTAATTATAAATTCCCATGGGATAAGGAAAAAACGGGATTTTTCGTTTTACTGGTCGTAGAAATCTGAAATTCGGCATGTAGGTTGCTTGGGGAGTGTAGAGCTGGATTGAGAGAGGACTTTCCAAAATACCCACGGGAACGGGAAAAACAGGATTTTTCGTTTTACAGGTCGTAGAAAGCTGAAATTCGGCATGTAGATTGCTTGGGGAGTGTAGATGAGCATTGAGAGAGGACTTTCCCAAATTCCCACGGGAACGGGAAAAAACGGGATTTTTCGTTTTACTGGTCGTAGAAAGCTGAAATTCGGCATGTAGGTCGTTTGGGGAGGGTAGAGCAAAGAGTATTGTAATATTATATGAACAAGAGTGGCAACTCTATGGTCAAATATGCATTATGGAAGGTACTGTTGCCCTACGCCCTGGTGAAGAACTAATGTGACGTATCTATAGATGTATACCTATCTATATGTATAAGTTGGTAGTGATGTACAGCTATAATTACGCGTAATTTTAATTGATAGGCTAATTGCCACTATTCGTATTTTAGCCGTCTAATTCAAATCAGCATATATGAAGTATAAGCGGCTAAACCCGATTTGCACTATACGGCTAAAATACGAACATTGGCAAGTGGCCTATCAATTAAAGTCCTTGACCGTACAATTTGGTACGCCATGGCCATGGCCGATGAATGACAACTGACAAGTTTGACAAGTCAACCAAGATGGCCGCCAATTTAGTTCTTTACCAAACAACCAGAGATCGCTGTAGTCGCATGAAAAGTGTGATATATGTAAGTGTGCCCCCCCTGGTGTAGAGGAGCATTGTGAGAGGACTTTCCAAAATTCCCACGGGAACGGGAAAAACGGGATTTTTCGTTTTACTGGTCATAGAAAGCTGAAATTTGGCAAGTGAGTTAGTTCCTTGGGGAGTGTAGAGCTGGATTGAGAGAGGATTTTCCAAAATTCCTACGGGAACGGGAAAAAACAGGATTTTTCGTTTTACTGGTCTTAGAAAGCTGAAATTCAGCATGTAGGTTGTTTGGGGAGTGTAGAGGAGCATTAAGAGAGGACTTTCCAAAATTCCCACGGAAACAGGAAAAACGGGATTTTTCATTTTACTGGTCATAGAAAGCTGAAATTTGGCAAGTGGGTTCCTTGGGGAGTGTAGGGGAGCATTAACAAAACATTTCCCGAAATTCTTACGGGAACGGGAAAAAACGGGATTTTGCGTTTTACTGGTTGTAGAAAGCTAAAATTTCAAAATTCATAAGTTTATACTGTAAGTAGGCCGCAAAGGGCTCTTTAACCAAGTTCTAAAAAAGGAGGAGGTTATGCATTCCACTTTATGTATTTTTTTATGTAGGTATGTTCACCGATTTCTCGGTCAATTGTGGATCTGCTTGCTTGCTTGCCTGTATGCTTGCTTGCTTGATATCTTGGTTCTTTGGAATACTCATAGCACACGCGAGCGAAGCCGCGGGCAAAAGCTAGTATTACAATACTCTTTGGTGTACAAGTAATTAAAATGAAGGCCACCACAGACCGTAGCGTGCTGTATAAGGGGGCTTATTACACTTGGCTTAATTTAGTCATCCTACCTAGTCGGCAAGAGAGGGGATGGGATAGGAAGGACGCTCCTGATTACACGTATCCTAAATTATTTACTCTTACACCCCTGAAGAGATTTAGATGAAATTTGGTGTAGAGATTTTTTGAGCCCTAGGAAAGGACATGGATAGTTTTTATCCTGGAAAATTGCATAGCTCCCGCGGGATAGCGATAAATGAAGTCTTTGCAGAGGGAGTCGTGGGAAAAAGTTAGTGTGAAGATTGTTATTGTAAATACACGACACGAAGTATTCGCCATTTTTGTTTCTTAAGCCTTCATTATTTCGTAAAAAAGAACTTTTCCATGTACTTTGGTTTCTTTACTCATTTATTTAGTAAGGTGCATAGACTACAAATAATAAAGAGTAAGTTTAAGATTCTAATAAAAACGACGAAACGACCCCAAGCCGAAATGACACACTTCCTAACCTGACATTGACTTCATGTCAAAGTCAATCAAAATGTAAAAAAAATACTGACTAATAAAATAAACTACAGTAACCAATAATGGTTAAACAAATTATAACTATGATTAGTGATTATTTTACTTATTTGAACGTTGTCTACAGTATACTACTTCGTTCTTAGAAAAATATTCATACTTGTCGACATGTTTAGTATCTACTGTTCAACAGCTACTTCTAGATTCCAAGTTTTAAAATCGTTATGGTTACTTCACCAAAGGAAACACCGAAACTTTTCGCAAAACTCTTTAATTTTAGGAATAGAAACTTCATGCGACGATACCGGTTGTGCTATAGTTAATGGTGCTGGTGATTTATTAGGTGAATCTTTATTTTCTCAAAATGTGAGACATCTAAGGTATGGTGGCATAAATCCTACAATTGCTCATGAATTGCATCGCGACAACATCGGGAAGGCTGTAGAAGAAGCGTTCCAAAAAGCTTCTACCAAAATTGATAATATAGATGCTATAGCTGTAACAGTTAAACCTGGTTTACACAATAGCCTGGAAGTAGGAGTCAGATATGCAAAGCACCTAGCAAGATTACATAATAAACCATTGATTCCTATACATCATATGGAAGCACACGCTCTTGTTGCTAGAATGTACTATAACATACCCTTCCCCTTCCTAGCTTTATTGGTATCTGGGGGCAACAGTCTTTTAGCTGCTGTTAGAGATGTTGATGACTTCCTGTTACTAGGGGACACCTTAGACAATGCCCCTGGTGAAGTAATGGACAAAGTGGCTCGACGCATGAAGCTGAGAGATATGCCTGAGTACTCCCAAGTAGCTGGGGGGAGAGCAATTGAATTAGCAGCAAAAAATGCCAATAAGCCCAACATGTTTGAGTTTCCATTACCTTTAGTTAAACTCAGGGATTGTAGTTTCAGTTTCAGCGGCTTGAAGGATTATGTAGAAAGGAAATTAAAAGAGAAAGAAACTGAACATAAAATAATAGGTGATGGCATTATTCCAGAAATAAATAATCTATGTGCAGGTTTTTTACATGGTGTTGCAGAGCATATAGCACACAGAACAGAGAGAGCAGCTTTGTTCTGTGAATTTAAGAAAATTATCACATCCAGCAAGAACATAGTAGTATCAGGTGGTGTGGCTTGTAATGATTATGTATTTGAATCAATCAAGGTCATTGGTGACAAAAGGGGATATAAAGTTTACCGTCCACCACCAAAAGTTTGTACAGATAATGGCATCATGATAGCCTGGAATGGAATAGAGAAACTAAAGAAAGAACCTATTTTTAATATGGATGTTCAAGTAGATGCATATGCTAAACTAGGAAAGGATATTCAAAATGAAGTCAGAAATGCTAATTTACAAGTGAGAGTCACTAGGATAAGAAAGAAAATGGCAGCTACCTAACATCATTGCAATGTTTATGTCCAGCCATGGGTCTGTTAGTAATTTTTATGTTGTTGACAAAATTACTTGCTCTGGACTATTGTTATAAATTGTAAATAAAAATCATTTTTTTTAACTGGTTTTTAATAAATTAAAACTATCACTTGCTGTTATATCGATTATTAATCATCATGCATGTTTCCCAGTGGTTCCATTGAATCTACTTTGGCGCCACTTGTTGCAAATCTGCAAAAAATTATGAAATATTAGTATTTAGAAAACAATGACTAAGTGTTAGTTGAGCACACACTATGTAATAATATTAATACATTCTGACACTCTAAATCCAGGCAATGGCATATTAGTGCCTCGTTCTAATGCCAAATTTTGTTAATGATCAGTGATCACAAACTATATATATATTTTTTTTATTTCATTACAATAATAAAGCATCTACCAGCAAGGCAGTTCTTGCATACTAAAACATGGTTATCTGACTGGACAGGACAATTCAATTTGTAGTAAAATTAGTGGTTAAAAACTTAACTAATCTATCTTATTAGTTTTTTTTACTAATGCATTATTGCTCCTAATTTTCTTACACACACTTCCAAAACATGTAACAACATAAAAGCATCTATAAATATTTTTTGCAGTTTCACATCCTAACTTACACCAGAACTGTTTTTAGTCCTTCTCATCTGAAAAACAACCAAATCAATTAATACTTACCTTTGAATAAAATACAGACTCGCAGGTGAACAAATTAGGTAGGTATGATTTTTTAAACATAAATTTCTAGAATGTTTTGACATAGATTTTGAAAGATAATTAATTATTACTCCAGCAAACTGCATATTGAGATTGTATTACGTCAAATTAATCTTCTAAAGAACTGAGTGAAGAGTAAACTTACGGGCAGGTTTGCCATTGGCCCATGGGGTAATTCTGATGTGCGATTCGTCTCGCCTTAATGCTTCAGCGCGGTGTTCCGGCTTCAGGGCTTTGCGAAGAACCTTAGCAGCAATGTTCGAATAGTTGATGTAGCTGGAATTTACATTCGTTATCCGTAAAAACTCCGAGATGAGAATTAATAATCTTACAGAATCAAACTTACTTAAGACCAGCTGTTCTCCAAGCACTCATTGTGACAGAGTTTTATTATTTAATTTTAAGGAATTAGCAAAGACTCAACAAAAATGGGCCTTTGAAATCGAGTTCGGATCAAAAGCAAAAAGCAAATGATGTAACAGCTCGCATAGACTAGATAGACTATGTCAAATTTAAATTAAAGGTTAGAATGCAGATAACAATACAAAATAGTTATTAAAAAAAAGTATAACTATGTTACCAACATAGCCATCTCTCAGCGTTTTTGTTTTAACCTCGAACGGTTTGGGCTTAGTGTTACCAGAAAGTGGTACAAATTCCCTAAATTTAGGATTATCTTTTGCAGCAATGTCGTGATTCTAAATAGAAATGATAATGAGTTCATTTAATAGAAAAAGAGCTTTAATCTAAATATTTGGAAAGGAATGGATTATGTTATTACGTTTTTTTTTAATCTAGCAATGTAGCCACCACGACTGTCATTTTAGAAAATATTTGAGTGACGTTGCGTTGCGTTGATATTTGATCTAATTCGTGTACGAATTTTCAGTTGCTCAACAAAAAGACTCAACATTCTACCTACTGATTTACCGGGATAGTTTTAACTTTGTAGTATAAGTTACATCTACGTACGTGTATGTAGCCCTGTGGTTAACTGTGAGTATTTCTACGTATCAAGTAGATATGCGTGCATGTTCTTAAGTTATAAATAAAAATAGTTTATTTGGAAGCGAAGCGAGGTACGTAAAAAGTGGCCATGTAGTCTTTCTACAGTCCTTCGTGTGTAACATCACTTTGCACTGTACAATACACACTTTGACATATCGCCATCAAAGTATAACTATAAACCAGCTGTCATGATTGATCACAATAACTACCGCCGTTTAATCGCATTAAATACTTACAGACTAGCGTAATTATTGTAAAATATTTCAGCTATTCAACATTTACAATGGATGCTGCCGATGCTCTGCTCAGTGACAAAGGTGTGGCAGTTAAACAGGATCTAGGGGAACAAGACTTGCTCCTCAAGTCTAAAAAGAAGCCGGACGTTACATATGACATTGTCAATGAATGCCAAATGTTCATGAGGGCTGAGGACGGAGGAGGCGACGGACAACACAACACTGCTAATATGAATCCAGGGACCAGTGGTACAGGTAATATAACTTTTTAATATGATGGGAGCATTAGGTTTATTGCAGCAGCAGGGGCGTAGCTACCGCCATATCAATGATATGGGGCCCCTGGGCTACATAGGCCCCTAATGTGTGTAAGCAAAAATTAGTAAAAAGTTATCCACAATGTTACTTAATCTTGTGCTTCCCAGGAAAGCCCCCCCAACTAATTTTGATACAGGGCCCTTCCAAGGCACCCTATGCCACTGTGCAGCAGATATGTTAAAGATTAATATGTAAAGTTGATTCTTGTATAAACGGCTTTAGGTTTGCTGATACTGACAAGTTTGTATGTAATGTATGTATGTATGTAAACACTTTATTGTACATAAAACACAAAAATAATACAAAACAACACAACAAAAATAGTACAAAGGCGAACTTATCCCTAAAAGGGATCTTTTCAAGCTAACCTGGAATGAAAGGAAAAACTTAAAAAAAAGAGATAGGCAAACAAATCCTATATTTTGTTTGTCCTATATTTTATGGTAAAATGTTTTCCATAAAGTATAAAGAGAAGCCTTTTGACAACTATGAGACAACACAGGCTGGTTTATGTTTGCCCATGCTTCGGTTAAACAATACTATTTCTCAAAGTAACAACATTGTGTCATTAGCTTACCAACAAAATGAGTCACTGATTGTATGTATGGTGGGCTGCAAAAGTGCATGGACACCTCAGGGCGATAATCGCGTGAACGCGCGCGCGCGCGGGTATGTTAATAACATCAAACAATCAAACACTGCTCACGCGATTATCGCCCCGAGATACAGTAAATGTAAAAATATGTGCATTTATTTGAACCACTCAAAAATATGATACTGCAGTAAAATTACATAAAGTTTACCACTGACAGACTGTTTGCCTTCATTTCATATTCAACTTTAACAACCTACAAATAAAACAATAAAGCAATAATTTTAGAATACTGTTACCCACGTTTGCAGATTTTGTAATAACTACTTTATTTGTATGGCGTTAAAATTGGAAATGAAATGAAGGCAAGCAATCTGTCAGTGGTAAACTAAAACTAAACGTATTGTACAACCTCATTGAGTAGGAATAAGCATGTGTGATATATATTTTTGTAGCATTGCACAAGTACATTTTTTTGTACACTAGATTTTATTACACCATAGACATAAAAAATTTGTACCAGTTATGTACACATTCTTATCTTATCTCTCTTGGGTGGCAATACTTGTGCAATCTAGTGGCCCATGTGCCAGTTTTCAACCCACTGCAAGTAAAAATAATAATTAAAAAAATATTTCTCTAGCTAACAGAGTCAATCAAGATGTTAAACTGGCAACTTTTGAAAGATGTTCATAGCATGTTAGCTGAAGTAGATAATCTAATAAGTAAATCTTGCAATCTAAGCTGGCATGCACAAGTTGGGCTTCCCTTCAGTTCAGTGAGTAAATAGTGGTTCAGTTGTGCCACAGCTGCTCTACTGCTGGTTACATACACTCTAAAAATGTCTCTGAAAAGAAAAAATGCCATCAGACGAAGTAATTATTTTTCTTCTAAATTTTTTGTTATTTATTCAATTGTTTACATGATTTTTTTCCTTGATTGTTTTACAGAGAAACCTAAATTTGTGACCTCAACCCCAGATCAGAAAAGAGAGAGCCCTTCAGAAAATCAAATAGCTGACTCTAATCCAGAATGTGATATTGAAGGTAAGTCTAAGTGGGTCCAGACTAGAAACTCTACCTAAACAGCAATCTGTGTGGCAATAGATAAACCTATTTATATTTGCCTTAAGTAAATTAGGCAGTTTAGTACCTATTTGATATATTTGTATCTATTAAAGCTGGACCATTTTAGTATGAAAAAAAATGTCATTTTACTTACTCTTATCTTGTTCAGTTTTTATTTACCAAAATTGAGCTTTCTATGACTATGTTTAGACGACATTTGGATCAACACAACACAACAATCAATTTTAGACTTTATCACATGCACAATATCTTGCGGCTCATTCAATATTAGTTTATTAAAACTAACTGTTTACGAAAATCATCTGGTTTTTCTTAATGTTCAAAATAGCGTCAAATCTGAGTGACCCCTTAATAATGTTAGATTTAGCTAAAATTTAACTAAATTATCTTGTCACTAGGCACGGTGTCTCAAGCATGCTGTGACCCTGGGATCCCAATAATTTTTAGGGTTCCGTACCCAAAGGGTAAAAACGGGACCATATTACTGAGGCTCCGCTGTCTGTCCGTCCGTCTGTCACCAGGCTGTATCTCAGGAACCGTGATAGCTAGAGAGTTGAAATTTTCACAGATGATGTATTTCGATTGCCGCTATAACAACAAATACTAAAAAATGGAATAAAATAAATATTTAAGGGCTCCCATACAACAAAAGTGATTTTTTTGCTCGTTTTTGCTCGATATTGATAACGGCAACAGGTAGAAGCTCGAAATATTCACAGAATAAGTATTTAATTATTTAAAAATAAATCATTCAATTCAAATAAAAAAAATATTTAAGGGGGGCTCCCATACAACAAACGTGATTTTTATAGATAATTGTACTGAACCCTTCGTGCGCGAGTCCGACTCGCACTTGGCCGGTTTTTAGTACTTATACCCGCTTAAGCCAATCATAGATTTAATTGGAATTGCTAGATGCAAAATATGCATTTGTATTGTTATGGTTTCATTTATAGCAGTATTTAATTTTTACTAAGCATTTTTCAATAAGGTTATTTACCTTATTTCTATAGCTAAAAAATATCACATATACTAACAGAAGGAAAAGAAATAATAAAATCAAGAGGAAAGAACAAAATGAAGAGGAAAGCATTTAATATTTTGTTATAGGATGCATACTTATTGTTTATATTTAAGGAGTCCCAGATTTGCCCATGGACGATGGCATGCCAAGCACTGTGACCATCTTGGATGCTCCGGATGGAGGAAAAGTGTACCTGGTGGGAACAGCCCACTTCAGCTTGCAGTCACAAGAAGATGTGTCAAGGGTATGTGTAGATGTTGAAGAATGTCAATTTAACAGTCATGCAAAATAATCTGTAAAGTCAAATAATAGTTTCCTGTAACCTCAGTCAGTGTGGAAAAGTCTTTTAGGGTCTAAGCACACGGCGCGTTATTTAAAAAACGCCGTGTGCTAGGGGCCTTAAGGCTGTTCTAATGAAATGAAAAACGCGCTGTAAACGCGCGTTCCTGACGGCGCGTTAAAAAAACGCCGTGTGCGCCGTCTGCGTGTGGGTTAGGCCCTTAGTCATTTAAAATGAATATATTCTTGCAGACAGCAAAGATTGGCAGCAAAATCCATGGAAAAAATTGTAGTGATCTATTCTAACCCTCAAAACATTTTTACCCCCTGTTTCACCATCCATTGATCAAATTTATTTGACGGATAAATGTGATACCGTCTCTGTTGGTTTTGTTTGAATAGACGGATACGGCATCACATTTATCCCTCAGTTAAAATTAATCAATGGGTGGTGAAACAGGCCCCTTGAAGTCCTTTTTTTATTTATACAAAATAAAGGTTAAAAATACTAAGTGTATTTGTTTGTATTTGTTTTTCTGCCGACCATACATTGCCATGAAATTTGAATGTTGATACCGATGTATACACCGTGAAATTTTAGTGGTTGTTTTCCCGAAACGAGGTGATTTAGTTTCGATTGTACAATCGATTTATAATTACCATTTTGACTAGAGTCAAAAATCCAATTGTGAAAAACGAAAGTCGAAAATGACCGCAAACCAATAGTAACGCTTCGTTGGTACAAGTAGCGTACGATCGTACGATAGGTTAGGTACCAACGAAGCGTTACTATTGGTTTGCGGTCATTTTCGACTTTCGTTTTTCACAATTGGATTTTTGACTCTAGTCAAAATGGTAATTATAAATCGATTGTACAATCGAAACTAAATCACCTCGTTTCGGGAAAACAACCACTAAAATTTCACGGTGTATACATCGGTATCAACATTCAAATTTCATGGCAATGTATGGTCGGCAGAAAAACAAATATAAACAAATACACTTAGTATTTTTAACCTTTATTTTGTATAAATAAAAAAAGGACTTCAAGGGGCCTGTTTCACCACCCATTGATTAATTTTAACTGAGGGATAAATGTGATGCCGTATCCGTCTATTCAAACAAAACCAACAGAGACGGTATCACATTTATCCGTCAAATAAATTTGATCAATGGATGGTGAAACAGGGGGTAAAAATGTTTTGAGGGTTAGAATAGATCACTAAAATTTTTTCCATTTCCAAGTAGCGTACGATCGTACGATAGGTTAGGTACCAACGAAGCGTTACTATTGGTTTGCGGTCATTTTCGACTTTCGTTTTTCACAATTGGATTTTAGACTCTAGTCAAAATAGTAATTATAAATCGATTGTACAATCGATACTAAATCACCTCGTTTCGGGAAAACAACCACTAAAATTTCACGGTGTATTTCTTAAACATAGCCCAGCCCACAAAAAACTTTCTCCATATGCATGTGAACAGATCACTTTTGCTCTATAGGCCTCTATCATATTCTTTATCATTTTCAGGTAATACAAGATGTGAACCCACACATTGTAATGGTGGAGTTGTGCGAACAGAGAACCAACATACTCTTATTAGATGAAGAAATTATCCTAAGAGAAGCCAAAAATATTAACATTAAGAAGATCAGGTAAGTTTCACGTTCTTAACATTTTCGTTTTGCTGCGTGACTAGTAGGTGTAGGGTTAGGTTAGGTTAATTACACGCGCTTACATAACCTTACATGTCCAACGGTAGTGTTTTGCTAGACAGCAAAAAGCTGAAAGCAAAAGGCGCGAACACCTTTTTCGTCGATGAACGATGCTCACCGTGCATGGTCCACGATCAATAAGCCTATCGATACTATCGATAGTAACGTCCGCGGCAGATTTATTGCTACGCGCCGCTGCACGCGTCGGTCTCGCTCGTCAGCGCGCGCGCGTCGGTGCGCTAACGCGCTATACACCACTTTCGCGCGCTCAGTGCGAAGATGTCCGGTCCTGCGCTGACATCGGTCGCTGACGTCGGTCGAGCGTACGAATAAACACAATATTCTATGGGGCACCACACAGCGACGCTGATGGCCGCTTATTTGTAGATTGCTACCGATGGTACGCTCGACCGATGTCAGCGTAGGAGGAAATCAAGCCTTAGACTTGCGATCGGCAATACGTTGAACCGTAGTTACATTTGTGCAGGGCGACAATGGCGCAGAACGGCGTGTTTAACGGGCTAATGTACATCCTGCTGCTGAATATGTCTGCGCACATCACCCGCGAACTCGGCATGGCGCCCGGCGGAGAGTTCCGGCGCGCTATGGCTGAGGTAACATGTTACCAACAACTGCATTGACACTCATCACCTCTGCCTATATACGTCCCACTGCAGGGCCCAGGCCTTTTCTGAGAATGAGGGCTTGGGCTGTAGTTTTTATTTTTTATTTTTATTATTTTTATTAAATGGCGCCTGTCCAACTGGACAGTTTTGCCAGCGTCAAGGTTGAGAGCTACACACACACACCACTTGAACCACCACCACCACCACCACCACCACCACCACCATCACCACCACCACCACCACCACCATTCACCACCATTGAATTTGTTTGCAGGCGAGTGCAGGTATCTTCACGAAGTTTTCCTTCGCCGTGAAGCTCATGGTAAATTTCAAATGTAATTTCACACATACATTCTTTAAAACTGAGAGCTCAGGCTCAAACCCAGGACCCCTCCACTTAGGCCATTGGCCAAAAAATATTTTTTTTCGTAATATACCTACTAAACGTTTTGCTTTGTGTCTGCTACATATGCCACAATATGAGCTTGCAGGTGTCAATAGAAAGTATAGAAACACATGTAAGATTAAATAAAGTTATTTATTACAATTTTCATGACATGATATTTGACATCTCAGATTTAACACAAAAGTCAATCTGTTTTCTCAAAAACATCAAACCAAACATCTGTCACCTATCATACCGCCCAGTCTGTCAACAACATAAAACAAACTCTTCAACATAAAATAATGGCGGTGACGGTCAAAAGGAGACTTGATTCAAGCGCCATCCTGGGCGATATTGAAGTTAAACCTAATTGGAATCAGCTTATTGTATTACTAGCTTTTGCCCGCGGCTTCGCTCGCGTGTACTATGAGTATTCCAAAGAACCAAGATAGCAAGCAAGCAAGCATACAGGCAAGCAAGCAAGCAGGTCCACAATTGACCGAGAAATCGGTGAACATACCTACATAAAAAAAATCATAAAGTGGAATGCATAACGTCCTCCTTTTTTAGAAGTCGGTTAAAGTGCCCTTTGCGGCCTACTTACAGTACTTATGATTTTTGAAATTTTAGCTTTCTACAACCAGTAAAACGCAAAATCCCGTTTTTTCCCGTTCCCGTAAGAATTTCGGGAATTTTTTTCTTAATGCTCCCCTACACTTCCCAAGGAACCCACTTGCCAAATTTCAGCTTTCTATGACCAGTAAAACGAAAAAGCCCGTTTTTCCCGTTCCCGTGGGAATTTTGGAAAGTCGTCTCTCAATGTTCCTCGACACTCCCCAAACAACCTACATGCCGAATTTCAGCTTTTTACAACCAGTAAAACGAAAAATCCCGTTTTTTCCCGTTCCCGTTGGAATTTGGAAAAGTCCTCTCTCAATGCTCCTCTACACTCTCCAAGCAACCTACATACCGAATTTCAGCTTTCTACGACCAGTAAAACGAAAAATCCTGTTTTTTCCCGTTCCCGTGGGAATTTTGGAAAGTCCTCTCTCAATCCAGCTCTACACTCCCCAAGGAACCCACTTGCCAAATTTCAGCTTTCTATGACTAGTAAAACGAAAAATCCCGTTTTTCCCGTTCCCGTGGGAATTTTGGAAAGTCCTCTCTCAATGCTCCTCTACACTCCCCAAACGACCTACATGCCGAATTTCAGCTTTCTACGACCAGTAAAACGAAAAATCCCGTTTTTTCCCGTTCCCGTGGGAATATGGGAAAGTCCTCTCTCAATTCTCCTCTACACTCTCCAAGCAACCTACATGGCGAATTTCAGCTTTCTATCACCTGTAAAACGAAAAATCCTGTTGTTCCCGTTCCCGTAGGAATTTTGGAAAGTCCTCTCTCAATCCAGCTCAACACTCCCCAAACAACCTACATGCCGAATTTCAGCTTTCTACGACCAGTAAAACGAAAAATCCCGTTTTTTCCTTATCCCATGGGAATTTATAATTACCTACATCTATGCCAAATTTGAAGAGTCTAGTAATTATAGTTCATAGGATCCCGTTGAACTGAATATATAAATTCCGTTTTTTCCTTATCCCGTGGGAATTTTGAAAAATCCTGAAATTAATGTTTTAAATAATGTAATACCTACTTGTGTATCAAATTTGAAGAGTCTAGTTATTATAGTTACTGAGATAGGGTCACTCGGAATCGAATATGTAAATCCCGTTTTTTCCCTTTCCCGTGGGAATTCCCAAAAATCCTTCCTTAGTGGATGCCTACATTGTATAAGGTATCTATGTGCAAAATTTCAAGTCTCTAGGTCCAGTAGTTTGGGCTGTGCGTTGATATATCAACAGTCATTTAGTTTATTTAGATATTTCAACCCCATCGCACCCCATCCAGGGAGATGGTATTTTACGTCTGCCACGTCGGATTTTAAAACCGTTGTTGTTTTCATAACCAGCGACCCGATAAACCATAGAAACAACACCCATGTTGATTTTCAGACTTTGTTACCCCTTTCCCCCATTTAGGGGTTGTATTCTCAAAAAACCTGAAACACGTGTTTACTCATTTATCATTAGGAGTATTTCTGTGAAGTTTCGAATAAAATAGTCGAACTAATCTTGTTTCCCCATACAAACTTTGAACCCCCTTTTTACCCCCTTAGGGAGTGAATTTTGAAAAATCCTTTCTTAGTGCACCCCTAGACCTTAGAAGGAACCTACATGCCAAATTTGAATCTCTAGGCCCAGTGGTTTGGGCTGTGCGTTGATATGTCAGTCAGTCAGTCAGTCAGTCCGTCAGTCAGTCAGTTTCTTCTTTTATATATTAAGATAATTCAATCTCACCCAGGATGGCGAATGAATCAAGTCTCCTTTAACCGTCGATGGTAAAGCACTCACTTGGTTGACGATACATTCAATAAGTCAATAACGTACACCACGATAATCGGAATCAATGTAGAATCAAGGCGTTCATTCGGGGTCGTACAATTATTACACCCAAAATTAGCATTGAATGATAAAGTTATCTAACATTTTATAATTTTATTATTTCACAGGCCAAGAAAATTCCTAACTGCATGGTCCAGTTAGGGGACCGTGCGATAGATGTCACTCTGCACAGAGCCATAGCATCTCTCTCCTGGGGACAGACCATACGCTTCATATGGCACCTGCTCACGTCTAATCAGTCCATAAGGTTAGTCGGAACTGTCGAAAGCTGCAAATTTGTAGTTTCGTATCGCAAAATCACGCTATGAGCAAAAGCTATGATAAAGCTATATTACTCTATGGTTTTGTTTTGCTAAATGACTTTAGAAATAATATTTAATGTTTATTTGGGCAAAAAACAGCACAATATAACGTAGATATAGTTAAGATGTAGGTATAGTTTTAGTTTTTTAACTAAGGGACCCAATACATCCCTTTATTGTTTTTTTTATATATATTTTTTTATTTAATTCTATATTTGTATGGTTTTTTAGTTTGTAATTTATTATATTTTAATTTGAAAAGATGACTTCCTGCCAAGTTTCTTGCGGCGCATTCTTCTTGGCAATGATGGTCCTTACGAAAGCGCTGGTAGTTTAAAAAAAAGTGACATGTAAAAGAGCCCTTTGCGGCCTACTTGCAGAATAAACGTTTTGATTTTTTTTTATTTTTTTTTTGAGTGAGCTTAAAAAAAGTAAGTTATACATAGGCCAGCAAATATGCCACAGTTAAATTATACTAATGAAGTAACACGTAAAAATATAAACAGCCAAAAATGAGAAAGGGGCATTAAATACTAAGTACAAATGTAAATAATAAAAAAACTAGTATTTTGACATTTGATCATTAGATCATTAGATCAGAGTGCTTGCCTAGTCTTTAAAAAAAACTACTGCACAGTAAATTAACAGATAACAAGAGAAACAGATGTACAGTCAAGGGCAAAAATATGTATACACTTTAGTACCTTGTCACTTTAACCACTGTCATAGTTCATATATGGCAGTTCAAATATGACGAAAATAGACAAGGTACTAAAGTGTATACATATTTTTGCCCTTGACTGTACAAAGGCGAAAAAGCAAGCAAGAGAGATGCCTTGATCACACGTACCGAGTAAACGGGCGAGACAGTGCTCTCGGCCGAGTACTCGGTGCGTATAAACAAGCGCTGCCTTGTTTAAACGCACCGATTACTCGGCCGAGAGCACTGTTTACTCGGTACGTGTGATCAAGGCAAGAGAGGGATGAGGCAAGTGTCGACAGGTGATCATTGATCATCATCTGTGACTCAAATACAAGGAATGGCATTTTCTATAGTAAAAAAAAAAATAACTTACGTCTATGAACGAGTTTAACTCCACATAGACCGATATACCGAAATACACCGGGATAGTGGTTGGTCGGTACCCCCGCGTTGGAAAATAGTGTTGAATATTCGTACTGCGTCAAAGGTGAGTGTGAACGTGCCTTTACAGAGTGATATTGTTTTGTTAGTGTTTTTTTTTCTCTTGTGTGACTATGCCAGCCTGTTTTGTTAGTGTTGTGTGCCTGCATTTGACAATGACAACAAAAATGACGATGACAACGTGGGTAATTGTGCGCCAGTGTCAGAGCAGAGCGGTGGCGCGTAGAGCGCGTTTGGTGTGCTCCAAGAGGACGGGCTACGGATTACCCCGAAACATATCGAGCTAAACTTGTACATATGCCTTGATCACACGTACCGAGCTAACGGGCGAGACAGTAAAACGTTTCTCGGTCGAGACAGTGATGTAAGCGAGTAGCTGTTCACATTTGTTTTGAAATTAGCACAGTCAGTTCAGTTCTCATGTGGCCGAGTGGCGAGACAGTGAACGTTCAGACCTGCCGAGAGAGCGAGCGAGACAGTGCCTTATACGTGCTTCGCCTAGAACGGGGGCCGAGCTACTGTCTCGCCGCTACGTTCGGCTGAGCCGAGAGCACTGTCTCGTCCGTTTACTCGGTACGTGTGATCAAGGCAATAGACGTGAGTTAGTCTCACGGTAGTATCATGTTCAAAATAACATTTTCCTCTTATTTTTAATGTCAATGGTGACCTAGGAGAAAAGTGGTTTCGGTTTTGAAATAATCCTCTGTTTGTTCCAGCGTGGAAGAAGTAGAGAAGTGTAAGCAGAAGAAGATGCTCGAAGACATGTTAGAGGAGATGGCCGAAGAGTTCCCGGCGCTGAAGCGAGTGTTCGTGCTCGAGCGGGACATGTACCTGTGCCACTCGTTACAGGTCGCGGCCATGCAGCCCCGTGAGTATAATCACTTCACTGTACAGAATGGTACAGTTAGATCCGTCAGTAAGGGCAGGTTTGTAACTACACGGGACCAACTACACTACACTACTGCACTACTAAACTAAACGGGATATTTATTCCGTGATTATAAGAAAAACTGCATTCATAGATTTCGAAAAAAAACTTACTTGGTTTGGGAATCCCCAGCCTGTTGCATAACAAAGTACAACTAATATTACAAGCGGAACTCCCTGTCTAGCTAATATAACTGAAGCGAGAGTTCCGCTTGTAATATTAGTTGTACTTTGTTATGCAACAGGCCCCTGGTCATATTGAAGAAAAATATTTACATTCCAGTCCCTGTACCTGTCTGTCGGTAACCAAATCAAAAAGTCAAATCCAAATTTGATCCAGTTCTCGTGGTCGGATTGACTTTAAATATGGTATACAAAATGTAGATAAATAGAAAGTATCCATAAAAATACAGTTAACAAAAGTGCAGTTAGCAAAAAAAAAACTTTTATTAAAAATTAGATTTTTCAATTTTTTTTTCTTTTTTTTTAAATTTATGAACGCAGATTTTCTTGTAACTAAAACCGATGACATGGTTTCTAAGAACAATCTTAAAAAAACCTTCGTTTTTCTTAAGAAGATCTTTGTATGTCTTATAGTCACAGACTTGCCCATACTGGCCGATCTAAATGTAGCACCTTGTATACAGCTCTTGTGTCTGTGTGTTATCCATTTGAATACACTTCACACAAATATGAAAATGACATGCATCAGTCATCTTCCTACACAAATGCCATTACTTTCGTTCAATCCATTTGTGCTAGCTCTTGTGAATTGAGTTGTACAATAGAGCACTTCCTCAATGCTATCATAGACGGTTCCCTGTTGGATCGCATAATTTTTTTACGCATAATTGATTTGGCATAATTCATCATCCATACTGATATAAATGCGAAAGTGTTTGTCTGTCTGTTACCTCTTCACGCTTAAACTGCTGAACCAATGTACAAGAAATTTGGTATGGATATGATTTAATGAAGGACATGTTACAAACTGGCAATGATTAAATTTGTCAGCAAATCCAATCTTACCCTTTAAACGCTTTCATATTTTCACCTGACTGTCGCAGGAGGCTTATGTTTTTGAATGGAGTGATCAGTCACACTCACACGCCAAGCACGCGTTATTGAAATTGACGAGTAGTGTTCTGCATAATAACTCACTGAAACTCATACTAACACCTTGTTATTTAAGCTGAGAGTTTACAACAATTATGGGTTGTTTTTTTTAAAAAAATACACAAATAAAAAAAATTAAAAATAGTTTATTAAAAGAAAACCTTAATAACATACACAGAATATCCAGTGGCCCCACACTAGGCTATGCCTGTCACGTGGTGGCCTGATTCAGTATTACAATAAATTGACAACATTAGGAAAAATTACAATATAAGTTACCCGGTTATTATCCGGTTACATAAAGCCACAGTTAAGGTTTTTTAGAAACTTAAAAAAAAACAAAACTTAAAGGATTCCTTTGTGTAACGAAAGTTACCTATATAGTTCGTATGACTAATTTTCGTTACATAAAGGAAGCGATCGTAATTTTGTTTTGATTAAGTCCTTAATTATGTAGGTACATTTGTTTTTGTAAAACACCGCTGTAACTAAAGTTTGATTGTGTCGGGTCAGGTCGCGAGCCGTGCCGAATCGTGGGCGTGGTGGGCATTGGCCACGTGGCCGGCATCGTCGAACACTGGGGCAAGGTGCGCCCGCACGACATACCACCGCTGCTCAAGTAAGTTTTCAAATCTAGGGTAATTTTCCAACGGGACCGGGGCCGTATTGGGAATGTCTAATACTAGGGCTACACACATCGCGATAGAATTATCGTGATAAAACTTCGTCTTCGGCCTACGGCGAATGTGCATGGCCACACTGCTATAGAGAGCAATGCCGCAGAGTTGAGTTTAGTTTGGCAGCCTTTGATGTGCGCAAATTTACCGACAGCGGGGCGAAGGGTCTGCGGCTTCGGGCGAAGTGCCAAAGTATTCGCGAATATTCGGCTACATACATCGCGATTATGCGAATATTCGCGTTATCGCGATGTGTGTAGCCTTGGCATAAAAAAAATTAACAGTGGTTTTTATATTTTTTTTGTATAGAAAAGTCAATTATAAGAAACTAATTTCAATATTTTGTCATTTAGTTTACTACTTTTTTCAAAATTAATTATTGAAACTATTTTGGTTGATGACGTCAGATTATAATTGAGGGCTCCCACACTGCCAAATTTCTAAATCTATCTAAATGCGTACGATAAGGCGACCCCTTTTAATTTTTTTTTTGCGTAGTGGTACACTGTAACTAGTGTCACTTTACTGGCGCTGTCAAAGTGTTAGATGTCTGACAGCGGGTCCAAATCAAACTCCGTAGTATAATCCACGCGTAAATTGTGAGTAATTCTAACCACACATAATAAAGTACGACTTGGACCGGTCACGCAATTTACACCAATGTCAAATGAAGGTCATTGCTTATTTATCATGTAATAAATTCATTACATAACATTAAAATTAAATAACTACAGAAAACGAGTTTAAAAACGTTTATCTCGAAATGGTTTTCGAATTACTATACATTGCAAAAAAATAGACATCCCCAATTGTCTATCTCGCGGGCGCTTGCTATTGTTTTCGGGTGTCCTTCTAAATCCCTAACATCGTGTGTCCTAATGTAATGTTTGTCCTAATGATCGATTGTCCTAACACTTTTTTTCTCGGAAACCGTGAATTTTTCAGGAACTTTGAAGTGATTATCCTCTAGAACTCTATATGTCAGGTTAGGTTTGTTTTATAACAATCCAGAACAATTAATAGATTTTAAATAAAAAGAGTTAGGACAATCAATCATTAGGACAAACATTACATTAGGACAAATAATCATTAGGGATTTAGATATAGAGCCATTGTTTCACCATCTCTTTCTATTACCATCTTATACCGTTGATGGAAAGAAATAGCGAATGCAATAGCCAGCGTCCGCGCGTTAGGTAATACGGCCTCTGATCCCTAAGATGCCATGACTTACAGGGGCGAAGCAGAGACGCCACTAGACCATTCTGGGGTCTGCTGGCCACAGGGCTTTTAGTTTGATAAGGTTGAAGCTGTAGTTTTCACGCGGGCCCTGTTCGGATTGAGAACTTCACACTTCACACGCGATGTTTTCCTTCACCTAAAAGCGAATGATAAAATTTAAAATATGTATAATGGGGATGATGACGCCATTAAAAATAATTCGATGACACGACTCCAGTAAAAAAAAAACGCTTTATTTTAGCCCTGAAAACCAGATTAATATTCGATTAACTGCAAAATTAGATTTCTTGTTGCTCTAAAACAAATAAATAGTTAGTTGATTGAGTTGGCGAACAAGTGACGTCATAAGTTGCTATTGCCATTCAAACTCTATGGGATAATTGTGTTTTGACAGCTGATAAAAAGTACGTCAGATGATTGGTGGTGTCAACATCCCTATTGGGGATGTCAATTTTTTTGTAATGTATAGTAAATCGAAAACCATTTCGAGATAAATGCTTTTGAAATCGTTTTCTGTAGTTATAAAATTTTAATATAATGTAATGCTTTTATTATATATCAAATAAGCAATGACCTTCATTTGACATTAAAATAGATGTCGTAGACGGTCCAAGTTGTACTTTAATCTGTTTGGAATAGCATTATTTAGAATTCTTTACAATTTACGCGTGAATTATACTACGGAGTTTTATTTGGACCCGCTGTCTAACATCTAGCACTGCAACCAACGATAGACTGGATTAGCAATCGCCATAGTACAGATCGGCCGCGGAAAAATAGTTCGATTATTAAATCTAGATGGCGCTGACATATATAGCCCGAGGGTTTGAAAGCAAAACAATAAGACTACAGATATTTCATATTACTGCAAATGTATTATTATGCAATATTTTTGAAAAATAATACATTTGTAGTAATATGAAACATCTGTAGTCTTATTTTTTTGCTTTCAAAGCCTCGGGCTATATTTCAGCGCCATCTAGATTTAATAATCGAACTATTTTTCTGCGGACGATCTGTACTATGGCGATCGCTAATCCAGTCTATATCATCCTTGCTACAACTGCACAAAATAAAATAAAGGGGTTGCCTTACCATACTCATTTAGATAGATTTAGAAATCTGGCTGCACAGGAGCCCTCAATTAAAATCTGACTTTTCAATACAAAAAAATATTATAAAAACCATTGGTAATTTTTTTAGACAATCCCAATTTCGCACATAAATTTAGTAAAATTCCGAGTTGCGGATAGTTATCAGTAATTTTGTCCAGGATCCCACCGGAGTCGCTGTCGACGCGCATAATCCGCGTGTCTGTGCGCGTGGCGTGCGTGGGCGCCGTCGTGTACGGCTGCTACCGGCTGCTGCCGCGCCGCTGGCTGCCGTGATCCCCGCATGTAACTATCACTCTTTTTAACCCCCGACACAAAAAGAGGGGTGTTATAAGTTGACCGCTATGTGTGTGTGTCTGTCTGTCTGTCTGTCTGTGGCATCATAGCTCTTAGGCGGGTGCACCGATTTGGATGCGGTTTTTATTAATAGAAAGCAGGTTTCTTGGCGATGGTTCTTAGATATGTTTCATCAAAATCGGTGCAGCCGTTTCAAAGTTATCAGCTCTTTTGTTAGCTGCGGAAGAGATCTTAGACGCATAACGGGCATTGACAGTGACATAATTGCGTTGGGGGTTTTTAAAATTTTTAATTTATAGTTATTGAATAGAAGGTACGACCAATAATCGCCAAGATTTCAAAGTATGAATGCTGTGAGCATTGCCGGCGACACTGGTTTCGGTACAAAACGAGACAACATTTCCTCCTGTTTTTTCTATCTATTTACTTGTGGAGATATATGTAGGCAGATACGGATACAGACATCGATTTTTTAATCAGCGCAGCTACGTGTGACTTTGGACTGACCTTACTGTCAAAGCCGATCAATGTATTTTCGCTCTAATTCCGTGGACATAAAGTATTTTAGATGAATTTGGAGATACCTTAACAGTCAAGTGTCAAATATCTACTTCAATCATTATTTAAGATCCTTTAAAAATAAACGGAAACGGATAACTTTTCTAGGTTTGATTAAAAAAAAAAACATTTTTTCATTTTCAGATATCTAAATGGACCATCTGAAACGAATAATGGATCGATAATCTTTATTTCTTCAGACTAAGGCGTGCATATAAACAAAATAAATATTTGCTCGTCATCTTGATTAATAAGAGATTACGGAACAGTTTAACTTTTAGCCAAGCCTATTTTTGGAACGAAGTTCCTCATCGCAAGTTATACTCCAGACCAGCTATACTCAACCTACGACCCGCGGACCGCATGTGGCTCGCCATGCTTTTATTAGTAGCCCCCCTGGCACAAAAAGATATTTATTTTCAGCTATTTTGACTTTTAATGCTGTTGACAATCAATGCTGTGACTCGCTGCACCATTGACACGAGACATTTGTGACTATTACAAAGAGGTTGAGCATGGCTGCTTCAGTCACTTGCGAATGAGAGCTAGACCGAAAAGTGCCCGATACAATACTTTTGCTATTGTACGTTACTGTCATTCATTTAGTGCAGTGAGGGAGGAATAATATCAGCAACTTCCATTCGCATTTTAAGCCCCCTTACCTTTTTAAGATTGTCCGCGCCGTGCGCTGCTTAAATAATTAATGTTACAGGAAAAATAATTTACAGGGAAAGCTTGTCGCCTCTTGATAAAGTTTTAAAAGAGGCCAGAATGTCACACGTCTATTAATTATTAGTTATAAATGTTATAATAATATCTTTCATGATTTTGATTTTTTTTCTGAATTTGTTATTTGTATCCGACGGTGTTTTAACGATTTAGTATCAATTCATGTTTAAATAAATATGGTAATCATCTTAAACATTTAGTTTAGAGCACATATCTTAGGAAAAATTACACACAAAATTATATTATGTTATGACGACGTTGCTAAGATAGCCTTCCGAAGCTAAATCTAATATATAAAATTCTCGTGTTGCGGTGTTTGTTACCAAACTCCTCCGAAATGGCTCGACCGATTCTCAAGAAATTTTGTGTGCATATCGGGTAGGTCTGAGAATCGGTCAACATCTAATTTTCATACCCCTATTCTTCGCGGACGGAGTCACGGGCAACAGCTAGTATTTTATAATATTAACTACGGTGTTTAGCAATCCTTGCGCGTCATACTCGACACCTATAACCTTTCTTCATTGTTTTCTAACTCTTCTCGCTATTATATTATTTATGCGCCTGTTATTTAGCAAAATGAACTTCGTTCCCATGGGGTATCCCAAGACACCTCTTATTTTTGTTCACTTACTTCTTTTTTTGACACTAATCCGATTGTTGTTATATTTTGATGGCATGGCTAAAGGTTAAATGGATTGCTTAACCATTTATTTCAGCATAGTTATATTTTAATTCGTAATGAAGCCCACAATGGGTGTGGCACGCGTTTGTGAGGAGCAAAGAGTACGCGTCTCAAATGCGTCCTTGTGTTAGCACAGTTCACTATTAGTTTGTTCGTTAGGATACATCATTTAAGCGGTTATCGAAGCGCTTGCCCCTAAGCTTAGCATTTTCAAAGAATGATCAACTAGACTCCGATTAGGAGTTGCTGCCGCGACTATGATCTTAAGTAGATATCTCATGAAAAGAATGTAAATATTTGATATCAAAAAGAATATGAATTAATGAATAGTATATGTTTAATGATCGACTTAATTGTGTGTTGAAATCGTGTGGTTCGATATATGTATGTTGTATTTGTTTTAAAATCATTTGTCAATTAATTGATATTGCCTATTTCTGTTCTTCGGCATTGTTGTTATTGTATGTAGAATAATTTCTATAAAATTAAGAAGTAATATGTGGGATCAAGATGGACGTTTAGATGAAACGGGACTGGGCATTAGACTATCTCAAAAACTTTCTTTTGAAATCCGGTAAAGCAAATAAAAATTTAAAATTATTCACTGAACTTATAAATATAAAATTAGTAAGCCTTTAATGTGTGTTATACATATGTCCAGTTAATGCACAATTATTAACATACATATAATGCAGGTTTATTATATGTAGTGTATCTAGATGTAACTTATTATGACTGTTGTACAAAACAACTGGCGCTTTAGAAGGCTCGTTCTGTTTTAAATTGCCGGGTCTCCAATGAGCGAGCCGCCTCGCGAGGCAAGCGCATGAGGCATGATTTTGTTCTACACAAAGCTCAAAATCGCAATGAAAATGGCTGCCTCGCGAGGCGGCTCGCTCAGTGGAGACACGGCTAATGACTCGTCACACTGGTCAGCCTCGGCGTCCCGCGGTGCCGTCAAATCTAACGCAGCCCGCACCCTGTGTAATCATCATTTGCAGTCTATATGTATATATTTTGTGTAAATACAATATGATCGTTCAGAATGCGCAACGCGTCCAGTGTGGCAAATACTTTATTGTCACACAGTGTACAGTCCTGTTTGAGATACGTCAATGACAAATAACTATTTTATTAAATTGAGTTGTCGATGCATTTGCGCATTTTACGCTATTTAATATGTATGTATGTTTATTGTTGTATTTGGGCACTTTAGGTTGTCTGCATGCCTAGTAAGGTATTAAGCATGACTAACGCTCTCAATTTATTCAATTGAATCACCAAGTGAATTAGAGATCAGAAAGTGTATTGTGGAATTCTCACACATCTGAGCTATTAAGCGTGCTTGCCATTTTCTTGCTTGGCTCAGTAGGTATCTCCATTTTTCTGTGCGAGTAAGACAAGGAAACAAATAAGAAAAAGCTATAGCAAAGTTTATACCATATAGGTATAATCTTTTCTGCGTCACTATTACTTTAACTTTGGTTGAATGCCAATGACGCCTTTTATAGTTGCTTCTTTTTTAGCCTCTTTTATTTTCGCCGTGTCCGTCCGTCAGTCCGTAGGTCCGCGGCTAAGTTAAGAGACTGCTAGTGTTAGAAAGTTGTAATCATTTTGCATGGATATAGATATATTAACCATGTGGACAAAATAGTAAAATAATATTTTGAAATCAAAAATTAGTGTAAGTACTTCCCATACACGAAGTGGGAATGATTATTTGCTCATTTAAACCCATAGTATCGTTTGATAGATTTTTTAAACACATTGCTGGTTTGATTAAACCATTTTTCGATTACGGCATCCGTTTGCAAACTATTAAGCTTTTATTAGAGTCAAGTGTCTCTAAAAGCACCATTCGCTTGAAAAAAATCTGGAAGAAATCATAATTGTTGTATATTTAACTAATTTAAAAGGTTAACAGCTTAGTAGACTTCACAAGATAAAGATAACCAGTAATAGTCAATCAAAACTTACTACTTATTGAATATTTGCCGCATATAAGTACGGAATCCTAGATTGCGCAGGGCCTGGCACGCACTACGACGGTTATTTTCTACATGGCGTTAAAAAGGTAAATTGTTTTCTTTAGTTGTAAATTATTTGTTTCACGTTGATTTATATATTTTGATAAGGACTGTGATAATGTAAGAAATTAATGTTAAATTTATCCATCCATTTGTAACATAAGGGGAAAACATGTTAGATTAGTACACGATACTTGTCCTGTAATAACCTTTCACTGTAGTTAATTGATTGCTTGAAAAAAAAATGCTGAGTTTATCTTCATTGAAAACTAAGACTAAAAGTTCTTATATAAGGACCAAAGGAACTCGTGCACCACATTTTACTAAATGATAACATATCTTTGCAGTTGTTTTTTGCTAGAGTACCTAACTTTAATCTTTGACGAAATAAACAAATAATATACGGAAATTGTGTGTCAAAATTATTTAGTCATAAAATAATTCAATCAATATACTTAGTATAATCTTGGTATAAAGCACAGATCATTATTTAACTTTAAGGTATTTTAAGAGATGTAAATAAATTGGCATAATCCATTATTGAAACTGCGATTAAACAATTTCGCATAGAAAATATTATTTGTTTTATCTGGTTATTCCACATAGTTATTGTGTATAAATATGAAATAAATGCTGTTCTAAAACCAACTATAAATTATTTGATTTCAACAAAAGTTCATAATTCGTCAGGAAAAAGTCCTTAGATAATAAAATAAATATAATGTACGTTACAAGGCGTCAAAAATATCTATACAACTCTATGCCACTAACCATATGATTGGTGTTTCCATCGATTTGACGCGATAGTTGTATAGATATTTATTTGTACAGTCAGGAGCAAAAGTGGATGAGCGGCGGTTGCACTAAAAATTACCGACACACGCTCTCATCTTAGCAACAGAGACGGGTGTAGACCATTTTGAGCTCCTCAACTGCTCATCCACTTTTGCTGCTGACTGTACAACAACCGAGTGCACCGTAAATGGGTACTAATCGCCATCGGGGTACCGCCACACACAAATTGTTCTGTTGCAGTAATACAAATTCAGAAAATGTACTGCCCTTGTCTGGAAATGTCTACTTTGCAAGATCATCATCATCATCATCCCAACCTATATACGTCCCACTGCAGGGCACAGGCCTCCTCTCAGAATTGGGCCATAGTTCCCAATTTGCAATACACCGTGAAATTTTAGTGGTTGCTTTCCCGAAACGAGATGATTTAGTTTCGATTGTACAATCGATTTATAATTACTATTTTGACTAGATCAAAAATCCAATTGTGAAAAACGAAAGTCGAAAATGACCGCAAACCAATAATAACGCTTTGGTACAAGTAGGGTACGATCGTACGATAGGTTAGGTACCAACGAAGCGTTACTATTGGTTTGCGGTCATTTTCGACTTTCGTTTTTCACAATTGGATTTTTGACTCTAGTCAAAATAGTAATTATAAATCGATTGTACAATCGATACTAAATCACCTCGTTTCGGTAAAACAACCACTAAAATTTCACGGTGTATAAAATACCTATAAAATGTTAAAAGAATCATGATTTGCTGTTATGTGAATTGTATTCATGGTGAAATTTATTTCAAATGCTAGCCTTCACTTGCGTTATTATTACTTATTCGGTGATTCTGATTATGATTATAAACTAGAAGTAAATCGAATATGTAATCTGTCTATCTTTTTCTTTCTATATAAATAAAAATGAATCAACGAAATGTACGCGCATAACTTCCGATCGATTGCACCAAATTGGCCAATTCTTCTTTTTTGGGTTCGTAATTAGGTATAAGGACAAGGTTTGTGTGAAAAAAATTTAGCGGAGGCGAAGCCGCGGGCATCACCTAGTTGAAAATTTTAGTCGAAATTATTCAGTTTAATGGTATCGCACATGTAGGCTCAATATCAAATTACTTCGGAATGAACTGGCATGTAATATTTTGACAATAGACACATCAAAATGTACCCTTGACATGCACAACAAAATGACGTTGTAGGTTAATTATTCAAAAATGGACGAAACCCAATAAATTCTGGTTGCGAAACATTCCATCTACTTGAAATAAATTGTTTGTAATATGCTGAAATTTTGTGTGATATATTACGTAAACCAATTATGAGATGATTCGGACATGGGTAATCACCAGGCAGTTGTGGAATTTGAAGGAAACTCCTGTACTGTGCAAGCAAATTCGACAGAATAGGTTTTGTAAGTTCCTTTTGACGTACATTTGAAATGTGTTAGCACTTCTCATACTATATCTACTTTGCGTTCAAATTTTGACGTGGTTTCAGCCGTGTGTTCGATATTATCAAGACATTCCTCCGGCAGTTCGTTACCTCTCCCGTCTTCAGCAACTCTTTTACAAGATGACAATAAGGCTACAGTTGTTCTCCTCGGCACTGTCCACTTCAGCAAGCAATCCGTGGAAGATGTGTCTCAGGTAGATTTTTTTAATGATACTCAGGTGCACATTCTTGATACGCGGTCGGAATCTAATGGTTTTTATAATGCAGATAGTCAAGGTGTTAAATCCAAATGGGATTTTAGTGGAGTTATGTCGGCAAAGAGTTTCGTTGTTGGAGCTGGACGAGAAAAAGTTCTTGGAAGATGCTAAAGCTTTTGATTCAACAAAAATGAAGTGAGTAATGTCATTAGTTTTGCTGTGGATTATGTATTTTTTCTTCTTAGTGGCTGATGTTGTTATTTTATCATGTTTCGCTATAGACAAGCAATGAAAGGTCAGAACGTTGTCTCGGGCATGTTGCATGCAATGCTTCTCAAAACCTACGCGGATATAGCTAAGGAGTTAGGCGTTGCACCCGGTGGTGAATTTCGCAGGGCATACCACGAGGTAAGAAAACAAATGTGATTATACTTTGGAAATAGTAAACTGCTTATCAATCTATTTATAGTGGATGTAGTACTTAATATATCAAAAATATAAGTACTTATACCAGGCACGTTTACGACAATATTGGTATGACAACCTACTAATCATTTCGATTTGCAATGATAGTTATTAAAGGGCAGCATTTAAAACGCCGAATCGTCGCATTAGGCGGCCTGGTCATTGGAGCAGAGCGATGAGCGAGATCAAAATCCACCAATAGAATTGCTGCATAACATCTCCGCTCCTCTTCAGTGGACAGCGAGTTGCTTTACAAAACCGAGAAGCGGAGCGAGGACGCGGATCGAGGAAGAGGAGTAGGGAACCGGGGCGGAGAAACAAGCGCGGGTGCGGGTGGGTTGCAACCCCGCCCCGGCAGCTCAAATGAAAGAAAGAAAGATTCGTTACAACAAAAAAAAACAAATAAAATACTTAAAAACAATAAAAACTTCGAATATCACGAAATGGCCCCAAATCAGCGATATGACAGTCTTGCGACTGGCGCTGACCTTCCTTTGGGACCAGATATTATGGCGACCTAGTTCCGTTAATGGAAAAACAGTCCGCAATTCAGCTCCGCTTCGCTATGTAGCGCGCCTAAGGTCAGACACGGTCCGCTATACTCCGCTCCGTATTACCCAGTGCGTAGCGTAGGTGTCAGCCGCCCGAGGCGGCTTTTATTTAAGTACGTATTCAAATTTAAAAGGTTATAATGATTTTTTCAAATATTTTTAAGATTACTGTGAAATTTTGGCGCCCCTTAAAAATGCCGCCCGGGGCGGCCGGCCCCCCTTGCATCTATATGCTATGCCACCATGGTATTACCCCCTCGTTCCGCTCCGCTGCCTCGCTCCGCTTCAGTGGACAGGCAGCCTTACGACTATTGATTCACTATTTCAGATGAAGAAGATACCCGGCTGCAAACTGTTCCTTGGTGACAGACCTATACAAGTTACGATAGCAAGAGCATTTCAATCTTTAAGCATTTATGAATTAGGACAAGTGATGTTTCATCTCAGTAAATCAGGATCATCGAAACCATTGGAGTACGTTATTAGTTAACCTGTTTTATTACATTATTTGATCGAAATTTTATCAATAGCTCTACAACTGTATGATTTGATGTAAGTAGTTTGTAAAGAAGTTAATGCGTAGGGAGCCGGAATAGCAAAACGTTTTGTAAAGTGTTTGTTAAAACTTCTTACCTAAGATCCTTCGTACATTAATAATCATTTGTCTCACAGCAAAAATCAACTAGAAAGATATAAAGATAAAGACTTCGTGCAAGCTCAATTCGAAGAGATCACGCGCGACGTGCCAGCGTTCAAAAAGATATTCCATGTGTTTGTCGACGAACGCGACAAGTGTCTTGCTTATTCTTTGCAAGAGTGTGTTCGAAATAGTGAGTGTTAAGATGCAATTCCGTGCATCACGTGAGACTGACACAGCGGCTGATGCGACAATAGTCAATGTTTACAAAGTTTTCGAAATCCGCGGCGGACGCGTCACGGCAGACTTTGGAAACGGGGCCATACATTTTCATAAACTGACTATACGTAGATCCTGTCATTCATGATGACATGATCATATATTGTCGCATCAGCCGCGTGCGTCAGTCGCTCGGATCGACCGCAGTGCACGGAATTATACCTTTAATATTTTTTTCTAACATATTCCTTCAATATGAAAATATAATTGATTGCTTTTTTTTCTAAAGCAGTACCTGAGAATCCTCGAGTGCTGGCAGTCGTCGGAATGGGCCATGTGGACGGTATTATGAAATATTACGGCAAAATGAAACAAGAGGATATCGTACCTCTTCTTTTGTAAGTTGGGTATATTTGCTTGTCTATTTATTTACGTACATTAAGTACGCGCGCGCTAATTTAAAAGTCAACTGACTTCTAGTATGATCTCTATACTGTGTTCGGTTACGTAGTTCGCCATCGTAAATAGTGTAATTTCGTCTTAAATCACGGTCGTACGATGGTTTACTTTCATTCAAGTCTTTCTTTAAATTGGTTTTGAAGCCGGAAATTAAAGTAACGCTTAGTTTTGCGATATGGTCGTGCGCTGTCTTAATACAAAAATGTACGACTGTGATTTTAATATTTTGTTTTCTTATTTTCAGCGTATAACTATTTACTATGGCAAACCACTAATTTTCTACCAAATAAATGTATTATCAAGTCTCCTAAACCCAATCAGTCACCAAAATAATTTCAATACCTAAGGTGAGATTTATAGTTCTTTTGGACTTTTCAGTGTACACTTAACTAATCATTTAGAGTCTGGCCAGCGTAATTTGGCAATGGAAAATAGCGGCAAATTTAAAAATTCTATAAATAAAATATGTTTCTTCACGGCTAGCACTATAGACCACGACTCACTTTATTGCTCAGTGTATCATTTTCTTATTAAATTGAGCGTAACGCTAAATCGATTTTAATTTTTTCTAGCAAGTGGCCATTCAGTTAAAAAAACAAATGTAGATAGTTAATTAGTTTAATTACTTAATCAAATTTTTTCTTCCAGTGTGCCTCCAAAGCCGTATTACACCGTATTGATAAGGAAAGGTCTTAAATTTACATTTTATTTTCTAGTTTTTTCTTTTTTCTATAGACTTTTTTTTGGTTAAGTGAGCTTCAGATAATAAATTTACCTACCTAAACTCAAAACCTGATTTTTATTTACCTGTTTCAAAATATAAGATTGAAAGTTCTTAGTCACACTATTGGTTATGTGGGAAGCGGGTGGTAGGGGTACAGAAAACGATCGCAGCGCACATGGCAAAAATTTGAAGTAAATGGGGATAAATGTTGTCAACGCTACGCGGCGCCACCGTCGTGCACGTAGCCATCCCGCCGACGAACAAATATCAAAAAATGGTAGGTAGAGTGAATATCTATGATAAAGCGCATAAAATGAGCTATTTTACCCGAGACGTTTATCATTCCTATACTACCCGAGCCAATACGGCGAGGGTGAATAAACACGTCGAGGGGAAAATGGGTTTAATGCTCGAGTTTTAGACTGCTTTTCACTTCCATTGCCCTTGCAAATTAAACAGCATCATTGGAAATAAAATTTACGAGCTTATTTTTCATATATTGCAATTTTATAATAATATTTGATATAAGTATCAAAGTATAAAACATCAGATGTATAAAAAAAACTTATACTTTTACAAATTTTTACTGCTTGTGGCTGTTTGCGTCTGATTGCCTTGGCCTTTCTAGACGAAGATTTTACTTTATGCACTAGAGCTTTAAAAGCCATTTTATGCAGCATTCTCTTGACATATAGTGAGTGGGGGTAAGATGAAAAACTACTCGTAGCACCCGGTGTTACGAGTAGTTTTTCATCTTACACTATTTTTCATCTTATTTTCATCTTACCCCCACTCACCCTAAAGAAATGAAAACATATTTCTACCTAGGTACCTACTTACCTAAAAGTGTAGGTTGCCCTGATCTAAGTCTAAAATGTTTTAGGATTGGGAACAAACTCCAAGAAGTCTATTAAGATATTTGCTGTGCAATAATAATAAGGTGAGATTTATAGTTCTTTTGGACTTTTCAGTGTACACCTTGTGTACACTTACCTTACTTGTTAATCATCTATACTAATATATAAAGCTGAAGAGTGTTTGTTTGTTTGTTTGAACGCGCTAATCTCAGGAACTACTGCTCCGATTTGAAAAATTCTTTCAGTTTTAGATAGCCCATTTATCGAGGAAGGCTATAGGCTATATAACATCACGCTAACTCCAATAGGAGCGGAGCGGAGCCGAAGAATGATTCAAAATCGGGGGTTATTCAAGTAAAACTTCTATAGGCGCTAATCTCAGGAACTACTGCTCCGATTTGAAAAATTATTTCAGTGTTAGGTAGCCCATTTATCGAGGAAGGCTAGAAGCTATACATCATCACGCTAACACCAATAGGAGCGGAGCGGAACGGAAGAATGTTTCAAAATCGGGGGTTTTGAAGTAAAACTTCTATATAGGCGCTAATCTCAGGAACTACTGCTCCGATTTGAAAAATTCTTTCAGTGTTAACACCAGGAGGGGGGGGGGGTTGAGGGGGGTGAGGGTGCGGGGGTAGCACATGAATAAATACGGAGCAGAATAAAAAGTTCAAACAACGTCGCGCACGCATTACACTACTACACGCACAACATATGTGTGCGTGACCTGTCACAGACAAGACGGGGGGGGCGTGCACCGGCGCCCGCTCGGAGACAAACCGGTTTGAACTAGCTCAGTGAGTAGACAAAGTTCAGGTGTGCCGCTAGCGACGACGCGACCGTTTAGCGTTTAGCTACATAGTTCGGGTATTCGGTTATTTTTAAAGATGCCTACCTGTTGTAGTGTTTGTAGATATACAGATATTAGATACTTAGGTACTTGTTTGAATAAAATATTTTGATTTTTAATTTTTGTTTTTACCGAGCGACAACCCTATGATAATAGGTAAGAATTTCGAGCACTGAGGCCCTACCACAAAGTGCATAATTCGGACTTCGTTTCGTGCCGTCCCGCTCACGCTAATATGATTTGAAACGAGAGTGAGAGGGATAATACGATACGAACTTCGATTTTCGAATTTCGTAGTAGCGCCTCTGTTCGGAAGCTTTTCTTCTGCTCCGTATTTATTCATGTGGGGGTAGTGTGCGGGAGTTTTAAGGGGGGGATGAACATTTCATTGATTTTGCCGTAGCACCGTTTTCAAGATATTTGACAAAAACACCAAGGGGGTTGGGTTGAGGGGGGGTGAGGGTGCGGGGGAGGGGGTGCGGGGGCTTCGGAGGGGGGATTAAAATTTCATTGATTTGCACCGTTTTCAAGATATTTGACAAAAACACCAAGGGGTGGGGTGAGAGTGCGGGGGGGTCATTTTTTTAATATCGAGGAACTAAGGAGAGCCATAATTGATGAAAAAGCAAATTGGATAAAAAAATAAGCTGCCCAAATTACTAATTCCACGCGGACGGAGTCGCGGGCAAAAGCTAGTTTATATTATAAATATGTTTCTTCACGGCTAGCACCATAGACCACGACTCACTTTATTGCTCAGGAGACCGAAGAGCTGGCAGCTTCCTCGCTCAACGCATCAGTCTTACGATCCAGCGAAGAAATGCTGCCAGCGTCTTCGGTACCATGCCGCAGGGCAGGGGCCATTTTTAGATATAATGTAGTTTTAGTTTATTTTATTTTTATATATGTAGTTAGTTAATTTTTATAGATGGTTAGTGTATATGAGATATGATGATATATTATTGTGTTTTTAAATTAAATGTAATAGAATTTTTTTCTATTTATTAAATTAAAAAAAAAAACTAATAAATGTATTATGAACGGTTTTTCAGGTATCAATTCAATGCAATTCAATTTTTAAAAATATAGCTCTATCGATACTATCGATGATTCTGCCAAGTTTTTCAGGTATCTAAAGTATGCCTGCCGTCACTGTCAAGTGTCAACTTATCTGTCAATTTTGTCGATGTTGCTGTCAGATTCAGATCCTATCCTGCGATTTTACCAAATTGCTTGCATCGTTTGTTTGCGATCGGAACGGAAATGCTATCATAAAATTGTTATTTTATTCGCTGGTCGCATTTTGTTTAGGTTTACGTATTCCAAACTACGGCGTTACTGCCTCCCAGCCCAGGAAAATCAATTTAACTGCTTGAGTAGCCGCGGTCATGTTTAATGTTTTGTTTACAAATTGAATTCTACGTCTGCAGTGATGTTTGTTAAAATTTTACTTATTTGCATGTTAAGTTTTAAATACGTGTACAATGATGAGGGCGGATGTGGCTGTAGCATTGATCGTGAACATGCCGAGGGCATTCAAAGTAAATATTTAGATGGGGCTGAACAGACGGAAGCCGACCAATGTCCATTTAAGAAAAGAAATACGGTAGAGTCAAGTACTGCGGAAGATACCGCAGACATGGTGTCTGTGCCTGCTGGAGAATACCAACTTGGCACTGATGACATCATGATTGAAACTGATAATGAGGGCCCCTTTAGAACAGTTAAGTTAGAATCTTTTCTCATCGATAGATTTGAAGCATCTAATAGAGATTTTATGAAATTTGTTTCATCTACAAACTATAAGACTGAAGCTGAAACTTTTGGGGACAGTTTTGTTTTTACACTGTTTTTAAATGCTACATATAGAGAAGAATTGAAGGATTTTAGAGTAGTCCAGGCTCCATGGTGGTATAAAGTGGATGGGGCCAACTGGAGACACCCTTACGGAAGTGATTCAAATATATCAGGTATCTAATAAAATTCACCTACTTGTTGATAAGTCAACTTGCAATGAAAGTTCATATATGAATGTTAAATTACCTTGAATGTAAGTATAGTTTTTGTGAGTTGCGGATGCAAATAATATGGTTTGACATCATTTGCAATTAATTGTTATAATTGTACAAGCTGTTAAAGCATTTGTCTTTATTAACCCTTTGGATGCCATGAATAATGGAAAAAGTTTCCTAACTCTAATCCATATATAGTATGTGTTTGCATGTGTGTGTGTGTCTGTCTTTTTTTGTTACTCCTTTATGCTAAAATGGCTAGGCGATCTGGATGAAATTTGGTATCTAGATAGCTGGATGCTAGCTATCTTCCAGAAGCAATAACTCATAAGCTACCATTTTATCCCTATATTCTCATGTACCGAAATCTCAACCACTAGGTTTATTAGAGACATAAAATTTGGCAGAAGTTCTTTATACAACATTAACATAGATGACTATTTAAGTTTGGAAGATTCTGAAAAGAATTTATTAAAATTCTGTAATTTTTTTAATTTTGACTGCCAGATCTGAAAGTTTGTTTATGCATGCATCTCCAGGGGTAGGGGATCCTATCGATGTTTAGAAAATTTTATTTCCGAAGGTTTAGAATCATGAAATATTTACAGTTTCAGAAAAAATGCATTTGGATAAATGAAGCGTTCGGGATTTTAAATATTCGGAAAAAAATAATTCTAAATTTTGATAGGTAACCAGTACATAGAGCTGCCACCTTTAAAAAAACCAGAACCAGAGAACATCCTAATTTCTCTCAAATTTTCCGCCTTTAGCATGTTGACTGATAAGCAGTTTCACTCGTAGGTCTATAAATTCTCCATCAATGACAAAAGATGTTCAACAAATACATTACTCACTCATAACATTTCTCCTATTATTTTAGACAATTCCGTAAAAATAGTGACTTTAAATACTTCAACCCATTGTAAATCAACAAACATTGCTTTTTACGAACTGACGACTGAGGATACATTATTTAAAAGTGAAAAAGTTTTTCGGGTGCGCCCGATAAAGTTTTTCACATTTTTAAATAATCTTAGATTCGGTGAGCAGCCATACTGCTAATAAAATAAATAATATGAGGATACATTGTCCAATGAAAGTTTGACTTTACCTCGCCGCCCGGACATATTGATGTTAAACCCGTAGCCCGTAGCATGTAGGAGGGGAAGCAGCTCTAGTAGTACAGGATGTAACTCCTTCATTTGTATTTCACTGTAAGTTTTTTTTTATTTTTATGGTAGAGAGGCCAGACAAACGAACTAGTGGGTCACCTGATGTTAAATGATCACCACTGTCCATAGACACCCGCAGCGCTTTACGCGATGCCAGTGTGTTGCTGGCCCTAAGGAAAAAGGAGAGGGAATAGGGGAGGGGGAGAGGAATTGGGCCCCCGGCGCTCTCACTGACCGTACGAAACGCAGCAGGTGTACTGCTGCTGCTGGAGGAGTTCTAATCTTTTGTTGATCATTGATTTATGTTATAACTGTAGGCCGCATTATACACAACATAAAAAGATTGAAATATGCATAAAAATTGCTAGAAATATGCAACATTAAATTTAAAATAACTAGAGGTCTTTATTTAAAAAACACATACAATTATCACAGTTAATAAAGAATTAGGTATTTAACATTTTGTATTCTTGTAGACAATAACAATGAGGCACTGTTCCAAACTTTCTGCAATACATGCACTGAAATTGTGCCTTTAATATCACTCAAAATAATTTTACAAGTGTAAAACAACCCACATCCACTAAGGCAACCGAGCAGTATTTGAATTTAGGTACTGTGTTAGCATCTATTAGTACTGGCAACAAATCATTAATCTAATCTTACCCAGAAATATTGCAATTTACCTAGTGAAAATATGCATCATCACAAGATTTTAGGTAAAATATGCAATGATAGATGAATATGGGATAAATATGCAATTGCATGTAATCCGGTCTCTAGGTAGTTAGGTATAACTTTATTCTGCTTAATTTTAGATTCCACGGACCATCCTGTAATCCACGTGTCCTGGAGGGATGCTCGCGCTTATTGCAAATGGCGCGGCGCTCGGTTGCCGACGGAGGCCGAGTGGGAGGCGGCCTGCCGTGGGGGCAAGCGTGGGACCAAGTACCCATGGGGTGACAAGCTGTTCCCAGACCGGAAGCATATGTATGTTTCATTTGTAATCACATCTCAGCCTACGAGGGCAGGTCCAAAAGTTTCCGGCCTAACAAAGAAAAGGAGTACTTACATAATATTCACAAAACTTCTTCTATTTTTCGATATAGTCTCCCTCTATTTCAATGCACTTTTCAGATTGAATTGAAATAGAGGAAGACCATATTGAAAACTAAAAGAAGTTTTGTAAATATATGTACTTCTTTTCTTTGGTTAGGCTGGAAACTTTTGGACCTGCCCTCGTATATACATCCAATTGCAGAGCATGGGCCTCCTCTTACTGTGGGCTGTACTTCGCATGCGGGCCCAGCGCGGATTGGGAACTTCACACATTGAATTTCTTTTCAGAAGTGTGCAGGTTTCCTCACTGTAAAGCTCACTAAATTTCAAATGTAATTTTAAATAAATAAATAAATAAATAAATATTAGGGGACAATCTTACACAAATCGACTTAGTCCCAAACTAATCAAAGCTTGTACTATGGGTACTAGACGACGATATACATACTTATATGTATAGATAAATAAATACTTAATTACATAGAAAACATCCATAACTCAGGAACAAATATTCGTGCTCATCACACAAATAAATGCCCTTACTGGGATTCAAACCCAGGACCTCTTGCTTCGTAGGCAGGGTCACTACCAACTAGGCTAAAGCGGTTGTTTTGCACATAAATTCTGAAAATCTCAGAGGTGCAAGCCCATACTCGAACCCACGACTTTCTGCTTGAGAGGCCATAAGTTAAACCACTAGGCTACCATGACTTCCGGTCCGGTCTAGAGTATACTTTTCTTTATTTCGTATGATGCCATCTCTATAGGCTAAAATATGTATTGCAATGTATTTCCAGGGCTAACATATGGCAAGGCACATTTCCTAATCATAATTCAGCAAAAGATGGTTACATTGGAACAAATCCAATTAACCTGTTTGAGCAGAATGGATTTGGTTTATACAACATGGCAGGCAATGTTTGGGAGTGGACTGAGGACGCATGGACTCATGATAATGTAAGTAAAATACCTACTAAGTAATTTACATGGGGCCCAAATTTAACACTGCTATATCAAGCGATATGATTACACAACTCTTAAAATTACGATGCGACTTGATTTTTCGATTTCGCATGTAGTTCTCGAATTCTGTTGGTAAATGGGTGATAAATTATTAATGAGCGACGCGAATCGCGACGCAATTTTTTGCAAAGCATTTTTGCATCATTAGGTCTCGTTTTGGTCGCAAGATGTTTTATTCACTCGTGTTTGGCATTAGTTAATATGGTGTGGTTTTGATTTCAGCCTAAAGAAAAAGTGAAAAAGGGTGGCTCTTATTTGTGCCACCGGTCGTACTGCTACAGATATAGATGTTCGGCGCGATCACACAACACGGACGACAGTTCGGCGGGGAATCTAGGTTTTCGTTGTGCAAGGACATTATAAAAAATCTGCCATAAGAACAAAGTGGAACGAATTAGGGGTTGTTTCACCACCCATTGATTAATTTTAACTAACGGATAAATGTGATGCCATCTTCTATTCGAACAAAACAAACAGAGATGGCATCACATTTATCCTTCAAATAAATTTGATCAATGGATGGTGAAACAGGGGGGGGGGGGGCGTTAATGTCGGGTAGTATTTTAATGCCCGCTCCACATGCTCGATGTTTGTCACAAATACTAATAATCACCAAACATCGACCGAAATCAGTCAACGCAAACACTGCATTCCCACGCTTGGCAAACACACTATTCTTGCACGTTCGCCAAGCTTGTGGATGACCACTACTGATACATTCTGATAAATCACAAACCAGTTTGTCGAACACCCTTTGATTTGTTCAAAAAACCGACACCAACGCCGATCACTGGCAAGCACAAACAAAAACAGGCAAACACCTGCAAACGCTTATCCATACGTTCGTGTTTGTTGATTGGTACTCGCTGTTTGTCTTTGTTTCTCAAGCATGTGGAGCCCGCATAAGCTGTGGTCTAGTATGAGCGACCACGCACTCGCTACACATTTAATTGTTAGATTGTGCAATGACAAGTCGAAACACATTCGCATAGCGATTAAACCTTTTGAACGCCTCACATTGTTACGAACAAAATTGATTCTTTTACGGATGTGGGTAGGTTAATTTATGTATTACCGTATTGTCGTCTATAACCGACGCTGGCGTTCAAAAGGTTAAAACTGCTTGAAACTACTCAATTAAGTTCCAAAATGGTTACAGATGATAGGGTTTTGGGAGATAGTTTGTGCTTAGTTGAAATTAACTGTCACTGTTTACCCTTTCATTGGACTAAGTCGATGATAGGTTTTGCGTGTCGTCAGGGTTTGTAAAAACAAGTTTATCAAATACCATGTTGAAAACCCCTTTAAGACTAAGCGCTTCCGATCCCTGAGTCTAAGTCATCTATTACCCTTAAGACAAATTATTTTTCATAATTACGAGCTCGAATAGTTCGTCTAAGAATAAAAATTAGAAAAAAAATAATCTCTTTTATAAAAAAAAAATTCATTGAACAAATTACGATGTATAATTTTGGGTCAGGACCTCGTATAGTATAAATCTTCCCAGGTGAATTTTTCGCTTCGAGCCCTTATCTTTGAAAACAAACGGTATCGTCATAGTATTACTTACTTACTAGGCTCAGCAACCCAAAGAGGATCTTGGCCTCCGACAACAGAGAGCGCCACTCTTCCCTATTTTGCACCACCTCGCGCCAATTGGCTGCGTCGAGGGCGATTATGTCTTTCTGCACTTCGTCCAACCAGAGGTAGGTATCTAGGGCGACCCAACGGACGTTTTCCGCTTGGTCGCCCCATATACGCTCTCTTCACTGCCTGATCCTCTCCCATAGTATATTAAGTCGTAGTATTAAGGTTCAAATTTAATGTAATGGCTCGAAGCGAAAAATTCACCTGGGAAGATTTATACTATAAATTGTAATGACTGGGTCCCAATGAAAAAACGAGCAATACCGCGGCGGAGCATGATATGCTCCTTGGCGGTTTACATACCTTTTTTCTTTTTTTTTTTTTTTTCATATAGGAATTATTGCCTGTTTAGTGTTGTGGTATTGTTAGGGAGTAACGAAATGAACACCTCTGGTGCGGTTATGCTCTCATGGGGATTTTTTGCAGCTGAATTGTGATGTTACAATAAAAATACTAAGTATATTAAATTAACTTATTATTTATTTGCAATGTCATTGTATAAAAAAATAATAAAAGGTGTAACAGATTCAATATTTATGATCAGCATCTTTTAAATGACCAGTTCCAGCTTTCCTGATAAAAGCATGGATCGCGAAAAAGTACCGAAAAACACCTGGTTATTTTAAGAGTAAGTACAAAACAAGGGAAGACTAAGAACTCTGTAAAGGAAGAACTTTGATAACTACAACTATAAACCCGTTACTAATTTGATTCTATTTACAGTTAATTTTGGTAAACCTAATATATGATAAATTAAACAATACAATAAATAACCAACACAACCACTTTAATAATATTATCAACTAAATCTGAGCTGAAAGTCGAAGCTACATTATACAATTATATTTTACTCAAAATTATATAAAATACGCATAATGTAGAATTTAAATTATATTGCAATTATATTATTTGAACAATAGCAAACATTTTAATATTAAAAATTAACTATAAATTTATCTATGCAGGTAGGTATGTCTTGTTTCATAATTTAAATTTTCATCACACTTGCTCGTCAATGGTGTTATTCAAATGCCTGTATACTAAATGACAATGGCCTAAATTGTTCTTAAGGGAGTTATGGATTTACGTACAGTTTTTCCTCCCAAGGGAGTTCTAACTTTAGTTTTAAAATTTGCAAACAAGTTAGTTGGTATGTCATTTCAGACTAAGGAGGTTTCACGTCAGCTAATGTTTTATTTATATGTTTAAAACTTGGCTATAACCCAATTTTTACTAAACAAAAGTTATCTACGCTTAATGAAACTTCGTTATTTTTATATTTTAAATTTATATCAAATAGTTTTGCAATATTTTTAGTAAGCATTTTTTAATATGTTGGCAGAATCTGGCCGTATGGCCATCCGAATTCTAAACACAGTTTACATTATGTATGGTAGATGACTTGAAAAAAGTGACAATCTGTATAGGTGAGTAGCCATTATTTATTCAATTTAAGTGTTTAGAGACAAAATTATTTTATTTTTGTTTTTTTTCCTCGCAGTGTGATGAAAATCATTGCGTGTATCACGGGCAGTAAGGGGATTACAAACTCGAGCCATTAAAAGCCCTCCGCCTTTGGCGTCGGGCTTCTAATAAACCCTCATTAGTAATCCCCCACTCACGGCCCTTGATGCACAATGTACTACTATAGTTGCATGACCACTTTTGCTTCTGCTCCTAAGACTGCTTTAAAATTAATGTAGGCAAGGTACTCGATTTCGTATAACGAAACGTTACAGATCTTATGCAAGCACCAAGCGTTTCGTAAACCAAAACGGTCGTGCGGCCGAAATTACATCTCCGAGGTCCTCTTCTATAAACCACACCACTATCTAATAAAGGTAGAAAACGCTATGCGATCACAAATCCAGCTACAACTTTTTACAAAATAATAATATACACCGTTTATACCGCCTAAATGTTTGTACACTAGAATAAAATCACATCGAACACTAAACCGCAGGGCGCACACACGTCACCGGTTCGTTAAGCTAGGGCAGGTTTTTTTTTCGGAGTCTCGGGCCGGCGCGGGTGGTCGGGGCGGCGGGGGCGGCGGCGAGGCATCTCGGGGGGCGCCGGCGCGCCGGTCAGTTCCCGGCCGGCAGCACGGTGCGCGCGCGCAGCGCCGGCGCGTGCCCGTTGCTGAACCCGTTCTTCAGCGGCGCCCCATTCTTGTATGGCACCTCCGATATCTCCGTTACCTCTGGCTTGGGCGACGCTGCGCGAACCTGCAAGTAGGACGATGTTTTAGGATCATTAATCGAGCGTTTCAACCGCCCCACTTTTTTCGTGAATTGACAATACAATACAATACAATGACTCTTTATTGTACACTACAAAAAATACAATACAGAAAAACAAGTACATGACAAAAAATAAATAAGGTAAGCAATGGGCGGCCTTATCGCTTCGAAGCGATCTCTTCCAGGCAACCTTTAAAAAAAGAAAGAAAGAAAGCAAGGAATGCATTACAGCAGGTGGTGTAATATAAAATTTAATAAATAATAATAAAAAACAAACATTTTATTAAAACAACTGAAAACATCTAATAATACACATCATAAAACATACATAAATAAGACTAATAATAAGAATAATATCGACTGTAGATTTTGATGGCGTTTGCCGTTATTTATTAAAGATCCTGTATTTTTTTTTACCAGATAATTGAAAACTGTATCGGAATCTTCTGCCATTAGTATAAAAATGTGCCGACGAAAATGATTCGAAACAGACGCTCGAATAGCGCGTACTATTTATTATAAATACCAGTATTCAAATTACGTTGTCGTTTTTTAAGAGTTTAGGGACACGGAAATGAGCAAAGGATATTTTTGTGAAAACTGATAAGTAACGCTTCTTTATGCTCGATTACACAGTTAGTCGACGTTATGACTTAATTCGGTACAATATTCAGTCTGAATAACCATAATTGGTTGATAACTATCCAATAAGTCACATTTTAGCACGCTTTATTTTCACTAACCAAGTCCAGTTAAGCTCAAAAGTAGTTTAATCGAACAGATCTATTAGATGGCAAATGAAATTCATAATTCTACCTATCAATACTTAATGCATAATAACGCAAGCGTGTGTTTTAGTTATTCAAATAAATTAAAGAGCTTAACACTTCTTTATACCACGGAAAAACTTGGTACCTAATTAGTTTCGTTCCATCATTTGTACCTAACTAAACCTCCCAAGTACCTACTCCCTGTCATAAACATCGGAGCAGTCAAGGTTCTCAAAAATATCTAAACACGCATGTACGCGATTGACAATACGGTCGTTTTCAGATATTTTTGACCATCTTGAACGCGGCGATGTTTATGATGGCGATTGTACAGCCTTGAGACATTACGTACCTTAGCCTTCTTGCTGTAAGACTGGTTGTAGAAGTCTTTAAAGAGGAAGAAGAACATGACGGCGTGCATGCCGATCCACCAGACGAAGGCGCGCGGGTAGTCGCAATCGATGAACAGCAGCTGGAACGCATGCAGCATGATGCCTATGAACTGCACCTGGAGAAAACAAACAACTTTAAATATTTCGCTTACAAGCCTTTGCCCGCGACTCCGTCCGCGTGGAATTAGTAATTTGGGCAGCTTATTTTTTTTATCCAATTTGCTTTTTCATCAATTATGGCTCTCCTTAGTTCCTCGATATAAAAAAGTACCCCCCCCCCGCAAACCCGCGTTCATATTCACCACCGTACTCCCAAGTCAAGCGTGCCTATAGAAGTTTTACTTCAAAAACCCCCGATTTTGAAACATTCTTCCGCTCCGTTCCGCTCCTATTGGTGTTAGCGTGATGATATATTATATACCCTATGTCCTTTCTCAGGCTCTAGTCTATCTGTGTACCAAATTCATTTAAATCGGTTCAGTAGTTTTAGCGTGAAAGCGAGACAGACAGACAGAGTCAGAGTTAGTTAGGATTCAGAGGCTATTTCGCTTATTCAGAGGCTACGAGGATATCGTAAAACCTGTTCTTGATGCTCGTCTACATGATAATAGGAACTACCGTGCAAAGTATCGAGCTCCTAGCCTCAGTAGTCTGGGCTCACAGTCATTTAGTTGGCTTGGCTTGTACTTCTATATGTGTATGTAAGTACACACAATATTATTTTAAGAGCAACCACGTGGAATTGTTTCTATTTATTTTATTGTTTAATTACCGATAGAAGGTAAGGGCAGGTAATAAATCTTCTAATTTTTTATGTTATAAACTTGAATGCTATGTTCCGTTAAGTTTTTGCCATCACAAAAACAGGTATGCTCACAACCCACGTACATTTAAGTAATTAATTTCATATTATACACTAACTTCTAAAACCTGTAAAAAATGTTGTCATAAATATCGTAAGTGCAGGTACTTTTGAATGGGTTTCTACTATTAAATAAGCTTGTTCTATAGCAGTAGTATTAGACTTACCATTTGCAGCGCAGTGAGGTATTTCTTCCACCACAGGTACTTCCTCAGCGAGGGTCCCATGGCCGCGAGCATGTAGTACGAGTACATTATGATGTGCACGAATGTGTTGAGCAGACCGAAGAACGTGGAGTGTCCGCCTGGCGTGAACTTTACTCCGAACCACACAGACATCGGCATTACTCCGTGGTGGATCACATGCAACGTCGACACGTGGTCGTACTTCTTACGCATCACGAAGAAGATCTGATAACATTATTAATTATAACTTAAAAATGGACACATGGTGTCGATGACAATAGCGATATAAGATAAGAAACATTATTAATTATAACTTAAAAATGGACACATGATGTCGATGACAATAGCGATGTAAGGTAAGACGACTCAGAGGGATTTTTTAACACTAACACTATTTGGCTACAATCAAGTTTCACCAAAAATAATATTTAGGAACTAACAGAAACTAGGCACAGGTTTGATCAAAATTAAAGGATAGGTACACTAAAATTCTGTCGATATACTTCTCGTATTAGTGAGAATTCAGGGGAATAGTATTGAGAATGAACTTACCGTATCAAAGAATTCTGTGAATTTCGAGAAGTAGTACCACCAGCAAGCGTGTACCATCTGGAAAATTGTGAGCTAAATTTAAGTACATACCTATGTACTTATAATATCGTCTCAGTAAAAATTATTTCATTACATAAAATTTTAATGGAATTTAGTGTTAAAATTTAGAGGAATTTATAGTAATTTAGGTAAATAAATTACGAAAAGATTTAAAAAGAAAAAGAAAGAAAGATTAGTAGGTATTCAAAAGAGGAGTTTAACCAACCAGATGTGCAGTCATACATGCATTTGTGCCATTGAGGTAAAAATTAGTAAGGTGTCTGCTAAATCTCTTTGATCTGAATCTGACAAGTAAGTGTGTATGCAGATTTAACAACACAGATTTTTGGAAAAGGCGGATCTTTCATGCTGGGGGTATTCATGCATAGAAAATACAGAAACTAATAAAATATCTAGTCTAGGCTTAAGAAACAAGAAAAGTAGTGGTTTAGAATTTCGAAGAATCATGGTGTTCCCCCTAATCCGCCGAGGAGGAATGCCAATTAAGATTAAATAAAAAATTTGGTGCACTTTTGCGCGAAATTAACTTGATGGAGTTTCTGCCCGTGAGACCCGTGGGCGTGCGGTGGCGGTTACTTTGCTAGGCCTGCGATTGCGACCAGCGGCGTAGCAATGGTTTAATTTCTTAGCCAACTCGAGGCAGAAACTCGTCAGTCAATCACTATTTCTTAATAAACATTCCTCCTACATACACAACACAACCTGCATGCAAACATCCCAAGTACAAAACTACATTTTACATTTTTAATTAGTTGCAGAAATTTACAAAGAGGGTTTCAATTTTACGCTGAGAGCAATCAACTTTCCATAGTTGTTTTGAAATGCTTGAAAAATAATGTTATGTAGTTGAAGATTGAAAAGGTGTGGAGATGTGGAAGCAATAAGAACTGTAGATATCTAACAGTTAAAGGAAAAAGGTAAAGTGAAACCTGGATAACTGTGGTAGGTAACTATGGTTAAAGAACAAACAAGTTTCTCTCATTTATAGAGGCATACCGGGTATAAATAAATGCCTGTTTGTTTGACTGAGGGCTCATTAACAAAGATGAGAATTGCTTATTAAATTAAATATTGTGTGTAATGTACCTATCTAATCTAATAACTTTAAACGAGCAATTCTTATAAGTATATATATATAATCAGAATCATAGAAACGGCTCCAACGATTTCGATAAAATTTGGTATGTGGGGGTTTTCGGGGATGAAAAATTGATCTAGCTTGGTCTTATCTCTGGGAAAACGCTTGGTACCGAGTTTCAGCCCGAGCGGAGCTCGGTCGCCCTGGTACTTAACAATAATCAAATAAAGGTAAACAAAAATACCTTGATTTTTTTTATCATAACGATGTTTTTCAATGTATAACACTTTTTAAATACATACATTCGAACATAGAACCTTCTCCTTTTTTTGAAGTCTGTTAAAAATAGGTAGCTTCGCCTTTTAGCTAGTAGACGAAGTAGACAAAAATGGAAATGTGTTGGCATAGTCCAAGTTAGAGAGGTTATGAATCGCAGTTATAGTAATTCAGTGCATAAGTGGCGGAAAATCAACATAATTTATAGCTACAAAAGTTACTAACTTATCCAGGTCCCACTTAAACCAAGTTATATATTTTAACCATCTCGTCTAAGAGGGAAATTATTAATTATTGAATTGGTAAATCACCCTCATTGTTTGTGGATGATTGGAGTAGTCGACCGGCTGACATTGATAGCTATACCTGCCTGTGAACCATCCTGAGGATGCGATCTGAAACAAACACCGACACCCTGGCCCTGTGTTACTTGTACTTGTATAATTACATCTCCTCCTACTCTTAGCACAATAGCCGCCACATGCTATCATACTCGAGGTAAATCAACTGTTACGCGTGTTAGTGTGCAGAATAATAAACTACTGATAACTTTCCCGTAATCCATATGACGCACGTCGACGTTAACGAGCTATTATCCTACGGCATTAAGCGAGACTTAGAAAGAAATAGTTTTTAACACAGAGTAAGTCTCTTCACAGGGACATTCGCTTTAGTGCATTTGTTTGTTCATTATGTCGGCGTGCGTCATTACCTGTAAGGCTGACCCAGCGTCCGATTACCATTGCTATAATTCTTAATCTATATTCACATTATTTCTTATCCTGAAAATAATGTACAATTATAGTGAGTATTGGTTAGTAATTAGATTAATCAGTTCCTCGTACATATGTCCGTGTGACACAGGTAGCACAGCACTTACTCTAGTAGCTATTGGATTATCCGAGTAGTCGACGGGCTGGCACCTTAAGCTGTAATATTGCAGCCAGCCTCCCATGAAGCACTGATCATAGGCATTACAAAATTAATCATCCGTTATAGAATAGTAAATTATAAATTAACTCTTAAATATGAAATATTAGACTTGCTTTTAGAATTAATTATGCTAGTAGGTACATATAATAAAATGAGGCAATCAAGATTCGAAAACCGATAAAAAAGAAACTAAAATATTCCATCCAGAATTTGTCATGTTGCAGCACTTTAAGTCAAAACTAAGACAGCTACAAAGGAATTGATGCCCATTTAATACATTTTACGGCTCATTGCTAAATGTAGATACGTTCTTTGATTAAATTGAATAGGGGCAATATAGCACTCGAAAGTTTTGATGAATTTGAAATAAGACTATAGAGTACAGTACTACTACAGCAGCACTACAGTAATGCAGCTCTAATGAATTGTATCAACCAAGGTAAGGCGAGGTGAGAGAAACAAAGTAAAACAACAGTCAAAGCATCAAAAACTATAGAAGTAACAATATTTTATATTTAGGTTTTGATTTATAGACTACCTACTGTTTATTAAATATATCATGGTTTCACTTACACTTGGTACCTTACCTTAGTTGCACATTTAATTTGATATAATTTGTGATGTAGTTTTGTAGCAGTACAGATCTTTGCCATTTGCAAATAGTATTTCCATGTGATATAATTTATAAAATTGGTACTAGTCTTCATTTGGGCCTAACTTACATACCATCAAATTTTAACTTATTATTTTCAACCGTAAAATTATTTAAGAAGTACTTAGGCGGTTAGGTAAACAGTGCATAAATAAGATTTAACCTGGAAGTAGAACGCACTTGCAACATTCTAAAAAGTGAACTTAGGATTAATATTAATAGAACTGTTACAATATGCGCAAACAAAATGAAATGGCATAAATACAATAATAAACCATTTGGTCAAAGCAATTGTTGCTGTCATCATGACACTGTTGTAGAGTAACAGATTCCATGCGGTAATTAGAATTGCCCTCGCAGAACAATGACGTTGAGCAAGAAAATAATTAAGTGGATGTGGGAACTGTTGCCTGATCGTGGACACCATCATACATTTATTATTTCCTATTATTTAATGTTTCTACTTGAACAGTAATTGGAGCTAATTGGCGGTTAAACAGTGTAAAGAATGATTTTCGTTTTGGTATCCTGGTTTTTGTGCTGGCAGAAGGCATTTAATTGCTCTAAAAAGGTACTTCATTGTTCTATCATTCAGGCTCGAGTTTTGGTTTCTTCTGGATAAAAACAGACCAGGTCTGCCATTTGAATAACCTTTTACCTTCCTTTAAACAGGATGTGACCTTTAATTTTATTTTACTGTAGTTAGTGATATCTTGATAAAAACTACTTCTTATAAATCAGCTTTAGGCAATCTCAATTTTTGAGATCTGGTAATTTCTTGGGTTTAAAATAGTGTAAAAACCTAACTTACAGGCAGACAGACCTGTTAAAATTAAATTCATACTTAGCAAAAATACATGCAAAGATATTTGCCAAATTCCCTAGGACATTAAACAAGTAAATAAATATTTAAATAAATAGGACTGCTAATATTGTATGTTCACTTTTTATGCTTCAAAATGATGTCATCTTACTGTGTAACATGACTTCATTCCAAGGAGCAAGGTAAGTGGATATACAATATTTGTGTTTTAGTTGATTTCAAAGTAAGCCTTACCTCATAGAACAGCCACATACTGAACATTACTTGTAGAAAGTTGTATACTACTAAAATATTTCCTAAATTGTATGGTTTTCGGTTTTCCATAAACCTTGGTCCTAGAACCTGCAATAAAATAAGATAATGAGTGAAAGGATTTTTTAAAAAAATATTTTGAACATCAAGAGGGTTTCAGTATGGCATCAAGTGACTATATTTGATTTCAGAGTTTTGAAGGACCACACACACTGTTCCCATGGATGTTACAACTGGTATAATATAATATGTATTTTGTAATTTTTTAAATGGAAATTCACTTTACCTTGACTAGATAAACATAGCTTAAACATAATATTAATGTAGGGAATGGGGAACTCATCAGGAACCACGAATTTGTCCGAGAATCTGAAAATGAAAAAATAAATTCATTATTAAGTGGACAATTAACATCCTACAGCAAAATAAAATATTATAGTGCATTGACTTATTATAGCAAAATATACTTCCATAAACAAATTAGTAGGTATTTAAAATAAAAAACTCTTCCATTGTTTGAATTTCAGACAAAACTTTAAATAATGAAGGAATTAAATTCAACAATATGCTTGAAGAGTTTGATTTTTAAAAAATAAAAACTAGTTAAAAACAGGTAATTATTATAAAACATAAATATAAATAATAATTGTCTTTTATGCCATGACATCACCATGACATTGCCAGGTTAGCTTGAGAAGATCCCTTTCAGGGATAAGTTCGCCTTTGTACTCTTTTTGTTTTGTTGTTTTGAATTATTTTTGTGTTTTATGTACAATAAAGTGTTTACATACATGCATACATACATCAAGTGCTATTTCATTTAGCAGCTATGGTTCATACACATTTTTTTGGTTTACGACTCCTGTGGATGTGGAAAAAGTTAAGGGTCTAAGGTTAACATGTTCGCTGTGGCATTACTTTTACTTGGCAATCAACCATACATGTCTTGGGTCACATCAACCTGATTCATGTATGGTTAATTGACAAGTAAACCTTAGACCCTTAACTTTTGCCACATCCACAACTTTATGCATTATGTTGTCCAGAAAATCCAGGATCCCAAACAAACATTTCAAAACAACAAATGAAAATTCAAAAATTCAAATTTTCATTATGAAATTTCAAATACCATAAATGTTAAGTAAAAGGCCAATATTTTATAGTTAAATCTACTTTGGGGTGTGGGACTCCTGGCCAACTTTTGGGCCATTTAAATAAATCTTATGTTTGCTGATTCGGGAGTCCCTAATTTTATATCCACATGAGAGAAAATGTTTTGTTTTTTACCTTGTGTGTGACCCTTATAGCTAGCTAGCTTACTTGTATAACATCAATTTAAATATTATATTTTAAATTATGCCAGCAGGAAGCAACAGCATTTGATATAGTGGATTGCCAGCTAATATTTCTAAATCACACTGTACTACTTTAACACCTGAGTTTTAATAGGTCATCCTTAAATAGATGCTGTTCTAACAGAGTAGGTACTTTGGTAATTTTAGGAACAGAGTCATAAAATATCAGATTCAAATTAGTGCCTCATAAACATGGACTTTAGTACTTTTTTTTCATCTTCAAACTAGGTAAATAATACAGTAATTAATGGATACAAAATATAAATTGCGATTTCATTTATATGTCCCATTTGTTGACTGCCTGGGGTCTTTATTTTATACTAACTGCCAAATATATTTATTTTTACACATGTTCAGTTTTTTAATTTCCTGTTGAAAGTTTTTGTATAATGAAAGTACAACAGAATAATAATAATAATAATTAAAGGAAGTGAATTTTAGCTTTTAGATTATAGAAGTTTAGTTAAATGTTTGGTTATGTGAAGCCGTGAAGCAAATGATTTTTAAATGAACTCACCTCCATATTTGTCCATAAAATTATTTATACCGTCTATATACTCTAATATTAGCGCCATTTTGTGGAATCCTGCAACAGAAAAATAAGAAAAATATTAGAAAACCGATGGTGCAAAAAGTCAATTTATTTTAACCGGGGCTTTTTATTAGGCGGAGTCAATGCAAGTGATGAAGTAAGCTAGGTTAATATACCTTTTAAGCACAAGCTGACTGAAGAGGTAACCTGCACTAGAGTAGCATGAATAATTCACGTGAAACTTAATTAATTCTTTACGATTGTTTTGCGCAAATGGAAGCAATATCAGGAATTTTAATAAAAAACATCGCGAAGCGACCCAGCCAGTTAGAATTTTTATCGCCTGCATCTGACAGATCGTGATCGTAACTTGAATTGCCACAGTAAAAATAAAAAAATAGTTTTTTTAAGGCACCCTCTTAACTACATTTGTATTTGTAGTTATATTATCATTTATTTTGTTTCATAATATTTATCTATTTTATTCTACTTAGCAATTAAGCAATATTTAACAATTATTAAGCAGAAATTTATATTCATTCACCGTACCTTGGTTTGGTACCGTGATTTGGTACCTGTGCGTACCCACAAATTAACAAATTGGTAGTGAGTATTATGAAGCCGCCGTGGCCTAGTGGTTTGACTTATGGCCTCTCAAGCAGAGAGTCGTGGGTTCAAATCCCGGCTCGCACATCTGAGTTTTTCGGAATATATGTGCGAAATTATATTTGTAATTTACCATGAGCTTTACGGTGAAGGAAAACATCTTGAGGAAACCTGCATACACCTGCAAAGGAATTGAATGAGGTGTGTGAAGTTCCCAATCCACACTGGGCCCGCGTGGGAACTACAGCCCAAGCCCTCTCATTCTGAGAGGGGAGGCCTTATGCCCTGCAGTGAGTGAGAACAGGCTAGGATGAATGATGTGATGATGATGAAGTGAGTATTAAAGCATAAGACTAATAGTTGGTTGATTTGGTTCTAATTGCAATGTTTAGTGATTCTTCTCACCTCATAAAAAAAAAACCGAACAGATGCGAGCCGGGTCGCGCACCAAGGGTTCCGTACAAAATTGTAGGAACATAATATGTCAAAAATACTTACGCCGTAAACAGCAGCCGTATCTATTAAGATCTAGTGTTAGCAGAGCCCTACTTTTAAGTAAAATATACGCAATGTGGGCTCATTTTGTTTTGGTAATTCGGGACCCCCTTACAAAATTACCTACAAACTTGCCAAATTTCAAACGAAATAGAATACTAAGGACACTGACCTTAAAATTAAAGCTGACGAGGCAAATTCCAGAAATGACTGCGCTCTAGTCGGCACAGCCGATGTCTGTGAACAAGAAAAAGTAAACTAAGCACGTTTGTCTAAGTAAATCCTTACTATAGTATACGTACTATACTAATATTACAACGGATGCTAACCAGGATCCACATAATATCAGCCTCGCTCGAGCCACCTTTAGTGATTCGATGAGTGCTGAGTGGACTCCTTTTTCGCATATGTATCTTATTTCTATTTTTAATTATTGTTTTTATTTTTCTTCTTAGCATGTACATGTTACTTATGCGAAATAAAGATTTCTTATTCTTATTTCTAATTAATGGAGTAGTTAGTTAGCCATAGGTATCGCTTGTTTACCTACGGTACAAGGGTACGTACCTATAATGATTGATTGCGCCAATGTTTTGATTTTATTTATCATATCATAATTATCATACTTACCTATTGCTTTTTAATAGGTGTTTATCTGTTTATGCGATTTAATTACCTACTACATAAATCGCTTACAAGTATAATATTCAAGCGTTGACGCAGCTGGGTTTATCTATTCTCCTACCTTGCCTTAAAAAGGTTGTTAGGTGTTATTTAATATTAATGGGAGGCATTTCATCCCTTACAAATTGTTGTAATTATAATTATCATCATCAACGCGACTTATACCTACATACGTCTAAGTATACGTCCCACTGCAGGCCAAAGTCCTCCTCTCATAATTAGAAGACTTGGGCCGTAATTCTCACGCGGACTCAGTGCGGATTGGGAACTTCACACGCATCATTGTTTTTTTCGCAGGTTTTAGTGTAGCTTTTCTCACGATGTTTTCCTTCACCGTGAAGCTCATGGCAAATTTCAAATGTTATTTCGTATACAAACTCTGAAAACTCACGAGGTGCGAGCCCGGGCCCGAACCCACTACCCTCTGCTTGAGAGGCGATGCTACAACAACAATTAATTCATTAACTAAGTACCTAAGTAAGTACACGCATCTTAAATTTATATCGTTAATGCACATGCCAACGTTCATTTACTTCTCAGGATATAACAAAAGTATTTTACTTACTAAGTTTTGAATGAATTTAATAATCCCAAGTTACTCAGTAATCGTTATCCATAAGAAATGTACAACTTTTTTACTTGATCTGTTTATTACTCTAGTATCTCAATGTACTTCACCTTAATTACCTACGATTATACACCCTGTAACAGAATGAGGGGTTTTCCTTTAAACATCCGATTCTACTCACAATTGGCTAAGTAAAGTTTTTTTAAGAGGTGCTAATTATATTTTTTTTCGACAGTCGGCGTTCTGAAGATCGAGAAACTGCAGCTGTTTTATTTTTATCTCCTATTGTTTACTGGAAATATTTTTTTAAGTGTTCGAGTTGACATTTGTGAGATTTAATGGCTGACAAGCCGTTCGTGCTCAGTACTTAGTAGAAACAGAAAAAAAACGAAGTCATCTGTCACTTTTGTCCATGTCAAACCGTTTGCGTTTCGTTTGCTTTGCGTTTTGGTGTGATTTTTGGACTATTTTTAACGACCTCCGCACAAAATCCGGATTTAAAATTTTACCGCATTTCTCCACGAATTATGCACGATAATTAAATCACGATTGAATATTTTCGATCATTATTTTGGAACTGCTTTTTGGACAAAGCAAAGTAAACGAAACGCAAACGGTTAGATTTCATTTGACATTGACAATTGACTTCGTTTTTTTTTCTATTTCTACTAAGTACTGAGCATGAACCGCTTGTCAGCCATTAAATCTCACAAATGTCATCTCGAACACTTAAAAAAATATTTCCAGTAAACAATAGGAGATAAAAATAAAACAGCTGCAGTTTCTCGGTCTAGAAGACGACTACTGTCGAAAAAAAATATAATTAGCACCTCTTCAAAATACTTTACTTAGCCAATTACGATCAACTTTTAGTATGGGACCAACAACGAAATCGTACAAAAAAAATATTACTTATTCCTACCTGAGCTGCGCTTATTTATTCTAACTAAAGATAGGTACCAGAAAGGTTAAATCTCGACCGCCTAGGCTCAGTTCCCTACCGAGGTATTTATCTAATACCTACTTAAGTAGTTATTAAATTTATTCAATAGTGTAGGTAAGCATCCTCTCGTTTGGATCCTGCCATACTTAAGAGGGTACGATGCGCACCATTTCTCCATACAAACGTAATCCCCTGTTTCCTCCCTGGATAATGGCTTTAGAGCCATTTTTTTTTACTGTGTAATCTGTATCTACCACAGCTATGCCCCTATGTTTCGTTTGTTTCCATATTTCAATTAACATAAGAAATATGAGCTTTCAAAAACTGAAAAAATTGCCCAACTTCAACGTCATTTTCAGACACTCATCAGAAAAGAATCCCTGATATAGACAAAAAAAAAGAAAACATAGGGGCGGGGCATAGCTAAATCTGTGCTCTAATTATTTTTGAAAAAAATAATTTTATTGGTCCAGTTTTCGAGAAGAAAACGTGATTACGAAATGCTGTTTTGATCAATTTTACGCGCCTATTAACGGTCTGAGCTGCAGTTGTCCCGCTCTCGCTGTACTGACACGGAGGGGTTCGGGCGAGACAGCGACATTTCATTAAAATACCCATTTCTCAAAAGTCTCTCAGCCATCGTACCCTCTTAATTCTATTTCAGCTGTCTCGTTTGTGCAGAAAGTTACAGAAACTACCGTAGTTTTAGGTTTTAATGTAAAAATGTAATATTTAATGACTACCACTGCACCAGGGTCCATATTTTAGGCTCGTATCTAAAATGGCAGATAAAAGAAAACGGTTTGCACTCCGGGAGTGCTGGCGAACCCCCGTCTCCCCCCCCCCCCACCCCCTCAGCCCCCGTCTTACGAATTTTAGATCAGGGTCACAAATGTCCTAACGCGAGTTTAACATTTTCTACCCATCCCAAAAAGTGCACAACGCCGCTAAAGAAGTTTTCAGTTCAAAAAGCCGTGGTGGCCTAGTGGTTTGACCTATGGTATCTCAAGCATAGGGTCGAAGGTTCGAGTCCGGGCTCGCATTTTTCGAAATTTATGTGCGAAATTATATTTGCACTTTACCATGAGCTTTATGGTGATGGAAAACATCGCGAGGAAACCTGCATACACTTGAGAACAAATTCAATAGTGTATGTGAAGTTTCCAATCCGCACTGGGCCCGCGTGGGAACTACGGCCCAAGTCCTCTCATTCTGAAAGGAGGCTTGTGCCCTGCAGTGGGACGTAGGTATATAGGCTGGGATGATCTAAAATCAGGTCTTATTTTTTTGTTTAATTAAATACAATATTTTTATCACAGGAAATTTGGTTATTAAACCGCGATGACACTAAGAATGGAACTGACAGTTATTTCAAATACTTAGTTACTTACTTATATCAAAAATCAAAAAATAGATTAACTAAATAATTTTTTTAAAGATAATAACGTTCCCATTGATTGGTGCATTCCGACAATGTCATAATTCATAATTCATAATCTTTATTGCTCACACGTAGTTACACTTACATTAAGCACAGTTAAAAAAACGTGAACCCTGCAAGGCCATTGCAATTATTTAACAATCATAAATCTAAAATCATTATCATTTCTAATCATAGAAGATTTCACACCTTGGAATTCAATTAACAAACAAAATAGGAAATCAAAATTAATTCAATGTCAACAAGAAATTAATAAAACAGTATTAATTAATAAATTTAGCCTAAATTTTTACAATAAATTCAATTTATAAACTAGAGTTGACTCAATTTTTAAACTGTCGAGGTTGAATAACACACTGCCAGACGACTTTTAGTCAAGTACGATAGGGATGTCCGTGTTTGGCAGAATACGAGTGCCAGTCACTAATAATCTAAATAAAAAGTTTAAAACTGTTACACTATACGACACACTACCTATAAAAATGAGAATAGAATAGGTACAGAGATGATACTTACACATATTATTATAACACCATGAAATTTATAATATCACTTTACTCGCCGCAGTCCAATTAAAAACAAAAGAATTGCCATTTATAGCGATAATTGAGGTGGTAAGGTTATCCTTACTTACCAATATTATAACTTTTTAAGTACTTTGTCTTATTATGAATAACATTAATGAGTTATTATTTCTATTTTACTTCGATAGTATGACGCGTTTTACTGTTACCTGCGTAGGTAGTAGCTTAAATAAAAAGTAAAGTCTAAAATCGTACACTTTATGTTCAATAGAAACGCCAGAATAACTTAGAATTTACCCGTAATTTTCGACACTTACGTCAACGTAATGGCGGGACAATATTATTGTTGGTAGTTAAATATTGCACTAATGTGGTAGATACCTACTTGATATTAGGTCTAAACAGGTTCATCTAAACGATAAAAACCCTTGTTAATACATTTATTTATCGAAATCACAAAACAAATCGAGTCATCTCCAATATCGGAGAAGGTAGGATGTGGGGTAGGTACAGACAAATGTAGTAGATACAACCTATCAAAAGACCTAAAGGAACATGATTCAATTAAAATAAACAAAACTTTGCTTAACAACATATATGGTCTTCAAAAAATACAGTGAAGTTTGATGCTTTGCTGGATTATAAAGCTAGGTTTTTAAGCTCAACGTTTTTGTAAGCTCATTTTAAGTGAGCTATATTATTATTGTGTATTTTATGAGTGAACAAAGATTCTCTAAGCCTAAACAAGATCTACCTACACGCAAAAAAACGCGTAAAATAAACAAGACTGCGATTAGAAGCAATATAATAGTTGATGTTGATACCGCGCTTAAAAAGTCCGAGATAGAGGCCCAGTATGACTACCATGAGCTTGCAGTGAGTTGTGGTCACTGTGAACTCATGGTAGTGGTACTGGTGATCGTTGGTGAATGATAAAGTAAAATTAGAAGCAATATAATAGTTGATGTTGATACCGCGCTTAAAAAGTCTGAGATAGAGGCCCAGTACGACTACCATGAGCTTGCAGTGAGTTGTGGTCACTGTGAACTCATGGTAGTGGTACCTACTGGTGATTGTTGGTGTATGATAAAGTAAAATTAGAAGCAATATAATAGTTGATGTTGATACCGCGCTTAAAAAGTCTGAGATACAGGCCCAGTACGACTACCATGAGCTTGCAGTGAGTTGTGGTCACTGTGAACTCATGGTAGTGGTACTGGTGATCGTTGGTGAATGATAAAGTAAAATTAGAAGCAATATAATAGTTGATGTTGATACCGCGCTTAAAAAGTCTGAGATAGAGGCCCAGTACGACTACCATGAGCTTGCAGTGAGTTGTGGTCACTGTGAACTCATGGTAGTGGTACTGGTGATCGTTGGTGAATGATAAAGTAAAATTAGTTCGCGACAAAATATGCATGGATTTAATTAAAAAGTCGGGGGACTTGCACGGGACGGGGGACGGGGGCAGGGGTCTAGCAACGGCAGATCACACACTTGAACGTTTATTATAATTTGTTTTATGATTAGATATGACCTACTTTGGAATCGTCTGGTCCAATCTTGGTGATAGTGATAACGTATCGGGGTCTAGGAATCTTTATCACTCTTATCTCTGCGATATAATTCTGACACGATGAAATTAATTTCTAAAACCGTTACTTGCTGAAGTTTCTTAAACAAAAAAATATGTTTTAAATTGCAATTTTTAATTGTAGGTATAAGCAATGTTGTATTTATAACAAAATGTACCTAACAAATGTCAAGAGACTTCTAACTATTTACCTACACAAACTTTAATTTAACCATTAATAATTAAAGCTCATGTAAATAGGTAGAATCCTCTTACTTACTTATAGTTTTTTTTTTAAAAGCCCCAATTTAGTCGAATTATTTTTTTATTATATTTTGAGCTAAGTATTCGTATCGCCTGCTCATACTAGTAGCTTTTAGAAACTATCAATTTATTAGTTAGGTATATACCTACCAGTGGCGTGGCCCCGTAACAACTTAGTAATTTCCGCCGGATTGATTAATTTTTTTTCCATGACGTCGAAGATAAGTAGGTACCTATGGCAAAGGTTGTGTAGGTGCACAGGGTACACTAACTGCGACGTGTTGCATTCGAAGTTAGACCAAGTCTCCAGATTGCCTAACAAAAATGTTCGTTTTACGCCACTGATATTATACTTAGTTTACTAGTGGGGCATAGGTCAGTTATTACAACGAAAAGGTTGGACTGCACTATCCTCCCACGGCCCAGTCCGGTTTGGTGTAGGTACTGCATACATTTCGCGTACGAAATTTTAACAATAAGTATGTTAGTTAATAGCTGACATTTATTTTCTACTTGCCTGAAATGAAGTAATCAATGGAACACTGGGTGCTTCTACATTTACGTAAATATGTCCGCGCTTTGTACCTTTACTAAAATTATTTAGCAACCTACCTGCAACAACTACCGGAACTATGGACAGGTTAGTACCCACATAGTGTGAAATGAATTTTTGTCATTAAAATTGTTGGAAATTCACACAGGGAAAGAGTCGAATAAATTATATGATTCTGATAAATAGGTACCTATTAAAATTATTTACTTTACGTAGGTATAAGTATAAACACGATAAAGAACAGATATGTACTCACCACAGCTCAAACACAATATCAAAATAAGAAATACACAATAAACTTGAACGATCGACTATCACAACTTATTTCCGATTACGTTATTGCTCGCTAATTTTCTGCATAACAAAAAAAAACGTCACATCACAGTCACTTTTAACGCCAGGGACTAATGTTGGTCACACGAGACGGCAGCGCGATTGCCACCGACGTATTGAGAGGTTTGGGAGAATTCACGTCGCTCGGAATAAACTCCGTCAAAACGCAGCTTCATTATCACCTCGATACGTGATCCGGGATCCTCGTCACACCTATCAGCCTGTTTGCACGTCTCTCACGTCAGCACAAAATAATCACGCCTCCACTATCATCAGCTCAGACTGCTTATCTTCGCTCGCATGTGTTTCGTCAAAGAGATAACCCCCAACCGATTATGACAATACTTTGTCTTATCGTGCATTACTGGTCTATAGTACTACATAACGTGTCATTTGTACTAATTATTATCAACTTTCCTTTAATCGGGCAATTTAAAAGATAACAAATTTTCTATAAAGTTACGAAATAATATTATTCATATTTGTAACTGCCATGTTCAATCAAACACATTTTATTGAGACAAACTTTGGGATTTTAACGAAAGTAGTTAAGGAACTAAGTGAGTAAGACTTCTGGCCGGAAGGTGTGGTGTTCCGTCGTTTTATGGAGCGACGAAGACGTCTTTCAAAAATTGTATTATTTAAGTATTTGTATTTTTGAATATTACAGCGCATTGGTGTTATACTGTAATCTTTGTTGATGAAAAAATAAATAAATAAGATGAATAAATAAATAAGTCAATATTATATTATAGCCGTAAGTATACTTTCAGTGCCAAATTACAACTAGCTGTGGCCCGGAAGTCTGCTTACGTCAAGCGAGAACTTTGTCGACTGTACCACTACCATGAGTTTACAGTGACGGTACTCGATAGCGACTGCGTAAATGATTTGTATGGAGACTCCATACAAATCATTCACGCAGTCGCTATCGAGTACGGTCATTGTAAACTCATGGTAGTGGTACTGAGTGCTTAGTATAAGTTTTACTTCACCAAAATACTTCTCGATCGCGTTTACGTAAAAATTTCAATTCTATGGAAACGTGGATGCGCGGCCGCGGTGGCGCTTTCCATTTTTCCCTAGTAATTGATTTTTTTACGTAAACGCTATCGAGAAGTATTTTGGTGAGGTAAAACTTATACTAAGCGTACTGGATAGCCTAGTCGTTCGAGAACCTTGACTAAAGCTTGTGGTCCCGGATTCGATATAAATTTGTATGAAAAATACGAATGTTTGTGCTCGAGTCTTGGATGTTTAAAATGTATATAAGTATTTATTTATCTACATAAGTAGGTATGTTTATCCCTTGTCTAGTACTCATAGTAGCTTTGTTTAGTTTAGTACTAGGTCAATTGATGTCAATGATCCCATGATTTACTTAGTTATTTCCCATAAAAATTTTAAATAAAAAATAGAACCGCCTTCAAAAACGCCCAAAAAAATATTAAACAAAAATTTAACCGACTATAATGAGCATTATAATATCTTTCTACTAATCTGTTTGAAGTCGGGCCTCAGCACGAGCTAGCAAGAGTGGTGGAAGCCCAACAGATAGTAGGTATAATAGGGATAATAGGTAGGTAAGATAAATTACTACTATAAAGTTTGAGGTCCCAGGTTCGGTTCCCGCGTCGGGGCAGATATTTGTATGAAAAACAGGAATGTTTGATCTCGGGTCTTGGGTGTTTAATATGTATTTAAGTATGTATCATCTATATAAGTATATTTATCCGTTGCCTAGTACCCATAACACAAGCTTTGCTTACTTTGAGACTAGGTCGATTGGTGTGAATTGTCCCGGGATATTTATTTATTAATTTAATTACTAGGTCCACTCCTGCTGGCTCGAGCTGAGGCCCGACTTCAAACAGATTAGTAGAAAGATATTATAATGCTCATTATAGTCGGTTAAATTTTTATTTAATATTTTTTTGGGCGTTTTTGAAGGCGGTTCTATTTTTTATTTAAAATTTTTTATTTTTGGCTTTTTAGTTGTATTGGTATAAAAAAGATGCGTAGGCGTAGCCAGTAAACGAAGCCCCGCTTCTGTTTACGCTCTGAGGATCGCAAGGTAACTAACGAACATAACCAGGTTAAACGGGGGTAGTTTGAAGGTATTTTTTTAATGCGGGAAGCTCTGCCCCCCGAGCCCCCCGTTCCAGTAGCGAGGCTTCTATTACTACTCTGAGGGACGCTAGATAAACTGACGAATCTAACCAAGTGAAACGGTAGATGGTTTAACAGATTTTTTTATTGCGGGGGGCTCTGCCCCCCGAGCCCCCCTCCCCTCCGAGAGCGGGGCTTTTATTTTCACCCTGAAGGACGCAAGACAGCTAACTAACCTAACCAGGTTAAACGGGAAGTGATTTGAAGGTATTTTTTATTACGGGAGCTCCGCCCCCCAAGCCCCTCTACCGGTAACGAGGTTTCTATTTCCACTCTGAGGGACGCAAGATAACTGACGAATCAAACCAGGTTAAACGGGAGGTGGTTTAAGAGTACTTTTATTGCGGGGGGCTCCGCCCCCCGAGCCTCCCTCCAACAGCGGGGCTTCTATTTCCACTCTGAGGGACGTAAGATAACTAACGAACCTAACTAGGTTAAACAAGGGGTGGTTTGAAGGTGTTTTTTATTACGGGGGGCTCCGCCCCCCGAGCCCCCCTTCCAGTACCAAGGCTTCATTTTCCACTCTGAGGGACGCAAGATAACTAACGAATCTGGTAAGGTAAACGGGACGCGGTTTGACAGTTTTTTTATTGCGGGGGGCTCCGCCCCCCGAGCCCCCCTCCCACCTAGTAGCACTTTGAGGAGCGCAAGGTAACTAACGAACCTAACCAGGTTGAACGGGGGATGGTTTGAAAGTATTTTTTATTGCGGGGGCTCCGCCCAACGAGTCCCCTTTCCGGTAGCGATGCTTCTATTTCCACTCTGAGGGACGCAAGATAACTGACGAATCTAACCAGGTTACACGGGAGGTGGTTTAAGAGTATTTTTATTGCGGGGGGCTCCGCCCCCCAAACCCCCCTCCAAGAGCGAGGCTTCTATTTCCACTCTGAGGGACGTAAGATAACTAATGAACCTAACCAGCTCCGCCCCTAACAGGGTTTAAAACAGGTTTGGTTTTAAACAGAGGGTGGTTTGAAGGTGTTTTTTATTACGGGGGGCTCCGCCCCCCGAGCTCCCTTTCCAGTACCAAGGCTTCATTTTCCACTCTGAGGGACGCAAGATAACTAACGAATCTGGTAAGTTAAACGGGAGGCGGTTTGACAGGTTTTTTATTTCGGGGGGCTCCGCCCCCCAAGCCCCCCTCTAATATCACTTTAAAGAGCGCAAGGTAACTAACGAACCTAAACAGGTTAAACGGGCAATGGTTTCAAAGTATTTTTTTTATTGCGGGGGGCTTCGCCCCCCGAGCCCCCCCCCTTTATTATCACTTTGAGGAGCACAAGGTAACTAACGAACCTAACCAGGTTAAACGGGGGATGGTTTGAAATTTTTTTTTATTGCGGGGGGCTTCGCCCCCCGAGCCCCCCTCCGCTGACTGAACTTCCATTCCCACTCTACGGGACGCAAGATAACTAACGAACCTAATAAGGTTAAGCGAGAGGTGGTTTGTAGGTATTTTTTATTGCCATACCTACTTACTATAGTTTAGGTGAATAACTAACACAATTCTTAGGACTGCTTTGGCGAATTAATATTAGTAATAAAACGTAACGTAGGTAATTCGATGTTCTTGTTATCAATATAAAGACGAACAAATATGCTTTAGGACTTTCAACAGTATGCCAAACATTCTTCGCCAGAAAATTTTAGTATGATCAACATTATGCGATACAACAGGCACTCTTTGTTGACTGTACTTTTTGATCCTGGTTACCAAAGTACTCGTCAAGACGAATCAAACGAGCCCAAACTCGATGGGGTTATGTCGTTTTATTACGGAGTTCTTATGGTCACCTTCCAACTCCATCTTCAGACCCTAGTTACCATCTAGGATCAAAGTACTCGTCAAGACAAATCAAATGAGCTCAAACTCAATGCGGTCGTATCGTTTTATTACAGAGTTTCTATGGCCATCTTTCAGCTCCATCATCAGATCAGCTCCATGTCATAATTATTTTGCATTGTCATCCAATTCACGCATGTCTGCAAAATTTCAGCTCAATTGGAAACCGGGAAGTGGGTCAAATTTAACTTGCAAGATTTAACCCGTTGAGGAGTTCCGTTGGCCATCTACGGTCTTCTTCATCAGGTCCAGTTTACCAAATGATACTTTCTGAATGCAAATACTTCACTTGATACTAAAAATGCTAAAATCACTATAAGTTTGCCTGTAAGATTTGAAGGTTGCCCTCGATTTCTCTAGGATCCCATGATCAGATCTTAACTTGGTGCCAATGGGATCACCTCAGGAGTATACTGTTTCAAGCAAAAAAAGAATTTTTAAAATCGGTTCACAATTGAGGGAGTAATCGCGTAACAAACATACAAAAAAAAAAAAAACATACAGACGAATTGATAACCTCCTCTTTTTTTTGAAGTCGGTTAATAAAAGCAGCCTTTACTTACTGATAATATAGCTTTTTTTTATGACAGACTTTTTAAATATGTTTATAGTATTTCCAATCATTTATTTTCTCGATGACAGCTCCCGTAGCGTAGAATGTAACTTTGTTTAGTTACGCAAAAATTAACTTTTAAATGCGAGGTATAAAAAATACGACAACTGCCTAATATTGTTTCTTGATCCTATATAATATTCATCTAAGACGAATTGAGTCCATATATGCAGTAGTTTTTTTTAAAGTACGATAAATAATAAACGTTTTAATAAAGTTACTTTCTATGGCAATCATAACATGACATTTGTATTGCCATAGAATGTAACTTTATTGAAACGTTTATTATACATCGTACTGTAAAAAAAATACTGCATATATGGACTCAATGTGTCTTAGATGAATCTTATATGCAATCAAGGAACATAATTAATTTATTATTTTGTTTTTCCATTGCAAATATCACGCACAATAAATCTTTTCTGTTTATATTAACATAGTTATGAAGTTTAGATAACCAGCACTTAATCATATTGGGTTTTACATATTTTACAAATATTTCACAGGCAGGCACAGACAGCTACATTTAAATTCGCTGGCCCTTTGACGAAGCCTCATGGTCAACGGTAGATTGAGACAAAATTAATTAATTAATTAGTGCTCTATGCCCCTTACTTTCCTTTTTAACTTTTTGACGGTGGAAGCATTCTACACTTCCACTGAACGTAGATATAGTTAGCCTAGTTTGGTATCTGACGGATAACCATGTTTATAAATGTAGGTAAAATGTTGTATTTGTCAAATCAATTATTTTGAGTTTAGTATTTTTTATTTAACTAAGGGACCTCATATAACTCTGTAATCTTTTTAGGGTTACATACCCAAAGGGTAAAAACGGGACCCTATTACTGAGACTTCGCTGACCGTTCGTTCTGTCCGTCTGTCACCAGGCGGTATCTCATGAACCGTTACCTAATAGTTAGACAGTTGAAATTTTCACAGATGATGTACTTCGGTTGCCGCTATAGCTATAACAACAAATACTAAATAACAGAATAGAATAACTATTTAAGGGAGCCCCCATACAATAAACTTGATTTTTAGGGTTCCGTACCTCAAAAGGAAAAAACGGAACACTTATAGGATCACTTTGTTGTCCGTCCGTCCGTCTGCCAAGACCCTTTTTCTCAGGAACGCGTGAAGGTATCAAGCTGAAATTTATATCAAATACTCAGGTCTACTGTCCCTTGGAGCTGTGAAAAAATCAAACTTCTAAGCCAACGCTATCAAAAGATACAGCCGTTTATGCCGCAAATTTTCGCATATTTTCGAAACTCGCAAGGGAATCAAAACCTACAGGGTGAACTCAGAATCTTGAAATTTGGTACGAAGCAAGGTCTTACGCTGATTCCTTGGCAGAGAGGGCGCTGCCTCTTGTGGGATGCGACGTGCGTGAGTACCTTCGCACCATCTCACTTGAGTTGCACGTCGAGGTCTGCTGGATCCGCGGCTGAGAATGCCGCGAGGTCCAAGCATCTCAAGTACTTACTCGGCTTTGGAGCCTTCGTATGACTTCGTGCCTTTTGCGGTCGAAACGGCTGGTCCCTGGGGTGCTGAGGCAAAGTCTTTAGTCTGGGAATTGGGCCGTAGGTTGCGGGACAGGGGCGGCGACCCCCGCTCCGGGTCATACCTGGTTCAACAGATTGCGCTGACCATACAGCGGGGAAATGCTGCCGGTATTATGGGCACTTTTGAGCCGGGTATGGCGCGGGGTGGTGGTACTTAGTTTTAGTTTTTTTTTGACTTTGTTATATATTTGATTATTTGTTGTTATTTTTTATTTAATGATTTATTGTTATATTTAGTATTATTTGTATTTTAGGTATCTATTAAATAAATTATAAATGCTTTAAAAATAAATAATTAAATTAAAATAAAACAAATATTTAAGGGGGCTCCCGTACAACAAACGTGTTTTTTTTGCCGTTTTTATAGGTTGGTACGGCACCCTTCGTGCGCGAGTCCGACTCGCACTTGGTCGGTTTTTTATTATGAATTAATTTTATTTAATTTTATATAGTAATTTATATGTTTTCTTGTTAGTAAGTGCAATTTTGTTTTGTAAAAATGACTTTCTGCCAAGTTTCTTGCGGCGCATTATTCTTGGCAATGATTGACTTTCCGAAAGCGCTAGTAGTTTAAAATACAAAAAAGTGACATAATTTTAAAGCACCCTTTGCGGCCTAATTACTTACAGAATAAAAGTTTTGATTTTGATTAAAAATCAATTAAAAAGATCATGTGATATGTTAATAGAGCCATAAAGGTCGTTAGGGTTTTTTTTAATGATAAGTTGTATTGAACCAAGTGGGTCATTGGCTGCACGTAGAGTTATGTAATCGCGCGACTCGGACGACCGCGCTACTCGCGGCGCTACGCACGGTCTAATGAAACTTGCTTCACACATTATAGAATTTCGCGATATCATATAAAAACGTTAATTTAACCATCCATTACAATATTTATACTACAACGAATGAACGGGATGTCTGTTGAATATTAAGAACTTAATAAATATGGTTGAAAAGAGTTCAAGATTTATGTTCATAGCAAAATTATGTATTGGTTATATTGACCTGAATTTAATCAACATAAGTTATAAAATGAAATTAGATATAACGATGATATATCTTTTGAAACGTAGCTAACTGGCTAAGCTCATAGAAAGCAAAGGTTAGGTTACCTTCTTATTTATACGTTAGGAAAATGACTCTTATCTATACATTTTTAGACGAAATTTTGTAGGTATTAGTTTTCCGAGGCCGTCGTGCTAACTAAAACTAGTCTTTGCCTATTGAAATTAATGAAAATCTTGATTAGGATCTATGCCACTTGTGCAATTATTACTTATTTATAGATTACGTTAATATTGATTGTTTGAAGCTATCAAACAAAAGTATTTCTTTACTGATTCGTTCACGGTTAATTACATTAGATATATTTGTTACAAGATGAAATATCGGGAGCACAGTAAAGTAATCACAGTCTACATTCCGTAGCAAATTACCTTAAGATAGACCTTAAGATTGCCCGTGTGAAAGTGTCGTTATGGACAGCAAATTATCTATCTGAGCATAGTGTTGATAGTTTACAAATGTACCTAGTGTCCGTTTCTTAAAATTTAGGTTTACGGAATAAAAGTTCGTGTCCATTACTGGTGCTGTCACCCTATTTATTTTCTTGTTTTATTTCGTTACTAGAAAAATTGTTTCAGGATATGTGTAAAATATTTGCAGTAATATAATTCGACTATCGACATAGCCCACCGCATTAGCACGCTGAAGTGGCAATGGGCAGGCCATATAACCCGAAGAACCGATAACCGTTGGGGTAGACGAGTTCTTGAGTGGAGACCACGGATCGGCAAACGTAGCGTGGGACGTCCTCAGACTCGGCGGAGCGATGATCTTCGCAAGGCGGCTGGCAAGAGCTGGATGAGAGTGGCTGAGGATCGTGCGCCACAGCGTGCCATGGGAGAGGCCTATGTCCAGCAGTGGACGAACATAGGCTGATGATGATGATGATGATAATTCGACTCTCCTTTGATGCGTCGAAATATCACGGTTAGTTTTAGTCATTTTAATATTTAACATATAAGTCGTCAATGTGAATGAAAATTACACGTCCGAAGCACGTTCGTTAATCATGATAACTTTACCGTCTGCGCATTTATTCAACATATACAGTTATAAACAGTGCTAGCACACTTCGCATGTAGTCTAGGTACATACATAGTTTTGCCTGTTCGCGGCACTGTCCTCTCGTGGGAATAAAGTGTACTTGGAATTATATATTTATATTCCTGACTTGTAGTGACGTCGCAACCTTTAATGTAGTTTTAACAGCCTTCAAGAAGCGATGAAAACGTGGAACTTATTAAATTATGCTGTGAATGAGGAAAACCACGATACAGAGCGTCCACTCACCCTACGAAACGATGTCGTTACTATTTACCCGACTGCGAAGAAGGAAGGGTTATGTCTTTGACCCGTATATATGTATGTATGTATGTATGTATGTATGTATGTATGTCCATTCCTATGTCCTCTCGTAACTACACAACGGCTGAACCGATTTTGATAAATGACACGTCATTGGATTCGTCTTGATAACGCGAGTAACACTGGATACATGAAATTCTTGAAAAATCAAAATGACGGATTTTTGGCGCCAAATTGTGAGTCATCAAAAAAATTTTTCTGTGAAACCTATCGAGTAGGGTATCGAAATAAAGGGATTTTAAAAGAGATTACAAAAATATATACAAGTTATGTGTTTAAATTTAATTTGGAATAGTACATTGGCAATCAATGCATTAAAACGACGACGTACCTACTTACTAAGATATCTTTGTGCAATAATTTTATCTATGAAACTCCTGTGGAAAATTAAGTACTTACCTACATTTCAAAATTGGTTTTGAACTTTAACTAAATAGCAACGGATTCTTCATTCAAATACTCAATAATTTATTTGGGTCTCAGGAGGTTACACTAAAAATCAAGAAATAAAAAAGTAATTAAAAAAAACTAAAAACCCGCCTGCGGTGTAAATAAAATAATAAATTAAAAAATCAAAAACCCGTCTGCGAAATACTAAAAAGGAGGAAACAAGATAAAATGAACAATAAAACGAATTTAAAACACGTCGATGGCAGTCTTCCAAAATTTAACGCAACTATAAAATGCAGTCGGAAGCATGCATGAAGTGACATTAAATCCCATGCAGCCACTGACTCCCATGCCTCCGACTGCATTTTATCGTTGCCTTAAATTTTGAAAGACTGCCATCGACTTGTTTTAAATTCGTTTTATTGTTATTGATCATTTTATCTTGTTTCCTCCTTTTCAGTATTTCTGCAGACAGGTTTTTGATTTTTTAATTTATTATATTTTATTTACACCGCAGGCGGGTTTTTAGTTTTTTTAATTACTTTTTTTTCGTAAAAAACTTCGCGTGGTGAATTTGTGGTGAACGATAAACTTTGTAGCGAATAAATAAGCCCAAAGCTACAAAAGATAATAATACCGGCCAAGTGCGAGTCGGACTCGCGCACGAAGGGTTCTGTACCATCTATAAAAACGGCTAAAAACACGTTTGTTGTATGGGAGCCCCCCTTAAATATTTGTTTTGTTTTAATTTAATTATTTATTTTGAAAGTGAATATATAACTAATTATTCTGTGAATATTTCAAGCGTTTACCTACCTGTTGCCGTTATCAATATCGAGCATAAACGAGCAAAAAAATCACGTTTTTGTGGCAACCGAAATACATCATCTGTGAAAATTTCAACTGTCTAGCTATAACGGTTCGTGAGATACTTACAGCCTGGTGACAGACGGACGGACAGCGAAGTCTCAGTAATAGGGTCCTGTTTTTAGGGTTCCGTACCCAAAGGGTAAAAACGGGACCCTATTACTGAGGCTCCGCTGTCCGTCCGTCTGTCCGTCTGTCCGTCTGTCCGTCTGTCCGTCTGTCCCCGTCCGTCCGTCCGTCCGTCCGTCTGTCACCAGGCTGTATCTCGTGAACCGTGATAGCTAGACAGTTGAAATTTTCACAGATGATGTATTTCGGTTGCCGCTATAACAACAAATTTTTGTGAAATAAAATTTTATAGTCTTGTTATTGTATTTATCACTTTTAATCTTAGATTAAATAAGCTAATGAGCTGACCGATGGCCATGGTTTTTTTTCACCAGGAGAGGTCAAAGTTTGACCGGTAGTTAACACAACAATTCAAGATTATTTTTGAATACAAAAAAAATCTAAGATTTAATAAGTTCCGAATACCACAACTTAAAACATAGTGCAGGTGATTTATTGAATCAGGCGTTACTTTGCTGAGGTCTATATTAATGGACTGAAACAAATACTTTGCTCACCCGCGACCTTACGGTAGTTACGTTTATGTAAGAAATGCGTGTTCATGCAGTTCCTCTACCTCCACACTGTTCAAACACACAAATCACACAAACCCAACTATCATCAACACTAGGTATCACAACCATACGCTATGCTACCAAATTATAATGTTGTACTGTGTAGCGTACAGTTGTAGTACCTACTCTGAAGATGAGCTCTGATTGAGTTCGAAACGCGTCAGTGTAGTTCTTACATAAATGTAACTATCGTAAGGTCGCGGGTGAGCAAAGTAATTGTTTCAGTTCATAGAGCAGGTGTACATATTTAAAAAAATCTTTAAAATTCGGATAAATCTGAATATATCGACACTAGTGACACTTTTACTAATAAGGTCATTTCTCTATTTTTGGTGGGTGACCGACCCACTTATCTCCCCCTTAAATTTGTCGTGCAACTTAGGGGACAACCTGTAGGTTGTAGGTATACTTACAATGTAATATTACAAACTACTACTTTTTCATAATCTTCATTGTTTTTGAGAAATAATATCCAAGTAAGATAGGATTGGCTTCACACGCTTACCGAACAATAATTGCTGACAATCATCACTCTTTGTAATTCTATTCAGTGGCGTATAGCGTGGGTGTCATCCACCCGGGCGGAAGAAAATTTTGCCGCCCTCTTGTATACCTACCTACTTGAAAAAATTTTACTTAGCCAATTTAAAAGACTACAATATGGAATTGTCCACATATTTACAAAATATTTGCCGCCCCCCTCGCCCCCACTACGCTACGCCAATGATTCTATTTTATCTTAAACTTGTTCGACTCCGACACTCAGATCCCGTGTAGCACTACTTCGCATCATAAAGCGAATAGTGACTACTGCAGTGGCAAAAGGAATATCCAAATTAGTATGCCGTGCTTGACAATAAGTGACTCATGTTTTATAATAACGTAAAAATGACCATTTGCCTACTGTATCAGAGGATTGGTCGACGGGGAAGCCCGACGGATATTGTCATTCTACCTTCGTACTTGGTGCTTGCCTCTGTAGTCAACCTGCGACCGTAAATAAAGTGCTAAGAGTAAACATTCCTCGCCTTTTACATGAGTAAAGAATGGAATATAAGTAATTGTTTACTCATATATGTACCCATGTATCACGTGGCTAGCAATGCTGGCAAGATTATACAAATATCAACTTTACATGCTTAACTGGTAATAAAACGTCGAGGTTTTCGTTAGCATGGGGGTGATAATATGTAGCTGCTTACGCACTATATCGCTACAATAGCTAAATTGTACTGAGGCTACATTGTTTGCTACGTTTGAGGTCATCATTACAGGTAGATGTTTCATTAACGCAACATCCGGAAAAACTTTGTATGGTTTAATATTTTCTTTTCAATTACAATAATTTTATTTGCATACCTCATTGTTATAAAAATATTGAAATAACGTCATCACCTAGAAGATATCTACTGCTGGACATGGGCTGGGCCTTCCATAAAGATCCCCACAATGATCAGTTTTATGTTATCACGTTATCAGCAATCTTTCATCATCATCATTTGAACCGAAATAACTCCACTTCTGAACGTAGGCTTCCCCCAAGGTTCACCAAACCGACCGGTCCTGCGCCATCCGCGTCCAAGGCGTCCCCGTAACCTTAAACAGCTTGTCGCTCCATCTTGTTTGAGGCCTACCTACACTGCGTCTTCCGATCCGCAATCTTTACAACCAACCAGCAGATATTTGTATCAAAAATATGAATGTTTGTTCTCGGGTCTTGGGTGTTTAATATGTATTTAAGTATATATCTATCTATATAAGTATGTTTATCCGTTGCCTAGTACCCATAACACAAGCTATGCTTAGCTTACTTTGGGACTAGGTCAATCGGTGTGAATTGTCCCATGATATTTATTTATTTATTATTTTTTATTTATTTATTAACCAATATTTTGCCTTCGCCACTCCAAAGCCGTTAAGCATGACGCCTTCTTCACAAATTGGCATTGATCACTTTTTTATAATGTGGTCTAATTCCAAAACCATTTCGAGGAATAGGTTTATTAAATCGTTTTATAACATTTTAGTAAAAAAATACTAAATGATCGTGTGTATTTTTGCAAAATAATGTTTGACCTTTGTTTGACCTTTCTAGTGGCATTAACATTGAAATTCTTTGCAAGAAGAAAAAAAAGCTGTCCGTCTAGTTTCTCTATTCTATTTCTGTCACTTCGACGTAGTTATCATGTGTCAGTTTAAGGATATTATTTTGAAAAACATTCTTCGCGTTTTTCATATTTTTAAATGGATTTTTTTATACAGGAAGTGTTTCATTCCTACTTGTGGAAATGATTCTGTTAATACCCCAAACAAATTAATTGTTCGCATTAGAGAAGATTTTCGAGAGAAGAGGTGTAAGTATTTCAAAGTCTACACGATGTATTGTTGCGAGGATCATTTTAATGTAAGTATGGATTAAATTCGCCAAAGAACTTTCAAAGGAACACTCTTGACCATTTTATTTTATACGTACAAAAAATACTATAGCCGTAAATCGTTTTTTGTACTTATTCTCTTGGAAGAATCGGCAACTTTAGTGTTATTGTTATTAAGGATAACGTGTAAAGTGACATTGGCAGATGACAACTATATTTCAAACTAAATACAAACTGAAATATAGATGCACAGAAAAAACCCCAGAAAAAAGACCAATGCTGGGAATCGAACCCAGGTCCTCAGCGTTTTTTCTGGGGTTTTTTCTGTGCATCTATATTTCAGTTTGTATTTAGTTTGAAATATATGGTTTCACGGGATGACCGTAAAAGTAATAAAAAAAAAAAAAATGTAGATGACAACTAATCATCGATTGTGACACAATTTTTTTTTGTCTTTATTGTGTCTGATTTATACACAGATTCAGCCGCGGCATGTAATTTACGAGAAGTCGTATCTTAAATTTTCAATAAATTATAAAAAAATATAGGATCGATGAATTGATAAAATATTCAAATTAGGTAGTTTCTTAAAATGCTCTAATTTTCGATAAAAAAGGGGGGTTAGAAAAAATGATCAATTCCAATTAATTAACAATGACTAGGTAGGTACAAAAACTTGTACTTGTTATTTTTGCTCGTCAGTGTAGATGCTTGTTTGTGGCGACGCACCACTAGTTAGTTACAGGATAGAGCCTCTGTTAAAGGGAAGTGACTAGTCTAGACCAGCGCTGGGTTTGGCTCAGCATATGCTGAGATGGTACCCGTTACATGAACATAGCTGACCTAGTTTTTTCCTTGTTGTCTCCTCTATTGTTTTGAGTCTGTTATCGATTTGTAATCTTTCGGAGTACGTTACATATGTATGAGTATGACCAGAATTTTTGACGTGACAACGTCTAATAAATCGATAAACGCCGGCTGCATACACGAAAAAACATGACTCATTGTAACGTACATGTAACGTTACATTATACAGAGCAGCGAAGCAGGGCCTATACTCTGAAGTGTAAAATTCGAACTTCGTATCGTGCTATTCCGCTCATACTAATAGTATTTAATACGAGAGCGAACGAGACGGCACGATGCGAACTTCGATTTTCGAATTGCGGAGTAGCCCCCCAGGCCAGTTGCAAGAGAGCGGCGAGGGCCAGTTGCAAGAGAGCGGTGAAGGCCAGTTGCAAGAGAGCGGCGAAGGCCAGTTTCAAGAGAGCGGCGAACGCCAGGATGTACAATGCGGGGTGCGGAGGGGGGGGTTTGATTGTTTTGTTATGACGTTGTCACGTTAAACTATTGTCCGTAAACCGACTTTACATACAACCGGTTTTTTTTAAAATGGTTATTTAGTTGGAAGCTCAACTCTTACGAATGCTATCTATACTAATCTATACTAATATTATAAAGAGGAAAGATTTGATTGTTTGTTTTTTTTTGTATTGAATAGGCTCCGAAACTACTGGACTGATTTCAATAATTATTTTGCCGTTAGAAAGCTACTTTATCACTGAGTGACATAGGTAGGCTACTTTTTACCGCGGGAAAATACCTTTTCCTACGGGAAAATTAATTTATCGCGGGCGAAGCTGCGGACGGAAGGCTAGTACATTATAAATATGTAAATGATCCTTTCCTGTATCCTATGGCTTATTTTTGTGTTTGTCATACACGGCGCGAGCTGCAGCGCGGCACTCGTCTTTGCGCGGCAATGACACTGGTCCGCGCATGCGTGCCTGCACGCTATGCTTCAAAAATTCCGTTTTGTAATTGTAATAACTTTCAATGAATATTCGTTGTACGCTACGCGTGGCCGTGAAAGCAACATCGCCGCCGATACTACGGACACTCGAGCGCACTATGAGCTCGTTAAAATTATTTTGCAACGAACAGCTAGGTAATCTAACTCAACATTATTCATACTTAAACCTAATAACTTGCGACTTGATATGAGGCAACGAAGTGTTCTTGTTCCATATTTGTTACAAATGCACATTAAGAATTTCCCAAGCAAGGTTGCTGTAAAAATAACCGGATGTATTTGGCAAGTTTCATGGGGTCGGTTTTTGTTAATAAAATATAATAAATACGTTGATTCAACTTCTGAGAATATTGAGAACATTCCTTTTGTGATATTGGAGCAAACTGCACGTACGCAATACAGTGCAGTTTATTTCCAGCGAGTGGAGTGTTGAAAGTGAAATGAATCAGCTCGCTCTCTGTGAGACGCAGTCGCTTGTTTTTATTGCAGGTGTGTAACGTTTAGTTATTCGGCCATAAAGTTGGATTCGGTAAGATTTGGCCACGCATGGACGAAATAACAGGCAGACCTTGAATCCATCCTCCTAATTATGTCGATTTGCTTTTCGGTTGCAGCTGACTCATTATTTAGCAGCTGAGTGGTTTTATTCTCTATAAATACATTTGCACTTGACCTAGGAAGTTCTGTTATCGAGGTACTCCGGACGCGCGGGTCGTCTTAAATGATTAGACTTGGGAAGGGGTCACCGATGACACACAATTGCTAGGTAGCGTTGTTATCAAGAGTAAGTTTCAAAATGATTATGACATAATATTGTATTTAATATTTCTAAATTTATGATACTCGTAGCGTAGAACAGGTTAGTTACTGTAATATATACACATATACAGGGTTATTTGTAATTCACTGACATCCTCTTAACCCTGAATTCCTATCACTCAAACAAATGTTTTTTGACTTTTTTGTTTTACGACTTTTTAAAATGAAGCACTTTTTTCCCCATACATACACAGAGTATCGTAAAAATAAGAGGTAATCTCAAATTTTCAAAACGTTATTACACCAAAAATATTAAGTTATGACAAAAGCCGTAAAATGAAAAAACATTTGTTTAAGTGGTAGGGGTAGTTTAGGGTTAAAAGGATGCTAGTGAATTACAAATAACCCTGTATAAAAAAAAACTTGCATTGAAATCTAGGCACGGTGCAATGAACTCTATTACCGTGACTCATAAGTACTGATTAACACGTTTCCATCTCCATAACTACTTCGTTGCCGTCTTCGCATGAGTATCGTACCATCTAAAGAAAATTGACGTCAGCGTCGAGTGAACGTCAAAAATAACATCTAGGTGCTTGTATTAATCAGGTTGCGCATGCTACTCGACAGTACAAGGGCGAATAGGCGAGATGGTGCAATTGTAATCAGGGCTGCTGGCATTGTTCGGGACCCTGTCTATACTTAGCATATGCTGATGAATTTATGAATGAAGGTTTTGCGTTTTTTTTATCAATGTGTTGGGTTCTGTTGCCGTGATAGTTTTACGCAACACCCGGAGGCATCAAGATCGACCCTGAACTCAATTCGGGCGCAATCATTTTGCAACGGTTGCCGCGGGCGCGGCCGGCGCGAGGCTCGCCGGCTCAAATGTAAACATTTGCAGGCTGCGGCGGCGCAGAGCCGCGAGGACGGCGCGGGACGTGCTGCCGAGGCAATAACACTCATCCTTCTTCCTCGCTGGTACTAGATTTAGCTTTCAGTAGATCATTATCGTATCTATTCCGCAAAGTAGATACTTAAAGTAAAGACGCGTCTGCCATTTTCTCCTAAACTGAGTGACGTTATACGGGTCTCATTCTAAATCCCTAACATCGTTTGTCCTAACACTTTTTTTCTCGGAAACCGTGAATTTTTCAGGAACTTTTTTGTGATTATCCTCTAGAACTCTATAGGTTAGGTTAGGTTTGTTTTATAAAAATCCAGAACAATTAATAGATTTAAAATAAAAAGAGTTAAGACAAACGATCATTAGGACAAACAATCATTAGGGATTTAGATATAGAGCCGACGTATACAGGTCGTCCCAAAAGTCAACGATAAACTGATACTGGTACTAAAAGTGATGTTATGCGACTCTTTTATCGCTTCACTAAGTATCATAATTTATTTTTTATTTTTTATAGAACTGGTTTTTAGAACCGGGCGAGAGGACCAGTTATCGTTAAATTTTCGGACTGTACCCTACCCTGTACGTGGGCCTTTTTTTACTGATTCCTCAATTTCGAAAAAAATGGCGTCTTTTTCCATATGACGGTGTCTATCTCAAACAAGATCCAGCAACCTTACTGAAGAGCGCTTAAAATTACTTCGAAAGTCCCTATTTGTTTATGAGTAGGTAGTAAATAGCGATAGTCTTTTATTTATTCATCTAAAGCAGACGTTCGTGTCGGGGCTAAGAAAAGTTTTTCGAAAATTGCGGGCGGGCTGCGCAACTATCATTTGTTTTAGCTGCCAGCATTTAAAACGCTCATTAACCGAATGTGGGATGGTTAAAACTTTACTGATTATTGAGTTGGTACAAGTCGACCATGCGAAATATTCATCTACGTAGAAGTCGAGACCAAAAAAGGAAAATGCAGCCCGTAGTATACCTACATAGTTAGTACTTGTCTACTTGTTGTCAAAGTGGCCCCACGTTAGTATTAATTTGCTTTGCATGAGTAAATATTTTCACGTTTGATCATGATCAGCTCATTAGTGTGGTGGTATGAACATAAAATAATCAATTTGTTTGATATTTCGAGTAAACGCAAAACCATTGAAAAAAGACTGTTAGTTTGTCAGTATTATATCCACGGAAGTAAACAGGCGCACGCTACGGAATTTGTTTTGTTTGCTAACACACTAGGCTACGTAAATAATACACCTTATGTGTGAAGCTCTTATTATCTATTTGCTATATCTCATATAAATTTTCAATGTGTTAAGTACTAACTAATGTAGGTACTAAATTGACCACATTATTATTGAAAGAACTTTAAGGTGTAATTTTATTTAATTTCATTTTTTTATTTTGCTTAAAACTTACTAGTTGGTACAATTGTCATGTCAGTAGTAGAAACTACGTGAATGTATGTTTCGACGCATTGTAGCAGGCCAAATAGTAAATAGTAATAATTAAAATCACAACATTAACCTGTTTTAAGTTGTATGTATATGGCAGAAAAATCACAAATTTACAATGTGTTGAGTAACTAACTAATGTAGGTTCTTATTGTACTTATTTTTAGTGTAGGATATAATGAAAATAATAATAAACTTATTTTGCTTAATTAATTTTGTATGCGAATGGCACGGGACCGATCTGGGGGGTTACTACGAAATTCGAAGTTCGAAGTTCGGATCGTGCGGTCCCTCTCACTCTCGTAATAAATACCATTCGCGTGAGCGGAACGGCATGAAACGAAGTTCGAATTTCGCGCTTCGTAGTATAGGGCCTGTTTGGCGAGCCTTGGAGGCCTATGTTCAGCAGTGGACGTCTTTCGGCTGAAATGATTTTGCTTAAAACGTGGTAGGTACAATAGATGATTTATAATATTCTAGGATCACACCAGCAGCTGGCATGCATAAATAATAAACGTAACAACGTAATTCCAACGTAGTTGTACATACATATATGTATAATTTAGAAGTATTGTATTTAGATCGAATTATCTCTGTTAGCTTTGAATAAATATAATGAAGGTAACTAGTGTAATGTACTTATGTAAGGTACTAAATTGACCACTTTTTTAACGAAGGAATTTTAAGGTGTGGTAAGACAATCATATTTCCCAAATTCTATAAAAACTACCAAACGGACTGTCAGACATGCATATTAAATATTATAAGAGTTAATTACTCAAAATAACGATTCTGACATCTTTCTGCCAGAAACCTTTTATTATAATTATATTTTTTATTATTCGGTTATTGGACGAGCAAAAATATCGCATCATTTGTCATAAAAAATTAGTGCTTAAGAAGTAGTAAATATATAATTAATACAATTAATTGCCTCAATTAGAGTTCAACGCGCAAGGATCAATCGTCCACATGGGAGGTGTTCATACGTTACCACACACATTAATTGTGTTTGATTATTTTATAGACTTGTCGAAGTGATGTTCATTGTCACTTCCTTCTTCCTTCGGTTGTGGGCGAATGTATTGCCAACCTTCTAGAACACAGCTTGCTTTTCCGACTAGCCTTCATTATCGTTAGATTTGCATAATATGTTTGGCAATAATAAAACTGGCCAATCCGATACTCCCTTGGTGGCCATATGACGTAAATTTTATAAAGTTTTAACATTTAAGACAAAAATAGAAATCAAGAATGACAAACACGGCAGAGAAAATAAAATTTTTTTTTTCCTTATCAATTAACATTCTTAAACTGTACCTTAAATAAAAACGGAATCATCAACATAAGTAATTTTAAAATCTTAATAATCCAAAATCTTAAATTTGGAAAAAATCTATGTAAAAACAAATAACTTCAAGATAATATGTTTGCCTGTCAGTCGATGTAGGCGTTCCATTTTTGTTCTGGCGTGTCTTTGTTGTATCTAAGTGCCTACATATATTGATTGGTTGATTAACTTTGTTAAGAAATGACGTAATATGTTGTTTTTTTACATGAATTAATGTACTACAATATTTCGATGTTATTTTAATTTATGATAATAGAAAGCAGTGGCGTAGGCGTGCTTTAATGTTGCGGCATTATCATTACATTAAGTACTTTTTGTAAAGTCGAGGATACAAAGCTGCCGTGTGCAGGTACCTACCATGGTAGAAACTTTTCAGTGTGATTTTTGACGGATGTAGTATATATTGCAAAAAGGTTCCACTCTGGCAAGCGATTCAGTTTCTTCGACTGTGTAGATACTAGATACCTATGTTTGTCCATGGCATTAAACAACAAACAAAATGCCACATACCTACGAATTTGGAGACTCTTAAGTCTCAAATCGACTTCCTTATGGCCTTATTAGTGATACTAATGATTAGTTTATTATCTGATCGTCCAATTATATCCACAGCTCTTAGCGTTGCTGTCGAATGAGCTTCGAGTTGAGCCACGTGTTATACTATTATTTTTTCAACGTTGCGAAAAGTGACCTTCAGTTTTAAATGTTTGTTATTAAATGCGAACAAATGCCATAATTACTTACTCTTGTTAAAATTGCTATTATGACACTGCAGCAATCTATCTAACGGTTCGAATCAGCCATTACGACATGGCCCAGTCTTGAAATATTAGAAGCTGTTTCATAATAATTTGGAATGCAGTTAGTTAAGTACATGTCCTATTGTTCCTTCTTTACAATAATATTTTAATATTTATCACATAAAAAAATCTCCTAGCTAAAAAAGACGCTTGGTCTAAGTCTAAAAGTAAAAAAGTTGAATGCTTATGAATAAAAGAATAAGATACATTTATTCATAGAATACAAATATTAAGAAACAATAACAATTAATAAAACAATGCTTATTAGTTATTACAATAGCTAATCCATGGAGTAATTTAACACTTGCCTACCCATGTAAGCTCATTATTTTTACACGCTTTATTTCATATTAACATTAAGACCGTTTACACACCTACCTACTAAAGTAATGTTTCGTGTTCATACACGTTAAAAGAAACGTTAAACAACATCGCTAAAATTACGATTAAAGGAATTGGGGATGTCTATTTTTTTGCAAATCGAAAACCATTTCGAGATACAGGGTTATTTGTAATTCACTAGCATCCTTTTAACCCTAAACTCCTACCACTTAAACAAATGTTTTTTGTTTTACGGCTTTTGTCATAACTTAATATTTTTGGTGTAATAACGTTTTGAAAATTTCAGATTACCTCATATTTTTACGATACTCTGTGTATTTGTATGGGGAAAAAAGCGCTTCATTTTAAAAAGTCGTAGAACAAAAAACATTTGTTTGAGTGATAGGAATGAGGAATGAGGATGTCAGTGAATTAAAAATAACCCTGTAAATGCTTTTTAACTCGTTTTCTGTAGTTATTTTATTTTAATATTATGTAATGAATTTATTACATACCAAATAAGCAATGACCTTCATTTGACATTGGTGTAAATTGCGTGACCGGTCCAAGTCGTACTTTATTCTGTGTGGTTAGAGTTCTTCACAATTTACGCGTGGATTATACTACGGAGTTTGATTTGGACCCGCTGCCTGACATATAGCACTTTGACAGCGCCATTAAAGTGACACTAGTTACAGTGTACCACTACGCATAAAATAAAAATAAAATATTGGACTATCGATAGGCAACACTACTTTCCAAACAATGAGCTGAAACGTCGAAGTAAATATGGTTTGCGTGATAATTCCCGTTTATCTTCTATCTACATATATCTTCTATACATATAATAAATCTGTAACAAGTCGGTGTCTGTACATTGAAGATATTTGAGAAAAACTGTCACTAGGGCTATTTATTAGCACAATAGAACCCAAAACAATGATTTTTAGAATTATTGTCCGTTTGTCTGTGCGTTTGTGCGCGCTAATCTCAGAAACGGCTTAACCTAGAAGGATGCGGTTTTCACTGATATGTTGGTATTTTTTTGGATTAACATTTAGTGTTTGTTTCATTTGAATCGGTTCACAAATAAGAAAGATACGTCTATTTTAAGAATTTATCGAACAGGTTTTTTTGTTTGAACGCGCTAATCTCAGGAACTACTGCTCCGATTGAAAAATTCTTTCAGTGTTAGATAGCACATTTATCGAGGAAGGCTATAGGCTATATATCATCACGCTAACACCAATAGGAGCGGAGCGGAGCGGAAGAATGTTTCAAAATCGGGGGTTTTTGAAGTAAAACTTCTATAGGCACGCTTGACTTGGGAGTACGGTGTTGAATGTGAACGCGGGTGTGCGGGGGGTTCGGGGGGGGGGGGTGCGCCATAATTGATAAAAAGCAAATTGGATAAAAAATAAATAAGCTGCCCAAATTACTAATTCCACGCGGACGGAGTCGCGGGCAAAAGCTAGTTAGTAATAGTTTTGAGTGGAAATCACGAAGTATGATAGGGTGACCATAATGGTAGCTCATTTTCACTTTTTTTAAACAAGCCTGATATCATTAATTAAAAAAAAAATAAACTAGGTATCACCTTGAATTTACGAAACTGTTGCCTTCATTTCATGTGTCCCGTGGGAAATTTGTTCTTACCCGGGACCAAAAGTAGTCTATGTTAATCAAGGAAGGATAATGTATTTCCAAAGATTACATTCTAGGTACAGTCGAAAGCATAAATATGTTTGTATAGGTACAGCCACCGCGTTCCAATATGCAAACATCAACCTTATGGTTAAAATGACATATTTTTGACGTACATATATTATTTTTTCACTTGACCGTACATACAAACACAAATTTAATTTTGTGTTAAAAACCATTTCGCCTATAATTTCTTGGGTGGTCAATGCTCTTCAGCACCGTTACAGTTATGTTTATATGCCTAATGTCCCCGATTAACCTTAAACAAGATGTCCTAATTGAAAATCACTGCACGATCAGCCTTAACCGCAACACCTAGAAACATGTTAATTCGAACAACGGCCTTATCACCAAACGTGCCTTTTGGTTGAAGTCTATTTAAGCGATCAGTGCTCTTGATATGTCAGATAAGACCAAACGAGTAGGTATGAGTGGTTAAGTAAGTAATCATTGCAAACCATTACAAAATCACGCGAGAATACACATCATAATTTGCTTTCATCCCGCCTATTGTTTTATTCTTAGAATTACTCGTCTTCAAAGACGCTGCAATGATATACAATCGATCAAGAATTTCCTTTTTCTTCAAATATAGTAGCTATTTACGAAAGCTTATTATTTAATAAAGAGATAATCTTCGTTTGTTTGTTTGTATGTAAGAGATTGTCACTTGAAATATTGAACCGATTTTTTTACGAATGGAATGATTCCGAGAAAGTGGTAAGACGAAGTTGCTGGCAACAGCTAGTAATATACAAAAACAAAAGTCCTGACAGATTGTCTGACTCATCAACGCTCCGCTCAGCTAAACCCTTGGACTATTGAAGTTCTGGAAAAAAGGAAGGGGAGCCGCGGCGACGCAAGCTAGTTATGAGTGAATTTTTGAAGCTTGGTTTTTCGTAATTTCGATGGGTTTTCTTTTTCTTCTTATTTTGGAAGTGATTTTCGGACGTACATTTTTACAAGGATTTAGTTATTCATAAGGCACCAATCAGAAACTTCATACTTTAATAGCATTAGACTTTTAAATCATAAATAACTAGCGACCCGCCCCGGCTTCGCACGGGTGCAATTATGCATGTATTATACACGTAAACCATCCTCTTGAATCACTTTATCTATTAAAAAAAACCGCATCAAAATCAGTTGCGTAGTTTTAAAGATCTAAGCATACATAGGGACAGACAGACAGACAGCGGGAAGCGACTTTGTTTTATACTATGTACCTAAGTATAAATAATATAAAAGATGAAAGACATTATTATGGTAGGTGGTTAATGTCAAGTTCAATGAAACTAGTTTACGTAATCGACCAATCATGATTAAGAATATCCGTAAGCGGTAAAAGTAAGTACGTTTACAATTTTATCACGGTTATAATTTATTTTATTACTGGCTAATGTAGATAATAAAATTAATTTAATTTTACTATGTTATGTGCTTTTGATTAATTTTAATGATTAACAAGTAATAATATCTGAGTATACATACTAAAAGCTAGTGTGAAATAAATTGAATAAGACGGTTGGGTGTCACAAAAACGATTTTTGTTTAGAAATTGTGTAGTAATAAATCCGAAGGTGGACTTATCCACGAAGGGTTCCGTACCGAAGTACAATTGCCATTATTAAGAACAAGCAAAGAAATATCGAAAAACGTATATGTTGTACGGGGATAGTTCTAGGGTTCCTAAACGCATTTGCTTTATGCGCAACTACCTATTAGAAAAGGACCCTGTCCTTTTAATTATTCTTAGATTTGGGTAGTCAGGTACAATATCGAGGGTAGTTGTTAGTTGGTCGTGTGATACCTAGTTACACAACTGCCCAAAACAAGAAGTCTATTGTTTTTATGATTATTACTGTCTCATTAAGATTTCTGACGTTACATTCTATACAGTTTGGTACAACTGTTGTGGGGACAGTCAGGTGGTAATAACAATAACGATAAAACTCTATTACTGTTCGATTAGTACCAAGTTAGGCCTATCATGTAGGTAACGGTGATAAATAATGTTTCGTTCTTCACGGCATTGTCTATGACAGTAGCTTGTTGCTTCTCACATTACGCTTGTTAATATCTGTCGTCCAGTCAGTGTCCGATGGGCAGGCAGAGCGACCTTACGTCACGTGCCCACGCCTCGCCACACGCGGCGGGAATACTAACGCCTGCAGAACGCCTTGGGGGATCCTTGGCTTCAAAACCGAGCTCCTTTCTTAGCAGGCGGTTGCGTTCACTACGATTTGTTTTCTAGTAATCAGAACCAATCTAGCGATACCTTTAGTAGCACCACGTTGTTGTTGGATACTGCTCGTTGAGGATGCGCTTCAATCGCGGGATGTCATCGGCATGGAATGTTGACAAACTTTGATCAGCCATATTTTGTAATCGTAATGCACCTTTAGCAAGTGTTGCTTCGAAACAAGGTAATAAACTATTGATATCCTAGGGTATGTTCATAGTGTTTGATTAAGTCACATAAAATTTATGAATTATGATTTGAAAACGATGTCGAGGCTGCGTCGTACTTTCTGATTTGTGTTCAAAAGTAAAATTCTTAATGGTAAAAGTTATTAGGTATTTTTCCTCAAAAAGCGAGTTTTTGATCGACCTTTAACCTACTACCGTCTCATCTAGCAATTGCGATAACGTTCATTAGCACTTCGCTCGGAAAATTGGATTGGATCATTCACGGCGAGGCCACTGGGAGGAACCTGCCTGCCTAGTAATCGAGACTATACCTACGCGGCACTTATGATCGTAACTCATACCTAAATTTCCTAATTGTACATACTTGCCTACCTACATAATTTAATAAATTTATTTGAGCTAAATAAACATTTAATAATTCCAATATTTAATGCTGCTGAACCAATAAATAAGACTTTACATTCTTATCAAAATACTAAGTAAATATAGCGAGTTTGCATGCGATGGCTCGCGATATCTAATTCATTTACTTATTGAACTTTTTTTTTACACATTGAATCCGTCTACGATTTAGCGATGAGGGAAAAATACATTACAAACGAATCATCAAAATTAGCTACCTAATAGATTTTGGACAAAAAAATAAGCACTAAGTAGTAACTTCGGACAACGGTGCTAACTCCTGTCTACCGTCACTGCACTATTGAACTTAAATTGAGTCAATAAAGTCCATACGATAGCTTACCAAGGAGTGAGGAGCCTGCACACTTCCGCTGGGTCTTCCAGTTTTGGCACAGTCACTACCGGGTGGTGGTCGGCACCACGGGACGTTTGGGAACGATCGGCGCCAAGGCAGCGCTGGGAGGGCGCGATTAGGACAGTAGGGTGCGGCGACGCCTGCGATCGTCGGGCAGGTGTGTTCGGTACTGGCGCTGCGCGCCGAATTCTCGCACTTTTATCACATCGCAGCATGCGCTCGCGCCTTCAACTTGACTCCTCGCGCGTGAGTTCTCTGTTCACACCTGCAGGCTCCACGCGCTTCAGATCTTCAGTAATTTTCAGCTCCTCCAACACACATACACTGTATATAATTAGACCTACTCGTAGTTTAACTATTGCATTAATTAAATGTTTGTACAATAGCGTGTAAACCTATCACAACACCGTGTTACTCGTAACAAACTTGTCTTTGTCTCATACGTTATTTGGTTTTAGAAATATTGGCGTATGTACGACAGTAGGTAGGTACAGTTACTTGGTACAAACATTTCCAATATTTATTGAAAGTTTTATGTGTGTAATTACATTTGTAATTTACCATGAGCTTTACGGTGAAGGAAAACATCGTAAAGAAACGTGCATACACCTGAGAAGAAATTCAATAGTGTGCGTGAAGTTCCCAATCCGCAGCGCACTGGGCCCGCGTGGGAACTACGGCCCTTAAAGGCCTTCTACACGGTCGGGACCAACCGCCAACCGTCGTGTCGCTCGCGTCGGCCGACAGCGTTCCATACGGTTGGGGCCGACCACGGACAATGCGCTCGCGACCAAGGCCGTTGACATCAACCAAATATCGGTCGGGTCAACCGACTTCTACACTGTCCATTTATAAATCAACCCGACCAAGGACACGATGGTTGGCGGTTGGTCCCGACCGTGTAGAAGGCCTTTTAGCTCTCTCATTCTGAGTGGGATGATGGTTAAAAGTTTTTAGTACTTAGCACCTACTTTATTTGGATTGTTTATTTTGTCATAATTATATATGTACATAAATGTAGGTATGTTTAAGGTAGGTAGGTGTATCTATGTAGATTAAGTGATTGACATTTGATTGACATTAAAATTATAATTAACGTATCGGTAGCGTGCAGTGTTTGATTTTGACTATGAATAAGAACAAAAAGAATCACTACATCACTAAATAGTATAAAACAAAGTCGCTTCCCGCTGTATGTCTGTCCCTATGTATGTATGCTTTAAAACTACGCAACGGATTTTGATGCGGTTTTTTTTATAGATAAGAGTGATTCAAGAGGAAAGTTTATACAGGGTGTAATCGAATTGGTGATCCAAAAGTAATTATCCTTACTCAGTTAATGCTGGACAACATAATGCATTAATTAACTCAATTGCTAAAATGAGTCTGTATAAAATTTGAGATGTTTATACTTTGTTGCCATGAAATCACCAACTCAATGTATCACCTCAAATTTTATAAGACTAATTAATACAAATGAGTTAGTGCATTATGTTGCCCAGCATTAACTGAGTAAGGAACACTACTTTTGGATCACCATTTTGATTACACCCTGTATGTATAATATACAATTGCACCCGTGCGAAGCCGGGGCGGGTCGCTAGTATAGTATAAAACAAAGTCGCTTCCCGCTGTCTGTCCCTATGTATGCTTAGATCTTTAAAACTACGCAACGGATTTTGATGCGGTTTTTTTTATAGATCTAGAGTGATTTAAGAGGAAGGTTTATATATAATACATGCATAATTGCACCCGTGCGAAGCCGGGGCGGGTCGCTAGTTTTAAATAAATCAGATCCGAAGAAGGACAATCCATAGTCATTGTTTGCTTAGGGGTGACTAGAGCTCTTCCGACTTTTCACAAACACTTTACAGACAAAGGCAACTACCTACATTTATGTAGGTAACATAAGAAATAAAAATCCCCAGTTTATTTTTAGGTTGGTCGTCATATCATCACGGACGCAAGCTTAATTTGTGTGTCAATTAAGATAAAAAAAATCGGCCAAGTACGTGTCGGACCACGTGCAGTGTTCCGTACCTTCTACATGCGACTAATATTCAATAGTAGATGTTGCCCGCGACTCCGTCTGCAAATAATGGTAACGCCACCAGTACCTCTACCATGAGTTTACACTAGTTTACAGTGACCGTACTCGCTAGCGACGGCGCAAATGATTTGTATGGAGAATTGTACTTCCGTAAGTGACCGCTAGAGGCCAATTCTCCATACTATCATTTACGCCGTCGTTAGCGAGTACGGTCACTATAAACTAGTATAAACTCATGGTAGAGGTACAGAGTTGAGGTCACGCACACAACACGTCATATAATGACAGCGGGATTTTGACATTTGTTCGTACCGATAGCAAGTTCAACAGACTCGACATAGAATTACAAGATTGACTAAAAATTTCTTTAACCTATTTCGTTAAGAATAATTTAGGAAAATACAGTCATCTAGTTGAAACAAAACAGAAAATAAAATATTTTGATCTATTTTATTTAAATCGCTATTTATAAAATAGAGAGATGTGCCGATCATGTCTTTGGCCGACTAGCTGACTAGCCGATTAGTCGGTTGTGAAGTAGCCGACTAGTCGGCCAACTAATCGGCCAAACCGATCACGGTTTCGGGGATTTCCGTGATGCTTCGTTTACAGCTGATTCACGTGCAAGTCGCCACCACCGCCCTACGACCATTTGTGAGAACCTGGTTTTTTTCATCATCATCATCGTCATCCCAACTTATACTTAATTATACGTTCCACTGCAGGTCACAGGCCTCCCTCCTCTCTGAATGAGAGCTAGGGCTTGGGCTATAGTTCCCATGCGGGCTCAGTGCGGGTTGGGTTGGGAGTTCCCACCATTTGATTTCTTCGCAGGTTTCCTCATGATGTTTTCCTTCACCGTAAAGCTGATGGTAAATTTCAAATGAAATATTGTACATAAATTTTTAAAAACTCAAAGGTGGGAGCATGGGCTTGAACCCACACACGTGAGAGGCCGTAAGTTGAACCACTAAATCACTCTTAGTTAATTTTTGCTTTTATACGGATCAGAGTGGTCTTTTTGAGTAAGTATAAAAATATTTGTGATAACAGTGTTGTTGTTCATTAAAGTGAAAGAGCTCAATTCAAATTTAATCATATCAAAAAGTTTTTTTGAACATTTGGACAATGATTCCCGTAAAGTCAGGTAACCAATGCCAAATGATAATTTCTCGTGGTGGGCAGGGAAAAACAGCAAATACTTAAGACAAATATGACCATATTAAATACCGACACACAACCCTGATACCTCAGTTAGAATGTACATGTTTGAACACAGACGATTCCTCAAAGCTTTTATTTAATGTAATTCCTCCTACACGTATTTTATTGAGGAATACATACAAAGTAAGTAGCCAGATAGTCGGCGCTATTCGCCGACTAATCGCTGACTAGTCGCCGACTACGAAAGTGGCCGGATAGTCGGCTTTATCGACTAGTCGGCGACTAGTCGGCACATCTCTAAATACCGATTTTTTTGTTGCGAATATTGCTTATCAGTTTCAATTTTTTTTATTTCAAAAATACATTATATGATAAAAGAAAAATTATAATATGTATGGTATTGCGTAAGTATTTCATCATAAGATCATACAACTCACATTTTCATTCACTCACTCATTTCATTCATTCACTACCTTTTTTGCAATCAGTACTTTATGTAGCTGTGTGTATAATCATTCGCCTCAACTCTCGTGGCGTTACCTATAATCCATTTTTCGTTTCCGTATTCGTTTAACTATGCAATTTTCTGGGATAAAAACTTAAAAACTACTATGTCCTTCGTAAAGTCTCAAACTATGTAACAGACAGACAAATAGAGTTACTTTCGCATTTATAATATTAGCAAGAATCTTTTTTTGCAAAAGCATATTTTCAACGCAATTTTTCTTCGGACGGACTGTTGCTTTTAGCCTCGACCGCTTTTACAGCTTAGTGGATAGGGCGAGCTGCCAGACGGGTAAGGTTTAAAACATCAAAGACCATTCTGACTTACAAGTCAATGTGAAAATCAGCTTTGTTCATGTAAAAAAAAAATTACATAACCGGTAACTTTTTGTTATTTGCCTCCGTTACAAATTTGTTGAAGTCAAAACAAGCCGACTCTGTACTAACCCTTTCAAAAACCCTGCTTTTCTGGTTTTAAAATGTCGTGTTTTATTAAGTACCTAGTAATTTAACCTGACATAGGTATATAGCAACCTCCATACTCGTAATTTTAGATAAGATAGGGACAATAGTAATGAGTCGGTAGTTATTAGGATCTTCACGATCGCATTTTTTATATAGTGGCTTCACCACATACACCTTTAACTGGTCAGGGAAAATACCTTGACTAAAAGAAATCTGAATGCAAATGCTCCACTTGTCACCGAAAATACAAAAAACCTATACATTTCTCTTGCATTTTTGAGGAGTTTCTTCAATTTCTCATGGATCCCATCATCAGAACTGGATTCTGGTAACAACGGAACCAACCTTGAAGCAATTATAAGTTATTTATAAGTTTCATTATTAAATTTTAAAGATTTTATGTCATGTTATGTTTATCTAATTCTGTAAATGTTCATTCTACGTTCGTCCTTCAAAAAAGATGTTTACGTACAATATATCGTATACCTGCTGGCCAATCTTTGAGAAACCTGTTTAAGCAAAAACGTTACCTAATTCTCACTGGAATTAATATTTTGGAGCTAAGTCCTTTTGTTAAGAATAATGCTATGCATATACTTCACTAAAAATCCTCTTTGAAATTTAATTTGAGAGAAAAGTACAAATATAATTTACTGCGTCCGAAAGCCAATAACTCATTGTACGAGGGGCGTTCAATATAAAGTGAGAATGAGATGCAAACTCTTTTAATATTACGAAATTAAATACTGGCCGGTAAAGCTAATCTATCTAGCTGATTGCTATGAAAAAAAAAACTAACTGTCTTTTGTTTAAAAAAATATACGGTAATTTCTTTGCAATGCTATTGAGTACGTTAGCGAAAATGGAGAAAATTGAACTGCGCGCCGTTATCAAAATACTTGTGTTTGAAAAATTTTTCTACGGACCAAGTCAATTTGGATTTGCGGGACACTTTAGGGTCTAATGCTCCTCCGTATTCGACAGTCGCACGTTGGTGCGCCGAATTTAGACGTGGAAGAACATCGACAATGGACGACCCCCGCTCCGGACGCCCTACTACAGCAGTAACTGAAGAAATTGTGAAAAAAGTCGAAAACTCAGTTTTGGCGGATCGTCGTGACACGGTTCGTTTTATTGCTGAAAATGTAAAGATTTCAACGGGGAGCGTGCACAATATTTTACATGAACGCTTGGGTATGAAAAAGGTATCTGCGCGTTGGGTAACAAGAATGCTTACTGACACGTAAAAACAAACTAGAGTCGAGATTTGTCAAGAAGCTTTGGACCTGATACAGCAAGACCGGGAACTTTTTTTGGCGCTATTTATAACAATGGACGAAACATGGCTCCATCATTACGACCCTGAAACGAAACTGCTGTCTATGACATGGAAAAGGCCATCATCTCCAACTCCGAAGAAATTCAAGGTGAGCCCATCTGCCGGTAAGGTCATGGGCTCTGTTTTTTGGGATGGTAAAGGGGTATTAATGATTGAGTATCTCGAGCATGGAGCCACTACTACGGGCACATTATACGCCAAACAAATAGCAACATTTCGCAATGAGATCCGTGAAAAACGGCGAGGTAAACTCTCGAAAGTTGTGCTGTTCCACCAGGACAATGCCCCGGCACACAAGTCCGCCGTTGCAATGGCTGCAATTCGTGATGCTGGGTTCGATATCCTTAAGCATCCTCCGTATTCACCAGATCTCGCTCCCAGTGATTTCTACCTATTTCCGAGATTAAAGAATACCTGAGAGGCCAGAAATTTGAAGACGACGACGCGGTAGTCGCTGCAGTACAAGATTTTTTAAGTACTCAAATGAGACCTTTTTTAAAAATGGAATTTTAAGTTTAGAAAAAAGATATACTAAGTGTATTATGCTAAAAGGTGACTATGTCGAAAAATAAAATGACATTTCGTAAAAGTTGTTTATAACATACTCATTCTCACTTTTTATTGAACGCCCCTAGTACTATAAAAGTGCGTACATTACTGCAATACGCATTTTTAACGCACTTCCTAACCAAATAAAAATGCTTGAGGGAAATAGTTCTAAGAATAAATTAAAAAATTGGCTGATTGATAATGTATTTTATAATTTAAATGAATTCTTTTCGAATGTTGCATGCAGTACAAAATTAATTTATGTTTTAATTTTTAGTTATACTTAAACCAAAAGAATTGTATGCTCGAAGTGAGCAACTGTTGATACTCTTGTGATTTATTTACCATCATTGTACACAGTTTACAATTAATAAATTACTTACTTACTTATACTTTTATTGTTGTAGGTGTATTGGATAATATTACATCCCTGGTAGCATTACCTACATTTATTTTTATAATCCATGTTTGTTTGTTTGTCCTTCTTTCAAGTCGAATGTGAGCGACGGATTGCCGTGATTTTTTGTATGGACATAGTTGATGTGTTGGAGAGTGACGTAGGATACTTTTTACTACGGCAAAATATCTCATACCCACGGGAAAACACAATTTAATCTACTTCAGCTGGGGCGAAGCCACGGGCATCAGCTAGTTGTTTATTATATGCATAATTACTAATTTGTTGAGACTTATTGATATATTTTTTTAGTATGTTGATAAACCGTTTGAGTCTTGCCCTATGTACAACAAGGTTTTCCCTCCGATGCCTATTTTGAAGATATAAGTAAAGTACGCTTAACTTGAGATGACCCTACAAATGCCCTTGGACAATCATTTTTTAATTTTCTTTTGACATTACAACTCTAGTCCTACAATAGGAAAACATAAGTCATAGAACATTCGCAAAGCATCATAAAATTAGTCAAAAGCAAGAGATGGGCGCAACTATGGAGGTCTATCCCCTAATACACCATGAGGATGTGCTAGCGGACAGTCCTCACAGTTGCCAAACTATTGCCAGGTAGGAAGCGACATGGAATTGGCTATAGGGTTGGGATGTTGTGGACAGGATTAAGCCTAAATCAAAAAGTAATTGTGTAGGTATGTTAAGGTATCGGAAAAATTAAAATTAACACTTATTAAGCGTAACTCCGCATTCAACGTAGAGCAGCTCGACTTGTCAGTGATAAGTCATTGATTTCTTCCGATCGTTTGGATTCCTTGTCCATGCGAAGGGACGTAGGTTCTCTTTGTGTGTTTTATATGATCTACCACGGCGAGTGCTCTGAAGAATTGTTTAATTTGCTGCCTGCTGCAAAATTCCACCATCGCACTTCCTGCCGTAAGTCTAAGTTCCATCTTCACCATCTCGATGAATGGCAGTCTACCACTGTACATTTTCTTCGGCACTTCCTGCCACGTACGGTGAAACTGTGAAACCAGCTTCCGGCAGCACTGTTTCCAGACAGCTATGACATCGGGGCTTTCAAGAAAAGGGTTTATACTTACTTAACTTACTTAAAGGCCGGCGCTGGCAACAGATTGGCGACTCTCTTTGAGTTGTTGATATTTATGGGCGGTGGTGATCATTTTTCAACAGATGAACCGCTTGCTCGTTTACCTCCCTCTCACAATAAAAAAAGACTCGTGTATCTTAAGTCTCTTAAGATATCGGACTTATGTACGCTTAACACAGCAGTGCTGTGTTTGCCTGTAATTGGGTATATACTCTTCCGTTTGTCTATACTTCTATCCCTTTACACCCGAGAGAAAAAAATCTCTAACAGCTCCGTGCGACATTACGTAACTTTATTATTACTTTATAAGGAGTCAAGGAAAAATATCAAAAAAAATCCTGACTGAGCTGGTCTTCCACAATCAGACCCTCACGTTCGTGTGGCTTAGGAATAATATGTAACTCGCACGTTCGTGAGGGTCATGATGTGATTGTGTATAAATTTTACATTTAAACGGTTATTGAAGAATTTAAATGAATAAAACACAGTTATAGAAATAAAAACTAAGTAACTCATAATTTAGGCACTAAATCACAGCAATTTCTAAGGCAGCATTACAAAATAATCAACAAAATTATAGTTCTCATAACAAAAAATGCTAATTTCTAGCTTAGTTGAGACAATTAATATCTAAATTAGTAAAATTACATGAGATCGTAATCAGACATATATGTTTTGATGTTATTCCTTCTTATGATACAATTTATCTCTCGATATGCATAAATAGACGTCGCATTTAATTTTTCATCGACTACCGCAGTCTTCCATGCGACATGTCCGAGGGGCCTTTGAATGGAAAAGAGCTTGCAGATTTCAGAGGCGGTCGTTTTTAATTCTACGCCTGTCGTACATCCTAGCGATCTCTTTCATGAAGTCGTTCTCAATGTACTCATGAAAGTACTCTACCGGGGAGCGGATAGGTTTCAATGGTAGCGAGGTGTAATTGTGTGGCTTATCCGTAAACAGAACTCGCTTCCATGTTCGACTTCGAGGTGCGGGTGCTGTTAAGGATCTTCCACTGCGTACATTTCCCCGTGTACGGACAGATCTACCTCTACCTCTGCCTATTCGAACATTTCTAGGTAAAGATTCCGACCTACCTCGACCTGGTCGTCTTCTAGCTCCGATTTGCAACGGCGAAATAGGGGGCTGTGATAATGTCACTAGTGGTGGAGTCGCTGGTCGCGGAGAAGTGGGTGGAGAAGATACTCGCGGTGAACTTAACGGAGAGCGTAACCGTGGCCTTACTTCATGCAGAGTAGAAATTTCTTCATCCAAGAGCAAGTCGCCATCACTGGCTAGGTTTTCGAAAAAGTTAGGCACATCTTTCAAATCATCGTCATCTAGACCTTCAATTTCTGACAGGATTCCGTCTGCGAGCAGATCTTCTATTATTTTATCGGTCAACGGAGCTCCTAAAATAAGCAAAACATCCCGGTTAGTAAGTCAAGCGTATACATAAATAAGTTATACCTACTAAACCAACATCACAGTACACAACCGAAACCGCACGATCGTGAGAGTTGAATGATACGCAACGCAACCGAAATCACACGATCGTGATAGTTAAAATTCAAAAACAAATTTCATATATGTATTTCATTCGAATTAATGCAGATTAATTAAAATATATCACACACACAAGTACTCTTTGCAATCCGATAGTAAATTACGAAGATAAGAAGAACTTACGATAGTGAGTCCGACGCTCAAAGAACACATCGATCTCCCACGCCACGTCAATGAGACTGACGAGTCCCGACGCGTACGCATGAGCCTTCTGTATTTCTTTTCTCATTCTAGCATAGCCACACGATCGATCGACATCGGTTGGGTTCGCAAAAGCGGTTCGCCATACGCGAAATATTTTTTCAAAATCAACACTCACGATCGTTTCAAGTCGAGTGTAAAGGGCTATACTAATATTAAAAAGAGGAAAGATTTGATTGTTTGTTTGTTTGTTTGTTTGTATTAAATAGACTTCGAAACTACTGGACCGATTTCAAAAAATTCTTTTGCCGTTAGAAAGCTACATTATCACTGAGTGACATAGGCTACTTTTTACCGCGGGAAAATACCTTTTCCTACGGGAAAATAAATTTATCGCGGGCGAAGCTGCGGACGGAAGGCTAGTAATAAATAAGTTTGTAGTGCCAGTGTTATAGTTTTTACCTGTTGGCAAACCATAAGTAATAAATAAATAAACAAATTCAGCAAAGTAACGCCTGAATTTAAGCAGTAGTTCCTTTATTCTTTTTGAAGTATGGAACCCTAAAAATACATAAGATCTATTTACCGGATCGCAGGTCACTGCACCGCTTGTTATACACGTTTCCACTAGTCTTAATTACGAGTAGTGTTATAGATCAGATCTTCGATCACGTGTTCTGGCAAGTGATAAAACAATTGCCATGAAGCAAGATTGTTTTTCTACTTATCCTACTATTACTTTTTTCAAGACTTTAATACGAATTTAATTTACCCGGAAGACGTGCGTGACTGGCGTAATTAACACTGCCCTGTAAATACAGGATAATATTTCATCTCTGGTAGTGAAATCAAACATAATTGAATTTCTTTAACACTGTCAACGCTAGCTATGGTCTTAAATGTTACTTAAATTGGTATGAAATAGAAATAAATAAAGGTCCTGTGTTAACTTATTTGGATATTTTTTTATAGTTCCGTAACCAAAAGGGGAACCTACAGCGTACATTTTACTTAGAGGCAGGATTCTGCTAACACTGGATTATTATAATTACGGCTGTTTAAGGCGTATATTTTGACATACCTAATTTTAAACGTATTAAGTAGACACTCGAAATTTATAGAGCATGTATTTTAGTATGGCCACTGTTTCATTTTGAATAGAGCTTGTCTAATTTAAAATGACGCGCCTCACCACCGCATTTGACATACAGGATTTGAAATTCGCGGATTCTGATGAAATTTGGTACACAGATAGCTTATAGCCTGGATTAACATATAGGATACTTTTAAAAGTATCCGGAATTAATTCCGGAAAATTGTTTAGTTCCCGCGGGATAGCGATAAACGAATTCTTGGCAGACGTAGTCGCGGGCAACAGCTAGTTTTCAAATAAAGTTAAGTAATTTTTTGAAGACACCTACTTACTAATTACTCGTAATACAGTGATCAACTTTGTATGGTTGTTTATTTGTATTTAGGTAGGTTTCGAGCTATGGAATCTATTTTAAAAATTCTTTCTCTGATTGACTATTCTGGACTATTCTAGAACTATTATATTCTACACTATTGTAGATTAAAGTAGCCCAATTTTTCCCAGGAAAGTGCAAAGTTGCCACGGGACGCAAACGAAAATATGCCGATAACGGGAAGACAGTTAATAAGCATTAAGCATTTAAAATTGGAATAGTGAGTTGAACAGTTGAAGTTTAATTATTATGTAGTTGGTAGTTACCTACTCGTATGTAAAACCAGTGTAAGAAGTTCCAGATTTATGACCGAATGTTGACTGAGAGACGGAGAGGCGCAGCCTGGAAGCTTGGACAGCGATGTCCAAATTCATGCGCCCGAACTCTAATGTCTTGTCCGGGTTTTTTTTCTACAACTTCTAATCTAAGGTGATTCCTTTCCTTTAGTACGGTCAAGTGCAAAATATGCATCGATTTAATCCTCTCATATTTATGAACCGCTACCTTAATTCGACTCCTTTCTATTCCTAATTTTATTGAACATAATATTTATGAATTGTGAGCAAATTGTGTGCACCCATATTTTTACACCTGACTGTACTTACCTGCCAAGAAATTTCTGTGAATGTGAAAAACGCGGTATAATTACTCATAGGTTCATACCGAAAAATTAGGTACTTTCCACAAAATAAAATTGAATTGAACTTTGGGAATGCTTCCGGACAGACTGACGACCGGAGAAAAAAAAATAAAGGAATAAGATTCAAGAATATTTATAACATCGATCGATATTGCCAAACGTTTACGATTCTAGAACGCTAAGTTAAAACGGATGATTTAATCTAGTAGTTTTTAAGTTAGTTACTTAGTTTATAGTTAAGTTTTATTAATTGTTATTTTTTATTAGTTTCTTTAAATTCTTAGTTTCATTAAATATATTTGTAATTTAAACGATTTTTGCGCAATTTACAAGTTTGAATAAAACAGATGGTAAAAACTTAAGTAAATCACGGCACCAGGTGCCAAGCAAGAGCACAAATTTGCATAAAAAGATGTGTGGTATATTATGAAATTCTTGCGATATTATACCTACCTAATTAATTATATTACTGGTTTGCAAAAACTCGTTTAGGAGCAGAAGTTCCATTGCTATTTTCGTATAAAGCTGGTCTTGTACCTATACTATCAAAATTGATTGTTTCCAGGAGCTTTAATTAGGTAATGGAATTTTATTTTTTAGTTTGTTACCAAACAATAGTGGTATATGATAGTTCAATTGATTCCTTAATGAATTATTAAGCGCTTGGCGATAGTTTGGTTAACAAGTCATTAAAGATATCTAAAAGTGAAAAAAATTTGTTTGGAAACAGCCTTTATATGTAATTAATAAGTGATCGCTATGACAACTAAATTAATCAAGAATGGTACTTTGGAGTCTTTTTGTATTTTTTATTTTTAACTCCAAATTTTTTTTTTACTTTTACGGTCTCCCCTGAAATCTTAATATTTTTAACACGCACGGCAGCACGGAATGTTGAGGACCTGGGTTCGTTTCCCAGCGCTGGTCTCTTTTTCTGGGTTTTTTCTGTGTATCAGTATGTTTCAGTTTGTATTTAAGTAAGTAGTATAAAATTTTTAACTAAAGTAATATTATAATATAAACAATAGGTACTATTCGACATATGAATATAAAAAAAATATTCTTTGACAATGACAGTTGACATTGTTTTTATTCTTCATATTATTGATGGCAAGAATCTTATATAAAATCTGGATTTTGCATGCCGAACATACCTTTGAAGCCAGAAAAAATGACCTTGAATTACGTCACGCCGATCTTGCATCTCTTTCATTAGGGTGTCCATGATTAAGCATACATTAGGAATATCCCGCGGAATTTGACATATTTATTTTATTATTTATTTATTTATTTATTTATTTTTATACAACAGATTGTTACTCGTCAGTGTAACGTACATAACGCATTGTCCCGTTACGCTCGAGCCGATGAACGATCGGAGCGAGAGCGCGGCACGAGCGAGCGAAAGGCACAATCGGCAAAAGTATGCTATCATTTCATCAATGTTTTGTTATGACCTTATGACGTTGTCACGTTAAACTATCGTCCGTAAACCGACTTTACAGACAACCGGTTTTTTATTCAACCGTTTTATCATGAAAGTAAACAGCCATCCTCACAAACTCATGTAAAAGGTACCAATTTTTCAGTCGTCAATAAGGTCCATTTCTGGTTACATTTCTATGCCACTCTGCAGTTACTGGGCCTTGCTGATATTCGGCAAAAGGTTACCTTTTACCTGAGGACGCTACAAATACTTACTGCAAAACATAAGGGAAGTATTTGTCAATGGAAAAAAATAATAAAATACTAGGACGTTATAACAATTTCTTTATTTTCTACACATGTGAGAACAATATTGTTTTGTACTGAGTAGGCGTCCTGGCCTTTCTGGGTCATAATCTTCAGGCTTAAAATGCAAGCTGCAAAATGTCGAACGCTCTGAAACCTTTCCCTTTATCGGTACAATCGACAGCCAATGCTGCCTCCTTTTTTCATCTTTTGGAAAACTGCAATGTTAAAAACAAACAATAAACATGTTATTATATACTGTGATATGAATTATGAAGATAGAAACCGTACCAAGATGATACCATTCAATACGAGTAAATACCACGCATGAAAAAGGATTGGTCACCCTAGTTGTAAAACCACACATTCTTCAATTTTTCATTTAAGGTAATGTTTAACTCCAAATAAACAAAATATACTTCTAACTTATCATTATAAACCTATTCGTGGGGTTTTTCGTGGGGTTTTTCATGGGGTTTTTCAATAAAAACTAACAAAGCATACAAGCAAAATAGAGGAAAATTGATGCCAGTAATATTTATGAATATTTTCGTAAAATAAGTACTCATCTGTAAAATTTTATGCCGGATTTTAGCCTTTATTATACTCCTACAAAGCATTGTAGGAGGAGCATTGAAGGATTTTTTCGTGAAATAAACGTTTTTCGTCGATTTACTTGGGTTATGCGCTTTGTATTGCATAGTAAATTACTATGCAACTGAATTGGGATTGTTCATTTTTTCTAACCCCCACTTTTTATTTTTTTTATCGAAAATATAGAGCATTTTAAGAAACTAATTTGAATATTTCAGCTATTCATCACTCCAATATTTTTTTATAATTTATTGAAAATATGAGATACGACTTCTCGTAAATTACATGCCGCGGCTGAATCTGTGTGTAAACCACAGACATAATGACAAAAAAATGTGTCACAATCGATGGTTAGTTGTCATCTGACAATGCCACTTTACATTACAATAACAATAACACTAAAGTTGCCGATTCTTCCAAGAGAATAGGTATAAAAAACGATTTACGGCTATTTCGGGCTATTACGGGGGGGGGGTATTTTTTGTACGTATAAAATAAAATGGTCAGGAGTGTTCCCTTGAAAGTTCTTTGGCGGATTTAATCCATACTTACATTAAAATGATCCTCGCAACAATAAGTAAATCGTGTAAACTTTGAATTAACTTCGCGGCACCACTTCTCTCGTAAATCTTCTCTAATGCGAACAATTAATTTGTTTGGGCTATTGACAGAATCATTTTCACAAGTAGGAATGAAACACTTCCTGTATAAATCTATTTTAAAATATGAAAAACTCGAAGAATGTTCTTCAAAATAGTATCCTTAAACTGACATATGATAACTACGTCGAAGTGACAGAGAATAGTATAGAGAAACTAGACGGACGGCTTTTTTTTCTTGTTGCAAAGAATTTCAAAGTTAATGCCCACCAGAAAGGTCAAACAAAGGTCAAACATTATTTTGCAAAAATACGCACGATCATTTAATATTTTTTTACTACAATGTTATAAAATGATTTAAGAAACCTATTCCTCGAAATGGTTTTGGAATTAGACCGCATTGTAAAAAAGTGATCAATGCCAATTGGTGAATGACTTCTGACAATTCTGACGTGATACTGACATATCGGCCATATAGTGTTGCCATAGTACGCAGGAGGTGCATACCAGTGAAATGAGGATTTTGATTGGGTTCTTTTTTTTGTACAATACAAAGAAAACTAAGTAAATTTGATTGCAGAAAGTTTTATAAGAAAAATATAAATTTCTGTTGAAATTTCCTTAAGTAAATTAATTAAAATAAGGTTTTTTTTTATAAATAACCTGGCAATATATCACAGTGTCGAAAAGAGATAGATCATAGGAGTAAAAGTGAATGAACCTGGCTTCAACTCAGTTCGGCACGCAACATCCAGTTTGTATATACCTAAGATTCTTGATTGATGGATTCGATTTGTGGCATTCGAACATGGCGGATGTAGACAGTATAGGTATAATTTTGGTATTTCTGTTTCTTTGGCTAGTTGAAGTATAATTTTGATAGTGTTTTATGCGGCGATTAACCTTAATTAATAGTGATCACAAAATTCTATATCGCTCTCGTGTCTGACATTTTTTAATGCGCAAGTTGTCTCCACGTGGTTTCTGGAATTTTACTATCAAGTTGCAAAAACTACAATCACCGTACAACGTCGCTCCCAAAGAGAGCAATTAACTGACATTGGCACAAGCCTAGTGGCCGTCATTAAGGAGGAAGAAGAAGCATATTATTGATGTATGAAACGTTAAACTTGTCTGGCAATATTACAAATAGGTACCATTTCAATCCAAAATAATTACAGTAAACAACAAGGACTAAAATAAAAGAGCTGGAGTTCCGCGATCTTAGACGACGCTTATCGATTTACTTAATTAACGCTTCATTTATTGTCTCCAAAATTAGGACAAAAGGCACTACCTAGGTGCAAAGCAGAGAGAAATAAGGGGACACAGAAGGTGAAACCGAGGTTATTAATGAAATAATAATATGCACTTCTGACACGATACAACCAGAGAGACGCAAGGGGGAACGGGGGGCCAAGCCGCATTAAAAATTCGTGTAAATGACTACTGTTCTTACCAGGATGAGTTTAAATACATAGCATCCGCTACAGATACGATGGAATATGAGAGACACAAGGTAACGGTGGGAAAGCCACAAAAATACTTCAAATCTTCCACTGCTATCACCAGGATAGGTTCTTATTTTACATAGTATGTGATACAGGTACAACGTTATCAGAGAGATGTAAGGGGGATACGGAGGGCAACGCGCCCTGTATGAAAAGCGCTAGATTTTTCCTTAAACATTGCTTAATTAACAATTTCATTTTAGATGGCATGCGACCTCAGCTTTCCTCTGACTGAAGTATGTAGGTAACATTATCAGACAAGATTTAAAAGCGAAAAAGTTTCCGGGTGCGCCGGTGGGACTTGAACCCACGTCTCCCGGGTATGCGCCCCAACGGGTGTTCTACCAACTGAACCACGTCGCATCCAACCGACCTTCTTAATCGCTTACATACGCCAACAGTGGCGTGTGGTACCATCCATCACAACTATTAGAAGCTATGACTCCTACGTTCCAAATTAGTTGGAAATGCGTAAGAAATGCGTGCGTTTTTCGCTTTTAAATCTTAGGTTCGGTGAGCAGACGTAACTGCTAATAAAATAAATAATATTATCAGACAAGTTTGTACGGTCAACTGCAGAGAAAAAGTACCTCCCCAGTGTGGTTACCGCCATTACAGGGGGATACCTTTTCTCTGCAGCTGACTGTACCATACATACTTTTTCAGTTACTACAAATAAATATGGGTCAGTTAAGAAAAACACAATTATTAACACAATCTACCCTACATTTATTTCCTTTTTTATCCGACTTAAAAAAGGAGGTAGTTATCAATTAAGCTGCATGTTTTTTTTAGGTTTGTTACTTCAGAAGTCCGTCATTTATACAGGGTTATTTGTAATTCACTAGCATCCTTTTAACCCTAAACTCCTACCACTTAAACAAATGTTTTTTTGTTATACGGCTTTTGTCATAACTTAATATTTTTGGTGTAATAACGTTTTGAAAATTTAAGACTACCTCTTATTTTTACGACACTTTGTATTTGTATGGGAAAAAAGGGCTTCATTTTAAAAAGTCGTAAAACAAAAAACATTTGTTTGTGTGATAGGAATTCAGGGTTAAGAGGATGTCAGTGAATTACAAATAACCCTGTATAACCGACTTGAAGATTTTTGTTTTGATTGGTCAGGGAATAGTTTCAAATAGGTTCCGTTGTCACCAAAGTCAGGTATTTGATGAGTAGATCCTAGGAAAATTGAGAAAACTCTTCAAATTTTACATAGATACCTTTATAGAATATAGATAGTAGTGATTTGGGAATATTTTGTAGTAACTCGTGGATTTGATCTTAGAAATCATCATTTGGTGAAGTGGAACTAATGAGGACGACTACATTTGGCCATCGAAACTATTCAATAACAAGGGATATTTCCATATATATTCACCTTTCACAGGTTGCGTTTTAATTACTTAAGCTGCGTTTCCACCAGAGATGTGCGAGGATGCGTTGCGAGGGATGTGTCTGTCATGAACCAATAGAAATACTTCATTCACTTAGGACCTTTTAAATGAAGTGTTTCTTTTGGTTCATGACAGACACATCCCTCGCAACGCATCCTCGCACAGCTCCGGTGGATACGCAGCCTAAACACGGCTACTAAGTAATTTATACTCCTCTCAATTCATATGGCGAAGTGGAACTGATGTTAAACCACCAAGAGGACTCTTTAACAATTAAAGTCTCTGTCTCTGAATCAGGAAAAGCAATATTTTGTAAAAGATGATGAGCAGCTGACATTAAGCTATAAACAATATAAAATAAAAATTTAACAGACTCCCAAAAACCACAAAAATGATTTTCTTCTGATTTATTTGAAGTCGGTGGTAATTCATATTTAATACGCAAAATAACAACGGAAAGTAAAAATATGGTTGAGACTAAAGGTCAAGGCCAAGGGCAAGGGACTAGACACAATACAAGTAGAAATTTGTAAAGCCTGACCAGAAATATATGACTAATTCGCCATGTTGCGGAATTTAATTGGAACTAATTTCTTACACTGGCAATAATTTTAATGGTTGTCAGTGTCACTGTGGCGGTTTCTTTGAACAATAACAAAAAATGCCCAAAACGATTCGTAGTCAACAACGCATCATTGTAATAATGTTTATATTAAAGATATTTTAAATACAAGGTTTGTTTACATTGTTTGCAATTTCAATTTGACTGACAGCAGGCCTCCTGCATGCCATGTACCTACTTACTTACGTGCGATATTTACCTACCGCGGGGACGATCTGCTGCGATCGAAATTTCAGTAGGTTGTCACAAGCGCGCGCCGACGCACGTTCATTCGTGGTCCACGGAAAAAATATGCCGCCTGGACTTTTATAAGTGAATGGTGAAACAGGGGGCAAATTTTAATATGACTATGCTAAAATTAATCGCTAATATAACAATTTGGGAGTTCGTATCGTGCTGGTCCTCTTACTTTTCTATAAAAAGCTATAAGCGTGAGCGGGATGGCACGATGCGAAGTTCGAAAATTGACCTTCGTATCTAGTATAACGCTAGGGTACTGTGAGCATGACAATGTGTTCTGCGCATTACAATAAAATATCCTTTTTGTTAGGATTCCAGAGCTAAAATGGCAAAAACGGAACCCTTTGAGTTTCGCCATGACCGTTTGTCCCTTTGTCCGTCCGTGGCTTAGCTTAGGGAATATTAGTGCTAGAAAGTTTGCATGGATATAATATATAGCAATTATCCCGACAAAATGGTAAAACAACATGTAGAAAAATTTTTTTTATCCAAACTGCCAGTCCTAGAGTATATAATAAACTACCTAATGAGCTAATGCAAATAGAAAACTTGATAGAGTTTAAAAAAGAATTATATAAATTTCTTGCTAAAAAAGCGTTTTATAAAATAAACGAATATATGACTAGTATTAATTAAATAATAAGAACTGCATGTGCTTAGTTAACTGACCCTACAATTTGTATGCCTCACGGCTCAACAGTGATACAAGATATTCATAAGACCTCATGTAACTTACCTGTGTTGAACAAATAAACGAATTTGAATTTGAATTTGAATTTGAATTTGAATTTGAATTTGAATTTGTCACTGTCGGCACGCACACATTCTTAAGGAGACGGAGTAGTATAATCTGTGGCTATAATCGCGGTAAGTACCTACCAAGATTTTACTGTACGGGATGCAGTATCTGTTACGAAGTAACTATCAAGTAATCTGTGCTGACAGTTTAAACGTTGTAAACAAGTCAAGATGTCATTGTTCCGACTATACTGAACTATTGCCATATAAATAAGAACAATAGCGCCCTCTTGACAATAGTCATATATTTTTGATTTACCTTTACTTTAGGTATACTTATCTTAAATTTTTCTTTTTATATTTCTCAAGCATTTTCTGTGTGGTGTTCAGTAAACGCGAAAACATGATTATGAAAAATGTTAGCCGAGTTCAATACTAAAAATATGCTTGGTTGTGGACTTCGCCGACAAAAAGATTGACATCTAGGTAAATGGGTGCCAAGTGGTGCAGATACAAATTCCTAAATTGAACTTTCGAATACACAAAGTAGATAATTATAATTACACAGAGTAGGCTACTTTTTTCACATACAAGTCATCTTATATTTGGCTAATCAACGTATCTTCCATATTTGATGTGATGGTAAAAACTAGCTTTTATCGGTGGATAGGAAGCTTGTCCATTATTTACTACACCTTGCATATTTTTCTTTTTTGTGGTATTGTCTACACTTTCTTGAAAGTTGAAAAATATTAGAGCGGTTTCTCGAAAAATGGTCTGGACAAACCTGTGATGTTTTTGAAAGCTCTGTCCAATGATTGTTCATACTGTGAAACAAACAAGAAAAAAATTCATCAGGACTTTACGTGTCGGGAAGGCATTTACTAAAAAATTTTTTTTGCCTCTTTATCCGCCTAGGGGTTCCTTGTTAAGGGTACGTAACCTTAAACCTTAAGGGGGTACCGCGTTTTTCGCGCTAATCGATTTTGGGTGGGCGATTTCGGGCGTGGGCCGCTTGGGGGAGGCACGATGGCTCAAGATAGGTTGGTTGGACTGCATGTGTTTTTGGGTATATTCATCATATTACTAAAACAAATACATATTTTAAAAATGTAGCCAGACTACGCCCTTGAAAACATCTTGTTTTATTAACATTCAAAAAGTCATGACCTTCCGTGCAGTATTAGCGTCATACTACGAGTTTAATTTATATTTTAGAGACGACTTTGGATTTTTTTTTCTATCGAGCGAACTACAAGTATAATCGTGTTTTGAAAAAGACTAATCGCAAGAGTGAATCCTCAAATATCTTACATATGAATTTCAGGATTATAGCATTGCTATGATACAGCACGAGTTTAAATTAATGCAATAAATGCGCCAAAAACACGGTACACCCTTAAAAACCAATACAATGAAAACAAGTTGTCAAATGTAAAGTCTGGACGGTCACACACGTCTTACTTAAACCTGATTTTATTGAAACTTGCTGAAACGGTTGGTTGCTTTTCTTGTTTCAAAAATTACCCCAAATTACTTAAGCTTCAAGGTAGACGGACTAATTTACACCTGTATTATAATTTTGCAAGCGTCATCTGTTGCAAAACTTGCAAACCCTGCAGTACGTAGAGCGTAAAATACTGTGTGCAATACTATAATAATATCTAATATCTTTTCGCTTTTGTACCATGTTACAGTTATGACTTCCATAAGAACTTTTCTATACTTAAATAGTAATTTTGTAACTTTACCAATATTGTCTGGGCTTGGCGTTATTATATATTATGGAATCCGATCACTTTGTCAATTTTGCCTGATATTCCAACACTTTGGTAACATTGGTAAAGTTGTGTTCGATTGCCCACAGGTGATAGCGCGGTAAATTAAGCAAAACTTGTACAGTCGAAGACAAAAACATATAAGAGCGCGCGCAGACAGAGAGCGGTCTGGAGTTCCGCGTTCCGAGTTCAGAGTTCTGCGTTCTTTCGAATGTACTGAGTCCCTTACGATAACGCACACAACAGGCGGTCGGAACTCTCGAGCGGTCAAAATACAGAACTCTGAACGCGGAACTCGGAACTCCAGACCGCTCTCTGTCTGCGCGCGCTCTAAATGTACATCCATCGCGTGAAATATATTTCAACACCCACGTTATGACTAGAGGTATAGAGAGTCTTGATAACACAAATAATGTTTATGACTCTGACTGTACCTACCTGTATTCCTGTATGAACTGCATTTAGACCACCACCACTACCATCCGCTGCTGAATATAGGTCTCTCCAAGGTTCCCCAAACAGATCGGTTGTGCGCTATCCGCATCCAACGCGATCCCCAGATTAACTAGGTTTTCGCTCCATCTTGTCATTCAAGAATCATTACCATTAAGTTGCAACTAATAGTAGAAGAGCTAATGGACATTGAGTAGGCTTGCTTGTTGCTTCTCATACTTATCTACAATATCCCAAGCACAGAACCACAGACCTGATATGTTGACTCACCTCAAGAGGCACTTTCCGAACATGTGCATTGTAAAGATATTGAAACTAAAATTTAACTGTTTAATAATGGTAAATTAGGCCTTATTACTATTACCATAATTCCGAGGCCTACCTGGAACGTTTTTAAAAAAGTATTTTTTGTTTATATTTTATAGAAAATGACTTAAATAACGATGAATAGGTATTAAAACTTGTTAATTAAACTGGATATTTCCATTTTACTACAAATATCCCTTAGCTAGGCCTTATTACCCGCTGGTACAGTCACGGGCTTTAATTGATGAGCCACTTGCCACTGTTCGTAATTCAGCCGTGTAATGTATAAATCAGGATATGTGGTTAAACTTACACGGGTAAAATACGAACAGTGGCCAGTGGCTCATTAATTAAAGTCCGTGACTGTACTTTAGTTCATACTAGCTTTTGCCCGCGACTCCGTCCGCGTGGAATTAGTAATTTGGGCAGCTTATTTTTTTATCCAATTTGCTTTTTCATCAATTATGGCTCTCCTTAGATCCTTCCGGAAGAAGTGAAACTTCATAATAAATCAACCCGCTCCCAATCCGCCCCAACCCGCTCTCAACCCGCCCCAACCCGCTCCCAACCCGCTCTCAACTCGCCCCCCACCCACCCCCAACCCGCTCTCAACCCACCCCCAACCCGCTCCCAACCCGCTCCCAACCCACCCCCAACCCGCTCCTAACCCGCCCCCAACCCACTCCCAACCCGCCCCCAACTCGCTCTCAACCCGCCCCCAACCCGCTCCCAACTCGCCCCCAACCCGCTCCCAACCCGCTCCTAACCCGCCCCAACCCACTCCCAACCCGCCCCCAACCCGCTACCAACCCGCCTCAAACCCGCTCCCTACTCGCCCCCCCACCCGCTCCCAACCCGCCCCCAACCCGCTCTCAAGCCGCCCCCAACCCACTCTCAATCCGCCCCCCAACCGCTCCCAACCCGCCCTATCTAACTGAGCTATCTAACACTGAAAGAATTTTCCAAATCGGAGCAGTAGTTCCCGAGATATAGACGTTTTACTTCCAAAACCCCCGATTTGGAAACATTCTTCCGCTCCGCTCCGCTCCTATTGGTGTTAGCGTGATGATATATAGCCTATAGCCTTCCTCGATAAATGTGCTATCTAACACTGAAAGAATTATTCAAATCGGAGCAGTAGTTCCTGAGATTAGCGCGTTCAAACAAAAAACCTGTTTTATAAATTCTTAAAATAGACGTATCTTTCTTATTTGTGAACCGATTCAAATGAAACAAACACTAAATGTTAATCCAAGAAAATACCAACATATCAGTGAAAACCGCATCCTTCTAGGTTAAGCCGTTTCTGAGATTAGCGCGCACAAACGCACAGACAAACAGACAAACAGACAATAATTCTAAAATAATTTATTGAATCAGGCGTTACTTTGTGGAGGTCCATATTAATGAACTAAAACAATTACTTTGCTCACCCGCGACCTTACAATAGTTACGTTTATGCAAGAAATGTGCGTTCATGCAGTTCCTCCACCTCCACACTGTACGAACACACACAAATCACATAAACCCAACCATCACCACCACCAAGCTACACTGACGCGTTTCGAACTCAACCAGAGCTCATCTTCAGAGTTACCACAACCGTATGCTATGCTACCAAATGTTAAACTAACAAACCAAAACAAATGTTTTAACTTGTCACTGTAACTTCTCAAGTACCCACTTTATTTTTCTTATTCTCAAACTACCCCACAAAAATTAACTTTTATTGACATATTTAAAACTACCTTGAATTTTTTGTTTATTTATTTATAAGGCATATTTAATTAATTCTAACTGTTCAAATTCGACCCAAGCCGCAGTAAAGGAGAAGATACTAAATTTACCTGTTCATTAATAATAGACCCCATAGTGTTGTACCTAATTATTTCCATGCATTCCAGAGCATCCAGACGCAACCCCTTGCCGCAATAATGTAACACTTCATAAGAATCTGAATCTAACAATGAATGATTTGATTCCAACAAATGTTTTGCAAAATTCGATCTATCTGGATGCTCATTCCTATATGCCGAAACATGCTCTTTAAATCTAGTATTAAAACTTCGGCCTGTCTGTCCTACGTATATCCCATTGCAGTCATTACAAGTAAGCTTGTATACCCCCGATCTAGTTCCCTTATCTACCTGTTCTTTGTGGTTACATAGCCTAGAGTACAAAGAGTTGTTAGTCTTAAAGGCAACATTAATATTGTTTGATTTTAAAATGCCATAAATCTTATCAGACAAACCCCCGACGTAAGAGATGCTAGATCTATATTTGTTAGTAGACTGAGAAGGTAACGCAGCGTAAAGCATGCTATTTACTAACCGTGCCTGCTTCTTTTGAACTAAACTATCTACCATTGATTTTGTATAACCATTTGAGATCGCTATCTGATAAATAGTACTCAACTCTAAATCAAAATGTTCCTTAGAAAGAGGCACAGTCAACAATCTATTAACATAACAATGGAAAGCAGCCAGTTTATGCTGCCACGGATGATTAGAAGATGCTGGTATAACAGCATCTGTGTACGTGGGCTTACGGTATATTTTAAATTGATGTTTACCATTTAATTATGAAATCGTTAAATCCAAAAAGTTCAACGAACAATTTTCCTCCAATTCTTTTTTGAACCTTATCTTTACGTGCTTGTTATTCAAACCATTAATAAACACGTCAAGCGGTCTCATACTCCCTCTCCAGCATAGGATCAAATCATCAACATACCTAAAATAGTACACAATATTACTATTACCCACAATATACTGATTCTCAAAATGATCCATAAATATATCTGCCATTAAAGGACTCAGAGGTGAACCCATAGCTAAACCATCACTCTGTAAGTAATAAAGACCATTGAACCGGAAATAATTTTGTTTCATGCATAAAGTTACCAAATCTATTAATTCACAAACTTCACCCGGATGCAACCGCTTCCTTTCTAAGTGGTCTTTTAGAATTTCTAGTGTCTCACTATATGGTACGTTAGTAAATAAACTGTCTACATCCAAAGAAAGCAACGTTGCATTCGGCGGTATGCTGATGTCCTTAATTTTACTAACCAAATCTAAACCATTTTTTAAACTATAAGAAGGTTTAAAGGAAGCCTTCACACGAATAATACTATTTAATTTCTTCGCCAATTTATATGCTGGAGCACTCACGTATGAGACAACTGGACGAACAGGCACATCATCTTTAGGTTGTGGTAACTCTGAAGATGAGCTCTGGTTGAGTTCGAAACGCGTCAGTGTAGCTTGGTGGTGGTGATGGTTGGGTTTATGTGATTTGTGTGTGTTCGTACAGTGTGGAGGTGGAGGAACTGCATGAACGCACATTTCTTGCATAAACGTAACTATTGTAAGGTCGCGGGTGAGCAAAGTAATTGTTTTAGTTCAATAATTCTAAAAATCATTGTTTTGGGTTCTATTGTGCTAATAAATAGCCCTAGTGACAGTTTTTCTCAAATATCTTCAATGTACAGACACTTGTTACAGATTTATTATATGTATAGATAGATAGATTTTGAGAGGTTAGCGTAAGCTACAGATGTAATTCCCAAAGTGGTCCACGTGGACCCCCAGGGGTCCACGGGAGACTCGACGGGATTTAGATTTAGATCCAATCTTCACATTTTTGTCGAGTTTTGGGAATATGGTACAAATGTAGCTGCAAGGGGTCCACCGGAACCAGCTAAATTTTGAAAGTGGTCTATGAGAAAAAAATGGCCAGTCGTCGACTTAATCTCATATAAGTAATTACATGTCACAGTTTTGGTTTAAAATATAATTATTTCGTGGTTCATACATAGCCGCGAAGAATAGGGGTAGGTATAAAAATCGGGTAAGTGCGAGTCGGAGTCGGACTCGCGCACGAAGGGTTCCGTATCATTATCTATAAAAATGGCAAAAAAAACACGTTTGTTGTATGGGAGCTTTGTTGTTTGTTGTATAGTTAGTTAGTTAGTTCTGTGAATATTTCAAGCGTCTACCTGTTGACCTGTTGCCGATATTAGTTATCGAGCAAAAACGAGCAAAAAAATCACGTTTGTTGTATGGGATCCCCTTAAATATTTTATTTTATTCTGTTTTTTTAGTATTTGTTGTTATAGCGGCAACCAAAATACATCATGTGTGAAAATTTCAACTGTCTAGCTATTACGGTTCGTGAGATACAGCCTGGTGACAGAAGGACGGACGGACAGCTTTGGGTACGGAACCCTAAAAATAGCCTATGACCTATTCTCATACCTACCGAATATAAAGAAAAAAACCGGCCAAGAGCGTGTCGGACACGCCCAAGATAGGGTTCCGTAGCAAGTACGAAAAAATATTTGCATACTTTATTAATGTGGTTGTTTTGGTCCCAACGTCGGCGATACAGCGCCATCTATCGGCGAATTGGGTAACTAATCTACTGTAGTCTACTAGAACTAGTATGTATGTTGATTGTTTTTCAGATGAAATATTTTTTTTTTATTTGAAAGAAGATACTGTTAGCGTGATATTATAGGTATTTAAAGAAAAAAAATGCTTGCAATGAAGGTTAAATTACAATCTTAGTTTAGAAATATTTTTTTACAAAAACTTAAAAACTGCTCAACTGATTAAGTTGAAAATAATTTTCCTAGAAAGTTTTTATTAAGTTTATAACGTACGAGATTTTTTCATATTTTTTAGACGTGCGGTTCAAAAGTTAGAGGGGGGGGGCACATTATTTTGAACTTTCGGAGTGAATATCTCCGAAAATATTCACTTTATCAAAAAATGGTTTCATAACTCCCCTATTTATTTTCAAATATCTATCCAATAATACCCCACACTATAGGGTTAGTCGAGAAAAAAAAATCACCCCCACTTTACGTCTATGGGAGGTACCCTAAAAAATTTTTTTTAGTTTTTTCATTTAACCACTTTGTCGGCGTGACTGATATATATATTCATGCCAAATTACCCAAATTACAGCCTTCTGGTACTAACAGTCTCTGAGCATAGCCGCGGACAGACAGACGGACGGACAGACATGGCGAAACTATAAGGGTTCCTAGTTGACTACGGAACCCTAAAAACCGAGTGTGCTTTACACGCGACTCAAGTAAAACTTCTTCAGCTCCATCTATCTATATGATGTATATGAAATGAAATTAAAATAAATAGTTTATTTTGCTCTAGACATGGTTAAATGGTCTTATAAAATAGTGCTATAATGTGCTATGACATGTCTAGCCAGATACATTGGCATGCAAAACATAGTCTTATATTCTAAAAAGGATTTATTTAGCTGAAACGAATTAAATATTTACATTGTTTACGCAAAATAGGCGCAGAGAGACGTCGTGTTGCGGAAAATAGCCCGTTAATACTTATACATATACATTGTTTATGTTGAAACCTAGGTTAAATACAGTTTATTTAAAAATTTAATTAAGGCTTAGTGTCAACAGTGGAATAATTTTATTTGTATATTTTATTGTAAGTATTCTTTAATTTAATAAAATGCTTTATCCTTAAGCCATTGAAATAATTTAAATCTAAATTTGTTCCGGGGCAACTCGGTTATGCTCTAAGGTAGCCTGTTATATTAGTACTTATAGCAATGAGGAGGTGAAGGTTGAATAAGAATAACTTTTTGTTAAAATAACATTTTTAATACAAGCTTTTTTTGCTGACTGCAGTAGGTACTTTTTGCTGACTGTCCAAGTTTGATTAACCGTTGAAGAGTTGGGGATGTCTATTTTTTTGCAATGTATAGTAAATCGAAAACCATTTCGAGATAAATGATTTTTAACTCGCTTTCTATAGTTATTTAGTTTTAATATTATGTTATGTTATGTTATTTATTACGGAGTTTGATTTGGGCCCGCTGCCTGACGTCTAGCACTTTGACAGCGCCAGTAAAGTGACACTAGTTACAGAGTATCACTACGCGAAAAATAATTAAAGGGCGTTGCCTTATCGTACGCATTCAGATAGATTTAGAAATTTGGCATGGGAGCCCTCAGTTACAATCTGACGTCATCAACCAAAATAGTTTCAATAATAAATTTTGAAAAAAGTACTGAACTAAATGACAAAATATTGAAATTAGTTTCTTATCATTGACTTTTGTATACAAAAAAATATAAACACCACTGGTAATTTTTTTAGACATTCCCAGTTCCGTCCTACGGAGACGATTCTGACCGAACCGCCAGACAGACAGGCTAGTACGTATATATTTAATACAAAGAAAGAAAGAAGGAAAGACAACATTCGCTCGTGAAATTAGTCACATCACACAAGATAAAGTATGGGAAAGAGAATAATCTTCTATGTACATATAACATGGCCCAAAGGGAGACCTTTTGAAAGGGAAGACATGTGTTTTGTCAACAAATTCGACTGCTAACTTTTTATCATAAATTAACATTTCTTCTTTATTTCAAGCAACATCAGAGGTCAGGGGCCACTTGGCCAGTGACGCAAACTGGTGTTGTTTAACATGACGGACAAGTTTTTTGTGGTATAACGTCCATTGGCACGGCACATTACGTATAGCTTTTAAACTAATCAACTAGCCGTGAATTATATTGAAAAATGCCTTTTTTTTAGTTTATTTGCTCATATATATATTAGATTTCTATATTTTTTACACTCCTAGCCACTGTTAAACCAGTCATCAGGTATGTTTATTCTCTGTACTACTAAGCTAAAATAAAAGTACCAATATAATAATAATAATCCTACTAACATTATAATCTAGCCTTCCCTTACGTGAACCTTTAGATTTGACATTTGAACTGTGAGTGAACCCATTATTGCCATTATTGGCATAATGACACCCGCGTCTAATTTTTTTTTATTTTTAGACTTAGCGACACTAATTAACCTAATTAAATTAATCAAACAATATTAATGTTGCCTTTAAGACTAACAACTCTTTGTACTCTAGGCTATGTAACCACAAAGAACAGGTAGATAAGGGAACTAGATCGGGGGCATACAAGCTTACTTGTAATGACTGCAATGGGATATACGTAGGACAGACAGGCCGAATTTTTAATACTAGATTTAAAGAGCATGTTTCGGCATATAGGAATGAGCATCCAGATAGATCGAATTTTGCAAAACATTTGTTGGAATCAAATCATTCATTGTTAGATTCAGATTCTTATGAAGTGTTACATTATTGCGGCAAGGGGTTGCGTCTGGATGCTCTGGAATGCATGGAAATAATTAGGTACAACACTATGGGGTCTATTATTAATGAACAGGTAAATTTAGTATCTTCTCCTTTACTGCGGCTTGGGTCGAATTTGAACAGTTAGTATTAATTAAATATGCCTTATAAATAAATAAACAAAAAATTCAAGGTAGTTTTAAATATGTCAATAAAAGTTAACTTTTGTGGGGTAGTTTGAGAATAAGAAAAATAAAGTGGGTACTTGAGAAGTTACAGTGACAAGTTAAAACATTTGTTTTGGTTTGTTAGTTTAACATTTGGTAGCATAGCATACGGTTGTGGTAACTCTGAAGATGAGCTCTGGTTGAGTTCGAAACGCGTCAGTGTAGCTTGGTGGTGGTGATGGTTGGGTTTATGTGATTTGTGTGTGTTCGTACAGTGTGGAGGTGGAGGAACTGCATGAACGCACATTTCTTGCATAAACGTAACTATTTTAAGGTCGCGGGTGAGCAAAGTAATTGTTTTAGTTCATTAACCTAGGTTACTTTGTATCGAGGACAATTTTATTCAAAGCTTCTGCAGGGCGCAAACAATGTGACGGGCAACAGCTTAGGTATATTACAAATTTACACAAAAACAACTACCAAAAATCGCTCCCGGTAAAACAAACTGAATTTTTCGGAATTATTGTGCAATATTACACATAAAATCCACAAACACCTTCTAAGCAGCACAATGGTGTCTGTGGAGTTTTAAATCCACGCTGGGCCCGCGTGGGAACTAGTATTTAAGCGCTCTCATTTGGAGCGGAAGCCAGTGCCCTACACGGGAGTACTGACTGGCCTTATACTACGAAGTGCAAAATTCGAACTTCGTATCGTGCCATTCCTCTCACGCTAATAAGTAGTATTTAATACAAGAGCGAGCAAGACGATGCGATACGAACTTCGATTTTAGAATTTCGGAGTAGCCCCCTTGGACGTGTAATCGTCCGATCACCGAAGTTAAGCAACGTTGGGCGCGGTCAGTACTTGGATGGGTGACCGCCTGGTTTCATTTTCATCATTTTATTTAATTATCGGAACATTCATATCTTATCTATATACACCGTGAAATTTTAGTGGTTGTTTTCCCGAAACGAGGTGATTTAGTTTCGATTGTACAATCGATTTATAATTACTATTTTGACTAGAGTCAAAAATCCAATTGTGAAAAACGAAAGTCGAAAATGACCGCAAACCAATAGTAACGCTTCGTTGGTACAAGTAGCGTACGATCGTACGATAGGTTAGGTACCAACGAAGCGTTACTACTGGTTTGCGGTCATTTTCGACTTTCGTTTTTCACAATTGGATTTTTGACTCTAGCCAAAATAGTAATTATAAATCGATTGTACAATCGAAACTAAATCACCTCGTTTCGGGAAAACAATCACTAACATTTCACGGTGTATATAAAAACTTTTTAACAAAAAATTAAACCGCCGAAAAAACTGAAAAGCAAAAAATAATACCTTTTTTGTTTGACCTTAATCTAGGTACCATTTTGAAGTCGGTGCCTCAGCACTTAGCCAGGAGGAGTGGACCTATAATCGTCTACCTGATTGGCTTCTATGACTCCTCCTGGCTCGTGCTGAGGCACCGACTTCAAACTGGTACCTAGATTAAGGTCAAACAAAAAAGGTATTATTTTTTGCTTTTCAGTTTTTTCGGCGGTTTAATTTTTTGTTAAAAAGTTTTTATTTTATACTTTTTTTCCATCCTTGGGGTAATTTTTTTTCCAAATTTATAATACCAACTTCAAGGTATACCCTATCTATCCAATAAAAAAGAATTATGAAAATCAGACTACTCTGTAAAAAGTTAGTCAATAATCCCCTGTTTTCCTACCCTTAGGGTAGGAATATTATTTCCAAATTTAAATGGGACCACCCTTGGGGTATACGCTTTCCAATAAAAAAAGAATCACCAAAATCCGACTACTCTGTAATAAGTTATGCGTGGTCATATACAGGGTTATTTGTAATTCACTAGCATCCTTTTAACCCTAACCTCCTACCACTTAAACAAATGTTTTTTGTTTTACGGCTTCTGTCATAACTTAATATTTTTGGTGTAATGACGTTTTGAAAATTTGAAATTACCTCTTATTTTTACGATACTCTGTGTATTTGTATGGGAAAAAAAGTGCTTCATTTTAAAAAGTCGTAAAACAAAAAACATTTGTTTGAGTGATAGGAATTCAGGGTTAAGAGGATGTCAGTGAATTAAAAATAACCCTGTAGTACAATCAGTAACTGAACAATCAATCATCCCCTGTTTTTCTACCCTTAGGGTAGGAATATTGTTTCCAAATTTAAATGGGACCACCCTCAGGGTATACGCTTTCCAATAAAAAAAAGAATCATCAAAATCGGACTACTCTGTAAAAAGTTATGCGTGATCATACAAAAAAAAAAATAATAATTTATATATATATATATATATATATATATACACGTCGAATTGAGAACCTCTTCCTTTTGTTTTCGTCGGTTGAAAATACAAGTCCTGACACACTCACTCATTCAATCGACACTGACTCATCAACGTCCAGCCCAAGCCCTTGAACCTAGAATGCTGAAATTTTGTAGTAGGGGAGCCCAAGAGGGGATTTGTGAAGTTACTCGACTCGAGCGCAGCAGATTTATATACGGGGGATACCTTATACCCTCTAGCTAGAGTACCTGCTTGACTTGTACTTGCTGACGTTTGTGTCTCAAGAACCGTTCAAACTATTGTTAAGAGGGCGATGCGCACCATTTCTCCATACAAACGTAATCCCCTGTTTCCTCCCTGGATAATGGCTTTAGAGCCAATTTTTTTACTGTGTAATCTGTATCTACCACAGCTATGCCCCTATGTTTCGTTTTTTTCCATATTTCAATTAACATAAGAAATATGAGCTTTCAAAAACTGAAAAAATTGCCCAATTTCAACGTCATTTTCAGACACTCTTCAGAAAAGAATCCCTGATATAAATAAACAAAAAAAGGAAAACATAGGGGCATAGCTAAATCTGTACTCTAATTATTTTTGAAAAAAATAATTTTATTGGTCCAGTTTTCGAGAAGAAAACAGGGGATTACGAAATGCTGTTTTGATAAATTTTACGCGCCTATTAACGGTCTGTGCTGCAGTTGTCCCGCTCTCGCTGTACTGACACGGAGGGGTTAGGGCGAGCGAGACAGCGACATTTCATTAAAATACCTATTTCTCAAAAGTCTCTCAGCCATCGTACCCTCTTAAGGCCATTAACATAATAATGGTAACAGCGCCATCTATACCGTACGTAAAGTACTATTTATTCTGTTCGATAACTTCGATACAAGTGTTTCTTCCTTACTTAATTAGCAAATGTAGTAGTTACATAAGGATTCCTTCAGATGGCGCTATTATAGGTTATAAAAACGAAAGCACGTTAGTTTTAAGACCTCTTGGACCTCTCGGTGTACTCATAGCATCATTATAGCTATACAGTTCTGTTATTTTATTCTTTTATTTGGCCGCCATTTTCACCCTCACTTCAACAGCTATATTTATGAAATTTGGGATTCTAGTTAATCTTATTGGTATCAATAAATGAACCAAATTTGGTGTGTTTGCGTTAAATAGATTTAGAGTTATGAAGGTGTCAAAAGTGGCTCCAAGTGGTTCGTGTAATATTACACACGGCGCTGCTTAGCCAGTTCCCTTTGCTTGAACTTGGCTTGACACGCTGCCGCGTGTCTAGTCTAGATTCATCTTCGCCGTTGAGGTAGGTACTTACTTACAACAGGTTTAGAGCTGCATCGAGTGCGCATAATTATTACTGCGCTCGCTGCGACGGTTAGTTAAATTATATATAGGTACATCATTATTATACATAAATAAAAAATAGCTGCCTGCCTTTCTATCACTGTAACTCGAACGTATTGTTTACATAGCGCTTGCTTATTCGCTTGTGAGCATCTATTAACTTCGATTAATATCAACTGCTTAATAAACTTTAGTGTGTTATCCATTTTTTTCTCTGTTCAAGTTATAAAATGTAGATATTTCTCGCAATATTAACTATGTCTAAAGGCGAAATATCAGACGCTATTGCTGGTATATCGGACTTGAAGGTCAAGCATAAAATATTTTAAGTTTCCGTAATGCATTATTTTCTCGCTGTCAACATATTTTTGATTTGTCAACAAAGAACCTTAATAATGCGCGTCTTCGAACGTAGATCAATTACGCCTAGGGCACCCCGTCAAAAAACTTAGTAAAAAAATAGATTCTTTGAAATATTCGAGCGTGTCAGATTTTGACAATTTGATACTCCATTGCAGCGTGCCACTGATAATAATTGTATGATAATCTGCACTTTGCATGGTGGGGGTGGCCATACGGAAGGGTGCGCGTCAGGTTTTCATAGGGGACGTTAATTCCAAAGACTGACGATTTGGAAGTGAAATATGCATTGTTCTGCTAATACCCACTTTATCTTAATCTGACGCGCTCGAGTATTTTAAAGAATTTTTTTTTTACTAATTATTTTGACGGGGTGCCCTAGGCAAACCCGACATGAAGTGCTCATATTCAATGGGGGTATTCTAGAGGGTATAAGGTATCCCCTCTTATATTAATATGCCGCGCTCGAGTAACTTTACAAATCCCCTCTTGGGCTCCCCTACTATACGTAGGCATACATACAACGTGATTTTTTACCTAAAATTAGTTAATGTTTCTAGTACAGTTGATGCTGGACAGTAAAATGGATTAACTCAATTGCTTAATTTAATCGTATTATAAATTGTACTATTTTACTATTTATTGATTGTTGGAATATCAAATTAGTATTTTATGAAATTGTTACATAGTTGGGCTTCTTAAAGTCAAGTGCAGTGGTTAGGTTAGTTGCTGCTATGAACTTGACCTTTCTTTCGAAACAAAACAGCGAAGTCATCTTTTTTGATACCAATGTTAATGTACTCATATTAATAGTTAGAGGAGCCCACGATGCTAAATGGGGATTTACTCAAGCGTCATAGAGACCTATTGGGTTGCGAAGCTTAGATGATAAAAAGAAAAAAATGTTATATAATGTATACCTTTTCTTCGGTTGGGAGAGCAGCTACAGATTTTCAAAAATTTAAAAAAAAACTGCTGCATTGTCATACTCGAGCGCGTCAGATATTGATAGCATTCATGTCCTACGTATTTTTAATAATGTACGTATGTTAATCTGATCGTTTGCATGATGGGTGTGGTCGTAGTACGTAAGGGTTGAAAATGAAAAAAAAAATTTAGTCGAGCGCGTCAGATTTTCTAAGGGGATGTTAAGTGAATTAAAAAAGCTCTCATTCAATACTCTGGCGATTTGGATGTGTCGCAAAACTCGCAAACTCGCGGTAGTTATTAGAATGTGCAAAAAAAATCGCCATTGTGAAATACTCAAGCGCGTCAGATTAAGATATATATGGTTCATCCATTGTGCTAGACGTGCTGTCTCAGAATCTGACAATTATCTGGAGGGATTCGCCTAATCTGACAATTTAAAATTTTTTTTTAGATTTTTTTTTAATCATTGGACTTAATTAATTAAAAAGCTCAAGAAATAGCATGCAAATAAAAAAAGTGTATGTTTTTAAGAAGAATACTTGTATTTATAGGAAAATAACTATAAAAAAATATTTATTTTGAGCTTTTTTTAATCATAATTGCTTCTTCGTGGTCAGGGCATAACATCATTTATTGTCAGTTTCTGTTGAATATTCATGACACAAATCATGTATTATGTAAATTATCTTATTAACGATAATCGCGGTATTTTTATTGCTGTAAAGAATTTACAGCAATGTGCGTGATATACTTCATTTAATAATAATAATAATAAATCTATTTATTCAGATAACTCGGATCCATTATTCGTTAGTTACACGGGTGCCTAATAAATAACTATGTTAGTAGAACCTACAAAATAAAAGAATAAAATAGTGTCTATTTATGAATCACCTCTGCGCCATTCCATTCGAATTCGCATAGCAGTATTGAAAGTTCAAGATTATTGTATGTTGTTCGGGATTTTCGGGGAACCGGTTTGCTCAGATGACAGATGATATTCTAAAATATTTATACATTTTTGTAATGTTTCTAATGTAAATTTAATAGTTTTTGCAAAGTAGTTTCACCAGAAAATACACACAAGTTATATGATATGTATTAATATCACACATTGTTAATAATTTATAAACTTTAATTCACATAACTTATATTAGTTGAAGCCCCACAGGAAGTGGACGTGGCAAAGCCCCGATACTGTGACCAAAAATGAGATTGAATTCATCATGACGGATAAAAGGCACATATTCAGAGACGTCTCAGTGATCAATAGGTTTCACACCGGTTCAGATCACCGACTTGTCCGAGGCTCTCTGAATATTGATCTAAAGCTGGAAAGGAACCGTCTGATGAAGTCCACGCTCCAGCCCAATCTACTCCAAATCATGGCTGTTACCGAAAGTTTCCAGAAGCTTCTCGGTGATAGATTCGTTGCCTTGGAACCCACCGATGATGTTGACGCGGCCATGCACAACGTGGTTGAGACGCTGAGGGATGTGGGCATCAAATTCTGCCAAACGCAGCCTAAAGGCAGGAATTCCAAGCTCTCGGCTGAGACTCTTCGGTTGATGGCAGAAAGACGGGAAGCTACTCAGGCCACTTCGTTAGAGAGGTCGGAACTAAACAAGCGGATTGCGAAGATGATACGGCGTGACCTTCGGAGCTTCAACACACGTCTCATTAAAAAGGCAATAGAGCGGAACCGAGGGTCCAAAGTATTCACTCAGCAGCTTGGAAGGAGCCACCTGACGAAGCTTAAAACTCACGATGGTCGAACCGTTATGTCAAAGCCGGATATTTTTGCGGAGATCGAGGATTTCTATGGCCTACTATACGCTGCACATGCCCCTTGCCCCCAGCGTGAACGCCACGATTCCAGAGCCAGCCTAACCCGTCACTACACCGACGAACTGCCAGAGATCAGCCAAGACGAGATCGTGCTGGCTCTGGGACAGCTTAAGAATGGAAAAGCCCCCGGTGAAGATGGAATTACTTCAGAGTTGCTGAAGGCGGGAGGAGCTCCCCTCATTCAGGAGCTGCAGAGCCTTTTCAACTCCGCTCTTCACTGCGGGAGAACTCCAAAGGCGTGGAACGAGAGCTTGGTTGTTCTGTTTTTTACGAGGGGCGTTCAATATAAAGTGAGAATGAGATGCAAACTCTTTTAATATTACGAAATTAAATACTGGCCGGTAAAGCTGATCTATCTAGCTGATTGCTATGAAAAAAAAACTAACTGTCTTTTGTTTAATAAAATATACGGTAATTTCTTTGCAATGCTATTGAGTACGTTAGCGAAAATGGAGAAAATTGAACTGCGCGCCGTTATCAAATACTTGTGTTTGAAAAATTTTTCTACGGACCAAGTCAATTTGATTTGCGGGACACTTTAGGGTCTAATGCTCCTCCGTATTCGACAGTCGCACGTTGGTGCGCCGAATTTAGACGTGGAAGAACATCGACAATGGACTACCCCCGCTCCGGACGCCCTACTACAGCAGTAACTGAAGAAATTGTGAAAAAAGTCGAAAACTCAGTTTTGGCGGATCGTCGTGTCTCGGTTCGTTTTATTGCTGAAAATGTAAAGATTTCAACGGGAAGCGTGCATAATATTTTACATGAACGCTTGGGTATGAAAAAGGTATCTGCGCGTTGGGTACCAAGAATGCTTACTGACACGCAAAAACAAACTAGACTAGAGAATTGTCAAGAAGCTTTGAGCCTGATGCAGCAAGACCGGGAACTTTTTTTGGCGCGATTTATAACAATGGACGAAACATGGCTCCATCATTACGACCCAGAAACGAAACTGCAGTCTATGACATGGAAAAGGCCATCATCTCCAACTCCGAAGAAATTCAAGGTGAGCCCATCTGCCGGTAAGGTCATGGGCTCTGTTTTTTGGGATGGTAAAGGGGTATTAATGATTGAGTATCTCGAGCATGGAGCCACTATTACGGGCACATTATACGCCAAACAAATAGCAACATTGCGCAATGAGTTCCGCGAAAAACGGCGAGGTAAACTCTCGAAAGTTGTGCTGTTCCACCAGGACAATGCCCCGGCACACAAGTCCGCCGTTGCAATGGCTGCAATTCGTGATGCTGGGTTCGATATCCTTAAGCACCCTCCGTATTCACCAGATCTCGCTCCCAGTGATTTCTACCTATTTCCGAGATTGAAACAATACCTGAGAGGCCAGAAATTTGAAGACGACGACGCGGTAGTCGCTGCAGTACAACATTTTTTACGTACTCAAGATGAGACCTTTTTTAAAAATGGAATTTTAAGTTTAGAAAAAAGATATACTAAATGTATTATGCTAAAAGGTGACTATGTCGAAAAATAAAATGACATTTAGTAAAAGTTGTTTATAACATACTCATTCTCACTTTTTATTGAACGCCCCTAGTAAGAAGGGAGACAAAACCCTTCTTAAAAATTACAGACCTATCTCGCTCCTAAGCCATGTCTATAAGCTGTTCTCTAGAGTTATTACGAATCGTCTCGCCAGGATACTTGACGAGTTTCAGCCACCGGAGCAGGCCGGGTTTCGAGGAGGATTTGGCACCATGGACCACATACACACAGTACGGCAGATTATACAGAAGTGAAGCTTAGTTGAAGTGGCAGTGGGCTGGTCATATTTGTCGAAGAACCGACAACCGTTGGAGTAAACGAGTTCTTGAGTGGAGACCGCGTCTTGGCAAATGTAGTGTAGGACGCCCTCCGGCCAGGTGGAGTGACGATCTGCGAAAGGCTGCTGGTAGAAGCTGGATGCGTCTAGCCGAGGACAGGGCGCAATGGCGCTCATTGGGGGAGGCCTATGTCCAGCAGTGGACTGTTATAGGCTGATGATGATGATGATGATGAACTTATATTAAAATAAAATAACAAAATAAGCCAAAACGTTGGAATATGAACGTTGTAAATATGTAATATCATGCCACGAACGAGTCTGTGCTGTCTGTGTGATCAGCTGTGATGGCGTCATGAAAACGAAACCAGAGTGGGGACGGAGTGAGATCGAGAAAGTGAGAAAGAGAAAGAGTGAGAGAGGAATAGAAACGCGGAGAGGGGAATATACCTAAGCAGCACGCAGCTGCACGCATTAAACTTTATCGACGAATTATTGTTACTTCGGCTTGTGGAATGGAAATCATCAGATTATATATTTTTTCGTTATACTTGAGTTATTTCCTTCAAAATAAAAAAAATAGCCACACTCGAGAGTGTTGAGATGACTTTTTTTTACAAGTTCGTAGCCCTTGCCCTTCTTTAAGTCACATTCAAATTGTCAGATTAGTGGAATATACACTTTTTAGCTTGTAATTAACTCACCCTACCTTCATCTGATGCGCTCGAGAATTTCAGAAGATTATTATTAATATTAAGTAATCTGATCCCGTATCTTTGACGGGCGGACATATATATGGGGCACATATTTGGTATAGGTACCTAACCAGGTACAGTCACGAGCTTTAATTTGGGACCCAATGAAGGTTGACAGTCTTGTCATATTGTATAGGATTTCAAACGATATTTTTTCGAAATGGGTCCCAAATTAAAGCACGCGACCTTACAAGGTATCCCCTGTATGTGAATCTGACGCGCTTGAGTAAATCCCGCAATCCCCTATTGGGCTCCTCTACTATAAGAAAAAGCTGGCTAAATGACTGACTGACAAATCAAAGCACAGCTCATGCTTGTTCTCAATAGGGAATAGATAGGGTGAGGTTAAAATTTTGCACAGAGATCCTTACTAAGACGGGGTATGCGAAAATCCCGCGGGATAGGGAGATCGCACGAAGAAGTAAAGAACGACATTGACAGCTTTAGGCTGGATTTTACCAAACTTTTATTTCGAGAATAACCCTTACTCTCAGATTGACATTACTATCTGAGAGTAAGCGTTATTCTCGGAATACAAGTTTGGTAAAATCCAGCCTTAATCCCATTGCCCGCTTTCGTAGCAAAACCACGTAGCTCCTCGTAGAACCTGCTACGATACGGGATCAAGGAAAGAAATGTTAGGGAGGTACAGATTTTAGAAGATTTATATTTACGTTCGTGGTGACGGACAGTGTCAAATAGAAACACGTATTGCGATAATGATCAATGCGTGATGTAAAAAAAACTAAAAAAAAAGATACATACAGTTGAACATATAACCTCCTCCTTTTTTAAAGTCGGTTAAAAATGAAACACCTGACTATTAGACTGACTTACTACTTCATCAACGCCCCACCTAGAACCACCTCAAGGCACTGGAAAGCAAAAATTTTGTGTACAGGTTTTCTTTACGTTGTTTACAAGGAATAATGATTTTTAAAAAAGGTTTTTTTGAGGGTTAAAAGAGACCGTAGAAAGGGGGTTGTATGGAGACGTACGGAATTTGAGTGATTCGAAAACCAATACAAGAATACTTATAACTGTGTAGTAGCAAATATTTTTTGTAATTAGGTACGAATAAATTATGCTTGATATTTTAGGAAATGGTTATGGTAGGAAAAAGATGTGAAAATGAGTATGGGATCTTTTAACGGTGCATTTTTTTTAATTTAAAGGCCACCACTTATTAATACATACTATACTTACATTTATTTATACACAAATGAACGGGCAAACCAAACCGAAACCGGCTAAAACAAAATAAAAATAATATAGTAAGTGTAATAAGATGAAGGAATGAGTATCATTATTATCCAGGAAGGGACAGAATACTTAAACTTATCTAAAGACGCATGACATATATCCACCCGACTAAATTTTGTGTCAAGATCTGTCAAGAAAGGAGTTGGATTAAATTTTTTTTCGTGTGCAAGGACCTACGAGACAATTTATTGACAGTGCGTATGTTAGGAAGGAGACAATTTTCTACGTTATTCCACTGAACCTTCCTTACAAAATTTATCTCCGTATTAGGTACCTATTTCGTAGGTATTATGAAGTCGCCGTCAAAGCTAGTAAATTAACAAAATATACATTTTTGATTTCAGGAATAACAAACAATATTGCACAGTACGCTAGTACGCTATCACGGACCGGCAAGCGCAGTGTGGGACGTCCACCAACGAGATGGACGCAAAGTTTAAGGTAAATTTAAGCCGCTTCCAACCGTAATGATTGGGTATAAATGAGATAGGTACCTATGTATGTCCAGCAGTGGACGTTCTAAGGCTGAAATAATGATGTTCATTGTATAGTAAAATTAAGTAAATACCTAATTAGGTATTTAAGTATAAATTTATTTATCTACACCTTGAAATTTTAGTGGTTGTTTTCCCGAAACGAGGTAATTTACTATCGATTGTACAATCGATTTATAATTACTATTTTGACTAGAGTCAAAAATCCAATTGTGAAAAACGAAAGTCGAAAATGACCGCAAACCAATAGTAACGCTTCGTTGGTACAAGTAGCGTACGATCGTACGATAGGTTAGGTACCAACGAAGCGTTACTACTGGTTTGCGGTCATTTTCGACTTTCGTTTTTCACAATTGGATTTTTGACTCTAGTCAAAATAGTAATTATAAATCGATTGTACAATCGATACTAAATCACCTCGTTTCGGGAAAACAACCACTAAAATTTCACGGTGTATATAAGTATGTTTATCGTCGTCTAGTACCCATAGTACAAGCTTTGCTTAGTTTGGGACTAGGTCGATTTGTGTAAGATTGTCCCCTAATATTTATTTATTTATTTATTTAAATAATATTGTAACTATTAACTGAAAAAAAAATACAACTACATTAGGTAAAGCAAACTGTGCTTATACGCGGTCGGTAACGAAAAGAGGGTAGCGCTAGGAGACAAGCGCAAAAAAACACACAGCATGCCAAAAAACCATCAGGCATAAAGGGTAGCCCCACCCAAAAGATGGCATCCAAAGCCACACAATGGGCCCAAAAGATCTCCGACCCACCCTTCCATCGCAGGGCAAAAGAAAGGAAGCCCGTAGTTATAGATAAATGCATATGACAGGAAATCCCACCAACCCAACCAATAGCTCTAAGTAATTATACAGAAACGGGCGAGGGTCGGTCAAGGAATAAACCAACGGGTAAAAACATAAAAGACCGACCTATGCACCCCCCAGTGCCCAGCGGGAGAATGCATGCTCCTCACCCGGTCTTCCAGCAAATGGCTGAGGCAGGACACTGTGGGTAGATTAAGTCCCCTCCCTACCCCTCCCCTCCTCAAAATATAAAGCACACGTTTTTTGTATTAATAATCAATAGAGAAGGGGACTTGTGACCGGGTTTTTTAGTCCGTGCAAGACGGACACTGTCTGGGCCCTCCATTCCCAGTTCGTCCGAAGGGATTTTTCCCGAGCACAAGTCACTCTTCCTACCCTAAAGTAAAAAATAGCAAAGACTTCGCGTCCTTGGCCCCTCTGGCGACTCATTCAAAAAAAAAAAAAAACTGTGCTTACGCAAAGACGCAAAAATATTCCAGTGTTGATAATAGTATGCAATTAAATTATAGTCTAAGAGCCCGATAGCGCCCGACATTTTGTCGAAGTAGGTATAAAGCTGAAATTTTCCATGCGCATTGTCCTCAACAATTAACAACAAGCAGCAATTATGAAGTTTCTTTTATGGCAGCTTTGGTAAATATTAGTTAAGAATTCTGTACACTACTGCCAGCCGAAGTCACTAAAATATATTATGAAGCGCTACTTTTTTTTCATTCTGAGAGGAGGCCTGTATCCTGGAGTGGGATGTGTGTGTGTGTGTGTGTGTCCTTCTTCAGTCCGTCAGGCATTTGGAATGGAAATAGGATTATAAAATGAAATTTCGAAGGTACAATGAAATGTTTATCAGAATCAGTTGTATTTTTGTAGTTAATCTATTCTCAATTCCTGATTTGTTGGCAAATCCAGGTATCTTTGTGTACGCCGATGGCAGCACAGTGTCATAAAGACATTTTTAGTGGTAGAGCCATCTTGTAGCTAGCCTCTGAACGCCGGCGGGAAGAGCAGTACCTACTCCGGCTGCGTTTCGTACGGCCCGTGAGAGCGCTGGAAGCCCAATAGGTACCCCCCTGTTCCTTCTCCTTTTTGAAAGACCGGCAACAGATCAGTGAGCGACTCTCTATGAGTTGTTGTTATTTATGGGCGGTGGTGATCATTTTCCATCAGATGACACGCTTGCTCGTTTGCCTCCCTCTCGTAATAATAAAAAATATTTTTGTCCATTTCCCGTCGAACGTCCCGCGCGCCACACTGGCGCGTAACTAAATGTTCATGATTTGCTAATTTTTATTATAGTTTCGATCACCTTTGAACATAGCGTACTCAGAAAAAAATGCCCAAAATGTCGCTGGTCGTGCGACGGGAGTCTTCAAATCAAGGGAAATGAATGGACAACAACTTTACTGGAACAACTAAATAAGCGTGCTCGTGTTATTTAAAAAATCGCGAAAATAATTTTGGAGCTCATTCGGGCAACAACCGAGGTAAATTCCGCTTTTATACTAGGTATGACGAAGGTCTGTCGTTAACGAGCATACTTTACGACATGACAGCGACGCATTGATATATACATCAACAACAGTTAAGTAGGTGTAGGTACTACTTTGACTCTGACCCATCTCTGACCTGGGAGCGTGCAGCCAAACTTTTGTAAATAAGATTTTTGTAAATAAGAAAAAGCAAGATTTTTTATTGTGTAGTTTTCACGCAAGTACGTCCTTGCACGTCATTGATTAAATTATCGGAATGGTCAACAACTCAACAGTCCCTTTGTTGTTTGACTAAGCAAGGTGTTATCAGGTAAGATACGCAAAAGGAAACTGATTTTTTATACTATAAAAAAATAAATGAGGTTACGCAATATGAAAAATTGCAAGCTGCTATTATGACATTGCGAATAGTTGAGTGGCTGAATCAATCAATTAATAGTACATTACTGCAGCGGCCGCGGAATAGGGGATTGCCGGCCGAGTAGTTATAGATGGCCGAGTGTTCACGAGGCCATCTAGAGATACGAGGCCGGCAATGCCTGTTCGTGGCCAAGGCTTGTATAGAGTTTTTCTCAAACATGCATCATCATCATCATCATCACCATCACCATCATCATCGCCGTCATCATCACCACCACCATCACCATCACCATCATCATCACACCATCATCACCACCACCATTACCATCACCATCACCATCATCATCATCATCATCATCATCATCATCATCATCACCACCACCACCTACCATCACCATCATCATCATCACCACCACCATCACTATCATCATCACCGCCATCATCATCACCATCACCACCATCAACATCACCATCATCATCACCATCACCATCATCATCATCATCTTACCTTACCTTAAATAAGTGTAGTGGCAGAATGTCATAATGAACCAAAACGCAAATATTGCTTATAGTTTTTTTTTAATGGCTAAATGCTATGATGCCATAGACCTATAAACGTCATGGTATGAAACAATAGACGATCACTTTGCTGGCCAAGGCCAGCAATGTTGTATGAAATTCCATTATTGACCTCTCGTCTAGCCGCACCTGCATTGTGACTCTGACTCTGTACTTTCGGATCTTTCATTAATCATTGATAATGATAAATTTAAGATGAGAACACTACATTTAAAATGAGTTTCCGTACCCTAGAAAACGGGCTTCAAACAGGCGGGCCAAAATATTGAAAAAATTTCGAGATTGCCCACATTTGTTTACACTTTCATAACTTCGGGATTATCAATTTTATGGTCATGATTCTTAAAGTCTAATAATCTAGAATAGGCATAGCAACGTTGTGTCGTATTATAAGTCCTTTAAGTGATATATTTAACCTCCAAACTCGAGTGGGCAAAGTCGTAAAAAAAAAATTGACATCCTTCATACATAATCCTGGATATGCTAGGGTTGTCAATTTTTACTTATTGGCTTTACCCGACTACGACTAAATTAGGTGCAGTATGATATTCATATTTTAATAATAATAGATAATACTAGATGTTTTAAGATTAAGATTCAATAGTGTAAAATTAAACAATAATCTAAACTTTATGGACCACATTCATCTGTCTGAAATAAACGGATTTTATTTTATATAACCTGCGGTGAAATCCAATAGTGTGTGTGAAGTTCCCAATTCGCACTGGGCCCGCGTGGGAACCACGGCCCAACCCCTCTCATTCTGAGAGGAGGCCTGTGCCCTGCAGTGGGACGTATATAGGCTGGGATGATGATGATGATGATTTTATATAACATACTAGTGACAACCCTAAGGGTAAAATTTTGCTGGGCAAAGTTGAAAAAAAGTAATACGAAAAACGTTCATGACATTGCCCACTACCATAATTACAAAATTAATAGAGATAAGGTGTTGAGATTTTGTCTACATCGTTTTTAAACTGAATATTAGTTACAATTAAAATTAAATACTTGTGGGACTTTCCTGGCTTAAAATACACTCGAAGTTTTTTCGTACTAATTGGCCCGCCAAAAAACACGTCCGCACTCCAAGCCAGCTCACGCGTGACAGAAGATAGATACGCGTCAACCGATAGGCCAGTGTTGCCTGCAATATGTTTAGCTATAAGCCACAGATTAGAATGAAAATGAAAGTGTATTTGTAACTATTTTTGGTATATTTCGCTTTTACTGAAATGTGACGCGGTGGGCAAAGCTATAATGAAAAGGCAAAGTTGTAAGTTTTTACGGTACCCTTTTTCTTTCCACCCATCTCCATCGCAAAATTTTGCCAATTTGGATCGTAACATTCTAAATTTTCCCACTATCTCTTTCTTGGCCAATTGGGGGTGTTTTTTGCCCACCCCATACTGCAGACGAGTTTGTAACGTTAAATCTCTAGTCTTAGATCCTGCAATAAACCTCAGAATAAGTAATAATACTAGGACGAACGTGTACAACCTGAACAATTATTAACATGCGTAAAGGAGAACCACTCTGCTGTCAATTAGGTACTTGTAAACTGCACTAGAGTTAATAATTTTATTACACCGGCCGCATCGTAACAATGTAAGTAAGTAAATATGGCATATAACTCCACTGACGTAAGTATAAAGTTATTAATTGTAATTAATGATCATGATGGACAAAATACGGCGCATCCTTTTTGGCAATGATGGATTTTCCGAAAGCGCTAATAGTGTAAAAAAAGAGACACATAAATGGATATACAGCATGAACTTTTCATTGAATCATTGTTCAGTGGATTTTCTGTACATGTATCATTCACCATAGCAAAATGCTTTGAAGTTTAAGTATATACGTTTTAGTGCGTTACAGATAATCAAATAAATGATGCCATGAAAACTGACCAGCGATTGACGTCTACCTGACCTCATGGCAAGCGCAGATGAGCCCGAAGATGTTTGTAGCTAACGGGTTCAGTAAGAGCCTAATCACATTCTGCCTTGAATAGCCCTAAATTGACGTCATGCATGCTGCCTGGCAACCCCGCTTGTCTGTCTTGCGATTTTTCAAGACATAACACTGATGTATTCAATATGCACTAAATGAGTACCTACATACTTAAAAAATGTACCTCAATAGATCGAGAGTACAATAAATTGAATTTGGGGTTGCTGTAGAGGATCTCCCCCGCAACCCTAAATTTAATTTAAGAAATTTCACGTATATACACGATGATTTTTAATCGGTGTTCAGGAACCAATTTTTAAGATCAGTGTACGGTGGCAACATATATATGTTTATACATGTATATACGTATAATATATACATTTACTTAAAGTCAATAAATTTATACATGTATATACATATTATATATTATATATTTGTAATTCACTGACATCCTCTTAACCCTGATTTCCTATCACTCAAACAAATGTTTTTTGTTTTACTACTTTTTAAAATGAAGCACTTTTTTTCCCATACAAATACACAGAGAATCGTAAAAATAAGAGGTACAAGTCTCAAATTTTCAAAACGTTATTACACCAAAAATATTAAGTTATGTATGACAAAAACCGTAAAACAAAAAACATTTTTTTAAGTGGTAGGAATTTAGGGTTAAAGGGATGCTGCGCTAGTGAATTACAAATAACCCTGTATACATCATATAGATGGGGCTGAAGAAGTTTTACTTCAGTCGTGTCGTGTGGTCTAGCACACTCGGTTTTTTGTCTGCAATAATACATATATTAAGTAGTTTTAGTACAAATGTTTCAAAAAAAAAAACAAAAATGAAACCAGGCAGTCACCCATCCAAGTACTGACCGCGCCCGACGTTGCTTAACCTCGGTGATCGGACGAGAACCGGTGCTTTTGTCAAATATCATGAAAACGGTGCATCCTACGGCAAAATCAATGAAATTTTCATCCCCCTTTAATACCCATGCACCTCCCCCCCGCCTAAAGAAGTCTAAAGAAGTTTTACTTCAAAAAAACATAGATTTCACTGACAGGGATATTTGAAAATAATTTCCCTGTCCGTGGCCATCCGTGGTTTCAAATAGCGTACCTAATTACTTTCTTAAAAACTTTAGTCGTTCGTTTTAAATACTTTGGATTTTTACTTCCGCAATATCTCAGTAGATCTGTTTGAAAAAATATTAAGTACCTTCTTAAGTTTCTTGTCGGATTCTTCGCATCAGGGTTTTTCCGAACCAGTGGTAGATTTTTCATGGTTCATAATCTTCATCATCGTCCCAGAATGAAAGGGCTTGGGCCGTAGTTCCCACGCAGGCCCAGTGCGGATCGGGAACTTCACACACACCATTAAATTTATTCTTAGGTGTGCGCAGGTTTCCTCACGATGTTTTCCTTCACCGTAAAGCTCATGGTAAATTTCAAATATAATTTTGCATTAAATTCCGAAAAACTCAGAGGTGCGAGCCCGGATTCGAACCCACGACCCTCTGCTTGAGAGGCAATAAGTCAAACCACTAGGCCATCACGCTTTCAACATTCATAAGTGCTTGTTATAGCCTAAATGTAATTAAAATTGAGTTTTTTACTACTAGAACATTTTTTTGTTCTTTACAATTCCAAATATTTTTGAGCATGATATTATTATTGTAAAAGATAGGTAATGATTATAATGAACGCTTGGATAGGATAAGTAGCTGACGTAGCTGTCAATATTAGTACTATTTTGTTGACTTTATGTACATGGCAATACAAAATATACCTACCTTCATAGGCACACGACGTCACTAATTAACACCGCCGCGTATATAAACAGTGCCACTTACGGGCATTTTAATTGCAGTAATTATAGCCTCTTAACATTAGCGTAACCTACTATGTTTAGCATCAAATTCTAACGAAAATGAAAGGACATTCCAGTTGACCTGATAGTAAAAGAATTTAAGAGGAGTCAACGAACGAATTACCGGAACTAACCCACTTTTTATATTAACATTATAACGGAGGCAGTTAACTTACATATTGCGATTATTTGAGCCTTCATATTCTTTGACAATATTAAATGAAAAGTAATAACTTCGACTTCATAAAACCACGTTTCTTTCGCCGTTCAGGGCGGTCTGTGGGGCGAGTCTCTTAAATTATTACATGGACAGATTCATTAGCATGTACTTACTTACTTACTACTTACTCCGTTGGCTCAGCGACCCGAAGTGGATCTTGGCCTCCAATACGAGTTGACGCCAACGCGCCCTGCTCTCAACGATCTCCTCCCAGTCTTGTGCGTGTAGAGCGCGCAGATCCTTTTCCACTTCATCTTTCCAGCGGTACTTAGGCCGGCCAACCGGCCGCCGACCACCAGGCCGTCCCGCGTACGCTCTCTTTACCGCCCTGTCTGCTGGCATCCTCTCAAGGTGACCTAGCCAACGGAGTCTTGCGGACTTTATTTCTCCTACGATGTTGGGTTCAGACACCAAATCTTCCAGCTCCTGGTTCTTACGGATCCTCCAGCTGCCATCCTCTCTCTGTACTGGCCCCATAATCTTACGAAATATTTTCCTTTCGGCAACAAGTAGTTTGTTCTCTTCCTTCAGTGTCAATGTCCACGATTCACAACCATACATTAAGATCGGTCTAATGATGGTTTTGTAGATACGGATCTTAGTCTTTCGGCGCATGATCTTGGACACTAACACTTTGTGAAGAGCCGCCGCACATCTTAGAGCACCCTGGATGCGAAATTCAATTTCCTCCTCCCTGCTGTTGGTATCAGTAATCACGCAGCCTAGGTATTTGAATTTCCCAACCCCTTTGTATGAGACACCGTTTACATCCAGGTCTTCTCTGGGCTCCAAAATGTTCCTGTATCTTCGCATGTGTAAATATTCCGTTTTCTCCTTATTGATTCTGAGACCGACCTTTAAGGCTTCGTCTGCCAGTACACTCGCCTTCTCTACTACAGTCGCGCTGTTTTCTCCTAGCAACGCCAGCTCATCTGCGTACCCAATGATCTTATGCTGGCCGTTAAGCTCCACACCATCGTCTAGTACTTGCACTTTCCTGATGACATACTCCAGTGCCAGGTTAAACAGCATGGGTGACCCCTTCTTGTGCACTGGGCAGATTATACCCATATTCCACTCAGAAGGCTGCCGCTCCTGCTGCCATACCAAGAGTAATAGCTCGTACAAGCGAGATTGGGCTTCACCCCCGCCATATTTCCAAAGTTCCCCTGCCAGTCCGTCGATACCTGGTGCCTTATTATTCTTAAGGCGCATAATAGCCTTTTGAACTTCATCAAACTGTAAGGGTTCGTCACCGCCATTGGATGGTTCACAATCTGGCATGTCAAACGCGTTCACTTGACAGTTCAAGAGGTCCTGAAAGTAGCTCCTCCACATAGTCTTAATATCAACAGGGTCCGAGACCAGGTTTCCGTCATCATCCTCAAGTAACTGAGTGGTAGGCTGATACCCTTTACGAGCATATTTTACCTCTTGGTAGAATTTACGAGTGTCTCCTACATTGACCAGAGTCTCCATACCCTTCACTATATCCTCGAAATAACTACGTTTAGCCTGTCTTATTACCCGATGGCACTCGCATCTAGCTTCCCCGTATCTCTCCACCCAAACCTCCTCCTGTTCTGCCAGGATTCTGTACCTACGCCTTTATTAGCATGTAGCTTTTGTAAATAAAAGAGAATAGGAAGTAGCATCCGTACGTAATTTCAGTTTATGATTTAGAGTCAAAGACTTTGGACAGGGTTAATGACATGAGTTAATTTGCGCTCTTGCCACAATTTCTAAGAATTGTGGACTTTGGGTAAAAAAAATAAGCTTATATTTTTTTCATAGAGCACATAAATCATTATAGGATAGGCGAGATTTAAAATGACATCCGTAAAAGTATCATTCGAACGTGGTATAAATCGTTGCATTACTACGAACTACAACAGCGTAAATAAAATTTCCAATTAGCTATAAGAATTAGTAAGAGCCGTAATTTTCTATAATGAGTAACTTCACTCATAGTAAACTTAGCAATATTTTTCACTATTTTCAACCTCTGGTAAACTTTTATGTCCTGAAAGGCGTTCGTGACTATAAACTTATCTACAATTCTACATCTTGGATATACATATGTATGTTTATAATGCAGTAGTTAAAGCTCTACTTAGTCACGTTATATTTAATTTCATCATCATCATCATTTTCAGCTGAAAGACGTCCACTGCTGGATATAGGCATGTCCCAATATGTGATGACTTATGGCACTGAGACATGACCACTAATGATGGACCTCATATTTAATTTACTAGGCACAAATTTGATTGCAGCACTCAGCATATTTGAAAATAACCAGACATAGGTATTTAGAGGGCAAAATTTAATGACAGATAGGGAGTTTCTTTATCGATAAACTCAACTATCGACACTTTTTCAAATATGGTAGTAATCGGCCCCAGTTTTGTTTGTAAGTTTGTATTATTTTCTAAGTCTTATTTCGGAGACAAATATGATAAAGTTTACACAAAGCAAATTTTAAATTATAGCTGTGTTAGGTTAATGAGTACCTAATAATAAGTACCCAATGCACTATAAAATATTTACAATAACCTCGTAAGCACCAAAATGCTAAAGGTACATACGTCAAAGCAAATATCAACTTATCTTGATTACAATATGTTTCAAATTATGATAATCAAAATTTGACTTGGGCTTTACGAGGATAAAGAAGAAGAGAAAAATTTTGTTTAGTTTTTATACTTTCTATAAAATTATATTTTTGCATTAAACTTGGAGCGATCACGAGTATGTGTGAAAAGCGTCGATACTTGATTTTATTGATAAAGGAACTCCTAGGTACCTGTCATTAAATTTTGCCTCTTTAATTACTGTCTGAAAATAACTCATTTTTTTACACTCCGGCAATCAGAAACCAACGGTAAACATGAATGTGTGGTGGCCAATGACTCGTAGACACAATATTTTCCAAGTTGTCAGAAAATTTACCAGTGAGTCAGCCAAGGTGAGCCAGATAGGGCCTAGCCGTCGGCCGCCAAATCTTGGACTGCGGATATGAAGCCTTCAGATTCCGCCTTATCCCAAACTGCTTTAGCGCTAGCTTCCATGGTAATGAAACTATTTAGACGAAACTGCATAAGAACATAAGTTAAATATTTTGGACATACCAACGGGGTCACCATTATTATCATAAGCCGGAAATGAAATGAACTAATTTATGAAATAATTTATTTTGCTTCAGACATAATAACAATCGCTTTTAATAAATAGTATAAATGTGCAGTGACACGTCTAACCAAGAACATTGACATGCAAACATTATCCTAATTTTTTAATACTTACTAAATAAAATTAAAAAGAAATTAAACTATAAATGTATTTAATTAAACTAAAATAAATTAATGTTATATACTCAATTTTTTAGGTCAATGTAACCGAGGGATTATTTAATGTAAGTATTATTTGAAATATTTTTTAATCAAATAAAATGTTTTATCTTTAAGCCATTGATATAATTTAAATCTAAATTTACTCCGGGGCAACTTTGCTATACTTTTAGGCAACTTAATAAAATATTCGTATTGCCATTGGATAACAGTTTCTGAAATACAAGTGTGTGCTAAAGTGTTAAAGTGTATATGGAAGATTTCGCTGGTGAACAAATCCCCGTTAGAACGCCAATATGAGCGACAACTTGCTACCTGCATGCACTAGTTATCCACAGTTCTCAGGATGTCGTTGGTCATCCAACTAGGAGGCCTGGCCACCCTGCCCTTTTGACGACCAGGGCCCAATTGCATAACAAAGTACAACTAATATTACAAGCGGAACTCTCGCTTCAGTTATATTAACTAGAAAGGGAGTTCCGCTTGTAATATAAGTTGTTAACCTGGCTACGAAGCTTGAGGTCCCGGGTTCGATTCCCGGTCGGGGCAGACATTTGTGTGAAAAATACGAATGTTTGTGCTCGAGTCTTGGACGTTTAATATCTATTTAAGTGTGTTTATCCGTTGCCTGTACCCATAACAGAAGCTTTGCTTACTTTGGGGCTAGGTCAATGGGTGTGAATTGTCCCGTGATATTTATTTATTTACCCTGCGTCCTCAGGTTTGAGGTTGCCACTCGAGAACCATTCTCCCTCAACGAATTACGGTTATCTATTCTTCGAGTGATCTGGCCTGCCCATTGCTACTACTTTACATATTCCTTGACCTGTAAATATCTGGGGGTAGGTACAAACAACACCTAAGTCTCATATTTCCGAATAGTGATATATTTAAAATTTTCGAAATTCTGAATGCAATTTTTAGTCATAGCTAGTGGATTTTTTTTTAAAAAAAAGGTAAAACACTCCTAAAACTAACCTGAGTGTGTGTAGGAAAAATCGTGAGGAAACCTGCACACACCAGCGAAGAAGTTCAATGGTTTGTGTGAAGTTCCCAATCTGTAGGTACTAAGCCCGCGTGGGAACTACGACTCAACCCCTCTCATTTTGAGAGGACGCCTGTGCTCTGCACAGAACTACATGATTTTCATGATTTTGCTATTCATGACTTTCGAGCTTATAAAATTCAGACTAACAATATATTGGCTATAAAATTAAATAGTATTAAAGTTAATTATTTTTCCCTATTGTCATAGCTCCCAAAGTGGATATAACAAAATTTGTAGTGATCTTAAAATCTTTTTGAAATATTTTGCCCGTTAGTCACAATTTGTGATCTTCGTGAAATGTGTAAAGTAGCCTTTATTTAGATAAATCTTTAACGGAACTGAAACTGTTTCCTGTGAAATACTTACTTGTAGGTTGACTATACAGGGTTATTTTGTAATTCACTGACATCCTCTTAACCCTGAATTCCTATCACTCAAACATATGTTTTTTTTTACGACTTTTTAAAATGAAGCACTTTTTTCCCATACAAATACACAGAGTATCGTAAAAATAAGAGGTAATCTCAAATTTTCAAAACGTTATTACACCAAAAATATTAAGTATGACAAAAGCCGTAAAACAAAAAACATTTGTTTAAGTGGTAGGAGTTTAGGGTTAAAAGGATGCTAGTGAATTACAAATAACCCTGTATTAGGTAATAGCTTAATTCGCGACTTTGGTGCTACATTCCAAAGTACAAACATTTATTTACCTAGCAAAAGTAGCAAATTTAACAAGTAGGTGTGCATATAGACTACTAAAGTTACTTACTATAAAAACTGGTTTTATCACATTGAGACTAAATGACAAATAAGTCACATAATCGGATGACCTTTGTCCTACTTTGTCGCCGAAAATCGATAACATTTTCCAAAGTAAAATAATTATGCCATCTCATTATATATCCGTGTTTACGACAGGTGTCTCCTGCGTCGTTCCTATACATAAATAATGGTTTGTTAAATGTTTATTGACCACTATTTACATACCTACGCACTCAAAGGTTACGCTCGCCATTGGCAGGTAAATGTAGAGTGCTTGTGTGCTTGTGCATGTTTGCTCGTGTGGCGGAATGTCAAGTTGGAGCCGAAATCACGGCTATTCACGACTCTTCCTGATATCCGTATATGTAGGTGAAAAACTTAAGAAGATGACTTGTTGTATGTAGTAGTAACGTGTCCGTATAAAAAAATTGACGTTCCAAATTAGAAAACCGGCCAAGTGCGAGTCTACTCGCGCACGAAGGGTTCCATACCATTATCTATAAAAAAATCGCGGTTTACGATTTATGACGTATTAAAAAAAAACTACTTACTAGATCTCGTTCAAACCAATTTTCGGTGATAGTTTACATGGTAATGTACATCATATATTTTTTTTTAGTCTTATCATTCTCTTATTTTAGAAGTTACGGGGGGGTGGGGGACACACATTTTACCACTTTGGAAGTGTCTTTCGCGCAAACTATTCAGTTTAGAAAAAAATTACTTTAGAAACCTCAATATCATTTTTGAAGACCTATCCATAGATAACCCACACGTATGGGTTTGATGAAAAAAAAAATTTTTGAGTTTCAGTTCTAAGTATGGGGAACCCCCAAAATTATTTTTTTTTCTCTTTTTGTGTGAAAATCTTAATGCGGTTCACAGAATACATCTACTTACCAAGTTTCAACAGCATAGTTCTTACAGTTTCGGAAAAAAGTGGCAGTGACATACGGACGGACATACAGACAGACATGACGAATCCATAAGGGTTCCGTTTTTTGCCATTTGGCTACGGAACCCTAAAAATTACTTAAGCTCCATATCAATTTTGTGCACTACTACATACTACAGGTCAACTTTAAGTTTTTCACCTATACCTAGCCTTCCGTTATATTAAGAACCTCTTAGAATCTTCGCGAATTAGTTGAGTTCTCTCAGCACTACGGAAGCTTCAGGTACATACATAAACATAATATTATGCACATTAAGAACCACTTTCTGAGTATTTTTAAGTAGTACCTGGGCGGCCGAGCTCCGCTCGGGCTGAAACTCGGTACCAAGCGTTTTCCCTGGGACAAGACCAAGCTAGATCAATTTTTCATCCCCGAAAACCCCCACATACCAAATTTAATCGAAATCGTTGGAGCCGTTTCTGAGATTCTGATTATATATATATATATATATATATATATATATATATATATATAGGAGCAATTCTTGTATATATATATATACAAGAATTGCTCCTTTAAAGGTATTATATAGATAGATAGGGTGAGTGGGGGGTAAGATGAAAATAAGATGAAAGGCAGTGTAAGATGAAAAACTACTCTTAGTACCGGGTGCTACGAGTGGTTTTCCATCTTACCCCCACTCACTCTAGATTAGATTAGATATTTAGCTCAAGGCGTCAAAGATCTACAAGAGGACTTAACAAATTGTAACTTTGATCTGTTTAAATAATAGTCTTTATATTTAGCAGCGAGTGTTGCCAATTTACGAAGTCTTAAACAATGCTGAGAATAATTTATATAGATATAGAAGGATTTATGCCATAAATTTCCGTACATATATTGTTTGCGTCACGGCATTTAAACGATCAATTTAAAATATATTCACTGTTTGTGGTATCATTATGATAACATAACCAGTATTTAGATACCTACTGATAACCAGTATCCAAATTACAAGTCAAGTAGTCGCTAGGACGTGATCTTTATTACTGTAAATTCCTTGATAAATACGCCAACAACTGAGAGAAAGACCCAGTTTACTGACACGTGAGCGACCGTGGAATCTTTTCACAATAACATTTAGGTATGCTTTTGTTTGCCTTATCTCTAGCAAGTAATTAATTACTTTTTAAGAGGGATTATACCTGCTGAGCTGGCAACGTTGCATTTTTGTTAGTTTTTCTCGATTATTGCATAAAAATTAAATGAAAATTAAAAATGTTTTGTATACAAATTGTTCTAATACAGGGTTATTTGTAATTCACTGACATCCTCTTAACCCTGAATTCCTATCACTCAAACAAATGTTTTTTGTTTTACGACTGTTTTAAAATGAAGCACTTTATTTCCCATACAAATACACAGAGTATCATAAAAATAAGAGGTGGTCTCAAATTTTCAAAACGTTATTACACCAAAAATATCAAGTTATGACAAAAGCCGTAAAACAAAAAACATTTGTTTAAGTGGTAGGAGTTTAGGGTTAAAACGATGCCAGTGATTTACAAATAACCCTGTATATAAGTTAATGTGTCTACTGCAATAATAATTCGTGATAAGACTTTTATTTTCTTTAAAATCTGTTAGGTAATAATTAGTTCGTTTTTAAAGATAATAAAAGTCTATCACGAATTATTATTGCAGTAGACACATTAACTTATATAGGTATTAGAACAATTTGTATACAAAACATTTTTAATTTTCATTCAATTTTTATGGAATAATCGAGAAAAACTAACAAAAATGCAACGTTGCCAGCTCAGCAGATATAAACCCTCTTAGCTTTTAGTTTCGTCTGGTTTTGTATCATCTACTTAAGTCTTTGCAAATAATATATACGAGGGGCGTTAAATATAAAGTGAGAATGAGATGCAAACTCTTTCAATATTAGGAAATTAAATACTGGCCGGTAAAGCTAATCTATCTAGATGATTGCTATGAAAAAAAAAAACTAACTGTCTTTTGTTTAAAAAAATATAAGGTAATTTCTTTGCAATGCTATTGAGTACGTTAGCGAAAATGGAGAAAATTGAACTGCGCGCCGTTATCAAATACTTGTATTTGAAAAATTTTTCTACGGACCAAGTCAATTTGGATTTGCGGGACATTTTAGGGTCTAATGCTCCTCCGTATTCGACAGTCGCACGTTGGTGCGCCGAATTTAGACGTGGAAGAACATCGACAATGGACGACCCCCGCTCCGGACGCCCTACTACAGCAGTAACTGAAGAAATTTTGAAAAAAGTTGAAAACTCAGTTTTGGCGGATCGTCGTGTCACAGTTCGTTTTATTGCTGAAAATGTAAAGATTTCAACGGGGAGCGTGCATAATATTTTACATGAACGCTTGGGTATGAAAAATCTGTATCTGCGCGTTGGGTACCAAGAATGCTTACTGACACGCAAAAACAAACTCGACTAGAGATTTGTCAAGAAGCTTTGAACCTGATGCAGCAAGACCGGGAACTTTTTTTGGCGCTATTTATAACAATGGACGAAACATGGCTCCATCATTACGACCCTGAAACGAAACTGCAGTCTATGACATGGAAAAGGCCATCATCTCCAACTCCGAAGAAATTCAAGGTGAGCCCATCTGCCGGTTGTTAAGTAATATGTGTGTATGCCTTAAGTAGTTTATTTGACTCTAGCAACATTGTTTCTGAACATACGCCCTTCCGGCGCTAAGCTGTTTTGTCTCTTCCCTTTTTACAACGACCGTCGCCATGGCCGGACTGTACATTTTTACTTTATACATAATGTAAGTCTTTTTTCTTACAACGACCTTATATACAATATATACAAAAGTATTATGAAGTAGCGCTGTTTGTTTTCTCGCCCTGTGCCTCTCTCCGTTCAAGTTCCACTCCAAAAACGTTCCACAAAATCTAAGAGGTTATGCGTCCAGTGTGCATCGTGGCTTTCGTGGCATATATAGTGTCATCCGAAGATTAGAAAGAAACCACGATTGATATTGAACGTTGAGATTGAGTGCCAGGCAATTCTACAATTTTAAAAATAAACGCGCATGTACTTTTGTATGTTTGCTGCATGAAATTTTATGCGCACGGCGAAACAAAATGGTGGACGGCATGCAGCAGCAATCGCCAGCTTCGCAACCGCAACCTCCGTCTCAGATTATTAACCATGGTACAGCTGCCGTACATGTGGCAGGCTTAGATAAATTGGATGGACCGTCCAATTATCACACTTGGAAATTTACCATGAAAAATGCTTTAATTATCGAAGGATTATGGGACGCTGTGAATGGCTGCGACAGTGATCTTGTGCGTGGTCAACGTGCATTAGCTCGCATATGCTTGTCAATTAAGAAGGAATTATATCAATATGTGAGGAATGCATCTACGGCAACTGCTGCTTGGCAAATTCTTTCTGATTCTTTTGAAGATAAGGGTTTATTTCGAAGAGTTTTGTTGTTGAGAAAATTGCATCACGTACAGTTTAACGACTTCAGTTCAATGACCGATTATATTGAAAACGTCACTACATTGGTGCAGCAACTTTATGACATCGGTCGTGCTATTGATGATGCCGAGGTGGCCGAGATACTTCTCAGTGGCTTGCCGTCGGATTATGATATGCTTGTGTCCGGGTTGTCGACTGCATCAGCGACGAACACTATCACTAGTGAAGTAGTGAAGGCGAGACTCATGCAAGAATATTCAAGAAAATCTTTGTCAGATGTCAACAACGTGGCTTACACTACTACGAAGAAGACTGATAATTTGATGTGTGATTTTTGCAAGAGATCAGGCCACATTAAGTCTCGTTGTTTTAAGCTTAAACGCGTTCAGCGGAAATCTTCGAAGTTTGCCAAGGCAGATAAGTCAAATCTGGTGTCAGCGTTCATGGCTCATTCACCATCACAGGATTTTTATTTGGATAGTGGTGCCAGCAATCATATGGTCAACAGTAAATTGTTTTTCAACACCATGACTCCATGTAAAACTGCTGTCATAGTTGCAAATAATTGCAAAATCTTTTGTGAAGGACTGGGGTCAATCAAATTAAGATTAAATGACAACCAGGTGAGTCCGCTGTCTTTAGCCAATGTTATGTATGTCCCTCAATTGTCTAGTAATTTGATATCTGTTTCCAAGTTAATTGATAGTGGTCATAATGTTGTATTTAATAAAAGAGGCTGTCATATTTATGACATTCATAGTAAAACCCTTGTTGCATGTGCTGTGTGTTGGAATGGTTTGTTTCGGTTAAATGTTTGTGTCCAAATTAACAAGTCCTCGCCTAGGGAGCACTCTTTGTCCCTTGAAGCAAGCCAGGGATCACCGAGGGCCAATGTAGCAGCAGGGATTTCCGCCGAGTTATGGCACAAACGTCTAGGTCACCTGAATTATAAAGGTATGCAGGGTTTGCGGGATGTTGCATGTGGTGTCATGTTTCAGGACGAAGACTTAAAGAACTGCACTTCGTGTCTTGAGGGGAAGATGTCGGCCGCATCTTATCCCGCGGGACATGCAAAGCGTGCTGCTGGACCACTGCAACTGATCCATTCGGACGTTTGTGGACCTATGCCGGAGCCTAGCTGGGGAGGGGCGAGATACATTGTTACGTTTACGGACGATTACTCCAGGAAGACTTATGGATACGTCATGAAGAATAAATCTGAGGTAATTAACCATTTCATTACTTTTAAAGCACTTGTAGAGAAGCAAAAGGGACTCCCCATTAAAATGTTGAGGTCCGACAATGGAGGAGAGTATGTAAATAAAACTTTCTCTGATTATTTAAAAGGACAGGGCATTATTCATCAACGCACTGTTCCTTATTGCCCACAGCAGAACGGTTTATCGGAGAGGTTGAACCGAATTTTATTCGATAAGGTTAGAACTATGCTTTACGAGTCAGGTCTTTGCTGGCGCTATTGGGGAGAAGCGGTAATGACTGCTATCTACCTGAAAAATAGGTCCCCGACAGCTGCTTTAGCAGGATCACTGCCTGAAGAGGTGTGGACTGGATCCAAAGTAGATCTTAGTCACCTTCGGGTCTTTGGCTGCGTTGCATATTTTCTGAATCCATCACAGAAGCGAACAAAGTTAGATCCTAAAGGGAAAATGTCTATTTTTGTAGGTTATAGTGAGACATGCAAGGGCTATAGATTGTGTGAGCCAGCCAAACCTAGTACTGTGATACTATCTCGTAGTGTGGCATTTATAGAGAATAAGTTTTATTATAAAAATGGACTTAATGATGACATTAAATTTTATTCAGTTAATGATCATTTCAATTATATTAATTTTGAGCCAATTGATAATCTTAATGATAATAATTATTCTTCAAATAATAATTATATGTCTAATAATGTTTCAGACGGAGGGAACGAGGATCGAGGCGGCATTCTGAGCGAGGATGCAGTCGACTCTGGCGGCGAGTCTGCTGATGACGGACGCGAGCAGCGTCTGACGTCGTCTGGCCAGGCGTCACTTGGAGGGGAAGCGGTAACTACTGATAATGAAGTTACAATGCAATGGTCTGGTCGTCCTGTTCGCATGAAACGTCCTCCACGAAGGTATGGGGACTATGATTACTCAATGTTGACTCAACGTGCTTCATTCGAGGAACCAATGTCATATGATGAGGCTATTGCATCACCATATCGTGAAGATTGGATTGCTGCAATGCAAACTGAGTATGACTCGTTGGTTTCGAATAAAGTATGGAAATTGGTGGACAGACCTACTAACATAAATATAATAAAGAACAAATGGGTGTTCAAACTAAAGCATGATGTTGATGGAAGGTTTGATAAGTATAAAGCCAGACTTGTTGCCAAGGGTTTTACGCAAAAACGGGGAATAGATTACAATGATACTTTTTCTCCTGTAGTGCGTCATTCTTCCATGCGCATTTTATTTTCATTGGCTAATGATATGGACCTAGAAATTGACCATCTCGATGTAGCAACTGCATTCTTAAATGGTAATCTTAATGAGGTTATATACATGGAGCAACCGACAGGCTTTTTAACTGAAGATTCTGATAAGGTTTGCTTATTACAAAAGAGCATTTATGGCTTGAAACAAGCAAGTAAAATGTGGAACGAAAAGGTAAATTCAGTGCTCATTAGTAATGGTTTCAAGCAGTCTCTGTGTGAACCATGTATATATACCAAAAAGTCTGATAGTGATTTTGTCATCATAGCTCTTTATGTGGACGATTTTTATTTATTTTATTCTAAAAATAGCACAGTTAAAGTTAAATTGCTAAATGTTTTAGAGAAAGAGTTTAATGTAAAGAATCTGGGTCCATTGAAGAACTGTCTTGGCATTAGGGTCACTAGAGATAGAGCTAAAGGTACTTTATGTCTCGATCAGACTGAATATATTAAGAAATTGTTAATAAGATTTAATATGCAGGACTGTAAACCTGTAGCTACACCTATGGCTTTAAATTGTAAGCTAACTGTACCTGAAAATGAAAGTGCCTGTATCCGGGATGAGAGTTATAACTATAGACAGCTTATAGGTAGTCTGATGTACTTATCTGTATGTACTAGACCAGACATAACTTTCGCGTGTAGCCAGTTAAGTCAGTTTAATAATAACTTTGACAGGTCTCACTGGATTGCGGCTAAACGTATTCTTAGGTATTTAGCTGGTACAATTAATTGCTCTTTATATTATATAAAAGGTATTAATTGCGATATGAATGCATATACCGACGCCGACTGGGGCAATGACCAAAATGATCGTAAGTCATTTACTGGTTTTGTGATTAAGTTAGGTAATAATACTGTAAACTGGGAGTCACGAAAACAACGATGTATTGCACTTTCTAGTACAGAGGCAGAATACCTAGCTATAGGTGATGTGTGTAAGGACATTTGCTTTGTTAAGAATTTGCTTACTGAATTAATAAATAAGAAAGTCTCTTGTACCGTTTACAATGACAATCAGAGTGCACAAAAGCTCTTAGAATGTAAAGAATTCTGTCATAAGCGGACGAAACATATAGATATAAGGTATCACTTTGTTAAAGACTTAGTTAAAAGTGACTCTATCATTGTTAAATACCTTTCAACTGACAAAATGATTGCTGATGTTTTGACTAAGCCTTTGTGTGCACAAAAACATTGTAACTTCATTGAGAGTATGAATATCCGAATGATGTCTATCTATTGACTCAACATCTAAATAGTAGATGATTATTTTGTTTTGTATAACTGACTTGTCTCTACATAGTAGAATTGGATTTCTGTTTTGCTTCTCATTTGGATAACGCCTATGGTCTCTACATAATAGATATGTGTAGTGACTTAATGTATTAGTAATACAGTTTGTTTTTAAACTTGTATAAATACTGTAATGCATAAGGGGAAGTGTTAAGTAATGTGTGTGTATGCCTTAAGTAGTTTATTTGACTCTAGCAACATTGTTTCTGAACATACGCCCTTCCGGCGCTAAGCTGTTTTGTCTCTTCCCTTTTTACAACGACCGTCGCCATGGCCGGACTGTACATTTTTACTTTATACATAATGTAAGTCTTTTTTCTTACAACGACCTTATATACAATATATACAAAAGTATTATGAAGTAGCGCTGTTTGTTTTCTCGCCCTGTGCCTCTCTCCGTTCAAGTTCCACTCCAAAAACGTTCCACAAAATCTAAGACCGGTAAGGTCATGGGCTCTGTTTTTTGGGATGGTAAAGGGGTATTAATGATTGAGTATCTCGAGCATGGAGCCACTATTACGGGCACTTTATACGCCAAACAAATAGCAACATTGCGCAATGAGATCCGCGAAAAACGGCGAGGTAAACTCTCGAAAGTTGTGCTGTTCCACCAGGACAATGCCCCGGCACATAAGTCCGCCGTTGCAATGGCTGCAATTCGTGATGCTGGGTTCAATATCCTTAAGCATCCTCCGTATTCACCAGATCTCGCTCCCAGTGATTTCTACCTATTTCCGAGATTGAAACAATACCTGAGAGGCCAGAAATTTGAAGAAGACGACGCGGTAGTCGCTGCAGTACAAGATTTTTTAAGTACTCAAGATGAGACCTTTTTAAAAATGGAATTTTAAGTTTAGAAAAAAGATATACTAAGTGTATTATGCTAAAAGGTGACTATGTCGAAAAATATAATTACATTTAGTAAAAGTTGTTTATAACATACTCATTCTCACTTTTTATTGAACGCCCCTAGTATGTAACTACTAAACGTGTGTCACTAAATTCAAAGCCACTTTTTGTTTACTCACATTTTCAAAATAAATTAGGGACGTGGTCAATACTATTTGAAAAATCATAATTAATACGTATTATTTTTTTTATTGCCATGGGAACATAGAGCATAATACATAAGATTCAGTTCGTAAAGTTAAAAGATAAGCCAAAACAGTTTCCACTAATGATACAATTCTTTATTCAAAAGTTGATACAATGCCAATTTCAACTAAGTGGAATATTCTTGAAAGGAAAAAAAATTATAAATCCCAATGTGAGTTTGTTTGTTTTATAACGCTTTCATGCTTAAAGTTCTAAACGAATTTGGATGAAATTTAGCATGAAGATAGTTTGAGAGCCTGAGAAAGACATGGGATACTTTTCCTGGGAAGTTGTATAGTTCCTGCGGGATAGCGAAAAAAGCATTCGTCGCAGGCGAAGTCGCGGGCAACAGCTAGTAGTCATCATCATCATCATTTCAGCCGAAAGATGTCCACTGCTGAACATATAGGCCTCCACCAAGGCTCGCCAAACAGATCGGCCCTGCGCCATCCGCATCCAATGCGTTCCCCGCCACCTTAACCAGGTCGTCGCTCTATCTTGTTGGAGGCCTACCTACACTGCGTCTGTGTGATAGTAGTATCTAATTTTAATCACCTGTACCACTACCATGAGTTTACACTAGTTTACGTGACCGTACTCGCTAGCGACGGCGTAAATTATTTGTATGGAGAATTGTACAGCGCCTCTAGCGGTCACTTACGGAAGTACAATTCTCCATACAAATCATTTACGCCGTCGCTAGCGAGTACGGTCACTGTCAACTAGTGTAAACTCATGGTAGAGGTACCGATAAAATAACTTTTAACTTATATTATTTATTTCACAAAAAATGCCGACCCAAAGAATGCCGAGGGACCCTAAGTACTACCTACTACCTAAGTAGTACCTATAGTACCTGACCTACCTATACTTTGTACTCCTAATGATCACTGTTCCTAAAATTTTGTTTCCTGAAGTTTTTGTTCCAACAATTTATTTTACTATTAACGTAGTCCATAACACTCAGTTTTCCGAAAATTTTGCGCTAGGTGCAAAGTAGGTGGTGGGAGAACCCCGAATCGATTGCAGCGCCCGCCGTGCCCAAAGAAGAAACCGTGGGCGGACCAACTGTCACTATTTACTAGTGAAATTTACGTATATATATGACAAGTTAAGTATGAAGTATCTTTTTCTATTTATTTTTTTTATTTTCTTCAACTTCATTTTTTTATTACTTTTACGGTCATCCCGTGAAACCATATATTTCAAACTAAATACAAACTGAAATATAGATGCACAGAAAAAACCCCAGAAAAAAGACCAATGCTGGGAATCGAACCCAGGTCCTCAGCGTTCCGTGCTGCGTGCTTACCCCTACACCATCACTGGTCTAGAAGTTAGCGACGAATCTTTCCCATACATCATACACTTCAGTCTGTTATAATCACATTTAGGCAGTGATAAAGCGCATCTATGTTATACCCTCTACCGAGAGACTTCGACACTCCTTCGGAGCTACCCGCTCACCTGGACCAAGAGATGGCGCTACTAGGCCAACTTTTACAAGTTAAGTATGAAAAAAATTGAGTTCATACTCAGTTCATTGAGTTTGTGGTTGGATAGCGTCGTGTGTGATCCAGTTTTTGGCCATGTTTAACTGAAAATACACAAAAAGTATGCGTTACTAACAACACTACAGTCATAAATAATCGTCTGCAATATAGGTATATGAAATGAGTTATTCGATTATTTGTTTATTTCTTTACCTACTTACTTCTTGTGAAGACAGTCATGAGGAAGTCCGTGTGTACGTACTACCTGAAATTAATTGATTGTGCCATTTTAGACGGGAAATAAAAAAGGTCAACGTTACTATCGACACTATAGATTTACATGATCAAATAGAAAATATGTAAATGACGATATTTCATTGAAATTATTTATTTGTTTACTTACTCTTCGTTATGACAACCAGCCATTTGACATTTCCTTAATCGTAACCGCTAGTTGGCGTTGTCATCGCGCACCCAGCCATCCGGGTGGTCATAAAAAAATAACTAACACCAAAGGCTAATGTAGCCTTCGAACCTAATCATACCGAGTCGCTTCCACTCCGACAGGTCTTGCTCGCTCGCTTCGTTCGCTCGCTGTCTTCAATCGCTATCATTGGAGTCAGCGAGCGAGCGAGCAAGACCTATCGGGGCGGAAGCGATTCGGTTTATTGCAACGGACATTATGAAGTTTTTGTAATATTCGTTGTACTTTGTTATGCAGTTGTGCCCAGGTTGTCACACCATTGCTATTCAACGGAGCCCTGCCTGCGGCAGGGCTCTTATTTCAAGCTTATTTGCCCTTCGGGCATCTATAGATACCTAACGAACCTAACCTACCTACTTTTGCGGAATAAAAAATATTTCTGACGAATTTCCGACAACCTGGGCCCAATTGCATAACAAAGTAGGTACAACTTATATTACAAGTCGAACTCCCTTTCTAGTTAATATAACTGAAGCGAGAGTTCCGCTTGTATAATTATAATATTAGTTGTACCTATAGTCGGGGTATGAAAAGGTTCGTCACTATTCGACTCTTGTCAACGAGTTAAGGTCGAAAAGTGGCGAACCTTTTTTTACCCCGACTATACTTTGTTATGCAATTGCGCCCTGTGTGACCACGAGTCTTGCCATGTAAAACGCCAATTTAATATATGTAAGGACCTAATATTAGCATCGAATAAGCTTTAACGTCAACGTGCCGGTGATGTTTGATATATACCTACCTAGCATCTATTTAAATGAGTGGTTTTTGTGGCTAGGCACACACTTCAGATTTATTAATTCATGTCTGACATGATGCTTTGACGTGACTGAGGTACCCACTCGTTTAATGCTACGTTACGTATTACAAATTACCATATCGATATGCGAAGTACACAAGTGGAAAATTTACCTAAATTGCTTGTTTATTTTCACAAGGGAAGCCAAGGTATCTGCTGTCTGTACAAAAACAACGATTAAAGTCGGCGGATTGTGTGAAACGGGAGTTATAAGAGCCAATATCAAAAAAAATTGTAGGTACACAATTAAGGGATTTAATTAAAACAAAACTTAATTGATTCCTTTGTGTGACGCAAGTTACTCATATAATTTGTATGACTAACTTTCGTCACACAAAGGAAGCGATCGTGAGTTTGTTTTCATTAAGCCCTTAATTGTGTAATTTTTTTTTGATATTGACTCATTATGGCATCATGAGAAACAAATTGTGACTGCATAAAAAAATGTTTGCCTTGTACAAAGTTCAATCTCAATTAAATTCGACGTTTCATTTGTGGAGCAGGCGTCAGCGTCGTTCGGGTTTTTTCTTCGGGGATTCCTTGATCTATAATTAATTATGTCCGGTTAATAACAGGCCCAGAAGCCTGACACTCACTTCACACATTGGTATTGTACGTACAATTATAAAATTATAATGTTGGTAAGTATGTATGAGTAAGATATATTCGACCAAGAAATTCCTTTTACCACCATAAGATTGAATGTCAGTTGAACAGCTTAAAAGATCAAAGGCTATTTTCGATTACAAGTCATGTGACAATTAGGCAATCAGCCCTATAGTTTTTCTTCTGAATTTCATAAAAAATGGTGAAGCACTTAGTTTTGACTATAAGTACTATTGTTTATTTGTAATTGTTAGGTATTTTCTATACCTAAGGAATTAAGCGTGACTAGCCACGACGGGCGGGTTGACTCGGTTTGTCAAAAACTTTATAACAAAAAAATTATACTTAACTAGGTTCCTTGGCTTATTGCAAACTTCGAAACCGCAAGGACGTGGATAAGTAAATAGCCATATTATGCATTTCTCAATAGACTAATAATACTTAATCTACAATATTATGCAGATTATACCAGAGCCTGTCGTGCAAAGTTCAAGTTAAAATTGGTTTCGGTAGGTACTCTCTTAGTTCGTTGGTTGAGCAAGAATTATTTACAAACTTAGTATATACTACTAAGTATGTGTAGGTATGTAGGTATGTAGGTACTGGCTGAAAATCAGCGCTGGGGTGTTATAAACGCCTCAGCATTATGCTGAGCCAGTGTCCAATTTGCAACCGCAATGACACACTCTATTTTTAGCCTTTGTATTGTCCTTTTTGTTAAAATATTTATGTGTCTTGTGTTGTTGTAAATAAATGTATTTTCTTTCTTTCTTTCTTTCTTAATAGGTATTTAATCAATTTATCTACACATTCTCTCTTACCGTAGTTTTAAACTTCCTTGTAAGTAGGATGTTATCATTATTTCACTGTAAGCGCATTTCGTCTGCTGAATGCAATAAGGGCCGAAGTTAAAATTTTGGGTCTTTGAGTTTAATCCGGAATCATGTTCTACATACACACACACACGACTCCGACTCCGGATTAAACTCAAAAACCCAAAATTTTGACTTCGGCCCTTATTGATTGCATTCAGCATGCGATTTATCGAAGGCAAACAGATTTCACTCTAGAAATTATAGGGTGGTTATTTTTTCTGCTAGGTACATATTTGGTAAATTAATGGCCAGCAAAGAAATTTCGAAGGGGCAGTTCCACAGTTCTTAGCGTTCGGTAACACCCGAATGTTAAACCTAAAAGAAATTAGACTAGTAATAATGTGTTGTCGTGGAAACCCATAAAAATAACAGTCCTCTGATAACGGGTTTGATATTATTATCAACTATCAACAATATTCAACATCAATATAAAATACAGATTTTTGTAAAACCCATCTTTCTACGGCCTCAATTTATAATATTGGTGTCCTGCAAATAGCAGCACAGTACCACTCTTTCGTTTAATGTAATCCATTGAAAGACTTCAAGAAACCAAATGCCAACATGACATTACAATTTATTCATAACTAGCTTTTGCCCGCGGCTTCGCTCGCGTGTACTATGAGTATTCCAAAGAACCAAGATATCAAGCAAGCAAGTAAACAGGCAAGCAAGCAAGCAGGTCCACAAGTCGGTTAAAGAGCCCTTTGCGGCCTACTTACAGAATAAATTTATGAATTTTGAAATTTTAGCTTTCTACAACCAGTAAAACGCAAAATCCCGTTTTTCCCCGTTCCCGTAAGAATTTCAGGAAATGTTTTTTTAATGCTCCCCTACACTCCCCAAGGAACCCACTTGCCAAATTTCAGCTTTCTATGATCAGTAAAACGAAAAATCCCGTTTTTCCCGGTCCCGTGGGAATTTTGCAAAGCCCTCTCTCAATTCTCCTCTACACTCCCCAAACAACCTACATGCTGAATTTCAGCTTTCTACGACCGGTAAAACGAAAAATCGCGTTTATTCCCGTTCCCGTTGGAATTTGGGAAAGTCCTCTCTCAATGCTCCTCTACACTCTCCACGCAACCTACATGCCGAATTTCAGCTTTCTACGACCAGTAAAACGAAAAATCCTGCTTTTTCCCGTTCCCGTGGGAATTTGGGAAAGTCCTCCTCAATCCAGCTCTACACTCCCCAAGGAACCCACTTGCCAAATTTCAGCTTTCTATGACCAGTAAAACGAAAAATCCCGTTTTTCCCGTTCCCGTGGTAATTTTGGAAAGTCCTCTCTCAATGCTCCTCTACACTCCCCAAACGACCTACATGCCAAATTTCAGCTTTCTATGACCAGTAAAACGAAAAATCCCGTTTTTTCCCGTTCCCGTGGGGATTTGGGAAAGTCCTCTCTCAATGCTCATCTACACTCCCCAAACGACCGACATGCCGAATTTCAGCTTTCTACGACCATTAAAACGAAAAATCCCGTTTTTTCCCGTTCCCGTGGGGATTTGGGAAAGTCCTCTCTCAATGCTCATCTACACTCCCCAAGCAACCTACATGCCGAATTTCAGCTTTCTACGACCTGTGTAACGAAAAATCCTGTTTTTCCCGTTCCCGTGGGAATTTTGGAAAATCCTCTCTCAATCCAGCTCTACACTCCCCAAGCAACCTACATGCCGAATTTCAGCTTTCTACGACCAGTAAAACGAAAAATCCTGTTTTTTCCCGTTCCCGTGGGAATTTGTGAAAGTCCTCCTCAATCTAGCTCTATACTCCCCAAGGAACCCACTTGCCAAATTTCAGCTTTCTATGACCAGTAAAACGAAAAATCCCGTTTTTCCCGTTCCCGTGGGAATTTTGGAAAGTCCTCTCTCAATGCTCCTCTACACTCCCCAAACGACCTACATGCCAAATTTCAGCTTTCTATGACCAGTAAAACGAAAAACCCGTTTTTCGTTCCCGTGGGAATTTTGGAAAGTCCTCTCTCAATCCAGCTCTACACTCCCCAAGCAACTTACATGCCGTATTTCAGCTTTCTACGACCTGTAAAACGAAAAATCCCGTTTTTTCCTTATCCCGTGGGAATTTCCGAAAATCCTTAAAACTTTTTTTTAATATTATAATTACCTACTTCTGTGCCAAATTTGAAGAGTCTAGTAATTATAGTTCATAGGATTCCGTTGAACTGAATATATAAATCCCGTTTTTTCCATATACCGTAGGAATTTTGAAAAATCCTGAAATTAATGTTTTAACTAATGTAATACCTACTTGTGTGTCAAATTTGAAGAGTCTAGCTATTATAGTTACTGAGATAGGGTCACTCGGAATCGAATATATAAATCCCGTTTTTTCCCGTTCCCTCGGGAATTCCCAAAAATCCTTCCTTAGTGGATGCCTACATTGTATAAGGTATCTATGTGCAAAATTTCAAGTTTCTAGGAAATTTCAACCCCATCGCACCCCATCCAGGGAGATGGTATTTTACGTGTGCCACATCGGATTTTAAAACCGTTGTTGTTTTCATAACCAGCGACCCGATAAACCATAGAAACAACACCCATGTTGATTTTCAGACTTTGTTACCCCTTTCCCCCCTTTTAGGGGTTGAATTCTCAAAAAACCTGAAACACGTGTTTACTCATTTATCATTAGGAGTACTTCTGTGAAGTTTCGAATAAAATAGTCGAACTAATCTTGTTTCCCCATACAAACTTTGAACCCCCTTTTCACCTCCTTAGGAAGTGAATTTTGAAAAATCCTTTCTTAGTGCACCTCTAGACCTTATAAGGAACCTACATGCCAAATTTGGAATCTCTAGACCCAGTGGTTTGGGCTGTGCGTTGATATGTCAGTCAGTCAGTCAGTTTCTTCTTTTATATATTAAGATTAATCCAAATAATCCCCGCTCCCCATCCTTAAACATCTTTTACTCTAGGAATGTTCATCCTACATGAAGGAAAATCTTTTTAATATAGGTATAGTAGAACCAGGATAAGTGCTCTTATTACACCTTTGCGAACTACGGGCAATTTTATTTGTCCGTAGTCCTACCGATAGAACCACAGACAGAAAAAAATGCCCTTGGTACTACTAGTTGAACAACAAGCTGTGTGTTACTTGCCCGTAGTCCTACTGATAGGACCATGGACAAAAAAGATTGCCCTTGGTATGACCAGTAGAACTACGCAGTAGGACCACGGGCAACAGAGGTGTATGTATATAAAACTGCCGCTTTAAATTATTTGATATTTCAGCCATTCTTTCGTTTAAACAAAGCGACGACCAGATGGCCTAATGGTTAGAGAACCTGACTATGAAGCTTGAGGTCCCGGGTTCGATTCCCGTGTCGGGGCAGATATTTGTATGAAAAATGCGAATGTTTGTTCTCGGGTCTTGGGTGTTTAATATGTATTTAAGTATGTATCTATCTATATAAGTATGTTTATCCGTTGCCTAGTACCCATAACACAAGCTTTCCTAGCTTACTTTGGGACTGGGTCAATTGGTGTGAATTGTCCCGTGATATTTATTTATTTATTTATTTATTTAAAGCATAAGAATTTGTGTATTGGGAAGGAAGTGCCGAGAGATTTTTGTGGTTATTATAAAAAAAAAGATATACTGTAAACTTCTTTATTAAAATAATAAATAAAATTGCAAAACAGTGAATACGCAGTAACACTTGAGCATCTGTCGCGCCAAGCAACCAGCACTTACGCAGATTTGTAATAGTTTTTAATTTCCGTTTCTCCCTGACTTGAAACATATCGGTGGATAGGGTGCACGAAAATATGTAATAATGGTGAAGTTGTGACAAGTTTCAGTAAGTTTTTATTTTCTTCACGTTGCACTCATACATTTGTAACGGTACATACATTTTTTTAAAGAATCTCATTTTTAAACATGGGAGAAACTAAATTAACAAATTTTAAGGAACCTGCACACTTCGAGTTGCACAACATTCAAAGCATTTTTACACCAAATCATCATACAAAATGATTGTAAACATTTACACAGCGAAGGACTCGCTCGCACGCACACTGAACCTGCTCACAGCTCACGCTGGTACCTACTCACTAGCAAGTACTTCTGTGAAGGCCACACGAACCAAACCTACCAATACTTAGTATAGATCTAAACTAAATGTCCAATAATACATTTATTAATTTTTGGTAAAATACCAACCGTAAAAGCTATTCAACAATAGCCATCATAAACATGATATAAGAACAAATAAAGAACTCGTGTAAATACATTGTACTTAGAAAAAATGCTGATTTAAAACGACATCTCACAAATATTATATGGTAACATACTATTTCAATTATTCGCATTATGGATCACCTCCGTAATAAAATAATATTTACAAACAATCCATTAACCCTTCAAATATTTCGATACTTAGCTTTGAAACATTAGCTAAGACCCAAATATTGCGAAACATATTTACAATTAGGTACAATGCCCAACCAAGACTGTTCGCTTACTTGTAATTTCAAGTACGAATTACGATTGTGACAAATACTGTACGATTCGAGATGCGATTTATTGAAACCTTTGCGAGACACGCAAAATGTCCATGTAAGGCAGTACGAACCTATACATAATTTCGACATGGAAGAAACACGGAAACGAGCCGGACACACGTTATTTTCGATGAAAATTGCTGCTCATAATTTTCTCTCAAAGAACCACCTTAAGAGTAAGGCCGTTAAAAGAAAAAAGTTTGTAGGAATTTAATACAGTGCAGCAAAACTAAACACACGTTTTCAGAAATCTATTCCCTCTGATAAGCCATAAAGCGCACTGACGTCCAAAAAAGCTCTAACAAGAATCTCTAGCAATAACGTGTGTTAAAATTCGCGTTCCGTACCTCCTTAATAACAATCTATAGAATATATACAGAATACACTTTGTACTTAAAAAAATTACAAGGCATTCGACGATTTAAAGTAGCGGTGACTTTGTGCATTGATAAGTTTATCTGAAGCGGCGGGGGCGGCGGCACTAGGAGACAGGGCGCCGGCGCACGAACGCGTCCGCGGCGGACGACGCGTACGAGCTCGGTACTTCCGAACCTTCCTCTTGCTTGTAACCGTTCTTGCCATTTAGCGGGCCGCTCTCTTCCACCACCTGTGAGCAAATCATCTTATAAACACATTGAAGCCACATTGCAAAGGGGTATGTATTACGAGTACGAAAGACAGAATGTATTAAAACATCGAATGGGTCAAAGACCGACACGATTTTTTTCTGAAACCGTTAACTTTTCAGAATTTATTAAAACGGCATCATACAGAACCCATTCATTAGGTTAGGTTAGGTTTATTTTCAACCGACGAAAACAAAAGGAGGAGGTTCTCAATTCGACGTGTATATATATATATATATATATATTTTTTTTATATAACAATCTTAAAAAGTTAACGGTTTCAGAAAAAAATCGTGTCGGTCCTTTGACCCAATCGATGTTTTAATACATTTGGTCTTTCGTACTTCGGTATTGTTATCGGGTATGCCCTTGCAAAGACTAGGCGTTCGAATACGCCTTATAAAAAACAAGGGACAAATATTTCCTTACTAATCCACGCTGATATTATAAATGCGAAAGTAACTGTCTGTCGGTCTTTTGTCTTTTCACGCTCAAACCGCTCAACCGATTTAGATGAAATTTGGTATGGAGACAGTTTAAGACCCTGCAAAGGACATAGGATAGCTTTTAACACGGGAAAGTACACACAAGTAAGCACAGTTCCCTCGGGATAGCGATAAACAAATTCTTTGCAGACGGAGTCGTGGGCAGCAGCTATACTTATTTCAGCTCATCATCATCATCCCAGCCTATATACGTCCTACATAGAATGAAAGGGCTTGGGCCGTAGTTCCCACGCGGGCCCAGTGTGAATTGGGAACTTCACATACACCATTAAATTTAAAATGTTAATTTATGTATGAAATTACATTTGTAAGGTAAAGGAAAACATCGTAAGGAACCTTCATACACCAGATATTTGAGCTGCTTTGAAATAAATAAATTTCTTTTATACAGCCACACTAGCTGTTGCCAGTGACTCCACCTTCGATAAATTTGTTTATCGCTATCTCGCAGGAATTATGCAACTTTTCGGGATAAAAAGTATTATATACGTTAAATGAGGGTATAAACTATCTACGTGTCAAATTTCATCAGAATTTTTCAGACCGTTTTAGCGTGAAAGAATAACAAACACCCATCCATCCATCTATCTATACAAACTTTCGCTTTTAGAATATAGTAAGATACAATCTACGAAGTCCTCGCGATTTAAAAGCTCCTGAAAAGCATGTAATTTTATGGGTCTTCTTAAAACATTTCTATTTTGAACTAGAAATGTACGAAACCACAACCACAACTGGAAACACGATTCTAAGGATTGTTTAAGGGGGTACCGCGTTTTTCGCGCTAATCTATTTTGGGTGGGCGATTTCGGGCATGGGGCCGCTTGGGGGAGGCACGATGGCTCAAGATACAAAGGTTGGTTGGACTGCGCGTGTTTTTGGGTATTTTCATCATATTACTAAAACAATTACATATTTTAAAAATGTAGCCTGACTACGTCCTAGAAAACATCTTGTTTTATTAAAATTCAAAAAGTCATGACCTTCCGTGCAGTATTAGCGTCGTACTACGAGTTTAATTTATATTTTAGTGACGACTTTGGATTTATTTTCTATCGAGCGAACTACCAAGTAATCGTGTTTCGAAAAAGATTATTCGCTAGAGTGAATCCTCAAATATCTTACATATGAATTTCAGGATTATAGCATTGCTATACTTTGTCAAGCTCGTGCGCGGCGCTCGGCGGAACCCTGTCGCAGGGAGCCTCTGCTGTCCTTAAGGAGATTGTTTTTAATAAGTGCGGCAAATGCTGACTGCGACAGGGTTCCGCGGAGAGCCGCGTACGAGCTTGTCGGACTACAATAATTATACAGCCCGAGTTTACATAAATGCAATAAATGCGCCAAAAACACGGTACCCCCTTAATTCTAATATCTTAACAATTGAATCATCGTTGTATAACCACGAGATATTATAGTCTCGTATTTTTTCCTTTGAACAAATAAATTAACAAGAAATCCTTTCGTGACTGTCGGAACAATGTAAAAGCGATCAATTCCACCTTAATACGGTTATTTTTTTTTTTACTAATGTATAATTATCAGCCTTTAACTTTATTCGATTGCCTACAAGGCAAATAGACAATAGATGAGGAAAACTTTTTTTTTTTTATATTAGCTTCATAAGAAATGGATAGGCACTTTTTAAAAGTCTTAGCAATCAATTTCTAATTTTCCTTATTCTTTTGCTATTAGCGTAAACTATAGTTTACGGAAAATAGATCTCAGTAATAGTAATTATTTCGAAACTAAATGTAGGTACGGAAAAAGGTTTTTGACACTACTCTTTTATTGGTTTAGGGAACAGTATAGAATGAAATAAAAAATGCTGAAAATTTCCATTATTTTGTTAAAAAAGTTTTTAATATCTGTATATGCCAATGCAACATAACACATTGACATGATACTCCAAGACACTTTCTGCATCGCGAAATCGTTCTGCGAAGGTTATTTAACGTTTAATCCTGCAATTATTATTATTATTATTATTATCATAAAGGAAAAATTTTTGTGAAGATGTGTTTGTCATGAAATAAAGTCTTAATCGATTTAGATAAAATTAAGATTATTTAAAAGCGAAAAAGATTTTCGGGTGCGCCGGCGGGATTCGTACCCACGTCTCCCGGGTATGCGCCCCAACCTGGCAAATAAATAATCTTGGATTCGGTGAGCAGCCGTATTGCTAATAAAAATAAATAATATTAGATGAAATTAGGTACGGAGATATTAGTCCCGGGGAAGGACAAAGGATAGTTTTTATCTTGGAAAATTATATAGTTCCCGCGGGATAGCAATAAACGAGATCTTCGCAGATAAGTCGCGAGCAACAGCTAGTTCCTCATAAAAAAAACAAGTATAATACTTATACAAAGCTTCCATGAGTAAAACCTTGAAAGATTTTTTTTAATTTTAGTTTTCGCTCGTTTTTTAGAGTTGTTGTAAAGTACTTGTAATTCGGGACAGTCAAATATAATATAAAATAAGGCAGAAACAGGTAATTAGTTCATTGGGGAAAACAAATTATTCTTATTGTAATTATTTGTAGTTTTCTCCTGGACTCTTCACATAATTCCGAAAGCAGATGTCCGACCCAGCAGAGTTCTTACTAGGCGTATCGGATTGTCGCAACAGGGCATAACATTAACAAACATCGTTTAAAATGACACACATCGAGACGCGTCCGAAAGTAGTTTCTCTGGGCAGCCGCGGCCTTGACGCGTTTCGCAAGTGGCGACTCGCTAAATTCACAAAATATTTAATTACCATGCAGAGTCCGCCGGTGCGTTTGTTGGATTTCTCGCGCTGCGTATAGCGGTCTTTGTAGAAGTCACTGAAGAGGAATAGGAAGAGGAAGCCGTGCATGGCGATCCAGTAGACGAACGCGTGCGGGTACTGGCACGACGGCCGGAACAGAACCTGCAGCTGGTGGCTGAAGATCAGCACGAACTGGATCTGGAACGAAGAGACACGCTTACTTTAACTTATGCTAGGTTTACACGGGGTTAGTATTTGGGTGAATCAACTTTTTAGTGACACCCGTTGCTATGGTTATGTCCCTTGGACAACCTGCATTTTTCTATGAAACAGTATGAAGTGTCACTTGGACAACCGGGGACAGAATAAACAACACAAAAAAGTTGATTCACCCATTTGTCATTAGTATACCTAGAGATTTTCCTGACACGAACGACGTGTGGTTAGGTGTTTGACATAATAAATAATAAAATTGATTCAGTTTGGTATTACTGTTTATATGGGTGCGCCAAAGTTGAACTAATTTTTCAATGTCGATTATCGGAAGTCCGAAAATGTTGTTCCTAAAAATTTACATCCTAATAATCACTACTCATAACTACTCTGTTCCTAACGTTCTGAATTCCTAATCATTTAACTTCATAATGTACGTTGCAATAAACATCTATCATACTACTATTTGTTTTCCTATATTTTCTCAACATAACCATCTTTTACACTATTATTCATCATCATATCTTTCTTATGTAGATTTGTTTTTATTCATAAAATTGAACATTATTATACATTAAATTTCATAATGTCCGTTGCAATAAACCGAGTCGCTTCCGCGCCGATAGGTCTTGCTCGCTCGCTGACTCCAATGATGGCGATTGAAGCCAACGAGAGAAAATAAATTGTATGAGTAGGAACGAAAACTTTAGGAAACAAAATTTTAGGAACATTGATCATTAGGAGTACAGATCGTTAGGAAAATCGACTTGCAGTCGCACTAACACTAAGCACTTGTACAATATTTTTACATTCATGTGACAAGTATTAGTGACGAGAACTAAGCATTAGCTACTAAGCCTGTGTAAACCTATCATTACACGCGTACTGCACATAATCGATAGCTTTTGCAACCACCTTTATGCGTAACCCGCTTGTTTATAAGAAATAATAAGGGCCGCTTGCCCTTGAGTAGGGGTACAGTTCCATATATTTACCCTGGATTAATAGTTAACTCTGAGTTACGTAGTAGTTAATCCAGAGGCCGTATTGTCTAACGCTTCTGACGCTTGCCTTCGCTTTCACCATCTCTTTCTGTCATCATTTTATACCGTTTGACAGAAAGAAATAGCGATTGCGAAGGCACGCGCCAGAAGCGTTAGACAATAAGCCTGCTGGTCCGCCCAAGCGTGTCTAAAAGTTACAGTAGTACCTAAGACGATAGTATCATTATTATTAAACTAAAACATTTTTTAAAATCAAATCTTAGAAAGCGTTAGTCTTTTTTCTTTCTTTACAAAACTTTCTTTCAATTTTCTGTATTTTGTGTGAAAATAAATAACGTTTTTCTTTCTTGATGAAAATAACTATTTATGCAACTGTATCGTAATAGTAGGGGTCCTTAAAACAGGAATGTGGTTTCATGAAACGAGGCGTAGCCGAGTTTCATAAAGGGTCACATGAGTGTTTTAAGGCCTAATTACGTACAGTTGCGTACAATATTTTATCTTCTCTCACACATTTTTCCAAAAACGAAGTAGCATTTTTGCATTTTCCATGCCATACAATCTTGATAGCATTTATCGTATAATTTTCTGAACTTTGCTAGTAATAAATTATGAGTCATTTCCTTCGCCGCATCTAAAATATCGGGCGGAGTTAAATTTTCTTCGCATTCACAGATATCAGTTATTTTTAAGCAAGAACAAAATTTTCCCACGAATATTCGTACAACAAAACGACACGTATGAATAGATGGCGCTAAAACCCAGTACATCACCGCGCATGTGCGCGCATGTGCGCGCATGCGCTAGAGCGGGCGCTGCCACGGACAAATGAAAATTGGAATAAAAACTTGGTGATATCAATTTTTGGATTTGCCCTGTATCGTAATGGTAAAAAAAATTGTATTATAACATTACTAGGGGCGTTCAATAAAAAGTGAGAATGAGTATGTTATAAACAACTTTTACTAAATGTCATTTTATTTTTCGACATAGTCACCTTTTAGCATAATACACTTAGTATATCTTTTTTCTAAACTTAAAATTCCATTTTTAAAAAAGGTCTCATCTTGAGTACTTAAAAAATCTTGTACTGCAGCGACTACCGCGTCGTCGTCTTCAAATTTCTGGCCTCTCAGGTATTGTTTCAATCTCGGAAATAGGTAGAAATCACTGGGAGCGAGATCTGGTGAATACGGAGGATGCTTAAGGATATCGAACCCAGCATCACGAATTGCAGCCATTGCAACGGCGGACTTGTGTGCCGGGGCATTGTCCTGGTGGAACAGCACAACTTTCGAGAGTTTACCTCGCCGTTTTTCGCGGATCTCATTGCGCAATGTTGCTATTTGTTTGGCGTATAAAGTGCCCGTAATAGTGGCTCCATGCTCGAGATACTTAATCATTAATACCCCTGTACCATCCCAAAAATAGAGCCCATGACCTTACCGTCAGATGGGCTCATCTTGAATTTCTTCGGAGTTGGAGATGATGACCTTTTCCATGTCATAGACTGCAGTTTCGTTTCAGGGTCGTAATGATGGAGCCATGTTTCGTCCATTGTTATAAATCGCGCCAAAAAAAGTTCCCGGTCTTGCTGCATCAGGTTCAAAGCTTCTTGACAAATCTCTAGTCTAGTTTGTTTTTGCGTGTCAGTAAGCATTCTTGGTACCCAACGCGCAGATACCTTTTTCATACCCAAGCGTTCATGTAAAATATTATGCACGCTCCCCGTTGAAATCTTTACATTTTCAGCAATAAAACGAACCGTGACACGACGATCCGCCAAAACTGAGTTTTCGACTTTTTTCACAATTTCTTCAGTTACTGCTGTAGTAGGGCGTCCGGAGCGGGGGTCGTCCATTGTCGATGTTCTTCCACGTCTAAATTCGGCGCACCAACGTGCGACTGTCGAATACGGAGGAGCATTAGACCCTAAAGTATCCCGCAAATCCAAATTGACTTGGTCCGTAGAAAATTTTTTCAAATACAAGTATTTGATAACGGCGCGCAGTTCTATTTTCTCCATTTTCGCTAACGTACTCAATAGCATTGCAAAGAAATTACCGTATATTTTTTTAAACAAAAGACAGTTAGTTTTTTTTTTCATAGCAATCAGCTAGATAGATTAGCTTTACCGGCCAGTATTTAATTTCGTAATATTAAAAGAGTTTGCATCTCATTCTCACTTTATATTGAACGCCCCTCGTATTTCGTTAGAAGAAAAGTGTTATATGTTTTTTTTTTAATATTTCGGTATTGTGTTTAAAAAGTATGTCAATATAAACTCTTTTTGAATTTTATAATTCGAATTTTACGATATGAAAGTAGATAAAGAGTATTTATGTTTTTATAGAATTTCACGTCGAAAGGCGACCAATCTATCAATCACTATAGTTCCTTTCGTAGCTTTATATTGTACGCCATTCTACAAATGTTTAGGGATGTTGTTTGATTACGACTATTTTATAGCGGTGTGGTAAAAATTATATTAGTCTCAGCAACAGGATTGAACTTAGGATAGTATCATGTAAACGCGTTACGACGCAAGTAACCTTTCTAAGTGTCAAGGGGCTAAGCAACGTTTGACGTAGATGCTAAAGCATTTAGTTCTTAATTAATCTGTCTGGTCACATAAACTTTAAGTTTCTCTTAATGCTACTAACGCTTCCATTTATTATGAAAGTGAAGATTTAACTAAATTACGAAGATTAATAACGAATAAACTGGTTAAGTTTTATGATTTTAGACAGATGTGGTTTGCTAATTAAGATGAATCTTTCCATAGCATTAAGAAAGCTCGTTAAACTGGCTAAATGACACATTTATTGCGTTTATTATTGTATAATATGATAAAGAGTTGATTTCTATTTTAAAATAGACGTGGCTATAAAGATGTCACTTAAACGATGTAGCACGTCAGGTAGCTTAAAGTACTGTATACCAATTATTATTACTAATAGAGGGGTGCGTGTCAAACCCGGTAAGTCGAATTAATTGACTGTTGAAAAAAAAAACAATGTAAAGAATTATCTAAATTCAAACATCCGACAAAACATTAGATCGATTTATCGGTTTTAACCACGCATCCTTTTAAAAGCGAAATTAAATCTTGTTTGCCTGTTGATGACGTGATGATCTTGTTTCTAATCATTAACATCATCATTTCAGTCGTAGGACGTCCGCTGCTGGACCTAGGCCACCTTCATTGATATCCAGTCATTACGGTTGGAAACGGCTTGCATTCACCGTGAATCTCCAGCCTTTACCAAATCATCCGTCCATCTCGTTGGTGGACGTCCCGCGCTGCGCTTGCCATCCCATAGTCTCTATTCGAGAATTTTTGGACCCTAACAGCCATCTGTTCTGCGTGCTATATTGCATGCCCATTGCCATTTCACTTCATTTTTCTTTCTAAAGCGGATGGCCAAACCGAGAAGAACTAAACCGTAATGCGGTAAAACCATAACTTACCATCTGGAAGGCGGTGAGATATTTCTTCCACCAGATGTACTTCTGGTATTTGGGTCCCATGGCTGACACCATGTAGTAGAAATACATCACGATGTGCACAAATGTGTTGAGCAGTGCGAAGAAAGTGCTGTGGCCACCTGCAATGAAATAAAACATCATAATTTATAAATTTCATAACTCGAATCCAGACTGAATTTTATTCAAGGAAGTGAAGAAGGAAATTTCAAAGTGAAGGCTCAATTTACTGTTTTTTTTTAGAATATATTAAATTATTTGAACTTGTCCACAACAACTTGAAACAATGTAATCACTGATTAATTAGACCGTTGAGTCGTCATCTTAACTAACAGAATACGTAACACTTGCCTAACACAATTCAAGGCTATAAGAGTAGTACAAAACTGGAATTTAACCAGTACAACAACATAGCAAATAACATCATGTCAATTATTAATCGAGAGTCAGATTGATCTGCTGTGTTTTGATGGTAACTTCCAAGTTTTTTTTTACAGCAGTTGTGCACGAGAATTAGTTTGTTATTTTTTTTTAAATAAAAATACATTTAACTAATGGGCGGCCGACGGATGGAAAATACGTCAAAATCATGTCAAACGATATACGCAATATGGATTGACTCACTCACTGTAACTGCTGTACTTAATTGCAAAATAGTTGTACAATTTTATTGTTGTTGAAACTAATCATATTATTTCTATATTAAATATTTTCAGCCCATTCCTTTTATGGTTCACTATCCACTTATACATAAAGGAAAAAAAAAACACTATATCTACAGATGTAACAGGTGCGTAATAACATTATCACCATAACTCAAATTTCTTATAAAATCATAATCTAGAATTATGTCCAGAACCGACTCCATTTTACTGGAGGATAGAGGTATTACGTACTTACTGATATATGTGTATAACAAAAACTGCATATATTCTTATACATAAAAATTACTCGAAATTTAATAAAAGTCTTATCCATCTTATGCTTTCGTCACCATATTGCATCCATTGTCAGCCCTTTCATTATAAATTATAAGGTAAAGTTCTGCACTGGGGTGGATAGTTTATTAACAAAAAACAGGTCAAGTGCGTGTCGGACTAAATATTTTACAAACGGATACCTTAATAATATCACCAAACCTAAGCCTTTGAAAGACCTATCCAAAGATATCCCAGACCAGACCAACATTGGAACTAGTGTCCGACCGAAGTTTCGGTTTCGGTTTCGGTTTCGGCCAATTTCGGCCAAAAAAGTGATTTCGGCCGAGGTTTCGGTTTCGGCCAGAATCCGGCCGAAACCTTCGGCCGGGCCGAAATTACTTCGCGGCCTCTCGCGGCTCTCGCATCGGGAGCGCTCGGCTTAATTCGGACACGCTCGGCCGGGTAGGTAAAGGTAATGCATCGGCGGCCGGCCCAGCTGGGACCAGCGACAGTAGTATGTATGAGTGTTGTTTATTTATTAAATTATTATTTACTTTTTAGAATCTGTTTGGCGACCGCTTTAGCCTAGTTGGTAGTGACCCTGCCTACGAAGCAAGAGGTCCAGGGTTCGAATCCCGGTAAGGGCATTTATTTGTGTGATGAGCACGAATATTTGTTCCTGAGTTATGGATGTTTTCTATGTATTTAAGTATTTATTTATCTATATAAGTATGTTTATCGTCGTCTAGTACCCATAGTACAAGCTTTGCTTAGTTTGGGACTAGGTCGATTTGTGTAAGATTGTCCCGTAATATTTATTTATTTTATTTGTTACTGCATTTTATGCTGTGATTAATGAACAATACGTTTGATAATAGGATTGTGAATTTAGTTTAGACGTGATAAGAATAGGTTGTTTGTTTTGAATAATATAATACCTATGCCAAGACATTTTTCATTAAAAATAAACGTTTTTTATTTTGTTTAACAAAAAAAGTAACTGTTCTCATATAAGAAATCCTTGCAATAACCTTTTCCTTACGATCTGTACAGTAATTTTGAATATTTTGTTTGATATGATACGTCTTCAAAAATTTCGGTTTCGGTTTCGGTTTCGGCCGAAATCAGAAAAAAACCGAATATTCGGTTTCGGTTTCGGTTTCGGCTAAAAATCGTGTTTCGGTCGGACACTAATTGGAACATACCCTAAATAAATTAGTGTTTAAGCATTAAGTCTCTAAGGGATGCCCCAGACGAACAGAGAGGCAGACAAACGGACATGGTGAAACTATAAGTGTTCCTTGTAAGGCTACGGAACCATAATAAAAACGGCATTTAAAAACGGAAACATTTAGGTAGTGAATAATCGCAAATTTACCGTGGTGTGACAAGTACGTATGCACTTGGTGTATATTTTGGCGGACGTTATCCATACTATTTAGTATGTATTATAAAAATGTAAGTGTGTTTGTTTGTCCTTCTTTCAAGTCGAAACTGAGCGACGGATTGCCATGATTTTTGATGGCTGGAGAGTGACATAGGCCACTTTTTACCACGGGAAAATATCTCATTCCCACGGGATAGTCTTATTAAATAAATAAAATAAATAAATAAATATCATGGGACAATTCACACCAATTGACCTAGTCCCAAAGTAAGCTTAGCAAAGCTTGTGTTATGGGTACTAAGCAACGGATAAACATACTTATATAGATAAATAAATACTTAAATACATAGAAAACATCCATAACTCAGGAACAAATATTCGTGCTCATCACACAAATAAATGCCCTTACCGGGATTTGAACCCAGGACCTCTTGCTTCGTAGGCAGGGTCACTACCAACTAGGTTAAAGCGGTCGCCTCTCTCTCGTAAAAGTATAGTTTCGCCTCTCGTACCGTACAAGGTAGTTTCGCCTCTCGTGTCGTGTAGTGCCTTGTGGATTTCACGAAAACACACCTGCTTCGATTTCTTCGCGTGTGGTTTAGCCTAGGTAGCAGGTAACTCAAGGACCGTAAGGTAAGCCTGGCCAGCGCGATAAAGTCCAGTGGCCCTGTACCTGGCTGATACCAAGCTCCGACACAACAGTAAGAAGGTGAGTGTTTTCCTGGACCACACAGGGCTAAATTTTCGGAAATATTAGTTATCAGATACAGTCCATTTCTTTAAAACCCCAGATCTGCTTCATTTTTGGTTCCGGTTAACAAGTTTACTCCAAGATAATAAAATAATTTTGTAGGCCATATCCGTCACATCGACTGATATTTAAAGTATTAATTAAGGGCGATTACTGGGAGTTTAATACTTAGCGGTAATACGTTTACGTGCGTTTGGGTTTTTTGAGCATGTATTGTATGTAGTTTCCATATTTTATTTTGAGCGCAAACATAATGTTCTTATGCATTGTTAGTTTATTCAATTTGTAAGTGCACTCTGACTTGTAGAGCTGGACTGTAAAATCTGTTTACAAAAGCCAAGAACACGGCATGGCTGTTGCATTTCGAAAGATCTTGTGGTTGTTTCGACACGTGGATTACTGTACTGTTATTTAGCAATGTATTCTAATACAATTTGTCGTATTTAGCAACGTTTAATCGGTACGCAGCCAGACTTATTAGTAAACAAGAGGGCTTTTGTTATTAGGGTTCCGTAGCCAAATGGCAAAAAACGGAACCCTTATGGATTCGTCATGTCTGTCTGTCCGTGCGTATGTCACAGCCACTTTTTTCCGAAACTATAAGAACTACTTAATCGTATTATTTTTATTTACGTGTACTGTTTTTTTCGTATGTGTGTATTTTGTTCAGTGTTAAGTTAGGTATATTAAGTATATTTGTCGTAGTCACTAATTGTTGTTTATTTTGTGTATTTGTTTATATGTTATATTTTCTTTCTTCTCTCTGTACATAAATTATTGTTTGCCTATCTCTTTTTTTTTAAGTTTTTCCTTTCATTCCAGGTTAGCTTGAAAAGATCCCTTTTAGGGATAAGTTCGCCTTTGTACTATTTTTGTTGTGTTGTTTTGTATTATTTTTGTGTTTTATGTACAATAAAGTGTTTACATACATACATACATACATACATACTATGCTGTTGAAACTTGGTAAGTAGATGTATTCTGTGTACCGCATTAAGATTTTTACACAAAAATAGAAAAAAAAAAACAATAAATTTTGGGGGTTCCCCATACTTAGAACTGACACTCAATTTATTTTTCATCTAACCCATACGTGGGTTATCTATGGATATAGGTCTTCAAAAATGATATTGAGGTTTCTAATATCATTTTTTTCTAAACTGAATAGTTTGCGCGAGAGACACTTTCAAAGTGGTAAAATGTAACCCCCCTGTTACTTCTAAAATGAGAATGATAAAACAAAAAATATATGATACACTAGCTTTTGCCCGCGACTCCGTCCGCGTGGAATTAGTAATATGGGCAGCTTATTATTTAATCCAATTAGCTTTTTCATCAATTATGGCTCTCCTTAGTTCCTCGATATAAAAAATTACCCGCCCCCGCACCCCCCGCACACCCGCGTTCACATTGACCACCGTACTCAAGTCAAGCGTGCCTATAGAAGTTTTACTTCAAAAACCCCTGATTTTGAAACATTCTTCCGCTCCGCTCCGCTCCTATTGGTGTTAGCGTGATGATATATAGCCTATAGCCTTCCTCGATAAATCGGCTATCTAAGACTGAAAGAATTTTTCAAATCGGAGCAGTAGTTCCTGAGATTAGCGCGTTCAAACAAACAAACTCTTCAGCTTTGTAATATTAAGTATATGTAGATTACCATACATGTAAACTTCCACCGAAAATTGGTTTGATTGAACGAGATATAGTAAGGAGTTTTTTTTAATACGTCATAAATCGTAAACCGCAATTTTTTATAGATAATGGTACGGAACCCCTCGACTCGCACTTGGCCGGTTTTTATTTGCACTATCCATTAGCCACAATGCGGATGTTTTGACAGAGTTCTGCTCCTGTCATGTCCTGCCTGCTAATGAAAACAACAATTTCCAATACCTTGCTAATTATTTATTGGTGCTTTGTTTAACAGGAAACACAAATGGTTCTATAGTTATTGATGACAAACATGCTAAATGCGTAGATATTATGAAAATATACTTGGTAGGTTATAGACCGCGATTATATCCGCGTGATATGTTCATAAAAAGTTATGTCTGTTTTTTTAAGGTTCCGTACCCAAAGGGTGCTAACGGGACCCTATTACTAAGACTCCTCTGTCTGTCCGTCTGTCACACGGCTCTATCTCTTAAAACGTAATAGCTAGACAGTTGAAATTTTCACCGATTAGGTATATATTGCTGTGGCCGTTATAACAATAATACTACATATAAGATAAAGTTAAAAATTAAAGGGAATCGTCATACAAAAAAAATATTTTTTCAGTGTTTTTTATCTATCTTTATTACTAGACACATCTTTTCACAGAATATATATTGCTATAGCCACTATTACAACAAATAAAAAAAATGTACAGAGGTACAAAACCCTGTAGGTACGAGTCCGACTCACACTTGGCCGGTTTTATATTTTGCTTGCGAGGCAAAAGTCAAACTGACAGAAAGACAAACGGATCAGAGGGGTACTCATTGATAGACATTTTATTTATTTAGTTCAACATTTGCTTCAATACATTGATGTTAGGTCTCTTTCAAGTATTAGCCCGGAAAATAGTACTTACCTGCTTGTAGTGCGCATGATTGAAATCATTTCTTATATGTTAAACAAACCAAGCAATACCTATATGTACTGCAACGGATCATATATAGGCTCGACATGATGATAATGCTAAATTTATGTAATTATTCAACAATTAGATAGTTTTCAATTTTAGAAGTATATATATTTTTAATATCGACGCACTATTGACGTCAATAACAAAAAATAAAGAACCGTAATAACTAATAACATCATGGATGTGAACAAGCAAACCGCTATGGATTACATATTCACGAATTCTGGTTTCCACCTTTGATCCTAAAATGTTAACAAAAGCTGAGTCGGGAATAATTAATTTAAATTTTTAATTTACAATACAATACAAATATTCTTTATTGATCACCAAAAGCAGTACAGTGACATTACAAAAATAAAAATTCAGGTAGATTCAGGTATGCTAGGTTTACACGAGCTTAGTAGCTAATGCTTAGTACTTGTCACTTACACTTGTCAGATCAAGTACTAAGCATTAGCTACTAAGCCCGTGTGTAAGGCACTGTAGGTACGGAGGGTTTACGTTTGTTAGTCGAACCCAAATCCTTAAATTTTGTCAGTACAGTTCCTAGCTCTCTTGAAATTCATTGACCTTAACTCACTCATTTAGTTGTAAAAAGTCATCAACATTATTATCAGTCTACAGTGTGGCTAATGGATTTATCCATGAAAATGCCTAAGTAATATAATTGACTGACTATGCAGGTAATTATACGCTTGATTTAGAAACATTGTTTTAATTATGATAAAATTAAACCTTGTGTTTACATCGAGAAAAGAAAAAATCTTTGACAATAATTTCATTAAAACTCAATTATATTCTTTCTTTCAAAAGGCCTTGCTAATTTTAACATGAGATTTTATTTCGATTTGTTTTGAAGGCTCTGTACAAGTAATAAAAAAAGACTGATTGATCCTAACTTCGTTATTCGTTTCTGACGCTACCTGCCAGTCAATCACCAATATTTTCTGAGAACCGATTAAGTTGTGGTCGGTTTATTGGCCTTACTATAGCCAATTGTTAGACCTGGGCGACCGAGCTCCGCTCGGGCTGAAACTCGGAACTGCATGAACGCACATTTCTTGCATAAACGTAACTATTGTAAGGTCGCGGGTGAGCAAAGTAATTGTTTTAGTTCGGTAGCAAGCGTTTTCCCAGAGATAAGACCAAGCTAGATAAATTTTTCATCCCCGAAAACCCCCGCATACCAAATTACATGTGCGCAGGAATTACATGATTTAATTCCTCCATCTCCATTTCACCATCGGACATCCAGGCGGGGGGAGCGTCTTCATCCTTATGTGGTTAGTATTCCAGTGGCCCGTACGAAGCGCTTCGCGTCATCCTTCCTAATGCGAACTGCTAAAGAATGGAATTCGCTCCCGTCGTCTGTATTTCCTGATAAATACAACCTAGGTCTTTTCAAGGCTAGAGTGAATAGGCTGTTACTGAACCAGTGAGGTACACCTTTGGCCTCATCTACACTTTTCATCAGGTGAGATAGTGGTCAATCACGGGTCAGTTTTATGTAAAAAAAAAAAAAAAAAAATTACATCGAAATCGTTGGAGCCGTTTCTGAGATTCTGATTATATACAAGAATTGCTCGTTTAAAGGTATTAGCTAGATTAGATAGATAGATTACTAAAATGCAAATACAATTCGATACTGAAGTATAATTTATCTTTCAAAACTTCCGTAATTGAAATTGAAAGTACCTATCTAATTAAATAGAGGAAAGCCATACAAATGCGTCTGTAGGGGCTATATATCTGAGACAGGCAAACAAATAAATAGCTTTAAACTTTAAAAGGTTAGGTTGGGAATTTCAGTAAACTTTCAGTTTTACTAACGACTTTTGTTATTTAGGTCAATAAAAAATTAGGTGAAACGAATATTAGACAAACCCTTATTATACACATCAAAGGTATGCTATAATCTTGTCGGCTAGAGCCACTCACCTGGTGCGAATTTGAGCCCCATCCAGACAGAGAAGGGCATGATCCCGTGATGTATGACGTGCAACGTTGACACATGCTCATTCTTCTTGCGAAGCACGAAGAACAGAGTGTCGAAGAACTCCGTGAACTTGCTGAAGTAGTACCACCAGCACGTTGCCGCCATCTGCGAGACACGTCGCAAATCAATACAATGGAAAAGTTGAACAGTATAACTATATCGAAATAAATACTAACAATTGTCATAACTTTACGTTTGGCATACTTAATGCTCTTTTCGCATAAATACGCTTCAGTAGAAGACGTCAAATTTTTAGAAGAGTTCTATATTAAAAAAAAATGTACTGTCTAAATACATTATTTTGTTTCCGTCAATTATTATATTTTATTTATTTATTTTATTTTATTTATTGGAGAAAAAAAACAGATACACACACACAATCATTATGAAATAGTATGGTACAATAAACAACATATGTAATATTATGGAGGAGCGGGACCTCCTGTCACAGGTATGTCCAATACCTACTAGGAGGCCCCAACCCTGATTTTTTGCTGAACGATTTTATAACGAAATAAACATTTTTAAATTTTAGGAAGGTGACCAAGGTAAGAGAATTAAAGTAGGTACAGTTGACACGACAATAACAACAAGCACATTCCCGCGGTCGCGTTTGGTAACTTCGAAAACTAAATGGACTTTGTAAGATGGAACACGTCTAAATTGACTTAAATTAGTATTTTTAGGTCTTCTTCTTTTTTTTTATGTTAGAAAGGCCAGACAAACGAACTAGTGGGTCACCTGATGTTAAATGATCACCACTGTCCATAGACACCCGCAGCGCTTTACGTGATGCCAGTGCGTTGTCAGCCCTAAAGGAAAGGGAACAGGGGAAGGGGGTGAGGGAGGGGAAGAGGGAAGGGGTGAGGTATTGGGCCCCCGGCACTCTCACTGACCGTACGAAACGCAACCAGGAATAAGTAATCGAATCGATCGAGTGATCGAATTTTAACAAAATTTGTGTACGTCTAATGTCTAATTATGGTCAATGTTAGTATAGGTATAAACCGGGTGGATTTCCACGAGGGACCTTCCCGAAAACAGGTGCTAGTGTTGCTTAAACTGAACAACTTTCTCCAAGGAACATAGGTCGAAAAACGAAAAAAAAAAATTCAGTCTCCCATACAAAATGTATTGGTTAGTTGACCGACTTACTACAGGGTTATTTGTAATTCACTGACATCCTCTTAACCCTGAATTCCTATCACTCAAACAAATGTTTTTTGTTTTACGAATTTTTAAAATGAAGCACTTTTTTTCCATACAAATACACAGAGTATCGTAAAAATAAGAGGTAATCTCAAATTTTCAAAACGTTATTACACCAAAAATATTAAGTTATGACAAAAGCCGTAAAACAAAAAACATTTGTTTAAGTGGTAGGAGTTTAGGGTTAAAAGAATGCTAGTGAATTACAAATAACCCTGTATGGAAAGGCGTAAAAATAATTCGTTTTTCGACCTATGTTCCTTGGAGAAAGTTGTTCAGTTTAAGCAACACTAGCACCTGTTTTCGGGAAGGTCCCTCGCGGAAATCCACCCGGTATAAAATACGTACCCTCATAGCCATTGGGCTACGACTATAGTCGACGAGTTGACACCGGAAGTCGTAGTGGCCCCACCAGCCGCTCATCATGTACTGAGAACAAGTAATTCATGCTGTAAAATTATTTCAACTTTGATACCACGATTTATAAACCTAAAAATCAGTATCAGTTTTAATGATTTAATTACTGGAATTTTGCCTTGCTGATACCGGAAGACAAATCGTTGCATGAGACGTTCCAGTTATTCTTGATCGCAAACTTGCTAAATGAATATTCATAGGAATTCATCTCTAATCGCTATGATTTGCGATAGTGATGCGACATTGATTTTAAAACCGGTACCCAGGACAGAATACAATGCAAAGGGTTATTTTATTACGTCAAGATTACACTTAATTACATTTACGTCAGCGATTTCCAATGACGCTTAGCTTCATTAGCTAACAATAAGTCTCAGCAGTTAACCCATTTTCATTAGTGAATGCTGCATGCTCGATCAAGCGGAAACGAAATCGAATCTTGTTGCTCACAGGCGATTCTAAGCGTGATTTGTCATAAGGACAGTTTATGTATGAACCAAGTTCCATTTGAAGCAAGATAACAGATAGAAATCCTTATATCATAATCACCTCATAGAATATCCAGGTACTGAAAAGGGTCTGAACTAGATTATATACGATGAGGACGCTTCGGAGTTCGAAGGGTTTGCGGTTGGCCATCAGTCGTGGCCCGAGAGACTTGGCGCAGTACGCGTAGCACAAACACGCGGCCACCGTAGGCCACGGCGAAGACGCCATCGCCCAATCCTTCACGCGAGGATCTGTAATACAACACGATACTTTTATCCACTGGACAAAGAACTGAACTGCCACTCGTGCTCAAAACTATTTCCATATTTTTCGACCCTCCAAAAATTTACGACGCCTACTAAACTGCGTCACGTCACGCAAATTTGTAGAAGCGTTACAGTATTCTTTTATAGGGGTCTAGAACGGCGATAGAGAGATATACCTACCTACTTGATATTTTGGATGAAAATGTCTCTTATTTTAAGTCATCTCATCGCTTTACACGAACATTATAAAGTAATTATCTTAAAATCTCCTGGTTTACATAATAATCATTTTCATAGATACCTACTTGCTATAGGTAGGTACAGCTGGTACTGTGGTTGTGGGTTATGCTATTGCAGTGATTTAAAGAAGTCATAATTACGCGTTAGTTATTAAAGGGGACCAATATAATTTCCGCCGGTGACTACTAAAAATACATCGCGTTTTGTTAAAAAAAAAACATAGTGCAGCAAAAATATGAAGTCCAATATTATAAATATTATAATGGTAATTCGTTATTTTTGTGCATAATACTTAGTTAGGAAACTACACCAAGAATTATTGGTTTTAATTCGTCACATTAAAATGAGGTTTAAATTTTGGTGGTATCAGATGTTTTTTTTACGTTGCAAATTTTTTACTTCATATATCTGGTAATACCTAGTTGACCGTTGGATCAGCAAGAACGTTATACAATTTATTTAATGAAAAACAAATGGTTTTCATCTCCTAGAAACGACTTTGTACATCCTATAACTAATGTTGCTGTTTTTGCGTGTTATTCTGAGTGTTAAGGTAAACCAACGATTATTATTATGAAGAGTGGAGTGTAAGTAAATAAGAATAAATTAAAGGGTGAAGAGTTTAATGTGCGTCACAGCGAAGGCCACGGCGCGGCGGCGCCGGCGACGCTCGGTTCGGAGTTTGGTACATTGATATAACTCCGGCGTCGTTACGCCAAAGCGACGCTCCGGTACTAGGTTGGAGTGTGGAACATTCTAAGGCGCTTATGTAATTTGGTTGAGCAAACTCTTGCTGGTAAACCTTGGTGGTAACCGGCGCGACGCGATTCACAGTTGACGCAAAGTTCTTGAAAAAATATACAACAGGTGAGCCATCCGGTGTAAGGAAACGCCAAACTTTACTACAAAGGGCCTTAAATAAAACTTCAATCGATTAGCAGTCACAGTCACCTTCAAAGAGGGATTGTACTACAATTAATCTATGACCATAAATGTCTGATTATTTTAACACGTTAATACACTTTGAATTGGATAAATAACCGTGGGAGACTAGTAAAAATATAATGTTGGACACAGAATACTTACCACTCCTGTTGTCCAAGAGGTCCCTGTACCAGTTGTAGATGCTCGTCATTTTGAATGGCTGATTTTAGGCAGAGATCTGTAACAAGTGTGATCAGTAAATTAAAATTAATCAATCAACAACTGGTTTACGACAATTCGCAGTGAAATATGCGAAATAAATAAATCGCGTATTGGTGCTGTTCAGAAGTATGAAAATCGAAATGTAGTTTTATTTCTTCGATATGTTTGCAGTGGGCTATTTCTAGCGAGCGAGGCATGAGTGCCATCTGTGTGGACTTTGCTCTTCGCGACTTTGTCGACGGCTTTTAAAATGATCACATTATAAGGATCTAACATTATGTAAGCGGTTATCAAAAGCTATTCGATAATCAAGGTATTCGAAGAAATTTTGCTTTAAAAAGTATGACTAACAGCGTACTTTATCTCTACCCGAAATACTATCGATAGTGATGAGTTTATCGGATGACAATAAATATTGATAAGCGATTAGTCATACATAGCCATAGATAAACTTCAGTTTTAGTCACCCCACTAAACAGGAATGATGCATACTACTTTATTATCAAGATTAGTATGCAATTCTCGATAAATTACAATTACTTGTTATTTACTCGAACGAGTTTCATAATTATACCTAACCTCACGCGTCTACAAGGTGCTAGCAATGGAAATAAAATACGTAGAGTATAATATTCGCGGATGCGGAATAGGGAAATATCGCAGCGTTGTTGATCTCGCGTAACACCGCTCATGACCAGTACATATTTGATGAACGTCCGATTCGTTTCGTCCACAAATTAGTACGGGCGAGCCCGAGGTTAGCATATTGCGGAAATGTCATTTTAGCACGAAGATGTTTAACGTATCGAAGTACCTACTGTCCTTTTAATGACCATAAGCATATATTAAAAACAATATAGAACGTCAATAACGGTACGTGATAATCCGTTTTATTTGTATTGTAGGTAGAGGACAAATTGCCGCACAAGAGGTATTTATGTTGTTTGTTATGTTTGTATGAACGACTTTACATACTCAGACTTACAAAATAAAATGAATTATTCTCATTAGCGATTCGGCAGCTTTCAAGGTTCTTGTAACTATTTCAGCATTTAAGCTCTACTTGCGCAAATAATATACATGAACTTGCTTAACATCAATAATATAAAAACGTTATGAGGTAAAGTTTTAATATGCTTTTAAATGTTTAACCGCTAACTAAGTATTAAGAGCAAAAAAACACAAATAATGCATATAAGCTACTGTTTAGTAAAATAATTGGAGATGATATCAGGAAAGCAAACATCGTCAGTTCTTGGTAGGTAACATTAGCACGTTTGCACTAACACTCACGTCGTGACAATCCGCTTTTGTCACGTTCCTCGTATTAGATATCACCGCATAACATCGATTATCCTGTATAAACCATGATTCTTAGGAAATACCATGCAAGTCGATATTAGTTATTAGTGCCTGACCCAACAATCTCCTTATTACGGAAATGTGCAGGAAGCGTTTTTAATAGTCTGGCTTAGAACAGTGTATACACAGGTTGCCGCTAAGGTTGTCACTGAGATGGCGTGGCAAGGTTAAGTATATGATGGCTAAGATACCAACTTTTAATAGAGCTTAGATTGCCGTGGCATTAACAGTTCTAGAGTAGTTGTCGCGTATGTATCTAATGGATATGTAGAAACAGTTCACGTAAAAATAACCGTTTGATAGAACATTTTTTTAAAACGGATATTAATAATTACTTATGTATTTTTTACTTAATTGATTGATTCAGGCGTTACTTTGCGGAGGTCTATATCAATGAAGTATTTTTTTTACCTAACTTCCAAAAAAACTCTCTCGGCGGTTGTTTCTCTTCTACCAAAAAGAACGCGGAAAACAAATAGAAATGGAAATGTTTAGTTTGTGTTTTACTTATTATTTACTGAACTAATTTTGATGAAATGTATAGGTACGGGATCACCTTCGATATCGAACAAAAAATATTTATTAAAATCAGTTCGCAGGCGGCGAAGACAGTAACGACCATACCTGGCTCATTCTACTTTTCGTTGACCAGTAATTTTTTTGTAATGTGCTCTTCAAATATTTTTTTTACAAAAAGGGTACAGTGCTCGGTTTTATCATTAATCATTTAAATAGGCGCATAATTAAGCTTACATGTAAAATTATCACTACGTATAAAAAAAAAGTAACCATTATTATCTATGTATAAAGTAGGTAACGCAGTGGACATGCATGTCCCCGCCATTTGTATCCATAAATTAGTGTATTTTCCGACTAGTTACCAATTTTTTCCACAAAATTTCTTTAAATTTAAAGTTCTTTTGCTTTAAAAGATTAAAATTAGTTATTTCAGTTTTTATTTTAGTTAATTACACTTGAAAAAAATCACCAGTTATGCATTATATTTCACAAAAGATTAATGGTTACTTAAAAATAGAATAGCCCACCTACCAACATAAATAAATATAAAACCTCTTCCTTTTTGAAGTCCGATAAAATAAAATTACAAAAACACGGCTGCTATAGGTGTAGCCCACCGTCTCTTACGCAACGGCCTATTGTGCACGACCTTGACCTGCTCTTCGCGGCAAATGCACTCGTACACTTGAAAATAATTCAAATTAATCATTATACAATTTATTTCTAACACTGTCGGTTACGTAATGAGGAGTTTATCCAACGATTATAAATCAATTCAAGACTTTTTAAGTGCCCAGAATTATAAAAGAAAGACAAGACCTTGAGTTACATACAACAACAACACGATTATCAATAATCAACAAGCACGGCGAGCTGTTGCGTCGACAAGGTCAACTTTTATAATTTACCGGCCAGCCTATTGCATAAGGTGCACAATGTGATCTGGATTTGAACGTAGGTAGGTGACACAAGTGGAAGCAGGTAAATCCACCCCTCGAGGACAATTAACGAGGGCATACGGGAGACAGGTGTGGCTTCATCTCGAGTGTTGTCGGGGCCCACAACTTTCACCGTCGCGCGCGCCGCTGCTGGCCGCGGCGCGAGGCGTCCGCGCTTTACGTAAGGGTGTTGCGCCAGATGCCGGCGCCTGCGCCCTGCCCGGACCACTGACCCACTGCCATAGAGCCCACACCAAGCCACCCCACTCCACCACCCGATGCCAAACCCACAGAACTTTTCATAGCCTACGCTACATAATTAACTAATATAATTTAAACGCACCGAACATTCCGGAATCCGGATAAATTACACTGAGTACAAGTTAAGTATGAAGTATCTTTTTCTATTTATTTTTTTATTTTCTTCAACTTCATTTTTTATTACTTTTACGGTCATCCCGTGAAACCATATATTTCAAACTAAATACAAACTGAAATATAGAAAAAACCCCAGAAAAAAGACCAATGCTGGGAATCGAACCCAGGTCCTCAGCGTTCCGTGCTGCGTGCTTACCCCTACACCATCACTGGTCTAGAAGTTAGCGACCTGGGTTCGATTCCCAGCATTGGTCTTTTTTCTGGGGTTTTTTCTGTGCATCTATATTTCAGTTTGTATTTAGTTTGAAATATATGGTTTCACGGGATGACCGTAAAAGTAATAAAAAATGAAGTTGAAGAAAATAAAAAAATAAATAGAAAAAGATACTTCATACTTAACTTGTAAAAGTTGGCCTAGTAGCGCCATCTCTTGGTCCAGGTGAGCGGGTAGCTCCGAAGGAGTGTTGAAGTCTCTCGGTAGAGGGCATTAACATAGATGCGCTTTATCACTGCGTAATGTGATTATAACAGACTGAAGTGTACGATGTATGGGAAAGATTCGTCGCTAACTTCTAGACCAGTGATGGTGTAGGGGTAAGCACGCAGCACGGAACGCTGAGGACCTGGGTTCGATTCCCAGCATTGGTATTTTTTCTGGGGTTTTTTCTGTGCATCTATATTTCAGTTTGTATTTAGTTTGAAATATTACACTGAGTAAACTAGACGAATTTCAATGTAGAGGCTCTTTAACCCTCATACACATAGATAGCAGTGTTCGTTTTAATTACGATACATTAGTACGAGTATCTAATTTTTTAAATTTATTTATTTGTTTATTTTATTTTATTTTATTTTATTAACTTTGGTACAATAACATAATGCAAGCTATCGAAATTACAATTAGTGACTTAATCTATGTAAGACATTACAGCGCATATTAATTTTGACAAAACTAACTTCAACTACGGGAAATCTAGACACGCGGGAGCGTGTCAAGCCAAGTTCAAGCATTATCCTTACGGCCTTTGAAGTAGATTGCAATGTTGCTTGATTTAAGTCTATCTAACTTGCCAAACTATATAACGCCGAGATCTAATAATGTATATGGGCCAGAGAGTATGGACGTCCATTCTGCCTTGCATACTAAATAAATTTCCACTAGAAACTATTAAAGAAATTGTTAATAACAAAGCCAACAAGATTAAGGGTATCCTTGTACGTTCCTTCGACCAACCTCCTTAACAAAAAGGAAATTAATTAATGGGTAAATTACCTAATGGGTAGTGATGATTTGCCAAACAGTAAGTAACTAAGTAGGTACCTAATATTATTATTAACTGCAACAATCCTAAAAATTAAGGATTAAAGTTAATGCTGTGTAAAGTGTATTTTTTTCTGAAATAAACAGTTTACATTTTTTTTATTTTATGTTGCGATTTTAGATATTGACCAAGATTATCGAACTAACCTTGTAACAAAAAGACTAGGTTCTCAGAACAAAATAATGACAATGAACGGCATCTTTGCCTAACTGGAGCTGCAACAAGAAACTGAATTCATTCACTGGAGTGACCTAAACAATTAGAATGACACATAATAATATCTATATGTTCCTGTACTGAACATAAAATAATTCCAGTTATTCCTAAACAGTTTTGATATCCATATAATTCATACTAAATACAAACTGAAACATGGATGCACAGAAAAAAAGACCAAAAAATTAAATTGATTGGCACGCGGCACGGATGCTGAGGACCTGGGTTCGATTCCCAGCGCTGGTCTTTTTACTGGGGTTTTTTCTGTGCATCCATGTTTCAGCTTGTATTTAGTATGAAATACAGGGTTATTTGTAATTTACTAGCATCCTTTTAACCCTAAACTCCTACCACTTAAACAATATTTTTGGTGTAATAACGTTTAATATTTGTGGTGTAATAACGTTTTAAAAATTTGAGATTACCTCTTATTTTTACGATACTCTGTGAATTTGTATGGGAAAAAAGTGCTTCATTTTAAAAAGTCGTAAAACAAAAAACATTTAATTTTGTTTGAGTGTTCATAGGTATTCAGGGTTAAGAGGATATCAGTGAATTAAAAATAACCCTGTATATGGATTTCTCGGGATGACCGTAAAAGTAATAAAAAAATTAAGTTGAAAATAATAAAAAAATACAAAAAAAGATACTTCATATCAAACTTGTTAAAGTTTTGAGATCCATGTGTCTAATCTAAAGCGAAAACTCCACATCTGTACCTATCCTGCTCATCATTTTGTCCATCTTCAAATGGTACTTTCGAGTCATGAGGTTTCAAACGTCGGTACCCAAAACCTTAAAAGTCCAACTCAAGGCTTGCAATTCTTGGTGTCCGAAGAACGGACCAGATTATAAATCAGTGTCCAGCTCAGTAGCTGCGATCCAAAACTCATATTACTGCCATGAATTAAAGTGAGACTGGGCTGAACATGTACAACCAATAAATCAGGAGTGTTGGGGTTAAGCAAATACATAGGTAATAAGAACTCGCTGTTGCCCGCGACTACGTCTGCCAAGAATTCGTTTATCGCTATCCCGCGGGAACTAAACAATTTTCCGGGATAAAAAGTATCCTATATGCTAATCCAGGCTATAAACTATCTGTGTACCAAATTTCATCAGAATCCGTCAAACCGTTTTAGCGTGATAGAGTAACAAACATCCATCCATCCATTCATCCATCCATACTTACAAACTTTCGCGTTTATAATAAGTATTAGTAAGATTTACGTCGATAGCAGCAGTTGTGTTAGTATAAGGGCCACTTGCGCGGACCTGGGTTAGCTACTTAACTCCCGAGTTAACTGCTAACCCAGGGTTAAAAAGTGTCAAAATGTATCCATCTGTCATTCTTAACACAGGGTTAATGATTTAATTCTTTAATCCCGGACCGTGCAAGAGGACTTAAGAGTAGCAGTGGCATCATTCCCTGTGCTTCAGTTTGTCTGTAGCATCGTAGCTTCGGCTCGGATGAACTTGATCATACCAGCGCGGTATTTTTGTTAGTCGGATCTAACGAGATGTTTCTAGGTGGAAGTTGAGTTTGGTGGTCAAGTGGCACTCGAGCTAGCGACACTGTCTTATTACATTTATGTGTGTACTAAGTAACTACATGTCGTAATAAATTACTGTTAGATTACAGCAGCTGGGAAATAAAAAGCAAAGGCTACCAAGAAAGTTCAGGATAAAAGTGCGTAAGAACTTTTTAGAAGTGTAAACCATAATTTATAGTGGTGGTGTTTTCTTGCAAATGTAGTGAAATGTTTTTCTTTCTTTGTTTCTTTCAAACGCCCGGTATTATGCCACAAGGATAAGAATGTATTGATTGCGCAGGAGATTTAATAGCGCGAGGCTGGACATTGCGTAAAATCAACATGCTGCCATATCAATTTGATGCGAAGCCTACGCCGACCTCTTATGTAACAGAAGGCGACCGAACTGTCAAGTTGTAAATTAGAGCCGTCTTCATTCCACTAATATCAACTGTTTACAAGTTTAAAATTCCGAACGAACAACACGTAAGTTCAATGTTATCCGCCGCAAGGTCGGAAATTTCCAAAAAGCCAACCAGAATTATTTTATTTCAAGGTTAAATTAAGAACATGTGGAGGTTTTGTTTGATTATTTATCTTCAAGGCGGTATTAGCTTACATAATAATAATATTTCGTGGGACAATTGACACCAACTGACCTAGTCCTAAACTAAGGGAAGAGGGAAACGTTTAAAAACTATGAGTTTATTTATCGAAATCTAACTGCCCTGGCTTCGCACTAATTTAATAAAAAAAAACTTTCACAAAGCTTCTCTCAATAAATATCAACTCAACGAGAAATGAATTACACAGATAGGTGCATCCATTCTGAAGTTATACGGGTAAGTTTATTCATTTTCTACAGTTCACTTTGTTTATATAGATATTAAACTTTAATAGTTTTGTCCGAAAATACATGCCTGGCTTATTTCCTATCGTCTGAATTGTTCATTGCACACAGGCTGTGTTCGTATGTGTCATACAGGTTTTCATCAAAGAGTTAAATTCCGAAGTTAAGATCGCAATAATCCAAGCTGAGCGCAAGGTAAACAGTTTATTCATTTTCTACAGTTGACTTTGTTTATATAGATATTAAACTTTAATTGTTCTGTCCGAAAATACATGCCTGGCTTATTTCCTATCGTCTGAATTGTTCACTGCACACAGGCTGTGTTCGTATGTGTCATACAGGTTTTCTTCAAAGAGTTAAATTCCGAAGTTAAGATCGCAATAATCCAAGCTGAGCGCAAGGTAAACTACCGCACTGTCTGTTTCTGAAAGTATTTTGGCGTATTTTCACGCCGTATTTAATAATACACAGCACGATACAATAATTGTAGTACACTAAAATATTATTAGTCAAAGACCAGGGCCCAATTGCATAACAAAATACAAGCAAACTAATACTACCTATATAGCTTGTAATTTGTTATGCAATTGGGCCCAGGTCATATTCTCGTAATAATATGTGAGGGGAAGTCTTCCTCCAGCGGGAATATAAAGACAGAAATTATGAAAAAAGGCAAGATCACGAAAAAGTAACAGTTTAACAAAAAAGTCTTAAATTAAAATTTATTATTATTATTAAAATTTACCAAGAGCTTTACGGAGAAGGAAAATATCGTAAGGAAACTTGTACACACCCGCGAAGAAATTCAATGATGTGTGAGAAAGTCCAATCCGCACTAGGCCCGCGTAGGAACTACGGGCGAAGCCCTCTTATTCTGAGAGGAGGACCATGCCCTGCAGTGGGACGTATATAGGCTGTTATAATGATGAACCGTTAAATATAATATTTTTATAAAATATTTAAATGATTGTCATTATCTACTACATGTTTTTTATGATAAAAAATTAAATGAACTTACAGAACAACAATAAAGCAGGGTACAGTAAGATTATTTTTCTACTCCTGTAGTATAATCTTTCAATTATATGGTCAAAAACTATGCAATAATAACTAACGTTATAAGTCTGTTCCAAGTTCTATACTCTATGGTGCAAATTCAGTAACATAATAACCCATAGTAATTTCATTATGTTACGGGACAGAGTAATATAATAACATTCAAAAAAAGAATACTTAAATCAATTTTGATAATCGAGTTTCTTTAAATATGCGTGTGCTACGTGATTGGTTGCTTAAAAATGAGTAAGAACAGGTAGACCAACAATCAAGGTTCATTTTTTCAAGCGAAATTTCGTAATTGAGAACACGCTGATCATGCTCTATGGTACAAGTACGGTCACAAATTAAAAAAAAAATAAAGCGGGAAATTAGGGCCTATAATGACTCCCATAAAATTTTTGTTCCGAATTTTCAAGCCCATAACGTTTTCTGTCATAATTTTTCTTCGTCATATTATCGGAAGTCATAATATTAAACAATATAAATTGGAGTTACGATTTTCTTAAGTCATAATTATTGTAAGGAATAATAAGTAAAGTCATATCATTCAGTGTCATGAATGCATCACTCTTCATAATGTTAAAGGTAATAAAGTCACTCATAATAATTATTGCATGGTCTTTTTTCGCAGGTAATAATTATTTTTAGGCATAATATTACTTTGTAATAACATTCAGTGTCATGGTTGTATGACATTTCATAATATTATAGGTAATAATCCTTTTCAGTGCTGTCATAAAAAAAATACCTAACATCGAAGGCTAAGGCGAGAGCTACGCTACGCTTCGCTCCCGCCTTAGCCTTCTGAACCTAACCTGTCCGAGTCGCTTCTGCCCTAGAAGGTCTTGCTCGCTCGCTTCGCTCGCTCGCTGTCAGCGATATGCCTTACAATGTTTCTGAATAATTATCGATATTCCTTTATATGTTATAGATTTCGATGTATATGCTTAGTGCATTTTAGGTAATGCAAAATTATGATTGAAAACAATTATTACTTTAAGATATATGCCTTACAATGTGTCTGAATAATCAACGATATTCCGTTAAATTTTATTCATATCAATATTATGACTTTTTAAAGTTATGATCAATAGGATTATGGATCATTGCAGTTAGAACTATTAAGCGATATGCTTTAAAAAAATTATGACCATCGATATTTATGAGCAAGAATATTAAGGACATCGATTTCTGACTTTCAAAATTCGGATAAAAAAGAATATGGGAGAAAAGGGGCTCCCGGGAAATTAATATAAATTATACATTAATTAAAATATGTTTACATTAACAATTATTAAATAATTAATACTTAAGTATTTAACAGGCGGCAATCGAAGTGAGCAATAATTTGCTACTTTTAAAACCGAAAACTTCATTTATTGTCCGTTATGTAAGTAATCATTATTTAATAATTGTTTATTTTGAACTCGTAGAAAAAGTAATGTATGCAACTATTCATAATCGGCCATTAAGACACTCATACGTATCTATTATGACATTCGGCTTCGCCTCATGTCATAAACTCGCATTCGTATCTTGATGGCCCTTATTATGATACAGTTGCATAAAATACTATTCCACTTTGACACTCGGGACGTATAGGTTCGTGTTTTCTCATAGAGTACTTTATAAAATCCTAGAATTTAATCATATAAAATATCAAATAATAACACAACGTCAGCCAACGTTGCACTTCCGATCTCTCTCGATGTACCTATGCCAAAGTGGAAATAATCTTACTGTACTTACTTATGGAACCTTAGAATTTCTTCTTCATTCGTATAGAAATTATAGAGAAAATAGAACTACATTACATAGAACCGGTCTAAAACTCAAGCAATGACCAACAACCACACGCAACGATAGATAGACGTAAACGGGCAGTCTTAAACCTATGTCGGTCGGCGAGTATCCCTACCTAGGCCAATTAGTCTCTTTTAGCCCCAGACAGGACAAAGAAGTCGATAGGCGTATCCAAAACGGGTTAGGCTGGTAAAACACACTTTGCCGAAATGTGCACTTTCTCTAAATGTGCGCTTCCCGCAAAATGTACACTCCCAAAATGTACACTTTCCCAATTTGGAAACTTTCCCCGTAAGTGCATTTTCCCAAAAAGTACATTTTCTCAAAACGCACACTTTCCCAAAATGTACATTAGTCAAAAATGTCATCTTCACTACAAAGTTTTCCTTGGATGAAGATCCTAAGCTATGATGGCGATGTTAACATTTTTACCTTCGTCCTTCGTGTTCGTGCATTTTAATTACCGTTTATCGAATAGTCTATATATGTATAGGTATATAGTACGTACTTTTACAAACCTAGTGCTCTATTTGAGAAAGTGCTACATTTGAGAAAGTGCACTTTTTGGGAAAGTGCACCTTCTGAGAATGTGCTCTATCTGAGAAAGTGTACCAATTGGGAGTGCACTTTTTGAGACAGTGCACCTTCCGAGAAAGTTATCCATCTAAACAAGAGCACCTTCAAAGAAAGTGCACATTTCGAGAAAGTGTGTTACGTGCCTAACCCTCCAAAACGACTGGAAGGGCGATCCCTATAATCCTAAAACGGAGACTCATTGATATGTGTATACTGCCTGTCCTAACTTATGGTGCTCAAACATGGTTATTGACCAAACACACAGAATCATTCATTACAGAAGACGAAATTGAAGATTTTCCAAAGATCAATTGAGCGCAGAATGCTCAGGGTGAGGTGGATTGACCGGCAGACTTATTGTCTGCGGCTTCTGACACTTGCCTTTGCAATCACTATTTCTTTCTGTTAAACGGTATAAGATGGTGACAGAAAGATGGAGAATGCGAAGGCAAGCGTCTGAAGCGTTAGAAAATACGGCCTCGGATCCGAAACACTACGCCGCGCTCCAAAACACGCGTTCCGATGTAGGTGGCAAGGCAGCCGAGCTGAGGTGGGACTGGGCAGGCCACGCCAGCGGCATGGATCCAAATCGGTGGTCTAAAACAGCTACGGATTGGATATCACAAGATGGGAGGCGGCGACGAGGTAGGTCCAGGAGGCGTTGGCGGGACGACTTCGACACCTTAGGGATCGGAAGGACACCGCTCAAATTCGGTATTAATGGAGAAAATGGGGGAAGGCCTTTGCCCAGCAATGAGACACGTCTCCAGGGTAATCTATACATATAAAACAGTACCGTGACTGACTGACTGACAGACAACGCAGAGCCTAAACTACTGGTGCTAGAGACTTGAAATTTGGCATACATGTACCTTTAGTATTGCCCTTGGTATTGCAGATGTGCACTAAGGAAGGATTTTTCGAAATTCCCACGGGATAAGGAAATATCTAACCTTTCTTTGTTTGTAGCGGAATCTCTGGAGCTATTGGGCCGATTTAAGTAAGTAAGTAAGTTTTTATCAACCGACGAAAACAAAAGGAGGAGGTTCTCAATTCGACGTGTATACACCGTGAAATTTTAGTGATTGTTTTCCCGAAACGAGGTGATTTAGTATCGATTGTACAATCGATTTATAATTACTATTTTGACTAGAGTCAAAAATCCAATTGTGAAAAACGTTTTTTAGTCCGTGGAAGTCGGACACTGTCTGGGCCCTCCATTCCCAGTTCGTCCGAAGGGATTTTTCCCGAACACAAGTTACCCTTCCTACCCTAAAGTAAAAAACAGCAAGGACTTCGCGTCTTTGGCCCCTCTGGCGACTCATTAAAAAAATAAATAAATAATAGTAATCTCCAACATGTAGATAACTGAAAGTTAGTACAGAGATAGGGCATAATGCTTCTGAGAGTAGGCCTGTGCAGGCAGTGGGACGTAGGTATATTATATAGACGGGGATGATGATGATCACATGTTTTCGAAGATGTACATGTTTTAGATGAACTTGATGTGAAAGTGTAAAACCGAACTATTAGAGACTAGTTGTTGCCCGCCTGTTGTAGTGTGTCCCGCGGGTATTTTGCGCTTTTCCGGGATAAATGGGACAAGTCATACAGAATCACATTTCGTTTTTAGGGTTCCGCGGACAAACACCAACAGCTATTACTGAGACTTTGCTGTCTATCCGTCCGTCTGTCACAGGGCGCTATCGCTTGAATTGGCTAAGTAAAGTTTTTTGAAGAGGTGCTAATTATATTTTTTTTCGACAGTAGTCTTCTTCAAGATCGAGAAACTGCAGCTGTTTTTTTTTATCTCCTACTGTTTATTGGAAATATTTTTTGAAGTGTTCGAGATGACATTTGTGAGATTTAATGGCTGACAAGCGGTTCGTGCTCAGTACTAGTAGAAATAGAAAAAAAAACGAAGTCAATTGTCAATGTCAAATGAAATCTAACCGCTTGCGTTTCGTTTACTTTGCGCTGTCCAAGAAGCAGTTCCAAAATAGTGATCGAAAATATTCAATCGTGATTCAATTGTCGTGCATAGGTCGTGGAAAAATGCGGTAAAATTGAAAATCCAGATTTTGTGCGGAGGTCGTTAAAAATAGTCCAAAAATCACACTGCAAAACACCAAAACGCAAAACAAACGAAACGCAAACGGTTTGACATGGACAAAAGTGACAGATGACTTCGTTTTTTTTCTGTTTCTACTAAGTACTGAGCACGAACGGCTTGTCAGCCATTAAAACTCACAAATGTCATCTCGAACACTTAAAAAAATATTTCCAGTAAACAATAGGAGATAAAAATAAAACAGCTGCAGTTTCTCGATTTCCAGAACGCCATCTGTCGAAAAAAATATTATTAGCACCTCTTAAAAAAACTTTACTTAGCCAATTTTAAATAGCTACAATTTTCACCGATTACAACCGCCGCTATAACAACAAATACTAAAAGTAAGGGGGTCGACATACGAGAAACCTGTTTTTTCAGCGTTTTTAACTCGATCTTTATAATTTTTTACAGAACTATTTTTAAAACATTGTAAGGAGGTATGGAACCTTTCATGTAGGATTCCGGCTTGCACTTGACAGGTTTTTTTTTATATCAACCTGCAAGGGTTGGCTATGTAAAATATGAGATTTCACTACTTTTTACAGGCCAATCATCTCAATCGAGACTTAAGCACGTTATTTGCAACATATTTTCGCAGCGACCACTTTAATTTAATGAAAACACGAACAAGCATGTCTGTCCGTTATTTCATAAAAAAAGTTCAACTTGGTAGTAATATACAAGTAAAGTTGAATACTTCGGGAAGATAATAAGTATATAATTAATGATTTTCATTCCGTAAAATGAACTTTTTCGACGTGTGAGCGAAACGGCGGGTAATGGCCTAGTATAATAAATGATATTATGAAAATATGTCATGATCACAACACAATTTTGCAACAAAATAACTAAGTACCTAAACTAGTTAGGAATTTGAATTTCGAAACGATATTAGATTTTGGTTTGGGTCGTCAGTCTGCATACTGGGCACTGGCATTAAAAGACCAGAAGTATGCAAATGTTTTGGGTAAATAGGAAAATCATAGTCCACAACATCGGATCCATTACCGTAACGGAAGAAATGGAAATGATCTAACTTCTTAAGGCGATTCCTATAGAAACGTGATTTTACGGTACGATAGTACGGAATCCTTCGTTTGCGACAAGACTCGCACTTGGTAAGTTTTATTTCGTTTTGTTTCTTTGATGAAGTTAGCTCAAAAATGCTATTTTATTGTTCGAAATCTGCGTGAAAAGCTCGTTTTCCAGCTAACCTGTAAAAGGGGTTTTAAAACTCGAACGCGACGATGAATTGGCAAAACATTTTTTTCCTTGGATAAAAAAAAACATAGTGACGCGTTTAGAAATGACATTTCCTCAAGTAATTTAAGTTCATCGTTAAGTTTCAAAAATTAATAGAACAAACGAGAAAAAAATAAATATATATGTACTACAAATATAATCAGAATGCATCCGTAAATAAAACATAAAACGCGATTCGTCATACATTGTTTATTTTGTATAAATCCGTACTTTTTATTTTTATTAACAAATTAATTCTTATTATTATTAATAATATTACCAACTTAAGTAAAATTCATTTTAACTTTAGGTAGATATAACTACTTTCTCATTTAATGTAAAAAGTGTTGAGCTCCTCGCTGAATGATGCATCAAACGTCCAGCCAAAACACCCTTGGATCTAGAAAGGTGAACTTTGACATAGAAGTTACCTTTATTATGGAGACAATTGGTATGGACGTATTTTGCGAAATTCTTCTATGAAATAGCATGTTCTGCTATAAAAGTGAAGCCCGAAGTACAATGTCGCGGATAATAAACTATGAATAGTCAAAAAATTATTTATTCAACTCATTTTCTTCCATTTATCTAAGTACTATTTTTCTCGCTGAAGTGAGGTGAAAAATTGTGTGTTACGCTCGGCAGCAAAATTACTTAGCATATCGTGCCTTGAAACCCTTAGTACGCTCAGGATTCTTCTTTTGAACCACTCGAGGAAATTGGTCAGGTTTAAATATTAACACTTGTTCCAAAAAACAAATTTCCAGCCATGCATAACAAATAACAATTATTCAAGTTCATGGATTCTGTGCGATGTCCCTTATACGTAGTAGCTTCATTTTTAGTCCAAAAGCTTACTATTGTCGGCTTATGTAGTCTAATTATCTAATTATTATGATAAAATACACCCTCGTACGTACGATATACCTAACACCTATTTCAGCAACTTAAGTTAATTAAAACAAACCCACACAATACACAAGAGATGGACGGTCCCCAAATATTAATTTCACATAGTTTTTAATTAATGTTTAGTATTTGTGTAATTTGTCACGCGTAGCTATTAGCAAAGTGTAAAGTTTTGACCGTAGCAATCAACAGTTAATTCAGTAAAATATTTTAAATTAAGTAATATGAGACAAAGTAATATTTTTATGTAGTTTTTGTGTGTTACTTACGTTGTACAGCTATCCGATTGAAGCGCGGTGCGAACGGAAAAAAGGATAGTAGCCTTTATAAAAGGCGCGTGCCTGTTAATTGCACCTTGTGAATACAAAATACGCGTGTCTACTTTCGCGTGTCGTGGCTTGGACGACGGTGAAGCCGGCGTCCGTGCGCGGCGGGCGACGACTGACGGCGCGGGCGCACGGTGCGCCGATACCACTAGCTCCGCAATCCCTGCGTCATCGCGACGTCACCCAAAATGCTAAAATCTTGTTTGTCACTTGTTGAACTGTTGAAGTACCTTACCTCAGATATGTCGTTTTCTTAACTTGCGTCAATATTCTGCACTGTTATTAAAAAAAATATTCAATTCTGAGTGGAACGCGCAAGCAGGTACAAAACATAATGCGTACCTACTTACCTACCTATACTACCGGCACAATGTATTTACCTACTAGATACTTAACAATTATTATTTATTTATTCCTGTCGCCATGAGACAACATAGAAAAACTGAAACAAGAAATTTATGTATGACAGTACTTTCATACGTTTACTTTTTTTTGCCTGAATTTTTATTTTTATTAATTGTTCTGTACTGTTTTTGGTGTTCAATGAAGAATATTTGTATTGGATTAGTGCCCACTGCCCACATTTATAGGTAACGCCACCAGAGTTGAGGTCACGCACACAACAACACGTCATGTAATGACAGCGGGATTTTGACATTTATTCGTAGCGATAGCAAGTTCAACAGACTCAACAGTGAATTTCAAAATTAACTAAAAATTTCTTATACTTACCTATTTTGTTAAGAATAATTTAGGAAAATACATCTAGTTAAAAACAAAACAGAAAATAAAATATTTTGATCTAAGTATTTTATTTAAATCAGATAAACATATTTTTCGCTATTTATAAACTACCGATTTTTTGTTGCGAATATTTCTTATCAGTTTCAAATTGTTTTACTTAAAAAATAGGTTCTATGAAAAAAGAAAAATTATAATATGCATAGTATTGCGTAAATATTTCATCATAAGATCATACAGGGTTATTTGTAATTCACTAGCATCCTTTAAACCCTAAACTCTTACCACTTAAACAAATGTTTTTTTTTGTTTTACGGCTTTTGTCATAACTTAATATTTTTGGTGTAATAACGTTTTGAAAATTTGAGACTACCTCTTATTTTAACCATACTCTGTGTTTTTCTATGGGAAAAAAAGTGCTTCATTTTAAAAAGTCGTAAAACAAAAAAAATTTGTTTGAGTGATAGGAATTCAGGGTTGTCAGTGAATTACAAATAACCCTGTATAACTCACATTTTCATTCACTGACTCATTTCATTCATTCACTACCTTTTTGCAATCAGTACTTTATGTAGCTGTGTGTGTAATCATTCGCCTCACTCTCGTGGAGTTACCTATACAACTATAGTATTTTATGCAACTGTATCATAATAAGGGCCATTGAGATACGAGTGCGAGTTTATGACATGAGGCGAAGCCGAATGCCATAATAGATACGCATGAGTATCTCAATGGCCGATTATGAATAGTTGCATACATTACTTTTTCTATGAGCTCAAAATAAACATTTATTAAATAATGAATACTTACATAACGGACAAGAAATGAATTTTTCGATTTTAAAAGTAGCAAATTATCGCTCACTTTCATTGCCGCCTGTTTTATTTCTGGCGGCGTCAACATTTCTGCATCACTTAATTCGCCAAAGTCACACATTCTCACAGATAAAAAGTCATTTAAATAGTGATTAACTCTTTTTATTTCTTTCAACTTTCAAGAACTCCGTGCAAAAGCAAAAACAAATTCCCACTATTTTGAAACTTTTTTTTTCACTAGGTAATCACAACTTTAGAATGGACCCGGGAACTTTAGGTCATACAGCCAAATTGAATGATGTTAAAATATTCATATTTAATAATAACTTTAAAATTCATTTATTGTCCGTAATGCCCGTTATTTAAGTATTCATTATTTAAAATTGTTTATGTAAACATATTTTAAATAATGTATAAAGTCAATTTTACAATAATTAAGTACTTAAATAAAATAGAATGGCTGTCGGCCATTTGAAAATAAACCGGTGAACTTCTTTTTAATTTTTTTTTATATTTTAATTTCCGTCATTTGCAGCGCGAAAAAGAACATTCTGAAACGTTTCATAATGAAATGTCAAAGTTGCGATCACATAATGCACCTCATTGGAATACCGATAGCGATATCGATAATAGCACACTGTAGTACGCGAGTAGAAAAAATAGTTAATTAAACTACGGGTATCAATTGTCAGTTGGATTCGCGGGTACAATTTTGTTTGAAATTGCGATATTAAGTAAGTATCCAAGAGGTTTTACGACAACTGTGGCTTACTCTAATTAAACTTTTGATTCGCGTATGATTGGAATATTCTCGGGGAGTACTAGACCGTAAGGCAGTGTTACATACTAGTTGACATGCCGCGAAAACCTAATTATTTCCCTAAGGATAAAACTGTTCGATTTAGACAAAAGAACGGAGAGTAAGTACTCGTCTATCAGCTACTTAGATGTTTTAAAGTGTAATAAAATAAACACATTGTATTTTTTTGCCCTTTCTAACAACATAAAGCCCGGATTCCCGAGGCATATCCATACTAACATAATGATTGAGGTCGTTCACCCCATGTCGAATCCAAAAAACCGATCACTGATTATTACTCGTTAACTAGTAAATCTGACCTTAGCGTGAAAGCGTTTAACTCCCGACGCAAAAAGAAGACCTTTAAAAATCGTTAATGTTTATTTGGAGAAAAAACGGTACAATATAAAGAAAAAAAGTAAATATAACTTTAATAAAACATAAAAACTAAAAAATAATAAGGAAATACGCCACTGTTAATCTATGCAGTAAAGTAATACGCTAAAAACACAAAGAACAAAGGAAAAGAAAAAAAACCGGCCAAGAGTTTGTCGGACACGCCCAAGATAGGGTTCCGTAGCAGTTACGAAAAAATCATTGCATACTTTATTAATGTGGTTGTTTTGGTCCCAACTCCCACCGCGCGCTAGGGTTAACAGCGCAATGTAGAAGTTCAACGTCGGCGGTACAGCGCCATCTATCGGCGAATTGGGTAACTAATCTAACCTGCAATCTACTAGAACTAGTATGTATGTTGATGGTTTTTCAGATGTAATTCTTTATTATATGAACCGATTTCATTTTTGTTTTATTTGAAAGAAGATACTGTTAGCGTGATCTTATAGGTACTTAAAGAAAAAATGTTTGCAGTTTGGCGGCTTAGTTTAGAAATATTTTTTTTTACAAAAACTTAAAAACTATTCAACTGATTAAGTTGAAAATATTTTTCCTAGAAAGTTTTTATTAAATTTAACTTACTTGATTTTTTTCATATTTTTAACCGACTTCAAAAAAAGGAGGAGGTTCTCAATTCGATTGTATGTTCTTTTTTTTTTTTTAACGTGTGTTACCTCAGAACTCCGTCATTTATGATCCGATTTGGAAGATTTTTTCGTTGTGTGAAAGCACAGGCTTCAAGGTTGGTCCCGTTATTACCAGAATCCAGTTCTGATGATGGGATCCATGAGGAATTGAAGAAACTCCTCAAAAATTCAAGAAAAAAGTATAGCGACTTTAGTATTTTCGGTGACAAGTCGAGCATTTGCATTCAGAAAGTATCATGGAACTCTGTAATAAAACGACGCAACCCCGTCGAGCATTAAAAATAGAATTTTCAACATAAACTTATTTCGAAGTCAAACTGATGATTTTATCCTACGCATATATTTTAACAGAAATAACTAAAAGGCAAAAAATAAAAATTTTAAATAAAAAATATAACCTCCTTCAAAAAACATCCAAAAAACTATGAAATAATAATTGAACCAAACCGACCACAATAAGCATGAAAATATCTTTCTTCTAATCTGTTCGAAGTCGGTGCCTCAGCACGAGCCAGCAGGAGTGTAGAAGCCCTATAGATAGTAGGTATGTAGGTAAGTTAGATTACTAGGTCCACTCCTGCTGGCTCGAGCTGAGGCACCGACTTCGAACAGATTAGAAGAAAGATATTTTCATGCTTATTGTGGTCGGTTTGGTTCAATTATTATTTCATAGTTTTTTGGATGTTTTTTGAAGGAGGTTATATTTTTTATTTAAAATTTTTTAGACGTGCGGTTCAAAGGTTAGAGGGGGGGGGGACACATTATTTTGAACTTTCGGAGTGAATATCTCCGAAAATATTCACTTTATCATTAAATGGTTGCAGCAAACCCCTATTTATTTTCAAATACCTATCCAATGATACCCCACACCATAGGGTTAGTTGAGAAAAAAAAATCACCCCCACTATACGTCTATTCGTCGCCGGATCACCTGACACCTCCACTCACACCCACACACACAACCAACATTTATTACATCACACCACTCCACATCCATAATTTGTTGTAAATATTTTTTTTCTTATTTCCTTGTAAATAAATGGTTTTTCAGTTATTTTTATTTTTCATTTAATAATTTAGGTCAGGTTTATTTTTATTAAAATTGTCGCTTAGCGACATTTTAAGAATTTAGGTTAGGTTTCTTAGGTTATAACTGTTAAAATGAAATGAAACCTAACCTAAATTATTAAATGAAAAATTAAATTAACTGAAAACCATTAATTTACAATATATCTAAAAATAAAATATTTACAATAATAAAAGATGGGTGTGGAATGGTGCTTTGTAGTAAATGTCGGTTGTGTGTATGGGTGTGAGTGGAAGTGTCAGGTGATCCGGCGACGGAGGCTTCGGTGAGGGCGCTGTCTAAACTACCCTAAAAAAATTTTTTTAGGTTTTTTTATTTAACCACTTTGTCGGCGTGACTGATATATATATTCATGCCAAATTACAGCTTTTTAGTACTAACAGTCTCTGAGCTTAGCCGCGGACGGACAGACAGACGGACAGATTTTGCGAAACTATAAGGGTTCTTAGTTGACTACGGAATCCTAAAAAGATGTGCAAATAAAAACAAGAAATCTAAGTAACAAAAACAACATACAGACAAATTGAGAACCTCCTTTTTTTTCAAGTCGGTTGAAAACAAAAAGTAGTGTTTTGACAAATGACATATTTTTTTCACGTATGTACGAGGGGCGTTCAATATAAAGTGAGAATGAGATGCAAACTCTTTTAATATTACGAAATTAAATACTGGCCGGTAAAGCTAATCTATCTAGCTGATTGCTATGAAAAAAAAAAACTAACTGTCTTTTGTTTAAAAAAATATACGGTAATTTCTTTGCAATGCTATTGAGTACGTTAGCGAAAATGGAGAAAATTGAACTGCGCGCCGTTATCAAATACTTGTATTTGAAAAAAATTTCTACGGACCAAGTCAATTTGGATTTGCGGGACACTTTAGGGTCTAATGCTCCTCCGTATTCGACAGTCGCACGTTGGTGCGCCGAATTTAGATGTGGAAGAACATCGACAATGGACGACCCCCGCTCCGGACGCCCTACTACAGCAGTAGCAGTAACTGAAGAAATTGTGAAAAAAGTCGAAAACTCAGTTTTGGCGGATCGTCGTGTCACAGTTCGTTTTATTGCTGAAAATGTAAAGATTTCTACGGGGAGCGTGCATAATATTTTACATGAACGCTTGGGTATGAAAAAGGTATCTGCGTGTTGGGTACCAAGAATGCTTACTGACACGCAAAAACAAACTAGACTAGAGATTTGTCAAGAAGCTTTGAACCTGATGCAGCAAGACCGGGAACTTTTTTTGGCGCGATTTATAACAATGGACGAAACAAGGCTCCATCATTACGACCCTGAAACGAAACTGCAGTCTATGACATGGAAAAGGCCATTATCTCCAACTCCGAAGAAATTCAAGGTGAGCCCATCTGCCGGTAAGGTCATGGGCTCTGTTTTTTTGGGATGGTAAAGGGGTATTAATGATTGAGTATCTCGAGCATGGAGCCACTATTACGGGCACTTTATACGCCAAACAAATAGCAACATTGCGCAATGAGTTCCGCGAAAAACGGCGAGGTAAACTCTCGAAAGTTGTGCTGTTCCACCAGGACAATTCCCCGGCACACAAGTCCGCCGTTGCAATGGCTGCAATTCGTGATGCTGGGTTCGATATCCTTAAGCATCCTCCGTATTCACCAGATCTTGCTCCCAGTGATTTCTACCTATTTCCGAGATTGAAACAATACCTGAGAGGCCAGAAATTTGAAGACGACGACGCGGTAGTCGCTGCAGTACAAGATTTTTTAAGTACTCAAGATGAGACCTTTTTAAAAATGGAATTTTAAGTTTAGAAAAAAGATATACTAAGTGTATTATGCTAAAAGGTAACTATGTCGAAAAATAAAATGACATTTAGTAAAAATTGTTTATAACATACTCATTCTCACTTTTTATTGAACGCCCCTAGTACATAAACAATGATTTAACTCGGGGGATACTTGACAGACACTAACATAAATTTGACCTTTAAGGCTGAACTTTATTTACCGAGGGGTAAATGGGTGGCTTTATTTACCATGAGAAGACCAAAAAAATCATTCACCTCTACGTTTTTCAGAATTTGGTTCTACAACTTTGACGGCGTCATTCATATGGCCGATAGACAGACAGACAGACAGACAGACAGACAGACAGACGGACAGACGGACAGACGGATTAGTCGAAACTATAAGGGTTCCGTTTTTGCTATTTTGACTATGAAACCCACAACACAAAAAAACACAAAAAGACAACAAGAACAACAAAAACAACAACACAAGTACAACAACAAGACACGTAGGTAATTTAATTTTTTCCCAATGCTGCTGCTGTTTGGATATTTTTCGAAATTTTGCAAGTTTAGTGCTTACTTACGTTTCGGAGATTTTTTACTGAATTGTTCTTAAAACATTGCACGGAGGTGCGGAACCCTCCATGTGAGAGTCCTACTCGTAATTGACCCGGTTTTTTTTCTCGAGGTAAATTACTATTTTGAACTGACATGAATTGGTCAAAAATATGACACACCTACTAATACCTAGTGTTTGTACCCTATGGCTGTTTCCCTGTTTGTGTGCCCGCGTGGAAACTACGACCCAAACCATCTCATTGTGAGAGGAGGCTTAAGCTGTGCCCTGGAGTGGGTCGTAGGTATATAGGCTAGGATAATGATGATGATGACTCTTTCTATCATAAACAAGATGTAGCTTTTATCTTGGCCTGCGTCTCGCGGAAACTGCACTTTTCCTAGGTAAACTGTTGCTTAATGAGCTGGATCAGTTTTCTGCTCTGTGAAATAATTTTTAAGTCGGTTCAGTGGTATTACCTCCTACATACGAACAATATTTAATTTTTAACAAATGAACAAAGCTAAACTACCAAAAATATATGTTAAATGTGTACATAGTATGTCATCGCCCGATCACAAAATCCGTCTGATCATGAAATTTCTAGACATATCATGAATACATGAACCACCGCCATTTCCTGATACCTGATTTACACTCTCGCCTCGTACCTCGCCTCGTGCTTCGTCTCGTGTCTCGGCTCGGCGTCGCGAGCGTTGCGAAGTACGAGACTAGGCGCGAGGCGAGCCGCGAGCGTCTATTCACACTCCCGTCTCGTTGCTCGTACGCGAGTGTAAATGAGCTATGACATGGCCAGGGGCTAAATTCAGGAACGGCCCAACACGGTTTGCGAGCTTATTTATAAAGAGAATTAACAGGAAAATAAGGCTCATCCCAAGCCAATCTCTATACTCTCGCAAACGATTGAATTACCGCTCGCAAGCCGTGTTAGGCCGTTCCTGAATTTAGCCCCAGTTAACATCGCCATATCTTTCAAAAGTCATCATGCCTAGTGACGTTTAGGCATATCGAATTCAGTAGAGTTGAGTAGAGTACCGAAGGATTATAAACCAAACCCAGCCAGAGGCCGTATTGTCTAACGTGCGGACGCTTGCCAGTGCTTTCACCATCTCTTTCTGTCACCGTCTCATACCGTTTGACAGAAAGAAATAGTCAACCAGGCATGAGCCATGAGGCATGAGGCATGAGCCTGGCCAACTCTTAGGCATATCATGAAATGGCGGCGTATTAAGATACGCCTAGGATTTTTTTTCTTGCGGATTCGATCGGTGGACCTGCAGAGGAAAAATAAGCTAATACACAGGAAAAAAATACATATGGCAGGAAAAGATACAAATAAAAAACATCGAATAGTATAAACATTAGGCTGCGTTTCCACCAGAGATGTGCAAGGTAGCTGAGCGGTGCGAGGATGCGTAGCGAGGATGTGTAGCGGGCTCTTTTCAAATAAGCGGGCGGGGTGCGGTGAGGCGGGAACGGAGCAACACCGCCTAGCAACACATCCCTCGCAACACATTCCTCGCACACATTCCTCGCACATATGTTTCCCTTCTTTTGTTTCCGCTGAGCTGTTTCCACCAGAGCTGAGCTGAGCAAGGATAGGTAAATGAAGTGTTTCTATTGGTTCATGACAAACACGTCCCTCGCAACGCATCCTCGCACAGCTTCGGTGGATACGCAGCCTTAGACTCGCGGCGTAGGTACTTACTCGTTGTTTGTAAGTTTGTAATAAAATATCGATGTATTAAGTATTTGTTTGCTAATTAGGAAATGTACTTTATGTTCTTTTAATTTTATTACATTTTTGCGGTTTTTTTAGCACTACTTAAAAAAAATATTTTCGATTTCTTAACGATGCGGTCGAAAATATTAACACATGCCCAAGTGTCGGTGTACACTGTAAGTACAACCGAATTGATAAAAGTATACGTTTTTGTTGGATTTGAAAACCATGTCTGTATGCTTAGTATAAGTTTTACTTCACCAAATACTTCTCGATCGCGTTTACGTAAAAATTTCAAAATTTCATAAATTTCAATTTTATGGAAACACTAGCTTTTGCCCGCGGCTTTGCTCGCGTTTACCATGAGTATTCCAAAGAACCAAGATATCAAGCAAGCAAGCATACAGGCAAGCAAGCAAGCGTGCAAGAAAGCGTGCAAGCAAGCGTGCAAGCAAGCACGACTAAACTTCAGGTAGATGCGGTTCTTTACAGTAAACATTTCTTTGTATACAATGTTTTTCACTAATTCGCAAGCGGGCACTAAAAATCTGAATAACCAGAAAGAATGCAACTAAAGGTCTATATGTGCATATGATATTTAAAGAAACTTCCTATAACTCCTAACCGTTAAGGAGTTTTACCTTCCATCATCAGCTCATCAACATGAGATGATGTCTACCCGACGCAAACACTTAAGTAGCTTGAGAAAATATATGAAAAACGTAATGCGTGCCTACAAAATTTGAAGGTTGCCCTCGATTTCCCTGAGATCCCGTCATCAGATCCTGATTTGGTGACAATGGGACCATCTCAGGAGTATATTATATTCTTTCGAATAAAAAAAGAATTTTTAAAATCGGTCAACAATTGACCGAAACCTACATAAAAAAATAACATTCACAATAAAAAGCATGTTTTTTCTCGTTCCCGTTTGGAAAGTCCTCTCTCCATCCTCCTCTTTACTCCCCAAGCAACCTACATGCCGAAATTCAGCTTTCTACGACCAGTAAAACGAAAAATCCCGTTTTTTCCTGTTCCTGTGGGAATTCCCAAAAATCCTTCCTTAGTGGATGCCTACATTGTATAAGGTATCTATGTGCAAAATTTCAAGTTTCTATGTCCAGTGGTTTGGGCTGTGCGTTGATATATCAACAGTCCTTTAGTTTATTTAGACATTTCAACCCCATCGCACCCCATCCAGGGAGATGGTATTTTACGTCCGCCACGTCGGATTTTAAGACCGTTGTTGTTTTCATAACCAGCGACCCGATAAACCATAGAAATAACATCAATGTTGATTTTCAGACTTTGTTACCCCTTTCCCCCCTTTTAGGGGTTGAATTCTCAAAAAACCTGAAACACGTGTTTACTCATTTATCATTAGGAGTACTTCTGTGAAGTTTCGAATAAAATAGTCGAACTAATCTTGTTTCCCCATACAAACTTTGGACCCCCGTTTCACCCCCTTAGGGAGTGAATTTTGAAAAATCCTTTCTTAGTGCACCCCTAGACCTTATAAGGAACCTACATGCCAAATTTGGAATCTCTAGGCCGAGTGGTTTGGGCTGTGCGTTGATATGTCAGTCAGTCAGTCAGTCAGTCAGTCAGTCAGTCAGTCAGTTTCTTCTTTTATATATATAGATGGATAGCGCCTCCGCGCGCGCGCGTCCATATTTCCATAGTAATTGTTTTTTTTACGTAAACGCGATCGAGAAAAGTATTTGGTGAAGTAAAACTTATACTAAGCATACTGATTTGGCTCAGAGACACGGGGCTCACTTACGCGTTTTGATCGATAGCTGCACTTTGTGGCTTATGGCACAGAATAAATAATAGTATAAGTACAGAAGACCCTCTTCTTTGATCTGGCCCTATACTACGAAGCGCGAAATTCGAACTTCGTTTCATGCCGTTCCGCTCACACTAATGGTATTTATTACGAGAGTGAGAGGGACCGCACGATCCGAACTTCGAACTTCGAATTTCGTAGTAACCCCCCTGTTCGAAAGCCGCCTTTTTACACGCTTTATATTAGCTTCACCTGTATGTTTGTATGTATGTTTGTAACCGACTCCTTAGGGCGCGATTTAGACCCACTTCCCGGTTTCCGATTGAGCTGAAATTTTGCACATATGTGTAAATTGGATGACAATGCAATATTATTGTAACATGGAGCTGATCTGATAATGGAGCTGGATGGTGGCCATAGGAACTATGTAATAAAACAACACAATCCCGTCGAGTTTGGGCTCGTTTGATTCGCCTTGACGAGCACTTTGATCTCAGATGGTAACCAGGGTCTGATGTTGGAGCTGGAAGATGGCCAAAGGCACTCCACAATAAAACTACACAACCCCGTCGAGTTTGGGCTCGTTTGATTCGTCTTGACGAGCACTTTGATCCTAGATGGTAACCAGGGTCTGATGATGGAGCTGGAAGATGGCCAAAGGCACTCCACAATAAAACGAAACAACCCCATCGAGTTTGGGCTCGTTTGATTCGTTTTGACGAGTACTTTGGTCCTAGATGGTAACAAGGGTCTGATGATGGAGCTGGAAGGGGGGGTAGGTGGCGGGGTGGGTGGGGGAATGGGGTATGGGGTAAGGGGGTCGGGGGTTTAGAGGGTTGGGGGTTAGGGTGTGGCGGTTGGGGTTAGGAGATGGGGGGGGGGTTTACGGGGAATAGGGTGGGGGTGTTGGGGGGTTCGGGGGTAAGTGATTTTGGAGGGTTGTGGGAAATGGGGAGGGGGTAAGAGGCCTAGATGGTAACAAGGGTTTGATGATGGAACTGGAAGGGGGGGCGGTAGGTGGCGGGGTGGGGAGGGGGGGTTCCGGGGGTTTGGGGGGTTCGGTGTTAGGGGGGTTGGGTTTAGGTGGTTCGGGGGTTTGTAAAATGAGGAGGGGGGTAAGGGGGGATTGGGGGTAAGGGTGTGGGGTTGGGGGGGGGGGGTTTGGGGAAATGGGGTGGGGGATGTTGGGGGGTTGGGTTTAGGGGGTTTGGGGGTTGTAGGTGAGGGGGGTAAAGTTAGAAAGAAAAAAAATGCAACTAAAAAATAGAAAATAAATAATAGTTTAAAAAAACTAAAAAACACGCTTTAAAAAATAAAAAATAAATTTTAATAAATTTCAATGCACTATTATTATAGTGCAGTAAAAAATCTTAATAAGCAATTATTATATTGTTATATCCAGATCAAAATTTGTAAACAATTCTAAATATTGATAAAATAAATAATAATAGTTTAAAATATTTTATTGTAAAAAAAGCGTGGGGTGCTTTTTAAGATGTTATCAAAATGATAATCCTTGACAATTGACACCATGCACCCCACGCTTTTTTTACAATAAAATATTTTAAACTATTATTATTTATTTTATCAATATTTAGAATTGTTTACAAATTTTGATCTGGATATAACAATATAATAATTGCTTATTAAGATTTTTTACTGCACTATAAGAATAGTGCATTGAAATTTATTAAAATTTATTTTTTATTTTTTAAAGCGTGTTTTTTAGTTTTTTTAAACTATTATTGTTAGCCTACGCCCACGCATAATGATTTTTATGGCCGCTCCGAGGTCGTCGACTCTAGCGCAAACTAAACGGAACGTAATGGCTGTGTAATAACGGCGGAAATGCATTGTTTCGCTTGCTTTGTAAGGATTTTCAACGTTTTATAAATTATAAAATAATAACGTGTTTGTCCGTGTCAGTCCGTCTTTACACACACACACACGAAGCAGTGCGAGTCAACCACTGTATGCTTAGTATTAGTATAAGTATAAGTTCTACTTCACCAAATACTTCTCGATCGCGTTTACGTAAAAATTTCAATTCTATGGAAACATGGAGGCGCTGTCCATGTTTCCATAGTAATTGATTTTTAGGGTTCCGTAGTCAACTAGGAACCCTTATAGTTTAGCCATGTCTGTCCGTCTGTCTGTCTGTCTGTCTGTCCGCGGCTATGCTCAGAGACTGTTAGTACTAGAAGGCTGTAATTTGGCATGAATATACACCGTGAAATTTTAGTGGTTGTTTTCCCGAAACGAGGTGATTTAGTATCGATTGTACAATCGATTTATAATTACTATTTTGACTAGAGTCAAAAATCCAATTGTGAAAAACGAAAGTCGAAAATGACCGCAAACCAATAGTCGCTTCGTTGGTACCTAACCTATCGTACGATCGTACGCTACTTGTACCAACGAAGCGTTACTAATGTGTGTGAACCTAGCATATCAATTTCTAGAATCTCAAAATGTAATCGCAGTTCTAGTAGCATCCCGAATAGTTCTACAGTTCTGCATAATTATTTTTTATAGTTCAGCTCAAAAAAATAAAAAAATCGATTTTATAAAAATGAGATGCTAACTTCACATTGAACATGTCAGCATCTCAGCAGTTCTGGGTTTCTAGACCACTAATACGTAAGGAAATGCATAGTTCTATAGTTCTCGATAAATTTTATAGATAGTTCTGGCAAGTTAAAAAAAAAAAGCAAAACAAAAAATGAGATGCTAACTTCACATTGAACATGTCAGCATCTCAGCAGTTCTGGGTTTCTAGACCACTAATACGTAAGGAAATGCATAGTTCTACAGTTCTCGATAAATTATATACATAGTTCTAGTAAGTTTTCAAACAAAAATAAAAAAAATACTAACTTTGCGTCAAAAACGTCAGCGTCTCAAGAGTTCTCGATTGCTAGACCACTAATACGTAAGAATATGCATAGTTCTACAGTTCTAGATACATTTTATAGATAGTTCTGGTAAGTTTTCAAATAAAAATAAAAAAATGCTAACATTGCGACAAAAACGTCAGCATCTCAAGAGTTCTCGATTGGTAGACCACTCATACGTAAGGAAATGCATAGTTCTACAGTTCTAGATACATTTTATAGATAGTTCTGGTAGAATTTCAAACAAAAATAAAAAAAATGCTATCTTTGCGTCAAAGACGTCAGCATCTCAAGAGTTCTCGATTGCTAGACCACTAATACGTATGAATATGCATAGTTCTACAGTTCTCGATACATTTTATAGATAGTTCTGGTAGAATTTCAAACAAAAATAAAAAAAATGTTAACATTGCGACAAAAACGTCAGCATCTCAAGAGTTCTCGATTGCTAGACCACTAATACGTAAGGAAATGCATAGTTCTACAGTTCTAGATACATTTTATAGATAGTTCTGGTAGAATTTCAAACAAAAATAAAAAAAATGCTAACTTTGCGTCAAAAACGTCAGCATCTCAAGAGTTCTCGATTGGTAGACCACTCATACGTAAGAAAATGCATAGTTCTACAGTTCTCGATAAATTTCATAGATAGTTCTGATAAATTTCAAACAAAAATAAAAAAAAATGCTAACTTTGCGTCAAAAACGTCAGCATCTCAAGAGTTCTCGATTGGTAGACCACTCATACGTAAGAAAATGCATAGTTCTACAGTTCTCGATAAATTTCATACATATTTCTCATAAGTTTTCAAACAAAAATAAAAAAAATGCTAACTTTGCGTCATAAACGTCAGCATCTCAAGAGTTCTCGATTGCTAGACCACTAATACGTATGAATATGCATAGTTCTACAGTTCTCGATACATTTTATAGATAGTTCTGGAAAGTTTTCAAACAAAAATAAAAAAAATGCTAACATTGCGACAAAAACGTCAGCATCTCAAGAGTTCTCGATTGCTAGACCACTAATACGTAAGGAAATGCATAGTTCTACAGTTCTAGATATATTTTATAGAAAGTTCTGGTAGACTTTCAAACAAAAATTAAAAAAATGCTAACTTTGCGTCAAAAACGTCACATCTCAAGAGTTCTCGATTGCTAGACCACTAATACGTAAGAATATGCATAGTTCTACAGTTCTCGGTACATTTTATAGATAGTTCTGGTAAGTTTTCAAACAAAAATAAAAAAAATGCTAACATTGCGACAAAAACGTCAGCATCTCAAGAGTTCTCGATTGCTAGACAACTAATACGTATGAATATGCATAGTTCTACAGTTCTCGATACATTTTATAGATAGTTCTGGTAAGTTTTCAAAGAAAGTTAAAAATAATGCTAACTTTGCGACAAAAACGTCAGCATCTCAAGAGTTCTCTATTGCTATACCACTAATACGTAAGAATATGCATAGTTCTACAGTTCTAGATACATTTTATAGATAGTTCTGGTAAGTTTTCAAACAAAAATAAAAAAAATGCTAACATTGCGACAAAAACGTCAGCATCTCAAGAGTTCTCGATTGCTAGACCACTAATACGTATGAATATGCATAGTTCTACAGTTCTAGATACATTTTATAAATAGTTCTGGTAAGTTTTCAAAGAAAATTAAAAATAATGCTAACTTTGCGACAAAAACGTCAGCATCTCAAGAGTTCTCGATTGCTAGACCACTAATACGTAAGAATATGCATAGTTCTACAGTTCTAGATACATTTTATAGATAGTTCTGGTAAGTTTTCAAACAAAAATAAAAAAAATGCTAACATTGCGACAAAAACGTCAGCATCTCAAGAGTTCTCTATTGCTATACCACTAATACGTAAGAATATGCATAGTTCTACAGTTCTAGATACATTTTATAGATAGTTCTGGTAAGTTTTCAAACAAAAATAAAAAAAATGCTAACATTGCGACAAAAACGTCAGCATCTCAAGAGCTCTCGATTGCTAGACCACTAATACGTAAGGAAATGCATAGTTCTACAGTTCTAGATACATTTTATAAATAGTTCTGGTAAGTTTTCAAAGAAAATTAAAAATAATGCTAACTTTGCGACAAAAACGTCAGCATCTCAAGAGTTCTCGATTGCTAGACCACTAATACGTAAGAATATGCATAGTTCTACAGTTCTAGATACATTTTATAGATAGTTCTGGTAAGTTTTCAAACAAAAATAAAAAAAATGCTAACATTGCGACAAAAACGTCAGCATCTCAAGAGTTCTCTATTGCTATACCACTAATACGTAAGAATATGCATAGTTCTACAGTTCTAGATACATTTTATAGATAGTTCTGGTAAGTTTTCAAACAAAAATAAAAAAAATGCTAACATTGCGACAAAAACGTCAGCATCTCAAGAGCTCTCGATTGCTAGACCACTAATACGTAAGGAAATGCGTAGTTCTACAGTTCTAGATACATTTTATAAATAGTTCCGGTAGAATTTCAAACAAAAATAAAAAAATTGCTAACTTTGCGTCAAAAACGTCAGCATCTCAAGAGTTCTCGATTGCTAGACCACTAATACGTATGAATATGCATAGTTCTACAGTTCTCGATACATTTTGTACATAGTTCTGGTAAGTTTTCAAACAAAAATAAAAAAAATGCTAACATTGCGACAAAAACGTCAGCATCTCAAGAGTTCTTGATTGCTATACCACTAATACGTATGAATATGCATAGTTCTACAGTTCTCGATACATTTTATAGATAGTTCTGGTAAGTTTTCAAACAAAAATAAAAAAAATGCTAACTTTGCGTCAAAAACGTCAGCATCTCAAGAGTTCTCGATTGCTAGACCACTAATACGTAAGAACATGCATAGTTCTACAGTTCTAGATACATTTTATAGATAGTTCTGGTAAGTTTTCAAACAAAAATAAAAAAAATGCTAACATTGCGACAAAAACGTCAGCATCTCAAGAGTTCTCGATTGCTAGACCACTAATACGTATGAATATGCATAGTTCTACAGTTCTAGATACATTTTATAAATAGTTCTGGTAAGTTTTCAAAGACAATTAAAAGTAATGCTAACTTTGCGACAAAAACGTCAGCATCTCAAGAGTTCTCGATTGCTAGACCACTAATACGTAAGAATATGCATAGTTCTACAGTTCTAGATACATTTTATAGATAGTTCTGGTAAGTTTTCAAACAAAAATAAAAAAAATGCTAACATTGCGACAAAAACGTCAGCATCTCAAGAGTTCTCTATTGCTATACCACTAATACGTAAGAATATGCATAGTTCTACAGTTCTAGATACATTTTATAGATAGTTCTGGTAAGTTTTCAAACAAAAATAAAAAAAATGCTAACATTGCGACAAAAACGTCAGCATCTCAAGAGCTCTCGATTGCTAGACCACTAATACGTAAGGAAATGCATAGTTCTACAGTTCTAGATACATTTTATAGATAGTTCTGGTAGAATTTCAAACAAAAATAAAAAAATTGCTAACTTTGCGTCAAAAACGTCAGCATCTCAAGAGTTCTCGATTGCTAGACCACTAATACGTATGAATATGCATAGTTCTACAGTTCTCGATACATTTTGTACATAGTTCTGGTAAGTTTTCAAACAAAAATAAAAAAAATGCTAACATTGCGACAAAAACGTCAGCATCTCAAGAGTTCTTGATTGCTATACCACTAATACGTATGAATATGCATAGTTCTACAGTTCTCGATACATTTTATAGATAGTTCTGGTAAGTTTTCAAACAAAAATAAAAAAAATGCTAACTTTGCGTCAAAAACGTCAGCATCTCAAGAGTTCTCGATTGCTAGACCACTAATACGTAAGAACATGCATAGTTCTACAGTTCTAGATACATTTTATAGATAGTTCTGGTAAGTTTTCAAACAAAAATAAAAAAAATGCTAACATTGCGACAAAAACGTCAGCATCTCAAGAGTTCTCGATTGCTAGACCACTAATACGTATGAATATGCATAGTTCTACAGTTCTCGATACATTTTATAGATAGTTCTGGTAAGTTTTCAAACAAAAATAAAAAAAATGTTAACATTGCGACAAAAAAGTCAGCATCTCAAGAGTTCTCTATTGCTATACCACTAATACGTAAGAATATGCATAGTTCTACAGTTCTAGATACATTTTATAGATAGTTCTGGTAAGTTTTCAAACAAAAATAAAAAAAATGCTAACATTGCGACAAAAACGTCAGCATCTCAAGAGCTCTCGATTGCTAGACCACTAATACGTAAGGAAATGCATAGTTCTACAGTTCTAGATACATTTCATAAATAGTTCCGGTAGAATTTCAAACAAAAATAAAAAAAATGCTAACTTTGCGTCAAAAACGTCAGCATCTCAAGAGTTCTCGATTGCTAGACCACTAATACGTATGAATATGCATAGTTCTACAGTTCTCGATACATTTTGTACATAGTTCTGGTAAGTTTTCAAACAAAAATTAAAAAAATGCTAACATTGCGACAAAAACGTCAGCATCTCAAGAGTTCTTGATTGCTATACCACTAATACGTATGAATATGCATAGTTCTACAGTTCTCGATACATTTTATAGATAGTTCTGGTAAGTTTTCAAACAAAAATAAAAAAAATGCTAACTTTGCGTCAAAAACGTCAGCATCTCAAGAGTTCTCGATTGCTAGACCACTAATACGTAAGAACATGCATAGTTCTACAGTTTTAGATACATTTTATAGATAGTTCTGGAAAGTTTTCAAACAAAAATAAAAAAAATGCTAACATTGCGACAAAAACGTCAGCATCTCAAGAGTTCTCGATTGCTAGACCACTAATACGTATGAATATGCATAGTTCTACAGTTCTCGATACATTTTATAGATAGTTCTGGTAAGTTTTCAAACAAAAATAAAAAAAAATGTTAACATTGCGACAAAAACGTCAGCATCTCAAGAGTTCTCGATTGCTAGACCACTAATACGTATGAATATGCATAGTTCTACAGTTCTCGATACATTTTATAGATAGTTCTGGTAAGTTTTCAAACAAAAATAAAAAAAATGCTAACTTTGCGACAAAAACGTCAGCATCTCAAGAGTTCTCGATTGGTAGACCACTCATACGTAAGGAAATGCATAGTTCTACAGTTCTAGATACATTTTATAGATAGTTCTGGTAGAATTTCAAACAAAAATAAAAAAAATGCTATCTTTGCGTCAAAGACGTCAGCATCTCAAGAGTTCTCGATTGCTAGACCACTAATACGTATGAATATGCATAGTTCTACAGTTCTCGATACATTTTATAGATAGTTCTGGTAAGTTTTCAAACAAAAATAAAAAAAATGCTAACTTTGCGACAAAAACGTCAGCATCTCAAGAGTTCTCTATTGGTAGACCACTCATACGTAAGGAAATGCATAGTTCTACAGTTCTAGATACATTTTATAGATAGTTCTGATAGAATTTCAAACAAAAATAAAAAATGCTAACTTTGCGTCAAAGACGTCAGCATCTCAAGAGTTCTCGATTGGTAGACCACTCATACGTAAGGAAATGCATAGTTCTACAGTTCTAGATACATTTTATAGATAGTTCTGGTAAGTTTTCAAAGAAAATTAAAAATAATGCTAACTTTGCGACAAAAACGTCAGCATCTCAAGAGTTCTCGATTGCTAGACCACTAATACGTAAGAATATGCATAGTTCTACAGTTCTAGATACATTTTATAGATAGTTCTGGTAAGTTTTCAAACAAAAATAAAAAAAATGCTAACTTTGCGTCAAAAACGTCAGCATCTCAAGAGTTCTCGATTGCTAGACCACTAATACGTATGAATATGCATAGTTCTACAGTTCTCGATACATTTTGTACATAGTTCTGGTAAGTTTTCAAACAAAAATAAAAAAAATGCTAACATTGCGACAAAAACGTCAGCATCTCAAGAGTTCTTGATTGCTATACCACTAATACGTATGAATATGCATAGTTCTACAGTTCTCGATACATTTTATAGATAGTTCTGGTAAGTTTTCAAACAAAAATAAAAAAAATGCTAACTTTGCGTCAAAAACGTCAGCATCTCAAGAGTTCTCGATTGCTAGACCACTAATACGTAAGAACATGCATAGTTCTACAGTTTTAGATACATTTTATAGATAGTTCTGGAAAGTTTTCAAACAAAAATAAAAAAAATGCTAACATTGCGACAAAAACGTCAGCATCTCAAGAGTTCTCGATTGCTAGACCACTAATACGTATGAATATGCATAGTTCTACAGTTCTCGATACATTTTATAGATAGTTCTGGTAAGTTTTCAAACAAAAATAAAAAAAATGTTAACATTGCGACAAAAACGTCAGCATCTCAAGAGTTCTCGATTGCTAGACCACTAATACGTATGAATATGCATAGTTCTACAGTTCTCGATACATTTTATAGATAGTTCTGGTAAGTTTTCAAACAAAAATAAAAAAAATGCTAACTTTGCGACAAAAACGTCAGCATCTCAAGAGTTCTCGATTGGTAGACCACTCATACGTAAGGAAATGCATAGTTCTACAGTTCTAGATACATTTCATAGATAGTTCTGGTAGAATTTCAAACAAAAATAAAAAAAATGCTATCTTTGCGTCAAAGACGTCAGCATCTCAAGAGTTCTCGATTGCTAGACCACTAATACGTATGAATATGCATAGTTCTACAGTTCTCGATACATTTTATAGATAGTTCTGGTAAGTTTTCAAACAAAAATAAAAAAAATGCTAACTTTGCGACAAAAACGTCAGCATCTCAAGAGTTCTCTATTGGTAGACCACTCATACGTAAGGAAATGCATAGTTCTACAGTTCTAGATACATTTTATAGATAGTTCTGATAGAATTTCAAACAAAAATAAAAAAATGCTAACTTTGCGTCAAAGACGTCAGCATCTCAAGAGTTCTCGATTGGTAGACCACTCATACGTAAGGAAATGCATAGTTCTACAGTTCTAGATACATTTTATAGATAGTTCTGGTAAGTTTTCAAAGAAAATTAAAAATAATGCTAACTTTGCGACAAAAACGTCAGCATCTCAAGAGTTCTCGATTGCTAGACCACTAATACGTATGAATATGCATAGTTCTACAGTTCTCGATACATTTTATAGATAGTTCTGGTAAGTTTTCAAACAAAAATAAAAAAAATGCTAACTTTGCGTCAAAAACGTCAGCATCTCAAGAGTTCTCTATTGGTAGACCACTCATACGTAAGGAAATGCATAGTTCTACAGTTCTAGATACATTTTATAGATAGTTCTGATAGAATTTCAAACAAAAATAAAAAATGCTAACTTTGCGTCAAAGACGTCAGCATCTCAAGAGTTCTCGATTGGTAGACCACTCATACGTAAGGAAATGCATAGTTCTACAGTTCTAGATACATTTTATAGATAGTTCTGGTAAGTTTTCAAAGAAAATTAAAAATAATGCTAACTTTGCGACAAAAACGTCAGCATCTCAAGAGTTCTCGATTGCTAGACCACTAATACGTAAGAATATGCATAGTTCTACAGCTCTAGATACATTTTATAGATAGTTCTGGTAAGTTTTCAAACAAAAATAAAAAAAATGCTAACTTTGCGTCAAAAACGTCAGCATCTCAAGAGTTCTCGATTGCTAGACCACTAATACGTATGAATATGCATAGTTCTACAGTTCTCGATACATTTTGTACATAGTTCTGGTAAGTTTTCAAACAAAAATAAAAAAAATGCTAACATTGCGACAAAAACGTCAGCATCTCAAGAGTTCTTGATTGCTATACCACTAATACGTATGAATATGCATAGTTCTACAGTTCTCGATACATTTTATAGATAGTTCTGGTAAGTTTTCAAACAAAAATAAAAAAAATGCTAACTTTGCGTCAAAAACGTCAGCATCTCAAGAGTTCTCGATTGCTAGACCACTAATACGTAAGAACATGCATAGTTCTACAGTTTTAGATACATTTTATAGATAGTTCTGGAAAGTTTTCAAACAAAAATAAAAAAAATGCTAACATTGCGACAAAAACGTCAGCATCTCAAGAGTTCTCGATTGCTAGACCACTAATACGTATGAATATGCATAGTTCTACAGTTCTCGATACATTTTATAGATAGTTCTGGTAAGTTTTCAAACAAAAATAAAAAAAATGTTAACATTGCGACAAAAACGTCAGCATCTCAAGAGTTCTCGATTGCTAGACCACTAATACGTATGAATATGCATAGTTCTACAGTTCTCGATACATTTTATAGATAGTTCTGGTAAGTTTTCAAACAAAAATAAAAAAAATGCTAACTTTGCGACAAAAACGTCAGCATCTCAAGAGTTCTCGATTGGTAGACCACTCATACGTAAGGAAATGCATAGTTCTACAGTTCTAGATACATTTTATAGATAGTTCTGGTAGAATTTCAAACAAAAATAAAAAAAATGCTATCTTTGCGTCAAAGACGTCAGCATCTCAAGAGTTCTCGATTGCTAGACCACTAATACGTATGAATATGCATAGTTCTACAGTTCTCGATACATTTTATAGATAGTTCTGGTAAGTTTTCAAACAAAAATAAAAAAAATGCTAACTTTGCGACAAAAACGTCAGCATCTCAAGAGTTCTCTATTGGTAGACCACTCATACGTAAGGAAATGCATAGTTCTACAGTTCTAGATACATTTTATAGATAGTTCTGATAGAATTTCAAACAAAAATAAAAAAATGCTAACTTTGCGTCAAAGACGTCAGCATCTCAAGAGTTCTCGATTGGTAGACCACTCATACGTAAGGAAATGCATAGTTCTACAGTTCTAGATACATTTTATAGATAGTTCTGGTAAGTTTTCAAAGAAAATTAAAAATAATGCTAACTTTGCGACAAAAACGTCAGCATCTCAAGAGTTCTCGATTGCTAGACCACTAATACGTAAGAATATGCATAGTTCTACAGTTCTAGATACATTTTATAGATAGTTCTGGTAAGTTTTCAAACAAAAATAAAAAAAATGCTAACTTTGCGTCAAAAACGTCAGCATCTCAAGAGTTCTCGATTGCTAGACCACTAATACGTATGACCAACAGCAACAATTTTGCCATAAAAATAAAAATTAAAAGCTGCATATAGATGCACGATAAGACATTGCTGAGTTTTATTCAGAATCTCAGCTGCTATATGCGGCAACACTACAAATACCAATGAAAATGTAGCGTTTCACTGCCTTAATAATAATAATAAAATATTATTTATTTCGATTAACTTAGATTCATAGTGTTAGTTAGTAGTAACAATAAACTTAGAAACTATGTTAGCAGGTGTTAGTAGTTTAATATTATTAATAAATAGTAGCCCTAAGCGTTCTACAGGTACTGTCATGGTTAATGAAATAATGAAAAACAGCAATAGTTTTGTCGTAATAAATATAACATACAAGATAGAGCGCAGTGGCGAAGGGTACCTACTAACAACCCGATTCCCACCGGGTTGTCTAAATTTACGAAGTTACCAAAAGCTTCTCTTCCGTTATTGCACTTTCAAGAAATTTTCACGCCCCGCCACCGATAGAGCGTTATGTAATGACTTTGTGTGTTCTGCGTAGCGTCTCAGCAGTTCTCGAAAGTTCGACCACAAACGCATGAGAAATTTCAATGTCCTTGATTTTTTGATACAATGTGTTAATAGTACTGATAGCGTACATAAAGACAATAGCTGCGAACTATGGCTCCTTAAAATGGGCAATAGACGCTTTTGCAAACATTATTTTTTATATATTTAATTTTGTACTGCCCCTGTTGTTATGAATGTACGGTTTCGTTTACCATAACTGGAAATAGCTTTCCAGAGCAAGAACTTTTTGGGAAACACATCTTTTTTTAACCTGCAGTCTTCAGGTGCCTCTTTGCGAGTCTTAAAAGTGGAGAATTCCTGCCCCGATAACTGCTTTTATGTATGTTTCATCAATCATCTAACACGACGCATCCAAACTTAGTTAAGAAATGATTTTACAATACAATTTTCTTGGCCTACGCTTTGATAATAGTTTTTATTTTGCATCGCGACCCGGTGCAGCTTGAGCCTTATAATATTTTAGTCTAGCTCTTGACGTAACTTGGTGTTCATAATACTGCGACATTCGTACTTTTTTGAGACACCACGTAAAGAAAGCTTCGGATTTTTTGGTCTTTCACTCCTTGTTTTTCTCCACTCCCTGGTTTCCGTTCTAATGTCACAAGTTTCCGAAACTTTTTCAAAACAGAACAGACAGTGCGTGGATTGAGGGAATTTTAATTGAGGCGGCAACACTACAAATACGAATGAAAATGTAGCATCTGGATGCAAAACAGCAACAGTTTTGACATAAAAATAAAACATATGGTATATTAGCTATATGATAGATATGAATATAACTCTTATGTAGAGTTGAACATAACATCTTAGCTGTTTTGGATGGCTAGTAAGAGAATACAAACAAAAATGCAGGTTTGCGCTGCCCGGACGCGAATCGAAGAAGCATGAAATCAACATACAGGGTTATTTTTAATTCACTGACATCCTCTTAACCCTGAATTCCTATCACTCAAACAAATGTTTTTTGTTTTACGACTTTTTAAAATCAAGCACTTTTTTTCCCAACACAGAGTATCGTAAAAATAAGAGGTAATCTCAAATTTACAAAACGTTATTACACCAAACATATTAAGTTATGACAAAAGCCGTAAAACAAAAAAACATTTGTTTAAGTGGTAGGAGTTTAGGGTTAAAAGGATGCTAGTGAATTACAAATAACCCTGTAATACAACAGTAGAAACAGTTTTTTTGTTGCAAATTATCCTAATTGGATCGGCAATATGTATTTCTCAAATTTTGAAGCTAGAGGAACGATAAAATAAAATAAAATAAATACTCGTGACCACGGTTGCTGCAATGTGGCCGAAACGTCGAGGTAAATAAATAAATATTTATTGCGTGATAAGTCCCGTTTAGTTTAGTAATTATGAGTGAAAATCACGAAAGTTTAAAACAGTATAAAATAAATACAATAAGATACGACGCCTGTTATTATTGATTAACAGTAGCGATGCAAATATAACAATTTGTGCTCCTATTAAAGAATTATCTTGTGTAATCTATACATATAAAATCCTTTGTCCTGACTGACGGATCAACGCACAGCCTAAACCGCTGATCGTAGAGACCTGAAACTTGGAGGGTGTGTTCTTTGTATGACGTAGGCATCCGCTAAGAAAGGATTTTCCGTAGTTCTACTTCTAAGGGGGTAAAAAAGGGGGGCAAAGTTTGTATGAGACATCGTGATTCCTTGGTCCAATCCACTTCAAATTTTGCATAAACATTCTTTAACAGAATTGATGGAAGACGTGTTTCGTATTTTATTGAAATTCATCCCTTGACGGGGTCAAAAAGTAGTAGAAAGTTATTTTGGGGGTGATTTGCTTCGAAGTTGATATCAATACTCCTTAGTGCTTTTGATTTAAATTACATTTTATTTTGACACATGTTTGAATACTCGATCCGAAGACACGGCTTCATAGGAACGTAGAGTTCGAAATTTGAAATGGTAAGGTGAATACTCGATCCGAAGACACGGCTTCATAGGAACGTAGAGTTCGAAATTTGAAATGGTAAGGACTAGACATCTTGGTTAAGCCGCGTTTTCACTTAGTGTTCTAAACAAACATTTGTTTAGAGCAAATATGATTGCGGTTTTGCCGATGTTCGCTCAAAATAGAAAATGTCCGTTTTCATTCAATGAGGAAAGAGAACAGTTGTTTATAACAAAATCGTAAACAAAGATCGGAGACCCACCGAACACGTATAATGTCGAGCGAATGCACAGTATGCTTAGTATAAGTTTTTACTTCACCAAAATACTTCTCGATCGCGTTTACGTAAAAAATTCAATTACTAGGGAAAGATGGACAGCGTCTCCGCGCGCGCACTTCCATGTTTCCATAGAATTGAAATTTTTACGTTAACGCGATCGAGAAGTATTGAAGTGAAGGAAAACTTATACTAAGCATACTGAGCAACCGCTCGCTCGCCACAGACGTCGTTTTCACTGGATGAATGAGTGAGCGAGCCGCGTCCAGTACGCTTAGTATAAGTTTTACTTCACCAAAATACTTCTCGATCGCGTTTACGTAAAAAAGTCAATTACTAGGGAAACATGGACAGCGCCTCCGCGGCCGCGCGTCCATGTTTTCATAGAATTGAATTTTTTACGTAAACGCGATCGAGAAGTATTTTGGTGAAGTAAAACTTATACTAAGCGTACAGCCGATTATCACTGAATAAACACGTTCGCTCGCTCAGAACTGTTCAGAACACTTAGGGCTGATTTTTCAATCATTGAATAAATATTATCTGATGGATAACGTGTAAAGCGGCTAAATTGTAGCGTCATGCATAGTGTGCAACTGACGCAGTGCTGTCAGTCAACTTATTTAGTCAACTTATTCTATAATTTAACCAGTTGATGACATTTATGCGTTTATTGAAAAATCAGCCCTCAGTGAAAACGCAGCTTTATAAAACATACGAAAAAAAAAACAATATTTAAATCGGTTTAGAATTCGAAATTTCAATTTTATTTGTTCTTGGATATTTGAATGAAAAACTTATCTTATACCTTACTTAGCGAATATTTGCGATTGCTGTATAATTTGTTTGGAAGTTCGTTGTCACTATTTCATTACAATATTTTAAGTGTAATTAATTTAATTTCATCTGTGTGTCTATTTTTAAAAATGGGAGCTGAGGTGGTTAACATCAATGGGAAATTAATAAACCTTACTGTTGTACCAATAGTGGGGGATGGCGCATGCCTTTTCCGCACGTTTTCATATTTGTTGTACGGCACACAAGAACGCTCAATGGATATTCGTCAAGAAATTGTGCGACATGTGACGAATAATTGGGATGAATTTGCTGTTATGTCTCATGACCGTCATGGCAACAATCATGGGACAAAAGAAGAGTATACATTAGATATGTTACAACACTCTACATATGGCAGTTTCTGCGAGTTAGTTGCAGCCGGTCAAATATACCCATTTGTATTTGAAGTGTATCGAAATGGCAACCTATATGCCAAATTTGGTACAGAAGACCAACCTATCAAAAGGTTACGTTTTTCCCAAGATCTTTCTAATGGTCACTTTGATGCCTACGCTGATGCCAATAGTGATAATAACACTGATGAGCGTCCAATAGCGAAAAAACGACGCATTGAAAAAGTTGTATCTCCGACGTTTACTCAACCTTCACCAATTTGTAATGCTGTGCAAGACTTTCATTCGCCAACTTACACAATTATTGGATCTGAATGTGAGTCAGACTTATTTTCTTCTTTGTCCAAGAATAATTGCATAGAATCTCCAACATTCACTTTCCAAGAGTCAGTCCAAAATGAAATTAGTTTGACAAATAAGTCGCAAGAAAATAAGGCGAAAAAACGACGCATTGAAAAAGTTGTATCTCCGACGTTTACTCAACCTTCACCAATTTGTAATGCTGTGCAAGACTTTCATTCGCCAACTTACACAATTATTGGATCTGAATGTGAGTCAGACTTAATTTCTTCTTTGTCCATGAATAATTGCATAGAATCTCCAATATTCACTTTCCAAGAGTCAGTCCAAAATGAAATTAGTTTGACAAATAAGTCGCAAGAAAATAAGGCGAAGAAACGCAGGGCTAGGTTTACCAATGTGGTCAGAAAATTGCAACTTAAAGATGCAAGAAAAAAATATAATCAAAACGAACCTTCTAATCATCGTAAACATGCAGCTAATTATCAGAAAAAACACCCCGAAGTTCACAGAGTAAAACAGTTACGATATGAACGAAATCAAGAAGGACAGCGAGTTGAAAGACGTTTACGACCTTGGAATTCTAAAGCCTTTTCTGGACTGAGTTATGATAGTAACATACCGTACGATAGTGATAATACTGTTGTTTTGGGACCGATGAACATCGAATGCAAGTGGTGTAAAACTCTCAAGTACAAAGATGAACCTGTGGGTATGTGCTGCGATTCCGGAAAGGTCCAGCTCGAACCTTTGCAAAAGCTTCCAGATCTTCTTTACTGTTTGATAAAAAATTTCCACCCTCAGCATGATCACTTCGTGGCTGGCATAAGGCATTATAATAGTTGTTTTCAAATGACCTCATTTGGAAGTAAAAAGATAATACAGGATAGTTTTATGCCTACATTCAAAGTGCAGGGCCAGGTGTATCATTTGATTGGAAGTTTGCTTCCGCCACCCCAGAATGAACCACAGTTCTTACAGATATATTTTGTTGGTGAGGACGATAGAGAAGTTCAATTGAGATGCAATAATTTTCTTTACGTAAAACCTTGCTTGGTAAGGCAATTACAAGAAATGCTACATACTCATAATGTATACGTAAGAGAGTTAAAACTAGCCCTTGACAAAGTATCTGCTACGCCAAATACATTTAAAGTTGTTATAAATGCTGAAAGAAAGCCTACTAATGGCCACAGTGGACGGTATAATCAACCTACGTCAAATGAAGTTGCTGTAGTTATTGTTGGACAGGAATTTTCTAAGCGAGATATTGTAATTGAGAGCCATGATAACACATTGCATCGTATAAGTGAAATCCATCGCTCATACGATGCATTACAGTACCCACTTTTGTTTTGCTACGGCGAGGATGGATACTCCATTTCTATACCCCAGTGCGATCCTAAGACCAAACAACCGCTTAAAAAAATGGTATCAGCTGCAAGTTTTTATTCTTACCGTATAATGATTAGGAAAGGAGAAGATAATCATCTGCTATATTTCCGTTCGCTGTTTAGCCAGTTTTTAGTCGACATGTTTTCAAAAATCGAGACGGAAAGGTTGAGTTATATTAGGAACAATCAGGCGCAGCTTAGAGCGGACAGTTATATACACTTGCAAGATGCAATAGGGAGACAGGACGTTGATGCTGATCAGCTGGGTCAAAAGGTGGTGCTGCCTTCTTCTTTTACTGGGGGGCCACGCTATATGCATGCGCGGACACAAGACGCCATGACGTATGTGCGTCACTACGGTCGTCCCGATTTCTTTATAACATTTACTTGCAATCCTCGATGGGATGAAATCACGGAGATGCTTTTACCTGGGCAAAAATGTTATGATAGACACGACATAATAGCCAGGGTTTTTCACCTCAAAGTTAAAAAAATAATGGCACTTCTAACTAAAGGAAAAATATTTGGAGAGGTACGTTGTTTCATGTTCTCTACCGAATGGCAGAAACGAGGTCTGCCTCACATACACATATTGTTGTGGATGGTTAACCGCATTTCGCCGGACATGGTGGATAAACTTATATGTGCTGAGATACCAAATCCAAATGAAGATCCTATTTTATACGACATAATTAAAAACAATATGATACACGGTCCGTGTGGGAACCTTAATAATAATTCTCCCTGCATGAAAGATAATAAATGTAGCAAAAAATATCCCCGACAATTTTTAAGAGATACACAGACAGGTGACGATGGTTATCCACAGTACAGAAGACGGTCTCCAACCGACGGTGGCTTCACGCTTAAATTAAAAGACATTGAAATAGACAACAGGTGGGTGGTCCCCTATAATAAGGTTCTGTCACGAACATTTAAGGCACATATTAATGTAGAATTTTGCAATTCTGTTAAATCGATAAAGTACATTTGTAAATACATTAATAAAGGCAGTGATCAGGCGGCTTTCGTGCTAGAAAACAAAAAGGACGAAGTTAAATTATATGAGAGTGGGCGTTATTTGAGTAGTTCGGAGGCAGTTTGGAGGATTTTAGGGTTTTCCATACATGAAAGATTTCCCGCAGTCATACATTTAGCTGTACACCTTGAAAATGGCCAACGAATCTATTTTAATTCCGATAACCTCGCCCAAAAAGTTAATAGCCCACCAAAAACGACACTGTTAGCATTTTTTGATTTATGTCAAACAGATGATTTTGCTAAAACCCTTCTATATGCGGAAGTACCTTCATATTTTGTGTGGCAAAAAAATAAATTTGTGAGAAGGAAAAGAGGAAAACCCGTAGATGGCTGGCCAGGAATAATGAAAGACCACGCCCTAGGTAGAGTGTACACGGTTCACCCAAATAACACCGAGTGTTACCATCTTCGATTACTTCTGCACGAGGTTAGGGGTCCATCATCCTTCGATGACTTGAAGACTATCAACGGTGTCCTCCAACCAACTTTTCAATTAACTTGCATGAAACTTGGCTTGCTAGAGGATGACAAACATTGGGATTCTGCCTTAGAGGAAGCAGCCTTATGCGAGTCACCCTTTAAAATACGTGAACTTTTTTCTATAATGCTGGCATTCTGTCAGATTACAGACGCACTAAGTCTTTGGGTAAAATACAGGAATAACCTATCAGAAGACTACAAACGACAAGTGGAAAGGCTTTCTGGCATTATAGATGAACATTTAGCTGATGAAATCTACAATAAATGCCTGGTCACAATAGGAGAAGCTGTATTGGCATTAGGAGGACAAAGCCTCCAGCAGTACGGGTTGCCTCAGCCTCAAAATTCTGAAGGCTTACACAATAACCGGGACTACCTCAAGGAAACGAGTTACGATGTCAATTACTTAGCAGAAGTGGTGTCAAGTAGTGAAGGCTCTTTAACCAATGAACAAAGACATATATACTATAAAATACTTTCCAGTATCGGCGCAGGTGTAGGTGATATCTTTTTTTTGGATGCTCCTGGTGGAACAGGCAAGACTTTTCTATTAAATTTACTGTTGGCCAAAGTGAGAAGCAATCGTGATATTGCCTTAGCGGTCGCATCGTCCGGAATTGCTGCCACGTTGCTGGAAGGAGGTAAAACTGCACACTCGGCGTTTAAACTTCCTCTCGATTTGATACAAACCGAAACTCCACTTTGCAATATACCCAAACAAAGTAATATGGCAGAAGTACTCCGCAAAACGAAATTAATTGTTTGGGATGAGAGTACTATGGCTCATAAAGGGGGTTTTGAAGCCCTAAATAAATCTTTAAAAGATATTAGAAATAATAATAGTCAAATGGGAGGGGTTACTGTATTGTTAGCAGGCGATTTCCGTCAGACTTTACCAGTAGTTCCCAGAGGAACGCGAGCGGACGAAGTTAAAGCGTGCTTGAAGCGGTCTCATTTGTGGCCTTCAGTGACAAAACTGACCCTAACCTTAAATATGAGAGTCCATCTGAGGCGAGATGTTACTGCCGGACAGTTCTCAGACCTGTTGCTTAAAATAGGAAATGGTGATTTCCCGGAACTGAATAATAATATAATTCTCCCTGCAGAGTTATGTACAATTGTTTCCACTGTAGAAGAGCTTATAGCTAAAATTTACCCAAACATTAATAATATTCACGATAAACCTGCAGAATGGTTATGCGAGCGTGCCATCCTAGCATCAAAAAACGAACAAGCCTCAATCATAAATGAAATACTTTTGAGATCATTCGAAGGGGTCGAATATCAATATAAATCCATCGATTCAGTGATAAACAACGATGATGCCATTCATTATCCGGTCGAGTTCCTGAACACATTGAAGCCTCCCGGTCTCCCGACTCACATATTAAAATTGAGAGTTGGCGCGCCAATTATGTTGCTGCGCAATATAAATCCACCAAAATTATGCAATGGCACCAGATTGCAAGTGAAAACATTGCATCGTAATGTAATCGAGGCAATTATACTGGCCGGTTGTTCTCGAGGAGAGTCTGTATTTATTCCAAGGATTCCCCTAACACCATCAAATTACCCCTTCGAATTCAAGAGAGTGCAGTTTCCCATCAAAGTCTGCTTCGCAATGACCATAAACAAAGCTCAAGGTCAAACTCTTAAGGTAGCGGGAGTGGACTTGAGGGAAAGCTGCTTCTCCCACGGCCAGTTGTATGTAGCATGCTCCAGAGTAAGCGCACAGAGTAGCCTGGTGATTCTAGCACCCGAAGGAAAAACAAAAAATATTGTTTACAAAGAAATACTGCGGTAGGTGTAGTATTTCAATAAAATTTCGTTTGAAAAAGATTATACCCCCGTGTACCTTTCTTTCACCAGATCAAAGGCCGAGCTTCGTGTTCATAAAATATAATAAAATTTAATTTCATTTTCATGTTTATTTAACCTTTAAATCCCTACACTATAGTAAAAATTAATATATTTTATAAGTATTCATACATTTGAACATAATAATCAAAGTATATTTATTTTTAAATTATCACAATACTAGCTGCTGCCCGCGACTCCGTCTGCGAAGAGTTCGTTTATCGCTATCCCGCGGGAACTAGGTATGCAATTTTCCAGGATAAAAAGTATTCTATATGTTAATCCAGACTATAAACTATCTGTGTGCCAAATTTCATCAGAATCCGTCAAACCGTTTTAGCGTGAAAGAGTAACAAACATCCATCCATACTTACAAACTTTCGCGTTAGTAAGATAAAATACAATTCATTAAATGCTGTCAGTCACACAAAGGCGCCCAATTCACTAGCTGCATTGCCACGTTGAACCGCGATGGACAACAAAACAAAACGAATAATAACAAAACGCGATGGATAACAAAATTAATAACGAAAAAAAAAACAATTAAAAATCCTATTAGAATCATTTTTTACTTCTACGCGGACGAAGTCGCGGGCAAAAGCTAGTCTATACATATAAAATCCTTTGTCCTGACTGACTGACGGATCAACGCACAGCCTAAACCGCTGATCGTAGAGACCTGAAACTTGGAGGGTGTGTTCTTTGTATGACGTAGGCATCCGATAAGAAAGGATTTTTCGTAGTTCTACTCCTAAGGGGGTAAAAAAGGGGGGCAAAGTTTGTATGGGACAACGTGATTCCTTGGTCCAATCTACTTCAAATTTTGCATAAACATTCTATAACAGAATTGATGGAAGACGTGTTTCGTATAATACCATGAGTTTACAGTAGTTTACGTGACCGTACTCGCTAGCGACGGCGTAAATTATTTGTATGGAGAATTGTACAGCGCATCTAGCGGTCACTTACGGAAGTACAATTCTCCATTCAAATCATTTACGCCGTCGCTAGCGAGTAGGTACGGTCACTGTAAACTAGTGTAAACTCATGGTAGAGGTACTTACTGTTCACTTTCAGAAGAGCAATTTTTTGTTATTATCAATTGATAGTCATCCATCTGTTATTATCATGATAAATAATGATAATTATCCTTTCGAACCCTGACTGAGAGTAAAAAATAAAAATTTAACACACAACACTTTCTAACATATGGTAGCATAGGGTACGGTTGTGGTACCTCTACACCGAAGATGAGCTCTGTACCTCTACCATGAGTTTACACTAGTTCACAGTGACCGTACTCGCTAGCGACGGCGTAAATGATTTGTATGGAGAATTGTACTTCCGTAAGTGACCGCTAGAGGCGCTGCACAATTCTCCATAAAAATAATTTACGCCGTCGCTAGCGAGTACGGTCACGTAAACTAGTGTAAACTCATGGTAGTGGTACTGGTTGAGTTCGAACCGCGTTAGTGTAGTTTGGTGGTGGTGATAGTTGGGTTTGTGTGATTTTTGTGTGTTCGTACAGTGTGGAGGTGGAAGAACTGCATGAAAACGCATTTCTTACATAAACGTAACTATCGAAAAGTCGCGGGTGAGCAAAGTAATTGTTTCATTTCAGAAATTAACCGACTTCAAAAAACCACGATAACTTTCTACTGATCTATTTGAAGCACCACCCAGCAGCCAGCTGGAGGGTTTGGGCTTCTATCATTTCTAATATTGCCGCGTGTTATACTAGTATGAAACCCTACACTTCGCTTGCCCCGACTCGCACTTGACCGGTTTATTGCCGTCAAACTACACTAAGGCCGGGGCCGCACTGGTAAGGCGACCGGCGACGCGACGCGACGGCGACTAAATCAAACATAGTTGACTTAGTCGCCGTCGCCGCTGCGCTGCAGCCGCTGCGGCCGCTCACATAACTCGAACTACGTTTGATTTAGTCGCCGTCGCGTCGCGTCGCCGGTCGCCTTACCAGTGCGGCCCCGGCCTAACGATAAATCGTTATTTTACATTTTCCGATTGATTGCTAATTTTCCACTGTTGTCACTTATTTGGTATTTAATTAAACAAAATCCCTACGTCACTGATTAATTGTTTGCCGGTAATTAGCTGTTTATTCTTTATTGGCACCCCAAAATCAAGGTGGCATTAGATATTTTCCTGGTTTATTATTTTAATCATATAGGTATTCATTCGCACCAGTAAATCGCACACCGAGGGTTCCGTACACTATAATATATATACACCTTTTTCACCAATTACGAAAATGCTATTTTCGAGTGATACACAACACAACAATGCGGCGACACTAACTACTAACTACTACCTACGTACTACTACTGCCTACTACTGCATAATATTTCACCTAATGTAATGAACATGACTTATTATGAAATAAATAAATAAATTGGGACACGCGGTCTGTGACTGTTTTTAATATCAATTAAAAATAAAAATATCCATACTCAACTGATGGTCAATGTACTTATAAGGCATTTTTTTTATAGTTAGCAAAAGTTCGTGTAAAGTATTAAGATTCTGACTTAGAGCATTAATCAAAAGGGAAGAAGTCATGCGCACTAATTTTTTCAACAAAACCGGCCAAGAGCGTGTCGGACACGACCAATATGGGGTTCCGTAGCAGGTACGAAAAAATCTTTGCATACTTTATTAATGTGGTTATTTTGATCCCAACTCCCACCGCGCGCGGGCCTCTGCTCCGTATACCGCATACTCCAATAATGTGTTAGTTGATCATCATCATCAACTTTGTTTATGATTGTTACTATTTGTGTGCGTGTGGACTGAGGGACCACTTGGTTTTTAATGGTTTTAGACAGTTTTAGTAAGTGTAAAATTTAGTAGTAGTAGCGAATTACTTTGTAAAAAAATCCTGGAATTCGTAAAGAATTCACTAAAAAGTTATACAGCCAAAGGTGTGGTCCCTCAGTTCACACACTGAACCTTCCACTTCTGGGCAAGTGTTTAATTTGCGGGCTTATTTTGATGTTACAGATTTAGTAAAAACATGTCTAAACGCATTCGTAATGACCGAAACGTAATTTGGCAATGATTATACACTAAAGCAGTCTTCCTTCTATGGTCCCTGAGAGACCACATAAAATAACTAATAAATCGGTACATTTGTACAAAAAAAAATGCATTTTTCTTTGCAAACATTAGTAAAAATCGCAAGGAAGATTATATAAGTTAAACAAAAGCACAACTATTAATAAATTTCGTCAAATTTATATTTTTTTGTGGTCCCTCAGTTCACACACTATGAATTAATAAAATAATTAAAATATCCTAAAATATAAACATTATGGAAAGGTTTGTCGTACTGAGGTTTAGTTAAAAAGTTTGAATACATTTATATATTTGTTTAACGTGGATTGATGGCGTATAATATAAGATAAATTGCTTTTTAATATTTCCTTAGCAGTGTTTGTGTTAAGCTAATAAAATCATTCAAATGGGATGATGCACTACTCGTCCAGATATCGCTTGTCAATGTGATGTAGTTAAATGGTTTTCATTGTGTGGACACCCTAATAAACACTCTGCTAAGGAAATATTAAAAAGCAATTTATCTTATATTATACGCCATCAATCCACGTTAAAAAAAAAAATATATGTAGTCAAACTTTTTAACTAAATCTCAGTACGACAAACCTTTCCATAATGTTTATATTTTAGGATATTTTAATTATTTTATTAATTTCATAGTGTGTGAACTGAGGGACCACAAACAAATATAAATTTGCCTATTACACAGCAATAACAAACCAAACACATCAATTCAAGTCTTTCAAGTTAATTTGCCGCCTTTTTATTCTTTAAACATAATACGCAGGGCAAGTATATTCGAGCTACATGTTTTACCGCACCAAATCTGATACCATATACTTAGTTTGTTTTTAATTTCGTAATTTTGCTTACAGAATCTAAAATGTAGTTTTGGCTGTATGCAGTTTTTCCTTGATCCATTTAATGTTAGTAAGCAAATATAAAAAGTTTAATTTAAAAATGATTCACGTTAGTAAATGCTTTTCATTGTGTGGACACCCTAATAAACACTGGTAAGGAAATATTAAAAAGCAATTTATCTTATATTATACGCCATCAATCCACGTTAAAGAATATATAAATGTAGTCAAACTTTTTAACTAAACCTCAGTACGACAAACCTTTCCATAAAGTTTATATTTTAGGATATTTTAATTATTTTATTAATTCATAGTGTGTGAACTAAGGGACCACAAAAAAATATAAATTTGACGAAATTTATTAATATTTGTGCTTTTGTTTAACTTTTATAATCTTCCTTGCGATTTTTACTAATGTTTGCAAAGAAAAATGCATTTTTTTTTGTACAAATGTACCGATTTATTAGTTATTTTATGTGGTCTCTCAGGGACCAAAGAAGGAAGACTGCTTTAGTTTCGGTCATTACGAATGCGCTTAGACATGTTTTTACTAAATCTGTAACATCAAAATAAGCCAGCAAATTAAACACTTGCCCAGAAGTGGAAGGTTCAGTGTGTGAACTGAGGGACCACACCTTTGGCTGTATAACTTTTTAGTGAACTCTTTACGAATTCCAGGATTTTTTTACAAAGTAATTCGCTACTACTACTAAATTTTACACTTACTAAAACTGTCTAAAACCATTAAAAACCAAGTGGTCCCTCAGTCCACACGCACACTACTATTTTATTTGAATATTACTTATAATTATATTATCTGTATTAATAAATGAATTTATAGCCGTGGTGGCCTAGTGGTTAGACCTATGGCCTCTCAAGCAGTGTCGTGGGTTCAAATCCCAGCTCGCACCTCTGAGTTTTTCGGAATTTATGTGCGAAATTAACCCGATACATTTGAGTGACAACCAAGAAGATGGATCACGTTAAAAACCTTACAAAAAAGTGATGGGAATTTTTTTATGAAAGAACGGAAAACTTTCATACTAATTTAACCCATGGCACACCCTGTGCGCCAATGGTGGTGCATAACTAACTGTCGGTGATTTGCCAATTTTTGTTACTAGTTTCATTCAGCTTTCAACATACTAGGGGTGTTCAATAAAAAGTGAGAATGAGTATGTGTTATAAACAACTTTTACTAAATGTAATTTTATTTTTCGACATAGTCACCTTTTAGCATAATACACTTATTATATCTTTTTTCTAAACTTAAAATTTCATTTAAGGTCTCATCTTGAGTACTTAAAAAATCTTGTACTGCAGCGACTACCGCGTCGTCGTCTTCAAATTTCTGGCCTCTCGGGCATTGTTTCAATCTCGGAAATAGGTAGAAATCACTGGGAGCGAGATCTGGTGAATACAGAGGATGCTTAAGGATATTGAACCCAGCATCACGAATAGCAGCCATTGCAACGATGGACTTGTGTGCCGGGGCATTGTCTTGGTGGAACAGCACAACTTTCGAGAGTTTACCTCGCCGTTTTTCGCAGATCTCATTGCGCAATGTTGCTATTTGTTTGGCGTATAAAGTGCCCGTAATAGTGGCTCCATGTTTGAGATACTCAATCATTAATACCCCTTTACCATCCCAAAAAACAGAGCCCATGACCTTACCGGCAGATGGGCCCACCTTGAATTTCTTCGGAGTTGGAGATGATGGTCTTTTCCATGTCATAGACTGCAGTTTCGTTTCAGGGTTTCGTCCATTGTTATAAATCGCGCCAAAAAAAGTTCCCGGTCTTGCTGTATCAGGTCCAAAGCTTCTTGACAAATCTCGACTCTAGTTTGTTTTTGCGTGTCAGTAAGCATTCTTGGTACCCAACGCGCAGATACCTTTTTCATATCCAAGCGTTCCTGTAAAATATTATGCACGCTCCCCGTTGAAATCTTTACATTTTCAGCAATAAAACGAACCGTGACACGACGATCCACCAAAACTGAGTTTTCAACTTTTTTCACAATTTCTTCAGTTATTGCAGTAGTAGGGCGTCCGGAGCGGGGGTCGTCCATGGTCGATGTTCTTCCATGTCTAAATTCGGCGCACCAACGTGCGACTGTCGAATACGGAGGAGCATTAGACCCTAAAGTGTCCCGCAAATCTAAATTGACTTGGTCCGTAGAAAAATTTTTCAAACACAAGTATTTGATAACGGAGCGCAGTTAAATTTTCTCCATTTTCGCTAACGTACTCAATAGCATTGCAAAGAAATTACCGTATTTTTTTTTAAACAAAACACAGTTACTTTTTTTTTCATAGCAATCAGCTAGATAGAGTAGCTTTACCGGCCAGTATTTAATTTCCTAATATTGAAAGAGTTTGCATCTCATTCTCACTTTATATTGAACGCCCCTCGTAAATGGTATCTACACTAAGAGCGCGCGGAGACAGAGAGCGGTCTGGAGTTCCGCGTTCCGAGTTCAGAGTTCTGCGTTCTTTCGAATGTACTGAGTCCCTTACGATAACGCACACAGCAGGCGGTCGGAACTCTCGAGCGGTCAAAACACAGAACTCTGAACGCGGAACTCGGAACTCCAGACCGCTCTCTGTCTGCGCGCGCTCTAAATGTCCCAAAAAAGTTGCTGGTTGTGCGACAGGTTTACTACCTGTTTCAACTAACAATTTTTGTCCATGACTCCCATCATAAGCAACAAGAACAAACAAGAAATGGTTTTTTTTTGTTTTTGTTTTCACTTGTACATATGTTTTGAATAGTTAAATTTATTAATATCTAATTATAGAAAAATACATAGCCTTATTCTAAAACTGTAACCTAGCTCAAACAATTTGGAATGGTTACTGTAAGTAGAGAAAATTTAACCCTGACCTAAATAGTCAGTCATGATGCAAATGGAATTACCAAAATGAATGTTTGCTTTTCCAAGACAAAGATTACATTAAGTATGTACATATATTACTATGTAGTAGTACCTGGGCGACCAAGCTCCGCTCGGGCTGAAACTCGGTACCAAGCGTTTTCCCGGAGATAAGACCAAGCTAGATCAATTTTTCATCCCCAAAAACCCCCACATAGCAAATTTTTAGAAATTGTTGGAGCCGTTTCCGAGATTCTGATTATATATATGCAAGAATTGCTTGTTTAAAGGTATTAGATTAGATAGATAAATAGATTAGATAGATATTGTATAGTACTAGTTCATCCATATTGGTTTCATTAACCTGAGGAGGGATAGTTAAATCTTCTTCCAATATATAAAAATCTCGTGTCACAGTGTTTGTTATGAAACTCCTCGATACTTATGAAATTTTGACTTTGGCTTGACCGATTTTTATAAATTTTTTTATCCATGTTTGATAGGTCTGAGAATAGGTTGTAGGTTATTTTTTTATACATCTAGGTGATATATGACAAAACTACTTTTGCCGGGTCAGTTACGGTCGCGCGTCGTCGCAGATTCGCGGGCACAAGTTAGACATTACAGAAAATCCTACACCAAAGTAAATTTTCATGTGTAAACAAAACAAACTAAGTTGTTGTTGTTGATAGTTGTTGATACTTTGTTTTATGTTGTAAACTGAAGAAAAAAGACAATAGTATAATAACTAAATATGACCTAATACAGTCAAAACCGTTTATAACAACTTTCAAGGGACAGCAATATTTGGTTGTTAAACACGGTTGGTCATTGTAACCAGTGTTACTTTGGTATACACCGTGAAATTTTAGTGGTTGTTTTCCCGAAACGAGGTGATTTAGTATCGATTGTACAGTCGATTTATAATTACTATTTTGACTAGAGACAAAAATCCAATTGTGAAAAACGAAAGTCGAAAATGGCCGCAAACCAATAGTAACGCTTCGTTGGTACCTAACCTATCGTACAATCGTACGCTACTTGTACCAACGAAGCGTTACTATTGGTTTGCGATCATTTTCGACTTTCGTTTTCCACAATTGGATTTTTGACTCTAGTCAAAATAGTAATTATAAATCGATTGTACAATCGAAACTAAATCACCTCGTTTCGGGAAAACAACCACTAAAATTTCACGGTGTATAAGACTGTGTTGGTTTTTTTTCTTGGTTGTTACATCCAATATGTTGTTGTAATTGGTGTTGCTATAAACAGTTTTGACTGTATTTATATCAACGGTAGACAACAAGTTAAAACGCTAGATGAAACCAATTTAATAACACATTGCGTGACAAGGTTGTTCTAGGGGTTTGTTTTTTAAATACCTATAAAAAATCGTAATTCAAGTCAAATGACTATTCAAGGAGTTTAGTCCCAATTTAAATATTAACATATTATATGTTTAATTAATTGTACATAACCATATCACAACTGAAGTCAACAAGTTTCTGGTGACAAACCACAAAACTACATTCTTATATGTTACAGGGAAAGATATATTGATTAAAATTATTTGTTTAGTATTACACCAAATACCCTTTTTTGATGTAGAATTACAATTAATCCGGGCAATTTGGTCACTGAATATTATTGTTTTAATAAACCAGATTATTGCCTTAATTTACTAATTGTAAAACTAATTTTGCAGTAATGTAAATGGAAAATTTATCGGCTTTGACATTTTTTTTTTATTCAAAATAGTTTCAATAGTCAGATCATACTAAAAGGTCTGGAGGTGTAAATCAACAGAATATAATAATATATGAACATAATAATTCATATTAATTTATGTACACACAACTCATATTTATAGTGGAATTCAACAAGTAAATTCTTAAAGTGGGCGTGTACAAATCTTAACATAAATTCTTGGATTATGAAAGTTGATTCTTACCTTTGCTAGCGTCAGCGGCGGCGTAACAATTCCCACAGGATATTACTAAACAGATGCTATGTTAACATTTATTATAAAAACTATTTAGCGTACATAACTATCACTAATTCCAAACACCGCCAGTTTCATTTAACTCTGTTAGATGACTAATTTAGGTTATAAATATAGCTGTCACTTCAGTTCAGTGAAACAAACTGTAGCAGGGAGCGAAGTCGAACACTGTCATGCTTCATTTGTCAAAGTCGTATGACCAACTGAAATTTTGCTATTGGAAACATTTATCTGGTACCCCAAATTTAAGATAACCGAAATTCAATTGTTTTATTACGAGTATAATTAGAATTAAGTAAATGACATCAGCATCTATATACAAGAAATAAGTATTAGAACTATTTCCCTATCCAACTGAGTGGATTTGCAAGTTTTTTGGGCGTTTTCAATAAAAAGTGTAGGTACCTACCCCTCATTTTTTTTTGTTTGGAAATTGTGGGTTTTTCTTACTCAGAATCAAGAGTAGGTAGGTAGTTTAATTTATTAATTATCAAAATCTACAGCGGTATTAGATAATTAAAAAAAAACTAGAACTAGAAACCAGAATTAAATGGGTACCTACCTGCTATCAATATCCGTCTACATTACATTTATTTATTTTGCCCAATGAATGAACGCTTCGACATGTTTTTTTTATTATTTAGCTTTAAATCAAGTATCTTAAATTAATTAAGAATGAATATGAAAAATGTGAAGCTGAAAAATGGTCAAGCTTAAGAATTTCCTTAGTTTTAAACTTACAATATTTTCTCATTAGCTATCAGCATTCGAACATATCCTGCCATCTATTAGCGACTAGTAAAGTTATGTTCCGTAAAAATGTTAGCTTTACTAACGAACGATGCCTATTTAAGATAGATGACGCTCTAAGTCGAGCTGAGTTAAATTATCACTTCATTATTAATGATGCTACTCGTCAACAGATGGCGCTACAAGTTGCAATTTTTTTCTTGATCATGATCATGTGAAATGAATAGGTGTACAGTCGGCCAAAAATATGGTCTACCCCCCTACGGTCGAAGTTCATTTGCACGTCATGATACAACGAGGTCGATTTTCCCTTGCAATAACATGATGACAGTGACTCAGGGATATTTAGATGTCACAGAAACTTTTGTCAAAACTGGTAGACCACTTTCTTGGTCGACCGTACCTAACAGTAATAATTTGTTAATTTTAACGTAGAATATTTTTTATAGATTATGTTAAATACTTCGGGCAGCAAAAAAATCGCTATGGGAGTTCTAAGACCAATCCACCCTTATTCTCATATTTAGCTCATCTCCTTTGAATTGCCTTAACAAGTTATACCTATACCACCCTTTTTAAATAAAGATCAGTGGGCTAAAAGTTATGACCACTAAGTCAGTAGTTAATAGTACAAATAGCGCCTGCGCCTGTTATCACCATTGTTCGTGTTATTTAGTTAGAGGTAGGAAGTACATTTTAGTAGGTACTACCTATTCAAATTAAGGTTGAGGTATAAAGGTCCTACCGTCGTTATAAATGTCAACACAAACAGGAAATAACTTACCTGTTTCTATTCTACCCACAAGGGTAGAATGGATTAAAATGGCTGTAGATGCACAAAGTAATTAATAGTACAACAATGTACTATTAATTACTTTGTGCATCTACAGCCATTTTAAGTTACATAAGCTATGATATACTGTATTACAAGAGATCGGTGGATCCAGGAATGAAAGTAGGATGCAGCAAATAAAATAACTCCTAGTTCTAGGGATGAACGTGTTCTATATTTATATTACTGAAGTAACTTTTTTGTACTTATATACCTAACTAGCTTCTGCCCGCGACTTCGTCCGCATGGAATAGGTAGTTACTTTGGTCTAACGCTAAAACCCGCGACTTCGTTTACGTAGAAGGTGAAAATATTTTAAAATAATAAGTACGTACGTTAAGGAGCTATTTTAGGCACCTACATCACGCTTTTATCAGTAAGAGTGGGACTTTAAAACGAGGAGGGTATAACCCCCCCCCCCCTTCCCTAAAACCCCTCCTTTTCTTTCTCCCTTTCTTTTTTACTTCAAAAACCCCCGATTTTGAAACATTCTTCATTGGTGCTCCGCTCCTATGGTGTTCAGCGTGATGATATATAGCAGGGGTGGCCAACCGGTCGATCGCGGCTATTAGTCCAGTCGATCGTGGCAAGCCAAAAAATATAAAAACATCGATCAGCTAGCAACGTATTCAATCACCAACTGCTGCGATTATGTCATTGGTAGGTCGCCCAGGGTTTCGTCATTACACAGTAGATCTTGGGTCTAATCAAGTTGGCCACCCCTGATATATAGCCTATAGCCTTCCTCGATAAATGGTCTATTTAACACTGAAAGAATTTTTCAAATCAGAATTTTTCAAGTAGTTCCTGAGATTAGCGCATTCCAAGCAAACAAACAAACTATTCAGCTTTATAATATTAGTATAGATAGTAGATTAAACTAGTATAATGTAATTAACTAGGTTTTAAATTTTATGGTCGTTATGTGTTACTCGCAAATACAGTTCTGTTGTATACCTACAAATATTTATCTATTTATCCAAAGTAGGTAATTATTTCCTTGTTTATTTCTCCCGAAAAACACGGTCTAAGTACTTACGTTTTGCGCCGTTGTTGTAGGTAGAGTCTTCAAAGGAATCCTACTGTTATTCCAAATGAGAAAGCTTGTAAAGTGAAGATGTTTGGATGCTTGAATGTTCGTTAGTTAATCACGCTATAAGGGCTGAACGGATTTACATGAAACTCGGCGCACAGATGTAAAAATATCTGGATTGAGACATAGGATAACTGAATATCTCGGTAATGAATGAGTTCCAGTGAGATAATACTTTTACATTAATAGTATTTTATGCAACTGTTGTATAAGTGAGGTCTTAAAAGGCGAGTGACGTGAGTTGCGATACGAGCGAATGCGAGTATCGCAATGGAAGACGGCACGAGCCGTTAAGACCAAATTATACACCGTTGCATACAATATTTTTCCTACGACTCGACTCTACTGTACTGTACTGTACCCTACTGTAGGGTACAGTAGGGTAAAATACGGTACAGTAAGGTACAGTCGGGTACAGTAGGGTAAAAGGGTACAGTAGGGTAAAATAGGGTACAGTAGGGTACAGTCGGGTACAGTCGGGTACAGTCGGGTACAGTCGGGTACAGTAGGGTAAAATAACCTATTTTACCCTACTGTACCCTATTTTACCCTACTGTACCCGACTGTACCCTACTGTACCCTATTTTACCCTGCTGTACCCGACTGTACTCTACTGTACCCTATTTTACCCTACTGTACCCGACTGTACCCAACTGTACCCTATTTTACCCTACTGTACCCGACTGTGCCCTATTTGACCCTACTGTACCCGACTGTACCCGACTGTACCCTATTTTACCCTACTGTACCCGACTGTGCCCTATTTTACCCTACTGTACCCGACTGTACCCGACTGTACCCGACTGTACCCTACTGTACCCTATTTTACCCTACTGTACCCGACTGTACCCGACTGTACCCTACTGTACCCTATTTTACCCTACTGTACCCGACTGTACTCTACTGTACCCGACTGTACCCTATTTTACCCTACTGTACCCGACTGTACCCTGCTGTACCCTATTTTACCCAACTGTACCCGACTGTACCCTACTGTACCCTATTTTACCCTACTGTACCCGACTGTACTCTACTGTACCCTATTTTACCCTACTGTACCCGACTGTACCCTACTGTACCCTATTTTACCCTACTGTACCCGACTGTACTCTACTGTACCCTATTTTACCCTACTGTACCCGACTGTACCCTACTCTACTCAACTCAGCAGGTCTAAACTGGGCTTTAGTGTTGAGTGTACCCTACATTTAATATTATGTGGCAGCTAGGTGTATCGTAATAACGACATTACGACACAAGTGCTGTTATGGCGAATAGATTTAGTATAGACTTTCTGAAGTCATATTATCTATGTTCTTATATATTTGTTCGCGACCATGTAAAAAACAGATAAAAGTGCAGGAGTAGGAAAACAAAATTAGAGGTCACTCTCCAAGAAGGTTGAACTACTTTGGCTTTCAAGATGGCGTTTTAATTTCGTCTGTAATCCACAGATGGCGTTGTTCGAGCGAACATCGTGCTTGAAGTGTTCCGTAACCTTTTCTCATGGATTTACCATACCGGCGGCGTAGCCGCGGGATAAGCTAGTGTTTTATAGAGTAGCTATCCTATTGTTGTAGATTCTATTCTTTTATGTCATAAATAAGTATATCTTAGATCATAATGTTAGTTATGAATGTCATGATGGTATCACATTTCATTGAATTAAAATGTATCAATGGGAAAATCTGACACAATGCCACAGATAAGGGACCTTATGAACGTGGATTGTTTGCTCGAATACGAAAGATTTATTAATCAAACAATTTCCTTTGGTTAAATATTTTTTTGTATTTTTTTATATTTTTATCATTGAGGAATAATGTTATACAACCATTTTCTGTAGTCGGACTTAAAAATAAACAGCTAATAGCGGAGACATTCCAAAAAAACTGATGTCTTTCATTTGATCTTCAAATGACGTCATCAAAGGTTCAAAGGCATTTTTCTTTTACCTTTGCTCTCACGCTTCACTTAAAAAATAATGTCCATGTCTGTCATAATGTCATTTTAAATTTAACTGATGTCAATAGGATAGGAAACAAAACAAAAAAGCTATTTTCATTTTTGAATCTAAAAAGTGGACTATAGAAAGTGTTTTATTTGTTCAAATGACTCCATGAATAGTCTATTTTATATAGGTATGCACTCAATGTTGATGATTAAATAGGTAGATACTCACATGAGCATCTTAGCCCCCCTTATTTCGGCAATATTGTGCATATCGCTGGTACAATGTACTCCAAAATAGACACATTTCGCAATTTGGGTAGATTGAGCGTGTCAGTCAGCCTTGACAAATTTTTAACCGGAGTTTCCACTGGTAGGTAAGCATTTTTTCAAAAATTATCGTGGAAAATAGACTTTTAGAACCAGGGGGGTTACTACGAAATTCGAAGTTCGAAGTTCGGATCGTGCGGTCCCTCTCACTCTCGTAATAAATACCATTAGCGTGAGCGGAACGGCATGAAACGAAGTTCGAATTTCGCGCTTCGTAGTATAGGGCCAGAGGCGCTACCATGAAATCCGAAAATCGAAGTTCGCATCGCATTATCCCTCTCACTCTCGTGTCAAATCATATTAGCGTGAGCGGGACGGCACGAAACGAAGTTCGAATTATGCACTTCGTGGTAGGGCCTCAGAAGGTTAGAAACTTATTGAAGACATGACGACGTACGAATGACAGATGACAGTATTTTTTCTCTAAGCAGATGGGCAAAGGAAATCAAGAGTTTCGTGCCACTGATGACGTATATCCGATCAACCATATCCGGTATCACAGAGTATTGTAATATTATATGAACTCCGGTATTTAACAAATTAAATTTAAAAAAAAATACGCGACCAAATTTTAAAATATTCAAATTTGTTTCTCAAAATATATAAAAAAAATACATTTTTTTTTCTAACCAAAGGCAATTATAAGGGGTTAGTCCATGAAGAAAATATATCACTTTTGAAATGTTTTAAATAAATTTACTTCCGAGACCTTTTCTATGGCAGAAAAATTATACAGCTCTGATATCTCTAAGTGCCTGTGTTAGGAGGTGGTGGTTGTTCTTCGTACTTTTTACGTCTTGCACTTACCTACCATCCATAATTAAGTCATGATAGTAACCTCATCCAATATGCTAATAATCATATATAGATACGTATATTTCATATTACGCTCTACTCAATCTTTTTTTTGTTATTATTACAACGATCGCTCAACGAAAACCAATATTTTTCAGGATTTTTTTTAAGAGTGCGCTTACCTTAAACCTGAATCTCTTGGGTTACAGTATCGAGCATGGTAAATTTAATTGCACCACATTTAATCCCACACTCGAAAAAGTTTTCCGTTTTTTTTAAATACTCTGTTCAAGTTAACGACTTAGTATTAAGAGAACACAGTGACAAGTGATCGGTTAAACATAGGTAAGCCGCTAAAGCCGCTGACTGGTGTATTCGTTAACTTGAATGGAGTATATAGGATCTTACGTCAAGTCTACTTTCGGGTAGCTACCTACCACCATCTAAAACATACTTGGTAAACTTTGCCGGTAACAAACACCTGGTAAAATTGTGGAAACTGATACTTTTGGTACTGCATTTTAGCACACAAGGAATTCAATGCGTTTCTAATGCCTCTGGTGAAGTCTAGGATACCTAGTGGTAATGAATACTACCAATTCTACCTACTTACTATTTATTAGGTCCTCATTAGGTCACCCTTCTCTATCGATTGACTGGTCATACTTAAATGCTTCGAAGTCGTTGCTAATAACAGCATACCTAGTTCGAAGAAATGGGAGCAAGCATAATGAGGCTATTCATTTACCTTTATCTCTAATATATAAAAATCCTGTGTCACGGTGTTTGTAATGTCGAAAACTCTCGTTTTCCTAGAAACGAGATTGAACTAGATCGATTAGTCATCGAAATCGTTAAAGCCACCAAATAAAAACATCATCATCATCATGGTCATCTCTGGGCTGGGGCACCCAAGTACCAAATTCTTCCATTTGACCGCATCCAACGTAGAGCTGCTCGATTTGTCGGTAATCAGGCACTCTCTGGCCTACTCGATCCTTTGGCTTTGCGGAGGGATGTGGCGTCTCTCTGTATATTATATCGTATCTATCATGGGGAGTGTTCTGACGAACTGTTCGAATTGCTGCCTGCGGCTAAATTCCACTACCGCACTTCGAGGAACCGTTTGTCTTTCCATCCTCACCATCTTGATGATTGGCATTCTAGTACCGTGCGTTTTAAGCGAAACTTCTTTCCTCGCACGACAAAGATCTGGAATCAGCTTTCTGCGGCAGCATTCCCGGAGCGTTACAACTTAGGGATCTTTAAAAAACGAGCCTACCAATTCCTAAAAGGGTCGGCAACGCACCTGTGATGCCCCCTGTGTTACGGGTGTCCATGGGCGACGGTGATTGCTTTCCATCAGGTGACCCGTCTGCTCGTTTGCCACCTCTTATATATAAAAAAAATTATATTTTTAAAATACAATAATTCTTCGTTTAAAGGTATTAAATAGATTAATGGAAGTCGAGCGAATAGTTCCCTATAATAGCGTTAAGTATTTTCATGATGAAAAATTCGTCCAATTTTTTTATCTTAGCGCAAGCTAGTATAGTGTACTAGTTTTCTCATTGATTGTATGGTTTCCAGTTTGCACTGTTATCACAACAGGTTTGATGGTAGTATGGTCTATTTATATCATTTTTTCGACACAGCATTTTTTTTGGTGATTGTGTGGATAAGCATTTCTAAACGAGTTTGTACATTGAATTTTGGACTTTATGAAAATTTACAGGTAAGTTATGTAAATGAGCTTAACTAACACAGCCTCCCAAAATGTCCTGTACCTTTACCATGAGTTTACACTAGTTTACAGTGACCGACCTCGCTAGCGACGGCGTAAATGATTTGTATGGAGCATTGTACTTCCGTAAGTGACCGCTAGAGGCGCTGTGTCATGTGTTATGAAAATTTCCTTTTTTTGTTACCGACCACGAAACATAATGCGTGTATGTGTGTGTGTGTGTGTACAAAAAAGGAAAATTCCATACAAATGAACCAGGATATTTTGGGAGCCTGTGTTAGTTAAGCTCAGTTGCATTCACGCTACTTACCTAAGTACCTGTAAATTTCTGTGCAATTAGGAGTCCAAAATTAAATGTACAAACTTTTTTAGAAATGCTCGGATAATCTGTTATTTCAATCGACGATTCCAAAGTCTGATTTAAAGCACAAAATACATTATTTAGTAACAATTACTTGTTTTCGATTTTCGGCCATTTTAAGAACGTGACTAATTTTGACGCCATACCGAGAGAAGCATAACTGGTTATTTAGCTTTTGAAATAAAAAAAATATAAAACTTGTTTAACAGAACAATCAATACGATATTGGAATCAAAACACACACAAATAAATTCTGCTCATATATTATAATAATTATAGGTAGATTAACCAGAAAAAAAAATCCAGCGTCGGCCTTATTATGCCTTTTTATGTTTTTCGGCCGTTTTATGTTACCAATATTTTAGATTTGAAAATGTAGTATATTGAATTATTGCATACCTACAAGTGATAAAAAAGTTAAATTAATATTACATAATTATATTAACTTATATACAGGGTGTTAAATCCAAATGGGTCAGTATGGCGAAATCAGAAACTATGAGAGATAGCAAAATCTGTTCTTAGGAACCATGGCTTCGATTTTAGATTTAAGAAAAATAGCATTCAAATATTTTTTTTAACTCTCATACATAACCGGGAATCGAACCTGGTCAAAATTCTGTACTAAATATTTACATGTCGTTTTGTTATTAGTTGATCCCTAGAATATAACGACCAACTCTTACTATGAATTCTTGTGCAAAACATTAGACAGAAATTCCCGCAATTTAAATAGTTTTGCAAAATATCGTCATTAGTTCATCAATATGAATAATTTATCTGAATAGGCTATCTTACCATTATCTTACTTAGATAGTAATCCACTACGAATTGCGTTTTTCTACTTCTGTATGCTGTAGTATAATCTTTCAATTATATGGTCAAAAACTATACAATAATAACTAACGTTATAAGTCTGTTCCAAGTTTTATGCTCTATGGTGCAAATTCAGTAACATAATAAACTCTTATAATTTTCATTATGTTACGGGACTGAGTAATATATTAACATTCAAAAAAATAATACTGAATTTGATTTTGATAATCGAGTTTCTTTAAATATGCGTGTGCCACGTGATTGGTTGCTTAAAAATGAGTAAGAACAGGTAAGACCAATCCCAATCAAGGTTTATTCTTCAAGCGAAATTTCGTAATTGAGAACACGCTGATCAATCTCTATGGTAGGTACGAGTACGGCCGCAAATTAAAAAAAAATTAAGCGGGAAATTAATATAAAGTCATTAATACATTAATTAAAATATGTTTACATTAACAATTATTAAATAATGAATACTTAAATAACGGACAATAAATGAATTTTAAAGTGATTATTAAATATGAATATTTTAACATCATTCAATTTGCCTGTATGACCTAAATTCCCGGGTCCATTCTAAGGTTGTGAATAGTGAAAAAAAAGTTTAAAAATAGCGGTAATTTGTTTTGCTTTTGCACGGAGTTCTTTCAAGTGTAAAGAAATAAAAGAGTTAATCACTATTTAAATGACTTTTTATCTGTGAGAATTTGTAACTTTGGTGAATTAAGTGATGAAGAAATGTTGACGCCGCCAGAAATAAAACGGGCGGCAATGGAAGTTTGCAATAATTTGCTACTTTTAAAATCGAAAAATTCATTTATTGTCCGTTATGTAAGTACTCATTATTTAATAACTGTTTATTTTGAACTCGTAGAAAAAGTAATGTATGCAACTATTCATAATCGGCCATTAAGACACTCATGCGTATCTATTATGACATTCGGCTTCACCTCATGTCATAAACTCGCATTCGTGTCTTAATGGCCCTTATTATGATACAGTTGCATAAAATACTATTATTTGAAATTAGAACACATTCGTTCGGAGGGTGTGCCAATTTACTTCGAAATTCAAAATGGAATGTTTTCTTGGGCTGAGCTGAATATGCACCCCACAAAAATACGGAACGCGATTGTGTCATCTAGGAAAATGACTAACATTTTGATAAACAAAATTAAATAAAGTTATTTTGTAATTTTTGAGTTTATCTTACAATTATTTAAACAAAATTCCATTAAAAAATGTATTTCTTGGGACTTGTAATTCCTAACTTCAACAATAACAACAAATAAATTATTACAGAAATTTTGACCAGGTTCGATTCCCGGTTATGTATGAGAGTTAAAAAAAATATTTAAATGCCATTTTTGTTAAATCTAAAATCGAAGCCATGGTTCCTAAGAACACATTTTGCTATCTCTCATAGTTTCTGATTTCGCCATACTGACCCATTTGGATTTAGCAGTTAATTATGTAATATTAATTTACCTTTTTTATCACATGTATGCAATAATTCCATATACTACACTTTCAAATCTAAAATATTGGTAACATATCGTAGCTACGCCAATAGTGGCTCTATTCAAAGTGATTTGCACTTCTAACAAAAAAAACTGAGACGAATACGTCTAATAATATTAAGATGAACTGAATCTAAAGGAGTCATTGCGTTGACATGGCTTTTAAGTTCAGTTAAGAGCTCGTTAACGAGCCAACGGGCCCCAGTCTTCTGTAGACACAGACGGTTCTAGATAATTTATGCTACTACAAATATTAGCAAAGGACGATGTGATAGCAACTCCTGTCGGGTACGTCAGACACCGATTTATATTTGCCCATATCTCGTTTCTCGATTGTTTTTTTTTCATGGCCGATCATAGTTCAACTTTACTAAAACTTTGATTGAGGAGAATGGGCTAATTGACCTATCGGCGGCCATTAGTGAAATGAGTGTCATATGAAAGCTCTGATATCAAGGAATACTTTTTGCAAAGAAGTCTTTTCTTTATATCTTTTAGAAAAGGAAATATTTAAACTTAAGGGCCCTACCACACCAGTGATTTTCTTCGGCCTGAAAGTAAAGACCACAGTGCAGATCAGCTTTACACCGAGCTATCAAATAGGTCTAGGTTAGTCGCTATATGTCGCTGGGTTGGGTGTTTTTTAATCGACCTCTGAAACACATGTTTGTGGATTTTAAAATAGCCGCATCACTGATGAATGCATTTCAAGAACTCACACATCACAATGTGCATGCATCTGCTTTTCTAAATGACAATTTTCGCCGCTCTAACCATCTAGCTGATTTCGTTGTTCGTAATATTATAAATAGGCAACGAGCGACGTTCTAAAATATCAGGCAAGGGAAGGGAAAACTATGCAAAGTATTCTAAAAGAAAATCATCTTTTATTCGGGTTACAATTAAGTCACGGTAATGAAACTTTTACCAAGTAATCATAGGACTATTCTACACTGTCAGATATTAAAATTACTGTTGGCGCTCGCCATAAGCTCCATACAAATTTGCCCATTCTCCTTTAACGAAGCAAGTCATATCAAAGTTGCCCTTAAACATAACAGTAACTAGTTTCACTTCATCTTTATTCTAGTACTCGTATTGAACTAAACTAATTAGTTCTAAATAGGAATGATATAGTAAGCCAAAAGACTACAATTCCTGAAGATCGGAACTATCGAAAATAGCGATCAAAGGTGTTGTGTTGACATGCGAAGCGGTCAGTTCAAAACCTTTCAAAATGCCTCGTATTTGTATATTATTATCAAGTGTCTCTATCGATGAAGGTATTAATTCTTCTACTGGATATCTGGATAGAGACCTTGAGTGGAGAATACAACTTTTTTAACTATGGCTGAGATCAAGCCAAAATAAAAAGAAAAAATATTTTTACACATGTTGATTTATTTTCATGGGACGTTATTAAATATTTGAAATTGCGACATCGTGGACTCCTCTATATAAAAGTCCTCGAGGAAAAGTTGGTTCGTGCGTTCATCATCATCAGCCTATGCTCGTCCACTGCTGGACATAGGCCTCTCCCATGGCACGCCACTGAGCACGATCCTCGGCCACTCTCATCCAGCTCTTGCCAGCCGCCTCGAGAAGATCCTAATCTAAAAGTGGATCCATACTCTTACAAACTCATAATAATATGATTTGCTCTCGCATTAACCCGTGGCGATTCAAATTTCTAATATGTAAGTATTTGATGCGCGTGGTTGATCGTGTTCGCCTTGGTTGGCTTGTATATTATTATCATCACTTCAAAAAAAGCTCGTATCTCAAATCAATATGTAAACTAAACTGAACCTTAGATCACATATTATTGCAGTGTAGTTCACTTAGTATAATCATAGGTATAATCCTTGGTAAGATTATCGATTTTGAGATAATAACTCTTTCAAATTACCATAATGCAAAAGTGCGCAGTGTCCTTACTGCGAAATGTAGCATCTTAAAAACTCAATAATTAAATCAAAATAACTGGTCTGCTGTCTTTAGTCTACTGAATCTAATTAAAATGATATATATTGTTTGTTTTTGATTGCTGCTATTTTTTCAACGTTCAACTTTTTAATAAAGATATGATTTCTGTATGTATTGTTTGTCAAACCAATATTTAGAAGTAAAAATATAAAGAATAACTTTATAATTTGAGGATATTGATATTAGACAATATTTTAAATTTATCTCGTTATGTCTATAAGCAGGTAAATATGCATGTATGTAGGATCGTAACTAGACTGAAAAAGAAAAAGTGTGAGCAAGATTAAGACATAAACTTGGCGTGATACAACGCGCCACGCTGCAGTTTGTGTCAGCACTCAGCGTATTATGATTCAGTGTTACCTATACAGCGCGCTGGGCACGCTCCGCGCTGGTTTGTGGTGGCCTTGAAAGTTACAGATTGAGTTGAACTTCTTTCTGTCACACGGTATTATAGGATGGGGCAGAATAAGATGGTCGATCGCGGGCGCTCGCGTGTTAGACAATACGACCTCAGGATTAAGTACCAAATGTAACTGTTGTTTGAATTTATTAAAATTACCCATCCTTTTTGGGTCCAATATACCGCAGAGTCTTAGGTCAAAGGTCTTTGACCAGTGTGTGTTGCCAGTGATGACTTATGGCACTGAGATGTGACCGCTAACAAAATGGGCCTCATAAGAAAGCTCAAGGTCACTCAGAGGGCGATGGACAAGGCTATGCTCGGAGTTTCTTTGGGGGATCACATTAGAAATTATGAAATCTGCGCAAGGACTGAAGTCATGGACATAGCTCGAAAAATCGCCAGATTCAAGTGGTGGTAGGCAGGGCAATCGGCTTTCAATCGGCTTTCAATTCTATGAGCAATCGATATCGATAGGGGCCGAAAGGTTCTCGAGTGGCGTCCGCGGACCGGAAGACGCAGTGTGGGTAGGCCTCCAATAAGATGGAGTGACGACCTGGTTAAGGTTGTGGGAATGCGTTGAATGCGGATGGCGCAGAACCGATCTGTTTGGAGAGCCTTGGGGAAGGCCTATGTTCATCAGTGGACGTCTTTCGGCTGAAATGTTGATGATAATGATCCTTTTTGGGTTATAGTACGGGTAAGGATTTGTGTATGTGTATCGATTGTTTTTGGTCACTATTAGCTGTTTTAGTAATACTTACCATATATACCTACTATCGATAGCATTGCCATTATCAATAGTATTGCTTAATTTGCTTATACAGCACTATCGATGCTATCGACACCATTCATACTATCGACACGTGACGATGCTGTTTTCGAGATCAACTATCGATAGTTCTTCAACACTGAAGTAAACTGATAGCAGTCGGAACGCTAGTAGAACAAATTCAAATTCAAATTCAAATTCAGAACTACCCATTTACGTCAATAAATCCGCAACTGGATTGTTTGTTATGTTTGACTTTCTTGTGTCATCATATTTAAGGTGCTTACTCAGTCTGGTCAACATTAGAAGTGTTATTGGTGGTGAACTTTAATCCAGCAAACAAGTCGTTGGTCGAGCCAAAGAATGTGACGAAGTATTTATTAACGTTTTTTTTTGTTTGCGTCTCTCCTGTGGGCATGGCCAAAGTTAAGGGTCAAAAGCCAATATTTAGTCAAGTCTACATCGACGTGTGGGACGCCTGGCCAACTTTCGGGCCGTTTAAATAAATATTAAGTTTGTTGACTGGGTCGGAGTCGTTAAATTTCCTTTCGCACAAAAACATGGTGCCGCATCGATGTGCCAAGCAAGGCAATAGCTTAAAGTGCCCATCGAATCAGCCACCAATAACATCTCAACAAACCATGACGTATGAAGACATTCTAATGAATTGCATTTTCACAGTTCCTTCCATACCTTTTCATATTTGATGAATGCTGGTCAAATATTTTCCGCGTTTACTTACAAAAAAATTCGCGTGGAATGTTTAAATTTTATTAAGAACAACCAGAACAATATTTTTATTCGAACGAGATGTTTTTCGAACATACCTACTTTTTATGATATAATCTCGTTTGACCAGTGGGGCCAATGTCCTTTAAACATTTCCCTTTCCTTTTTGTTACAATACTTATGGTTGTATTTATTCGTCACGAGTAGCGACCAAGCGCTTTATAGCACAGTAGATACTTATATCTTGCCGTGATCTTTTTCGTCGGTGTTTATATAATTACTAGCTTTTGCCCGCGACTTCGTCCGCGGAGAATTCCAATGTGGTAAAACTTCTTTATCTTTTTCATCGAATAAAACAAAATTCCAGCAACGGCAACATCCAAACATCCATCATTATCATAATTTCATCATCATCGGTATCAGTTAGTGAATATATAAATCCTGTATATTCCGTATCCCGTGGGAATTTCAACAAATCCGTCCTTATTCTATGCAAAATTTCAGCCATCTATGGCTAAGGGTTTGGGCTGAGCGTTGATGATTCAGTCAGTCAATCATTTAATACTTTTCTTTTTAAATGTATAGATTTTTAGCTACCTTTTTTTTCCTAGGAAAAGTAGAAAATTCCAGGGGGATAGAAATTGAATTATACGTTTAGCTCGATTAAAACAATCTTTCGCTAATAAAGGACACTGTTTCTGATTGACATAGGGTACCTTTATTCCGAGAAAGTGTAAAGTTCCCACGTGATAGGAATAACAGTTTTAACCTATTTAGGTAAAAAAATATTAACTATAATATATCAGAGACGTGTAGCTTTCTATTAGTGAAAGAATTCTTAAAATCAACCCCGAAGTTGAATTCACTTATTTTTATCCCACGGGATTTTTGCATTTTCCCCGAGAAAAAGTAGCCCATGTCATTAAGGGAAAGTGTAGCTTTCTACTGGTGATAGAACTTTAAAAATCAGCCTCGTAGTAGAATTTACTTTTTTCTATCTCGCGGGAATTTTGCATTTACCCGGAATATAAATAGTAATAGATTTCTATTGGTGAAAGATTTTTTTAAATCAGACCCGAATTTGAATTCAATCGTTTCTGTCCCTTGGGAATTTTGCATTTTTCCGGATGAAAAGCAGCCTATAGCAATCAGGGATAGCGCAGTTTTCTATCGGTGAAAGAAATTTAAATATTGGCTATAGGTGAAAGAACTTTAAAAATTGGCCCTGAGGTCGAATTCACTTATTTCTATCCCTTAGGAATTTTGCATTTTTCCGGAGGAAAAGCAGCATATGTCAATCAAGGATAGTACAGCTTTCTATTGGTGAAAGAAATTTAAATATTGGCCCTAAAATTCGAATTCACTTATTTCTATGCCGCGGGAATTTTGCGTTTCCGGAGGAAAAGCAGCCTTTGTTAATCAGGGTCAGTGTAACTTTCTATTGATGAAAGAAGTTTTTAAATCAGCCCCGAAGTTAAATTTACTTTTTTCTATCCCGCGGGAATTTTGTATTAATTTCAAAAAGCCTGCCAATCAAGAATAGTGTAGCCTTCTACTGGCGAAAGAACTTTTAATATCAGCCCTGGAGTCGAATTCAATTATTTCTAACCCTTGGGAATTTTGCATTTTCCCGGAAAAAAAGTAGCCTATGGCAATAAAGAATTAAGAAACTTTTCACTGGTGAAAGATTTTTTAAATGGGCTCTGTAGTTTCAGAGATTACCCTACCTACAAACAAAGTATGGATATTTCAGTATCCCATGGGAATTTCCAAAAATACTGAAATTCATTTTTTGCTGTTATGATCACTTTTATTTATACCGAATTTGAAGAGTCTTGAAATTATAGTTATGGAGATACGGCTACTCTGAACCAAATATATAAAAACCCGTTTATTCCCTATACCGTGGGATTTTTCAAAAATCTTAAAATAAGTTTTTTACTGTTGTAATTACCTACCTGCATGCCAAATTTGAAGAGTCTAGTAATCATAGTTAAGGAGATATAGAAGGAGATAAATATTAGGGGACAATCTTACACAAATCGACCTAGTCCCAAACTAAGCAAAGCTTGTACTATGGGTACTAGACGACGATAAACATACTTATATAGATAAATAAATACTTAAATACATAGAAAACATCCATAACTCAGGAACAAATATTCGTGCTCATCACACAAATAAATGCCCTTACCGGGATTCGAACCCAGGACCTCTTGCTTCGTAGGCAGGGTCACTAGGCTAAGGCGGTCGTTAAATCTCGCGTGAACATTATATAAAAGGAACCTCTGTGCAAAATTTCAGCTTTCTAGGTTCAAGTGTTTGGGCTGGGCGTTGATGAGTCAGTGAATGAGTGAGTGTGTCAGGACTAGTATGTGATTTATATCTCTGTTTTCTATTCAATCCGAGTTGGAAATAGAACGAAGTAGTAATAAATGTGCTTGTTTTATTATTTCTCCAGAAATAAACCTTTGATTTTTTGGAGTTTTTATTTATTTATTTCATTGCATGTTTGAGAAAAGCACTACATAGCTCGGCGGGAAATGGAGTGGCCAGCCTCATAAACTATAATAAATATTCGGCTGGCATCCCCTAACTTCCTGGCCTCTGTAGTAATGTACTAAACCAGAACGGAATAATATCACGAAAGACAATAATATGTAGATATACTTACACCATGTGCTCGCGCGTGTCTTCATTAAATAAGTTTCAAAATATTGATATTTCAATAATTTGTTTATGCTCACTAGCTTACATACTTATACAGTTTATATCATAACTCAAATACACACACATCTTTACTAGTAGTATGTTATTACTCCTAACGCTTACTCGTCTAATAAAGTAAATGCGTCATTCCTATTTGTTTACATCCCACAGCAAGTATATTATACTCAAGTTATTAAGTACTTAAATGTAGTTCTAATAACTTTAACTTTGCCGCGTCGGACTTTGCTACGTAATATTACGCTTAGGTAGGTACAAGTAATATTATGTTGTCGAGTCATTTACTCAAATATTCAACTGAATTCTAGTAAGTAGAGACGGAAAGCATTTAAGAATATAATGTACGTATATACGAGGGGCGTTCAATATAAAGTGAGAATGAGATGCAAACTCTTTTAATATTACGAAATTAAATACTGGCCGGTAAAGCTAATCTATCTAGCTGATTGCTATGAAAAAAAAAACTAACTGTCTTTTGTTTAAAAAAATATACGGTAATTTCTTTGCAATGCTATTGAGTACGTTAGCGAAAATGGAGAAAATTGAACTGCGCGCCGTTATCAAATACTTGTGTTTGAAAAATTTTTCTGCGGACCAAGTCAATTTGGATTTGCGGACACTTAAGGGTCTAATGCTCCTCCGTATTCGACAGTCGCACGTTGGTGCGCCGAATTTAGACGTGGAAGAACATCGACAATGGACGACCCCCGCTCCGGACGCCCTACTACAGCAGTAACTGAAGAAATTGTGAAAAAAGTCGAAAACTCAGTTTTGGCGGATCGTCGTGTCACGGTTCGTTTTATTGCTGAAAAGGTAAAGATTTCAACGGGGAGCGTGCATAATATTTTACATGAACGCTTGGGTATGAAAAAGGTATCTGCGCGTTGGGTACCAGGAATGCTTACTGACACGCAAAAACAAACTAGGCTAGAGATTTGTCAAGAAGCTTTGAACCTGATGCAGCAAGACCGGGAACTTTTTTGGCGCGATTTATAACAATGGACGAAACATGGCTCCATCATTACGACCCAGAAACGAAACTGCAGTCTATGACATGGAAAAGGCCATCTTCTCCAACTCCGAAGAAATTCAAGGTGAGCCCATCTGCCGGTAAGGTCATGGGCTCTGTTTTTTGGGATGGTAAAGGGGTATTAATGATTGAGTATCTCGAGCATGGAGCCACTATTACGGGCACATTATACGCCAAACAAATAGCAACATTGCGCAATGAGATCCGCGAAAAACGGCGAGGTAAACTCTCGAAAGTTGTGCTGTTCCACCAGGACAATGCCCCGGCTCACAAGTCCGCCGTTGCAATGGCTGCAATTCGTGATGCTGGGTTCGATATCCTTAAGCATCCTCCGTATTCACCAGATCTCACTCCCAGTGATTTCTACCTATTTCCGAGATTGAAACAATACCTGAGAGGCCAGAAATTTGAAGACGACGACGCGGTAGTCGCTGCTGTACAAGATTTTTTAAGTACTCAAGATGAGACCGTTTTTAAAAATGGAATTTTAAGTTTAGAAAAAAGATATACTAAGGGTATTATGCTAAAAGGTGACTATGTCGAAAAATAAAATGACATTTAGTAAAAGTTGTTTATAACATACTCATTCTCACTTTTTATTGAACGCCCCTAGTAAATACGTTGTCTAACTATAGTTACTGTATTTATTTCAAGAAATCATTGTTTGTTGCGAAAACGCTGAATTCGTTTACGTTTTAGTTTGCCAACGCCTAGACGGATACTGATTGAACATTATGTATTTTTCTTGAATCTATTAAAGGCAAAAAAACCGGCCAAGTGCGAGTTGGACTCGTACACCGAGGGTTCCGTACAAATTTATATGTATCTATGAACATCCAGTCTTAGCAGACCCCTGCTCCTAAGCAAAATGTGCGCAGTGTGGGATCATTATAGATTGGTTATTGATATAGACAGACAGACAAAAAAATTTATGCTTTTCGCAATTTTTCCTTTATCTGTGCTATAAGACCTTGCTTCGTACCAAATTTCAAGATTCTGAGTTCACGGGAAGTACCCTGTAGGTTTTGATTCCCTTGCGAGTGTCGAAAATTTGCGGCATAAATGGCTGTATATTTTGATTGCGTTGGCTTAGAAGTTTGATTTTGTCACAGCTCCAAGGGACAGTGGAATTTCAGCTTGATACCTCCACGCGTTCCTGAGAAAAAGGGTCTTGACAGACGTACTGACGGTCGGACGTACGGACAACAAAGTGATCCTGCTTTTTCCTTTCGAGGTGCGGAACCCTAAAAATAGAGAACAGTGTTTGTTAGCTTCACCCTCAATAATACAGGGTTATTTGTAATTCACTAGCATCCTTTTAACCTGTTGTGTGTGCATGTGTGCGGGCTGCGCCCCGTATTAACGTTTACCTGTATTGGAATAAATCAGTGTGTAACTTTGTCACTGGTCGCGTACCCTCCCGTTATACATATTTAACATAACCCTAAACTCCTACCACTTAAAAAAATGATTTTTGTTTTACGGCTTTTGCCATAACTTAATAATTTTGGTGTAATAACGTTTTGAAAATTTGAGATTACCTCTTATTTTTACGATACTCTGTGTATTTGTATGGGAAAAAAGTACCGTCGAGTTCCGTGTCTTCGCCTAAGCTACCTATGTTCGCCTAGTTTGACATAAGTTGACACTGACGAAATGTTTCTAGTGCTTGCCTTACATAAAGCTGCTAAATACAAAGTATTTTTTACGGCTGTCAACATTATTCGTACGATCTGCGGCTAACTTCACACAGTTGACGTTCAGTGAGGTTTTTTCGCGACATCGAACACAGGTTTTATTAAGCCAGTGTTTTAACTTCAGTTTTAAGCAGTGATACAACCCAAGTAATGTTAAATTTTTTACATGATTATGCCCTATAACCACTCAGATGCTCGCGTGAAAAAAAAACCGGCCATGAATTGCTCTCGCCTTGCGTTGCAAACAGCGACGCAGTGTCGAATTTATTTAAAAATGGTTTTTTTTAATATTTGTCAAATATGTGTTACATAAATTATTACACAATAAAGCCAAAGAAACAGAGAATATGTTTCTAGTAGTAGTTTGGTGGGTTATTGTATTGAAATAATTATTAAAAAATGCACAAAAAGCAAAACAATGCTTACGTACCTACGAAAATTTGGGGCACTTTTTCGAGTCGATTTCAAACACTACAAACCACTTATAACACTTGAACTTATAAAACTAAACACTACAATCCTTGCAAATAACAACCGTATGCGTATCATTGTATTTAATAAACACGAAATAATTTATTTCATCACAAATCTAAACAGCTGATCCGTGCCCGTTACGACTTGAACTTTACTTGTCTCATCGGAATTTTTTTTTCTTACGAATTTTGCTCCATAGACCTTCGGTTTTATTTTTTTGATGTTGCCAGTTTATCGCTCTGTATGAATGATACTTTTAAGGTCTCAATACACGTTGACCAACATAAGGAGAACACAAAAACTATGAGACCGTTGTCTGGCAACCACAGTTGCCAGAAGCATTTTGCTAAAATATATTTGACAACCGTAGTTGCTCAAAGCACGTGAGTGGCTAACTATTTCTTTTTCATATGGAACTATTATTTAATGGCTAGCTTACGTTTAGAAGTCACAATTGGACAAAACATTGGTGAGGGTATTTGGCGTCCACCTTGTTGCCAAATTTCGCCTACCTCTAGGGTTGTCAAATTTGTTGTACCACATTAATTGGCGGAAGATATTATTTGTTTCCAAATTTAAATATTGTGTTTGATTTGTCGAAAATGGCTTTAACGATTTGGAGGAAAGTTAATAAGTAGATTAAGCTATGCATTAAAGATATGACATGTGTAGGTACATTTATTTGATCCCAGTACATAGTATGAAACGTGGTACAGTCAGTAGCGTAGCGTTTTGTTTAAATAAAAAACAATCTTGTTAATATATTTTTTTACTTATAAACCATTACTCCCCTTTTTTGGCATGTTGGTTAATTTTAGGCAACCCTAGCATCATTATAGAAAATGTATGGAAACAACGTCAGACTGTAGCCCATCTTCGCCTACTACACATTTTTTTAAAAACATGTCTAGTTTGGTGAAGTTAAGGTTCATATTTTACTAACACATTCCAAGGAGATAAGATTTAACATGTTTAAGTCACAGAAAGTTTGTTATTGGCGGTAAAACTTGCCATAGGCGAAGATAGGGGAAAATACCCATACTTCGCCTATTGTCTTTGGGGCCATTTATTACTAAGTTAACCAATGTAATTCAAAGCTTTAATGGTCTGTACTGATAGCCAGGAGTACTTAAAAACGTTTTTTTGCCTCAACAGACTAAAATGCTTTCAAATTTGAAAGATTTTTTGGGAAAGGTACAAAATCCAGGCGAAGATACGCGATAAAAAGTCGTAAAACAAAAAACATTTGTTTGAGTGATAGATAGGAATTCAGGGTTATGAGGATGTCAGTGAATTACAATTAACCCTGTATGCAAGGTATCTCATACTGAATTACATTTTCACATGATGGGCATTTGAATGGTACGTTCTATCTCGCTATTTAATTGTTCCTCATAACAGTCTCAATTTGAGATACAGGTAGTGGTCCTGCACCCCCAAAGCTTGCTCGCTCAAGTACCTACGGGAATCGGCCCGGCCACGACTACACGCGAGCGTTTTTGTAACTATATGTGTTTGCTATTTACTTCCTGAACGCTAAAAGGAATAAAAGCGTGTTAAAAAACGGAATCCTTGAAGGATCAGTTTCATCATCATCATCATCAGCCTATGTTCGTCCACTGCTGGACATAGGCCTCTCCCATGACACGCCACTGAGCACGATCCCGAAGACCGAACGATCACGAAGGATCAGTTTGTTGTTGGTTTTTTAGTTGCTCGTTCAGCCCTCTTACTTTAGTTTTGGCGTTGATAGAATGTGCAATACCTATGTCTTCATACACATACGTAGAACAATTTTTAAATTATTCCAAGCAACTATATTTATAGGTCATTGGTTAGCTTTTGACATTTCAACCGTTTATATCATTCGTTTATTGACGTAATAAAAGAGGACAAGTTGTCATCTTTTCATATGATCGGAAGTCGTATCACAGAATAAGTAATAGTACTAACGTACAGAAGGATCACTCTCGAACAAAAGTCAACTTTAGGTATAAAACTTGCCTACTAAGCGCACGCGAAATTGAAACTTATCGTGTGATACGAGCATTCATATTCCGTTGGGCACCGCTGATCCGAAACCAAGGGCACAGGGTTCCCACTCGCCGATATTTGGTAGGTACGTATATAAATCAAGAAAGATAACAGTGAACACATAATATTAGTCAAAATCGGCTTGGCCGTTTCGTTACTACAAGAACTAAGTATCTATCTAATCTATCTATCTATCTATCTATCTAATACCTTTAAACGAGCAATTCTTGTATATATATATATATACAATCAGGATCTCGGAAACGGCTCCAACGATTTCGATGAAATTTGGTAAGTGGGGGTTTTCGGGGATGAAAAACTGATCTAGCTATGTTTCATTTTCAGAAAACCGCTTTTACTCGTGTTTTCCGGCTATTTTTGTTTGCATTAGAATACAAAGCTAAATTTCGCCGGCTCCGAGCAGATCATAATAGCACAGTAGAAATCGGGTGGTCGCGGATCCAGCCGACCTCGGATCGATTCCACGTTTTTTTTCAAGGATTTTAGTTCTTTTTTTTAAGTTGATTTTTCATGAGAAAACGAAGTTTCTTCTTTTGTGAGAAAAAGTTACTTTTTTGTGAGAAAAAGTATTATAGGGAACGTGCAGTAACTATAGGCGGCAGCACTAATGCGACAAAAGAGACACTATGTGGACAGTAAAACCAACTTATCAAGGTAAAGCATTCAAATTGATGGCACCCTTATGACACCAGTTGGCAGCACTGTCTATGTGCACGTTCCCTATTGGGAGCAAAGAACAAGAAAAACCGGTTGTCTGTAAAGTCGGTTTACGGACGATAGTTTAACGTGGCTCACCCCCCCCCCCCTCCGGTTTTTTTGTCAAATATCTTGAAAACGGTGCATCCTACGGCAAAATCAATTAAATTTTCATCCCCCCTTTGATTCCCCCACGCTCCCTCCCACGCATCCCCCCCGCACCCCCTCCCCCCTCTCACCCCCCAACCCACAGAAATAATAATAAATTATTTCTGTGCCCCAACCCCTCCGGTGTTTTTGTCAAATATCTTCAAAACTGTGCATCCTACGGCAAAATCAATGAAATTTTCATCCCCCCTTGAAACCCCCGAACCTTCTCCCCCGCAAATATATAATCAGGATCTCGGAAACGGCTCCAACGATTTCGATGAAATTTGGTATGTGGGGGTTTTCGGGGATGAAAAATTGATCTAGCTTGGTCTTATCTCTGGGAAAACGCTTGGTACCGAGTTTCTGCCCGAGCAGAGCTCGGTCGCCCAGGTACTTATCTTTTTAAATGGTACGAGCTAGCATACTAGTTAGTGTCTTAGAGAATTTAGATTCATTTGACCTGAAGAAGTAAAAGAAAACACCGTGTAGACTGTTAATTATGAACTTTAAACCATAACCTCATTTCCCATCTAGCTCTAACTTATTACGGCCCGGAAGATTGCTTCTCTTATAATTAGCAACGCAAAGAGGCAAGTATGTAATTTGCTCGTGACTCTAAGATAAAGTAAGTCATTTGCAGAATCTGGTTTCATTAAAACAATTTAAACTGATACAGATGCATAATTCAATTTAAAAGCAATGAGTCTACGCTACACGTGGAAAAGAGCAACGACCAATGTACAGTTGTTCGTAATTTATAATTTACAAGAAGTTTATTGATTAAACTTAATAGGTAATAAATAACACATTGGGCGATTATTTAAATTGTTGATGGATTTTGGAACTGGTTGTTGAATAGCGAGAATATTCAAAGAAAGCTCAATTAAAACGTGAGACATCCAGTGAATCGGTAATTATCACCATAATTGAACAGCGATTCCAAAGTTTCATATAGGTTGAAAAAAAAAACTAAATAGAATCAAAGCTACAAAAATGAGTATTGTTTATTTTAGCGGTATTAATTTGGTTATTGGCCTAGTGGTTAGGTGGTTATAAAACAAACCTAACCTAACCTAACCTACAGAATAGTCCTGAAAATGTATCCTGAATTGTTTACAGTTTCAGTAAAAATAAACATTTGGGAAATGAAACACTGAGAGAGAGAGAGAAAGAGAGAGAGAGAGAGAGAGAGAGAGAGAGAGAGAGAGAAAGAGATGTTTATTGACACATATTCGATACACAGGAAATACAGTTGACAGGAAAAGATACAAAAAAACCGGCCAAGAGCGTGTCGGACACGCCCAAGGTAGGGTTCCGTAGCCATTACGAAAAAATCAAGTAATATTTTTCTAAGGATTTCGTATGTGTACGGAATCATCCAAGTTTAGGTATGTTTTATACCTTAGGCTACTATTTACTCTTAAACTACAAATAATTTCCAAGCAATCTTAGCCGCTATAATTTTCCTAGTAAATTTGATATATTTACTACATTTCTGAATTTTTTCAAATTTTTTCACCCAACAGTTTAGATTTTAGAGGGGGGGACGGCCGATTTTAATGAAAATTTTCACTTTAAAGTTGAATATTTCGCAAACAGATCACTGAATAGAAAAATCATGTTAGCAATCCCGCAATGATTTTAAAAGACCTATCCAACGATACCCCACACTATAGGGTTAGCCGAGAAAAAAAAAATCACCCCCACTTTACGTCTATGGGAGGTACCCTAAAAAAATTTTTTTTACTTTTTTTTATTCAATCACTTTGTCGGCGTGACTGATATATATATTGATGCCAAATTACAGCTTTCTAGTACTAACAGTCTCTGAGCTTAGCCGCGGACAGACAGACAGACAGACAGACGGACAGACATGGCGAAACTATAAGGGTTCCTAGTTGACTACGGAACCCTAAAAAAGTCATCGAATAGTATAAATTGGGCCCTACTCAGCACAATGTTGCGGCAAACCACAACGCTGTTTTTCAGTGGGACCCTCTTTTTCATTGAAACATTGTTTGGGAAAAATAATTTGCCAAAATAATAAGGCTTCGGGTTAGAGAACCTGACTGCGAAGTTTGAGGTCCCGGATTCGATTTCCGCGTCGCGGGAGATATTTTGTATGAAAAATACGAAAGTTTGTTCTCGGGTCTTGGGTGTATGTACTCGTATCTATCTGTACGTATAAGAATTTTCATCCGTTGCCTAGTACTCATAACACAAGCTTTGCTTACTTTGGGACTAGGTCAATTGGTGTGAATGTCCCGTGATATTTATTATTATAAACTATCTATTATTATCTCATTGGACGCGAATTAGTCGTGATTAAAAACCGAGTCAAAAACCCTTTCGATTTGTAACACAAAGCTCAGGTTTAATTTGGCCATAATTCGCGGTTTGATCCCGATTGATGCTGGTGAATTTTCAAATCTATGAACGTAGTAGGTATTTAAAAAAATAATATAACGCATCTTTTGTGTATAATGTGCATATTTTCAGTACTAAGGATAAGTTCGTTTTATCCACTACACAGTGTAAATAGGGATGTTGACGCCATTAAAAAATAATTCGAAGATACGACTCCAGTAAAAAAACGCTTTATTTTAGCCCTGAAAATCAGATCAATTTTCGATTAACTGCCGATTTTTTGTTGCTTTTAGTGAATGCTAATCTAACGCAAATGATAAACTGTTAGCACTTGACACTGTTTTTCTTAAAGTGGTCAATCACTCGTGCATGGGCAATAACGGGTAGTTTAGCCTATCACCTTTGTGATGTGATGTGATGTAGGTGAAGAAATTCATCGTATAATCGCTTTGGCAGTTAGTTAATTTCACATCCATAGTTAGTTTAAATTTTCTGTTTAGAACATTTTTACAGTAGGTAGTAATTGTCATGTCTTCGTCATAACGCGACGTCTTATTTTAGTTGAATTTATTGAAATCTAAATTTTATTTTTTCAAAAGAAACACTGTCTAATGTCAAACATTGTCAATGCGTTGACTGAAAATTTGAGTGGTCTTTTGTTTTATATTTTTATTTTTTATGCTCGCACACAGTTTATCGTATTGAAAATAATACAGTACCAAATTAAGTTAATTACTTACATTTCTGCATAATAAAATAATGCTGTATAAAATGTGAAGCGAAGACGCCCGAAGCGAAGAAGAGATGTGGAGCGAGTCTTGGACGTTTAATATGCATTTAAGTATAATATATTTATCTATATAAGTTTGTTTATACTTTGCCTAGTACCCATAGTACAAGTTTTGCTTAGATTGGGACTATGTCAATTGGTGTCAATTGTCCAATGATTTATTATTATTATTATTATTATGCGTTATGTTTAGTAAAAGACAAAATATTATTTTTTGAAAAAAAATGTACGTATCATATAATATTATGTATTTAGGATATAGGTACTACGCTAATCCTAAGCTGTAACGTATTTAAAAGAGGCGTTAACGTTTTAATTGCGTTGAAACTATACATAATAAGCATCCTACAATGTCTTTAAAAGTATTCAATAAAGGGTTGTTAGAAAATCTTGTTATACTAATTAATCGTTATGGTATTGTGTACTAAGTAACAGATCATGTTGTATACTTAACGATAAAGAACAATTTAAATGCGATCAAAAGAGTTAGCTTGTACTTGATACTTTTACACAGAACAAAGTTTTTTTGCGGATCAGTATTTTTCTGACTTTTTGTTTTATTTGTGGTGTGAGGCCTTTTATATCAACTAGAATCTATATAATATAAAAATGAATCGCTGAATGTGTTGCTAAGCGCATAACTTCCGATCGACTGCACCAAAATGGATAATTCTTTTTTTGTTGCGTTTGTTATTATCAGGAGAAGGTTCTTATGACAGAAATTAAAAAAAAAATACAACGGGGGCGAAGCCGCGGGCATCAGCTAGTTATCTATAGATTATACTTCCTACAAATTTTGTACGAAAATACTCTACATTACATTTATCCTGAAATGGTTTTCGATTTACTATGCATTGTATAAAAGTTAGCAACCCCAATTGCTAGTACTACCTTTGCGCCAGGGATGATACAGGGTGGGTGGATAGAATTAAGTTTGTAGTGCGTATCAATGAAACTTAATAGCGTTCACAATCACAGGTAGGTACATTCTCAAGATGTAATATTTAACTATTTAACATAACTTCTTTTTTTATTAGGGTTCCGTAGTCAACTAGGAACCCTTATAGTTTCGCCATGTCTGTCCGTCTGTCTGTCTGTCTGTCTGTCTGTCCGCGGCTAAGCTCAGAGACTGTTAGTACTAGAAAGCTGTAATTTGGCATCAATATATATACCAGTCACGCCGACAAAGTGATTGAATAAAAAAAAGTAAAAAAAATTTTTTTTTAGGGTACCTCCCATAGGCGTAAAGTGGGGGTGATTTTTTTTTCTCGGCTAACCCTTTATTGTGGGGTATCGTTGGATAGGTCTTTCAAAATCATTGCGGGGTTGCTAGCATGATTTTTCTATTCAGTGATCTGTTTGCGAAATATTCAACTTTAAAGTGAAAATTTTCATTAAAATCGGCCGTCCCCCCCCCCCCTCTAAAATCTAAACTGTTGGGTGGAAAAATATGAAAAAATTCAGAAGGGTAGTAAATATATCAAATTTACTAGGAAAATTATAGCGGCTAAGATTGCTTGGAAATTATTTGTAGTTTAAGAGTAAATAGTTTCCTAAGGTATAAAACATACCTAAACTTGGATGATTCCGTACACATACGAAATCCTTAGAAAAATATTACTTGATTTTTTCGTAATGGCTACGGAACCCTACCTTGGGCGTGTCCGATACGCTCTTGGCCGGTTTTTAATGTAGTTCTGAATCTGAGACGTGTCCAGCCAGGAATCAATTGTCGGATATGTTTCTAGGTGCCTGACAGAGGGCGTTATCTGATTTTTGATTTATGTACTAAATTCCATGTTTAGACTTGGCTTAAACTCTAATTATCATTGTGAACTAAGGAAAAATTTATACTTAATGATTATACTTACTCTTTCCGTGCTGGAGTGTAAGACACATAATTAACATTTATTAGGATTAATTTCTAGTGCATTTGTGTATTTTTTTTAATGTTATTTTTGAATAAATAACTATTATTTACAGCAAAACTTTGTTTTCTTGAAGTCATACAAACAGGAGAAGGCGCCCTGAGAATTAATTTAATTTAATTAAAGTCTCTTTATCTCTCTGATTACAGTTAGCTGGTGAATGTAACTTGAGACCTTAAAAATCACGTTACAAATATGGCGTCGTCGTCCAGTACCCATAGTACCTACCAGCTTTGCTTAGTTTGGGACTAGGTCGATTTGTGTAAGATTCTCCCCTAATATAAAAAAATAAGTTTATTTTTTAGTTAGTATTCTTTTTATATTAACTATCATAGTTCTTTACTTAAAGAATTCTTATTCTTTTGTACTTAACTATTAATTTGTTGATTTTTTTTTATTCAATGGTGAAACGTAGTCAATATTATTTATTTTTATAAAAAAAGTGCATGTTAAAAATAAATTCAATTGTTTTGTTAGGTTTTTATTTTCATTTAGTACAGTAACGGTTACGAGTTTTATGCTCGAGTCAGCCTCGATTACAGAGGTGTAATACTGAACACAAGTCACAATCACAACCTTATAAGTCATTATAAAATCATGCTTATTCATACATGCACTAGCTATCCTTATTATCATGACAAGGGCAATGACGTTTGATACAGCAATTCATATTTTTAACCCTGAATTATAGAGCCGTCATGTTCTTAGCTTCCAAAGATTTCAGCTATTTTTTTTATATTACTAGCTGTTGCCCGCTACTCCGTCTGCAAAGAATAGGGGTATATAAAATAGCCTACGACCTATTCTAAGACCTACCGAATATAGAGAAAAAACTTTTGTACGTAGCTTTACTGCTGTAGTTAACTAACGTATTTAACTGTAGGTATTGATCTGACTCCTTAGTTTATGGGAAAGGTTGCGACTGGAGATACGGAAACAACTATTGGTTTAAGGCTTATATTCACTACCGACTTAGTTACTAGAATTTTATTATTAAGGGACGAGTGTCGGTAGTGTGTTGCGGCGCGGGACTGAAGTGCATGTCTCGAGTCTTACGAGTCGCATGTCGCTAACTATGGTACTTATGTCCCCAACACTTTCATAAAAATCGGTCAAGCCGTTTTGATGAAGTTCGATAACAAACACCGTGACACGAGATTTTCATATATTAGAAGATTAAAACCAAATCAAAATCCATGTTTTGTGCTTTTTCATACAGTGAGATTCCCAACTGGAAACTTTTTCCGAAAAGTCGAAATACAGCTGGAGCTTACTACCTATGTTATAATACCTTAGAATACCTATACACCTACCTATAATAAATACACAATACAAATATGCGTCTTTGTTTCAATATCACTGTCGTAGTTTTTTTTTTTTTAATTTATTTACTAAACAGAAAAAACAATATAACATTTTACAATAATGCAACGAGCAAAACTGCCGTTGAAATCACTCACAAAAATACTTAAGTAGGTAATTAAATTAATCAATCACGCACGATTTAACTTTAGGCTAGGTAGGTATATAGGTAATCTTAACACAAAGTTTACGTTAGGTAAATTGCTTCAACAATACGTTTACAGTGGTGTGGCGTTTCACACACATTCGTAAGTATGTTGTGATCGAGTTCGTTGAGAATATTAGGTAACATGTATTCCCATCTCCGTTTTCCATACACATTGTTACATTTAGGCAGGACAAATGTGGGTAAGTAATCTAATTTTCTAAGGTTTTCCGGTCTACTAGTTTTTTTAAGACTTCCAATATTTTCTATTTAAATTTTCTAGTTAAATAGGTATTTGCAGTCAAATTGAAGTTACCTTAGCTACATTTTAGGGTTCCGCAGACCTAACAAGAAACCCTTATAGGTAGTTTCAATATGTTCGTCCGTCTGTCTGTCTGTCCATCCGCAGCTTACCTTAGAGACCGTTAGCACTCGTCATAAAGCTACTTAATTAAGGAAGTTTTTAGGGTTCCGTACCCAAAGGGTAAAGGCGGGACCATTTTACTGAGGCTCCGCTGTCCTTCCGTCTGTCGCCAGGCTGTATATCATGAACCGTGATAGCTAGACAGTTGAAATTTTCACAGATGATGTATTTCGGTTGCTGCTATAACAACAAATACTAAAAACAGGATAAAATAAATATTTAAGAGGGCTCCCATACAACAAACGTGATTTTTTTGCTCGTTTTTGCTCGATATTGATAACGGCAACAGGTAGACGCTTGAAATATTCACAGAATATTTAGTTATATATTTACTTTAAAAATAAATAATTAAATTAAAATAAAATAAATATTTAAGGGGGCTCCCATACAACAAACGTGATTTTTTTGCCGTTTTTATAGATAATGCTACGGAGCCCGTGCGCGAGTCCGATTCGCACTTGGCCGATTTTTTTTCCAGTTATTTGTACGCTGGGTGTAATGGTTTATTTTATTATTTCTATTTAATCATTGTGTTGTAATACGTAATGAAGTGATTTGATTACATTTTTGTATTTATTTATGTAGTTTTTGATAATTTACACTAAATTTAGCACTGTGTTGAGGGGGGGGGGGGGGGGTTGAGGGGGTGAGGGTTGTTGAGGGGGGGGTGAGGGGGGGATTTTTAAGACGGCACAACGTTAATGTTCAAGTTTTCACTTCTGCTGGCACTCCCGGAGTGCAACCCGTTTTTTTTAACGGATTCTGACGGTTTACGGAACGTCATTTCTACTCTAGTATGGTGGTGTGAAGCGGTTGAAAAGCACAGAAATTTCAACTGGAAGGATGGATAAGCTTTCGTCTTCATGGAATCCCGTTTAAACAAATGTCGGCGTCGCTCGGGATGAATGTTCGGAGAGATCGTTGGACGTTGTTGGTGTTGTGTGTCGGTGTGATGGGGTGCCGTTAAAAAAACTTGATCAAGTGCGGGTAGTTCGAGATACGGGTGCTGATTCTAATAGGAATCAAGTGCGGGTAGTTCGAAAAATTCGAGCGGCTAAACAAACGTGACAGCCTACACTTCAGTCATTTCGTGACCACGGCTGCTGCAATGTGGCCGAAACGTCGTGGTAAATACTGTTTGCATGATAAGTCCCGTTTGGTATAATAGTTATGAGTTTTGGGAAAGTCTAAAATCGTCAATATCTCGGAACTAATAATTTTTGGCCAGGGTACCACACGACCTTTTGTGTTGCAAATGAGGTGTAGGTACTAAGCTTTATCCCCTTAAAATGAATTGTATTCAATAACCTGTCACCTTGTTATTATTATTAAACACGCAAAACATTGTAAAATAAACAAAAAATTGAGGTACTACCTTAAAGGTACTTAATTAAATTGGGGATGCATATTTTTTTCTCATTTACACCATAGTGCGTGGAATATCGTTGGATAACCATTTTAAAAATATTGCAGGTTTGTTGTGATCATCAGGGATCCGTTTGCGAAATATTAGGTTTTAAAGTGCAAATTTTTGCTGCATTATTAGTACGGAACTCGATACTTAGCGAGGCGATAGCCGGTTTTTGTTCAATATAAAATTCCATCGGCAGTTAAACAGTTTTTACTCTGACCTCAGTCCGGTCTGGTAAAAAGTCACGGAAATTTTTATATGTCGTGGTACGCAAAACATATATTTGTGACTAGCTCTTGCCTGCGACTTCGTCCGCGTGGAATTAATAATTTGGGTAGCTTATTTTTTAACCAATCTGCTTTTTCATCAATCTGCTTATTAACTATTTTATATCCTTCCTCACAACTCAGACTATCTCCACACCATATTTTATCTAAATCAGTTTCGCGGATATTGATTCCCCATAAAAACTTCCACCCCCCTTTTCACCCCTTGAATAGTGATATCTGGAATAAAAACTATCCTATGTCCTATCCCGAGAGTCAAAATGTCTTTGTACCAAATTTCATCAAAATCGATTCAGCGGTTTAAGCGTGATGAAGTAACAGACAGACAAACACTTTCGCCTTTATAATATTTGTATGGATGAATTGCTCAAAAATATACAAACATTCCTTATTTCTAAGGAAAAGTTAGATGGTAAAAGTTTTATAGTCCTTTTTTGACTCCCTTTTCAAAATTCCACCCCCCCGCACCAAATTTCATTTAAATAAAAATAAATAAATAAATAAAATAAATATCACGGGACAATTCACACCATTGACCTAGTCCCAAAGTAAGCTAAGCATAGCTTGTGTTATGGGTACAAGGCAACGGATAAACATACTTATATAGATAGATATATACTTAAATACATATTAAACACCCAAGACCCGAGAACAAACATTCATATTTTTGATACAAACATCTGCCCCGACACGGGAATCGAACCCGGGACCTCAAGCCTCGTAGTCAGGTTCTCTACCTACTAAGCCATCTGGTCGTCTAAAAAATAAATATTTAAATTGGTTCAGCAGCTATTTATTCCCCATACAAACTTTCACCCCTCTTTTCACCCACATCAAGAGATATTTCCGAGGTAAAAATTATCCAATGTCATTTCCCGGGACTCAAACTATCTGTATACATCTAAATCGGTTCAGCGGTTTAAGTGTGAAGAGGTAACAGACAGACAGACACACTTTCGCATTTACAATATTAGTATGGATAAGTTTTCAATAATTATTTGAGATAATTAAGGGCCTACCGTGTTTTTGGCGCATTTATTGCATTCATTTAATCTCGTGCTGTATCATTACAAGTAAAGATATAGTCTTGATTGAAATTCATGGTGTATGATATTTGAGGATTCACTCTAATGACAAGAGTTTATCGAAACACGATTACTTAAAGTTCGCTCTATAGAAAAAAATCCGAAGTCGTCTCTAAAAAATAAAATAAATTCGTACTACGACGCTAATACTGCACGGCAGGTCATGACTTTTTGAATGTTAATAAAACAAGATATTTTCTAGGGCATAGTGTTGCTACATTTTTAAAATATGTATTTGTTTTAGTCATAAGATGAAAATACCCAAAAACACACACACAGTCCAACCAACCTATCTTGAGCCATCGTGCCTCCCCCACGCCCGAAATCGCCCACCCAAAATCGATTAGCGCGAAAAGCTCGGTAGGCCCTTAAACAAAACTTTAATAGTTACGTAATCGAAGTTTTTGCGAAATCAATAACGATTCTTCCGAAACTTTTCGATAAAATTCTTTAAATTGACATATCTTTTTTATTTGTAAACCGATTTAAATGAAATAAACACTAAACGTTAACCCAAGAAAAGAAAAACACATCAGTGAAAACCGCATTCCTCTAGGCTAAGCAGTTCCTGAGATTAGCGTGCAGAAACGCACAGACAGACACAGATAAACAGACAATAATCCTAAAAAACATTTTTTTGGGTTCTGTTGTGTTACTATATACCCTAGCCCTTGTAACAGTTTTTCTCAAATGTTTTCAATGTACAGACACCGACTTGTTACAGATTTATTATTATGTATAGATTATCTATATGTATAGATTAGAGCAAGGGTCTTCAACCTTTTTGAAGTCAAGGGCCTAGTATACTCTGATATTGGTTCGGTGGGCCGCAACATAATAAAAACATTCCATTCTAAACTAAAAGTTCTTTTTAATCTTTAAATAGGTATAATTTGTAGACATGTGAATTTAATTTTGTCAATACAGTGTCGGGCCGCCATGGACGCCACCGCGGGCCACGCGGCCCGCGGGCCGCCGGTTGAAGACCCTTGGATTAGAGCTTCGCCTTGGTTTGTTGTAAACATGTATCCTTCGTCTGGGTTAAAAATAAACGTGATTGGTAGCAGAATATACAAGAGTTACTTAAAATAGAACGTTCCGGTTTGGCTACGACTGTTATTAAGTAAATTACGTGCGAATAGTAAAAAGGTATTTGTGTTTGTATAAACAGCATTGTATATTATTTAAAATGCAATTTCTGCATAATATATGAAAGAGGGAATGGTCAAATATGGAAAAATAATGTTGTTATAAATCTTCCCAGGTGAATTTTTCGCTTCGAGCCATTACATTAAATTTGAACCTTAATACTATGACAATACCGTTTGTTTTGAAAGATAAGGGCTCGAAGCGAAAAATTCACCTCGGAAGATTTATACTATAAGTAGTGATGATAATCATAGCGAAAAACTTGAACACAATTTTTTAAAGCATAAACTTACCTATACATACAATTAGCGTAGGTAATCCTTATTTTTTGCGCATAGGTTCTTCATTGGCGTTTTTTTGTGCTGACTTGCTAATTTTATCATTTTTTTACAGTAAAATATACTACATACGTTGTTGAGTTGACGGATGGTCTTGCCGGATTTTCCTTTCTGTGAGAAAAAAAACATACCTACGACAGAAAGTTTTTTTTGCCAAAAGAAGTGCTATTTCAGAAATTCTTTATAACTTTCCATTTATAAAATACTAGCCTTCCGTCTGCAGCTTCGCCCGCGTTAAATTAATTTTCCCGTAGAAAAAGGTATTTTCCCGCGGTAAAAAGTAGCCTATGTCACTCAGTGATAATGTAATAATGTAAGTAATGTAATGTAGTGTAATGTATGTATGTATTTAGAAAAAAAGGCAAAATAATTTTTGAAATCGGTCCAGTAGTTTCGGAGCCTATTCAATGCAAACAAACACAAACAAATCTTTCCTCTTTACAATAATTAGTATAGATAAATTTTCTAGATTTAATGGTAAAATGTAGGAGTAAATGTAGTGTTTAATGTCTTATACCTTCACACATTTTTTTTTTCATTATCCACGGATCTAACGCGTGAGTAACTCAATTAACGAATAAGGTAGACGTCCGAGTACTGAACACTGTCCCAGAAGTTCCCATGTGACAACAAAGTGTCGTCTAATAGGCATTAGCTGTCAAACACTAGGACAGGACATTTACCTTAGCTACACAATCAGTTAGTACATCGTTAGGACAATATTTTCTCCTGATTTCTTTTGTTAATAAGGATCGATTCAACTCCGGTATCTGCAGGCTATGGAGAGGTCCTAGATAATGGATGCCATGCCATAGTAAAACGCTCGAATAAATAAAGAACCGGGGGCTTTTCCTATACTGGCCGGATCTATACACCGTGAAATTTTAGTGGTTGTTTTCCCGAAACGAGGTGATTTAGTTTCGATTGTACAATCGATTTATAATTACTATTTTGACTAGAGTCAAAAATCCAATTGTGAAAAACTAAAGTCGAAAATGACCGCAAACCAATAGTAACGCTTCGTTGGTACAAGTAGCGTACGATCGTACGATAGGTTAGATACCAACGAAGCGTTACTATTGGTTTGCGGTCATTTTCGACTTTCGTTTTTCACAATTGGATTTTTGACTCTAGTCAAAATAGTAATTATAAATCGATTGTACAATCGATACTAAATCACCTCGTTTCGGGAAAACAACCACTAAAATTTCACGGTGTATATCGATCTCGTCAAATAAATAAATAAATAAAAATAATAATTCGATCAAAACGCCAGGCAGTGCTCGTCGACATCACCATCCCCCATGACGAGAACCTCGTGAAAGCTGAGAAGGACAAAGCCAGCAAGTACCTTGACCTAGCTCACGAGATAACCGCCATGTGGGATGTTGATTCGACGATCATTGTCCCGATAGTCGTTTCTGCGAACGGTCTGATAGCGAAGAGTCTCGACCAATACCTCAAGAGACTCTCGCTAGATGGCTGGATCAAGGGTCAGATACAGAAGGCGGTACTCAGGCGGTCTTGCAATGCAAGTCAAAGTTTTTTTTCGTTTTATAGATACAGAAGGCGGTACTCAGGCGGTCTTGCAATGCAAGTCAAAGTTTTTTTTCGTTTTATAATAAGCGTCGATCAATAAGCAAAAACTTAGTTGTTTATTATCTATTTTGGTACACAAATACACATGGATCATACCATGAGTTACTACTGTGGTTGCTACACATAGATGAAATATAACTCTAAGACGTATTTGATGACTGAAATTAGGTACCTATACATAATACAAAAAAAATATATATACACGTCGACTTGAGAACCTCCTCCTTTTGTTTTCGTCGGTTGAAAACAGAGCCCACGTTTGTAGCCAGTAGTGATGTGCAGGATCGTTAAAAAAATATATCCACGGATCCGGATACGAATCTTAACTTTCTTATTCAATCGGTATTGGTAAAACGCGACATTGAAACAATAGTTGCGTGACATAATTAAAAGTTTTTCATTACTACTCACCTAAGAATTTCATCTATGTATTGGAAATTAATAAGGTTCCGTAAAAAAAGATCCGTAAAAAAAGGAACGGATAAGAAAACGTATCTTTCTTCTTCCTCGGATATCTGTGGATACGGATACAAATGCGGATATCTGTGGATACGGATACAAATGCGGATATCTGTGGATACGGATACAAATGCGGATATCTGTGGATACGGATACAAATGCGGATATCCAGCACATCACTAGATTGCAGTAATGATTGCCAGGTTTATTGAGATTAATCTTATATCTCGAGACGCCAATCCCTCTCCAGTATAGGTAGACTCGTAATCGGGGGGGCTCCCATACAACAAACGTGATTTTTTTGGCCGTTTTTATAGATAATGGTACGGAACCCTTCGTGCGCAAGTCCAACTCGCACTTGGCTTTTTATGTTCATTGTTTGGACGGTAGATGGAGATAGATAAAAAATCTATCCTTAGGCATTTCAATGCCGTTTCAGCGTTGATGTCAAGGTTTCTTCTTTAGGGTGTGTCCACATCTGGCGAATGCGCGGCGAATACGCAGCTTGCGAGCCGCTTGCGAGCCGCTCGCGAGCCTCACACGCGCTGCACGCGTGCCGTTATTGCAATTGGGGATGTCTAAAAAAAATTCCCATGGTTTTTATATTTTTTTTGTATAGAAAAGTCAATTATAAGAAACTAATTTCAATATTTTGTCATTTAGTTCTCTACTCTTTTCAAAATTAATTATTGAAACTATTTTAGTTGATGACGTCAGATTATAATTGAGGGCTCCCACAATGCCAAATTTCTAAATCTATCTAAATGCGTACGATAAGGCAGCCCCTTTAATTATTTTTTGCGTAGTGGTACACTATCCACTGTGTCACTTTACTGGCGCTGTCAAAGTGCTAGATGTCAGGCAGTGGGTCCAAATCAAACTCCGTAGTTATAATCCACGCGTAAATTTGTGAAGAATTCTAACCACACAGAATAAGTATGACTTGGACCGGTCACGCAATTTACACCAAAGTCAAATGAAGGTCATTGCTTATTTGTTATGTAATAAATTCATTATATAATGTTAAAATTAAATAACTACAGAAAACGAGTTAAAAAGCATTTATCTCGAAATGGTTTTCGATTTACTATACATTGCAAAAAAATAGACATCCCCAATTGTGAAGCTGCGTACGGACTGCGCGCACTCGGGTACGCGTACCCGGGCTTGCGTGTCCTGGAACGCCATGTCCGTACGCCATGTACGCGTACACTGTACACGTACACGTACACGTACACGTACTGTACACATACACGTACACTATACGCGTGCATGGCGTACGGACATGGCGTTCCAGGACACGCAAGCCCGGGTACGCGTACCCGAGTGCGCGCAGTCCGTACGCAGCTTTAGGTGTGCCTCTTAAGAGCAACTCATGAGGCTTGCATGCTGAGCGCGCAGCTTACGAGCGGATTGAGAGCTGCTCCTTCGCGAGATGTAGATGCACCCTTACATGTTTGTTGTTGCAACGATTTCAATTTCTAATTTTAATAATAACAATTATTTTTTACTCGGACAACACCATAAATTGTTACAATGGTTTATAGTTAACGTAATAGCTTATAACTATGTTTGCAATCATCAATTGAAAAATAATTATTTATTACAGATTTAATAATTAAGTAGTTAATTATTTAATTGGCGACCAAATTTTATTTAGCACTTTATACCTGGGCACATGATAAGATACACAAGAGCGTAAGAAGGGGTTGTCCACCCTCTCTCCTAAATCCTTCAAGATGCTATTGTTGCTGTCGCGCACCCGGTAGAGTCAAACGTCATAAATAAGGTGATCACTTTTGTACCTTGCCGCTTTCAGTCGTTACATAACTACGTATGACTTTTCAAACATGACGTTAAAGTGACAAGGTACAAACTGATCACTTATTTATGACCCTGACCCTACATCACGGAGGCTGCTCGTTTCCGCACAATAGCATGGAATTCATCCAATATTGAGAACAGCATTTTGTAAAGCGTATAAAAATGTTTGTATTTTGTGACTAAATACGACTAACCGAGAAGCCAATGAGAACGTATGTCCAAGTAACGCCTGGACTAATTGAATATTGATGGTTGGATATCCGACAGCAACGGTGTAAAAAATACTCGTAACTAGCTAGCAATATTTAGTTATGACGCTTTGATGTCCGCTTTTAAAATATGACTCTAGACGAACTCGAGCCTATAGTAAAGAAAAGGTTTAAAAAAATCAATATGGAGATGAGCTAAGGCGCTGAGATATCTAATGGCCAGTTTTTTGATCAGTATTAAAAGATAAAAAAAAAAAAATCAAAAATCAAAAATGCCTTTGAAATGCGTTAACTATTGTTATGTTTGCCATATATTTCAACTATTAGTTTGTTTAACTATTGATCAAACAACGGGCTCTAACTAAAATAAATTGATTGTATGTTTGCTTGTTTGTAATGCATAAATTCAAAACTACTTAACCGATTTAAAAAAAAAAACCTATATAAAGCTATATTATTAGCGCGTAATAAAAGCTATGTTTTATTCTTGGAAGTGTAAACTTTAGACGCAAAACACACAAAGTTGCTAGCAACAGATATTTTTTAATGTTAGTGACAATCTCAAAAGTTAAAAACAATTTGAGAAACTCTACATACAATACCGTTAGGTGACATCTGTTTCGATCTATTAAAGCATAAATTGATTTACTAAACTACAGATCACGAGAACGACCAGTTGTCCAAAGATTTCTAGTTCCGAAAGAATAATATTACTCGTCCCATATAAGATGGCCACACCTCTTAACTGTCAGATGGAACCTCAATTTTCGTATCAATATGTTCGAGAAGTGGCTCAAACGATTCGCCCATCATAAACCACACTTGGCGTGCCACTTTGCCTGAGAGTAAATGTTGGTATCCATATGTTAATTAAATGTTGTGTTATGCCACAAAAAAGTGCTGTCACTATAATAGATCCACTGAATAATTTATGGGTTTAATTATTTGAATAACAAAATTCTCAACACACAAAAGATCCAACGTTACTTACTTTAATTTTCTTGGCGTTACTTTTTCTCTGCCCTCCTCCATCCTTCTAACTATAAAGAAAAAAGTTTAATTTTCTTGCTATTCTGCGACTACAAGGGTAAATAAAAACCGGCCAAGAGCGTGTCGGACACGCCCAAGATAGAGTTCCGTAGCAGGTACGAAAAATCTTTGCATACTTTATTAATGTGGTTGTTTTGGTCCCAAAGTCGGCGGTACAGCGCCATCTATTGGCGAATTGGGTACCTAAGTAATCTAATCTGCAGTCTACTAGAACTAGTATGTATGTTGATTGTTTTTCAGATGTAATCTATTTTTTATTTGAAAGAAGATACTGTTAGCGTGATCTTATAGGTACTTAAAGAAAAAAAATGCTTGCAATGGCGGTTAAAATACAATCTTAATTTAGAAATATTTTTTTACAAAAACTTAAAAACTGCTCAACTGATTAAGTTGAAAATAATTTTCCTAGAAAGTTTTTATTAAATTTAACTTACGTGATTTTAATATTTTTTAGACGTGCGGTTCAAAAGTTAGAGGGGGGACACATTATTTTGAACTTTCGGAGTGAATATCTCCGAAAATATTCACTTTATCAAAAATGGTCTTAAAAACCCCTATTTATTTTCAAATACCTATCCAATGATACCCCACACAATAGGGTTAGTCGAGAAAAAAAATCACCCCCACTTTCCGTCTATGGGAAGAATTTTTAATATCAGTGCCGAAGTTGAATTTACTTATTTCTATCCCGCGGGATTTTTTATTTTCCCGGGAAAAAGTACCCTATGTGAATCAGCAATACTATAGCTTACTATTGGTGCAAGAAATTTTTAAAATCGGCCCCGAAGTTGAATTTACTTATTTCTATCCCGCGGGAATTTTGCATTTTCCCGAAGAAAAGTAGTCTATTCCAATGAGGAATCTTTCTATTGGTGAAAGAATTTTTAAAATCAGCTCCGAAGTTGAATTCAGTTTTTTCTATCCCGTGGGAATTTTGTATTTTCCGGAAGAAAAAGTAGCCTACGTCAATCAAGGATAGTCATATCACATAACATGTAAGATTTTTTAAAATCAGCCCTGAAATTGAATTAATTTATTTCTATCCCGTGGGAATTTCGCGTTTTCCCGGATAAAAGTAACCTATGTCAATAAAGGATATAATGTAGCTTTCTAATGGAGAAAAATATTTTAAAATCGGCTCAATAGTTTCGGAGATTCCGCTACAAACAAAAAAAACTAAGAAAGTCTAGATATTTTTTTATCCCTAAGGAATTTTGAAAAATCCTTCCTTAGTGCACCTCTGCAATATTGAAGGTATATGTATGCCAAATTTCAAGTCTCTAGCACTAGTAGTTTAGGCTGTGCGTTGTCTGTCAGTCAGTCAGTCACGGTACTGTTTTATAGGTATAGAAATCTGCCTGTCCGGCCTTAACACAATACAATACAATACAATACAATGACTCTTTATTGTACACCAGGAATAGTAAGCAATACAGAAAACAGGTAACACCTGAGTACCATCGCCCTTTAATTTCAAAGTGGTCATCCCTAAACAACGATGTATTTGCACATCATTATTGCGTCACTCGTCACCCAAACAGTTTGGACGTGGTAGTGTCGAAATATAATATGGCTAAGACGCACGTAAGTTCACGTTTTAATTTTTTCTAATTCCCGTTCCTCTATTTATAAATTTTGTTTGTAAGGTAAACGAGCTAATATTTATAAAAAGAATAGAGCTGTGTGGGCTCTGGAATCGACCATTTACCAGTATTTTCTATTACTTCCAGTTTTTATTTTTTTTAGAAAAATGTCTTGTGGTCTGAGCACCGTAGTGTTAATTACCGTATCTTTCTAAGTACCGTAGCATGAAATTTTTAATTCTACGACCGGATAGTCAAGTGGTTAGAAAACCTGACTATGAAGCTTGAGATCCCGGGTTCGATCCCCGGTCGGAGCAGATATTTTTATGAATAATACGAATGTTTGCTCTCGGGTCTTGGCCGTTTAATATGTATTTAAGTAAATATTCATCTATATAAGTATGTTTATTCGTTCCCTAGTATAATAAATACCCATAATACAAAGCCTTGTTTAGTTTGGGACTGGGTAAATTGCTGGCATTTGTCCCATGATATTTATTTTTATTTATTTATTTATATATATAAGATAAAATACAGTATAATAACTATTAATAAGGAATAATACCAGATTTTCAAACTATAAAACTATCAAAGCAATTTATCATGTTTTTTTTTTAACACAATGGGAAAACAGAAAAAAAACAGTGAGGAAATAAAGGAAAAAAAGAGACTTGCGGCGCGTCAACGGCGTGAACGTATAAAAAAATATCTTATTAAATATCAGCCATCCAAGGAAAAAGTAAACGCACGATACATAAAACGTAAACAAGAGAAAAAATTGTTGCCGATTGCAGAAATTACTGCGGTTAAATTAAGCTATTCGTTTTATGTTTAAGAAAAACAATTTTTTTAATTTGCTTATTTCAAATAGTAATTGAAAAGTTACGGGTATTAAGCAGTAAATTTAAAAAATATAACTCCTATTAGATTGAAAAAAAAAATTATTAAAAATATTCAATATTTTTTTAATTTTTATTTTTTGTTCGGTTTATCTTAGAATGACGATTAGGAGGTATAATTAAGATTGAGATGTGTCAAGGATCTTTTTTCTTATTTATTTACTTAAATAAAGATAATGGTAAGATTAATACCTACAGAATTTTATTATTTAGTACAATTAGATTTTAATTTTATGACAGTGACTTTCTAAAAATAAATATCCTCTTTCTAAGTACCGTAGCCATCTACAATTCAATTTTGTAATTACCGTATCCGTAAAAAAATAACCTTGATAAATCAGAAACTATTTTGTTTATTCTAACGACTTTTTGAAATATTAATAGTTTAGCTCATAATTAAGAGAGAGAGAGAGAGATGTTTATTTACACATATTCGATACACAGAAATACAGTTGACAGGAAAAGATACAAACAAAAATCATCGAATCGAATAGTATAAATTGGGCCCCACTCAGCATAATGTTGCGGCAAGCCGCAACGCTGTTTTTCAGTGGGACCCATTTAAAAACTAAACACAAAAAAACAAACTACACTTTGTGACGACATGAACGCCAGCAGAAAGTGTAGTTCGCAACACTTGATTAGTTTAATCATATCTGAACCATTAAACCGCAACAAATTACGCCAAGGATTATTCTGGCTACTGTAGTGAATTATCAGCAATTTCACTAATTTTGATATTGTGACGCATCACTCAACCTTCGATAAAACAAACTTAAAAACAACAAAACATTCTAATGACTTAAGGTTAGGCGGGAACGCAGCCCGGCCCTTTGTAAAATCGTTCACAATAAATTTAAGCTACCGCCGTTTCGTGAGAAAAAAAAACTTAGCAAATAACAAAAAGAATATCCAAACGAACAATTAAGTCTGTGTCAAATGCGCTCAATGTACGTATTGCCCTGAGAGCGTTACCCTAGCCAGCCAGATGACTTGTTGGAGCGAGGTAAGTAGAAATCAGTTCTGTTTAAGTTATACATTCAGTGCGAGAGAGTGAATTTTACATTTTATTTTAAATTATGCTTTGACTTTAAGGCACGGATCGGTGGAAGCAGATCATTCCAACACTTCGTGGCCGCGTATCGAAAGCTACCGCGAAATGCAGCTGAGTGGTGTGGAGGGAAAATAAGCTGAAGGTACCTCTCCGAACGGACTTCCGCAGACCTGGCGTTACGCGACCAGGTCAGCCTACTGTACAGGTACGAAGGCTGTTGCTGGTTAACAATACCAAACATAAGGGTGGCCATGTACAGTTTTCGGCGCGAAGACATATTTAAAATGCGATGCCGGTTAATGTACGGAGATACATGGGTACGGGGAGGAATAATAAAACAGAAACGCGCGCATGCGTTTTGAATGGGTTGTATTACGCGCTGTGTGCGTGCCAAAAGGCGCGGGCCATATACGATGTCTCCGTAGTTCAATCCTGACAGTACCAATTAAAGCATCGCAAAGTCTGATCCTAAGCTCAACATCGAGGTATTCTCGAATTTTATATAGCAGCTTAAGCCTGTAAAAGCAATTACGTACTGTGTTATGCAAATGTGATTCGTACCGTAATTCCCCGTCTACGAGCAATTCCAGGTTGCGGGCCTCAAGCACGCGTTTCAGAGGCGTGTCGTCATTGTGAACCTTGAACAAGTTAGGTATGAAGTATCTTTTTGTATTTATTTTTTCAACTTCATTTTTTATTACTTTTACGGTCATCCCGTGAAACCATATATTTCAAACTAAATACAAACTGAAATATAGATGCACAGAAAAAACCCCAGAAAAAAGACCAATGCTGGGAATCGAACCCAGGTCCTCAGCGTTCCGTGCTGCGTGCTTACCCCTACACCATCACTGGTCTAGAGGTTAGCGACGAATCGATTCGTCCCCAGCATTGGTCTTTTTTCTGGGGTTTTTTTCTGTGCATCTATATTTCAGTTTGTATTTAGTTTGAAATATGTGAACCTTGAAGTTAACTTTCTTATCAATCTTACAATTTCTTATCATTTGCATAATATCACTGGTGTAAAGGACAAACAATACCGGAGCCAGGATGGACCCTTGTGGAGCACCCTTGGGTACCGAACACAGCTCAGACACCGCGCGTTCACCGTTCGGTCTACACAGTTCAACTAGCTGACTGCGGTTACTCAGATAACTAGCAAACCAATTTACGGTGTCATTATCAAATCCGTAGTACGATAATTTTGATAGGAGTAGAGAAATATTTATATAGTATCGAAAGCTCTAGAAAAATCGAGTAAAGTAATTGCCCATCTTCTAATGATATTTTGGTCGTATTAACGAGAAAAAAAAAATGACTACGGTAATTAGATGAAAATCGTCAAGAAGTGAGAATGGCCGATTACTTAATCATTATACCTAGAGATTTTTCTAGCACGAACGAATACTTTTCCTTGTAATACTTAGTTTATCGACGTCTTATAATATAAGTGGCATTATATCAATGAGACACGTTTGAAAATATAGAACAAGAATACTAAATCGAATCGATGTCATTATTATGCCAAATACCAACCATTTCGAATAATTTAAGTTTTATTTGTTTACGATTAGCCTCATATAAAATGGGAACAATAAAATTACAGTGTTGACCCTGCCTGACTGAAAGCATCAAATTAGTGAGACGTGGAAGGCTGGAAGGAGGCTGCTTTCTAGGCCCTAGTAAATCGGTGGTTAGGTCTTCTTCTTTTAAGGGTCATTCTTCAGAGGGTCAAATTACACCGTCCAGGCAGAAAAAGTACACGCAATGTACAAATAATTGACTAGAATATTTTTTATACATTACTTTAGCACTTAATCTAACTGGGGCACGATTCCTTTTTTGTTTAAGATAAGTATAATTAACTGTAAATAAATATCAAACCTCTAAAACCTTATTCAATTGGTGCGTCCATTACCCATTTTGTGAAAAAACTATCCCGAAAAGAACATGTTATGAATTGAAATCAAGACTTGTATTTAGTTTAATTACATAGTTACAATATAAGTTATTGGTTTAAAAGAAAAAATATGGTTCCTATGTTTATCGCAGTTTAAAAAAAAAACTATCTTAAAGCTTTGTCCAGAGCTAAGCTATGATTCCCTTGGTGCCCCATTCAACATCCTGCTCATCCGTACTTAAACGTCATATGACGCGTTGTGATCGCGAGGCTCGACAAACATAAGCAACGCTTTCCAGCACGGCTGGGAGAGGTCGTGACTCGACGCTGGAATTATTAGCTATGGAGGTAAATAAGAGGTTATAAATATATGATTCCCTTGGCTTTGGTTCACTGTGATTCCGATTGTCTTGGACTTACATATAAAATTTTGTGCATGCAATTGGTACATAGTGTTAAGTAAAAAGAAAACTACATTAATGCCTGCGTATGTTGATTTAGTAGTAATCTAGTAATCATCAGTGCAAAGTAGTTGGTGGGAAAACCCCGAATCGATCGCAGCGCCCGCCGTGGCCAAATAAGAAACCGTGGGCGGACCAACTGTCACTATTTACTAGTGAAATTATTTCAGTATATATGAATTATTAGCCTTGCCAGCCTTGAAATTACAAGGCTTGAAGTTGGACTTACGATGAATCGGTCAAAGACTAAGTTGATGACGAATAGCATCAAACGTAGGGTAACGGTAGATGGGCATGTGATTGAATATGTCAACGAGTATATATGTACTTATTTGGGCCAGATAGTTTCCTTCGAGAATCGACAAGGCAAAAAAGTCGACAAACGAATCAAAAATGTCTGGAGGAGCTACTGGTCCATGAAAGCACTAATGAAGGGTAAACTTTCCCTAGCCTTAAAACGCAAGCTCGTTGACATGTGCATTCTATCCTACGGTGCTCAGACCTGGTCTTTGACTGAGGCCCAGAAGTCGAAACTCAAGGTTTGCCAGCGGGCTATGGAGCGCAGTATCCTAGCTGATAGAATCAGAAACACTGAACTGCGCTCCAAAACCCGAATTGTTGATGTGGGGACAAAGACCGCCAAACTCAAGTGGGACTGGGCAGGTCATGTCTGCCGGATGCATCCGGATCGCTGGGCCAAACTCACTACTGATTGGGTTCCTAAAGGTAGGCCTAAAAGAAGGTGGCGGGACGATTTGGAGCGATTCCAGCCGGACTGGCAACACTTTGCCGAAGCCAGGGACGAGTGGAAGGAGAAAGGGGAGGCCTTTGCCCAGCAGTGGGACACTGTATAGGCTATTTTAAAAAAAAAAAAATATTAACCAAAAATAAATAGAATATGCGTCACGAAACTTGCTGCATAATTAACTGCGTAATATTATTTTGTATGTTGTAGCAAGTAGCACGTTACAGTGGTTAAGTCACTATAATTTATTTGGTGTTTTATTTCAGTGCCGATGAATCGCCATGGTATTACAATATTTGCTTCATGAAACTCTTTTAGATTTTGGTTACCTAGTCTTGCCATAAATTACGTCCCTGTTAAAATTGTACGTATCTCGAACCAAAACAAACAAAAATGAATAAAATACATTTTTGTTTTTTATTTTGTAATTAATTTATTGGATAAACATGCAATTTATTCAAAGTGTCTACGTTTTGCTTCCGCACACATCTTCAATCGTTTATCGCCGCACGCAATTCTATAGGTATTGAAGCCTCTGCTACCACCAAGCCAGATTTAACGACTCGATATTACGGTGGTTCGGCACGCCTTCTTCTCTATAACTGTCCAGAGCCGGTAGTACAAGGGGTTGAGGTTGAGACTTCCAAAGGGCCAACCATCGCACACGATAAATTTCGGTGAATTTGTCCTTTAGCCACTGTTGAGTGGTTCGTAGTTTGTTTTCTGGAACGGAGTCTTGTTGAAATATCCTATGCTCATTGGAAAACAATGTTTGAGTAAGTGGCTGTACCTACTATAGGGTCCAAAGTTTCACTCTGGTAATTTGCTGCCTTACTTTGATTTCTCACATTTTCCGTTTGACAGTTTACATCAAATTTTTTTTTTAATATTGAATAGGTTGGTAACGCCTCGAGAATTGCGGCGAATAATTATACACACAACTACATAAAGTACATAGTGATTGCAAAAAAAGTAGTGAATGAATGAAAATGTGAATTATATGATCTTAAGGTACCTAATACCTACGCAATACTATGCATATTATAATTTTTCTTTTATCATACAACCTATTTCTGAAATAAAACAATTTGAAACTGATAAGAAATATTCGCAACGAACAGAATCGGTAATATTTTATTTTCTGTTTTCTTTGAACAAGATATATTTACTTAAAAAATTCTTAACAAAATAGGTTGAAGAAATTTTTGGTCAATCTTGTAATTTACTGTTGAGTCTGTTGAACTTGCTATCGGTACGAATAAACGTCAAAATCCCGCTGTCATTCATTACATGAGATGTTATTGTGTGCGTGACCTCAACTCTGATGGCGTTACCATTACACATATCGCATGCATGCGATTACTACCACTCACAGGACTTAATCTTGTAATGAAATATTGTTCAAATTAGTTCGATATGGCAGGCAAATTGCAGCGGCCATGGTTTTTTTCGCTGTAAGCTGGTATTTATACCTAAGAATTTGAATCGCTATATCCGGAGTGTAACGGCTCACACCTAGTCGATTGTTATAATTCTTTGTCAAAGAGAAAATAAGTAAAAACATACAGATATATTTCATACTAAATACAAACTGAAACATGGATGCACAGAAAAAACCCCAGAAAAAAGACCAGCGCTGGGAATCGAACCCAGGTCCTCAGCATTCCGTGCCACGTGCCATTCCCCTACACCACCACTGATCAGGAGTTTAGACACGATTTTTTCCTATACATCCATATCTCATTCTGTTAGATAATCACTTATAGCAGTGATACAGCGCCATCCATGTTTATACCCTCATCGAGAGGCTTCGACACTCCTTCAGAACTATCCGCTCACCCGGAAAAGAGATTTCGTACTAAATACAAACTGAAATATAGATGCACAGAAAAAACCCCAGAAAAAAGACCAATGCTGGGAATCGAACCCAGGTCCTCAGCATTCCGTGCCGCGTGCCATACCCCTACACCACCACTGGTCCAGAGATTAGACACGAATCTTTCCTATACATCATACATTTCAATCTGCTAAATCATCACCTTATGCAGTGACAAACGCACATCTATGTTACACCCTCATCGAGAGATTTTAACACTCCTTCGGAACTAACCGCTCACCTGGACAAGAGATGGCGCTACTGTGCAACTTTAAACAAGTTAGCTATGAAGTATTTTTTTTTTTTGTACTTATTTTTTCAACTTCATTTTTTTATTACTTTTACGGTCATCCCGTGAAATCATACATTTCGTACTAAATACAAACTGAAATATAGATGCACAGAAAAAACCCCAGAAAAAAGACCAATGCTGGGAATCGAACCCAGGTCCTCAGCATTCCGTGCCGCGTGCCATACCCCTACACCACCACTGGTCCAGAGATTAGACACGAATCTTTCCTATACATCATACATTTCAATCTGCTAAATCATCACCTTATGCAGTGACAAACGCACATCTATGTTACACCCTCATCGAGAGATTTTAACACTCCTTCGGAACTAACCGCTCACCTGGACAAGAGATGGCGCTACTGTGCAACTTTAAACAAGTTAGCTATGAAGTATCTTTTTTTTTTGTACTTATTTTTTCAACTTCATTTTTTTATTACTTTTACGGTCATCCCGTGAAATCATACATTTCGTACTAAATACAAACTGAAATATAGATGCACAGAAAAAACCCCAGAAAAAAGACCAATGCTGGGAATCGAACCCAGGTCCCTAATCAGGTCAGGTGTCTAATCTCTGGACCAGTGGTGGTGTAGGGGTATGGCACGCGGCACGGAATGCTGAGGACCTGGGTTCGATTCCCAGCATTGGTCTTTTTTCTGGGGTTTTTTCTGTGCATCTATATTTCAGTTTGTATTTAGTACGAAATGTATGATTTCACGGGATGACCGTAAAAGTAATAAAAAAATGAAGTTGAAAAAATAAGTACAAAAAAAAAAGATACTTCATAGCTAACTTGTTTAAAGTTGCACAGTAGCGCCATCTCTTGTCCAGGTGAGCGGTTAGTTCCGAAGGAGTGTTAAAATCTCTCGATGAGGGTGTAACATAGATGTGCGTTTGTCACTGCATAAGGTGATGATTTAGCAGATTGAAATGTATGATGTATAGGAAAGATTCGTGTCTAATCTCTGGACCAGTGGTGGTGTAGGGGTATGGCACGCGGCACGGAATGCTGAGGACCTGGGTTCGATTCCCAGCATTGGTCTTTTTTCTGGGGTTTTTTCTGTGCATCTATATTTCAGTTTGTATTTAGTACGAAATGTATGATTTCACGGGATGACCGTAAAAGTAATAAAAAAATGAAGTTGAAAAAATAAGTACAAAAAAAAAAAATACTTCATAGCTAACTTGTTTAAAGTTGCACAGTAGCGCCATCTCTTGTCCAGGTGAGCGGTTAGTTCCGAAGGAGTGTTAAAATCTCTCGATGAGGGTGTAACATAGATGTGCGTTTGTCACTGCATAAGGTGATGATTTAGCAGATTGAAATGTATGATGTATAGGAAAGATTCGTGTCTAATCTCTGGACCAGTGGTGGTGTAGGGGTATGGCACGCGGCACGGAATGCTGAGGACCTGGGTTCGATTCCCAGCATTGGTCTTTTTTCTGGGGTTTTTTCTGTGCATCTATATTTCAGTTTGTATTTAGTACGAAATGTATGATTTCACGGGATGACCGTAAAAGTAATAAAAAAATGAAGTTGAAAAAATAAGTACAAAAAAAAAGATACTTCATAGCTAACTCGGAAAAGAGATGTCGCTACTAAGAGCTCGTTCCCACTATGTCGTGTGTCGTTCCGTTTTTTAACACGATTTCGATTTCGTGTCCGACAAGTGTGAACAGCTTCATATAAAATGTTCTGCCACTGGAACGCCCGATTAAAAAACGGAACGACACACGACATAGTGGGAACGGGCTCTAAGCCAAACTCTAACAAGTTTGATATACGAAGTATCTTATTGTATTTTTTATTTTTTTCCACTTCATTCATTTCTTTACGGTCATCCCGTGAAATCTATATATTTCATACTAAATACAAACTGAGACATGGATGCACAGAAAAAAAAATGTTTTTTTAAAAATGGGTTTCTTCTGTGCATGCATGTTCCTGTTTGTATTTAGTATGAAATATATGGATTTCACGGGATGACCGTAAAAGTAATAAAAAATGAATGATGTTGAAAAATAATAAAAAATACAAAAAAGATTCTTAACATAAAGATAGTCAATCAAACGGCACCAAATTGTAAATCCACCGATTGTAACACTTTCAAAAGCGCTTTCAACCGTTTACTAGAAGCAGGCTCTTAACAGGCTGTATTTCGGAGTCGGACATCCGACAGCGTCGTGTCCGGCTGGTCAGTTATCAAATACTTGTCGGCAATCCGCGATTAAACACGTTAGTTTTATTTATGGGAGTCTCGATGCTCGAGTCCTTATCTCGTGGTGAGTGACGTCAGGGGCAGACTCGATATATACGGCGGGCGGAGGCGCGCGCGCACATTACTAGTCCACAATAGACCCGCGCAATCGCCCGCGCTCGCAGTTCGCGCCGCTACAGATCTAGATCGCTGCGGTCGGTGCTTTATACATAAAGCTTTTTAAAATTTAATTATTGCACCAGTGCCTTGAGTGAACATTTCTGTGCTGGAGATACTGGGACGCCGGTAAGATTCTGAATCTGTTTATATAATTAGCATTTTATTTGCTAACTGTAAATCCTAATGGTTTTAAAGGCTGGTTTATAAATTCCTTCGTTAATGAACATTATATTCCAATGAATGTTAAATTTAAACTGGGCTTTAAAACATTTAGGCGATATAATATTAATGGGCTAGCTATTAATACAGTTTACCATAAATTAATCCCTCCCTAATCAGGTCAGGTGTCTAATCTCTGGACCAGTGGTGGTGTAGGGGTATGGCACGCGGCACGGAATGCTGAGGACCTGGGTTCGATTCCCAGCATTGGTCTTTTTTCTGGGGTTTTTTCTGTGCATCTATATTTCAGTTTGTATTTAGTACGAAATGTATGATTTCACGGGATGACCGTAAAAGTAATAAAAAAATGAAGTTGAAAAAATAAGTACAAAAAAAAAAAGATACTTCATAGCTAACTTGTTTAAAGTTGCACAGTAGCGCCATCTCTTGTCCAGGTGAGCGGTTAGTTCCGAAGGAGTGTTAAAATCTCTCGATGAGGGTGTAACATAGATGTGCGTTTGTCACTGCATAAGGTGATGATTTAGCAGATTGAAATGTATGATGTATAGGAAAGATTCGTGTCTAATCTCTGGACCAGTGGTGGTGTAGGGGTATGGCACGCGGCACGGAATGCTGAGGACCTGGGTTCGATTCCCAGCATTGGTCTTTTTTCTGGGGTTTTTTCTGTGCATCTATATTTCAGTTTGTATTTAGTACGAAATGTATGATTTCACGGGATGACCGTAAAAGTAATAAAAAAAATGAAGTTGAAAAAATAAGTACAAAAAAAAAAAAAAAAAAAAGATACTTCATAGCTAACTTGTTTAAAGTTGCACAGTAGCGCCATCTCTTGTCCAGGTGAGCGGTTAGTTCCGAAGGAGTGTTAAAATCTCTCGATGAGGGTGTAACATAGATGTGCGTTTGTCACTGCATAAGGTGATGATTTAGCAGATTGAAATGTATGATGTATAGGAAAGATTCGTGTCTAATCTCTGGACCAGTGGTGGTGTAGGGGTATGGCACGCGGCACGGAATGCTGAGGACCTGGGTTCGATTCCCAGCATTGGTCTTTTTTCTGGGGTTTTTTCTGTGCATCTATATTTCAGTTTGTATTTAGTACGAAATGTATGATTTCACGGGATGACCGTAAAAGTAATAAAAAAATGAAGTTGAAAAAATAAGTACAAAAAAAAAAGATACTTCATAGCTAACTCGGAAAAGAGATGTCGCTACTAAGAGCTCGTTCCCACTATGTCGTGTGTCGTTCCGTTTTTTAACACGATTTTGATTTCGTGTCCGACAAGTGTGAACAGCTTCATATAAAATGTTCTGCCACTGGAACGCCCGATTAAAAAACGGAACGACACACGACATAGTGGGAACGGGCTCTAAGCCAAACTCTAACAAGTTTGATATACGAAGTATCTTATTGTATTTTTTATTTTTTTCCACTTCATTCATTTCTTTACGGTCATCCCGTGAAATCTATATATTTCATACTAAATACAAACTGAGACATGGATGCACAGAAAAAAAAATGTTTTTTTAAAAATGGGTTTCTTCTGTGCATGCATGTTCCTGTTTGTATTTAGTATGAAATATATGGATTTCACGGGATGACCGTAAAAGTAATAAAAAATGAATGATGTTGAAAAATAATAAAAAATACAAAAAAGATTGTTAACATAAAGATAGTCAATCAAACGGCACCAAATTGTAAATCCACCGATTGTAACACTTTCAAAAGCGCTTTCAACCGTTTACTAGAAGCAGGCTCTTAACAGGCTGTATTTCGGAGTCGGACATCCGACAGCGTCGTGTCCGGCTGGTCAGTTATCAAATACTTGTCGGCAATCCGCGATTAAACACGTTAGTTTTATTTATGGGAGTCTCGATGCTCGAGTCCTTATCTCGTGGTGAGTGACGTCAGGGGCAGACTCGATATATACGGCGGGCGGAGGCGCGCGCGCACATTACTAGTCCACAATAGACCCGCGCAATCGCCCGCGCTCGCAGTTCGCGCCGCTACAGATCTAGATCGCTGCGGTCGGTGCTTTATACATAAAGCTTTTTAAAATTTAATTATTGCACCAGTGCCTTGAGTGAACATTTCTGTGCTGGAGATACTGGGACGCCGGTAAGATTCTGAATCTGTTTATATAATTAGCATTTTATTTGCTAACTGTAAATCCTAATGGTTTTAAAGGCTGGTTTATAAATTCCTTCGTTAATGAACATTATATTCCAATGAATGTTAAATTTAAACTGGGCTTTAAAACATTTAGGCGATATAATATTAATGGGCTAGCTATTAATACAGTTTACCATAAATTAAATTTACTCTTGAATGCGTTTATAAGTTGATACTTACATGCTTTTCATCGCAACCTTCGTAAAAGTAAGGAAAGAGTTTTAGGACGCCGTTACGTAATCGTTAAACGACCGATTATCTTTAAATACAGATTAAGAGAAACAATAATGCGGAAGTGTGCAAAAAAGGGTTAACATTGAACTGAATTTCCTGCCTTCGCAAAAAATATTCTGATAATCAATAAAATACCGAAACGTATTTTTTTGTTAGTAAACACTGAAATACTTCGATATAGCACTGTTTGTTGTCAACTGAATGACGGATGTCGACATACAAATACCTGCGGCTTCGTTTCACTACAGCAACAAAACTATAGAAAAAAATAAAGTCTTGCTCACTCGAAATAGCGCAGTATTCGAGTAAGATTAAAACAATATTAGTCGTAAAAATAAATAAAACCATTACACGTTTAATTTTCCTTTGATTCCTCTTTGTTTTATTTCGTGGTGATTCAACGTCATGAGATATAATTATTTTTAATTGAAGTTAACAGCTATTTAGTTTCTGAAAGTCAGCTCTCAATCAACTCGACGATAGTATTACGCATTGACATTGAAATAATTAAGCGAATTCGTCTAACTGTCTGAACGCAAAAGAATAGGTTTTGTGAAAGAAATAATAGGTACTTATAAAAATAATGTTACTTTTTTTCTGACAGTGCTTGACTATTGCAATGTCATCAAAGCTCTATGCATGTACTAAATCCCGAATCAATCTGACTATTGGAAACGGATAAAAATCGATTAGCAACTTTTGTTTACATTTTTACGATTAATTAGATACAAATCAAGCGAAGCTCATAAAAGGGTGTGGAAAATAGGCTTGTAGTCCCGGTGATAGCTTGACTGTTGGCGAGTATTGTCGCTAAGTTGGCATTGATACATTCGCAAAATTAGTTCCAGGATTCATTATTAAATTCGAGGTAGATTAGATTAATGTATCGAGGAGTCGGATACATTATTAAATTATGTATCAATCGCAACGCAGATCATAAAGATTAATTGTCAGTCTATGAACTTGACAGGTACACGGAAAACGCAAACAACTATGAACAGCATTGATATTAATTGTCTATTGTAGATTGCATAATGAAGAGACGCGTTTATCAGTACTTAACTACTCACCGACTAAATATGAACACGAGTAGGTACAATTATGGTGCGTGCCTAAGCCATTCTAGAGAATGGCAGAAAAACCAAAGGTTGAACTTTTTTCTATAGACTGGAAAGAGATGCCGCTTTCTTAGTACCATCAGCTTACCATATCTATAGGTATGCTACACCTATATTCAGTGCGGACTGACAATGCCGTGGCAAATCATAAGTGCAGGTTTCTACGAGTAGGTACGTGAAAGTCAAAATTGCAGCTGTAAGATAGACTTGGACCACATGTGTCGTGTAAACCTCGTTAGTCTCGGTGATTTACATGTCATACAAATTATCCTAAAGCACTTCACAGTTTTCTATAGCAGTCAAACGTTGTGGACGCTTTTGTTTTAGCATTCCTTAGGCATGGATGGTCGTAATGCTTATATTAACATATTTTTAGGATCGTGGTGTCAAAAACTTAGTGACAAAGGACATGCTAGAATTACACACGGGTGGTCAGAGCTGCTTACTGACAATAAGTACTAATGTGAATTAATAGATAGACACTTAAATCCGCTTTACGATCGCTTTGAAGAAGTCAAATGCTGATAGTTTATCAAAGTAGGAAAATATAGATCTGGATTTCAATTTTTCATTGAAGTTGCAGCACAAACAATGTTACGTTATAGTATAATATTTAATAGAACTGATACATAAAACATAATAATATATATTTCTTAACCACTGATCAGTACCACTACCATGAGTTTACAGTGCCTCTACCATGAGTTTACACTAGTTTACAGTGACCGTACTCGCTAGCGACGGCGTAAATGATTTGTATGGAGAATTGTACTTCCGTAAGCGACCGCTAGAGGCGCTGTACAATTCTCTATACAAATAATTTACGCCGTCGCTAGCGAGTACGGTCACGTAAACTAGTGTAAACTCATGGTAGAGGTACAGTGACGGTACTCGATAGCGACTGCGTAAATGATTTGTATGGAAAAATGGTCTGAGTGCTTAGTATAAGTTTTACTTCACCAAAATACTTTTCGATCGCGTTTACGTAAACAATTCAATTCTATGGAAACATGGGCGCGCGCGCGCGGATACGCTGTCCATGTGTCCATAGTAATTGATTTTTTTACGTAAACGCGATCGAAAAGTATTTTGGTGAAGTAAAACTTATACTAAGCACTCTGTACGCTTAGTATAAGTTTTACTTCACCAAAATACTTTTCGATCGCGTTTACGTAAACAATTCAATTCTATGGAAACATGGGCGCGCGCGCGCGGATACGCTGTCCATGTGTCCATAGTAATTGATTTTTTTACGTAAACGCGATCGAAAAGTATTTTGGTGAAGTAAAACTTATACTAAGCACTCTGTACGCTTAGTATAAGTTTTCCTTCACTTCAATACTTCTCGATCGCGTTTACGTAAAAATTTCAATTCTATGGAAACATGGAAGCGCGCGCGCGGAACCGCTGTCCATGTTTCCCTAGTAATTGAATTTTTTACGTAAACGCGATCGAGAAGTATTTGGTGAAGTAAAAACTTATACTAAGCATACTGTAGTCTCTATACAAATCATTTACGCAGTCGCTATCGAGTACGGTCATTGTAAACTCATGGTAGTGGTACAGGTTATGGTGTTAAAGTCGTGAAGTCCGAGAGGGTCATCCGTGACCCCCCCCCCCCCCTTCCTCAGTCTGCCCATGAACTTTGCTAAAATCATTTCGAATTTACGCTAATGCCTCCAAGGTCACACTGTCCCACCTTTTAGAATTATTTTTATAATACAATACAACGCGACTATGTTAGATGACTATGTAGAGATGTTAAACCAAATGATATCAGCTTTTACGCAGTTCGTAAGTATGTAGCGAGTGAATTTCGTAGCTGGTTGTTAATGGACGATTACGTGTGATTTCGCGAATAAATACATTATCTACTTTGCTAATTGGTCGCGGTCATTGTTTTTATAGTAGGTACTTTAAGGAGTAACACCTAGTCAGTAGTCAGTGCCTCCTAAATAGATAGTAAAAAAAGAGCGTGAGTTTTAAAATTTTCAGTTGACTAATAAGTGAATATATTTATTTGTGTGTGTTTTAGGCCTCGGACACTTTTGTGTTAATAACTTAAGTAGTACCTACTTCGCTCCGTAATTTGACGTGATCGTATGTAATGGAGTCGTAGTAGTTATTTGCCCTTCACCTGCATCCGATCCTAGTGCATTAAAAGTCAAAGCATTAGATCGATGATGAAATGATGATGACATTAATTTAATAATCGGAGTTACCTCAAATTTATTTCAAGAAAACGAAAAGTATGGATGACTTGCGAAACAGTTATTGGTAGGTACCTAAGGAACGTTAGGCAATGTGTATTCAATTAATCTAATAATAACAGTAGTTTCAATGTCATGTTATTCGTTGTATGTGCATCGGAGAATCTTTATGTTTGCGAGTAGGCACTATAGTGGTCTTAGGTACATTTCTAAAACAGCAAACTGAAATGCTTAATGCACACTTCGTAATGTGAAGGTATTATTTACCTATAGTGGGTTGGCTTGTTATAAATTTATGATTCACGAATAACGATTATTTTACACGTACATACATACAAGAAAAATATGCTAACATGTACATAAATACGTATGTCATATTCGATCGAATCAGTTGCTACATTGACGGGAAAAATGGAAAAACTTGGACACAGTCAATATAATAACTAGGTAAGTGTTACGTTTGCTGCACGGTCGTCACATTTAATTGGTCGTTATATTGTTCAATGTAATTACCAGTGTAAATTGTTAGGTGATTTACGCATAACGGAAACCTGCCGCGAAGAATTCCAAGATGAGATCGAAGGTTGTGTGTAATTGCATTGAACTTCGCGCGGGTTGGTCGACGGATTACCTATTGCGAAAGCGAGAGCAAGTGCAAGTGCGTAGGCTTGCAGTAACTATGTTAGCATAGAGAACCAGTCCGGTGACTTTGAACTTCCTCAGGGAGTGCAGTCTCACTACTCAGAGTGAGGAATGCGCTAGCTGCGCCTGCGGCGGAGTCTGCGTCTCGGTGCGCGGGCGGTCGGTGGCGCAAGAGTCGCATCGCGCGACCACATTTCGTGTTGCAACTGAAAAACACCCGCACTCGTTACTTTAAACAAGAAAATGTAACCTTAGTTTTCGGTTCATCTCATGTAATTTAAATACGTAACTTACAAAATTTAAAAGACCATTAGAACGTTATTATTATTGCAAAAAAATTGCAAGTACACAATAAAGTGACTTAATTAAAACAAAACTTAATTTATTCCTTTGTGTAACGAAAGGTACCCATACAATTTGTATGATTAACTTTCGCTACACAAAGGACGCGATCGTGATTTTCATTAAGCCCTTAATTAGGTATGTACATTTTTTTTAAAACGACCCTAATTTCTACCCTCTTGCTCATCACTCATGGGCAACGAAATAATTATAAGTTTCAAACGAATATCTACTTTTACATCTACAATTTGACTACGTTATACTTTGTAAAAATGTTTTTATTTTATTTAATAAAAATGGTTTATCGTAAGCGGCTGCGATTGCTTGCCATTTGAAAAAAACCTTAATTGCGCACCCGAAAAAAAACCCAAAAGCTTGAAAACATCATTAAAAATTCTATTCGCCTATCATCATACTTAATTGTATCAACATTTTAAACAGCCACGCGTGAGAAAATATGTCACTAAACAGCTTCTTAAATGTAAAACGTGGGAATTTTCCGAAATAAATTGCAGACATAAAACTTAACAATAAATACCAATAAATATAATTTTAGACGACCAGATGGCCTAGTGGTTCGAGAACCTGACTACGAAGCTTGAGGTCCCGGGTTCGATTCCCGTGTCGGGGCAGATATTTGTATCAAAAATATGAATGTTTGTTCTCGGGTCTTGGGTGTTTAATATGTATTTAAGTATATATCTATCTATATAAGTATGTTTATCCGTTGCCTAGTACCCATAACACAAGCTATGCTTAGCTTACTTTGGGACTAGGTCAATCGGTGTGAATTGTCCCATGATATTTATTTATTTATTTATTTATTTATTTATTTATTTATTTAAATAAAGAAATTTTTTACTTCTATTATACCAGGAATGTAATTATTGCCATTAGTAATATTATTTGACAGATTATGACTGCCTTTAATTCAAGACAAACATCCTGAATGCGCGGCAGTCATATGGTTCAATTACATAACATACATATACATGCATAGAACAACGTACGTTGACTCTACGATACGCAAATCTAGGAAAAATAACAAAGCGGTCTAAGATACATTATGGGCAATTTGTATTCACAAGGCTCGTTGAAAATTTTATACCGTATACAAATATGTCTAAGGTATATAATAATAAATATATATGGCACGTAGATAAACAGTTAACAGTCGTGAATTACGCACTAACGCACAACTTATGATGTTAATGATTTTTGCTTTTAATGTAAGAAACAATTAGAGTTCATTGCGATTCACAGGGAGTGGTACATATTTATAACGAATTTGAAAGGAAAACTATATCAGCTCTGCAGGTTTTTCAAGATCCAGTAATGGACGACCAGAACTTAATATAGAATAATTTCCGCATATTAATACTTACAGAACCCTACACTGTATGTAGCCCAACATGCATTTAGCTGGTTTTATAAACAGAATAAAAAAAAATCTTCTGTATTAATAAAAATCGATTGCAGAAAATGTGTGTTCAGTCAAGGAAACTGAATCACATACCAGGGTGGAACCTTTTCACAACCAATCTGACGAAAATAAGGCTCATCCCAAGCTCAGCCCATTCTTATTCTCTCGCAAACGATTGAATTACCGCTCGCAAACCGTGTTGGGCCATTCCTGAATTTAGCCCCATTAACGTCGACCTCGTGAGACCCATGTCAAACGTTGACTACTAGAATTTGAAACTTAATGCCAATAGAAAAAGTTGACATTTGCTTAGACGATGTCCTTAGTTCGCTGGCCTTACGAGGGAGGTTTGTAGGTATAACTACATTGATGTGATGTATCAAAGTAGTCAAACAGTGTTTTATGGCTGAGTAAACTAGCAAGTTCAAAATTGTCTCGGTACGCAAAAAAATAACAAAGTCCAGGCGTTGTGTTATCTGAACTAATAACACTTCCAAGGGCAACGTCTTTTATCCGTCGCGCAAAACCGGACAAATATAAAAACCGGTAGGTACCTAATTGTTTTTCGCTTTTGTTTTGTCATATTACGAGTATATTAGGTAGTGTTTTTCTATGACAGCTAGTTAGTTTTATTATGCAGGCTTTACTCCCTTGGAAGAAAAACAAATTGGCCAGCTTTCTATCATGAATAGGAAGGAGTATTTTGAATGCTCCGTTTTGTAGGATTCTTAAGAAATAATTTGTCAAATTTCTAATCTCTAGCTCCAATGGTTCAGGCTGTGCATTGTCTGGCAGTCAGCGACGTTACCCCTTTATAGGTAGGTAGGTACCGAAGATATACTTAGTACAGTACAGTACATATAACTTTTTGCCCAATAGCGCATATGTCATGTCATGTCATGACTGTATCTGAACAGAGCATATTCGATCTACGCAGGTGTTAGCGGTGATTCAATATAAATGTTAATAATAAATAATAATACACAACCACATGGCTGCTTCACTGAGTAACAAGAAATAACGAGATCTATTCTTATTTTTATACTAACACAATTTAAATTAAAATTTTTATGACATGTATCATTCGCCGCTGTGTTCAACACAATTAAGTTTCGAAAGCTTTGATGATTTGATAACGACAGTTTTATGGCTCTTGTTCTATTAATGACTGATCGTGTACAATGGCTGTTATACAAAAATGCATACGCATCTTGCCTGTTTACTGCGTACAAATCGTTTGTAGCAACATTGTTCCAATTTTGATCTCATAACGGCACTATCAACAAATGGGCCGTACTGCCCTGCAGACCCTAAAACGCAGTAAGAGCAAAAAACGATTAGACCATTATGTTCCTTACGCTGTGCTTGTTATAGTTAAATATTCAACAAACGTAAAAACCCTCTTATTGTGTTTTAAAGTCTGCAGGGCAGCGTCCCTACTAGGCCGTTGTTGCCGTAGTAGTAGTACTAATAATTGAGGCGCCTTAACTACCACTATTGTTTTAGTAATAAAGAGTAAACGTAGCGTTTCTTTTGTCGTTATTTGACGTAGTAATTAATAAGTCATGGCTACGAATTACAATCTCAGTCGTCATCCATGGGAAGTAATTACTTCTGCCTTTATTTTTTGTACTTAACAGAAATTACGCAAATTAGAACGAGATCTTTTGCGTCTATCAACGATCGATGAATTAGATGGTTGATGGCCAGGTCTTGCGTGTCGATTTAGAACTACCTACGTAACCCTTTAATCAAAGCTTGAAAATGAAAACTTTCTTAAAAACATGAAAAAATTAAAAAAAAATTAAAACTATGAATGCAGTTTATCTTTTCATTAAACTCGATGAAACAGATATTTCTAGGTCTTATAGTGTAATATTATAATAATAATAAATATATTTATTCAGATAACTCGGATCCATTATTTGTTACTTACAATGGGTGCTTAATAACTATGTTAGTAGAAACTAAAAGAATAAAATAGTGACTATTTGTGAATCACTTCTGCGCCATTCCATCCAAAATCGCACAGCAGTGATTCACAATAGGACAGTCAAGCCTGTTTGAAATCATCTTTAGGATGCTGTTGGTGCTGCCTCTCATGCGGCACACCAGGGACGCACACCTTTTACGCATCGTTGCGTAAAAGCAATCGACGCGTGCCGATGCAAACATCCCTGACGCACTGCAATATCGAGGCAGCCCCAACAACACCCTTAATGCATTATTATTATTGTACTCGGAGGGCATTGCGAGTTACATTGGTGTTTACTATAGTTTAGTATAGTAAGTTTCAGAGTTCAGAGTTACCCATACTCACTGACCCGTCTAGACGTGCCGCCCGGGATAGTAGAGTCCTTTTTCAATGACCCCAGTGACAATGTACCTTCGAAAACTTCGTCAAACAATACTTAATAAGTTTTTTGATTCAAGAGACATAATAGAATAGAATGGAATAATTTTTATTTCGGGCTGCATAGGCCCATATAAAAAATACCTTAAAGACTAACATACATATTTATATTATAACTTAATTACTAACACGAGAAGTCTGTGACGTGGGCACTTTCGCGGTGTCAGTTAACCAATTAAATAATTATAAATGTCACGAGAAATATCGTAAAGTTGGATAACAATCTTTGTAGCCCATTATATATCCAATATTTGTGTGCAAGGACAAAATAAAAGTAAGGCTCTCTGCCTGACTAAGCCAGTAGCCATGCAATATCATGTAACGTGGGGTGGTAGCAGGGCTGGGCAAAATACATGCTTTGCTTTAATTAAAATACAAATTACAAAATACTATCTCGCATGAATTTAAAATACGAAATACAAAATATTTTTAAGTCGGGTATTTGAAATATAAAATACAAAATACAGTATTTCAGCTATTTTTGTTTAAAATACAAATTATAAAATACTAAGTAGAATTAAAACGAATCTTATCCGGCATGTGCAAGCAGAGTAAAAGAAAATTAATCTCTTTAAACATTAAACTACCGTGAGGTGGGACTCACTCATAGTGAAACAATACAGATTACTCATGTTTCAAAACGAGTTTAACTTGACATAATCGCTAATCCGTAACTCGTGGCTTTCGGGCTAATCCGTAACTCTTCCTCTCGGAGGAACACGCTACGACTGTGCCAAACGTGCACTATTAGCTACGGATTAGCCTGAAATAAATAATACGTCGACTTAAACTCGAGACGAAACGTGGGTAATCCGTATTATTTTACTAAAAATTACTCTCATGAAAGGAAACTCTACTTTTACTGATTAAAAGCAGAGTTTCCTTTCGTAAACACTAGATTTTTAAAAGTGTTATCTGCCTCTAGTAGGGGAATGAATAAAGCCATGTCTACACTGGTACGTTTTCATGTTCAACTTAAGATCGCTAAATGAAATCTAAATGTATTTATGTTAAAATGTATTTTGAAGTCATAAAGTATTTGAAATACTAACTACAAAATACCTTGGCGTCAGGTATTTGATATACGAATTACAAATTACATTTTCAGCAAGTAATTGAAATACAAATACCAAATACTTATTTGTATTTCAATTACAAGTAACATAACTCAAATACTGCCCAGCCCTGGGTGGTAGACAGGGCCACACTCAGGGCCGGGCGAGGCGTCAACGACGTCGTGTGTATGCTGCGCGGGCGACGCGCTTCTCGATGCGCAATAAACACTGCGCACCGACTCCACAATATTTACACTCGCCTCGCCCATGGTGGCCTAATTACGGGAAATATAGCGCAGGAATGTCGACGAGTTTAACTAGTTTTTATACGGATCGCGGTTGAGTGGCTCGGGTATTTACTCGTCTATGATACAAAGAAACTTTCCATGATAAAACAGTATCTATTCTAAGTACAACAGTTTGCATATTTGTCAGTAGAGTGGAATGAACATAAAAATTTGTTAGGCAATCTGGAGAGTGAGAATAGTATGTGTTAGGTATGTTTTGGAATGCAACACTTCACAGTAACTGTAGGTACATACATAATTAAGTTTTGGCAGTATACTCGTCATCAACGACGTCAAATAAAAATTTTTAGGCAACCTGGTGAAAAAATCTAGCAATCGACGCCAACCACTGATGCGTGCAAACTCTTTATTGCACACTAGCGCACAACCTTGGGTTTGCCCCTGCGGAAGCTAAAAATATAGGCTAGTTTGATATTCAGTTGAAATTTTGCGAATCCCTTCTTACGGCAATGCACGTCTATGATACTAATTTATGTTATCTCTGTTAATTTTCAAGATCCCAGCTGTACTAGTTTAGGCTGTACGTTGTCGATCTGTCAGTCAGTCACTTCACTCTTTTATAGGTATAGATAGCAATAAAAAAACAATAGTAGGTACACATATAATAGCACAATAGCGAACAATAAATATAAACAGCGAATTGTAAAGTGATAGTTTAAGTATGCTAGTATATAAGGAGTAATCTTCGGAACAACTTAATCGATTGCAAAAAATATTTAATTTATATAAGGCTCTACATTAATTTATAGTTGTTGTTTATAACACCCGAAACTTATCGCGACAATTTGTAGCTAAAATTATCTCGACGTTTCGATTACATTCAAACCATGTGGTCATCTATATTACTTTTTATTTATTAATATTTATCTGTTTCCATCTATTTAATCGTGAATTTGTTCATAAAAAGTTAGTGACTAAATTATATGTAATTATATGTATATTATACATATAATATATAATTAAATTATATTATAATATAATGATTAACAACAAACATTAATATCTAAAAAATAAAACACAACTAAGTGAGACGTCACTGAAAATTAAACATTTTCTTCAAAACGGCAACGTAGGCACTGTATTGCATTGCATCAGAGGTTCCAACTTGTGGTATTTTAATTTGCATTGGACTTATTGCGGAAAAATTCGGGGCACTCACTCATAATTTAACTAGTTCCTGTTTGCTATGGCAGATTTTATTACCAGACTAGCTGTTGCCCGCGACTCCGTCTGCGTGGAATTAGTAATTTGGGCAGCTTATTTTTTATCCAATTTGCTTTTTCATCAATTATGGCTCTCCTTAGTTCCTCGATATAAAAAAATTACCCGCCCCCGCACTCCCCTCCCAACCCCACCCCCCCACCGAACCCCCCCGCACACCCGCGTTCACATTCACCACAAGTCAAGCGTGCCTATACAGGGTTATTTGTAATTCACTGACATCCTCTTAACCCTGAATTCCAATGACTCAAACAAATGTTTTTTGTTTTACGACTTTTTAAAATGAAGCACTTTTTTCCCATACAGAGTATCGTAAAAATAAGAGGTAATCTCAAATTTTCTAAACGTTATTACACCAAAAATATTAAGTTATGACAAAAGCCGTAAAACAAAAACATTTGTTTAAGTGGTAGGAGTTTAGGGTTAAAAGGATGCTAGTGAATTACAAATAACCCTGTAGAAATTTTACTTCAAAAACCCCCGATTTTTAAACATTCTTCCGCTCCGCTCCGCTTCTATTGGTGTAAGCGTGATGATTCTATAGCCTATAGCCTTCCTCGATAAATGTGCTATCTAACACTGAAAGAATTATTCAAATCGGAGCAGTAGTTCCTGAGATTAGCGCGTTCAAACAAAAAACCTGTTCGATAAATTCTAAAAATAGACGTATCTTTCTTTTTGTAAACCGATTCAAATGAAACAAACACTAAATGTTAATCCAAGAAAATACCAACATATCAGTGAAAACCGCATCCTTCTAGGTTAAGCCGTTTCTGAGATTAGCGCGCACAAACGCACAGACAAACAGACAAACAGACAATAATTCTAAAAAACATTGTTTTGGGTTCTATTGCGCTAATACTTAAATAGCCCTAGTGACAGTTTTTCTCAAATATCTTCAATGTACAGACACCGACTTGTTACAGATTTATTATATGTATAGATAGGAAGTTGCTCCGTTCCGGACATAATTTGGAAACTCAATGTCTCGTTCGCACAATGATACCATACCGAGTACAGCTAAACGTTCACGGCCAAAGCTGCGCGAAACTTTATTAAAACCAACTTGGTCCTTCCTTCCTCTTCCTCATTTCGTCGGTTCCTAATCTGTTTTAATAGCAACCCACATTGATGCGGATCAATAAAATACGGTTCACGGTCTCAGCTGCATAAATTAAATCATAATATTCATAATAGACATGTTAATGCACGCATATCTTACAGCGATGACGCAAACGATGGCGATGGTGAATAAAATTGTTCAAAAAGCATATTTCTACTCTTATTAATCTAGTGACGCATTTTGCAAAAAACCGGCCAAGTGCGAGTCGGACTCGCGCACCGAGGGTTCCATACAAATTTATATGTATCTATGAACATCCAGTCTTAGCAGGCCCCTGCTCCCAAGCAAAATGTGCACAGTTTGGGATCATTGTAGATTGGTTTATGATATAGACAGACAGACAAAAAAATTATGCTTTTCGCAATTTTTCCTTTATCTGTGCTATAAGACCTTGCTTCGTACCAAATTTCAAGATTCTGAGTTCACGGGAAGTACCCTGTAGGTTTTGATTCCCTTGCGAGCGTCGAAAATTTGCGTTGGTTACTGATATAGACAGACGAACAAAAAAAAATATGCTTTTCGCAATTTTTCCTTTATCTGTGCTACAAGACCTTGCTTCGTACCAAATTTCAAGATTCTGAGTTCACGGGAAGTACCCTGTAGGTTTTCATTCCCTTGGGAGTTTCGAAAATATGCGGAAATTTGAGTCATAAACGGCTGTATATTTTGATTGCGTGGGCTTAGAAGTTTGATTTTTTCACAGCTCCAAGGGACAGTAGATCTGAGTATTTGATATAAATTTCAGCTTGATACCTCCACGCGTTCCTGAGAAAAAGGGTCTTGACAGACAGACAGACGGACAACAAAGTGATCCTATAAGGGTTCCGTTTTTTTCATTTTGAGGTACGGAACCCTAAAAACAGGCAATTTATTACAATAATGAATTTCAAATAACAAAATCTGGATTGCCTGTAGAAAAAAAGTGGAATTAATTGCGTTGACAATGATTTACATTAAAGTCGAGGATAATTAATCGCGTAGGTGGAATCTTTTCACAAATCAATTTGACTATGACTTCCTTGGCTGATAATATGTATGTGGAAAGTTAGCATGACATTTGCAGCGAAGAGGTTTCGCCTGGTACCCCCTCCTTGTCGATTATGTCCTTGCAGATATTACTTTTTATTATACTTTTTATTGAAGTAGTATTAAGTATACTTCAAGATTTTGTTATTGGTATATAAAAAGTTCTATTAGGCGATTGAATGAATATTAGTATTTGATTTGCTGATAACGTTAAGCTGCGTACGGACTGCGCGCACATTACGCGTACCCTACGCGAGCACGGGTACGCGTACCCGGGTACGCGTGTCCTGGAAAGCTGCGTACGGACTGCGCGCACTCGGGTACGCGTACCCGGGCTTGTGTGTCCTGGAAAGCCATGTCCGTCCGCCATGTACGCGTACACGTACTGTACACGTACACGTACACTGTACGCGTACATGGCGTACGGACATGGCGTACCAGGACACTCAAGCCCGGGTACGCGTACCCGAGTGCGCGCAGTACGTACGCAGCTGTACGCCATGTCCGTACGTTATGTACGCGTACACTTTACGCGTAGCTGCAAATACGGACATGGCGTTCCAGGACACGCGTACCCGGGTACGCGTACCCGGGCTCGCGTAGGGTACGCGTAATGTGCGCGCAGTCCGTACGCAGCTTTACTCTGCCAATGCCAAATGCTGTCAGTTTGTATCATTTTTGCGACTTTCGACCTTTGTTTTACAAACTGAACTGGTTTTTGAGCGTATATTAACTAACGTCTGTATTCCACAGGAGCTTTACACGTTTCCGGAATAAAATATAGCCTGTTAATATAGCTTTTGGTGGAAAAAAAGCAGGGTCATTAGTTTCTATATTTATCGTTGGATAAAACTTGCTTGTTGTTTGTAATGAAGAACTACAAACATGCGATCAAATCTTTTCTCTTAATGATATCTTCTTAATATATGTATATAAATTACGTGTCACGTTGTTTGTCCGCGATGGACTCCTAAACTACTGAACCGATTTTAATAAAATTTGCACACCGTGTGCAGTTTGGTCCAACTTGAGAGATAGGATAGCTTACATCTCAATTTATAGTCGCAATATTGTTTTATTGCAAATTATTTGCTTCTCCGGATCACATCGGGGGGTGCGGGGTGTGAGGGGGTGGGCGGGGGGTACGCTACTGACGCGAGCCGCTAGCCACGATATGGCGCCATATTAGTAGTGATTATTACTGACGCGAGGCCGGGCGACTGTCGCTGAGCGTCAGTCGCGCGCGACGCTACCCACGAAAGTCAAGCTTTAAACGTTTAAATTATTATTATTTTTACGCTTTAACCGCTGAACCGATTTAGATAAAATATGGTATGGAAATAGTTTGATATAAAATGTTTTGATCCCCGAAATTAAATAGTAAGACTTTTTAGATTACCTATTGATTAAATAGTAGATTGATGAAAAAGCAGATTGGATAAAAAATAAGCTACTCAAATTACTAATTCTACGCGGACGAAGTCGCGGGCAAAAGCTAGTTAACTTATAAAAAGAACACATATAAGAAACTCTTTTTTTGAAGTCGGTTAAAAATAATCGAAATTCAGTAACAAACTTATCGTTTTTATTTCAAACAGTTGCACATTAACACAGCAGGCAACTCTAAAATTGACAGGTGGCGAGTGAAATTGTCAGTAGGTAAATACAATCCTCTTTTATATGTATATTGAAACATTTGAAACGCTTATAACATTAGCATATTTCCGTTCTTATAGTAAATAAGCGGATCCTTAGTCCAGTATTTTTTGCATGTGTATTGAGATCGCTCCACAAGTAAACTCCGTATTACTCCGTAAGCAAGGCCGAACAAAAAGACAGTATAAGCGTTTGATTGGAGCGGCCTGGCCCTGTAAGTTCAAATAAAATATAAAAAGTAATACAAGTGAGTTCATGACGTCAAAAAAGTTCGTTGCTCCGCATTCAATTAAATATTTGCGATCCTAACTAGAACCAGTTGAGATTCGCGGAGCATTATAGCGGTCAGACTGCTTCAATAATCCTGTTTTCGTCGTCTCAATAACCGTGATCGGGGTAGTCGTTTGGTTGACGTCAACTGGACAAAATATGCAAAAAAATTCAAGAAAACGACCAAAGATTCGAGAATCCGTTTCGGCGCATTCTAGAAAAAGTAAATAAATAATACAGTTTAAACCTTATTATTAAAAAAAATACAGTCCAACAAACTGAATTGCTTACCTGCACGGAAACTTTTCGCGATTAAATTCGCAATAATCATCACCTACACAACCACCAGAAAAAAGTCAGGGAAGCCTAGTGATTTGACCTATCGTCTCCAAAGCAGACGGTCGTGGGTTCGAGTTCGGGCTCCTACCTCTGAGTTTTTCGAAATTTATGTGCGAAATTACATTTGAAATATCGTGAGGAAACCAATGTGCACTGGGCCCGCGTAGAAACTACGGCCCAAAGTCCTCTCTTTCTGAAAGGAGGCATGTACCCTGCAATGGGAATAATATTATACATAGCCTGGTTTTGATGATGATGAATCACCTACTTTGGGAGATGTATGGTATGTCAATGTGACATTTGCGAAGTAATAGTTTCACGGTGGTACGCAGAACACCATTGTTTCTTACATTATCACGCCATTCAGTTATATTAAATCGGTTCCTTTATCAAGTCCTAGACTCTTAGTACCTTTTGAAAAATGGGAAACGGCAATGTGATGACAATTGCCTTGGTGCAAGCAAAATGTCAACTTTAAAGTAAGTTCATGAACCTTTTCTTACTCAGACATGTGCTCAGACTGTACCTACATACCTAAATAGCTACAGAAAATAAACCACTTAGAGCGCGCGCAGATAGAGAGCGGTCTGGAGTTCTGAGTTCCGCGTTCGGAATTCTGCGTTCTTTCGAATGTACTGAGTCTCTTACGATAACGCACACAGCAGGTGACTGGAACTCTCGAGCGGTCAAAACACAGAACTCTGAACGCGGAACTCGGAACTCCAGACCGCTCTCTGCAGATCCAGACATGTCTGCGCGCGCTCTTAACACAAGGAAATTTCACGGAGAATGGAAACTGTGGGTGGGAAATTCGGCACAAAATATGCCGATGTGCCATTCCCGAAATCCAGCTAACTAGAGATACATACAAAATTTTCCTGAGATGGTCCCATTGTCACGCAAGCAATCTTGCTTGCATGATTGCTTGCTTGCCTGTATGCTTGCTTGCTTGATATCTTGGTTCTTTGGAATTCTCATGGTACACGCGAGCGAAGCCGCGGGCAAAAGCTAGTTTCTGAATATATTAATAATTCAATTACTAAATTTCAAAATTCTGCCGACCGTCTCCTTGAAATTAGTCCACATTATGCACTTTGCATCTTAAAATTCTGTCTTTTCGTCCCAAAATTTACGTATGTGCTCCGTTGCTGCTCCTTTTGGAAACACCCAGATCTTTTGACACAAGTAAACGACATAATCAAAATTAGCTTAGAATCGATTCTTAATATGCAGCTAAACGAGCAATCTTGGACTCAAGCATCCCTATACCCATCCGTTATGGTGGTTTAGGGATTCGCAAAATTTCCAGTGTCGCTTTACCAGCCTTCCTATCTTCTGTCCATAGTTCAGCAAATCTCATAAGTCAAATTTTAAAGGCATTCCCTTCAAACTTTGAGATTGCTGGCTTGGAAGAAGCTAGAAACGCTTTCTTAATTGCATGCCAGGTCAAAATTTTCCAGTTTCTCCAAATTCACAGAGGAGCTGGGACGACATAAACTGCAAATTGACTTATGACAATCTTTTGAGCTGTAGTACAGGTTCGGCGCGTGCTAGGCTTTTGGCCGTGGGAACGCATGAGGCCGGCTACTGGCTTCACGCGTACCCATCGTCAAATACAGGAACATTTCTTGTGCCTGACACGCTCCGAATAGCAACCTGTCTACGGCTTGGGGTTCCGGTCTGCGCTCCCCACAAGTGTCCCTGTGGCAGTGACGTCGACCGGCTAGGACATCACGGACTGTCATGTCAAAAAAGCGCCGGCCGCTTCTCAAGACATGCTGCACTAAACGACATTATACGCCGGTCCCTTGCCACCGTCAACGTGCCAACGTTGCTTGAGCCCACAGGCATTGCAAGAGACGATGGCAAGAGACCGGATGGTATGAGTCTGATTCCATGGAAGATGGGTCTGGTGCTGGTTTGGGATGCCACTTGTTCAGACACGCTGGCCCCTTCCCATCTCCATGGTACTTGCAACAGACCTGGTGCAGCTTCAGAAGCTGCTGAAAAGGCGAAAGGACTGAAATACAGGGGTCTAGGCAGCGAATACGATTTTGTCCCATTCGGTGTCGAGACCCTTGGTCCGTGGGGTCCTAGCGCTTTAAAGCTCTTTAAGGAAATATCTAAGAGGTTAATCGACGTCACAGGGGACCAAAGAGCTGGCAGCTTCCTCGGACAAAGAATTAGCTTTGCTATTCAAAGAGGAAACGCTGCCAGCATCTTCGGCACCTTGCCTAAGGGGACTAGCTTTCAGAATATGTTTTAGTTGTAATTATCATTATTTTATATTTTTGTTTTCTTTTTTCTTATTGTACATATTTTTTTTACTCTAGGATAGTTGTACATAGGTATATAATATAAGTATTGTGTTGTAAATAATTTTTTTGCGAATAGAAAAAGGACATGCCAAAATTATAATATAACATTATGAACATGGAACTACCATAATAATATTAAAGAAAGAAAAGAAAGAAAGAAAATACATTTATTTACAACATCACAAGACACATCATCAATATTTTTACAAAACAAAGACAACACTAAAGCTAAAGATAGACTGTGTCATTGCGGTTGCAAATCGGACACTGGCTCAGCATAATGCTGAGGCGTTTATAGCACCCCAGCGCTGATTTTCAGCCAGCACCGTTGATGACACTCGGATCGCTGTTTAGATAGATAAATAAATAAAAAATAAAAAAAATTATTAGTGGTATTAATGTTGAAAGCATAATGTTGTGATTCGTTAGATATCATTATTTTTTGCAGCAAATTTATATTTAGCGTCCGTGATGTAAACAACCTCAATAATACTTAATTTTGTACAGAACCTGTCGTGCGGCTTTCGGCATGGTAGGACATGTGACTTGGCCCCACATGGCTGGCCTTGCTTATGTTGAGTTATAATCGAGGCGTCGAGGAGTCGAGTTACTCTGAGCCCATTTGTATTTGTGTCCGTTTATAGAAAATTCTTACCAGGTCATTCAACAGCGTTATACCAGGTCGGTCGGAGCTTATGGTAATCTTTACCCAAATTCCTCAAGTTCATCGCCAATATACTTTCATTTGTTTCTTACTTTAAATATTTACCGCTTGTAACCTGGTTTACGTACGTTTTTAATTTATTATGACTGAACAACAACTTTTTACTTTTTTAAACGGTAGTTTATTTGCGATACCATTAAGATATGATTGAATAATTAATTGATTCAGAGAAGCAAGGTAAACATTTAATAGATAATTATGGTTGACCAAAATCCAAGCAAGAATTACATTGTTCCATAATAAGAAGTTCGTTTTGTACCAAATGGCCACGTTGTCGGTAAAAAATAAGCGTATTACCTTCCTGACAGTAAGCTGTTAGGATCGTAGAGTATGGACGGTTGCAAATCCTAGTTCAACTTTCTATGTATTTATATATACCTATCTAAGAAAATTGAAACCTAGATAAATAAATAATATTTATTACCTTCTGAAAAATACATAACAAACACATATCAATTATAAAAAAAAGCTCAAAAGGATCGTCAGATATACAAATGAAATAATGGTTAATAATAATCAAAATAAAATAACAATGATCAGTAAAATTAAAAAGTAAAATGTACCTCAATGCTATCATGTAAATCAAAGGTCTTCAACCGGCGGCCCGCGGTTGCGTCCATGGCGGCCCGGCATTGTATTGACAAAATTAAATTCACATGTCTGCAAATTATACCTATTTACACATTAAAAAGTTTTAGTCCTTTCTTACCTTAGGCACTACTGCTTGGCACTACCAGTAGTGTCATGGAAAATTTTGTTTTCCTATGACGCTACTTCTCTGATTGGCTCATTGGACACATACAACAAAATTACCCGTGATCTACTTAATTACCCGTGGCACTACTATACAGTGGATTTGGATTTAAATATTCATGTGTGAACTTTAAAGAAATTTCATGAAAACGAAAGTGACTTATCTTCTATTAAGTATTAAGCTTAGTTAATAAACAATTTCATATTGATGCGTATTTATACGCTGAAAATCTCTAACTCAATTTTTCCAACGTGTTACCAACCGATAATTCTCCGTTGATACGAATAGAAGATACGAATTAGAACAAGCTCTAAGTAGTTTGCATTGCAGTTACGACTGTTGCGATATGGGTATGAAGACAATTAAGGGAAATTAATTTTCCCGTGACACTACTAAGGCCACTTTAGTGTCACAGGAAATTCTTTTTTACCCGTGGCACTACCAGTAGTGTCACGGAACAGTAAAATTTCCCATGACACTATTGGTAGTGCCAAGCAGTGTAGTGCCTAAGGTAAGAAAGGGTTTAGAATGGAATGTTTTTATTATGTTGCGGCCCACCGAACCAATATCAGAGTACATATACTAGGCCCTTGACTTCAAAAAGGTTGAAGACCCTTGATGTAAATTAACAAAACGTGTGATATGCAAACAGCAAAAAGCACCAAAAAAGCAAAACAGCGGGGTATCACACAAGATACCCGAGGGGAAAAAAAGGTTCTTAGAAATATTAAAGATTGATTGATTGTTGGTTTGTTAATTTATTAATAGATTGATTAATTATCACAAGGCCTACATTTTCAAAGCGCTGCGCAAAAGGATTTTCTTCCTATGTCGAGTCTATCTAAATCTAAATCTAAATGTGTAGCTTAAGTAAGTTAGATATGTATTAACTTTTTTATTTTATTTTGTTTTATAATATTTGTGAAAATGTATGAGGCGGAACGAAGCATCGAGACAAATCTGATTCAGGTTTAACGATGCTATTTAATTGTAAAAATATTATTGTTTTAAATTTGGAAAATAAAAATATAAAAATAAATCCAGACATCTAAGCCGGCTAGCGATATTAGCAATACCAGTGACATTATGAGGAGAGTGGGACGAGATGTGGACTTGAACTAAGTAATATGATTTGACGATTCAGCACGTCTCTGCTCCCTTACTCTTAACCGTACTCTTAGGCCACCGGCGGTGATCGCACCTTGCTTACGCATTATTTTTTAAATAACATGTTCTTTTGTTTGTTACAGCGAAAATGGAGCAGCTGAATAAGCTAGTGGCGGGTTATCATGACCTGATGGACAACAAAAGTGACCAGAGGGTAAAGGACTGGCCAATGATGTCCTCTCCTTTTCCCACTCTGGCGATATGTCTCACATACGTATTTGTAGTCAAAGTAAGTGAACTTGTTCTTTAATGGAATACTCTCCATCAATCAAATTAAAGGATAGAATTAGTCTACGATCTGAGTTACTAACTAGGGGTGTGGATATCTTTACATACCTCCTCCGCGGTATCAGGCCTTATATTATGAAATTCGATTTTTGAACTTCGTATCGTGCCGTTCCGTTCACGCCTAGTTGAATACTCAAAGGTTCACGCGAATAGTATTAAACAGAATATTGAATGGGGCAGCACGATACGAATTTCGAATTTCGTAGTAGCCCCCTGCGCCACATTCAAAATCAAAACGTTTATTCTGCAAGTAGGCCGCAAGGGCTCTTTAACAATTTTTACTTTTCACAAACTACCAGCGCTTTCGGAAATACCATCATTGCCAAAAAGAATGCGCCGCAAGAAACTTGGCAGAAAGTCATTTTCATTTTTCAAAACAAAATAAAATAATAATTATTTAAAAAAAAAACATATAAATTAAAATATAAAATTAAAAAAAAATTACATTATAAAAAAATACAGGGATTTATGGGGTCCCTAATAGTCAACTATACCTATCTTGATCCGTTCGTTTGTAGACATTATACAGAGTTAGCAGCGTCTCGATGTTGGTCAATGTCAACGTCAACGGGGCTAGCGGCGACAAGCGGTGGCTAAATCCTCACGAGGTTCATTAAGAGAATAACATAACAGCCTATTTCATGTCAAAATGCACTTAGTCTGTAATTTGATAATCTTTCAACTGGGTTCTCTGCCTTTTCGATAATATTTTTCTGAATTGATTCTTTTGCCAACTGTTTCATTTCGTAACTGTTTTTTTCTGAAGCTGTAAACTATTCAGATTGCCATAAAACTAACCTAACCTATAACTCCTGTACCTACAAGATAGCCCTGAAATATATCCTGAATAGTTTACTGTTTCAGAAAAAAACTGTTGGGAATTGAAACAGTTGGCAAAAGAATCAGTTGGGAAAAATATTTTCGGCGAACAGGCAGAGAACCCAGTTGAAGATTATCAAATTACAGACTACATTTTGACATGAAATAGGCTATTGTGTTTCCCTAAATGAACTTCATGAGGATTTAGCCACCGCTTGACTCCCTCCAACTGTTTTAAGAGAAGCAATTTTTTTATGTAAATAAAAATATGTACTGGTATTAAACCACTGAAAATACTCAGTAACTTACGATGATTGTTGACTGTTGTTTGCCAGGTTAAGTAAAACCTGCGTTAACGTGCTGAGGCATAGCACGGTGTTTAATTTGTCACAGTCGTTAGATTTTATTGTTCCGCATATGTGGAATATCAATCGTGACTCCATGCTACTGATCAATAATGCAAATTTCAAAAGGCCACACGGATTGCAGAGCTAGTTGTAATCAGAATCATGAGCGTTTAATATCTAAGCGTTCTTGAGAGTAAAATGTAAGCGTTTTTGAAATTTTGTAGGTTGACGACGCAATGAATTTGGCAAGCAAGTAATCTGCGTGGATATTAATTAAGATGCAGTGACTTTTTGTAGCTCTATTTTGCTATCGCTCTGGGCAAAGGGTCAGTCCTATTGCTCGCGCGCCGTCATGAGCCGTTCCCGAATACAGCCCCTGGTTAAGGTTCCGGGAACGCGTAGGATGAGGATTGTGCAGGACCGGTCTGTTTAGTGAACCTTGGGGGAGGTGACCGTGATGATGATGATCATGACATTAAATTATATTTTTTTATTGATTCAGGCATTGCTTTGCGGATAGCCCGAGAGCTGGCACCAATTTTTGGGTAGGTATTTGAGGCAAGCTGAAAACTTGTCACATACCTCTCCAATTATACCCCAACACGGAACCACAGACCTGGCTGACGGGTAGCGGGGCTAAATTTACCCTCATTTTTTTTTAAATTGGTAGGCCGATTGTCCATCCAAAATTATCTGTATTTTATTTGAAATATTTATTTTTAATTATAAATAACCTTTTAAAATTTCAGCGTAACCTCGAAAACTGTTTTTTTTTTAATTTTTGCAAAATTGTTTTGCAAGCATCTGGCAAAGCTTAAGTCCCGACTAGGTAAATATCTGGTTTATTTATTTTCTCACTATTTACATGTCAAATTTTAAAGTATAAAAATTTCGAAATGCCTCAATGACATTTTCTTTAAAAAAAATTGTATTTGTAACAGTATGAGGGTAGATTTAGCCCCCGCCTCGCCACCTGTCAGCCAGGTCTGTGGTTCTGTGCTTGGGTTATCATAGGGGAAGCATTAGACAAGGTTTCGGCTTGCCTCAAATACCTACTCAAAAATGTCTATCAGCTCTCGGACTAGGAGGTCCTATCAATGAAGCACAAAGCACAATATACTTATACCCCTTTAAAATTAATAGTATCTCCCTATCACGTAGCTAAACCCTTCGTATTTCATTTGTTTTAATGACGTTCTTATTACTTAATAAGTGAAATATGCCAATTATTTTTTATTTTTAATACGCCTTGGTTCCGTAAACAATAGGCTTAAGAGGGTTTATACCTGCTGAGCTGGCAACGTTGCATTTTTGTTAGATTTTCTCGATTATTCCATAAAAATTGAATGAAAATTAAAAATGTTTTGTATACAAATTGTTCTAATATATAAGTTAATGTGTCTACTGCAATAATTTTCTTTTCTTTAAAAACGAACAAATTATTACCTAACGGTTTTTAAAGAAAATAAAAGTCTTATCACGAATTATTATTGCAATAGACACATTAACTTATATATTAGAACAATTTGTATACAAAACATTTTTAATTTTCATTCAATTTTTATGGAATAATCGAGAAAACTTAACAAAAATGCAACATTGCCAGCTCAGCAGGTATAAACCCTCTTAACGAATTGATTTAAGGTTATGTAAACATTTTAAAAGCATCGTATATTTAAAGTGTGTCTCTCTTTATTTACAGGTAGTGGGACCAAAGTTTATGGAAAAAAGAAAACCTTATGAATTAAAACAAGTCCTTATCTGGTACAACTTAATTCAAGTCATCTTCAGTATCTGGTTGTTTAATGAGGTAATTATTGTTGTTTTCTTTCTTATAAAATGCTATTAAATTACAAAGTAAGAAACTGTTCTATGTATAGTGAAATACTTACATTCGACACTAAATTTATTTATAGAAATACTAGCTGTTGCCCGCGACTCCGTCCGCGAAGAATAGGGGTATAAAAAATAGCCTACGACTACGACCTATTCTCAGACCTACCGAATACGGAGAAAAAAGTTTCATAAAAATCGGTCAAGTCGTTCCAGAGTAGTTCGATAACAAACACCGTGACACGAGATTTTTATATATTAGAAGACTAGTTTAAAAATGATTCTAAAATTTTTGTTTTTTTTTTAAATTCTATATATCCTCTTTTAAGTCCCAGCGTCTTTTATAAAGTACAAATCATATTGTAAGAATAAACGCCCAACTACCTACTTACTATGCGGGGTACAAAATTTTAAATGAAATAAGAACTCTTAATATCTTGAAATAATTTCTACAATCATAAAACTGGGAATTCTTGTCTGGGTCTGGAGTACTATTTCTGTCAAAGTTGGGACTTACAAGGCTCTACTATGCTACCTACACTTTGGTAATTTGCTTTTCTGTCACAGAGTTTGGCGAGCGGATGGTTCACGACACACAGCTTCCGCTGCCAGCCCGTCGACTACTCGCGGTCGCCCATCGCTATGCGGGTAAGCAATGTAAAGCAGTACGCTTAGTATAAGTTTTACTTAAGTATTACTTCACCAAATACTTCTCGATCGCGTTTACGTAAAAATTTCAATTAATAAATAATAAATAAATAAATATCACGGGACAATTCACACCAATTGACCTAGTCCCAAAGTAAGCTAGGAAAGCTTGTGTTATGGGTACTAGGCAACGGATAAACATACTTATATAGATAGATACATACATAAATACATATTAAACACCCAAGACCCGAGAACAAACATTCGTATTTTTCATACAAATATCTGCCCCGACACGGGAATCGAACCCGGAACCTCAAGCTTCATAGTCAGGTTCTCTAACCACTAGGCCATCTGGTCGTCTAAAAATTCTATGGAAACATGTACGCTTAGTATAAGTTTTACTTCACCAAAATACTTCTCGATCGTGTTGACGTAAAAAAAACAATTACTAGGGAAACATGGACAGCGCCTCCGCGGCCGCGCGTCCATGTTTCCATAGAATTGAAATTTTTACGTAAACGCGATCGAGAAGTATTTTGGTGAAGTAAAACTTATACTAAGCATACAGTGGAACAAATGGTCACGCAGAAAGCGGCTCGCTTAGCGGCAAGTGTTAATATCTACCTAAAGTATGGTTGCAGAGCACGAAAAATTTTGTACTATTATGACCATCACTACTTGTAACTTGTGTGTATAAATATTAGCCGTCGCGTTCGTACAAATTCAAATTTGCGAGCGCGACGTTGAATATTTACGTGCGAGCGACAGAGATACACAGTGATAGGTCATTATACGAAATTCTTCGAGCTTCGCGACCGTGCTACGGCATATCCCAGACAACCCTCCAGAGGACATAAAGACCAGCGTTTTATTTTCTTGCCTCTAAGCGTTCCACATTCAATGTTTTAACCTATATTAGCCAGATTTATGACAGTCTGCAGCAGGAACGAATACGTGGTTTTGGAGCTTAGATTATATAATTATAATATGTAGACCCTCTTATTACCGACCGCTCATCCACTTCTGTCGAGACTGTATGTAATAATTGTAATAATAGCTTAATAAGTATTTTGCTGTTAGTATATATAAAGGTCTCTTTGATACATTTAAGTATAATGGGTTCGCATACAAAAGATAAAATGTTTGTATATGAAACGGTCATAATAATAATGAATGTCGAAATGTAAGTAAGTTACTTGGTCAGCTCGAGAAGGTAATCGCGGGTTTACACCTGTAGCAGTAGGTATAGCAGCGGAATGAAAAGGTTCGACACTTTTCGACCTTAACTCGTTGTCATAGAGTCGAAAAGTGACGAACCTTTTCATTCCGCGACTGTACATTGTATCAATTTTACTTGGATTATAGCAACTTTGTTCATTATAAGTGCGCAAAAAATACAAATGGTTTCTTCGAGCAGGTCAGGTCAAATAAGTGTCAGGATTAGCGTGTTTCTAACAACTCACGGAAATATGTTACATATCGATCATTTTCCTGCACCTTCCCTATGAGGACTTCCCGATTGACCTGTAATTTGCTTAGCTAACAACAATTTTAGAATTACATGGGGGATTAAAATATTTGCTGCTAGTTTCTTGCGTTGCTTTGTTGCGTAGCGAGCCATAAACTGACTAGCCGCTTGCCTTCAAGCCCGTACAAGATGCAAGCACAATTAATAAGCAGCTAATTATGCGGTCATACAACATTACTCGGTAATTTTGATGAATTTTGCCGGAAACAAATTTCATACAAACGCTCAGGGGTCAGGGGCGTGTGCCCGGCCCATTGTTGATTGTCCGATGCTACACGGAAATATTAGGTAGACGACGAAGTTTATCGATGATAATAATAAGTTGATAAGCGACAACATGGGGAGAGGTCGGCGATATATTAACGTACTTAATAGGCATTTTACCTTTGAACATCTTTATTGACTTTCATTCATATACATTTCCATTTCTTAGATTTTTTGCTATGGGAAAGTTTTCTTATTTAGTATCGCAGGATATTTGCCAATATTATCGTTTATAATACAAATTATGATAATATAAGTAAAACTTTACCAGTACAACATCTATTAGAAAACTACTGAGGTGATTTTATTACACGTGCTCTAGGTGGGTATGCTATCTAATGGGATATCTACATAAATTATGAGCCAATTGTTTGAGTTTTTATCAACAGTAGAGCCGGACTTTAATGTTTACATAGTAAGTGTAAGCATAAAACATTAGTTTTACCTAATTATCACTTTGGACGTACGACTTCACAGGTAAACCCAATATTTGTGTCCATAGGTAATGAATAAAGTACGTAGATCGCGTCACTAAGCACTACTTGTTTGTAGAACAAATTTGTGACTGTTCTTGTTGCAAAAAGACACGTCATATCTACGACACAATGACACAAAATGACCACATGTGACCTCTTTTATTTCAAATTACAAATTTAAAAAAAAATGTTTGTGTTTTATTTTGATATATCTTGGACTTTTCATGTATTTTTAGAAATTAAAACGGAAAAAATTGCATCAATTCAAAAGAGAGTAACTATGCACTTCTCTAATATTTACCATGTAAAATAAAGAACTTACCCCTACCAACCCTGCGTACGTGGGCCTGCCTACTGCCTAATCAATTAAACATGGTAATTTTATGCCAATTTAGCTAAATTATAAAATTATAGTTTAAAGACGTCATAGGAAGTTTTACAAATGAATTATTTAAATCGGACATAAATAAAAATAGATCGTGGCGTTTGTGTTTGACGAAAATAGATAAATGTAAATTAAATTTTAATGGTCTTGTTTTCTGTTTACAGACGGCGATTGGATGTTGGTGGTACTATTTTTCGAAATTTACGGAATTTTTCGACACGGTAAGTTTACAATTTAGTTTAGCATTCCAAAACTTTTGACTAAAAAATTCCAGAACAAATAACAGTATCCGGAAATCGGCTTTTGTCAGACAGAGATAAAAACCTCATTTAGTTATAACGCGTTTTTAACTAACTTATAGTTTACTTATAGTTTTATTTTCTTAAAATCTGTGTACTTTTTGTGTTTAGTTGCTAAATAAACCGTCTAAATTCACTTTTCTGTGAATTAAATTTACTACGGGTAACAAGGAGACGGTAGAATTAAAAATGCTCCGTGATGTTATTATTAGGTAGGTACTTAACCATATAAACAAGTTTGATATGAAGTATCTTCTTGTATTTTTATTTTTCAACTTCATTTTTATTACTTTTACGGTCATCCCGTGAAAACCATATATTTCATATCCTGACTAGTTTTGGTGTAGGGGAATGGCACACGGCACGGAATGCTGAGGACCTGGGTTCGATTCCCAGCGCTGGTCTTTTTTCTGTTTTTTTTTTCTGTGCATCCATATTTCAGTTTATATTTAGTATGAAATATATTAACCATATAAAACGGCAGACTCGAAAAATGATCTGTCATGCAACGGAATTTTACGAACTTTTTTCACTACCGGTGTTAAATCTCCGATTTTTTGCACTCTAACCAAGTAAACTACAAATTATTCAAGGTATCATAATTTTCCCTACTTATGTTTTGGCCTGTTATTCTCAATGCCAAGGCAGCCGGCGAGTCTTGTGGCGATTATGTGTATTTCCGCAACCAGCATGGTCACATCGGACCATTTGCATAAGTCTATGAAACCGATCCAATATTATGAGAATTTGTTTGCTCCATCCTTGAAGATACTCTGCGAGGATTGTTCGCTCACTCTAGGTCGTTAGGGTCATCACGCGAGTGCCAAATGGCTGAGAAGTCCTTTTAATGCGGCTTGGAAATAGCTCTATTTACTCTTAAACTAAGTACTTTTTAAATCTTCAGTTCCATTATCTTAGGCGACTGGTTAGATCATTTCCCCAAAATCGTAATTTTCTTGTAGCAAAATTTCCGTTCGCAGATTTCCTAAATGCTTTTTTCTCACCATAGTTTTTTTACTGAAGCTTATTTTCACAGTAGCGTTTTTTCCCAATTTGAATTGACACGGAAACAGTGTCGACGGAGCTCCTTCTTCTGTGTGCTTTTGGCCCTTCGGGCCGATGAAAACTTAACATAACCTAAACCTACCTATGTTTCTGTGTCGATTAAAGTTGGGAAAAAACTGGCCAAGAGCGTGTCGGACACGCCCAAGGTAGGGTTCCGTAGCCATTACGAAAAAATCAAGTAATATTTTTCTAAGGATTTCGTATGTGTACGGAATAATCCAAGTTTAGGTATGTTTTATACCTTAGGCTACTATTTACTCTTAAACTACAAATAATTTCCAAGCAATCTTAGCCGCTATAATTTTCCTAGTAAATTTGATATATTTACTACCATTCTGAATTTTTTCAAATTTTTCCACCCAACAGTTTAGATTTTAGAAGGGGGGGGGGGACGCTCGATTTTAATGAAAATTTCCACTTTAAAGTTGAATATTTCGCAAACAGATCACTGAATAGAAAAATCATGCTGGCAACCCCTCAATGGTTTTAAAAGACCTATCCAACGATACCCCACACTATAGGATTAGTCGAGAAAAAAAAATCACCCACCCTTTACGTCTATGGGAAGTACCCTAAAAAAAAATATTTTTTTATTTTTTATCTTACCACTTTGTTGGCGTGACTGATACGTATATTCATGCCAAATTACAGCTTTCTAGTACTAACGATCTCTGAGCTTAGCCGCGGACAGACAGACAGACGGCCGGATTTCGGATTTGAAAAATTTTCACTTTAAAGTTGAATATTTCGCAAACAGATCACTGAATAGAAAAATCATGTTAGGAACCCCACAATGGTTTTAAAAGATCTATCCAACGATACCCCACACTATAGGGTTAGCCGAGAAAAAAAAATCACCCCCACTTCGTCTATGGGCGGTACCCTAAAAAAATTTTTTTAACTTTTTTTTATTCAATCACTGTGTCGGCGTGACTGATATATATATTCATGCCAAATTACAGCTTTCTAGTAGTAACAGTCTCTGAGCTTAGCCGCGGACAGACAGACAGACAGACAGACAGACGGACAGACATGGCGAAACTATAAGGGTTCCTAGTTGACTACGGAACCCTAAAAACGCTATTGTGAAAATAAGCTTCAGTAAAAAACTATGGTGAGAAAAAAAGCATTTAGGAAAATCTGCGAACGGAAATTTTGCTACAAGGAAATTACAATTTTGGTAAATTGCTCTAACCAGTCTCTTAGGCTTGCGCAACCACCAGAAATGGCCGAGGAAGCGAGAAATCGGCCAATAAAAAACAGCATTGAGCGAGACTACGAAAAAGAAGTAAACCTATTGGTGGATTATTTCTTCGCACATCGCTCAGCTTCTTCGTATACCTACTAATTCTGGTAGATTCGCAGCTTTAGTGTCTCCTGACATCCCTATCCAAATAAATGTCATGTTATATATGTAGGTATGGCTCCTACATGGGTGTTATTAACGATAAGCTCCTTGTGTTTCAGATCTTCTTCGTGATGCGCAAGAAGTTTGACCACGTGTCGAAACTTCACGTCATCCACCACGGCATCATGCCTATGTCCGTGTGGTTCGGAGTTAAGTTCACACCAGGTTGGTATTCTTACTGAACACAGTTAAACACATAGGTATATTAAAGACTTAGTGAGCATAGGTAACGTCCACCCTTATACTCTTAGGGTGGGTCAACATTTGTATCATTTTAGCGTATCTCGTTTTGCGTCGCACTGACGAGTATCGATCGTTAATTTATCGTCATGATCGTTAATTTTGACGCGAAAAGATACGTGATCAAACAACGCCGTACCTACCTGATTTAAGATTTAATGGCTTGTATTATGAATCTTTGTCAATAAATAAATTTACAACTTTTTGATCTACAAATACCTAGTAGATAAGAATTTTCTTGGCAGTTCACAAGCATCATAGTAAAATTACTCTACCATACCAAATTATGATATCTGAACCAAACTTGTAGACAAGGGTATATAAATAATAAAATATAAGCGAAGATTTTAATATGAACGGAAATTTATTTTTAGGATCTGAAAAAAGCAAATAAAAGTATTAGTACTTAGTTGAACTAAAAAAAAGGCAATTGAATATAGTCCTCGTAGCTAAGACAATGACAAAAAAGAATTTTAAATTATGTGGAAAAACCTAAAGTCGGTCGTTGCGACTTAATTGATCGAATTATCCAGTTTCCAATGACTCTAAGGACTGTAGATCTCAGTACTTCGAAACTATTATTAAGTAGAGTACGTCTGCATGAGGTAAACTCTACTTAAGCTAACGATACGTGTCAACTTGCCTGGCTGACCTTGTCTTGTTACCTAATACATACTAGCCTATCGCGAATGGTCCGTTGAGCGAGCAGGATTGGGCCGAGAAAATATTTGAGCCACCAGTAGCCCGCGATATCGTCAAATTACACCAAATATGGCAACCAGTACGATGTCTCGTCCATGCTACGATCATTCTAGAATACGATCTTATAACGCACGCGCTTAAAGATCACGGCACGAATTTTAAAATTGATTGAATATATTAAATGCTTGCCAGGCTCTTGTCATATGGTAAATGGTATATACCTATTTATAGGTACTTAATTGACACATGAATTTGCAGGTTTCTGCTGTATGTATTATATATCTTACCGGTGCTGATTCTTACGTCTATATAATAATCAAGCATTAATAATGTCAATCCGATTTACTTTCTCACGTAACTCCCTCCACATTTGATTATTATATTGGATTTATTTAAATGCCACGTGCAGAGATTAAATCACAGGAGTTTATCCATTATCCATATTCATAAATTAAGCAATAATATTTTTGGCTAACTAATCATGGTTAATTTCTATCAAGAGAATTTAATAATCCAATGTTTAAAGGCTGACCTGTGCAAACTCTTGCGTTATGCATGAATTGACACGCGCAGTTATTTGACCGCGGTGACGTCGTTAAAATATCTCGCAAATCTTCTGTTTATACAGGTACACCAACTAGAGTTTAAATGATTAGCGTTTGTGCAAATTAATTGAGCAATGACGTATAATATCAGTTTCATTATCTATTCAATCATTTTCGTTCAAGTAACTGCAACACGTTTACATCAGCCAATTAGCGCAAAGCGATCAATGATAATAGCGAGACTTAATCTAGTTGTACTTGAAAATCGAGTAAATAATCAATATCATTTGATCTTTGTAAGGTAAATACAAATCACTTAAGGAAACTTCTTATGTGACAGGGTTGTTACTATTAAGCTTGTAGATATGAAAACAAGTTCCTTATTCTAATCAAAGATTGTCGATGTAGGTATTACAAAATGTACAAAATGGAATTGTTATAATAATTATTATTTCTATGTAGAGCACCATTCGTCTAAGTCACGTATAACTTGCGTTTTACCTGGCTGTATATCATAGTTTTAACTACGTACTCTCGGAATATCATGCTATCGAATGTTCGTTGGCTCGAATGTTACTGGATCGAATATTCGATGGGTCGAAAAGCGTAGAAACAATAAATCGTCAAATCGAAATTGAGGTTTCAATTGTCATCTCACAGAAGATCTCAGACACGAATGTTCATTGGCTCTACTGTTACTCGATCGAATATACGCTGGGTCGAAAATCGTAGAAACAATAAATCGTCAAATCGAAATTGAGGTTTTGATCGATTGTCATCCCACAAAATATCTCAGACACTAAAAATCATTACAAGTAAAAAAGGGCGATTAAATAAAACTCTTTATAACTCAATCATTATTATACATAAATAATTACTATTTTACATATAACATGTCATACTAGCTAGATAGAACTATTTAAGTACTACAATCAGCGTCTAATAGTTCGTGACACCCAAAGTGACCAAATACTTTACAACACGATCTTATTTCAACTGTAACAAAGACTTGTTGCGAACTAATTGGCCACTTTGGGTGTCACGAACTATTTGACGCTGACTGTACAAGACCACAAATATTTCGATCTAGCGAATATTCGATCCAGTAACAGTTGAGTCAATAAACTTTCGATACACCACTGCAGCACTGATTGAAACCATATAATGCTAGATTACGTTTTGTCGATTGTACATATTTCGGCCACAAGTATTTCGATTTAGCGAATATTCGATCCAGTAACAGTTGAGTCAATAAACTTTCGATACACCACTGCAGCACTGATTGAAACCATATAATGCTAGATTACGTTTTGTCGATTGTACATATTTCGGCCACAAGTATTTCGATTTAGCGAATATTCGATCCAGTAACAGTTGAGTCAATAAACTTTCGATACACCACTGCAGCACTGATTGAAACCATATAATGCTAGATTACGTTTTGTCGATTGTACATATTTCGGCCACGAGTATTTCGATTTAGCGAATATTCGATCCAGTAACAGTCGAGCCAACGAACATTTCATAGCATGATATTCCGAGAGTACGCAGTCGAAACCCGTTTTACCTACATAAACAAGTTAAATATTACAATAGGTACATACAAACGTTGTAATTTTATCTTTTCACCCAACTGTCGAAGGAGGGTTACTCGTAATAATAAACAAGTGCGGCAACTTTATCAAGATGGAAATAGGTAGTCCCTCAACAACGTTCAACATCAAGGTGCCTTACTTGATATTTTATCAAAAGCTGCCCTCAAAGCAGGACCACGTCATAAATTAAAGATCTATAATTTATATTAGGTACTAAATGACAGATCGGAAGAATAGTTATTCAATCAATTCAGAGATACGCCGTTGCTAAGTATCTATTCCCATGCGAAGGACATCTCCTTGTTTTTTTACCTGACCTGACCTCTAAAGCTATCTGTATTTAAAAAGTTCATTCTTTCCTTTAGGCGGCCACTCCTCCTTCTTCGGAATGCTGAATACATTCGTGCACATCATCATGTACTCCTACTATCTCCTGGCGGCACTCGGGCCCAGCGTACAGAAGTATCTCTGGTGGAAGAAATATCTCACCGCTCTGCAAATGGTAAGAGTTCATCTTTTGGAGATTGCGTGTGGTTGGACCTTGTGTAGGATCCAACTGGATCGCTATCGCCATCTTACTCACTAGTCCTGCTGACAAGTATCAGTGCTTGTGCTGCTATGTGTGTGTGAAGAATGATTAAATAACGTGTCAAAGAACTTCACGAATCCATGTTAATTGGGAAATCATTTCGTCTTGTAGTGCTAATTGCACCGAAATTGTGATGTAGAGTTGATCTAACTGACAGTCTTTAAATTTATGTAGCATATACTTAGACATGAAATTTTACACGAGTGTTCGTCATACAACGTGAAAGAAGACCACGACGTAGTTTGGGAATTTCTATGAGAATTTAGTGAAATCCCAGAATCTTAGTTCGACTGCCAGATCAAGGGAGGTTTACGCCAGGCTAGTTTGGATAAAAAAGGTAACGCTTGTTGCAGATCCAGTTCGTGCTGGTATTTATCCACGCATTCCAGCTGCTATTCATCGAGTGCGACTACCCGCGCGCCTTCGTCTGGTGGATCGGCATGCACGCTGTGCTGTTCTATTACCTATTCTCCGACTTCTACAAACAGGCTTACCGCAAAAAAGCCAAGGCCAAAGTAAGTACAGTTTCCTAAAAACTTTTAGACTTTTAAAAACTACTCTTCTTTGTAATTACTTTGTTTACTCTTTTCACTCAGTTATATCATCATGGTTGCTGTTCTGGACTTGATTGCAGGGTGTACACTTGATCCACAATTAACATTGATTCGGAGTCTATCTTTTTTGCCGTATTTATTTTATTCCTTAGTTACGTTTTAGGTACTCATAATAAAACCTATGCCTGCCCTAATAAAGATTAAATTGACATGGTTCATCTATATTAGATCAGCATTACCAACACTGAGCTTACTATTATAACATGCTTGACTAGATAATAATTTACATTTCTTGATAATCTTTCCTCGACCAGTTCTTAGGGCCATTATAGACACATATTCATATTTCTAGTCAATATTGAAGATCTTAACCTCACTGAATAATATAACCAGTTCTTCCTTATGACATGCATATCCTTGTTTATTCAAACACACTACCTTCGGAAGTAGATAACTTAAAGGTAGGGAGCAGTTAATGTTCGACCCCATATTTGACGACCCGGAATAAATGACAATATACGCGACTTGATCATTCGAATCCTTATCGCAATCACACGATGGTTTGCTTTGCATTATCAGGTCATACATTATTGTCATTCGTTCTGGTCGACAATTAAAGGTCGTGCTTAAACTGTACCCGTAAGGTAAGCGTATTTTGAATGTGAATATTAACGGTGATCTAACCGTTATTTTGTTTCAGATCGCTCGAGCCAAAGCAAAAGTAGCTGAAGCGGAGGAGACAGGGAAGTCGGAGTCGAAAGACATGATGTATCCGTTGCTGAACGGGTTCAGCAACGGCGCGGCGCTCGGGGACGTGCGACAACGAGTCGCGGGCGCCGTGGCAGCGCAGTGACCGCCCACCAAACAAAGACAATGGTGAACTCAACTTATCGACAAACAAGTTTAGTGAACGTGTCACAAACATAGTACAACGATAGAAAAATCCTCACAACTGTTTGACTACGAGTTCCCGACGGAGAAAGCTCAATTACAATAAGTTATTGTTAAGAGTTAGCTGTAAATTTTGTTAACACCTAGAATATTGTAACTCCGTATGACTGCATATTATAATGGTGGTTAGTGTAGACACCTTTATAAGGTCATTGGAAAAACCAGCTCCTATATAGCTGTTGCGTCGCCCGGTTCCGTCCAATAATGTTTTATTCATCTAGTTTTGTTACATGCTCGTTATATTCTTGTTGAAGAAGTTTTGCCTGGCGATGCAAGATTATATTACTGGGCCCCATGTTCGAGGTTCCTGCATATAAAATAGTATTTCGATTTAAAAAAGGAAAATAAAACAAAAATATTTTGCTAAACATCGGCTTTTGGCAGCATTTACGATATTATTTGCCATTGTCAATGGATGTGAAAGGATCAAATAGAGACAAGTAATATTATTCATATCTCCTACTGATCTATGTACTTGTTTGTTATTTTTGTGGCTCGAAATCGGAGGTGGCTGTGGAGCATGTGGAGCGTTGATAAGGCTAACAAGTGTGCTTGGGGTAGGGCCAACAATGTTTCGTTGTTGAGGCGTTCTTTGAGTGAATGGACGAATGCCTACGAAATGTGCTTGTGTCATGTGTTCTATGAACGCTCTAATAAAACATCTTACAAAATGTAAAGTGTACTCCTATTCTGGTATCAGCTGGAATTAATTAAATACATTACAATTATTTCAATATAATCTGTTTAATGATTAAACAAATAAACATGTATTATAAACGCCAATACAAAGTGAAAATGTAATTTCTGTAATTGTAATAATGCAGATGAACCAAGCCATTTTTCTAGCCTGTAATGTAACTGTGAGTTTTAGAATAATGATTATTTATAAATTAATGAATTAAGTCGTGTAGCTGTGTTTGAAATTCAATCGGTTATTTGTGGTAGGTACATCATTATCGATATTCACGATGTGTCTTTGAACAATTTGAGAGGCTTAATTCGAACATGTTTTTTCAGTTTCACAACCTGTAAGAGTTCAGGAATGTTAAAGGTTGTTTTTCTAGAGCTAAACATCTTTATAATTTTCTAATGCTTGTCTTAAGAAAAACATTCTATTGAGAAGTCCGAAATACTTTGAACTTGTCGCTAAGCGAGAGGACATGTATTTGTTATTTTCTACGTAAAAGGGAACAGCGCACAAACGAGATTCTTAATGTATCTACGTATTCCGTAATGTGTATCAAGAGTGAGATAATATAATACTTATAAATCTCGTTTGCGCGCTGCTGCTGTGTCACTTGGCCAGTGTCAAATAGAAGCTCGGCTGAGCGGTGAGTCAAGTTTCAGAGCGTTTTGCATTCCTCAGAACCAAGAATATAGATAAACCAGAAGCTCTCTTACAATCGCTCATAGTATGACAAGTGTGGCCATAATCAAAGCGAAAAGCGCGTGGCATACTTTCCCGAATAAGTAAGTACTATTTTCGGCGAAAATTGTTTCCCAACTGTTTCATTCTCCAACTTTTTTTTCTGAAACTGTGAACTGTTCAGGATATATTTTACCACTATCCTGTAGAACACTATAGGTCACTTTAGTTTTATAATTATAACAATCCTGATTAGGTTACATTCTCAGAAAAAAAGTTAGCGAATGAAACAGTTCCGAAAACGCAGAGAACCATACTTTCCACTTTGGTCTTCTCGAGTTAGTCGTGATATCAGACGATAACAGTTGCAGCAGGGCTTAAAAGTTTTGAGAAATATGGATTGCGATCAAAGTACGACCTCATATTTTTGAACCCTGAAGAACAGTTATTCAAGACTTAATTTTTTTCGTTTGTTGGTAACATGACGGACATTATTTATTAGGTACTATAGATTCATGCTAAAAGCCGTCATTGTGATGGTATATCAAATTTTATAAAAGTATTATTGTGGTTACATAAAATGTAGAAATAATATTTATCAGGCCGTACATTATTGTCATTCAGTCCAGGTCGACAATTACAGATCGTTTTTTAACCTTACCCGGTTTTATGAACATATTGGTCGTTTGAATTGCGGATGTAATTCGCTGAGGGGCTGATTGATATTACTCTCTTTTTGAGGATTTGTTCTTGATTCGCCATATTCCTAATTGGCCATATTCCTTAGTTTGACACTTTCCTAACTGGTTATATTCCTAACTCGTCATATTTCTAACTCGTCATTGTACAGTCAAATGTAATCGTCAACACGAGCGTTTGTGTGCGCGTGTCATGAATACTTTGAACTACGGTTATTAAACAATAATTTACTAGGCGGAGTCCAAAAGAAATGGCAAATTTACAGTCAAGGAATGTAATTTCCAATCCACCTAAGTTTGAATATCGTACAGCAAACTGTCAAAACTGTAAATTCCTTGACTGTACATGGTATGACGAGTAAGGAATATGACTATTTAGGTATATGACCAGTTAGGAAAGTGTCGAATTAGGAATATGACGAATCGGAACAAATCTTAATAGCAATATTAACAGGAACAGACGTTTCTGGTTTACGTATTCTGTATTCTAAACTTAATAATTAAACATAAGCGCCCGCCCTTTTAATAAGTACTGATTGAATTTTAAATCCTGGCGTAATTTCCAATCTGAACCCATAATACTTAAACGGGTTTGAAGATATCGGAGTGCCTAGCCCTCTGAGGATGTATAAAGTAGGTAATGGTTAAAATAACGCCACATTATCAAATTTTGTGATACTTATTTAAATAAAAAAGATGATTCTAAATTTGATGTTTTCTTTATTTGACGCCGTTATTTGGGGACTAAATTGGGGACTGGGGATTAAATTTTAATTTTCTTCCGAGTGAGTTGGTAGGTAGATAGTTTGTTTTTAATATTAACGGAAAGATGTTAATTTCAATAGCCATTAATATTTCACGGAAAAAATTAAAAAATGGTAAGTACCTAACACATTACTAGCTTCAGACGTACCTAACAGGTACCGGTTCAACGGCTGTGTTTTCTATCGCATCCTCCCCTCCCCAGCCTATATACGTCCCATTGCAGAGCACAGGCCTCCTCTCAGAATGAGAGAGCTTGGGCCGTAGTTCTCACGCGGGCCCCGTGCGGATTGGGAACTTCACATACACACCATTGAATTTCTTCGCAGGTGTATGCAGGTTTCCTTACGATGTTTACCTTCACCCTAAAGCTCATGGCAATTTCAAATGTAATTTCGCACATAAATGCCGAAAAACTCAGAAGTGCTAGCCGGGATTTGAACCCACGACCCTCTAGTCTGCTTGAGAGGTCATAGGTCAAACCACTAGGCCACCACGGCTTCATCATCTCAGCCTATACGTCTCACTGCAGAGCACAGGCCTCCTCTCAGAATGCGAGGGCTTGGGCCGTAGTTCCCACGCGGGCCCAGTGCGGATTGGGAACTTTACACACACACCAATAAATTTCTTCGCAGGTGTATGCAGTATCCTCACGATGTTTTCCTTCACCGTAAAGCTCATGGTAAAATGTAATTTCAATTTCGCATATAAATTCCGACGAGGTGCGAGCCGGGATTTGAACCCAAGTTTGTTTGTTGTGTTACCTCTCGGGGCAAGGTGCCTTAAGGGCCGGCAACGTTGCCTGTTGTGCTATGGCATTCAAGGCAGGCGCAGCATTCTCTTCTATATGTAGAGACTGGCGAAGGGCCGCAACTGGCTATCCATTTTTGCATCCACATCACTCGACAATATCATTCGGAAATGATCAAAACCTATTTACTGCTACAAATCTACAGTTCAAATGAAATGATCCACTAATTGACAAGATTAATTAGAGCTGTTATTTTTTTATTTTAATCGTATTTGTCAAATACAGCCCAGTTTTTCAAACTTTCGAATGGTATTTTAGAGAGACGTGTTTTAAAAAATCGGTCGGCTCATGTTGATATCAGTTTTTCGGCGATTACAGTAAAAAACCAAGGCTCCTGATGATGCCAAACATCCTATTTGACATTTTAAGAAAAGAAAATACGGCTTGGCTTTGCTTGTTGTTTAATTATAACAAAGAAGTTCAAAAATGTACCTTAACAGATTCTTATAAAAGATTATTATTATTAGGTATTATTTGGTATTATAAAGGTGTAAAAAAATATTTAATTCCGCTTCATTTTGCCACTTTTGTAAACAGTGACATCTAGCGTTGAATAGCAATTTTTTGAAATGCAGCGGTGTAGTTCAGCTTCCCATCCACAGATGGCAGCAAAAACCACATTTGATTTGGTAAGGAAGGAGAAGGAGTGAATATGAGTAGGTTGTTCTCAACATAATATTAAAATTAGCGCCCCACTTTGCCATTCACGTCCAGATTCGTGAAAATGGAAGAAGAGACTTATATTTACAAATACCCTACTATGTACCTAAGCAAGTACCTAGTCATGTAAAGTGTGAATTTCCTTCGAAAATCTATGCCGTCACTTTTTCGTGTTAGCATAATAGGTTTAAGTAAATTACGGCCAACCAAAGGCTACGGCAAGAAACGGCAGAAGGAATTTAATTTGTTTTTAATTTTTAGTTTTCAATGGGTTATGGTTTTGTATCGGTATTATTTATTTATTATTATTAGTTGTAACAAAGGCTTACTGGACAAAATAAGTGGTCAACATGCTCCGTACATTTAGAGTGTGGCTAACTTAAGAGGGTTTATACCTGCTGAGCTGGCAACGTTGCATTTTTGTTAGTTTTTCTCGATTATTCCATAAAAATTGAATGAAAATTAAAAATGTTTTGTATACAGATTGTTCTAATATATAAGTTAATGTATCTACTGCAATAATAATTCGTGATAGACTTTTATTTTCTTTAAAAATTAACAAATTATTATCCAACGGTTTTTCAAGAAAATAAAAGTCTTATCACGAATTATTATTGCAGTAGCCACATTAACTTATATATTAGAACAATTTGTATACAAAACATTTTTAATTTTCATTCAATTTTTATGGAATAATCGAGAAAAACTAACAAAAATGCAACGTTGCCAGCTCAGCAGGTATAAACCCTCTTAATGGCTACACCATTGAATTATTTCGACAAGGTCTCAAAGGTATACCGAACGGAATGGAAACCATGATTGTTTAAACCATTACCTATTTCAAAGAAATTGACGTAGGTAGGTACTCATCAGAATTTCTATGAAGCAAAAATAATTATGTCCAGGTTTGTCTCTGCCTCTCCACCTTTTCGTACATATGAGGTATTATGTTTGTTGATATTTGATATGATATCACTCGAAAATAGCATTCGAAAGTAGTAAAATCGGTGTACAAGACTTCGATGATATTTTTAAGTAGGTACTATAAGTAACTGTAGTTTCAGAATTGCACTTGAATAAATACAGAAATTATACTAAATTAAATAATACTAATATAAATAATAACATAAAAAGAAACCTATAAGGCAAATACGTCGTTGAAAGACGTCGTAGGCATGGACCCTAGTACGCTGGCCGCATTACCTCTTTGTACCGCTATCCCTAGCCTTTGAGCGAGGTAAGCGCCAGCTTTAGGGTCCCCAGAGGCAGTACAGTAGGTACTTATATTTACCTAATTGTCGATTCATTCGACGTCGAATTGTCGCTTTAATTTTCTACTACTCATTACTATTTTTTACTTTCGAATACCTAGTAAATGAAAGGTTACCTAGCTTCTGTGAGCTCTAAATTTTGAGATTAAAAAATCATTTTTCAAAAAAAGATGACTAGACATTGCACCCTTCAAATATTTTTGAGTGACGTAATTTAAATCGCTACTTTCGGCACCCTTAGCAAAAAAAGACTTACCTTACTGTTACCTTCTTATTGCCTGACTGACTTCTGTGACAATTCTAATACCAATATGTTCATCATCATTATCATTTCAGCCGTAGCTCGTAGGACGTCCACTGCTGGACATAGACCTTCCTCATTGATACCCAATAATTACGGTTGGAAGCAGCTTGCATCCACCTTGACCCCGCGGCGTTTACCAAATCGTCCGTCCATCTCATTGGTCATTATATTCTAGAACTTTCGGGTCCAACAGCCATCTGTTCTGTGTGCTATATGGCCTGCCCATTTTCATTTCAACAAGCTAATACGTTTATCGGGTATATCGGCGACCCTAGGTCTTCTACAGATCTCCTCATTCCTGATTTGATCCCGAAGAGAAACCCGAGCATAGCCCCCTCCATAGCTCGTTGAGCAACTCTGAGCCTAGTCATTAGGCCTACCAACGTATTAATATTTTGGGAATGTATGTACTTCTACTACTATGCAATAAAGTAGGTATTCTTCTTAGTATCGTGACTTCGATCTCGCCCGAACGTAGACTTCGCAGTCAGATGGCAACAGTTTTTACGACTTCGAATTTAGAATAACATTACGCAAACAAACTGTATTTAAAAAACTTTATTTACAATGAAATTATTTTACAATCTAGTTATAACTTACTTTCTATTGTACATACATAGGAAATATGTTCTATTTTTCGCGAACTCCACAATAAATACCAATGTAGGTATGAACCAGGGGTGTTATTCTCTAAACAAACCTCATCCATGAAGTCAGCCTTGTTCTATATTGACAACCTTAACTTGATAATCTAGCTCGCAGATGTTTTATGAAGATAAGTGTCTCAACGTTGGACAGTGACATCGTTAACTCAAGACCAACGTCAAGACACCTGGCTCCGAATAATGTAAACGAGCGGACGGCCCAAGTTATAAGTCATTCGATTCGTGGTCGAGGTTTGCTTAGCTGAGCGGCGATCGGCCCGGGATGGCTTCGGCGGCTACGGCGGCGTACAAGCATGCACGACCCTTATTTATCTAGCAGGTTAATCTACGAATACCTACACAGTGACTTAACCCAATAGGTACCTACGAACATCCATAATATCACAAATAATTTAGGGCAGGTAACTAAGAACGAGCCTCTTCAGATACTGACAAAACTGGCACTGTGTTTCAGTCTGGATTGCTGAGTCGATTAATACTTCCGAATTAAATATTTACATACCTATGTTGTACTTCCAGATACATGTATATCGATCCAAATATGTATAACACGTTGAACATGTTTAAGAGCATTGAACATTGACTGAGCGATATGACCGAAATCGATTATCTAAAGAGGCGACTAATTTAATGGCAATAAATTTGAGGAAACGCAAGCGTTAGGCTTTTGTTTTCGTTTTTCCAAATTCCTCTATGTGGTCGTATTCTGAAAATCCAGGGTCGGAGTCGTAGTACGCATAGTCATAGCTCGTGTCTTCGTTGTTATTGGCGGGTTTGGCGAAATGCGGGGCGCGGGTGGTGGGGCGCGGCGCGGGAGGCGCGGGAGCCAGCGTCGGCGGCGGCGGCGTCGCGCGCGGCGGCGCCCGCGTTTCAGCGCTGCGCGGTGCGCTGGTCGTCGTCGGCCTCACCGGGGCACTCTCATAGTTATTAGTCGCCGGCTGATATTGAACCGGTGGATCACTGGGACGTACCGTAGTGGTATACGTTTGGAAATAATCGAATGTGCGTTGAGTGTTCACGGTTTGCGGTCTATAGGTAGTTGTCTGAACCGGTTCGAAGGTTGATGGAGGTGCTGCAGCAGTTGTTGACGGCGCAGGGGCTGGTCTGAACGGTCTTGGAGCTCCCGTTTGAGATATTTGAGACAGTTTGGGTGGTTTCTGAGTTTTTCCTTTCTGCTTTTGATCTTCCGGAAGTCGGTTGCCGCTGGCGGCTATGTTTAGCGAATGAGCTCCCGAGAGGAGTTCACGTTCACGTTCATACAGCTCGGGTCGATACTGGCCGTCGTCTTCGCCAGATGGTGGGCGGTATTGACCGTCGTCTTCATCGTTGTCGGCGAGGTTGGTCTGTTTAGCATTGAAGCCAATATTGGTATTGTAGGCAACAGTGTTCAGGTTATTGTAGGGGTCAGCACGGGTCGTTGTGTACACAGAAGTCGACGTAGGAGTGGTGGATGGGCTATTGTAGTAATTCTGTTTCGCAGTATTATGAACAAAGTTGTTCTTTTCCGGTTCGTATGAAATACTGTTAAAGTTTCTATAGGCAGGCGTGTTCGTGCTGAAGCCACGGGAGGTAGCTGTGTTGTAATCAGTACTTATGGATGTGCTCCTTCCATTGTTATTATTTACATTAAGGCGCACAAAATCTTGGTTTTCGGGTATGTCGGTTACAACACTAAAGCTGTTCCTCACTTTGAATGGCTTGTTTTCATTTTGCACGTTGATTCCTGGAGTAGATTGAGAATTGTAATTATACAGCTCAACGAGGCCCTCTTTTTTGTTGTTATTTGGTGTAGATTGCGAGAAAGGAGCCGGGGATGGGTTGTTAGAGAAGTATCTGTTCTGCTTAGGGGTTACACGACTGACTTCAACGTACTCTTCTCTGTATTGAGGAGGGACGGTAGCCGGCGTGGCGATAGTAGTAGGATTCAGCCTGATTTGTTGAGGAATCCTGCGTTCGAAGTTCGTTTGTTGTTGTTGGGGTTCAGAGTATTGTTGTTGTGGTGAACTCTGAACGAAAGTTGAAGGAGATTGAGTAGAAGCGTAAATCGGGCGTTTTCTGACGAGTTTCCTTTTGGGATCGTAATTAACGTTGTTAGGTTGTTTGGGTGTCGGTGAGGGCGGCGGATTTGTGTATTGCGTGGTGGGAGTAGTTCTGGGGCTAGTAGGTCTTCTAAACGGCGCACGTTGTGGTGGGGATGGTTGCGGAGATGAAGGGGGTGATTGAGATGCGGAAGGGGCAGAGTCGTCGCGGCCGCGGTCTCGTTGCCCACTGAAGAAGTCTGAGGAGTGAGCAGCACGAAGGTCGGAGGCAGGTGCATTTCCATTGTTCTGCGCTAGACGCCTATCGCCGGTCTCGGCACGCTGCAACCCGAATTCCGCTTCTTCCTCGCGGGCACCAGAGGACGACAGTTTTTTGGTGTCATATTCTGTGAAGAAACAGTAATGCTTGCTTTATATTTGTTAATTATTCTATACTTCTGCGCGTAAAGCACTATCATACAGGCAACTTTTAATAGAACCAATTCGTTTCATTATGCGTACCACGAAGCTTTATTCCCAAAAGTGTTTTTAAATCGTCGTTTATGCGTTATTTATAGTTAACCATATTTCTTTTGTAAAGAGCCCCATAAGTAGCACAATGCAAGCGTTCGGCTGAAGCTTAGTTTTTTTGCAATCCGTTACCAAATATGAAGTTAACGTGGACTAACTTCGCTTTAACCTTTCAAGCGGTCGTGATGCAACTCGCGGTCATCTCCGTTCACACCTTAATTAAGTTAAGTACAAACTACAAATCGTTTCTTTGCAGGAAATCATACTTATTATGTCTTTATACACCTGAAGAGCAAAACAGTTCATTCCTCATTAATTATTTACAAATTTGCAGTATTAAAAATTGTATACTCCTCGCTCCATTGGGTCAGCAGAACGAATATCAGTGCAAAAGCCAATTCCGTGTGTATTTACAAGTTGGAGTCTTGTCTTATTCATGAGTTCACGTTGCCTCATCTCTATTAATTACACCCACCTTTAATATTTTGAGCCGTCGGAAGGCCAATCGAATGTTACTAATTAATTTTATTTTAATGAGACCGCATTCATACATGTAAAAAAATCTTACCTACCTTCCAATATTTACAATTTAGCGGCTTGATTACCATAATTAATAGCATCACTCGCAAATGCTAAATTAATTTTAGTGCTTCCTAAAAATAGAGTATATAATATACAAATATGTATAATAGTAATAGAGCAACTGTTGCTGTAAAAAAAAATTGTGGATACTCACAATTGGGTTATTGATAATTTTTATAATCATAGGCAAGACAGTGTATTCCCAAATTAGAATATCGACTATCAAGGAAATGTACCGAACTGCCCGGCTCTGATTTGAAAGGAAGAAAAAAAATTATATAGATAGGTATAACATATGTTAGAGAGTAGTCTAAAATAACAGAAACGTATTTTTGTAGCTGCCCAATCTCAAACCGTTTAGAGAAATTGTCCTCCAAAGTACTGAAAAGTGATTAAACCCTCTAACTTCTGTAGATTTATTTTGCAAGCAAATTGTTAGTTACTACTGGTTTGATTATATGATTGAGAGCATGAAAAAATACTGAGCACGTGTATTGACGACACTACGTAATTAAATGAAATACACGTTTAAAATGGTTACCAACTACAATAAAAGGGAATAAACAGGCAAATAGAACTTAGCACAACCCGTCTGACAGAGCAACTGATTTGCCCGTCTCTGTCAGGCGGGTCTTAGCGGAATTTAAAATAGGAACAAAAATAACGAACTACAAAAAAGAGGTTTTGCCAACCAGTCGCCAACAACGTGTTTCGTTATATCGGCGGAAACTCATATTTTCCAAAAAAAAAGTTTCAAAGTATTATATTTCTCGTCAGTGTTTTTTTTAGGAAAATATGAACCGATATATGTTCCGATACAAACGATAAACACGTGCTCATTGTTTCTACAGAAGTTAGAGGGTTTAATCACTTTTCAGTACTTTGAAGGACATTTCTCCAAATAGTTTGAGATTAGGCAGCTAAAAAACGCCTCTGTTATTTTAGACTACTCTCTAACAGTAACTTTCCTTTTTAGTACCTACTTAATTTGACAGGTCACGCCTCTTCACTAAAGTTTAGATCCTAATTTCTTATTTTGTATTTAAATAAAAACACCTTGACTACGGCGCCAACGTATGTTTAAAATCCACTGTCAACAATTACCTCGAAAGATTTCCGCCGGCCTAAAAATAATTTGATTATAAGTAGCGCATATTCACCTCATTTAAACTTACTATCAGGTGAAATAGAAAACAACTGCTAGTCATTAATAAACAAAAAAAAAGTTTCAATAACCCAATTGATAAATCAATAATTCCTCAGATATTTGCGAGCTCAAGCTTGGTTAGTAGCGAAGCGCTCACCGGATCCGATCTTGTAGGTTTCAAACTGACCGTCGTAGACCTCAGCTGTGCAGGCTAGTGGATCGTCATCCCCCCAGTCCGTGCACGTCTGCGCCTCCTGGTGGAACAAGGTTCCAGGTGGACAGAAGAACCTGAAGTCGCGAATGCCGCCGCCCGCGACCCGGACGCATACGTGGAACGCCTTGCAGTTGGCTTTGGCGTCCGCGTAATACGCGCCCAAGATGCGTCCGCGGCAGTTGAATCTTTCCGCTCCCCCTGTATGTGAAAAAAAAATTAAAATTATATAGTGAAACTGAGATTGTATTGTAGTATAAATTGACTTTTACAAAATGTTTAAAACTTTGATTGACTTCGTTTAACAAAAGTAGGTTCTCTAATGACAATGACGAAATAACCCCAAATAAGGTATAGGTAGTATTTTTAAATATAATTGAAAACACATCGATAAATAACTACATAGCAATAGGTAGACAGACATAAATTAACAAAACACCTAAAAATTATAAAACATTGAAATCAATTAACCTAACTACTTACTTAAGATCCATCGAGTCATTTTAAATAGAATATTTTCATGTAGATCGTGCCTTTACTTAAATTATTTTTGATTTAAAATAATGAAAGAATCATAGATGATTAATATCACATTACGTTACTGGTCTGATCTTTGAACCGAATCAAAATGCAATAAGATATTATGCTTATGTTAATGCATTATGTCACGCAAAGTTTTCCGCAATGCAACGTCTGGTAGTTGAGTTGAGATAACTTGTGATAACCTCATTAAAACTGAGTTAACCCACGGGTCACAGGGGAGCACGTTGCTCGAATGCATTTCTTTGCGTGTTAAAAATCTAGCTTTCTGGAGATATTGAGCTCATTCCGCCTTTCGGTTTATTTGCTAGCAAAAACACATGTAAAGTTATATTATAACACAATCAGATTCAGAGGTAGTTTCACACCATACCCACAAAAACCGTTGTTGCAACAAACCTTATCTTGAGCATCAACATTAGACATGACCTTTCTCAGACATTATATTTTTACAATGGGATTAGATAATAAGAAACATTTCCTGCCGAATGAGTTAATGACAAAAACGCATTGTACGTAAAACGGTCAATGGTAACGTCCTTTTCAATTACGCGGATTAATTAATTAACTAAATAATTATGTAAAAAATGTGAACACAATACATACAGGATGATGTTAATAAAACGACTATGTTGCTGCATGCCAATGTTATGTGTCCCTCGAGGTTTACATAACATAACGAGTGTGCCCAATTACCGCGGTCACTGACATGTCACATCATACTTGCTCAGTGCAATGTGATACTGTTTTGTAGCGACCAACCTGGGTGTCGATCTACTTTAGTCTAAGTATCTACTCTAAGTGGAACAGAAGTTTATGTAAAGCTGAGTCTGTAAGAGCTATAAAACAGAATAAATAATATAGTAAATGTAGCTAAAAAAAATATCTGTACCGGTCGTTTGTCCAATTTATAACCTTTTGTTGGCTCTTAATTAAGTGTTTACTAGCTTTTGCCCGAGACTCCATCTGCGAAGAAATTGATTATCGCTATCCCGCGGGAATTGTGTAACTTCCTGGGATATAAATATTCTATGTTCTTCCCTGGGTCTCAAGGTATCTCCATATCAAATTTTAGGTTTAAGCTTGAATAGGTAACAGATAGACAGAGTTACTTGCGCATTTATTAGTAACTAGCGACCCGCCCCGGCTTCGCACGAGTGCAATGCTGATACTAAATAATAGTACAGAATGACTTAGCATTAGAAAGAAGATAAGCGATCTTAACGTGCGTCTTTTTATGGAAAAACACTTTTGAAAAATAAATCAAATCAAATATGTAACAATTAGAAAGGACGATTTGGTTTTCTTATCGGCTAAGAAAGTGTAGTATATGTATACATATACTTATGGTACAGGGGTTCTCATTTTTTTAATACTGCATTTTATAAGTGAGTCTATAAAAGAAAATTATAGCTGGTGCCAGTCACGAAGATGCGTGAATTTGTCAAAATTAGGCATTAATGATCTTTTAATTAAGAACCACGGCACGCGTCATCACGAATGACTCAATCTATAGACGTGTTTAGCTCTCAAGTGAGCTGAGGGTAACGAAGCTCCTGGGAAGACGCCGCGACACCCCTTTGGTTTGGGAATCCCTGGTACTGCTAGGAAGACCAGTATACCACCAGACCAGACCAGACCAGTAAGACCAGTAGTATTTATACCTAGTAATATAAAAAAAATCAATGACTTACAATACTAAACTAAACTACTTACAATACAATAAATACGAAGGCGTGTATGGTTTTTAACCGAGTTCAAAAAAGGAGGAGGTTCTATTATATGTTCGACTCTATTGTATTTTACCGATATCTCCGCCAAAATTGTGGATTGATTTTCAAAATTCCTTTCTATTTGTTACTCTTTCGGTTAGACGGATTTGAATGAAATCTAGGTATGTAAAGGTAAAGAGCTGGATCTCGGGAATAACATGTAAGTAGTTTAGCTTATACTTTTGATTCTAATATTCCCACGGGATTGGGATGCACGCATGTAAAATACGTACCATACGTTGTATGAAGAACTAGTTTAGTGAAATGAAACTTTGCACTGGCGTTCTTCATACAAGTAGTTGTCATATATTTTCCCGCTGTGAATTCAACAAAAACATCTTGTACGTGCAAAAGGCGCTCACTGGGCGCGCCAGCAACTTTCTATTGTAACAGCCGCATTACTAAATGGCCCACCGATTCACAGAACCCATTTAACGTATCAACACCCGCACCGACACGTCGCAAAAACAACGTAAGTAGACCAACGTAATGAGACGAGATTGCCTCACGTAAACTAGCATAATCCGGGTGAACGTTGAGATGCGTCCAGTGGAGGTTAAACGAGGAGGTTCCCATGAGGGGGGGTGATACCATCGCACGCGAGCGCTTGCGCAAGCGAGCGCTGCAAGGTGCCGTAGCATCCTCAGCGAAAGGTCACCGGTACGGCTGCATGCAAATACGCTGTAGATTCAATTCAAATTCACTTCTACATTCTAAGGTAAGGAATTTGAGAAAATTGTATGTTAACTTGTTTAAGAACTTTTGTGTGGGTGATTTTTCACTTGCTTAATCCGGCAGGCTTATTGTCTAACGCGCTGACGCTTGCTTTCGCAATCACTATTTCTTTCTATCAAACCCTATAAGATGGTGATAGAAAGAGATGGTGAAAGCGAAAGCAAGCACCCGAGCGTTAGACAATACGGCCTGGGGTTTTGTTACAACTTTTATTTAACTTGTCCTGTTTGTTTGGGTCATATCTTGGACGTCGAATTGAACCCACACTTCCAGTGTCTGGATTGACTTGAAATTTCGTACACTTATATAGGTTAGAGGTTAGATGACAATGCAAGTACAGTCAGCAAAAAAGCTTGCATTAAAAATTAACAAAAACTTATTTCAACTTTGGATTCTAATTAATACATACATTTGGTTACATGTACAATTAAGGTGTACTTCCCTTTGGCAAATTATTTTTCCCAAACTGATATTCATTTGGCAAATGTTTATTTTTTCTGAAACTGTAAACTATTCAGGATATATTCCAGGACTATTCTGTAGGTTAGGTTAGGTTTGTTTTATAACAATCCTGAAAAGTACCTATACAGTTTCAGAAAAAATAAACAGTTGGGAAATTAAACATTTGCCAAATGAATCAGTTTGGGAAAAATAATTTGCGAAACATTAGTAAACCCCCGCGCATTAAAATGAATATTAATTAGGTAAAATTTGTTTATAGATACATATGTAGGAAGTACCCAATTTCTGGATCTACTTACTACACCGATACCATTAAAAGTTTTTCACTAGACAGTTCCACAATAACCCTGATTAACAAACAGAAGTAGCATAAATTGATTTTCATAGTTTTTAGGATTGCACAATCTGGATTATTTATATTTCGGTGCTTCCGTGCTCTAAGGCCCTTTGCAAGGGCCTTGACATAACCCTACCCTTTACCCGCAGCTTCGTTTGCGCGAACCGTGAGGTCTGGTAGTTGAATTGAATTGATTTTATTAAATTACATCATGTTCCTCGTTTACGTTGTTTGAAGAACATCCGTGGAAAATTTGAAGTCTCTAGACTCACCGTTTGAGACTTCCAGATCGTACAACCAACCTACATCCCGATTCTGTGGGAAATTGGAATAAAATGTAGCCTATGCGTAATTTCCAGAGATCCAGCTCCCTATATACCAATTTTCATACAGTTCATCTAGTTTGCACAAGAAACTTTCACTCATAGGGAAAAAATGAGTGCGCGTTTGGCAGCCGCCGTGGCGTGTTGCGAAGAAGGGCTACAGATTAGCCCGAAACATCTCCAGCTAAACTCGATCATAGACGTAAGTTATCCGTATTTTTTCACTATAAGTCTGTCTAGTTGTTTTAGCGCGAAAGAAAAACAAACACACACATGAACTTTCGCATTTATATGTTAGTGGGATTTGAACTTTGACTAGGTTTTCAACCGACGAAAACAAAAGGAGGATGTTCTCAATTCGACGTGTATATTTGTTTTTTTTTTTTTATGTATGATCACGCATAACTTAGTACAGAGTAGTCGGATTTTGATGATTCTTTTTTTATTGAAAAGAGTATACCCCAAGAGTGATCCCATTTAAATTTGGAAATAATATTCCTACCCTAAGGGTAGGAAAACAGGGAATGATTGACTAACTTTTTACAGAGTAGTCTGATTTTCATAATTCTTTTTCATTGGATAGATAGGGTATACCTTGAAGTTGGTATTATAAATTTGGAAAAAAAATTACCCCAAGAATGGAAAAAAAGTATAAAATAAAAACTTTTTAACAAAAAATTAAACCGCCGAAAAAACTGAAAAGCAAAAAAAATATATATTTTTTTTTTATATAAGAGGTGGCAAACGAGCAGACGGGTCACCTGATGGAAAGCGATCACCGTCGCCCATGGACACCCGTAACACGGGGGGCATCACAGGTGCGTTGCCGACCCTTTTAGGAATTGGTAGGCTCGTTTTTTAAAGATCCCTAAGTTGTAACGCTCCGGGAATACTGCCGCAGAAAGCTGATTCCAGATCTTTGTCGTGCGAGGAAAGAAGTTTCGCTTAAAACGCACGGTACTAGAATGCCAATCATCAAGATGGTGAGGATGGAAAGACAAACGGTTCCTCGAAGTGCGGTAGCGGAATTTAGCCGCAGGCAGCAATTCGAACAGTTCGTCAGAACACTCCCCATGATAGATACGGTATAATATACAGAGAGACGCCACATCCCTCCGTAAAGCCAAAGGATCGAGTAGGCCAGAGAGTGCCTGATTACCGACAAATCGAGCAGCTCTACGTTGGATGCGGTCAAATGGAAGAATTTGGTACTTGGGTGCCCCAGCCCAGAGATGAGAGCAGTACTCCATGTGCGGCCTAACCTACGCCTTATAAAGTCGTAAGCGATGGGCTGGCGAGAAGTACCGCCCCGCTCTATTAAGCACCCCTAATTTTTTAGAAGCTAACTTAGCTTTGCCTTCCAAATGACCACGAAACTGAACATCACTCGAAATGTCGACACCCAGGATCCCAATAGACGATTTGGCATCAAGGGGAGTACCATCAAAACAAGGCGAAACAACAAAGGGATCCTTTTTAGTGGAGATCGCGCATACTTGAGTCTTTTGGGGATTTAACTGAACTAAGTTTAGTCTACCCCAATCTAATAATACCTTTTTTGTTTGACCTTAATCTAGGTACCAGTTTGAAGTCGGTGCCTCAGCACGAGCCAGGAGGAGTGATAGAAGCCAATCAGGTAGACGATTATAGGTCCACTCCTCCTGGCTAAGTGCTGAGGCACCGACTTCAAACTGGTACCTAGATTAAGGTCAAACAAAAAAGGTATTATTTTCTGCTTTTCAGTTTTTTCGGCGGTTTAATTTTTTGTTAAAAAGTTTTTTGATTAATATAAAACGTTGGGGTCCCGCAGATCCGGCCAACTTGTTGTCTTTTCCTATTAAATATTATGCAAGTACGGCAACTAATCTGATACGATGATTTAGTCTGTGAATTAAGATAACAAAGGTAGAAATCGAAGCGAAGCCGCAGTGAAAAGCCCCTATTGTGTACGTATGCAGCGTGAAATGACTCAATGTCGCAAGTACGATTTTCCGGTGTCTCGTGATGACAGTTGAGGCAATCTGATGTGAGGCAAAATCTGTATCAAACCGAAATTAGCAAAAGGCAAAGTTTGTATGCAATAGAAGGCAAGAAACGTTGATAATTGACATTGAAATGCGAAACTAATGCGGATGATGCGCGTCGAAACTGAGGATTTAGGTTTTATTTCATTACGGTAGCCACAAATAATTTTTAAGTACCTACCTGGGCGTCTGAGCTTTTCTATGGGCTTGTAATATCAAAATAACGCGTTTTCCTAGAGACGCTACGATCGAGATCTCAGATTGATTTCCATACTCAATAACCCCAATACAACAAATTTTATTCAAAGGGCCTTGGAATGGGATTGCTGGGGCCATCTTTGACATTTCAAAACTGACTTTCGTTCTGAGATTGCCAAGTAGGTATAGGAAGTATGAGTATCATGTCGATATCATGATGAATTCATACAACACCCACACCCTGTTGTAAAAATACCGTTAACTACATAAAGACATTTTTTTCGAGAATTTTAGATAGACGCATGGTGTGAGAAATATCGTGCGAGTTTTTTACATTGCTTGGCCGCGCGACAATGAAGTCATAAAACGTCGAACATTGATGGCAATATACCGCAACTTGCGCGATATTGCGTGCATCATCTAAATGAAACTTTATTTTGTTTACAAGCCGAAACACCAATATAATCAACAATCTTTTACTTTAATCTAAACTTTTACTTTTAGCTTTGTAGCTACAATTGTTGATACTAATCTCAAAGTAATACTGTACCATTACCATCTAACCACCAGTTTGGAAATATTTGAAGATGCGCGGTAGAGCGCGATTATGCATGCGTTATGGGATTACTGATCAGATCAGTGATGTAACACAATGTTTTGATGAGTCAGTATGTCTGTCGGACTATTAAACGACGTATCGGCGATCAGTCGTGACCCGATAGCTAACATCGTAGTTTTATTGTTTTACGAAACATAACACTTCTCAGCTATTTACGATTCTCTACATCAATGAAATGTTATGTAAATGTTATGTTATTATAGTTACAAAGATAGATTAGATACAGATGTTTAGTAACGTTGTTTGAACTATGTCAATTTATTTTTATTGACGAGGTAATCACTTTAAGTTTTGGTTTTATTGTTTACAAACGTTCCGTGGTGATGATTTGTACCTACTTATGTGAAAGGCACATTGTTAAGAATTGGTAACATCCATTAAGAGGTAAAAAGTAAAAAACAAAATGTATTTATTAGTCACGCGATATAATCTGGCAATCAAAATAAACTACTTTATTTATTCATATGTGATTAATGCACAAATATACCTATAGTAACTCTTAACATCTAGCTGACCTTTTAATTGCAACAGATTAATTATTCAAAAATTCAGCTTGACCTTGGCAGTTGAATCTACATCGCTCATCACCTTCCCTTAACGACACGTTACAGTCACATCTGACCTTTAAATGTTTTACATACCAATTAGTTTTTATATATTTTAGATACGAATCGGAGCCTTGAGCGACCATCGCGCTCTAGTTCTTTGAGAGCGGAGCGTGGGAACCACACTTATGCAAATCCGGGGAATCGATTATCGTAGCGATGGGCGATCGGCGCAGAATGGAAAGTGCATAGGTTGCGCAAGAGCCTAGTGCAATACTGCCGCTCGCCCGGGGATGCACATACGTGCAGAATCGCGTTTACGTAATTAGGAATAAACATGCACTCCGACTAATGAGAGCTGCGACGTTATGAAATGTTTGGAGTTTTACGATCGTACAGATTGTTTTGTTTTAAGTGCGTTAAAACGTTTCAAGTGCCATTGGCTGTTGAGATTTTTTTTAATTGCGTTTTACAGCACACAGGTCAAATAAAGACAATGATCAGTAGCCTTCACAGATGATGTCTGATTAAAAGTAATTAATTAAAACGATTTTAGAAATACAATCTGTTATTTTGCTTCAGCTACAGGTTCAGAACCCATTTGGGAAGTTAAAATATTTTTTTTTAAATAAACTGATTCAATCAAAGTAAAAAGTAACATTGTCACAAATTCGAGTCACGCAACCAAAAACCGTGATACAACACAATGCATCGACAAAACATAATTCCACGCGCCCGGACATCCTGCACTGTAAACTTTCCTTGCGCACGCGACTGCAACCGTGCATCAGAACACAAGTATAAAAAAAAATCCACACCTAAAAAAAACTGAAAGTCACTGACTCACTTCACTTGTCATTGTCACCTATTGGGTCACAGGTCACTTACCGAGTATGGGGAGCAATGTGAGCACGATCCACAGGGGAGACATGTCGGCGCGAGCGTCGCGTGAGGACTGGCGCGGCGCCGGCGCCGGCCGCGCCCGCCTAGCGAGTGGGGGGGCGCTGAAAGCTCGCCGCCCGCCCCTGAATACAGTGATTTATTGAATCCAGCGCAGATTCTGATTCGATGGCGATATCGCCGGGAACGTATTGGTTGACGTTTATAGTCCGGTATGTTTGTGTAGCATACTATCGTTGTTTATACGTTATACAATATATAAAATGTGGATCTCCACATAGGTGGATAGATATGTATGTGTGTAAACCACACATACATACTATGTATGTGTGGTGTGCTAGTAGTAATGCGGTCTGTATGTAAATTATATTATTGAAAATTCACAGTTATAATACTGAAACTACGCAACAGTTTCAATGTTTTCTTTGGTCATAATAAACTGTATTTTTTAGATTATGCTTCTGGTTGCAAAAGTTTAATTTAAAAGCTACTGACTTTTTCTAAGGCTTAGGGAATTTATCGAAATATATAGAATATTTAAGTACGATAATATACTATTAAATGAAGTCGTTTTTATAGACTTTCACTCGTAAGACACTTTTAGAAAACTCAAAAATAATATTAAAATATTCTAGTACCTACACCTGTAGATACCTTTTTTGCCTTATAATAACGTAGTCGAAACATGAAATATTAAAAAAACGTTAACCAGAACGACTTGAACCCAAAGCTACCGCTAATACCTACCTTCCTAACTTTAGGATACAGTTTGTGCTTAGATTATTTATGCACTAGATAGAGTGTCAGGAGCAAACACTGCGATACAAAACGTCCAAAAAAAAAACCATTTGACAGCTTCATCCTTACGATCGCGTTACGTTTTTCAAACTGAAGGGGGTAAATGACGCAAACCAACTGTTGGCTTATATTTTTCGGGAAGTTTTCATGCCGCCTAAGCTCTATCTATATCTTGTGTATAAATAATCTAAGAGTTTGTGCATCAGAATAAGCCGCCGCGACGACCGTTGTCTGTATCATCTTCGCGTATTACTCTCGCGTTTAATTGGCCTTTGTTACGTTACAAATTAACTGACACACTCTTACTATTATTCAATGAACATGTCGGAAAGGAAGGAGACATAATTATTATTTAATAAGCGGAAAATTGTACGTGCTTCTGCAAAATTCTGCTAAGTTACGACACTATAACAATATAACACCTTAAAATAGAATAGTAAGACATGGGAAATTAAAAAAGTTTGTAGTATCGTTTGCTTCTGTTGTATATAGTGCAATAGGGATGTTGACACCATTAAAAAATAATTCGAAGACACGACTCCAGTAAAAAAACGCTTTATTTTAGCCCTAAAACCCAGATTAATTTTCGATTAACTGCAAAATTAGATTTTTTGTTGCTTTAAAACAAATAAATAGTTAGTTAATTGAGTATGCGAACAAGTGACGTCATATGTTGCTATTGCCATTCAAACTCTATGGGACAAATGTGTTTTGACAGCTCATAAAAAGTACGTCAGTTGATTGGTGGTGTCAACATCCCTATTGTTAATTGTATTCAGTTTAAGTTCATTTTACTCTACATTATGTACCTACAGGTAACAAAACAAAACCTTAAACGCTAAACTTTACACTTTTCTTGCGCGTCGTTTCCTTTCGGGTGAATTTTTCCGCTGACTGTGGTTTGATGTTGTAATAAGGAGTTTGCAGTTATCTATAAAGTCAAAAAAAATGCATCATTTTTGTTACTTATTACGTCAGCTTATTTTCGTACCACATTTTTTGTAGAGGTGCGGTGTACTCATAAAACACACGTCTATACTCATCTTAAACTTTGTTGTTCCTATGAATTCATAATAAGCAAAGCCAAAAAATGCAAAATACGTGCGCAACTAAAATTCCTCTGGTCAATGTAGAAAATTAAAAATAAATGCCGTGGGTCGTCGGCTGTTTGGTGACATCCGCGAGTGTATTGTGTCAGCAGGTCAAGAAGTGGCATCATTTTCAAATGGATTGTTTCTAAGACAAAGACTTTTCATGTTACGTTACCTACCGTGACTTTGTTTATTGACATGCCAAACAAAAAGGGTCAAAGGGTCAAAGGGTAGCCAAAGCAGATTCCGTCACTCGGTTATTCTATTTTACTTTTGCGCTATAACTTTTGGTCCTGTGAGTTGTTTTGAGCCTTGCGAGTGCTTGCGAGTAGGGCTGCCACCTTTAAAAAAACAGACCAGGAGAACGTCGCAATTTCTCAAATTTTTCGCCTTTACTACGTTGACTGATAAGCAGTTTCGCTCGTAGGTCCATAAATTCTCCATCAATGACAAAACATGTTCAACGAATGCATTACTCTTAGGAATTGATAACATTTTGCCTATTATTTTAGACAATTCCGTAAAATTGTGACTTTAAACACCTCAACCCATTGTAAATCAACTGACGTAGATGAAAAGTCGTTGCTTTTTACGAACTGAGGATACGTTGTCCGATGAAAGTTTGACTTTTTCTCGCCACCCGGATATATCGATGTTAAAACAGTAGCCCGGATATGCACTATTCAGACCCGTAGACTCCGGGTCAAATCCCTGGGGTGGCAGCTCTACTTGCGAGGCTGTCTTTGCATAACTTAAAACTTAATAAATGCTCACCGTGCTCCCTATAATTTCCAAAAACTGAACCGACAAAACATTCTACGTAATACATATAATTTTCGAACTCGCTCGCAACATTTCATGAAAATCGTATGAGAATTGTGACCTGTAGATGAGAACAGACAGAAAGACGAGATGTCCTAACGCATTTTTGCCCAAGTTGAAAAGGAGACGGTTCACTCACGCTTCGCACTCGCTCAGTCAAAAAGATTACAGAAGGAGTGAATAAAAGCCGTAAAATACTCCCGATTTAGTCTATACTAATAATTATAAAGAGGAAAGATTTGATTGTTTGTTTGTTTGCATTCAATAGGCTCCGAAACTACTGGACCGATTACAAAAATTCGTTTGCCGTTTTGAAAGCTACATTTAAATATAGGCTACTTTTTACCGCGGGAAAATACCTTTTCCTACGGGAAAATTAATTTATCGCGGGCGAAGCTGCGGACAGAAGGCTAGTTGTAAATAATTTGACTTTAATGCTAGAACATGGCAACAATTTAGTTCCTTTTTTAAACAGTTTTTGCGGCTCTACATCGTTACTTTGGTATTTTTAGGCCCAAAGGGTCCAAGTGGAGCTGTTATCAGGGAGTGTGTTACAAGGGTTCAGCGACAAAACCATTAAACTACAATCTTCATATATCTGCACTATTTATGTGTCTTTTACAAATTTTGATTTCAAAGCCTTGACTACCTACCTTGTAACTTGCACTTGCTCAGTTCTTTCACTTTAATGGTCTACTATGGACTTAAAAAAAATCAACTTACCTTACATAGGTAATCAAAAAGCGAAATTCAAGTAAGTATACAACTAACTTAACTAGCCACAATGGTGCAATATGCCAATAGTTTCTTGCTAATAAACCTTTTGACAAATCTCTCAAACAAACGGCGTGGGTGGCGCCCGCGCACATTCTTAGAAACCTACTGTTCCGAACATCACATAATAGGAAGCTCGCAAGACCATGAAGCAAAATGAAACACGCCAAGGAAAATTAGACTCGCATTTCAAACTTTATTAACAAACATCTAGATTCAATTCACAATGGTATAATGTTGTGAGTTGATGCTTTTTGATATTTTAATTGAGTTGATTGTTAGCCTGACTCATTACTAAGATGCTATCAATTAAAGGTCTCAATATTAAGACAGAGGAGCAATCAATTTGAAGTCTGCTTCATTGAATTTTTTGGCGTGGGGAGGGGTAGATTGAAATTTTGTACTCCGTGTATTGTAAATTATACCTAATAGATAATTGCAGGTATTATAGTATTTCCAATCATTTATTTTCTCGGTGACAGCTCCCGTAGAATGTAACTGCGTTTTTTATGCAAACATTCACTTTTAAATGCGCGGTATAAAAAATACGACAATTGCCTAATTTTGTTCCTTGATCCCATATAATATTCATCTAAGACAAATTGAGTACATATATGCAGTAAATTTTTTTTAAAGTACGATAAACAATAAACGTTTTAATAAAGTTACATTATATGGCAATAAAAATAGTGATGTTATGATTGAAATATCGATATTGTATCGGTATTGTATATATTGAACTAGATGTGTTCCCGCGACTTTGTACGCGTTGTAATTTTTTCCCGGTATAAAAAATAGCCTATGTTGCTCAGGAATAATGTAAGCATTCTAATGGTGAAATATTGTTTGTCCAGTAGTTTTTAGTTTATTCATTACAAACATACAAATCTTTCCTCTTTATAATATATGTTTAGATTGGTAGTGCTATTCATCATCTCTGATTCTTAAATCTGCTAGTAGTACTATTCGTATATATAAAATTGGATCGATATAGTATCTAATCTACTGATCGCTTTTGGTCACAACACTATAACTATCAAACTAGATCTGTCATCGAGAAAATAAATGATTGGAACTACTATAGTTAATCCTCGACATTGGCAGAATCATCGATAGTATCGATGGAGCTATATTTTCAAAAATTGAATTGAATTGAATTACTATAGTTAATTGTGGTTAAATCGATAAGCAAAAAACAATGAGAATTTTATTTCAGTCTTGTTTTGTTTATTATTTAAAGCGTAAATAAACTTACCCGAGTTATTGACGTAACATTTAATAATTTTATAAAATAAATATAATACGCCTCGTGTTTTTTAAAGTAAAATGTAGGTATGTTTTGCCTTCGACTGGAATAAAATGACAAGTTTGACAGACAAACTTACGTTTTAGGTACTCCAAGATCAATTTGGAATATATACAAGGGGCGTTCAATATAAAGTGAGAATGAGATGCAAACTCTTTTAATATTACGAAATTAAATACTGGCCGGTAAAGCTAATCTATCTAGCTGATTGCTATGAAAAAAAAAACTAACTGTCTTTTGTTTAAAAAAATATACGGTAATTTCTTTGCAATGCTATTGAGTACGTTAGCGAAAATGGAGAAAATTGAACTGCGCGCCGTTATCAAATACTTGTGTTTGAAAAATTTTTCTACGGACCAAGTCAATTTGGATTTGCGGGACACTTAAGGGTCTAATGCTCCTCCGTATTCGACAGTCGCACGTTGGTGCGCCGAATTTAGACGTGGAAGAACATCGACAATGTACGACCCCCGCTCCGGACGCCCTACTACAGCAGTAACTGAAGAAATTGTGAAAAAAGTCGAAAACTCAGTTTTGGCGGATCGTCGTGTCACGGTTCGTTTTATTGCTGAAAATGTAAAGATTTCAACGGGGAGCGTGCATAATATTTTACATGAACGCTTGGGTATGAAAAAGGTAGCTGCGCGTTGGGTACCAAGAATGCTTACTGACACGCAAAAACAAACTAGACTAGAGATTTGTCAAGAAGCTTTGAACCTGATGCAGCAAGACCGGGAACTTTTTTTGGCGCGATTTATAACAATGGACGAAACATGGCTCCATCATTACGACCCAGAAACGAAACTGCAGTCTATGACATGGAAAAGGCCATCATCTCCAACTCCGAAGAAATTCAAGGTGAGCCCATCTGCCGGTAAGGCTCATGGGCTCTGTTTTTGGGATGGTAAAGGGGTATTAATGATTGAGTATCTCGAGCATGGAGCCACTATTACGGGCACATTATACGCCAAACAAATAGCAACATTGCGCAATGAGATCCGCGAAAAACGGCGAGGTAAACTCTCGAAAGTTGTGCTGTTCCACTAGGACAATGCCCCGGCACACAAGTCCGCCGTTGCAATGGCTGCAATTCGTGATGCTGGGTTCGATATCCTTAAGCATCCTCCGTATTCACCAGATCTCGCTCCCAGTGATTTCTACCTATTTCCGAGATTTAAACAATACCTGAGAGGCCAGAAATTTGAAGACGACGACGCGGTAGTCGCTGCAGTACAAGATTTTTTAAGTACTCAAGATGAGACCTTTTTTAAAAATGGAATTTTAAGTTTAGAAAAAAGATATACTAAGTGTATTATGCTAAAAGGTGACTATGTCGAAAAATAAAATGACATTTAGTAAAAGTTGTTTATAACATACTCATTCTCACTTTTTATTGAACGCCCCTAGTAATTGTAGCTTCATCGACAGCTTAGGTACCTTCTATCTATTTCATCAATGTCGAGCTTGAAAACGCTTGTTGAGTATGTTAAATTAACATTCGATAGCTTTTAACTATCGCTTTGACCATTTCAGACTAAGTATAATAAATTGCCTTTTCCAAAAAAAAAATATTTTCAAGCCAAGGTTAATCAAAGGATACATAGGTAGGACTTACAAGATACTAATTCAACTTGCACGGATATGCAAAATCTGAACAAAAAAGAAATCTATGAATAGAAGAAAAACTAAGAAGAGAAGAAAACACACTCAATACATTCTTGTAATGTTAATACTTTGTCCGATTAATGGCTTAATAATAATAAGTTCAACGTCTACAAGTTGTACATAATTATAACTTCTCTAGCTGTTACCCGCGGGACTCCGTCTGCGAATAATCCATTTATCGCTAACCCGCGGCGCGCGGGAACGATGCAATTTTCCGGGTTAGAATCTATCCTACGTCTTTTCCCGGACTCAAACTATTTCTATACCACATTTCATCTAACTCGGTTCAGTAGTGGTTTAAACGTGAAGACATACAGACTTTTGCATTTATAATATTAGTATGGATAATAATATGGTCTGCATGTCAAATGTTATACCTATACCTACTAAATCGGCGAAATCTTCAACTGCTATACTAGTACTTAGTAAAGTGTGGTAGTAAGCAAATCATCTTCATTAGTGACATGGCCCGTGAAATTCCCATGGGGATCGGTTGCCCTACCCCGACAGTTCCGTGTTCTACGGGCGTTAGGGGACTATTCCCGCTCAGACGACAATATTTAAGTAATTAAAATAGAACTTTTTTATGCTTGACATTAATATACATTTTTCAATACCTAACCACTGCACGCACTGGCATCGCGTAAAGCGCTGCGGGTGTCTATGGACAGTGGTGATCATTTAACATCAGGTGACCCACTAGTTCGTTTGTCTGGCCCCTTTGACATAAAAAAAAACCAATGAAAACCGAATAAAATAAATCTAAATGACCTGAGGCCATATTGTCTAACGGGCGGGCGCTTGCTATCACTTTTACTATTTCTTTCTGTCAAACGGTATAAGTTGGTGACAGAAAGAGATGGTGAATGCGATAGCAAGCGCCCGCTCGTTAGACAATAAGCGTGCGTACTGGCTAGTGCAACCAAAACAAATCATTGCTTATATAATCTTGTTTTCCAGGTGAATGTGAAGCCCAGGTTTTAGCATTAAAACAATTATAGATAAAATTGCTTCTAATATGATTCTTCGTCATTATTATCTTCAGCCTATATACGTCCCAGAGCAGCGCATAGAATTAGAGGGCTTGGACTGTTAGTTCCCACGCGACCCCCGTGCGGATTGGGAATTTCACTCACACCATTGTTTTGCTTTGCAGTTGTATGCAGCTTTCCTTACGATGATTTCCTTCGCCAAAAAGCTCACGGTAAAATTTAAATGTAATTTTACGCATAAATTCCGAAAAACTCAGCGGTTCGAGCCCGAGTTTGAACCCAAGATCATATATTCGAGAGGCCAGTTCAAACCATTAGCTATCATTTCTTGAAAAATGGTTAAAATAATCATTAATTAATTCGACAGGAGACTTGTCTCATGTGGTCACACTTGCCACTGAATAATTAAAAACCACTAAAAACACTTGCTAAAATATTTAGCATTCAGATAAGATGCAACGCATGTTCTAGATTCATTTAATGATATTGAAACTACATATATTATATATGAATCTAGCTAGCTTATACAGCTATAAACAACTACATTAAAAAAATACTGCTGGCTCCCGAAAAAAGTAATACTGTGCATGTAAGATTTATTTTTTCTTTTGAAGCACCAACAGGTACATTATCATAAAAAAATATAATTCCAACAAATTCCAACACTTACTCAAGATTGATCATTTGATGAACCTATTCATCAGAATTCTATTGCTTTGTCTCTTTAGCCTAGCGAAATTTTTGAACATACTCGTAATATATCATTTTGCAAGCAGCTATATCACATCACCATGATGTTCAATTATATTACAAATTACAAATATTCATAAAATATTTCTTGCTTGGTTCGCAATAAAGACTTTTGTATTTTTAATATATAATGTCTACTACCATACGTACCACAAGATGTAGCATGAATAGGCCCCCACAAGGTGCACTGTACCTCTACCATGAGTTTACACTAGTTCACAGTGACCGTACTCGCTAGCGACGGCGTAAATGGACGGCGTATTGACGAGAATTGTACTTCCGTAAGTGACCGCTAGAGGCGCTGCACAATTCACCATACAAATAATTTACGCCGTCGCTAGCGAGTACGGTCACGTAAACTAGTGTAAACTCATGGTAGTGGTACTGATGTCCTAGTAAAGTTCTCAGGCATCCGACGGATGGGAGCGGCACAGGACCGGTCATTATAGCTTTCCTTGAGAAAGGCCTGTAGGATGTCGATGGTGACGATGACGATGAATGTCTACTACACCAGAATCGCCCCCCAGAGGCACGACGTCGCGATAATCTGTCGCACGCGCACGTAGCACTTCATTATTCCGTTGCGCTTTTATTTTGCAAAACACTTTCCCGGTCTCTTGCAACGCTTAAAATGTTATTTGCTAAGCGGTGTGTTAATTGCTTATTCTGAAATTTTATTAAGAGTTCTTTCTTGCTTTAACTGTATTTTGATAAAATTATACGTGTTTGGAAGGAATCTTAGTTTCAATTCATAAGCTGCATATTTGTAGGTATGTGTGTAATCTGGTTAGTAGACAGATTAAACAAAAAAACCGGCCAAGTGCGAGTCAGGCTCGCGCACAAAGGGTTCCGTACCAATATATCTACGAGTATAAAAACGGCAAAAAAATTACGTTTTTTGTGTGACAGCCCCCCTTAAATATTTGTTTTATTTTAATTTAACTATTTATTTTTAAAGTGAATATATAACTAAATATTCTGTGAATATTTCCAGCGTCTACCTGTTGCCGTTATCAATATCGAGCTAAAACGAGCAAAAAAATCTCGTTTGTTGTATGGAAGCCCCCTTAAATATTTATTTTATTCTGTTTTTTTTTTTAGTATTTGTTGTTATAGCGGCAACCGAAAAAAAAATGAAAATTATTCAGAAATTTCAACTGTCTAGCTATTACGGTTCATGAGATGCAGCCTGGTGACAGACGGACGGACGGACAGACGGACAGACGGACAGACGGACGGACAGAGAAGTCTCAGTAATAGGGTCCCGTTTTTACCCTTTGGGTATGGAACCCTAAAAATAGTTGCGAGATGAGTGCGAGCCCAAAAACAAATTAAAAACAATACACAAAAAAAAACTAGTTGCATCATAAACAAACGAAAGTATGATTGAATCATTCCCAATTAAATCTCAGCAGTCGGTGCATCGGAACAACGATCCGGCAGACTAATGATCATAAAGCACGGACGTCAACTTTCCTCCGCCTTTGTCCGCCGCCATTCATCAACCATTCTCTCAGTACATCAATCACAGACATAACGGACCTTATGTCACCGAGTTAAAGGTTCACACGCCAGGCTCGAGACGTTACCACGATCCTGCGGTCCACTGATGCGGTGGGAGACATCATTTAAAATGCGTTCAGAATTTCAATGGGAAACCACAAAATAAGAGGATAAAAACCGGCGAAGTGCGAGTCGGACTCTCGCACCGAGGGTTCTGTACATACTTGTAGTTGTAGGTATATCAAAATATACGCTATAAACAGTTGTACTTTTGGAAATCCAGTATTAGCAGAACCTTGCTTCTAAGCAAAATGTACGCAGGATGGTGTCACTTTATATTGGATGCACGAGACCCCCTTCATTTTTAATTTACCTAATTTTATATTTATGAACTGAAACAATTACTTTGCTCACCCGCGACCTTCTTCTTAAGTAATTGTTTCAGTTCATTAATATGGACCTCCGCAAAGTAACGCCTGATTCAATAAATAATTTATATTTGTCTAACTAGTTAGACTAGTTATATATGGTGTACCTAGGTACACCATATATATTGCGGTTCTTGAAATACAGCTCACAGACAGTGTAGTGACATAATAGAATTTCTTTTATCACCTTTCGGGCACGGAACCCTAGAAATACACAGCCGAAATAAAAACATGTCGTGATGGATATAGCTTTTAGGTTTTAGGCCATTTCCAGTTTCGTGATATAACTAAGGTAACATAACTGAATATAAAAAATGACATAATTTTACAAGTTTATAATATCGTTATTGTGTTCTATAATAGTGGATCTATGCTTGGCTTCAGCCGAAAGACATCCAATGCTGAACATGCATAGGTCTCCTCTATGGTTCGCCAAACAGACCGGTCTTACAAAGCAATAGCATGAGGATTTCAATTTGTAGGTCGTACAAATTGTCACTAATTTCGAATCAAAAATTACAGGTCGTTTGGAGCTATATAGGTAAGTAAGATCTTTGTCTATAGGTATTCGTAATCCACAAGAGGTTCTATCGGACGCACTCTTACTCACTTATGACCTTTTGCGAGTTTAATTCTCGTCTATCAACGTACCTCTATATCTTTATGCTAATTATTCAGGTATTTACGAAAGCGGAAGCCATCTCCAGCTGACGCTTTGCAGATTGTATGTAGATTTGCCAGGCATGTGCAGTGTAACGTAAACAATCAAAATGAAAGTATCGAACACTTGACACGGCGGCCTTTCTATCGATTATTTATCAATCGATATCTCACATCTCCCGATTGTTCATTGTGAATTGTGATCGACACCATTGTTGCGATCACCCCACGCTGCGACGGCTTCAACCGAAGAAGTCTGCTAGGAACTTCACTTTTACTTATTTAATTAGTTTCATTATCAAAATTTAAGAGTCGCAGTTGTGTCGGTGGAGTAATTGCCATTTTACCCCTGTCTTTTGCCTGTCTTTTGACTCCTTGAATCGCCAAGACGCCGAAAATCTTTCTGATATAATATATATATATTATAAAAATCTCGTGTCACGGTGTTTGTTATCAAACTCCTCCGAAACGGCTTGATCGATTTTATGAAACTTTTTTTTTTCTATTTTTGGTAGGTCTGAAAATAGGTCGTAGGCTATTTTTTATACCCCTATTCTTCGCAGACGGAGTCGCGGGCAACAGCTAAGTCTATATACTTTTATGCCAGTAACCTAAGCTTGGTGTTTTTTTATTATTACGAGAGGGAGGCCACCGATCAAGCAAACAACGGTGTTTAGATATATTTGACGCGACTGTAGGTACTTACATATTTTTGTTTAAGTAGATATTCTCATTATTTCAACCCAGTTTCCTTACGAGGGTAATCTTATGAAACTATAATTAAAGTTTGTTACATACATGAAGGTACTTTGTCACCAGTAAACGGGTTAGTGGCATGTAGCCAGTATGTTAAGCAAGTTAGTAGTCTAATGTCGCAACGAAGAAGCGCAAAGCATCTGGCTAGGTCTATCCTTGATGTTTGAAACACACTATCGTTGTTATTCGCCTGTGAATATCATAGCATCAGTGTCATTCTCCAAAAATAGAAGCGAAATGAAAGCTAGTACAGTCAACGTCATAAATAAGTGGTCACTTTTGTACCAACCTTGTCACTTTCAGTCGTTCGTATGGCTTTTCAAACGTGACGTTAAAGTGACAAGGTACAAAAGTGATCACTTATTTATGACGTTAAATAGTAATTATCAGTAAATTTCCCTAATGTCAACAGATACATTTTATAGGTATTAGCTTTATTTCGCTTGACGATAGAATCATAGCGACAGACTTAATACAGTTTGCTATCCCGGAAATCAATGTTTATACTTTTTTCGTACAGAAATTAAGAGGGTACGATGGCTGAGAGACTTTTGAGAAATAGGTATTTTAATGAAATGTCGCTGTCTCGCCCGAACCCCTCCGTGTCAGTACAGCGAGAGCGGGACAACTGCAGCTCAGACCGTTATTAGGCGCGTAAAATTGATCAAAACAGCATTTCGTAATCCCCTGTTTTCTTCTCGAAAACTGGACCAATAAAATTATTTTATTCAAAAATAATTAGAGGACAGATTTAGCTATGCCCCTATGTTTTCCTTTTTTTGTTTATATCAGGGATTCTTTTCTGATGAGTGTCTGAAAATGACGTTGAAATTGGGCAATTGTTTCAGTATTTGAAAGCTCATATTTCTTATGTTAATTGAAATATGGAAAAAACGAAACATAGGGGCATAGCTGTGGTAGATACAGATTACACAGTAAAAAAAAATTGGCTTTAGAGCCATTATCCAGGGAGGAAACAGGGGATTACGTTTGTATGGAGAAATGGTGCGCATCGTACCCTCTTAAGAGAAAATAATTAAATATGTAGTTACCTACATCTAGTATGTTTATTTTTAAGTATTAAAACTATGCAAAGTAGGTAAGCAATAAAACAATATTATTCGTATTCTTTCGTAGCGGTTGCAAAGAGATTTGAAATTTCAAAGATAACATTGGATTGAATTGGGTCGTACACACCAAAAAAACAAAAGTCGTCTCCCCTGTGGACATAAAATTAGCGACTTCGAGTCAGCAAACTTAAGATTTATTTACTTAAATGGGCCGAAAGTTGGCCAGGCGCCCCACACGCCGGATATAGACTTGACTAAAAAATATTGGCTATGGACCCTTAACTTTTGCAATGTCCACAGGAGAGACGCGAACAAAAAAATTTGTATGACCCAATTATATAAATTAATACACACACTCGGCATAATATTTTTTTATGATTCACTAAACAATACTAAATATATCGTGACTTTTTTTTACCCTGACTTCACGGGTGACAGCTAAAAAACCATATCGTCACTACTTTGAAAAAATCTCGTATCTCAAATCAACATGTAAACCAAACTGAACTTTATTGGACACTCAGTAAAGTTCAATTAGCCAGATTATCGATTTTGAGATACGAGCTTTTTTCAAAGTAGTGACTATATGTAGTGCTTCAACACTATGTATAAAGCTGCGTACGGACTGCGCGCATTCGGGTACGCGTACCCGGGCTTGCGTGTCCTGGAACGCCATGTCCGTACGCCATGTACGCGTACACTGTAGACGTACACGTACACGTACAGGTACTGTACACCTACAGTGTACGCGTACATGACGTACGGACATGGCGTTCCAGGACACGCAAGCCCGGGTACGCGTACCCGAGTGCGCGCAGTCCGTACGCAGCTTAATAACAATAATAATAATAACAATACAAAATTCTTTCAGATCCAAGATCCACCAAATTAAAAACTAAAGTAGGAACAGTTTAGTGCGTCGGCTCATATCATAATGCAAATGCACCGAAATATGAGCTGAAGTAGCTCAGTGGCACTCCCGGGTGCGAGACGCGCCCTGTATATAGAGTCAGTCGTTGTGGGAACGTATTTGTGACTTGTTTGTTCCAATATATCAAATCAAAGTTATTAAGGATTCTCGCATTTTATTCACAACGATTCATCCCACTAAGAATCCTACACTGTGTTTCGACGTAGGTATAAGTTATACCAAGGATGATAAGACTGGATTGGCAGTCGCCATAGTACGGATAGGCCGCGGTTTTTGTAGTTCGATTATTTAACCTAGATGGCGCTGAAATATAGCCAGAGGCTTTGAAGGCAAGACAATAAGACTACAGATGTTTCATATTACTACAAATGTATTGTTGTTCAAAAATATTGCATAATAATACATTTGCAGTGATATGAAAAATCTGTAGTCTTATTGTTTTGCCTTCAAAGCATCTGACTATATTTCAGCGCCATCTAGATTTGATAATCGAACTACAAAAACCGCGGCCGATCCGTACTATGGCGACTGCCAATCCAGTCTATATCATCCTTGGTTATACTAACTAGTAGAGGAGCAAGCGGGTGGATAGTGTGCACAGTGCTTTACCGTACTCCTTCGTTGTAACCTACCACTTTCATGTGCCGGCGCCGACAGTTTTAGCTCACCCATCGGCGGATATTACAAATAGCGATCATTTGTTTAAATGAAGTAACACGTTACAAACATAATTACGTGTGAACTATTTTATTTGCCATGCGTTTTGCTAGTTTTTTTAGCAGTTTCACAATCAGACGGAAGATCGGATAACTGAGTTTGTATGTGGGTGATATTATGTTTCCTGTAGCTATGATCTCTTTGTCGGAAATACTTGTAATTTAATAATGTGGGTGTTTGATGCGAGCGCACGCGTTGAAATCTTTGACTTGCGCACTACCTACTCCTTAGCGCATTTTAGTGCAGCGCAATTTACATACAAACGTATCATTTGTGAGCGTGTTATTACTGTGGTATGCTGACATATTTTGCGTTTGATGGACGCTTAGACACGTGCCTATGGAAGTTTATGAGATTACTAGTTTGATCCCGCGGCTTTATTCATTCCTTATCCCTTGGGAATATCAATGATCCTGTTTATTTTTGCCTAAATTGTAACGGGAAACTTCACGCAAATTTTAAGCCTTTTACAACCAACAATTTTAGGTTAAGCGTTAAAGAGTCCTTTTTTATTATCAACCGACGAAAACAAAATGAGGAGGTTCTCAATTCGACGTGAATATTTTTTTTTTTTTTTTTTTTATGTATGATCACGCATAACTTTTTACAGAGTAGTCCGATCTTGATGATTCTTTTTTTGTTGGAAAGCGTATACCCCGAGAGTGGTCCCATTTAAACTTGGAAATAATATTCCTACCCTAAGGGTACGAAAACAGGGGATGATTGATTGTTCAGTCACTGATTGTACTATATGACCAAGCATAAGTTATTACAGAGTAGTCGGATTTTGTGATTTTTTTTTATTGGAAAGCGTATACCCTAAGGGTGGCCCCATTTAAATTTGGAAATAATATTCCTACCCTAAAATTACCCCAAAGATGAAAAAAAGTACAAAATAAAAACTTTTTAACAAAAATTAAACCGCCGAAAAAACTGAAAAGCAAAAAATAATACCTTTTTTGTTTGACCTTAATCTTGGTACCAGTTTGAAGTCGGTGCTTCAGCACGAGCCAGGAGGAGTGATAGAAGCCAATCAGGTAGACGATTATAGGTCCACTCCTCCTGGCTAGTGCTGAGGCACCGACTTCAAACTGGTACCTAGATTAAGGTCAAACAAAAACGGTATTATTTTTTGCTTTTCAGTTTTTTCGGCGGTTTAATTTTTTGTTACAAAGTTTTTTAGTATATATTTTTTTATTAATATGAGAATGAAGCAAACGAGTCTCACAAGACTCTTCTGTATCATTATGTAAAAGTGGCCCGTTGTTTTTGCTCGTCATTATATTACAAGTGTATTTAAATACTGTAACGGAGCGTGATGTAAAAAAATATTTATTGTATTTTAAAGTATGATCTAAAGTTGTCAAAATTATCACTTGAATGTGGTGGTGTTTTTGATACAATATAGCGATAAAACTGAATTCTCAAAGCTTTTTGTGTTTTACCAACGCGTAGATTGGTAGCGGAAGTTATTATCTCAATCAATCATCTTTTTGTTTTGCATTATGTAATGATTCATCGATGGAGTTGCTTGATTCAATGACTAATGATTCAATCCGGCGTGCAACTGGATATTGGTTGGATTGTAGTAAGTTAGAGGAACGTTGCTTACTCACGAATTGTGCAACTTAAGGTTAAGTTAATTTTCAAAATAGTTGATCAAGTTTGAACTTAAATGCACTGAGGGTTACGTACAAATTTAAAATAAATGATTACTTCATAGCAATGGATTGGCGCCATAACAGTTATGTCGATTCTATCCAGATGATTACTCGTATAGCAGTATATTTTAGTAATAGTAATATTCCCCTATGTATGCCGCGTCGCCCCTGTATGTGAAAATGTGCGCATACGCAAACCTAATAAATACAAACCGAAAAAAATAATTACAAAATTAGCCGAAACCGCTAAAATTGGCAAATATAGTGGTCTCGGCGCCGAATATAATTTCATCCCTTTCGGTGTCGAGACCCTTGGTCCGTGGGGCCCAGGAGCACTAAGCCTCTTCAAAGAGATTTCAAAGAGGCTTATAGATGCTACCGGTGACCGAAGAGCTGGCAGCTACCTCGCTCAAAGAATTAGCCTAGCGATTAAACGAGGAAATGCTGCCAGCATCTTCGGCACAATGCCGCAGGGGCCATTTTTAGATCTAGTTTAGTTTTTAATTTAATTTAGTTTGTAATAGTTAGATATTTAGTTTATAGTTAAGTTTTTTTCACTGTATTCTTAATTGTTTTATTTTTATCTGTATTTTCTGGTGTACAATAAATTTGAAATAAATACAAACGCCTATTATTGAAATTGCTTTTGTTACAACCACATATTCCTTATAGTTGAGTATCGATAGTCATTAGGTATAAGCCTCCCAAGACAATATTCACGTCTGTGGTTTATTAAATTTATACTTACACTCCAATTAAAAAATATATACTGTCAAAAAACAAGAAGAAAAAGTGGCGCTCACACACAGGTACCGTCGGGAGTTGACACGACCCTGGTTTTATACTATAGTTATAAAATAAGCATGGAGAACAAGTCCATTAAGCTTCATGATCATTACATTATTAGATAGTAGTTTTACAAGATGCTACCATCTTGACACCAACCTCTACCAACAACATGACACCCTATTCGGGTATAGAATGTCAATCTATCATTGTAATGTACTTACAATTATTTATAAGACGTTTAGTATATCTTAAGAATTAATTAAAATTATAAGAGATAGAGCTCTCAAAGTCTATGGGTAAGGATCGTTGAATTAATTCGTTCGAAAGCATTCGTTCCTTGAAATCGAAGCGGCTATTAGTGAAGTGAAGCTACATTGAAAAAATCCCTTCTCGTCATCAAATACAAAACAAGTTGATGCTGAGGCATTAATTTCAAGCATATCGTTCTCATACCCAAGCGAATGAAAATAAAATTACTGACTATAATGGTAACCACCAATTTCCCAACACTCTAACACATTACCATTACTAAACAGTAATATCGTCGGTAACAGCCTAAAACGGTCAATTTACTTAAATTTCAAAACAAACATCAACTCTGAGATAAAAGTCAAACTAGTTCCATGGAGTGTAAGTATGATAACTGATGGCAATTACGGCTACGAGTGTATGTCGCAACGTGCGCGCGCAGATGCCGCCGCAATTAACGCGTGAGATGAACTGATGACTATATGTATTTGTGGGGGATTACATATGTAATTATTTACTTTTCATTTAGCTTTGACTTGTTTTTTAATAACTGAAAACGTTTTTTTAGTCCGTCTTCGGCGTTTTTGTAAATACAAAACGACTGGGTGGTAAAAGTTCCGTTATGACACGATAATCACTCATTATGTATGACTGTAGCATTACAATAATTATGTCTTGATTTAATAAATTTTAAAAGGCCGTTTGATAACAAAAATTGTATTTTTAATTGTCTGTTGCACAACGGAAATTGCTATAGTGTTTTAAACACTATGTGTTAAGTAAATGTCCAGCTTTTTGAACCACCCTTGTCAAAGAATCACTTTTGAATGATATTTCCAATTCCATTTTCAAATATCAGTCTCCAGATCAACACAATTGAACATCAAAGGACTGGCCGCTAGCAGCTACCTCTCTCCACCAAATTATCGTCACTGTTCACGGAACGGGAGTCCTGCCAGCCTTTCGGGCACTATATAAGTCAAGGAACCTTAGGCATTAAAATTTATTTTAGTTTTAAGCATTTTTTATTTTAATACTTTAGTTTTGATTTGTTGTTACTGTTGTGTTTTGTTTAGTCAACGGCGTTAAACTAAAATAACTAATCCTCATCTTCGCTATCCATAAAACGCAAACGTAAGCCTATATTGTATAAAAAAATGACATCCGGTCACTATAGTAGAGAGGAACTACTCTTTTGTATAAAGTAGCGGTGCACTGACAGAAATCTCTTCGATAGACATAATTCCGGAGATCTGTTCTGAGTGGCATGAATTCCCCGACGCGGGCGCAGCACAAGTCTTACGCTGCCATGATTGCGCGCTTAGATGCGTAGCCTCGTTGCGTGGTTGCCTCACAAGGCATCGCAGGTCATCGCGGGTCGCACAGTCACCCTGTGCGATAGCGGTCATATAAGCTGTAAAGATAAGCACCTGATTTAATGGATCAGAGACGATTTATTTAGGTTACAAGTTTTTATTTGGGTACGGTTCTGAATATCAAAACTTAATACAGCGAATGGATTAAAAAAACTTCTCAGGATTTATTAAATAAATAATAAATAAATAAATAAATATTAGGGGACAATCTTACACAAATCGACCTTGTCCCAAACTAAGCAAAGCTTGTACTATGGGTACCTAGACGACGATAAACATACTTATATAGATAAATAAATACTTAAATACATAGAAAACATCCATAACTCAGGAACGAATATTCGTGCTCATCACACAAATAAATGCCCTTACCGGGATTTGAACCCAGGACCTCTTGCTTCGTAGGCAGGGTCACTACCAACTAGGCTAAAGCGGTCGTTAAAACGGCATCGTATATAGTATACATAGATAGTGTCATGGTGAATGTTATCATTGGCTTATAATTAAGTAGTACGGTCAACTGCTGAGAAAAGGTACCCCCTCAGTGTGGTTACACCCTTATCAGGGGGGTACCTTTTTGCTTTGCAGCTGACTATTACTGGGCACAGGTCTTTTCTCGGAATGACGAGGCTTGGGCTTTTCAGGCCCAATGCAGATTGAGAACTTCACACACATCATTGAATTGATTCAGATGTGTGAAGGTTTGACCAAAAAGCTCATGGTAAACTCCAAATGTAATTTCACTGGAAATTATTTACTCACACCCACACACACACCACGCATCAGCTCAATGAGCTGCTAGTGTATTATTTTAAATAATAATAATAAAATGTAAAATTAACAAAAAATATATAAAAATATAACTAAAACTACTTAACTTAATTTAAACCTAAAAATTAACTGAAAAATTACTTTGCTCACCGGCGACCTTACGATAGTTACGTTTAAAACCTGGACCTCCGCAAAGTACTTAACGCCTGATTCAATAAATTATGTAAACGTTAAACCTATATTTTCAAATATCGCCCAAATCGTTACTTTTGGGCAGAGTGCCCATAAAAGGCTACTTTTCCTCGTTATACGGCAATGACAAAATGTTAACCGAGGAAAGAGCCAGCCCTATAATGGTCACCTGCGAATCGGACAAGCTTTATTTCGCTTATGAATTCCGAAAAATTTAGAGGTACAAACTTGAGCGCGAACTCACGGCCCTCTGCTTAAGAGACCATAGTTCGGTCGCCATATCATCGGCCTCTTCAAACATAGCCCAATGGTTAACATGGCTATCAAGTTGATGCAAGCGTCAGATATTTCGGTGCGATAAGTGTAAAAGTTTAACGTGATAGCCAAGTTGGACGCGACCGCGGACTTATTTTCTATATGTATTTGGTTGCCGAAACGTATGACCAAAATATAATGTTTAACGCTCTACGTAGTGATATACCGTACTCCCCCCCCCCCCGTGGATATAGAGGTGTACAAGGACATACCGCACCTTAAGTGGTTCAAAAAAATTGGCAACAGATTGTGACTTCACACAAGTTCCCACCGAATACTTTGTTCTGACGTCCCAAATCACTAATCAATGTACTTATTAACACTCCCAATGCCTCACTCAATGTACGAGTATATTGCACCATACTAAAATATATTTTAAAAATTGTAAGAAAATACCGCGCGGTAGCCTAATGATTAGACCTATGGCTAAGCAGAGGGATCGTGGGTTCAAATTCGAGCGCGCACCTTTGAATTTTCAACCGACGAAGAAACGGAGGAGGTTCTCAAGTCGACGCGTATATTTTTTTTTATGTATGACCACGCATAACTTTTTACAGAGTAGTCCGATTTTGATGATTCTTTTTTTATTGGAAAGCGTATACTCCGAAGGGGGTCCCATTTCAATTTGGATAAAATATTCCTACCCTAAGGGTAGGAAAACAGGGGATGATTGATTGTTCAGTCACTGATTGTACTGTATGATCAGGCATAACTTTTTACAGAGTAGTCTGATTTTCATAATTCTATTTTTATTGGATAGGGTACACCTTGAAGCTGTTGGTATTATATAAATTTGGAAAAAAAATTACCCCGAGGGTGAGAAAAAAGTATAAAATAAAAACTTTTTAACAAAAAAATTAAACCGCCGAAAAAACTGAAAAGCCAAAAATAATACCTTTTTGTTTGACTTTAATCTAGGTACCAGTTTGGAGTCGGTGCCTCAGCACGAGCCAGGAGGAGTGGACCTATAGTCGTCTACCTGATGGTGATGGGCTTCTATCACTCCTCCTGGCTCGTGCTGAGGCACCGACTTCAAACTGGTACCTAGATTAAGGTCAAACAAAAAGGTATTATTTTTCGCTTTTCAGTTTTTTCGGCGGTTTAATTTTTTTGTTGAAAAGTTTTTTCATACCTAATTCACGTGCAAAACTATAATGCAAACAAGCCTTACGGCAAAGGAAAACATCGTGAGCTGCATACTGCAAAGCAGATCAATGCTGTGTGTGAAGTTCCTAATCCGCATTGGGCCCGATTGTGAACTACAGCCCAAGCCATCTCATTGTGAGAGGTCTGTGCTTAGCAATGGTTGTATAGTCGATCAAGAAATTCCTTTACCACCATAAGGTCCAATGTCAGTTATACGACTTAAAACGTCAAAGGCTATTTTCAATTAGCCATGTGACAATCAACCTTATTGTTTTTATTCTGATTCTGATGTAGGAACTGTCATCAAAAATGGCAAAGCACTTACTTGATCGACTGAGATGATGATGAAATTGTATCAGATTACATGAAAAGGGATCACTCGGTCGTTACCATATCATAATAGAGTATAATAACATTACGTTGCACCGTCTTCTTAGCGCCGAAGCTATTGTATGTGTTTAACACTGGTTGTAATCGACGTGACCTCGCGATGACCTTTCGGGATGAGCACATTCCAATCGAGGTTTCCCAAGCCATTGTTTCGGTGTTCCAATATAAAAAGGAAGTTTTTATTTATAACACAACTTTTAACAACAAGGAACCTTTTCGGAACAATGAAAATAAACTAACGACTCATTGTTGAGTCACACTAATATTATAAATGCGAAAGCGCCTGTTTGTTACGTTTCACGGCTTAACAAATGGTTATCTTGATGAAAGCGCGTTGATACATAACAATGATACCTTAAAATAGACATAGTAACTGGATAAGGAGATGATTCTTCACTTGGGTTATCAGTGTCTTTTTAGGGTTCCGTAGTCAACTAGGAACCCTTATAGTTTCGCCATGTCTGTCCGTCTGTCTGTCTGTCTGTCTGTCTGTCTGTCCGCGGCTAAGCTCAGAGACTGTTAGTACTAGAAAGCTGTAATTTGGCATCAATATATATATCAGTCACGCCGACAAAGTGATTGAATAAAAAAAAGTAATAAAAATTTTTTTAGGGTACCTCCCATAGACGTAAAGTGGGGGTGATTTTTTTTTTCTCGGCTAACCCTATAGTGTGGGGTATCGTTGGATAGGTCTTTTAAAATCATTGTGGGGTTGCTAACATGATTTTTCTATTCAGTGATCTGTTTGCGAAATATTCAACTTTAAAGTGAAAAATTTCATTAAAATCGGCCGTCCCCCCCCCCCTCTAAAATCTAAACTGTTGGGTGGAAAAATTTGAAAAAATTCAGAAGGGTAGTAAATATATCAAATTTACTAGGAAAATTATAGCGGCTAAGATTGCTTGGAAATTATTTGTAGTTTAAGAGTAAATAGTAGCCTAAGGTATAAATCATACCTAAACTTGGATGATTCCGTACACATACGAAATCCTTAGAAAAATATTACTTGATTTTTTTTGTAATGGCTACAGAACCCTACCTTGTGCGTGTCCGACACGCTCTTGGCCGGTTTTTTTTACACTCAGATTCAGGCTTTAACTTGCGGATGTCCATATGAAAGAACACTCTTTTTAGCTTTGCGCTCTATGTAGTTCTGAAAAGCATCCCAGCCTATATAGACTCACTACAGGGCGCAGGCCTCTTCTCAGGATAAGAGGGGTTGTACCGTAGTTTCCACGCGAAACCAGTACGGATTAGAAACTTCACACACACCAACACCATTGAATTTCTTCACAGGCACACGCAGGTTTCCTCAAGATATTTTTCCCCATGTCCTCATGATGCTGGCGGGATTACCGCTCATTCTAAGAGGAGCCCTATGCCCTGTAGTGGAACTTATGTGGGCTGGGATGACAATGTATGTATGAGCATTTCATTAGCTACCTACAGAAAACAACCTGTGATTGTAATTAAATCTTCAACAGTAACGACGACGTACTAACTCCGATTTATAGTCTAGCCTTGTATTTGTCAAGTCTAAAGATATTTGTGAAAGTTCAGGACCTTTACAGAACATATTATGCAGCGTTTAACATAATATAAGCTAGCCTTGTGCCTACTATTAGTTGCAAGTTAGACAATAGCACAAACTTAACTTGGCAGTGCCTAGTGTTAGCATTATGTTAGTTCGTCTAGCTAGACAGTTAGTTAAAATGTTTCCCACACTAGCCTAATTATAGTGCTGGTAATTAGAAGAGTCATTAATCATAAGCAGCGCAAAACGAATCGTTACATCCGGTGGTAAGGCATGCTGTTCATTATCCAGCGGAATAAAATTGTTAAACAAAACTATCCGACGTTTTCAAATTCAAATAATTAATTTTTCAAGTAACATAACTCTTTATGTTAGTCATAAGACAACAATTTTAGTTTGATTAATGCTAACCACTGTAAAGCCTCCAAACTAGCTTCAATAACCAACAACACCGTCATCAGCCGGAAATCGTTCTCTGTTGAACAAAGCCTCTCCTTTAACCTTTTCGACGCCAACGACACATATATCAACACCGCAGATTCTACGCCAACGACTGATATATCAGTCACGGCGTGCAGAGCAATATCTACTTACATGCATTTCTGTAGGGTTCAACCTCGCGTTTGACATAATATTCCGATGTCATTGCGTATGAGTGAGAGCTGTTGTATTTGATAGAGCGTTGAAAAGGTTAAAACGACACAATGAACCAACTTTCCACCTCCGCCAATCTTGAAAAATTAAAATCTAAAGTTTATTTCTGCAAGTAGGGCCGTTAAGGGCTCTTTTACATGTCTTTATTTTTAGTCTACCAGCGCTTTCGGAAAGACCATGATTGCCAAGAAGAATGCAGCGCAAGAAACTTGGCACGAAGTCCTTTTTGCGATGTCATCAGTCCGCTGTCCACCTAGTGGTAGACTTGCCAAAGCTTCGTCCCCCGGGTCGTTATTAAAAAAAAACCGGTTGTCTGTAAAGTCCGTTTACGGACGATAGTTTAACTGACAACGTCATAACAAAACATTCAAACCCCCCCCTCCGCACCCCGCATTGAACATCCTGGCGTTCGCCGCTCTCTTGCAACTGGCCCTCGCCGCTCTCTTGCAACTGGCCTGTACCTCTACCATGAGTTACACTAGTTTATAGTGACCGTACTCGCTAGCGACGGCGTAAATGATTTGTATGGAGAATTGTGTACAGCGCCTCTAGCGGTCACTTACGGAAGTGCAATTCTCCATACAAATCATTTACGCCGTCGCTAGCGAGTACGGTCACTGTAGGGTGATTCTTCAAGGTCGTGATTTTTGTTTTATTCCTCTGTCGTATTTTTTTTTTACTTAGTACAGAAAAAATCATGCTCCCATGAAAATAGATTTGTTCAGTACCATAAATTTATGTTACTGAACAAATCTATTTTCATGGGAGCATGATTTTTTCTGTACTAAGTAAAAAAAAATACGACAGAGGAATAAAACAAAAATCACGACCTTGAAGAATCATCCTGTAAACTAGTGTAACTCATGGTAGAGGTACTGCTTCGCTGCTCTGTAGAATGTAACGTTACGTAACGTTAAATGTACGTTACGATGAGTCATGTTTTTTCGTGTAGGTATACAGCCGGCGTTCATCGATTTATTAGACGTTGTCACGTCAAAAAAACTACCTAAAATATAGATCATCCAAAATGCTCGGCAATTTATTATAATATTGCTTATTCTAAATGACCCATTTATGTGTTTATTGAATATTATCACGTCGTGGATAAGGACAATGTACGTAGGTGATATATCATACTTGATCGATATGCATAAACTCTAATTAAATACTACGCTCCCACCAACATGTCCATCAGTACTTAATATTTTTCAGGACGACTCGTGACGACGGCCGCTGCAATGTGGTCGAAACGTCGAGGTAATGTTAGCAATAAATAGTTCGTGATTAAGTCCCGTTCAGTATTAGATATGAAGGAATCGAATCGGGAAAGTTTAAAACATTATATATATGTTCGTCAGTAACTATAAACATATAAACGAAACTCGGAGATGCATTCTAGTTTTAATCTTCTAATCCTTCTATGTCTTTTAGTTCTAATTCGGCTGCTGTCGCCGGACAGTCAACAGCCGCCTTACGGCAGTGTGTGTCCGAGCAAGGTTCGACCTGCATTAGTTTAAACCGTTCTCCGCATTGTGTCCGGTCCGAAGGATGCTCACAAATTATTGCTATTAACCGTTTAGCCGCCATCACTCACAGTAATTTGTCCGTAAAACAAAGCACGTTACGGCAAGGTTAGGCGGTGAGTTATCGGTAATTGGGGCTATAGAAAATACATCGTTAATTTGAACATACAATGTAATAAGCGGTTAATATTGTAATTAGTAAGATTTGACCAATGGCATTGTTTTATCCGTTTTTTTTTGTATTGATGCAAGTATACATACACCGTGTTTTCTTCGCTATATTATTATGTTAACTTAGTACATTAATGTAAACTACTTATATGTATATAAACATTGAGATCATCGTCATTGTAAAAGGTCCTGTAGCGTTACAAAAAGTTAGTGTTAAAAATGACAGTATTTTAACTTCGACATCGAATAAACATTAAGATTTACACCGGTTACGCATTATTAATGAAATTAAATTCTTGATAATCCATTTAACCATTTAACCATTTGAGAAATTAATTTTATTAGACCTGTTGTATATTCCCTGAAAGTTAAAGGAAATCAAAAATAACAAGATGTCGACATTACGTTTAAATTGTGTAGATTATTTGTCGCTACCACTTAATGTATGTATACTTGTTTGAAATCCTTAGCATTCAAATTAATTATTACGTTTCTATACACCATATTTTACGCCTCAGCATCTTTTCGACGCAAAATTGGCAAACAACCCACATTTCATTCAAATGGCATCGCCGCTGTATCAAAACGCTAATGAATGAATATTCAATGTACCTATCATTATCAAACAAAATACGCAGCGTTAATATATTATGTGTTACTTATTGCCTGAACACAGTTGCATGGTGAAACCAAACGCCACCATTGTGATCCCAGGTTTTGACATCGAAAGGTATTTAATTTGATTATCTAGCCATTCATTAATTAACAATGCGCTTTGTGCAGTGCGAGCAAAAACAAGCGACGCACGCCTTGTGCATACAACAATCGCGGCCCAGGCAAATAGTCTCCTTCGAGTATGAGAAATTAGGAAGTCGTTTTGATCACCTTGGCTATTCTGTTAGTTTTGTTACGCGTGTTTACAAATACTGTTTCAAAAATATATTGAAAAGTTGTTACCTCCGCATAGTGAAATACTAAATGAACTGAACATAACCTAGTTTATCCACATCAATGCATTCCATAGCGACTATGATTTGTAGTTCGTAAGTACCTACATAGACGTCTATGATAAATGTTTTAAACTTTCGCTAATTTCGGGACTCAGGACTTGGGACTAGGGACTTTTTATATTACTAAAATTAATTATCTCCAAGTTTACTCATTACAGCAGCTGTAGTCATGAGTAGACTTAATTAATAATTTCAGCAATTTAATAGTCTACTCCTACGAGTATAACCTATAAACAGCGAACAGATATGAACGAAACGCAATTATAGAAAAATAAACAAGTTATTTGCCATTTTTGGATTAACTCAAGTGAAATATTATGGCTAATCTATAAACACTTACACGTTGTGTCTAGTCGTTTGTAATTAACTTGTCTAAGCATTTGGAAACGCTTTACGTGAATGCGCAAAGTATGATTTATTATAATTGATTTTTCGCAATGTGTGTTTAACCTGCTTGGTATGCTATAGGATGGTACTTGTATCAACTCTCTCTGAAACGAACATTTTAATGCAGTAACCACCACATTCAAGGCCATACAAATAAATCGATCATTAGTGGTATTTTTCACACGGTGTTGAGTCTCTTAAATCACTAAATAAATACATAGTACTTAACAATATACGTGTACTAAAGTGAATTAGACTCTAGGTAGCGTGTGAGATACTCAAAGTAGAGGCCGTAAGATAACTTATCTGGACTTCCTTCAAGTTTAATTAAGTTCAAGCATCTATCTTCCCTAAAAACAATTATCCAAAACTTTACTCCGCGATTTCATACAATACAATACAATACAATGACTCTTTATTGTACACCAGGAATAGTAAGCAATACAGAAAACAGGTACACAGAGAGCCTACTTATGGAAGAACAAAAAATTGGCTAGTCCTCAATCCCGTGCGAATATCGAAAAAATCTCTTCTCAGGGCATCTCTATACCTATAGTCAAGGTACATAATATTAGGTATGTAGGTACCTGTTTGACCCGTTTGACTAACATACATTCATCTTCACTTATATAAGTACCATTGCAGAGCAGGCCTCTTCTCAAAATGAGAGGGTTTTGTGCCGTAGTTCCTACAAAATTCGAATTGGGAACTTCACACACAATTGAATTTCTTCGCAAGAGTGTGTAGGTTTCCTTCACCGTAAAGCTCATGGTTTTCAAACGAAATTCTCCGAGGTGCAAGCCAACCCACGACCCTCTGTTTTAGGGACTATACGAGTTATTTACTTATTTTAGCAATGATAAGTTAGAGCAATGACAAATATTCATGATGCCTGCTAATTTTAAGTCTCTATTCTTTAATTTAGGATGTACGTACGTTGTCTTCTCCGTTAGTCAGTCAAGTTTTTGACTATACTACTTTTAGCTATAGATATAGATAGATTCCACGTAGTTTTACTTCCTTTTTTATTTATTCCTTTTTTAGTTATATTTTATGGTGGCGATGGAACTTAGACTTTCGGCGGGAAGTGCGATGTTGGAATTTTGCAGCAGGCAGCCAATTAAGTAGTTCTTCAGAGCACTCGCCGTGGTAGATCCTATAGAACACACAAAGAGAACCTACGTCCCTTCGCATGGACAAGGAGTCCAAACGATCGGAAATCAATGACTGCATGATCACTGACATTCCTATTTCCATTTCTACTATTACTTTATACTATCTGCACATTTTTCAAATGTTTCACTATGTTCCAGGGTAATTAATCTAAATAGCGCACTAGTCCGGTAAATATAGACGATTGTATTGTTTGTTGATACTTATATGGTAGGACGCCGGTACGGAGCGTGACGAGACATGCCAAGATGACCCACTTCGATCTTCCGTTCTAATCGCGCGGTTCCGAACTTATTGAGACCTTCATGACGATTTATTAGACGTATGCTTGTATACAAGCGATGGTGAATTAATAACTTGGTTAGAAAAAGATCAAGGACCACAATTTGTTACGATTCACGAGCTTATGGGTCTTAAAAATAAGGCGAAGCTGTTTTTAAATGGGTTTAAATTAGAACATTAAAGGATTTCCACGCCAAAATCGACAATTTTATCGACATTATGTTACCATAGTTCGACGGCCTAAATTGCTTTACTTTGCTCTTTGTTAAACAGAATACGGTGAAGAGATAAAAACATTTCACGTCTGATGTTGTATTCTTATGCCGGGACCAAAAAGCCAAAAGGCTGGATGGCCAAAGAAAGGGAGAAGTGCCAATTACTCTACATTGATCTTATATGTATGTATTGGTATACAACAGATTCATTGTCTTATTAAGTAAGGGTCTTCTGCTAACTACTACTACTACGGTACTAACTTGACCTTACCATTTCGTAGACGTGCTACGTTTTTGTTCAACCGCTACGACGCCCAAAATAATTGCTCATTGTCCGAAACAAAATTACCACTAATTTAGATCTCAAAGTTGACCCGTGTCGGATTGTTGAACATATTGGATGCAGTATGTGACCGTGAACCAGTTGTTCTTCACGGTCCGTGATTTGAGGTCCAGACGAGCAAACTGAAGCAACCTGTTGAGGCATCTTTGATGATCTATTGTTATTTTTTCATTAAGTACAATGTGTCGAAACTCATCGACTGAGCGTTGTCTATTTGTTTGTAGCTCTTGCAAGCGTGACGAAAGTTCAGCAAGATTATACGCAACGGAACCTCTTATTGGCTTGCTTTGGGTTTTTATATGAGTTATTAATATTTTTAGATACTCAATAGAGTTGCGCGTGCTCGTTTACTAAACAGATGGCTATCTACTACCTCTAGTACCATCGGGCAAATGTACCTTCTAACTAGTTCGGTCTTTTACTTATTTTAGTACACTAGTACATAATTAATAGAGTCTATGCATGATTTGCTCCCGTTCCAACATCATTTCAGTTTAATTTTGCTATCTCACTCCCGTTCAAACTAGTACAGTCGGTCCAACTGAATCTGTGGAACTTTTTCACAAAAAATGTCATAGTGCCATCGCATTAGTTGACAAGTAAATAATTATGACGCTTACTGTGAAAACGGCTTACTGCGGTGGTTGGTCAGAAATCAAATGGTTCAGTTTCCACACCGTTCACTTTGATTTGGTTGGGGTTTGGTTGGTCGGTCATTCGGAGCTCTTCCGAGTATAGGTACTTCGGAGTGATTTAGTTCGATTCCTAAGTCTCGAGATATGAAAAAAGTGTACTAATAGCTGAAAGGAGATGAGAATAGTTAATTCTAGTAGTGCACAAGCTAGTACTTTTTAGTACTTAGTACGTGTACCTACTTACACAAGCTTAACGCTCAACGAAACGACGGCTGAACTGAGCATAAAGCGTTGTGTTTAAAGATTTTAAATGTTTTTTTTTACCAAAGTAAATTAAGGTAGCTGTTTAAAAAACGTAAAATGTGAAATGCTCCGCAGATACGTCATGCAAAATTTCAACTTAATGTATATACAATTACTCATTGTTAAAACCTTCTTGCCACAATAAGTCTTTGACAAAATTATTCAAAGATTAAATCCCTCATAAACATAAGATTTCAAAATTATAATCATGATTTAACTAGGCGCACATAATCATTGTCGTCTAAGATTTTCCCAGAACACGCATTGTTACAGCAAATATGTGCTGCACTTGTGTAAAAAAACTCATTTACTGTTTTGCAACGCAGTGACACTCCACTACGCGGCTGCGCGTGAGCAGAAAAGGCAACCGCAGTCGTAACTTCTTATTAATCCTCGGACACTTTGGTAATTGTGTTAACTTAATAAACCTACTCGCCGTGCATGATTATTTCTTCATGATGCTTGTGGTTAAATCGCAAATATATATTTTAGGATAAGTCAAGTTGTGGTTGTCTTGTTTGCGCCAACGTAATTATCTGCTAAGTGCGTAAACATTGCTTAATGTGTATGTTTAGTTAAGCGATACTTACGTGTTGCTTGACGTACCTTGTTATTGATAAAGATAATGATATTCTTTTATTTCTTTCGTGGCCTAGACCTCTTCTTTATGCAGTTCGTAATGGACATCTCAGACAATAAATGATGAATTTCAAAACTATGGAGTATTGAAAGGTGAGTAGTCCCGCAGGGGTGCTTGGCACGACCGAGATGCTCCCGATAACCGCTGATAACGGAGCGTGGGAACGCCGATCGCTCACTCAAGCACAGGCTGTAAATCACCACCCGCCTCATTATTAAAAACTCTACTGAAACGATGCTAGTCTAGACCGTTGCGAAATCAACTAGTCCTGGCCTTATTCTACGAAGTTCGACTTTCAAACTTCGTATCGTGCCGTTCCGCTCCCGCTAATTGTGTGAAACAGAAGAGTGTAAGAAATAGCTCGATACGAACTTCGAATTTCGAATTTCGTAGTAGCCCCTGATCACTAGTCAAATCTATTGATATAATTGTTAATTATGAGTGTGAAAGTTTGTGAGTGCGTGTTTTATATTTTATTTTATTTATTACGCTAAAAGGTTGGATGATTTTGAATTAAACGTATTATGCAGATAGTGGATCTTGGAAATTAAATAGTAAATCTTTTACTTATTTCAGATTCATTATCCATATTGGTTAGTATTAAATCTTCAGAAAGTTGAAAATTACATAAGTTACGCTCTAACCTACTTTTTATTCCGATATTCCTACGGGATCAGGATTTACACAAATGAATTCCAAAAACGTTGATAGTAATTAACAAAAAATAAAACCGAACCGACTTACGTACTTATTAAACTATGTATTAGCACAGCTCTGGACTAACTTTTCCCAAGAATAAATTGGTCATTAAGATGAGTATACCATGTACAGCCTATTAACAGTTTTTTTACGATAAATAAAAAACAATCTGCTAACTTTATCTCTCGAATGTTTGATTTTGTGGAATGTATAAGTAGTTCTGATTCGCTAGCTAGTTTACCAATGTTTGAACATTTCAGCCACACAGAAGTCTTCTCACATTTCAAATCACTTTCCACGTAATTGCAATTCCTGACGGAAACGCTGAAGATCAATATCGGTATCTTGAAATTACAAGAACAGTTCAAGTGTCAAATGATGAGACGTCGATAGAAGCTCGGGTCAGGTGACGTAATAGGGCAAGTCAACTGATGCATAGACGACGATATTAAGTGCTTTACCATTCTTACTTGACCACGGCAAAGCCAAAAGAAAGGGTTACGATTAAGCAAGCAACCTACCTACATGTATGATGTTCCACCGTAATCAAAAATGTTACACTTCTGTACCAGGATCGCACTCATGAGAGCCGAATTTTCTTTTTCTGCTGCTTACTGTACAATCAACCAGCATCACTTTTATTAGAGCAGCCAGGGTCTTCAAAATATTACAATACGTTGGTATTGTAATATTTTGAAGACCCTGGCTGGCATACTCCTCCGCTATTTGAGTTTAATTGATTTAAATTAAAAATAAAACCGGTTGTCTGTAAAGTCGGTTTACGGACGATAGTATAACGTGACAACGTCATACATAACAAAACATTCAAAAAACAAAAATGAAACCCCTTTTAATACCGCCGCACCGCCCCCGCGTTCCCCCCTCACACCCCCGTACCCCCCCCCCCCCGCATTGTACATTCTGGCGTTCGCCGCCCTCTTGCATCTGGCCTTCGCGGCTCTGTAGGTACATGTACGGGACAGTATGCAGCCGGCGTTCAGGCGTTCATCGATTTATTAGACGTTGTCTGTCACGTCAAAAAATGTGCCACGATATTCGTGGAGGTTGATAAAGACACTATCGGTTGGCCATTGTTCGGTAGCTGCCATTAAAGATGTGTCAATGCTTCAGCATAAAATACTTCCACATCGCTATCGTTGACACCTTGGTTGACACTTATACTAGGTATTATCTTTAGCAGATGTCATTCGAAAATGTACTCTGGCAATACTACATAAACCTTCGGCTGTGGGCCGGCTCATCATCATCATCATCATCATTTCAGCCGAAAGACGTCCACTGCTGAACATAGGCCTCCCCCAAAGCTCGCCAAACAGATCGGCCCGGCGGCTGGTAGGTAAATATACGGCTTTCAAATAGGGGTGTTAGATTTGTTACGTTGCCCTTGATCGAAGACATAGCCTGTTGCGTCCGCGGTGGGGGCTCTGAAGCGTTTTAACCGCCGTATCCCGTGTGTTACGAAAATCAAAGAATAATGTCCATGAACTAATTTCAGTTGCCACGCGTGGTGATGGTCAAAAGGCATTTTGGTTGACATATGTTATTAAGTAGTCGATTCCGTAACAATTATATCCACGAGTAATTAAAGATCGTCTTATCGTCTATTTTGCCTATCTTTAGGTCTATGCTTAGGTAACACTATCAATCATCTAGTGCATGAGCATATAGTAGTAGAAATATTACAAACTGACTCAATACTCATGCACAAGATACATATCTAACAATCTATCTACGTCATAAGAGTGTGTTGTATATAGGAATAGTTATTTTATGTATTTTTGTCAGTGCTCCTATACTTTACGTTCTTTACAAATGGCACTCTATTTCTTGCTTCTTTCTGTTGTAAAGATTGCCTGGTAAAAATCACTCTGAAGCGACAAAATTGCATATATACTTGATTTTTCTATTACTAGTTATATGATGTTCAATAAACTATCACTTTATTGTTCATAATAATTACATTGTAAAGTCATGTAGATAATCGACAACCACAAAGATTTATAATAATTAAAAAATATGGCTAGTCATTCAAATAAAGGTGAATCACATTTAAATCCTGTACCTAACAGCCAGATCGCAATCAACTAAAATTGTATCCTTATGGTCGACGTGAGTTCATCGCGGAACTGAGGTCGAGGTCGCAGAAGGATCTCGCTATCAGAATGTATCTCAATGGGTTCCTTATTTTGCGAATTAAAAATTAAAACTGTCAAGTGGTATTGTACTTGAGGTTATGCGTAATTTCATTCAGATGTTTGCCTTCAGATGCAATACTTACAAGTTACAAGGGCCTTTCTTTTTTTCCTTTTTAGGGTTCCGTAGTCAACTAGGAACCCTTATAGTTTCGCCATGTCTGTCCGTCTGTCTGTCTGTCTGTCCGCGACTAAGCTCAGAGACTGTTAGTACTAGAAAGCTGTAATTTGGCATCAATATACATATTAGTCACGCCGACAAAGTGATTGAATAAAAAAAAGTAAAAAAATTTTTTTTAGGGTACCTCCCATAGACGTAAAGAGGAGGTGATTTTTTTTTCTCGGCTAACCCTATAGTGTGGAGTATCGTTGGATAGGTCTTTTAAAATCATTGCGGGGTTGCTAACATGATTTTTCTATTCAGTGATCTGTTTGCGAAATATTCAACTTTAAAGTGAAAATTTTCATTAAAATCGGCCGGGCCCCCCCCCCCCCTCTAAAATCTAAACTGTTGGGTGGAAAAATTTGAAAAAATTCAGAAGGATAGTAAATATATCAAATTTACTAGGAAAATTATAGCGGCTAAGATTGCTTGGAAATTATTTGTAGTTTAAGAGTAAATAGTAGCCTAAGGTATAAAACATACCTAAACTTGGATGATTCCGTACACATACGAAATCCTTAGAAAAATATTACTTGATTTTTTCGTAATGGCTACGGAACCCTACCTTGGGCGTGTCCGACACGCTCTTGGCCGGTTTTTATATATAACTAGCTTTTTCCCGCGACTTCGTCCGCGTAGAATTCCAATTTGTGGTGAAGCTTCTTCATCTCTTTCATTGTATAAAACAAAAAACCGGCAACGGCAACATCCATTATTATTATCATTTCATCATCATCAATATCAGTTAGTGAATATTATAAATCCCGTTTATTCACTATCCCGTGGGAATTTCAACAAATTTGTCCTTATTCTATGCAAATTTTCGCTTATATTTATCCCGCGGGAATTTGGATTTTCCCCGAGAAAAAGTAGTCTATGTCCTTAAAGGTGTAGCTTTCTACCGGTAAAAGAAGTTTTAAAATCAGCCCCGTAGTTGAATTCACTTATTTTTTTCCCGTGTGAATTTTGCTTTTTCACGGAGAAAAGTAGTCTATGTAAATAATGGTTGGTGTAACTTCCTATTGGTGAAAGAAATTTTCAAATCAGCCCTCAAGTGATGTTCACTTCTTTCTATCCCACGGGAATTTTGCATTTTACCGAATAAATAGTAGGTAGCCTAGCCTATACCAACAAAGGATAGTGTAGCTTTCTATTGGTCATTTTTTTTAAACTCAGCCCCAAAGTTAAATTTACTATTTTCTATACCGCGGGAATTTTGCATTTATCCGGAAAATAGCATCCTGTATGAATCAAGGACAGTGTATCTTTTCTATTAGTGAAAGACATTTTAAAATGAGCTCCGAAGTTGAATTTTTATTTCTGTCCCTTGGGAATTTTGCATTTTTCCGGAAAAAAGTAGTCTATGTCAATAAAGAATAGTGTAACTTTTTACTGGTAAAAGATTTTTTTTAAATCGGCTCGGAAGTTTCAGAGATTATCTATCCCACAGGAATTTCCAAAAATCCTGCAATAAGTTTTTTTGCTGTTATGTATGACCATTTACGTTTATACTGAATTTGAAAAGTTTAGTACTTAATTGTAGTTATGGAGATAGGATCCAGTTGATTTGAGTATATAAATCCTGATTTATCCTTATCCCGTGGATATTTTCAAAATTATTCAAATTAGCTTTATACCTGTTCTAAAAGTCTACTTGCATGCCCAATTGGAACAGTTTAGTAATCTTCGTTATGGGGATAGGGTCACTCTCGATTGATGAAATATATATACATCCCGTATATTCCTTATCCCGTGGGAATTCCGGAAAATTCTTTCTTATCGGATGCCTACGTCGTACAAAGGACACATCCTCAAGTTTCAGGTCTCTACATACAGCGGTTTAGGCTGTGCGTTAATCCGCCAGTCAGTCATTTAGGACTTCAGGACAAAGCATTTTATATGTATTTGCGTTGCACCAAGCTTTTATGCGAGTTCAACAATGATGTTTGAATACTCAATTCGATTTTATTCGAAAAAGGTTGAACTCACATAAAAGCTTCATCATCATCATCATCATTTCAGCCGTAGGACGTCTACTGCTGGACATAGGCCTCCCTCATTGACGCCCAATCATGACGGTTGGAAGCGACTTGCATCCACCTTGAGCCTGCGGCCTTCACCAAAACGTCCGTCCATCTCGTTGGTGGACGTCCCACGCTGCGCTTGTAAAAGCAAAAGCTTGGTGAAATGCAAATACTTATTATAATTAGTTATTATCAGAGATCAGATCAGGAAGTGGTTGACAAACGTAGACAAATGGTTTGCAAAATTTGAAGTTTCGTTTCGTTTACATTGTGTCAAAATAAAAAGTAATTTAAATCAAAAGCACTAAGGAGTATTGATATCAACTTCGAAGCAAATCACCCCCAAAATAACTTTCTACTCCTTTTTAACCCCGTCAAGGGATGAATTTCAATAAAATACGAAACACGTCTTCCATCAGTTCTGTTATAGAATGTTTATGCAAAATTTGAAATAGATTGGAAAGGAAGAACACACCCTCCAAGTTTCAGGTCTCTACGATCAGCGGTTTAGGCTGTGCGTTGATCCGTCAGTCAGTCAGGACAAAGGATTGCGTTTTGCGTTTGACCACAATCACGCCTCATGGATAGCGAAGATGAGTCCTGCGATGGAGCACGCCTGCCTAGTAAATGCTCATTCACCCTAGACTTGAATTTAGGAGAATAAGCAGAAAGAAGGCAGTTGAGCGAGGTGTTGCGCGCGTCCTCTAGCAGTGTAAACCGTACAACAAACTGTAACAGGTACGCGCGCGCTGGACACTGTTCAGAACCTTCCACCAGAATTGCTTCTATAGGCAACAGACCGGAACACGACGACAGTCGCTTGACAACCTGGCTTAATCTATAGGGTGGTGATCAGCCGCGGACGAAGCCTACCACCATAGTTGTATCGCTCGTTTAACAACACCCTAAGCTCACGCGTAGGGTCTCGAGGGTAAACCTATGGACGCGAGCGATTTCAACCTCCAAAAACCGGCCAAGTGCGAGTCGGACTCGCGCACCGAGAGTTCCGTACAAATTTATATGTATCTATGAACATCCAGTCTTAGCAGACCCCTGCTCCTAAGCAAAATGTGCGCACTGTGGGATCATTGTAGATTGGTTATTGATAGATAGACAGACAGACAAAAATGTATGCTTTTCGCAATTTTTCCTTTATCTGTGCTATAAGACCTTACTTCGTACCAAATTTCAAGATTCTGAGTTCACCCTGTAGGTTTTGATTCCCTTGCGAGTGTCGAAAATTTGCGGAATAAATGGCTGCATCTTTTGATTGTGTTGGCTTAGAAGTTTGATTTTTTCACAGCTCCAAGGGACAGGAGACCTGAGTATATGATATAAATTTCAGCTTGATACCTCCACGCGTTCCTGTGAGAAAAAGGATCTTGACAGACAGACGGACGGACAACAAAGTGATCCTATAAGGGTTCCGCTTTTTCCTTTCGAGGTGTGGAACCCTAAAAATGATAAATTATGGACAGTTTTACGTACCAATTGATTTTTCTTTAAGTTTATCAGACCAAACAAAAAATATTTCGAAAAATTAGATAGAAAGTAATTTTTTTTTTTAAAAAGTGTTCTGTCTCATAATCGGTTAGAAAGCATTCTCGTTGAACATTCCTGCACCCGAATCACCTGGTCTTTGAAAAACCGTTAGGCTATAGACCACTTAAAGTCTGAAACGGATCTCTAAGCACCAGAGTGCGCTGTGGAGGACCGACAGCGATCTCACTTTCTTTCCGGACTCCATTCTTAAAGCTTTCCCACAATTAACGTGCTTTGATTGGTCGAGATAATAATTCCTATTCTAGTATGCATAATGCTGTTACGGTTAGCACATGTTACGGGAATTGCGTTTAATGTGACATAACATAATAAAATTACAAATTAAATTGCTTATGGGTGTGAAGTTAACTAACTATTCTTAATAAGATAATTTAATTTTAATTTTTCTACAACTAGCTCAGAAAATTCACAAAATTACACGAATTGCTCCACCTAAACACTTTTGAAATAAAAATTCGCCTCTAAAAAAAGGTATATTACTAAATACTTTATTAGTCAATTATCTTCGAGCCTACCTACGTACCTACAAATATGAAATATACCTAATAATTCAGACAGTAAGACCACCTGAGCCAACCGCACATTTTTAATTGAATGGTGCTCGTTTCAATTACATCTGTGTGACAATGGGGCATAATTATGGTCATTTTTAATGTCAAAAAGTTGTCAATATTCTTTCAAATTTATTGAACTGCCGAACAATAACCAATTTGTCAACGAACAAGGTATGAACACGCAGCAGCCGATGTGCGCTTGCGACACGCGTGATGCTGGGTGCTTGTCGATTATTTAACAGAGACAATGTCGGATCGCACGCCGCGAGCTTCTCACGGCTGCCGAAGGTCGTGGATAGCTTGGCTCTTGCAACACGATTTAAATTATTAGATTTCATAATATTCTGTACCCCGAGGCGAGCTTAACGACTCGAGGAATCATCCGATAATTTTTGGCAAACGTAGAAGCGATCAGACGTAATTATGTAATTAATGTTATTCCTATTAAAGTATTCCTACTGGGTGTTCTGGGTACAATTTGGGTGGGTAATTATTGCCAGCGGCGTATAAGCTTACCAGTTATATGGCTTGTTTATTTGATGAATTATTCAGCGTGGTTATATTTCAGCCTACACTTAGATGGAAGTAGTTTCGATAAAAAAGTAGCGAGAATATATCAACAGTTGAAAAATTTACAGCTGCGATAGATTTGTCGGTGCTTAAATGCGGCGCCGTTTAATTTGACGCAAGCAGCGTAATACATTTTAATGACGTTACCTTATGACTCAATGATTAAGATGCAAGCAATTTCTTGCAAAATCCCTTCTAAATTCTCCAAGTATTCCAGTTACACGGCCCTTGGCGTCGTGACGCCGATGTGAGTCGCGGGAGTTGCGCGTGACGGCGGGCCACGGGCCGAGCGCATCACGCTAATGCGCCATCAACAGCCGCTAACAATCCCACATTAACTTAATATGATTCAACCAGCTCCATAGAGGTCGCTCCCAGGGCTACCAAGCATCAGGATCTAGCAGGTTTCCTGATATATAATTGGTTGGATTTCAGCTGGATGTTAGCAATACTAGGACATAGGATCATTTTTTTTGGTATTTCACCACTGAACTAGGGAGCTATTATCGTCTAGGTGTCATTTGTACTTTACATGAACACCTACCTATAGCTTCATTTGGAGAAAGTGCAGGAAATATTGTACGAGTTTTGTTATATTGTGGTGTCGTCAGTCTATAGATTTTTAATTGAAGTATCATCACATCAATGACAATGTACCGCAAATCGCACGATATTTCACCTATCGCCTAAATGAGGCTTATTTTATGGGGTCAATCACAGGGACGTCGCCCAATTAGCACTTATTACGCTGGTGAAAAAACATAGACACTGTTGTAAATAAAGGAGTTTCTTCGTTGGCCTTTTCCGTAATACACTGGTAACCCTAGCTGTGCCTGATTGTATTGACGCTTGTAATAAGCGATAGTGAGCGTCATTTAATTTATATAATGGAATGTTATAAAGGTTAATTTGGCTAGGTGTATGTCTCATAAAAAGCATGATGAGATGAGACTGGGTCACAGGCCTCACGCAAGATCGGAGTCTGTTTGTACCCCTCTAGAATTGACTCAAAGCCTTGCTTCATCAAAGTAATCAATTTATTGCGATGTCATGTCACACAATAGATACCTAGGTACTCTCTTTCAAGCATTTCATCTGCAGCAATTATTTATTAACCTACTTCTTTTCTTTAAATTCGTTCAAATTTCGCTGAGACGTAAAAGTAAAGTAGGTAAAGTAAAAATATTTATTTGTGTACAAAAGTCATACACAATAATTAAAAATAGTAAAGTACAAACTAACTTAAGTTTTAAGCCAAAACTGCCCCTTCACAATGACACGACGACGATGTATACACATAACATTATTTTAAAGCATTAATAGGTATAAAAAAATTGCCTTAAAAATTATTTTTTTATTCTTATATTGCACCACCTGCTGAAATACATTCCTTGTTGTTTTCCTTTGTAAAATGGTTGCCTGGAAGAGATCGCTTCGAAACGATAAGGCCGCCTATTACCTTTTATATTTTTTCCATGTACTTGTTTTTCTGTATTGTTTTCTTTGTGGTGTACAATAAAGAGTCATTGTATTGTATTGTATAGCTCTGACAATATTAATAAAATTGCTGCCGTCGATTTGATAGGCTATAAAGCAAATTAATAACAGCTTTTGAGATATATTAGCTTACTAGAAGTCTCCGAAAACGCTTTCCATTTTATAAACCAGAATTCTCAAGAAACGCCCTTTTGCGCTCTCAAACTTAGCTTTAGCTTAGCTTTGGCTGCTTTCATAATAAACACAGTATGATGGCGCATCGCAAAATTCTCCAACAATGTACATAAAACGAATTGTGAAAATTTACAAGTTATTTTCGACATGTGCGACTAGAATTGTAAACTTCACAATATTTACATTTAAATTTACATGAAATTTACATTAAATTGGCATTTTATTTAGCATTTTAAAAATTTTACTTAGCATCTTTTACCATTTTTCCGGCGAAAAGTTAGCATTTTTCTAAATTATAAAACGGCAACACTGATTGTGAACGCTCACTAAGTGGTTGTAAACTGTCCGCACAAGATTCAGATAAGCTTTATTGAATACGATGTGCTTAAATAGATATTTTTTAAGTACCCATACCTCACATGATGCTCATTATCGTATTCATATTTACGAGTGGCCAAAGATTACCATCTCTTGCATAAACAGGCTTGTCAGTGTAACTTATACCCGCGTAAGTAATTTATTAGGCAGATTTTCGATTGCCTCACTTCTGTAATGACTGTATAATGCCCAATGCCAGCCCTGATGGCCAGTTAATAAACGGTAAGTTGAAAGGAATACATTGCAAGTATATGCTTAATTAATTCTTATTACAATATGATACCAATAACAAAATGATAGCAATAACAACGTACGCATCATTGATTTATTGATAGAGCGTTGAGTTTAAATTCCACAGCATTTTTTTTAATTAAGTAATATATACATAGGTACTAAAATAAAGTATTGTAGCAAACACGACTGTAGTCTTTAATTTTATGTCAATTTGATCCAAACTAAACTCATTGGGATGCCTTCTTCCATTCAATGAAAGGAAAACACAACTTGCAGTTTAATTTCCACTGTGATTACGCACCTTGGGTTGTAATTGCTTCCTTCCTTTTCGTTATGGTATTGTTACACATGAACTCATCAAATAATCTTTACTTAAGTTTATTTCCGTTAAATTATTCTTAATCTAACCTCCATAACCTTCTATTTTATAGCTAACTACCTACATCTGCGGTAGTTTATTTAATTTTTTAATATCCAGTCAAATAAAATGTTAGAGCAAATAAATAAATAAATAAATATACGGCAATGGTAGGTACGTGAACTTTCGGTAATCGCTTGTGTAAATTGCTATCAATAATCAATTTAGTTAATTGAATCACGCGTTACTTTGCGGAGGTCCATATCAAAGAACTGAAACAATCACTTTGCTCACCCGCGACCTTTTTTGAGATCGCGGGTGAGCAAAATAAATTATTTATCTATCAAGTTGAAGTACTTACTTATAAATACGCACATAAAAATAATTTGAAGACACCTTGTAAATTGCCATTAATCTACGTTTCATTTGAATTGTTTAAAAAAAAAGGCTGTATTTATATGAAAATTTGAAATTTCTGTCAGGCTATTGAATATGTGCCGTTCGTAAAAATATACGCTTGAAAATTCGATCAACAAATATTTCGCAATAGACACTTAATACAATAAGGTAAGATTTATAATTGACATTTAAGCTCTTGTTATTCTGGTCGCTATTTGATAATAATTAATACGCCCTTATAGACCTTGTCTGCGAGAGCCAATCATGGTTCATAATGAATAATTTGAAGTTATCTTGACTCTCGGTCGGGTTGACCTGCGACCGGCCGTCCCCGCGGGCCGCGCTTTCACCCGCGGTATATCACGACCCCTCCCGCGGCTGCTTCCGGGTGCGCCGGCGCATCTTGTAATACCAGGGGCTGTATTCAGCATTTGACCACGCACTTATCTCAATCCAATCCCAGTCCTAACCACTTATAAACTGCCGAATTGAAGCTCATCGCAAGCTTATCGCAAACAAATCTCATCCCTAGTTCATTCCTATCCCAAAACGTAATTGCCAGGCGAATAAATTTTTATCCCCATACAAAACGGAACGAAACCTTTTTTTAATTGGCAATAATCTTGTTCCTACAAAATAATAAACTCGGTATAATGACGTTTTTAATTATTGATTATGATTATGAATGTTACAAAAATAATAATCATTTATTAAAAATTGTTTGGTTATTTTTATTTTCAGAAATTAGATTAATCTAAATGAGACGTTTAGTTTAGTATTTGCTGTCGCTTAAATTTTCGTAAAACAGAGGCCCTACCACGAAGTGCATAATTCGAACTTCGTTTCGTGCCGTCCCGCTCACACTAATGGTATTTATTACGAGTGTGAGAGAGACCGCACGATCCGAACTTCGAACTTTGAATTTCGTAGTAACCCCCCAGAACGGATTAGGGTAAGTAATTTAAAAAAACCATGAACATTTTTTTATTAAATTTTATCTTGGCAAGTATTTATTTATTTCTTGTCATGGAATCATAATGCTCTAGGTAATATATTTTTTCGCGTTAGGCCGGCCGCATACACGCGGAATTTTTCTTCGGTTTCCGTACGGAATGACGTGTGCGAGCGAGACAACGCTATATACTTTCGTAGCCCTATCTCGTTCGCACGCGTCATTCCGTACGGAAACCGAAGAAAAATTCCGCGTGTATGTGGCCGGCCTTTTAAACGAACACCTTGACTCATCGAAATTGGCGTGGTTAGTTAATTTTTTTTTCAACAAATAAAAATACTTATTTTAAATACAACTATGTTGGGGCGTGATAGAATGGGACGGATTGAAGGCCACTCACTACAAACCGAAGCGCGGGGTGCCGACGAAGCATGCCCAGCGCGGTCGATAACACTGAATCATATATACGGTGACACACTCTGGCAGCGCGGCATAGCGTTTTGAATCAGTTTTATGCAGAGCGCGCGTCGCCTCGTGCACACGCCCAGCGCCTTCCCCGCGCTGCGGGCAGTGGAGGAAGGGCTTTATACCTTTATATTAGTTGTCATTTGTATGCTATTATTATATCTTGTCTGTGGGTCGCCGCCATCTTGTGCTGTCAAGTCAACGACGCGACGTCACGTCATTATTTTTTTTCATCTTGTTTTGTTACGCGACGCGCCTGCGCCTCGTGTTATGTGTTGTTTGTATGTAAACATCGAGTCGAGTGCCGGTAACCCCTTGTGTTCTGCCCTTTTAGTCAAACTGTAGTTCCTTGAGAAGCCATCCTCCTCTGTTTTACAGTACAATTGTTTAGCGGAAGTGATATTCCACTGACTTACAACATGGGAAAATTCACGCGTATGCCCAAAAGCAATAATTTATGAAATCTATGGATTTCTTTACCGACTAGCCCTTATTTGCTGCCTCTAACCAAGACTCAACTCCTGAAGAAATGCGTGTGAAAGAAAATTGTTCACAGAAAAGGAAATGGTTCATGGAAGGTTCATGTTATGGTGTACCACTCTCCTCAGAGAGTAAGTTTTTCAAAAAAACTCTTTCCATTTTCAAAATTTTCTTCAAATATTAATTTCACTAAAATAAATTCGTATTTATTGTTACTTTGTTTTTTTTTTCAGAGTACCTAGAATGTGATCATAAATACTGTGCTAACGAAGATTCAGATGATGATGTTAGACCAAGAGGAATGAAACACATTTGTAATATGAGTATCTACCTCCAGCAAGGATTTCAAAAATAATGTGTAAGTAGTTTGCAAGTTTTTTAAGCCCAGTCGACCTTTCATTTTACTCCAAAGAAATGCATTTGTGCGCCAAACCATCCAGACACAGCTTTTAAACACTGCTTTTTTTATGGGCTAATTTAATACTAACAAATTTATCATAAAACAACAGCCCTACTCAGAGTTCGGAGTACACACATTCTGTCTCTCTTTCTGTGTGCGTATGTGTATAAATACTTTACTGAGGAAATGAACATTAACTTTCTGACTGGGGGTTCATCTCGCCTCCTTGTTTACTTTCACATCATCATCCCAGCCTATATATGTTAGTCTTGACTTATTAACTGACTGTCTCACTAATTGACTCTCTGATCGACTCACTAACCGACTAGGACCCACTGAGTAACTCAATGACCGATTCACTAACTGACTCACCAATGCCCACCTCAAACCCTTGGCCCTAGAAGGCTGTTATATAAAGGTTTTCTTTATGATATGGACAAGGAACAAGGATGGATTTATTGAAATTCCTACGAGATAGTGAACGAGAGTTGATCTTACATTTTATCTGTGTGCGGACAAAATCGTCGGCAAAAGCTAGTCATTTTATAATCATCATCATTCCAGCCTTTATACGTCCCACTGCAGGGCACATGCCTCATGACAAAATGAGAGGGCTTGGGCCGTTGTTCCTTCGCCGGCTCAGTGCGGATTGGGAACTTCACACACACCGTTGAATGTCTCCGCAGGTGTAATTTCCTCACGATGTTTTCCTGCACCGTAAATCACCGCACCTGCAACGTAATTTTTTTTGTCTGTCTGTCTATATCAGTAACCAATCAACAATGATCCCACACTGCGCACATTTTGCTTAGGAGCAGGGGGGTCTTCTAAGACTGGATGTTCATAGATACATATAAATTTGTACGGAACCGTCGGTGCGCGAGTCCGACTCGCACTTGGCCAGTTTTTTATACTTGAAGCAATTTACCGCGTAGCTGTTCACGCAAGTATATTTAATTTGTAGTCATATTTTCCATGTAGTATTTGTTTGTTAGTTATTTATCTCAAAAGCAAACATTCCTTGTAACGTTTCACCTAGTCGCGTTTTGTCGCTGCAGAACAAAATCTCGATAGTTTTTTATACTTGAAGCAATTTCCGTGTAGTATTTTACCCTAGAAAAATCCTGGGAATCCTGGGAATTTTTTGGCCGCAAACTGTCTCAAACGTAAGACTGTGGCAAATGACTGACCAGAAGCCAGTAAGCCGAGAAGTTCTGACAAGGAAGTGGCGATAGATTAGACACACGCTTCGGGGGTCAGATAACCACCTGCCCAAGCAGGGTCTCCGCTGGCAATCTACTGGCACAAGACGGCCAGGACGTCCTCGGACCACGTGGAGGCGATCAGTTGAGAAGGAGGCTGACTCAATTGGTCTCGGCTGGGAAGAGCTGGAAGAAGCCGCGCAAGATCGAACCGAATGGAAAACTCTTCTACGAGCCCTATGTCCCTAATGAGGGATAACAGGAACACATCATCATCATCCTCATCATCATCATTTTACCCTAGACGTACTTTACCGCGATCGTTATTTATTTGGAACGCTTTTTTCTTTGACGCGATGATTGATGTTTGCAGCAAAACTCTGTAACTATTTTTTTTAAACGCATCATAGTTATAGTTCAATTTCTAAAGCCGAATTTAGACCTGCAAAAAAAATCGTGCAAGTTGCATCGGATTGCGGCGCTCGATTGAGCATTTCAATCTCGGTGGCTTTAGGGCCTCGCAATGTAATGCAACTTGCACGAGTTTTCTTGCAGGTCTAAACTCGGCTTAAGAGGCTATCAAACTCATTGGAATATTATCTTTATTACTAATACTTAATAGACAATACTCTGTCATTTATGATAGTCAATATTTTACATTTTTAGGATGCGATTTCAAATTACTACAGTACATAGTAATTTTAAGACCGCTTTTGTGGCTGGTTTAGATTTTACAACTCATTTATTGGTCCTTGTGATGAGCAAGATTTTAGGATTGAATTAGATTTTGATTAAATTTTAAACTTGTACCAAATTGAATTCACTTAGATAAAACATTGCTTTCAATAAAAAATAGGTTCATCAAGTTACATATCATCATCATCATCATCATCATCCCAGCCTAAGTACGTCCCACTGTAGGCCACAGACCGCCTCTCAGAATGAAAGGGCTTGGGCCGTAGTTCTCACGCGCGCCCAGTGCGGATTGGGAACTTCACAGACACCATTGATTTTCTTCGCAGGTGTATACAGATTTCCTGGCGATGTTTTCCTTCGGCGTAAAGATCATGTTGAATTTCAAATGTAAGTTAAGTTACATGTAAAAAAATTTAAATCAACCCTAAAAATCACTACCTAATCTGTATGAATTTGGTGCTTCAGCGCGAGCCAGCAGGAGTGATAGAACCCCAATAGATGTATGTAAGTACATACATAGGTAATTAGGTTGATAATTAAGGCCCATTATCTTTTACAAAATATTGCTTTTCCCGACTCAGAGACGTTGATTGTTAAGGAATACTTTTGACTTCTGATGCTTCACCATCAGTTCCACTTCGCCATATTTTACGCATTTCGACGATTTTTTTTACGAGCTCATATTGATTGACAACTACTTACCTACTTTAAAATAATCGAGTCGCAACCCGTGTAATTATTGTTATGGAGTAATTTCGGTGGCCAACTGTTCCTCACCAGTTGCAATTCATGAAATGGTGAATTCTAAGAGAACATTCACAAGTTATTTTCCTGGTTTTTTTACAGTCAATATTTTTTTTATCACGGACTAAATCAGTCTTAAAATCTAAACCGGCAACAGAAACGGTATTAAAATAAGTATACGGTTTATTCAGAGGGCCTATCTATTATCACATGTATTAATTTGGAACGGTTACTCAGAAATGTAATTCATTCAGCGCTGGGGTGCTATAAACACCTCAGCATTAGGCTGCGTATCCACCGGAGCTGTGCGAGAATGCGTTGCGAGGGACGTGTTTGTCATGAACCAATAGAAACACTTCATTTAAAAGGTCCTAAGGGAATTAAATGTTTCTATTGGTTCATGACAAACACATCCCTCGCAACGCATCCTCGCACATCTCTGCTGGAAACGCAGCCTTATGCTGAGCCAGTGTCCTATTTACAACCGTAATGACACATTCTTCTTTATTTTTCGTGTTGTCTTTTGTTTTGTAAAATATTGATGATGATAAATAATAATAATAAATAAATATCACGGAACAATGCACACCAATTGACCTAGTTCCAAAGTAAGCTAAGCATAGCTTGTGTTATGGGTACAAGGCAACGGATAAACATACTTATATAGATAGATACATACTTAAATACCAGCGTTAAATACATATATACACACCCAAGACCTGAGAACAAATATTCGTATTATTCATACAAATATCTGCCCCGACGTGGGAATCGAACCCGGGACCTCAAGCTTCGTAGTCAGGGTCTCTACCTACTAGGCCATCTGGTCGTCGATGATGAGTCTTGTGTTGTTGTAAATAAATGTATTTTCTTTCTTTCTTTAATTTTTTATCAAAATGGTAGGGTTTGTGTTCGGCAATATTGGATGGTCTTACTATGACGTTTCGTAATCACACAAAGCTGTATTTACACGACAGTAGTGAAACGGTACGGTTACCTCGAAATGTACATTTTGGTAAAAGTAGCGATTTTTGACTTTACACTTTATATACCTACGGCAGGTTAGTATCTGTAAGACTGGTTTTGGTACATAAAATGACGAGATCTATAAGAATTTCACACAGACGAACGGATACTTTTTAGGGTTCCGTAGTCAACTAGGAACCCTTATAGTTTTGCCATGTCTGTCCGTCTGTCTGTCTGTCTGTCTGTCTGTCCGCGGCTAAGCTCAGAGACTGTTAGTACTAGAATGCTGTAATTTGGCATGAATATATATATCATTCACGCCGACAAAGTGATTACATAAAAAAAATTAAAACAATTTTTTTTAGGGTAACCTCCCATAGACGTAAAGCGGGGGTGATTTTTTTTTCTCGACTAACCCTATAGTGTGGGGTATCATTGGATAGGTATTTGAAAATAAATATGAGTTTTCTAAAACCATTTTTTTATAAAATGAATATTTTCGGAGATATTCACCCCGAAAGTTAAAAAAAAAATGTGTCCCCCTCTAACTTTTGAACCGCACGTCAACCACACATTAATAAAGTATGCAAAGATTTTTTCGTACCTGCTACGGAACCCTATCTTGGGCGTGTCCGACACGCTCTTGGCCGGTTTTTGGTAATTTGAATGATCTACGGGCGACTGGACTGAGTTACCAACTTACCACCGTTATGGTCCTTGTGCCCTTGAACTATTTGAAGATAGCTTGTTTGTTTGGCTCACACTTCGTAAAATGGCTTTTTAGGGTTCCGGAGCCAAAATGGGCAAAACGGAACAGTTTCGTCATGTCTGTGTGTCTGTCTGTCTGTCTGTCTGTCCATCCGTCTGTCTGTCTGTCCGCAGCTTAACGCAGTGGCTATTTGTGCTATAAAGCTAAAAACCTTCCATAGACGTAAAGTGGGGGTGATTTCTTTTTTCTCGTCTAACTTTAGTGTGGGGTATCGTTGGATAGGTTGGATTCGTTTGCGAAATATTAGTGCTTACATTTTAGCGATTTTTAATGAACTGTTTTAAAACCTTGTAAGGAGATACGGAACCCTTCATGTACGAGTTCGACCGACTCTCACTTGATCGCTTTTTTTTAAATGCAGCTTCAGGGTTTTACTTTAGTTTAAAATTAATTTGCAATAGGTACTTCCCTAAAATTAGCTCAATTTGTGCAACCTTGCATCTTACCTAACGTCCCAGTTTGTTTTATGACTAGTTTTAAGCCTTGCCTCAAGTCTTAACATAATTATAATTACTTATATAGCTATTATAATTGCAGAATTAAGCACTAACCAATAAACTATTGACCTTCTGTTTTCGGCTTAAGTACTTAATTTGCCTATATTTCGATAAACAATTATTTTTCTTTTTTTTGCATTGCTGTACCTAACTTTTGTTCGCTTTATGCACTTGTGCGGCTGTAAAATTTCAGCTGTGAGGTGTCGACGGACTCGAATGCTACAACGTGACGTGTGGGGCGGTCAAGGCCACGGCTGCCACCAGCGACGTGAATTCTCGTCGCGGCTACTGAAGTTGCAAGTAAGCTGATTTGCCGATTTTAACTTTATAAAATTTAACGTGGGTAGCTGTTGTTTTCAATAATAAGTCATACTTGTACCTACAACCAACAATGCAATTAAACATGGTTGATACAAAGAAAGTTGCTCCACTTGCAGAGCTAATAAAGTAACCAAACTTAGTTCTATGGGAAGTCAAGTTATCAGTTTTAATAATTATTTAAACTCAAAATTGATGAACTGAAACAATTACTTTGCTCACCCGCAACCTTACGATAGTTAAGTTTATGTAAAAAATGCGTGTTCATGCAGTTCCTCCACCTCCACACTGTACGAACACACACAAATCACACAAACCCAATCATCACCACCACCAAACTACACTGACGCGTTTCGAGCTCAACCAGAGCTCATCTTCAGAGTTGGTACCACAACCGTACGCTATTATTATTATTATTATTTAATTTTTATTTCGGGCTGCATAGGCCCATATAAAAAAATACCTTAAAGACTAACATACATATTTATATTATAACTACCAAATGTTAGACAAACATTTACACGTACGTTTGTACATACGTGTGTGGTGTTGTTTTGAGCCTTTTTTCTGGGGCTTTGCTGTGCTTCCATGTTTCAGTTTGTATTTAGTATGAAATGTATGGATTTCACAGGATGACCGTAAAAGTAATATAAAATGAAGTTGAAAAATAAAAAAAATACAATAACCCTTCCTTCTTCGCAGTCGGGTAAAAATATACTTCATATCACACTTGTTAAAAGTTGGCTTAGTAGTGACATCTCTTGTTCGGGTGAGCGAGTAGTTCCGAAGGAGTGTTGAAGTCTCTCAATGAGGGTATAGATGCGCTGTATGATTGATACATCGCACATTTCAGTCTGTTAAATAATCACCTTTTGCAGTGAGACCGTATCACTGCAGAAGGTGATTATTTAACAGACTGAAATGTGCGATGTATGGGAAAAATTCGAGTCTAAACTCCTGACCAGTGGTGGTGTAGGGGAATAGCACGCGGCACGGAATGCTGAGGACCTGGGTTCGATTCCCAGCATTGGTCTTTTTTCTGGGGTTTTTTTCTGTGCTTCTATGTTTAAGTTTGTATTTAGTGCCAAAAAGGATAGAGAAACTAACAGTAACAAGTGAAAATAAACGGATCACTCACGTCTTAAAACGAGTTTAACTCGACATGTTTCGGGCTAATCCGTAGCCCTTCCTCTCGGAGTCGCACGTCACGGCGGCTGCCAAACGTGCACTGCGTGCTAACGCCCTGTTCGCGCGGCTACTCGACGCAACTGACAGCGACACACAACTACCCCCGTTTTCATCATCACTTTTATTGTCATTGTCAAATGTAAAGTGATGATGAAAACGGGGGTAGTTGTGTGTCGCTGTCAGTTGCGTCGAGTAGCCGCGCGAACAGGGCGTTAGAACGCAGTGCACGTTTGGCAGCCGCCGTGACGTGCGACTCCGAGAGGAAGGGCTACGGATTAGCCAGAAACATGTCGAGTTAAACTCGTTTTAAGACGTGAGTGATCCGTTTATTTTCACTATGAGTGAGTCTCACGGTAGTTTCATGTTTAAAGTAACAATAACAAATTAGAAATCACAAACTACGAAACTGTATTTAGGCCAGATAAAAGCATTTGTGATTTCAGATAAACAAGATCAAGAAGACACTAAGGATCGGCCGTGCGTCGTGTGCCGTGCTGAGCACAGGGTCTTCGACTGTCCTGTATTCAGGCGGCTGTCTGTCGACGAGCGGCGGTCGCGGGTGTCCATCCTCCATCACTGGTAAGTCTGCCTGCGACCGGATATAGACTGTAACGGTCCGGCCACGAACTCGCGCGTTTGGCGGGCGGCGCGGCAAGCGTTTTATCACTTCATTGCGTGTGCCGCCAGGTAACCACTGTATGGCGAGCGTCTCGGCCGCGCAATGAACACAGAAAACGCTTGCCGCGCCGCCAAACGCGCGACTTCGTGGCCGGGCCGTTACAGTCTCTGAGCTTAGCCGCGGACGGACAGACAGACAGACAGACATGGCGAAACTAAAGGGTTCCTAGTTCCTAGTTGACTAGGCAGCCCTGAAAAAAAAAAGAATTTTGAGTAATCGCGTAACAAACATACAAAAGAAAAACATACAGTCAAGTTGAGAACCTCCTCCTTTTTTAGAGTCGGTTGAAAAGCTGTAAAAAAATACTAAAAACCGCTCAAGGCCATAATATATGTATATCGCAGACAGCTTGTAGCGACTGTTTGTGAGTGAGCGATTCCCTCCCGCGCAGCATAAAAGTCTGATTCGGCGAGGAAGGCTACCTCATGCAGATATGCAAAGAGGCTTGGCGGACTCGGCGATTCAGCAAGGCAAGGTGAATGGCCTAGAGCGATGGTAGAGGGCGTATAGTTGCCATCGGTCAGACACATCATCTGAACTCTCCTTCAGTCGTAGCGGTTTACCATTCCACTGAACCAAGGAGAGGGAGGACGAGTGCGTGCGCCTGCATCTGCGCAAACGCTTGCGCACCTAAATATATCCTGCGCATTTGACCGCTTCCGATTTGGACTCCGATAGACGTAAAAGTCCTGTGGCGATGGGATAAGGTAGAGAGGTCTGGCATGATGCAAGCTGGGCTTTGTCCAAGTCCTACACATAGGCGGTTCTGGGGGTGCGAGTACATGCCGTGGTCGCTTTCGCACTGCAAGTTTGGGGCGACAGTACGGATTCGGCAACACTCAGAATGGCAAAGCAGCCCTCTTTAGGGAGGCACTGCTTTCCCCGCTCAGCCGGGGAAGGGGCTAGAATAGGTGCCCTAAAAAATGCTCGTTCCCAAATTTTGAGGGTGGTAGTAACCGCGGCTGCCATCGCATCATTTAACACGTGTTCGAAGGAAAGTAAAAAATTCATCAACACCCAAGTCTATGATTTTCGGCGCGTGGAACGTGCGGACGCTTATTGATCGCGATGGCAATGCCTACCCTGAACGCAAGACTGCCGTAGTGGCTCGCGAACTTCATCGCTATAACGTGGATGTGGCTGCTCTCAGTGAAACACATCTTCCCGATGAAGGAGAGCTGGTGGAAGATGGTGGTGGCTACACTTTCTTCCGAACCTCGGCGTTCAGGCGTAGGATTTGCTGTCAAAAATCATTTAGTAAAGCGGCTTGAGGCCCTGTACACATCTCGGATCGCATTACCACATTGCGCCTCCACCTGGATAACGACAACTACCTTAATGTTATCAGTATCTATGCCCCAACGCTGGATAAATCTGTCTAGATGGCATAAATGCCAAAGAGCAGATTTTATTGCTGGACGATTTCAATGCCAGAGTTGGTCGGGACTATGAGGCATGGTCTGGAGTCCTGGGAAGACACGGAGTCGGCAACATGAACAGTAATGGTCGGTTGCTACTCAGTCTTTGTGCTCAATACCAGCTGGCAATATCGAACACTATGTTCAGACTTCCTTCCAAGTACAAGACAACGTGGATGCACCCAAGATTCAAACACTGGCATCTGATCGATTATGCTGTGGTACGGCAAAGAGACATCAGTCAAGTGCAGGTCACCCGCGTCATGCGTGATGCACATTTTTGGTGTGATCACCGGCTCATTGTCACCAAGCTGCGACTTCGACTCCTGCGTCTTTGAACGTGGAGAGGCTGAAAGACCGCGAGGTGAGGGAGAAGTATGCTGAAGCCTTATCTGGAAAGCTGTTGCCAGTCGATGAGGCAGGTGACGTCGATGCAGCCTGGAGAGGTTTGTCTTCCCATCTCATGGAAGCCGCTTCAAATATCCTGGGGACGAAAGTCCGGTGTAATGAAGACTGGTTTGATGAGAATGACGAACTCCTCAAGGAATCATTTGACAAACACCGAAACCTCTTGCGACAGCATAGTAGACGTGGTGGTTGCGATGCAGCAGTCAAAGCCAGTGATCATGAATTGCGTAAGCTGTCTCGACAGTTAAAAGATAAGTGGTGGCAAGACAAGGCTCGTGCAATACAGTTGCTCGCTGACACAAACCAGCTCGGGGAGTTTTATAGCGAGGTACGTAAGTTGCTCGGTACGTCATACCGGATTAGAGTGCCTTTGCGGTCACTAGACGGTACGCACTTGTTAGCAACTAAAGCGGACGTACTAAAGCGTTGGGCTGAACATTTTAACACGCTGCTCAATGTGGATCGATCAGCTGATCTACATAATATCAGCTTACTGCCTCAACTCCCTCTTGCCATCGAGCTGGATGAGTCTCTCACGCGCGATGAGGTTGTAACTGCCATCAGACAGCAGCAAAATAATCGGGCGGTTGACATCGACCTTATACCAGGAGAGCTGTTAAAATACGGTGGTGACGAGTTGTGCACGTTAGTCTGGGAGTTGTTCGTTCGTATGTGGGCAGAGGAGCGGATGCCGACGGATTTCAAGGTGTCGCGCATTAGTGCCCTTTATAAGAACAAAGGTGACCGATCAGACTGTAACTCGTACCGTGGTATTTCTCTTCTTTCAGCCCCTGGAAAGGCCTTTGCCAGAGTTTTACTAAACCGTCTGAAGAATTTGTCCGAAAGGATTCTGCTTGAAACCCAGTTTGGCTTCCGACCTGACCGAGGCACTTGTGAAGCTATTTTTTCCATACGTCAGCTACAAGAGAAATGTAGAGAACAGGGGCGTCAGCTGTATCTCTGTTTTGTTGACTTGGAGAAGGCATTTGATAGCGTGCCTCGTGAAGCCTTTTGGTTGGTGCTGGAGAAGCTCGGTTGCACGGAAAAGTTTGTAAGACTTCGTAGGCTCCTGCATGACGACATGCAGTGCTGCGTCTCCGTAGGCGGCGAACTGTCAGAGTTTTTCCTCGTCACCTGTGGGGTTAAGCAAGGATGTGTTCTATCTAGCACCCACACTGTTCGCCTTATACTTTGCGGTTGTAGTGAAGGATGTCTTACAAAGAGTTTCCAAGGGAGTCCGCATCCGTTTCCGCACAGACGGCAGTCTTTTCAATTTGGCCAGGCTTAAGGCTCATGCCAAAGTCTCGTACGCATTGATCACAGAGATCATATACGCAGACGATCTGTGCTTTGTAGCAGAATCCCCAGAAGACCTGCAACAGCTGATGTCCATCTTTCACCTAGCTTGCTGTAAATTCGGCCTGAAAGTTAGTGTCAAAAAGACCGAGGTGATGTCCTTGGATACACGTGGTCACGAGACACTGATTATAAAGCTGGGTGAGGATGTGTTGAAGCAGGTAGATAAGTTACGTTATCTGGGGACCTTGATGCTGAGATCAACACCCGCATCGGCGCCGCAGCAGCGGCGTTTGGAATGCTGTGTTCAAGGTCTTCTGCTCACATGACCTAAAGCTGACCACCAAAATTTCCATCTACATGGCTACTGTGCTGCCAAATATCTTGTATTCTTCCGAGACGTGGTGTGTATATCGGCGTCACATACGCATTTTGGATCGGTTCCACCTTAAGTGCCTCCGAACCATCATGAAGATCAGATGGTCCGACCGAGTGCGTAATACCGAAGTTTTGCGACGAGCCAATGTTGGTGGCATTGAAGCCTATTTAATGCGTCGTCAGCTTCGGTGGTGCGGTCACGTATCTCGCATGGCGGAGAAAAGAGTGGCTAAGCGCATCTTCTATTCAGAACTGGAGGAGGGTAAACGAAAACACGGCGGACAGCTCCTTCTGTTCAAAGATGTGCAGATGCGACATATGAAAAGGTGTCGCATCGAGCCATCGCGATGGGAAGATTTGGCAGCACAGCGGCTTGAATGGCGCAGGACAGTGCAGAGGCAAGTTCGCGAGTTTGAGGAGCAGCGTAAAGCCGACCTCGATGCTAAACGCGACGAGCGTAAGTCTCGGCCACCTGCTGCCATTCATTATAATTACGTGGACGGTGTGCTTACGTGCCGGCAGTGCGGACCTACGTTCACAGCTAAGATAGGCTATGTAAGCCATCTTAGAGCGCATGAGCGCCAAATAAATAGCTAGGAGTCGAAGTGGTCGCCATGGCCGAATTCGGTCGGATCATCATCATCATCATCATATGTATATTATATTTGTCGAGTAAAATGACTGTGACTTACGGGAAGGCAGGCAGATATGCGTTTCGTATGAGCTATTTTGGCTACGAAATCCTAAAAAAGGGATGACAAATAGTGAGACATTGAAATAACCTCGATAGTCCCCATGAATATCAGCCGTGTCATATATTAGACAAGCGACGCTTTTCAGTTCTAATAGACGACAGTCTTATTTATCAAAGTAACAATGAACGAAGTCTACATTTTATAGCATAAATCATTACCCGTACATTCTGGCATCAATAATAATTACAAATTTAATTCACGACTTACCGTTGAAGTATCTTAAATTACTCACCAAACATGAGTAGAGCTTAAGCATATAACTAAGAAAATGTAAAGATTTGATTGTTCACGACAACGTCATAACTAATATTATTTATAAATTGAAAATATACCCTCTATTTTAAAATTGGCTTATGAAATGCTAAAGTTACAAATATTTCTCATCGCTAAAATGAGGTAGTGATAAAATTAATGTTAATCAACGAGGCAACGCTGCCAGTGCTATGAGAACATTTTCCCCCGGTACGACCCAAAGCGGTTATATTAGTTAGGGTTTTTCTCTTTTTTGTAAATATATGATTGTAAATATTAGTTAGGTTTTCCTCTTTTATGTTAATCTTATGTTATATATCGCAATTGAAAATATAGGCGACGAGGACTAGTACAGCGACGAGCACTGGGACATTTACCTTAATATGGTAGAAAAGATATTTCGCTTAACCAATTTAGGTGAAATTTGGTATACAGATAATTTGAGTCCAGGGAAAGGACATAGGATGGTTTTTATTAGGGTTCCGTACCCAAAGGGTAAAACAGGACCCTATTACTGAGGCTCCGCTGTCCGTCCGTCTGTCCGTCTGTCACCAGGCTGTATCTCACGAACCGTGATAGCTAGACAGTTGAAATTTTCACAGACAATGTATTTTGGTTGCCGCTATAACAAACTAAATACTAAAAAAATAGAAAAAAATAAATATTTAAGGGGGCTCCCATACAAAAAACGTATAACATAGATGCGCTGTATCACTGCAGAAGGTGATTATCTAACACACTGAGATGTGCGATGTATGCTTAAGCTGCGTACGGAATGCGCGCACTCGGGTACGCGTACCCGGGCTTGCGTGTCCTGGAACGCCATGTCCGTACGCCATGTACGCGTACACTGTACACGTACACGTACACGTACTGTACACGTACACGTACACTGTACGCGTACATGGCGTACGGACATGGCGTTCCAGTACATGCAAGCCCGGGTACGCGTACCCGAGTGCGCGCAGTCCGTACGCGGTTTTAGATAATTTAAGACTGGATACGCCTTTGACGTACCTACCTTTACTTGCAAATTTTTCTGCCAATTCGCCCGAGGGGCGAGGTACAACGAACAGCACACATCTACGCGTTGCCGCACACTCATGTCAAAAATGTGTGCGTTCCTACAGATGCCTACCAAAACAAAATCGTCACACAAATGTAAAGCACGCACACAACTAGACATGTCGTAATCACACTGATTTTTAGACGACAACTAAGTAACACTTGAAATAGTGATGTGACATGTGTAAAGACCGAAAAAGAAAGAATGAATGACTGAAATTAAAGTCATATGTCATATATTTTGAAAGAAAGCGGTTATCATTAAGTAAATTTTTCACGAATTTTAATAGTTTTTCACTGCGGATTCACCTACTCGTAATTTAATGACAGAAAATTGTAGACATCTGATTTTTTAGATTAATACACCTATAAAGCTAAATAAGAAGATCGCTGTAAACCTACGCTGCTGCCCTCTCGTTTCGAGAGGAGGCCTGTGCTCTACAGTGCGACCTATATACGTCGAGATGTTGACTATGAGACTGCTCCGATCTATTGTTTATGATAGAGACTGTATACCATCTGCAGATTAAAACGAAAATACTCAAAAATAATTTTCATGAACGTGTTTATTTTATAATTTATAATACAATAAAATCTTCTTCTTGTTTTTCATTTGTAAACACTTCGATACATATTAACTCAAAATGATGTGAGCAGATAGCACAAGTAGCCGTTCTGCGTCAAAATTTAGTCCATTCCATTGCTCTTTAGTTACGGGTTGTTTCGTAAAACTGTAAATACGAAGTAAAAGCAATTACCAATTTATTGCAAAAAAAACTTTACAAGCAAAATCACCACAAAAAACTCTAGCTAGATTAAAGCTCTGTGGTTTAAAATAAAGTTAAAATAAACCGCAGGATAAACTTCATTCACTTCGTTCGTTCATAGATTCAGTTCATTTGTGTCTCATCCCTACCCACGTGCCTAGTTACAGTTTGTTATTATTCTGTCATTTATGTTGCAAAATTCAATCTGTTATAAGTATTAACGTTCTGGTAGCGTAAATTGATAATTAAATTACCTACGTATGATAAGAAACACCATTTTGGGGGTAGTTGAATAGAGAGATCTCTCTCCAGGCAGATATTATGCCTGGGGACCGAAGTCCAATGGATGAAAGTTGGAAGTTGTATTTATGCAGCCGAGTTGAGAAACTTCGAAAGCGTGATGTAGGATTGTAGTAATTAGTAATTAGTTTCGTAATGCTAGACAGTGCTGACTTTGTTTTGCATGAAATAAATGCACAAGACATCATTTTCTAGGAGATTTGCTCACCAGTACAGACAATCAAAAATGACAACCTTCCCCTGCCAACTTTGGTTTTTTTAACCGACTTCAAAAAAAGGAGGAGGTTCTCAATTCGATTGTATGTTCTTTTTTTTTTTTAACGTGTGTTACCTCAGAACTCCGTCATTTATGATCCGATTTGGAAGATTTTTTCGTAGTGTGAAAGCACAGGCTTCAAGGTTGGTCCCGTTATTACCAGAATCCAGTTCTGATGATGGGATCCATGAGGAATTGAAGAAACTCCTCAAAAATTCAAGAAAAAAGTATAGCGACTTTAGTATTTTCGGTGACAAGTCGAGCATTTGCATTCAGAAAGTATCATGGAACTCTGTAATAAAACGACGCAACCCCGTCGAGCATTAAAAATAGAATTTTCAACATAAACTTATTTCGAAGTCAAACTGATGATTTTATCCTACGCATCTATTTTAACAGAAATAACTAAAAAGCAAAAAATAAAAATTTTAAATAAAAAATATAACCTCCTTCAAAAAACATCCAAAAAACTATGAAATAATAATTGAACCAAACCGACCACAATAAGCATGAAAATATCTTTCTTCTAATCTGTTCGAAGTCGGTGCCTCAGCACGAGCCAGCAGGAGTGTAGAAGCCCTATAGATAGTAGGTATGTAGGTAAGTTAGATTACTAGGTCCACTCCTGCTGGCTCGAGCTGAGGCACCGACTTCGAACAGATTAGAAGAAAGATATTTTCATGCTTATTGTGGTCGGTTTGGTTCAATTATTATTTCATAGTTTTTTGGATGTTTTTTGAAGGAGGTTATATTTTTTATTTATTTAACGATGACGTTCAAACGTTCATATACCTAGCATGGCAGAGGGGGAAAAGGTGAGAAGGCTCATCCTGTCTTAAATTATCTAAGGGTGTATGGGATAAATTCGTGTCTAAACTCCTGACCAGTGGTTGCGTAGGGGAATAGCACGCGGCACGGAATGCTGAGGACCTAGGTTCGATTCCCAGCATTGGTCTTTTTTCTGGGATTTTTTCTATGCATCCATGTTTCAGTTTGTATTTAGTACTAGATTTTGCCCGCAACTTCGTCCGCGCATAATTCCGATTTGTGATAAAGCTTCATCATCCCTTTCATCGAATAAAACAAAAATCCGGCAACGGCAACATCGAAACATCCATTATTATCATCATTTCATCATCATCGGTGTCAGTTTGTGAACATACAAATTCCGTTTATTCCGTATCCCATGAGCATTTCAACAAATCCGTCTTTATTCTATGCAAAATTTCAGCCTTCTATGGCTAGGAGCTTGGGCTGAGCGTTGATGATTTAGTCAGTCAATCATTTACAACTTTTTTATATGTATAGATTTTTGACTACCTCATGATATAATAATTTGAATTTATATATTTTTAAATCAAGATAGTAAATAGTATTATTTACTATCTTGATTTAAAAATATATAAATTCAAATTATTATTTATATATTTTATATATTTTTAAATCAAGATAGTAAATAGTATTATTTACTATCTTGATTTAAAAATATATAAATTCAAATTATTATATCATGAGAGTAAGACAACCGGTGAAATTACTATCACTATACAGTGATAGTAATTTCACCGGTTGTCTTACTCTTCATGCCGGAACACAGTAGCGCAAACCACTGCTGCTTGGCGGCAAGATTATATAAATATATCAATCAGAGACAGTGTAGCTTTCTATTAGTGAAAGAATTCTTAAAATCAACTCCGAAGTTCAATTAACTTAATTTCTATCCCGAAGGAATTTTGCATTTACACGGATAAAAAGTAGCCTATATGTCACTAAGGGACCATTAATTTATTACATAAGACGATTTTTGCCAGTTTTTGACCCCCTCCCCCCTGTGTAATATTTATTACGTAAGAATCTAAAGGAAAAAATTAATACCGTTTGGATTAGAGATGTGCCGATCATGACTTTGGCCGACTAGCCGACTAGCCGATTAGTCGGTTGTAAAGTAGCAGACTAGTCGGCCGACTAATCGGCCAAACCGATCACGGTTACGGGGATTTCCGTGATGCTTCGTTTCACTCGCAAGCCCTCGAGCATGTCAGAACCTGATTTTTTTCATCATCATCATCGTCATCCCAACTTATACATATACGTTCCACTGCAGGTCACAGGCCTCCTCTCTGAATGAGAGGGCTTGGGCCATATTCCCATGCGGGTCCAGTGCGGGTTGGGTTGGGAGTTCCCACCATTTGATTTCTTCGCAGTCGCAGGTTTCCTCATGATGTTTTCCTTCACCGTAAAGCTCATGGTAAATTTCAAATTAAAATTTGCACATTAATTAATAAAGTGGTGGGAGCCCGGGCTGAACCCACACGTGAGAGGCCGTAAGTTGATCCACTAAATCACTCATAGTTAATTTTTGCTTTTATACGGATCAGAGTGGTGTTTTTGAGTAAGTATAAAAATATTTTTGTGTATTAATAGTGTTGTTGTTCATTAAAGTGAAAGAGCTCAATTCAAATTTAATCACGTCAAAAAGTTTTTTTAAACATTTGGACAATGATTCCCGTAAAGTCAGGTAATCAATGCCAAATGATAATTTCTCGTGGTGGGCAGGGAAAAACAGCAAATACTTACTACAAATATGACCATATTAAATACCGACACACAACCCTGATACCTTAGTTAGAATAGAATTTAAATGTTTGAACACAGACGATTCCTCAAAGCTTTTATTTAATGTAATTTTCCACCTACATGTATTTTATTAAGAAATACATACAAAGTAAGAAGCCGGATAGTCGGCACTAATTGCCGACTAATCGCCGACTACGAAAGTGGCCGGATAGTCGGCTTTACCGACTAGTCGCCGACTACGAAAGTGGCCGGATAGTCGGCTTTACCGACTAGTCGGCGACTAGTCGGCACATCTCTAGTTTGGATTGTTTTAATTTTTATTTTTCAAAAAAACAATTTTTAGGAACGTCTCTTTTATTGTATAGTTACTAATTTATTTTTTATTTTTTGGTAATAATCAACTTTGGTTTTATTTTCGAATTTTTCTTGCCATGGAAATCGTTTACCTATACTCATATTATCCAAACGCGCGCTTTTTCAAAGTATAATCTTAACTTTGCGCTTTTTTGTGATCTTACGTAAGAAATATCAAGACCCCCTCCCACACCCTTGTAAGAAAAAATAAGACATGGTCGACCCCCCTCCCCCTCTAAATCGTCTTACGTAATAAACTAAGGGAAAGTGTAGCTTTCTACTGATGATAGAACTTTCTAAATCAGCCCATAGTAGAATTCACTTATTTTGCATTTTTCCGGAGGAAAAGCAGCCTATGTCAATCAGGGATAGTGTGGCTTTTTATTGGCAAAAGACATTAAAAAAAAAATTGAGAGGAAGCCTGTGCCCTGCAGTGGGACATAATACTACAGACTGGGATTATTTCTATCCCGCGGGAATTTTGCATTTTCCAGAGGACGTTTTTACGGCGGTATTTTTTTCATTACCATTTGAGCAGAAATTATTAAAATGGATTATGCTGAATCTAGTTTGATGAAATTTCGCGCGATTCGTCCTTCGGTTGTGGTAATAATCGTCGAATGGTAATGACGTTTAACGGCGCGGTCAAAACGCTCGAATATTCACCCAAAAGCAACCTATGTCAGTCAGGGATTTGTAAAAGAAAGTTTCAAATCAGCCCCGAAGTTTAATTCACTTATTTCTATCCCGCGGGAAATTTACATTTTCCAGAGGAAGCAGTCTATGCCAATCAGGGATACTGTGGCTTTCTATTGGTGAAAGAAGTTTTCAAATTAGCCTCGAAGTTAAATTTGCTTATTTCTATCCCGCGGGAATTTAGCATTTACGTCTATAAAAGGTAGCTTGTGCCAACCAAGGATAGTGTAGCTTTCTATTGGTGAAAGAATTTTTAAAATCAGCGCCGACGTTGAATTCACTTATTTCTATCCCTTCGGAATTTTGCATTTTCCCGGGTAAAAAGTACAGTACAGTAGTGTCATCCAGGGATAGTGTAACTTTTTACTGGTGAAAGATTTTATAAATGAGTTCTGTACCTACAAACAAAGTATAGATTCCCATGGGAATTTCCAAAAATCCTGAAATTATTTTTTTGCTGTTATGCTCACTTACATTTATACCGAATTCAAAAATAATGGGGTGCGTAGATCTATCTGATGCTGACTGTGATCGCTTCGGATAGATAGAAGTAATAGCACCGAAAGAAACGAGTGACCGTGCGTATGCCCCCCGCCCGCCTGCCCGCCCGCCCGTCGCCTGCCCGCGTCGCTCGCTTCGCCCGCAAACATTGTTTTGTGTTTTATTCATTTAAATATGACACAAACTTACAATATCGATTTTACATGCACTCATGATATTGAATATGTGAATTCTAATGATTGTAATATTCTTTTTAAACGCTTGTAGCTTGGAATAACAAAATTACTAAAAATCTTTAAATAACGTGCTCTAAATTGGCACAAATTTATTTATTGGGCATGTGTAAGTGATCTGAACTAGGAAACAGTTATGTAATCATTTTTTTTTTCATAACTTTTTTTACGTACTGTACTGACTCTACGTCAGTATGCACTGGACGAAAATGATACAAACTGGGTTTCCACACTCCGCAAACTATCCTAGATACGATATATAATACAATTATTATTTTAAACTTTAAATTAATTTTGCCAGTTTTAATTTGAATAAAAATAATCAACCACAAATTATCAAATTTCTGAAAATGCAAATGACAGATGTGACACAGAACGCAATAATAAGCTTTATAGGTACGACTGTACCCACAGGCAAGAAATAAGGAACTTTAGTATTTTTTAAACTTAGTCCCTCAAAAAGCGTACCTTAGCGCTACGCGTCTACTATTTATTTCAAACAAATTTATTCTTTAAAACAGTTTAATGGAAATCACTTGTCAAAAGTTGGCAGTAAATGAAAAAGCAACTAAGTGATGGAGTTTGCTGCTGATCAGAACATACGTTTCATATTTTCACCAGCTTACGGTTCAAATTGCAACGGTTGTGCCGAGAGCGACCTTAAGTGTTGTAAATTTCATCTTAAACGGATTCTTGGCAACATGCACCTCCATATTCGAGAAGTTGTCCAAGCTGGTCAACCAATTAGTCAAAGTTATTTTAAATTCATGGAATAGTTTTCGATGAAATGAAAATCGACGTAACGAATTTCAATATTACCTAATGATAGCTACCCCCTCTTTCCACTTCCTCCAATGACTTTTTCCCTCCTTACTTTCGGGCACTTTCTGGTTGGCAGGTCGCTGACGTCGTTACCGGTGCCTGCGCTGCAAGATCACAACCCAAACCGCCTGGACCACTGCCTGCGGCTAGAACAGCTGCGCCAGCACTTCTGGATTCGCTGACCGAGCGAATACGTGTCTGAGCTACAACAACGGGACAAGTGGAGCAACAGACAACGCGACCTTCAGCTTGGAGAACTCGTGATCATCAAGGACGAAGGCGCATGAGCTGAGTCACCAGACTATATCCCGTTCCCGGCAAGGGTGATGTTCTATACGTAGCCAATATAAGGACCGCCAGAGATATCCTTAAACGGACTCTCAACCGTTTTTCTGTAGATAAGGGTCCATGATCCAAGGGACGTCCCTAAATTAATTTAAAGCCAGGCATCCCTGCCCGTTCTAATAGATTATTACTAGCTAGCCCGGCAAACATTGTTTTGCCATATAAATTGTTTCTTATCACCTAGCCTAGGGGTATAAAAAATAGCCTAGGACCTATTCTCAGACCTACCGAATATAGAAAAAAAGTTTCATAAAAATCGGTCAAGCCTTTTCGGAGGAGTTCGATAACAAAAACCGTGACACGAAATTTTTATATATTACAAGATTATACCTGCTATCGAAAACGATGATGATGATAATCTGATCCGACCGGCTTCGCCCATGGCGATAGCTTCAACACAAAACAATCTTTACATATAATAAAACAGTAGAAATCATGCGTCTGTCTCTATGTACACGCTAATCTCCGAAAGTATTTACTGAATGGATTTTCTTGCTTTAAGCTTTGTTTTATTAAAATGGGTAATAATGAAAAAAGTTATCGTCGTTTATATCTTCTTCTTCTTTCTACACATATAATAAAATAGTAGAAATCATGCGTCTGTCTGTCTGTATGTACACGCTAATCTTCGAAACTACTAAATGGATCTACTACGGACGGCTTTTATAGCGGTGTAAGTGGCTACACTACAATGATATTGATAATTGATTGATAAATGATGGCAGGTAATAATGTGAACGACCGCGCTGATTGAATGCACTAACTGTTTTTATATTAAAAATACATTTCACATGACCTACATTATAATTATTGCCTACGTAGCGTAACGGTTGACCGTACAGCTTTACTGCGCGGAAGAAGTCGCGGGCACCAGCTTCTTCTTCTTATTCTAATACCTATATAAAAATCTCATGTCACGGTGTTTGTTATCGAACTCCTCCGAAACGGCTTTCGACCGATTTTTATGAAATTTTTTGTTCCACATTTGGTAGGTCTGAGGATAGGTCGTAGGCTATTTTTGTTTTAGGCTAAGCTATGCAGACAATATGGTGTTGCTGAGCCCATCAATCTGTGCCCTTCAAGAACTGTTGCGCATATCGACAGTAAAAAGCAATCCTGCTGTAACCCGCAAAATCCAAAGTGTTCACCAGAGCCCAAAAACTTTTGAGATTTTAGAAAAAAAAACATATCTCCTAAACTATTAATCCTATAAATGTAATTTTTAGAATATGAATTCCTTTTTTTGATTGTTTATCAAGTCGAATACCAAAAACTAACTAGAAGTTAGTTTTAGTCTATGTTTGTGTGGGTTACAGCAATAACACTTTTTTTTCCATTACGCAAATATGCTGTAAATGAAGGAGATAACTGTATGGGCGGCTCCAAAACAAGTATTTAACTTGAAAGCAAAACTGCTGTTAGTACTTATTACAACTATTAATTTGTGTCAATTTTGACGTAAATGAAAAAATCTATATAACTAGGTGCACTTAATTGTTTTTACTGTAAGAAGATAAGAAAGGATAGTAAAATTAAAACGATGTAAGTATGGAGTGACATTTATTTGACGTCATTTTAAAATGTTTAAGAACATAAATCACTTCTAAATTACTAAATGAGATCAAAAATTATAACATCCCTTACACCTAGTTTGGTAACAATAGACGCTGAATCACAGGAAATACTCTACTGCTAATTAGTTGTCTTCTTCTTCTTCTTCTTCAGCGCGTTTACGCCCACCGTTGGGCATACGCCTCTCCAACCTTTCTCCATCCAAATCGACTATCTGTCTCTCTCTTCCAGACCGGTCCTGCTGTCTCCACAATGTCATCGGACCATCGGGCAGGCGGTCTGCCCACATTTCTTCTGCCTAGCCGGGGTCTCCACTCCAAAACGCGCTTGCACCACCGTTCGTCGTGTCGTCGGCACACGTGGCCGGCCCAAGCCCATTTCAGCTTCGCGACTCTATGTCCCACATCGATCACTCTCGTGCGCTTTCTAATAAGTTCGTTCCGGACTCGATCGCGCAGCGTTATGCCGAGCATGACTCGCTCCATGTTACGCTGCGTAACTTTCAGCGCGTGGATTATCCCAACAGTCAACGTCCATGTCTCACAAGCATACGTCATAGCCGGTAGCACGCACTGATCAAATACCTTCGTTTCGTTTCGTTGGGGAATTTTGGACTTCAGCACATAGCTCAGCTTTCCGAAGGCTGCCCATCCTAACTGTTTTCTTCTTTTTATCTCACCCATCATCGAGTCCCGGCCTAACTTTACCACCTGTCCTAGGTACGTGTACTTTTGCACCTGCTCCAGCGGACGTCCATTCAATGAAATGGGATTCGGTGTGAGATCAGCTTTCGCCATAACCTTTGTCTTGTCCATGTTCATCTTCAAACCCGTTCGCAGGGACGCTTGATATAGTTGCTCCAACATGAGTTGCAGGTCTTCGGCACTTTCAGCAATTATGTATGTATGTATGTATGTATGTAAACTCTTTATTGTACAAAAATAAGGAAAAAAAGAAATACATTATTGACAACCGTTGAAATGCATGTACAAAGGCGAACTTATCCCTTTAAGGGATCTCTACCAGTCAACCCTTGAGTGGATGAAAGGAGCATTTAGTAAGGGACCGACAAATTATAACTATATCATCAGCATAGCGCAGGTGGTTAAGAAGATACATGCCGTCAACATCTGCCTGGAGAGAGAGTTCTCTCTTGCGACTTTTACCCACAGAAGAGAATTAACCTTCAATGCCATGTTTGCTCGAGTTTTGAGCACAGGTATAGGCAGTGATTCCAACTACGTAGTCTATAATCCCTTTCCGTATCACCAGTTTCGGTAACTTTTATCTTTTAGTTCATAGAAAACACTTCATTTTTTAGGGTTCTGTATCCAAAGGGTCTCAACGGAACCCTATTACTGAGTCTCCGCCGTCTGCCTGTCCTTCCATCTGTCGCAGAGCTCTATTTCTTGTACCGTAACAGCTCGACAGTTGAAATATTCGCCGATTATGTATTGCTATGACCGCTACTGAAGTGTGTGAACCAATATGTATGTGTGTGTATCGATTATGCAAGCGACTTGCAGCTCTCACCCTCCAGTTTTGGAATTAGTTACATTTCCTAGTTTCTCTTCTATTTCTGAATACGATAAGGCCGCCTATTGCTTACCTTGTAACTTACTCTCTGTGTACCTGTTTTCTGTATTGCTTACTATTCCTGGTGTACAATAAAGAGTCATTGTATTGTATTGTATTGTATTCCCTTGCCATTCCAGTCAAGTTGTCTTGAATATATCCTCCATAACGCTGGTGAATAGCTTAGGGGATATAACGTCTCCTTGTCGGACACCTCTTTGGACCGGTATGGGGTCTGTTGGCTCTTTCAATTGTACGGTCAATGTCGCCGCCTTGTACAAGCTCTTCAGGATCTGAATATGCCGGTAGTCTATGTGACATCGATGTGGCGACTCGGTGACTGCCCAGTGTTCTATGGAGTCGAAAGCTTTCTCATATTCGACGTAGGCCAGATAGAGAGGCCTGTTGTATTCTTCGGACTTTTGGATAATCTGCCGAAGAGTGAAGATGTGGTCGATCGTTCCAAAACCCTTTCGAAATCCTGCCTGTTCCCTGGGTTGATGTTCATCCAGTCTTTGTGTCAAGCGAATGGTCAGGATTTTGGAGAACACTTTGTACACCTGGCTTAAAAGTGAAATAGGACGATAATTTTTAAGCAGGGTCTTGTCACTCTTCATGTGAAAGAGTATGACACTACTGTTAGTCCAATCCTTCGGTACTTCGCCAGTGAACAGGACCTCGTTGAACAAAAAAGTCAACTCCTTTACGACAGCTCTGCCCCCCGCTTTCAGTAATTCCACAGTGATGCCATCCTCCCCTGGAGCTTTGAATTTCTTGATCTGCTTCAGTGCTCGCTTCACTTCATACGTACTAATTTCAGGAATATCTTCCGTGTAGTGTCGCTTGATAGGAGCACGTCTGTCGTTTAGATCAACAGAAGTAGGCTGTGGTGAAGTGGTAGAGTATAGATCACTGTAGAATTCCTCTATGATTGTCATGATCTCCCGGAGGTTACTTGTCAAGTTGCCGCTGTTATCTCTAAGGGTATTTAAATCGTTTCCTCCGTTTTTTTCGCTGGAACACTTTCAAACCTCGATTTTTCTCTATGAGCTCTTGGATTTTTAGAGTGTTCACACACTTTCAGGAAATATTTCCATTTCCTAGGCTTGTGTCAAACTGGTCGGGTTACTTAACCGCCGCCCGTGCTCGGCGTTATCCTTCGATTGGCACCACCCAGGGGGCACGTGTAGGGATTTTAAAGGTTACTTACCTACGGACGTGAAGGACGTTTTTAAGATTTATTCAATTGCATCATCATTTTCTGAACTTAATTTAATTAGATACCTTGCTACCCCGCGAAAACACGTGCTAGACAGCTAAGTATGTGCGACACATATATTATGTTTTCTTGCAAAAACCCAAGCCCTCATCCTCTTTCAAATGAACATTGATTCATGTGTGTGTTCATTAAAATTACGTTTCAAAATTACTCCAGTTCAGTAGCGAAACACGGTTACAACAAACACGTCACACCTTCCCGAGCGTCGCGGAGTAACTGAACGACACGGTAAGCCGCGGTCAAATAGGCGCGAGCGCGTGTTTCAATGGCGGTAAATGCGCATGATCAATAGACGACTACTGTATTGAAAAGGGCATAAATAGCAAAATTCGTAAAACTTAGTCATTGTATATAATACCATATTTGTCTAGAATGTAGTAAACTACGATGATCAAAAGTTTAGTATCTAATAAATGTAGTAAACAAGGTACGTTACTTAATTGTTATATGCAATTATGCTGTAACCTGCACTACTCAACATGTAATAGCGCTGTAACTACAAAGATCATAATATTTGCAAAAGGGAAATTAGTGTAAATTCCAAATGATAGAAAAATGCTGTTTGTCATGCTATTTACAGCAAGTATTCAGTTGTCTTTTTAAAAAAATAGGGTAAACTCCAATGCTGTACAAAAACTTCTAGAGGTCGTAGAGCCACGAGAATAGGACCATTCGACGCAGAATTTTTTTCTGATTCTAAATTTGAAATAAAAAATTGTGAAGATTGCTTTTTACCGTCGAGATGTGAATGTTACGCAGGGGCCCATGGCCTCAGGTACAATACCACTAAGAGTGAGATACTGGTATTTAAGGCCGGTACAAAAACATACCCATGTATTCTGCCGGTTAAGCTATATGGGACTCCTCTTAGGGTGGTTCAGGAATTTAAATATCTGGGGCACTGGGTCACAGCGTCACTCTCTGATAACAAGGACGTTGAAAGGGAGCGTAGGGCGCTGGCAGTCAGGAGTAATATGTTGATCCGTAGGTTTGCGCGGTGTACTAAGAACGCAAAGATCACTTTGTTCAAGGCATACTGCCAGTCATTTTACACCGGCACCCTATGGATCAACTATACTCAAAAGGCTTACAGCGCCATACGGGTCCAATACAACAACGCATTCAGGATGCTGTTGGGGCTGGACAGGCGCTGCAGCGCGTCAGGAATGTTCTTGGAGGCGCGCACGGACGGCTTCCACGCCATCATGCGCAAGCGCACCGCGTCCCCGCTGCGCCGCCTCGGGGCCAGCTCCAACAGCCTCCTGCGCACGGTGGCAGAGCGTCTGGACGGCCCGTTCCATTACCACTGGAATCGCTTGCATGTAGCGATTAGTTCATAAGCTAACTAAGTAGGTACTAACATAGGAATAAGATTTTTGTAACTAACAAACTATGGATTTTTAATCTGGAATAAATTATATTATTATACGGATTTCCGATCACGGGCCCATGGGGACCCGGTCATTTGAAAGGCATTCATGGGGCCAAAGCCAACATGAAGAGGCCTTTGGTGCCATATAATATAAATGAGATGGGCGCAACTATGGAGGTCTATCCCCTAATACACCATGAGGATGTGCTAGCGGACAGTCCTCCACAGTTGCCAATCTATTGCCAGGTAGGAATCGACATGGAATTGGCTATGGGGTTGGGATGTTGTGGACAGGATTACCGGGCTATAGAGTGAGATAACGGACACCTACCATTTCAATATCTCATAAACTGTTATGGGAATTTTTGAACCAGGCACGATGCGAGTGTCGACCCGAAACATGTCGAGTTAAAAAGAGTTTAACTGGACATGTTTCGGGCTAATCCGTAGCCATTCTTCCCGACACCACACGTCGTCGTATGTCGAGTTAAACTCGTTTTAAGACGTGAGTGATCCGTATATTTTCGCTATTGTTATTGTCTTCGATCAACAATACAACTGTACCTATTGTTAATCGAAGGTTATTGTTGTAATTTAAATTAGTTAAATTGTTATATTCATTTATTTCTTGATTGTGGACACCTAGGTGGACTTTTAATTGAATAAAGATTATTTATTTTATAATTATTATTATTGTAATTTAAGTTATTAATTTAATTGATTGTATTATTCGAGTGGCCTTATTAATTTAATGTTGTAATTTTTTACTGTATTTGTTTTCAACATTTAGTTATTAAGAAATTGAAAAATAAAAATAAATGTAGAATGATAATTCTGACTCGAAGACTGATTCTGAAAATTAATAAATAATGAAATAATCCAATTATGTATTATTAATTACCTTTTATGATTTTGGAGACACGGACCATCTCCCACCAGCCGACACGGAAAAGTGTGTGAAAGCGAAATAGCCACTCATCTCTGGTGTTAGTTAGTTCAGCCTTCTACTTTCAGAGTCAAGGGTTTCGCGGGAATGTTTGATAAATCGGTGACTGTGAATCAATCAGTTAATCGGTCAGGATTTTTATTTTTCTATGTAGCTATAATTTCGTTAAAATGTAAAGTTCCCGCGGGATAGCTCTTGGCTAACAATGAAGTAGCTAATTTGGCTGTAATTCCCAGGGGATACAAATAGGTAAATTCTACATTTAGACTAAATAAAAAAACTTTCACTAATAGAAAGCTAACACTGTTTCTGGTTGAGGACACTTATCCCGAGAAAGTATGAAGTTCCCGCTGGATAGAAATAACTGTTTAGACCTATTTTAAATATGCTTAAATGTCGATCAGAGACAGTGTAGCTTTCTATTAGTGAAAGAATTTTTAAAAATTAACTTATTTCTATTTCGAGGGAATTTTACATTTTCCCGCAAAAAAAGTAGCTAAGTATATCAATCGGGACTAGTGTAGCTTTCTATTGGTGAAAGTTTTTAAAATCATCCCTGTAGTTTCAGAATTACCCCCTTCAAACAAAGTTTAGATATTTCCCTACACCATAGGATTTCGGGAAATCCTTCCTTAGTGCACCTCTATGACATTCTAGGAATATGTATGCCAAATTTTAAGTCTAGCCTAGCAGTCAGTCAGTCACGGTACCTACTGTTTTATAGGTAGGTATATTATGTACAAAACTAGCCCACGGCTTCAATAAAATTAAGCTGAAATTATTATGTCAACTAATAGAAACCCTCCATGGGCTAACATGGGATAAGGTAAGGTGGGGTAAGACTATCACCGGGGGAAGACTACTACTGTCCAATAACTCGATATGCACGAATTCTGCCTCTAATTTGCTATGTCGGTAAAGCAGCAAACATTCCAAAAAGTTCCCAGCTCAAACACAGCTGATGTTGTCGCTACTTTACGTAAACACATTGAAAATAACGACATTCAAAAATTACATTTATGGAAACAAAACACGAAGTCACCGGTTCGTTATTTTTCGTAATTCTTTTGTGGAAAAAATGGTGAATTTGAAATGTTATTAATGTTAGTAGTATCTCAATGAAATTGTCTTTTAATTAATTATATCAGTCCAACGTAAAGCGAATTCATTCACATGTTACTGATCGAAACAAATACATAACATCAAAATTACGAGGTGGGGTAAGACTAACTGTTCAACTGGGGCAAGGCAAACATATGTTACAGTTTTTTTATAGAAAGTATATTTTATACATTTATTAGCTACAGTACTTATTTTAATTAAAGCTAAACTGGTTTGACGTTTGGATGGTTGGTATCTCCCTACAAATACACTTAATTTTGCCATTTAACCATTAAACTTTAAACCTTATGTTTGAGCACTACGGCCGACGTGCTAAATAATTTAAAAAAAGTCTTCTCAAACTGTTATTAAAACAATTGATTATTATTATTAATAAATCCGTCTGATTTATGTTTCGTTTAATAAAAAAGATTCTGGCTTTGTCTCTAATTTTTTTTACAAGACTGCCCTGGTTCTGTACCCCTGACTTTGATAATTTGTTAGTCTTCCCCCAAATTAATAATACGAAAATAAACCTTATTCTGCTTAGTATTAAGTTTGAAATAAAATGGTCACATTCAAATTTAACGGTTTTTCTGTCAGAACTTAAGTACGTATGATTTTTCAGATAATAAAACTTACCCCGTTAGTGGGGCAAGACTAGCAGTTTTAACATGCTGTAGTTTTTCCTAAATATATCTGTTTTGAATAAATTTGCGTTAAAATCAATATGCTTTTGCAAAAGCTTATAAAAATCTAAAGTTAGTTCAATTATTCATTTAATAATAAGACATAAAATTTCGACGTAAGAACCGATCTTGATTTCTAATAATAAACTATGTTAGCCTTACCCCACCTTACCTTACTAAAGATTAATAAGTTTTTGTTAAAAACGTAATTTTAAATAAAAGTTCTGAATTTAGGTTTTGTTGACTGTATTTTCATTGTACCTACTACTATCTACCTAGGTATTAATCACTTACTTAATTACATTTGCTTTATAAACTACATCTACGATTGAACTGTTATCAATAAACTGAAACAATGGAGACTATCAATACTATCGTCATTACGAACGTGTCTTATTTCAAATATCTTATCTTATCTTTGTCTTATTCGAAATGATAACAACCAATAGTACCTACCTACGATAGCACTTTAACTCTTATAGACAAGATAAGTCAAAAGAGATAAAACATTCCTCAACTTTGATTTAAACTCTTTGGGATGAAGCAATAAAAAAAACAAAGGTAAAATAAGTAATTTATGAAAAAGAAAATTTTCTAAAACATTCTAATAATTATTATTCTTTTAATCTAAGAAATTCTAATGCCTGCACTTAGTAACCAAATATTTTACAATAATATTATAAGATAATCACATAAACCCAGGAATACAATACATTGAAAATAAAAAAAAATACAATTTTAAGTAGGTATTATAATCTAACTTACTATAAATAACTATTGTAGGTACACACAACAAAAGATGAACACAGACAAACTTGTCCCTTAATCTTATTACCTTGTTTATAATTTCGTAATATAAAATAAAAACAAATTTCAAAATACATTTATCTTAAAGCTAAATCATTTATTTCTTTGCGTGAATGTAGTTTTACAAAACAAAGTATTTATTTTAATTTATTAAACTAATACATAATTAAATTTAACAATATCTGTCCGGATCATACTGTGCCCAAATGGCATTTTAGATAAATTAATTTTTCTTTTATAATTATGTATGTTGTTATGTAGTCCTCTTTCTTATTGTAGTTATTTTTGTTATATTGTGTAATTTCTACCTTGATTTTGTTTTGGTTTATAACTTTATTTCTTATTTTTATAATTTTAATGTGTTTGTACCCCGAATCCTGGTTGCCACGTGACAGGCATTGCCTAGTGTGGGACCAACGGTAATCGTTTTTGTAAAGACATCTTCTTTTAATAAACTATTTTTATTTTTATTTATTTATTTATTTGTATGTAGTTAATTATAGTTTTACACTTGTTACTGTCAATATTTCATATCAATTTCTATTTAACGTAAAGAAAGCAAATTAATGTAGGTAAAAGTAACATAGTAAATTTATATATAAATGATATAAACAAATTTATATTGCATAATTTACTTTATGCATAAGACACAAAATTATAAACTTTCGCTTACCAGTCAAATTATAAACTAGGTTGTGTCAAGTACTTTTTGGACTCTAAGAGCGCGCACAGACAAAGAGCGGTCTGGAATTCTGAGTTTGGTGTTCAGAGTTCTGTGTTTTGACCACTCGAGAGTTCCAGTCGCCTGCTGTGTGCATTACCTTAAGAGACTCAGTACATTTGAAAGAACGCAGAACTCGGAACTCAGAACTCCAGACCGCTCTCTGTCTGCGCACACTCTAAGAGCCAGGCATTATAAATATTATTATTAATTTTATTACAAACATGTTGGCTGCCCACTTCCACCATACTTCAACTAGTGTTGCTCCCAAGCCTTATACAAATTTAGTGATCCACCAGTGATGATCACAGAACCACCTTATTACTATGGTGCTAGCAAGTATATGCCAGGTATCTAATAATTTGTAATATTTAAGTTTTTGTAAATAAATGTAGAGCATGTGTGTCTACAAAACACACAAAGCATGCACAGTTTGACTCTGACCCCCAAAACAATCCCAAAATCAATACACTGAAAAATGAGCTTTGGATCCCACCTGTAATGCTCATGGCCACACAAAGAAGATTATGTGATTCCAACGATGATCCTCTTGGCAGCCAACATATTAACAGAATTGATGTACAGTCAAGGTCATATATATGTACATTGTATATTTCCAAGGTGTTACAAATATCTATAACTCTATGCCATTAACCGCAAGGTTGATGTTCACACAATATTTGATGCAATTTTATTTGCATAGTTGCAAGGCTCGGCATGTTTCTTGTCCGAATTTGTTTTAACCCAAATCTTTCTGAACCATACAAATCTATTTTAAAATAATACACTAGCAACTCATTGAACTGATACATGTATATCACTGCACTTGTATTTTGAGTCGCACTTGTTTTGAGGCGCACTTATTGCAAGCTCGGGGAGTTCATTCCACAAAATTGCTAAATTTTCTTCTTCTGTTTTGATGTTGATTGTTACTTTCTCTTTTCTTGTTTTGAGTACCTACTCCTCTGACATGCAGCTTTCCCACACAAGTACAGCTTCTTCAATCTGCAGCCGTTGTGATACAACATAACTTTTAAGAGTTTGGATTGAAATATTTGCTTCTATTGCACTCAAGTCGGTGATGTACCGTGACCTACTTTCCTGCCTAATAAACTGATGCGCAATTTCTAGTCCTTCTAATTCTGTATTTCAGCAGTGGATAGCCAGCAGCTCAGGTTTGGCGTTATCTTCTTGGGTCGGGCAGCAGGGCAAAGCGGTGTGTTCGTAGAAGATGGTAAATGAGCAGTATGCAGTTAGTATGCAGTTGAAGAGAGTCGTTTTCTATTTTTATTTAATACAATCTCAATACAATCATTAAGTATTTTCACAAAAATGTCACTAGTCTGTCGACTGTCTGTCACTGAAGGAAGGCACTGACACTGACTGAAGCAAAAGCACACAACTACACATATGTTTATGTGTACATTATTATATCGCAACGTGTCCAAGATGGCGATTTATCAAGCTTTGTTTCATGTTATAATATTTTCAATTATCACTGCAATCCGAGTTTTGTGGATACATGTTGTCGACTCAAAAAAAATATTTTTTATTCTTTTGTAACTGAAGACAGATTTTAAACAAATCCGCCTTACTTCAATTTTATTATTGGGATCAGCTTGAGATAAGAAAATACCATACCAAAACCTCAAACATTACTTATCGCATTCTCATCCCAATTTGACACAAGAAACGACAAAAAATGACAGCTTACGAAGTCCAATCCTATCCACATTTTGGTACCTGCCGAATAGACAACATAACGCTACGTCGCACTCGGCTCTCGGGGATTCGGGGGTTTTAGTTTTTCTTATTTATGAGTTAAATTGTAATGGTTTGATATTCCCGCATTGACAAAGTAATTATTAGAGAGTTCTTTATATGTTTGACAGAAAATGCGACCTCAATCGCTCTGTTTTCTAAAAAACTTTGACAGCTGCCAATAATTCCCCTACAATGATGACGTGGCTTCCCGAATAGGAAAATAAAGCTCATCCCAATCTCAGCCCAAACCTGTCGCAAACCAGTGCTTTTTGGCGTTCCTGAATAGGAATCCTATCCCAATCCTCGCTCAAACGATTCCGTTACCGATCGCAAACCGTTTTGGGCCAGTCCTGAATTTACACTCCCGTACGAGTGGCGAGACGAACTGCGGGACGAGCCACGAGACGAGAGTGTGAACAGGCGCGCCTCGCGCCTCGTCTCGTGATTTGCCTTGATTTTGAGGCTCGCGTCCGGAGCGAGACGACGAGGCGAGGCGCGAGGCGAGGTGACGAGGCGAGAGTGTAAATCAGGTATTACACTTTGCTCCGAACAATACAACCCTGCGACAGTCGCAAATCACAGCATACTCGAAGGACACTACGATAAATAAAAATCATGGGACATTTACACTAATTGATCTAGCACTAAACCAAGCAAAGTTTGTACCTACTGTGGCTAGACGATGGATAAACATACTTAATTATTTAATTAGATTGACTGGTCTCTATCCCTTAAAGGGACAAGCTTTGCACATGTATTGTACCTCAACGCTTGTCAGTTGCGTTTCTTTATCCGCTTGCAATTATCGCAACATTTTAATATTACTAATTTCGCGTGTTTTTCAATATTTTCTTGTGAACTATGTGATACAGTAGAAGATGTCCAACATTTGTTGGTGGAATGTGTTCGGAATCGCGATACGAGGGAGGCGTTGGTTGCAGCAGCCAACCTGGGCAAAGCAAATATGACACGGGAATGTTTATGGGGATTTTAGCCCAGCCGGCTTCAGACATGGCGTTGACGCTTTTCAGGTTGGCTGATTTGATAAAGTTATAATTATAAATAGCATTGCGAGCATCCTTTTTTTGTATACTTAGTTGTTTTTGCCCTATATAATGTGACAAGTTGTACGAAGCCTGTTTCAAAAATAAATTTAAAAAATATATATGGTCTTACTTGCGTTGTTACACAAAAGATCCCTACGGGTCGAAGTGTATCCGCAAGGACCCCTAAAAATTATATTGTATAAAAGGTGTCTCAAAATGTATCCAGAATGTTTCTCTATCGTTTGCCCAAATGTAATATGCCGTAATGTTTTTTTTCCATAATTTTCATTTGTCATAAAATAATTAATTTCCGAAACAGCATTTTCTTCAGAATTGTTGTTAAAGTAACTTAGCCTAGCCTATTGCAGTCTATAATTTGAGATTTCAAAAAATCCTGAAAACAGCACGGTTCCTTAAATTTTATGGCAAATTTTATGGTGTCCCTATGACAAGTGAAATCATGAGAAACGAAGGGATTCGTGATTCTGTCAGGTTAATATTTCATCAGGCGGTTGGGTTACTTTTAATTTACACCCCTGTAATGATTTTTTATATGTTATTTTGTTTCAAAATATACTTAGTCACGCTCTTAACGTGGTACACTTTGAACGTTGACCAATGCGTGGAAACATTTATCAACCACAAAAAAAAATCCTCAAAAACATTTAAAGGAGTGTTAGTCATACAAAAAACTTTTTAACAAAAAATTAAACCGCCGAAAAAACTGAAAAGCAAAAAATAATACCTTTTTTGTTTGACCTTAATCTAGGTACCAGTTTGAAGTCGGTGCCTCAGCACTAGCCAGGAGGAGTGGACCTATAATCTTCTACTTGACTGGCTTCTATCACTCCTTCTGGCTCGTGCTGAGGCACCGACTTCAAACTGGTACCTACCTAGATTAAGGTCAAACAAAAAAGGTATTATTTTTTGCTTTTCAGTTTTTTCGGCGGTTTAATTTTTTGTTAAAAAGTTTTTATTTTATACTTTTTTCCCATCCTTGAGGTAAATTTTTTTTCCAAATTTATATAATAACAACTTCAAGGTATACCCTATCTAATAAAAAAGAATTATGAAAATCAGACTACTCTGTAAAAAGTTAGTCAATCATCCCCTGTTTTCCTACTCTTAGGGTAGGAATATTATTTCCAAATTTACATGGGACCACCCTTGAGGTATACGCTTTCCAATAAAAAAAGAATCATCAAAATCCGACTACTCTGTAATAAGTTATGCGTGGTCATATAGTACAATCGGTAACTGAACAATCAATCATCCCCTGTTTTCCTACCCTTAGGGTAAGAATATTATTTCCAAATTTAAATGGGACCACCTTCGGGGTATACGCTTTCCAATAAAAAAAGAATCATCAAACTCGGACTACCCTGTAAAAAGTTATGCGTGATCATACATAAAAAAAAAAAAAAAAAAAAACAAATATACACGTCGAATTAAGAACCTCCTCCTTTTGTTTTCGTCGGTTGAATACCAATTACCTGATAAAACATTCCAAATTTATATGACACTTTTGCTATTATGTACCTTCAGTGAACAGCAGTTTTGTGTTTTTTCGACTAAGTAGTTAGTATTCTACAGTCCACGCTCTAATCAGTGAGTAGTCTATAGATACTTACTGATTGGTATTTTAGAAAAGCCTATTTCCTAACAAGGCATGTTGATGCACTTAAAGGGCTGTGACAAAGTGCACTGAACTTTCCACAGAATTCCATCCTCAGTTGCAACACTGTAATGCCATTTTACGGAAGTAAGTACTATAGGTATACTATACACTTACTCATGTTGGAGGTTACGACTGAAATAGCGAAGAGTCAAAATGCAAAGATGTTTAACCATGTTTTAAGTTGATCGGGCAGCATGTTTCCAGGTTAAATTTATAACTATACATTATTTACTTTAAAAACTTTGTCAGTAAACTGAGATATTTGATTTTAGAGATTAATTATCAAAAGGTGTCAGTAAATAAAGTTTTAAATTTAGTATGAGATTGAAGAGGGGTTGTGGTAGCTTAGTGGTTTGCCCTATGGCTTCTCATGCAGGGTCGTGGGTTCAAGCCCCGACCCGAATCTCTGAGTTTTTCGGAATTTACGTGAGAAACTTGCACACACCTGCGAAGAAATTCAATGGTGTTGGGAAGTTCCCAATCCACACTAGGCCCGTGTGGGAACTACGGCCCAATCTCTCTTATTGTGACAGGCGGCCTGTGCCCTGCAGTGGGATGTATATGGGCTGTGCTAATCAGGGATAATGTGGCTTTCTGTGGTGAAAAACTTTTTGAAACTGTTCATTAGTTCCACACATAACGAGTAGTTACAACTACATACAAACAAAGAAACGCAACATTTGCCACTTTAAGTACATTTAGAGAGAGAGAGAGAGATGTTTATTTACACATATTCGATACAAACACAGCTTTTAGTACGATTTATTTTAAATGAGTGATCGTCTTAAGCTAAGCTTTGATATTCTCAAGCCACTAGATATAACGAAGTGGCCTTCTCTCACGAACCGACCTGCGCTGAGGTCACTCTCACTGCAGTTGCAACCTGCGCGGCATATGCATATCAAAATAAGGTTACAGTGCAATTTTGATAATTAAATGCCCGTTAGATGCAAAATTACTAGTACTCTCCCTCTTTTGTGTCTTCGCTTTCGGGTCTTGAATTGTTGCCGCGAATGCGCGAATTGTATGTGTAAGTAAAGAAATGACTTAACCTAACTAAGTCATCATCATCATCATCATCATCATTTCAGCCGTAGGACGTCCACTGCTGGACATAGGCCTCCCTCATTGATGCCCAATCATTACGATTGGAAGGGATTTGCATCCACCCTGAACCTGCGGCCCTCACCAAATCGTCCGTCCATCTCGTTGGTGGACGTCCCACGCTGCGCTTGCCAGTCCGTGGTCTCTATTCCAGAACTTTTGGGCCCCAACGGCCATCTGTTCTACGTGCTATATGGCCTGCCCATTGCCACCTAACTAAGTAGGTACATAAGCTATTTTATTCACAGTGCCTTAACCCTGGCCTTATCTTATAATAATAGGCCAGATTCCTAAAGAAATATATAAGTACGTCTGTTAGTTTATTAAAAAAATTGACACGTATTTTTTCTTTTGTCAATGAAACAATACCGCGCAAGAACTAAAGTCACCGACATAGCTCGAAGAATCGCTAGACTTAAGTAGCAGTGGGCAGGGTACATCGCTCGTCGAACTGAGGGCAGATGGGGCCGCAAGGTACTCGAGCGGTGTCCGCGGTTCGGAAGACGCAGTGTAGGTAGGCCTCCAACAAGATGGAGCGACGTACTGGTTAAGGTGGCGGGAACGCATTGGATGCGGATGGATGCGGATTGGGGGAGGCCTATGTTCAGCAGTTGACGTCTTTGGGCTGAAATGATGATGATGATGAATGAAACAGAAAATGATGAAAATATAGCCCTTTAAAGTTTCGTGACTTCACGCCTATGAACACTTATTACTTAGTAGACTTATTTTTGTCATTTTTGTTCCATTTATAAAAAAAGTGTGATGATTTAACTGACGAACTATTACAATCTTCTAATATATTAAAAATCTCGTGTCACGGTGTTTTATATCGAACTCCTCCGAAACGGCTTGACCGATTTTTATAAAACTTTCTTCTCTGTATTCGGTAGGTCTGAGAATAGGTCGTAGGCTATTTTTTATACCCCTAGGTGATATATGGCAAAACAACGTTTGCGGGGTCAGCTAGTTATTATGTATTTCTTTACCCCATTACAATAGGTACCGCTTTAAGGCGAATTATTTAATTTCGTTTATTGCGACGAATTTACTTTCGAGGAAGTACTTAGAAACTTAAAAATAAGTACTGTGTGTACGTGTACGTGTACGTGTACGTGTACGTGTACATGGCGTACGGACATGGCGTTCCAGGACACGCAAGACCGGGTACGCGTACCCGAGTGCGCGCAGTCCGTACGCAGCTTTACTGTTTGCTGACCTAGCGGTGCGAGCGAAGCGTCTCCGTACATATTACTTATTTTTCAACCGATTCTCAAGAAATTTTTAAACAAGTTCGATAAGGTACCTATGGTTTATTTTCCAACTCAGTTTTTGGACATATTTTCAAAATTTAGGAGACATGAGAGAGAGAGAGAGAGAGAGACGTTTATTTACACATAATAATTATTTATCTATTTCGAAAAATTTATTTATTTATTTATTTAATGTTAAGGAAAAAAAAAATACCTATTCTCCTCCAGTTCCTACCGCTTAAGGAGACAGATGACGCGTTAACATTATAATTTCAGCTAGCTAGGTGCTGTTGTACACCCCTTAAACATTGTTATTACCGATCAAGCAAAACAATTATTTGCGAATCACGAATAAACTTTATTCAAATAATCTAATCTAACTTGCCATTTAGGGTCAATAGGTGGATGATGGGTATCTTCTTTCAAATGTCAAATAAGTATTAGGTGAAATTAATGCAGGTAATGCGTTCAATTTAGGCTATGGCGAAATCGTCATAGCTCGTTTGTGTTCCTACGTTCAATTGAGGTCGACATTTTTATTAGGTATTGCGCTGCAGTAATAGATACGGCATTATGAAAGTTCAAGTCACAAAATGTCGCAGCCTGTGAAATGTCTTTAGCCGTTTGTTTATGAGTTTGTTAAGCTTGTCGTCATCGTGAGTTGCATAGGTTAGGGTCTGATGTTCGCCTCAAAATCTACCGCTTTAGTACACCTAGTAGTAGCTATTTTTGAAGTAACTAAGTATTTTTGAAAGATGTAACCAACGTCACCGCGTGACGAGTAAAACAATCGTACCACTTTCGGCAGGTAACTTCGTGTAGGGGCGAGTATCCGAAAAATATTATTTTTTTTCAAAATTTTGCTTTTATCATTTCGTTTGGTGCAGTTCAATTCGAGTTTTCGTGGTGTGGACAGACGACCGGAAAGATGGACGGACATGGATGATGGTTTGACTAGGTATGGAATCCTAGATATTAATTCCTGAGGCGCCAAATGCTAAATATGTACAATAAATTGTGAAATCAATTTCCAGCAGCAGTGTTTCCAGACAATCATGACATCGGACCTTTCAAGAAAAGGGTTTCAAAGCAGTAATAATTTGCAAATTGCTTAAAAAAAATTCTATAGAAGATCGTTCGCGTGGGACTTACAAAAAATCTCTTCTTAGTGCAACTGTGATGCTCAAAAATGTCTGCCAAATTTTAAGTCTCTTGAGTTTCATCATCATCACCATCCTAGCCTAAATAAGTCCCAGTAGGGCACAGGCCTCCTCTCAGAATGAGAGTGTTTGGGCCCAGTACGGATTGGGAACTTCACACTCACAATTGAATTTCTTCGCAGGTGTGTGCAGGTTTGCTCACAATGTATTCCTTTTCTTGAGTTTAGGTTGTCTTTTATCAATCAGTCAGTCTCTCACGTGACTCTTTTATAGATACCCATACAAGATTATTTGATGGTTTTTCGTTCGTTTTTATCTGGCTGCGGCGGTGACACGCACATTGAGCGCACGCCACTTCCCGCTTCCGTTGCTGCGTTCTAATTTATATAATGTAAGTAAGTGAATGTACGCGCATCGCATTGCAATCAAACCATCAGGAAAACAAATAATTAGTTATCGATTATGATGTTCAGATAATTAAATGTTATGTACGTATGACTGTGCTTAAGTAATTAACTAAAACGGAACCTTGCCGGGCTACAATAAAATTCACAAGCACGTGATTTGGTTGTTTTGGTCGTTTACGTGGTGGTGGTTACAAGTATCATGCTTGTTGTTTTTCCTCAAAAAGAATAATAAATAAAATAGCCTATTTACATATTACATACGAATTTTGAATAATCCTTTCTTAGTTCACCTCCATGTATTGGTAATTAGGATTTTAATTACTCAAGCCAAGGATATATCTTTGACAAATTCCAAGTCTCTCTACCGTCGATAATTTTAAGGCGCCAGGTGACCATTTAGTCACGGTATTGGTAAAAAAATAAGAGTTATATAATGTATAGCAGTATTAGCAGTGTATGGATGTCATTAGGTATTTTAATTTGCAACGGCAGCATATCTATTCGAACATGTTACTAGTACAAACTACGAGCCTTACTGAAGTAATTTACTCACGCCGTTTTGATACTATGCCCACAAGGCACATAGTAATATGTCATCATTTGCATTTGATATTTAATAAATAGTTGTAATACCTTATTATTATTTATCACAGCGATTGAATTAATTAATAACCAACACATTAAATTAAAAAAGCAAGTGACACCAAAACCATAAAAATATCGCAAGAATGCAGACTCGGTTAATTGCTACCCGTGCAAACGTGCTAACTCTCGATCACCAAATAACCGCTTTAATAAACCAATATGTTGCCACAACAACATAAAGTGTATCTAATAACACGTCGGCGGCAGCAATCGGCTACAGTTGGCACGAACCTGCAATTCCCACACTTCGGGTTCGAGACGAAAGACGATCGCGTTCTTATACTTCTTTCGTAACGATTGTCCGATTGATTCGGCGGTGTGAATTATTGATCGATATTAATGAACGTGTACTAGATAAGAGTTGAATCGATTCGGTTGCCTGATGACAGGCTTATAGTTTATGTAACCGCTTGGAATTTCACTTAGCAATTTTATAGGATAACTACTAATAGTTTGGTATTAGTTGCTTTGTAGGTGCTCTAGTTTAATTTATTAAACCTTTCTCTTTGGTTTAATGTCTACGGATGACTTCATCACAATCTCTTCGGTTAGATCATGAAGTAAGCGATGTGAGATTATTTAATAGTTGTCAATGAAAATAATCAACTTTAGGTATATTGTATTGTCCTATCCTACTAATATTATATGGGAAAGTTTGTGAAGATGTTTCGATATTTGGATGGTTGAATGTTTGTTAGTCAACCACGCAATAACGGCTGAACTGATTTAGACGAAACTTGATGTGCAGATGGACAAAAATCTGGATTGAGACATAGAATACTTAACATACCGATAATGAGTTCCCGTGGGATAATATTTTTACTTTAAACAATAATAGAGGGCGCTGCCCAAGAACGTTGAGGTCGGCTTTCAAGATAACTATTAACTTCGTCTGCAATTCATAGATGGCGTTATAAGAGCGAACGTTATGTTTTAAAAATGTTACTGTAATATTTTTTCATGGATTTTTAGTACGGGCGAACGCGCGGGATAAAACTAGTTGTGTATAACTTTTTGTAAAACATCGAACAGTGTTTATTTTTTTTTAATATCAGTACAGATTGTAATCGCTCCTTACCTATCCGCAAGCGATTAATGGAGTACATACCTACACACAAACAAAGAAGTGTCGAGTTTCCGTGTGGAAACATTGCATTCACTAAACTAATGGATGTATCCGTCTTTCGCACGTGAAGGGTTCCGTGGCAGCGTACCGAAAAAATACGTTTTTTGTACCTATTATATTATTTATTAATTGTTGTTACAGAATATTTCCGATAATATTACGATTTTATTACTTCTACGGCTCAATAGACAAAACCCTGAGGCAGGCGGATGGATGGGCAGATAGTGGAGTTTTAGTAATGGGGTCCCGTGGGGCACACTTTTTGTACGGAACCCTAAAAACTCGTTATCAGCCCAAAGTCTTTCACTGCTGAACCCTCCCCCAAGGTTCACCAAAAATACCGGTCTTGCGCCATTATGATCCATCGTGCTCCCGCAACCTTAACCAGGTCGTCGCTCCGTCTTGTTGGAGGCCTACCTACACTCCGCCTTCCGATCATCAGTTCCCATCGCGGCCAACAGGTCTTCGAGCAATATGCTCTGCCCTCTGCCACTCGAGTCTGGCGATGATAAGCTATGTCAGTGGCTTAGTTCTTGCGTGGATCCCGCATAGAAACTCCGAACATACATAGCCCTTTCCATCACCCTTTGAATGACCTTGAGATTTCATACTCTAGAAACTGATTTTGGTAAATAAAAAAGTTTTAATTTGGTAATTTAACTGCACAGAAATGTTACACTGCCTAGTGTTAAAATATTATTTGAGAATAAATTTAAATAAATAATAAATAAATGTATTATTAAACTATCTGATTGCGTGATTGGGTTAATTTAATTTTACTTCGGAACGTGCGACAGATGTCATAGCGGTAGTGGTTTTAAAAACAATAGAGTTGTTTGTCAACACAGGTTTTGGCGCGTTAATGAAAAAGTGTGTAAGTCAGTGAAAAGTTGAACAAAATTAACCGTATAAGGGGTTTGAAGACTTTAATTGTAGTTACTTATTTTAGAAAGAAAGAGAAATGTTATTAGTTTCCGCTCGAATAAGTTAATGGTGATTTTCGTGCACGCGACGGTTCTGTTCGTGCGCGCGTGACTACGATCCTCGCTTGCTCAACACTCTTTGGCATGCCTGCTCTCCTGGTATAGACAACCGAGTTACTAGGGCATGTCGTGAATACAGACATACGACATACGATATACATCACCATATAGTCTGCTTTACCATTTTTCATGTATGACAGTTCCTACGTCAGAATAAAAAACCGGCCAAGTGTGAGTCGGACTCGCGCACGACGGGTTCCGTACCATTAGCTATAAAAACGGCAAAACATTCACGTTTTTTGTATAGTAGCCGCCTTAAATATTTATTTTATTTTAATTTAATTATTTAGTTTTAAAATGAAGGTGAAGGTGAAGGTGAAGGTACATATTCTGTGAATATTTCAAGCGTCTACCTACCTGTTGCCGTTATCAATATCGAGCAAAAACGAGGAAAAAAAACACGTTTGTTGTATAAATATTTATTTTATTCTGTTTTTTAGTATTTTTGTTATAGCGGCAACCAAAATATACATCATCTGTGAAAATTTCAACTATCTAGCTATCATAGTTCATAAGATACAGCCTGATGACCGACGGACAGACAGACAGACGGACGGAGTAATAGGGTCCCGTTTTTACCATTTGGGTACGGAGCCCTAACAATATGGTTGACACATTGACTTGTAAATGAAAAAAAAGCCTTTGATGTTTTAAGCCGTGCAACAGACATTGAACTGGCAAAGAAAATCTTGGTCGTATACATAATCACACAATATACCTACTGCGAATATACAATAACAATAATGTCACGAAGTTCATTTAACAGTAAAAAAATAACGGTTACTTTGCTTATGTTTTTAATAAAATGAAGGTGTTACTAACAATAGTGTTACCTAATACATCTATTTTTCACTTCCGATATTGAATTATTGAAAAACATGCGCGAGTTTGACCGTTAAATTTATATTGTTAAAAGAAGCGAAGTATACCTACATAGAACTCTTGGTTAGGTTAAGTAAGATAGACAGATCAAAGAGACATTAGTGTAAACTTCGCCTTATTTATTTTTTTGATTTCTTCAGCAATAAGTGAGACGCACAATTGCATATGCATATCTTATGCCAGATATGTTAAATACTTAAGTTCTTTAATCTATTCAATTCATTTCACCTTTCCGTTATAAAACTTGCCTACCTTATATACATTTTCTTTGTGTACCTTTTTCTGCTTGTTATGAGATATCCAATAAAAAGTAAATGTCTTGTAATATTCTTCATGGCATAAGAGTACCTTTAGTGGAAAAATTATACAATTTTATACATATACTAGGGGAATCGTCCGTAACAATTGATAACTGTGCCTTACCCAAGGCGCCTACTTTCAATTACGAGGTACGCGATTCTCAAATACACATAAATGCCGCCGGAAACGAAACAATGGATCACAAATGATACACGTCTATCTATCAAATGAATCAGAGTCACAATAGAATTGCTTCGGAGCTTTCACCACCTTCGTCACCTATGAACACCATTTGTCTAAGGTTTTGATCCCATCAATTACCGATGACATCGCATTGTGATCGCTTATAGTAGGAGATATGGTCATAGAAACATATACCCTCATCTGTTTATAGATGATGACAAAATATTAGATAATGGTGTTTATTTAAAAATTGCAAATGGGTACCATGGCCATCCACGGTTGTGATATACTTGTAAAGAAATTATATTTCTTTATTCCCGTTGAACTAAACGCGCCTCCTATGTACTGTCAACACTAAGAAAAGACGGCGCCACTGTCTACGGAACTACTAATGTCAATGTTTCGACTTTTTTCAAGATGGAGGGAGTGTTATGTGAAAAGCTATAATATTATAAAATTTAACGTATGCAGGGAATCGACAAACTAATTAAAATACTTTAAATGTCGTTTCTTTGTCTTTTCAGGTATGATATTAAAACTATAGTGTGATTGTACATAGCGTAAAAATGTAAACTTATGTTAAAATAAATCCTTTGTCTTTTCAGAGCAACACATTTGTTTAATTTGCCGGTTCCTAGTAAACCCGGACGTAATTGTCTTATATACTTTTGACAGGGCAACTTTACGTTGTTGTTGGATAGGGTATCCCATGTCCCATTCGTTTTAAAAAAATGTTACACAAAAAGGTTGCTTATCTTTCAACTTCAGTCCAAACAGGCAAACAGGAATAATTAATATAGGTACTCCATCAGTTTTTTTTTCTATGAAATACATATTCTTTCTTTCTTTTATTCCATATCCAACAGTACAAAGTTGTCTTGTGAATAGTTTGACACAAACACCTTAAATCTTAATGCCCTGAATTTAGCAAAGCAACCTGTTTGTGATTTATAAATATAATTAAACATAGTAAGTAGTATCTAGCTTTAAACTTCGTAATCATCAAATAATGAATGCAAGGTGCGTCTTAAAATTAATTTGGATTATTTCAGCAGTTGGGTCAATTTATAATATTAGGGCCTGTGTGCCAACCAATGTCAACTGCTAAAATTTTTGTTAACTTTAGTTAATATTTTGCGTTTATAAAATTTTGACATAATGGGGTAGTTTTACCGAACATCCTGTAAAAAAATTTCAATAAAAATGTTCATGTAAATTTTTGGTTCAAGTTGAAGTCACTCTATTTAACACCGTAGGTAGGTCTGTACACTTTAGCCCTTAAACCATTTGACAACCCTGTCAAGACATTCGATTTTGAACCGTAAATGTTGCTAATTTGAATAGGCTTTGATTTGATTTCAAGGTTAAGCATAGACCTGCCTATGTCTACTACTTATGTATGGAACATTTGTCAACCACAATTAAAAAATCCTAAATAACATTTACGGGCGGCTTCATCCAATCTTACTCAGTCATTACTTAAATATTTTGGATTAATTTTAAGACGCCAGTGCATATTTCTATCACCGTATCTTAGACTATAAGCTGTCGACATCGAGGCGTGGCTGGTGCAATATATCGCTTGTACGTTACCTTATTACGTCATCTAGGGTCCCTTTAACGTCCATCAACTCGTTATTAATTCGAATTCATTACAGAATCGACATGAAGAAGAGTCGCTATGACCTTTAAAGGAACACGGAACGCACCGACATGACCTATCGAACTAACAACGTCATTTCTTTGAACTGATTGGCAAGGGGAGTTTGTGTTGTATGTAACACTGATGAATATGATAATTAAGGTTTGTACACGGGTACCTAAAAACTCAGCAAATAATGTGAATGGATGTATTATGATGCTTTTACGCATGTTGAACAAGAAATAGGTAGGTAAATTTCAATCAACTCAGGCATCTTTATAAAGTGCAATGAATCGAATATATATTTGTAATAGTTAATGTTGAAATCTAATCAGAAAAATAGGCATGCTTACCTAACGATGAATGCTTCACCATCTTAAAGTTAAAATACTTACTATTTAGCAGATTACGATTACTCCACGCCCTCCTATCCTTTAAATAGCCGTGGTGTGGTGACCTAGTAGTTTGACCTTCGGCATCACAAGTGGAGGGTCGTGGGTTTGAGTCTGGACTCGTACATACCTACCTTTAAGTTTGTCGGAATCTATGTGCTAAATTTATGTGAATTTGTCTGCATGGGAACCACTTGCAGTGCCTGTGCACAGCATTAGGACGTACTCGTATATATAGACCGGAAAGATATATTTATTGTCCCTTTGCTGTTTAGAATGAAGTGCCGTGCAACTACATTTAAAACCAATAAATACAGTTAATTGTCAGTATATCTCTCAGAGCCCACAATTAAGAATCTCCACGGATTTTCTCACATTGAGTTCCGCATACCAGCTAGTTGGCATTTAGCTGACCTCAGCAGCTCTTGCCTTTATGGGAAATAAATACCATTTGCAGGATGACACAACACCATAGGTGGTATTTAGTTCGTGAAGCAGGTTTAGATTTAAAAAACGGCCAAGTGCGAGTCGGATTTGCTCACAGAATGTTCCGTACAAATTTAAAAGCCAGCAAAGATAAGTTTATACTTCAAAGTATTTATACGAAAAACAATATTATTTCCTTTCGAATCAGTAATTTTTGGACTTTTTATATCTTTAAGCCTCGTGAGGCCTTACTTAAGTGCCTAGGTATCCTTTGATTTGGATTCACTAGGTTTTTGAGAGTAATTATCGACCACTTCCTGCTCAGTTGCTGACAATACAATAATCTAGGGATTCCCAAACTTTTATAGTTCGCGGCGCGCTTTCAGGTTTTTGTCTCGGCGCCCCAGCTAATTGAAAGAAAGAAAAAAATCAATTAATTTCCTACAAGGCGAGGAATTCGGAACGTAAGTATCAATCAGCAAGTGAGCGTTATATTTAATTTCACAGCGCCCCTTTTTGGAATGGTGCCCCAGGGCGCCGCGGCGCACACTTTGGGAACCACTGCATTAATCTGAAAGTGAAATTATAGTGGTCTGCCCAGGATCGTGTCCGTAAGACGGAACTCTTCGACAGTTAATGGTATCGACTTGAAAGGTGGCATCATCATCACAGCCCACTAGAAGACACAGGCCTCCCCTAAGGATAAGAGGGCTTGGGTCATAGTTCCCACGCGGTCCCAGTGTGGATTGGGAACTTCACACGCACCATTGAATTTCTCGAATCTCGAACCCACAACCCTCTGCTTGAGAAGCAATCAATCAATTCAATTTAAGTTACAATAGAGAAATATTTCTCTAGGCAGATGTTACGCCTACCACTAGGCCACCATGGCTTCGAAAGATGGTATAATAGTTACTAATTTAAGTTTGTAACTGCTAATAAAATTTTGACAATCTCTTTAACACAGACGATGTTTTTTTATTCACTGTACAAAGGGAAGTCAAATCTGGAGTGGTCATATCCAGAAGCTTGTGTTCAAAACCAGAAGTGATCAGATCACCAACCTTCAAAAGGCGGAGAAAAAGTGTCTTGACATTACACAGGGGCAACGAAGTGATCACATACATGCTCCTTTTCCCTTTTAAAGCACGGAACCCTAATAATCGATGCACTGCGGTAGGTATAGGTAATTGTATTTATAACTAAAAGGCAGGTAAACGTAAACAATTACGTCGCATTAGGGGCAAGGTCAATTTTCGTACTAAATGACTGCAGTCGTTCTTTTATATTGTTTCACATAATGCATTCTAAATGTTCGCGTTTGTCCCGTGCTTAATTGTAGAGAAGGTCAACGAACAAACATGCGACGTACAGATTGTTCTGGCCTCTACATTTCCCTAGCCTATGGGAACCAAAACCAACAAAGTTCGAGGAAGGACGATACCGCTAACCTCCGGTCTTATTATATTTCATCATCATCATCATCCCAGCCTATACTTATATGTTATATCCCACTGCAAGGCAAGGTCTTCTCTCAGAATGAGAGGGCTTGGGCCGTAGTCCACCCGGCCCCAGTGCGGATTGCGAACAATAAAAAAAACTTTATTTGCATTTAACAATACAAATTTACTCTTTATTGAACACCAAAAAAAAGTACAAAAACGTTAACAAAAAAAAATTCACACGCACCATCGAATTTCCTCGCAAGTGTGTGTGTAGGTTTTTCATGATGTTTTCCTTCACCGTAAAAAGCTCAAAGTAAATTTCAGATGTAATGGCACATAAATTACGAAAAACTCAGAGTGCTCGAACACCCGACCCTCCGTTTGAATGGTCATATGTCACACCACTAGGCTAACCCCAGCGCCACACATATTACAAATGTTTCAACACATATTTGAACACATATTTGATCTATGGTTGATTGTATGGTTGTTCTATTGAACAAATAAGCAAATACCGGTGCTACACATGTGATCAAATAAATGTGTTCAAACATTTGTGCTATATGTGGCGCCGGGGTACCACGACTTATTTGTTTAATACCTCTATACCTGAAACAATTAATTTGCTCGCCCGCGACCTCGCGACCTCGTGAGGTCGAGCAAAATAATTGTTTCAGTTCATTAATATGGACCTCCGCAAAGTGACGCCTGATTCAATAAATTATTTAATGTACTTAGTTAACTATCCTTTTCCCGCGCCTTCGTTCGCGTGCATTAGATCCAACACAATTAAAATTACACGATCTAAATTTCCATAAGAATTCTCAAAAATAACATCATGCTTTACATATTTACGTTGCACGCAGAATACCCGTGCATAATTTCAGGTTTCTAGACTTAGTGATTGAGATTTTGGGTATTTGTGTTATGCCCGAGATCCAGCTATTTAAACACCAAAGTTAAACCGAGATGTGAAAGAGTAAATACAACACATGCACACAAACCCACACGCATACTCATAATATACATACATACACCCTAAAATTTTATAAATATAAATTTAAAAAATTTAAAACCCCCAACGCAATTAGGTCACAAATAATGTTTGAAAATAAAGTAAATGCCCATTATGCGTCTAAGATCCCTTCCGCAGCTAACAAAAGAGCTGATAACTTTGAAACGGCTGAACCAATTTTATTGAAACATGTCTAAGAACCATCGCCAAGAAACCTGCTTTCAAATAAAAAAAACCGCACCCAAATCGATTAAAACTTATAACACTCCTCTTTTCGAGTAGGGGGTTAAAAATATAGGTGTCATCGTGATCCACGCAAAATCCAAGCCATGACTTCCTAAGACATGAATATTTCGCGAGAACTTGCTTTTGACGCAAATATTAGTGGAGTGTGTAGAAACAGGTTCGATGGGTCCGATGGGTCTGTTTACTTACTTAAGAGCGTTCCCCGCGTCAAGGACTAAAAGCGACAAGTAGTTATCCTCGGCACATCCTTTCACGACCTACGTCCGTTTATGTACAGTTACTTAACTAGGCACTTAATATATTGTTACCAAAACGATGTAAGTGCTGTTATGAAAACAGAACATTTGATATGGGATGTAGAGCGTGATTTTCCTTATTAATGAGTTCCCGATATTTCAACGCTCAGAACAAAGACGAGGACACTAAGAAACGAATCATAAAAGCCTAAAGGTACCTAATATCGAATGCTAAACAATGAGGTAAGTAACAACACATACGTATTGCCACCGATCCACACCAAAACTTTCCCAAATGATGAAGCTATAGATCTGAAAGATTACAGCAGTCAAGTGTATCTAGGTAATCTACATACTTCCCAGTATGGACATTAAAGTTGTTTTAGAGTACGACAAAGGCAGTAGAATTAAATGATGGCACGTACCACTGTCTTCGTCACTGTCATAATATATTTTTGTCGTACCTAAAATACTTGAATACGGCAACAAATTCCTATAAAACATACTAAGTAATCTCTTTTTTAATTGTTTTCTTCAATGAATCACGCAATGCCATGATTTTACATAATTACCTTATTACTTTTTAATTTCTTCGTACAGTGTGGGTAAATAAAAATTGTTTATTCCTTTAGACTTCTGATTGAATTTCTGGTAAGTATCCCTTGACACGGAGCCGCACCTGAGACTTGATTTATATTTTTACTTTTACTGTAAAGTTAATAATATTTGAGACAAAAGAGACTAGAATGCAGGGTTTTATTAGGTACTTCCTGCATACGAAAGGTTAACGCTCCCCATACCAAAATATTTGACAGTATGTATTTGTATGTATAAATAAGAAAATTCGTCAGCAAATCAAATAGAGGCCGTAAGGGAATAACGTTACCTTTTTCAACAGTACAGCGACATCTAACGGCATACAAGCGAAGGTATCAGCAGTATCTAAATATTTTTGTCGATACCTATCATTCGTTTATCAACTAAGTACCTAGTATAATATATTATCCTCAAAAAAAATTGGCATTACAATTTACTTGGTGCACCTTCGGTCGTACATTTGTAATTGTGGTTTTGTAGTAAGAAATGAATGTTGAAATGACACGTCGGATGGACAATTGTTATTATACAACATTTTTTTTTCCTTTAACGTTTCGAGAAATTTATTCAAGTGAAAACAAAACTTTTTAACAAAAAAATTAAACCGCCGAAAAAACTGAAAAGCAAAAAATAACACCTTTTTTGTTTGACCTTAATCTAGGTACCAGTTTGAAGTCGGTGCCTCAGCACGAGCCAGAAGGAGTTATAGAAGGTATTATTTTTTGCTTTTCAGTTTTTTCGGCGGTTTAAATTTTTGTTAAAAAGTTTTTATTTTATACTTTTTCCCATCCTTGGGATAATTTTTTTTCCAAATTTATATAATACCAACTTCAAGGTATACCCTATCCAATTAAAAAGAATTATGAAAATCAGACAACTCTGTAAAAAGTTAGTCAATCATCCCCTGTTTTCCTACCCTTAGGGTAAAAATATTATTTCCAAATTTAAATGGGACTACCCTTGGGGTATACGCTTTCCAATAAAAAAAGAATCATCAAAATCCGACTACTCTGTAATAAGTTATGCGTGGTCATATAGTACAATCAGTGACTGAACAATCAATCATCCCTTGTTTTCCTACCCTTAGGGTAAGAATATTATTTCCAAATTTAAATGGGACCACCCTCGGGGTATACGCTTTCCAATAAAAAAAGAATCATCAAAATCGGACTATTCTGTAAAAAGTTATGCGTGATCATACATAAAAAAAAAATATATACACGTCGACTTGAGAACCTCCTCCTTTTGTTTTCGTCGGTTGATAAAATAAAACGCTGCACTCATAAATCGCAGAAATGTATGGAAAATCGTCGCATCACTTACGTCTCAACATATAATAATACGTCACCGGGTGTCACAATAGTATAAATGTATATACCAACTAGCTATTGCCCGCGACTCCGTCTGCGAAAAATTCGTTTATAGCTATCCCACGGAAACTGTGTAAGTTTCCGGGAGAAAATCTATCTTAAGTAGGTATGTCCTTTCCCGGGACTAGTATTAAACTATCCCTATACCAAAGTTTCACCTAAATCGGTTCAGCGATTTAAGTGTGAAGAGGTAAGAGGCAGCCACACTTTTACATTTGTACTGCCGTGGTGGCCTAGTGGTTTGACCTATGGCCTCTCAAGCAGAGGGTCGTGGGTTCGAATCCCGGCCCGCATCTCTGATTTTTTCGGAATTCATGTGCGAAATTACATCTGTAATTTACCATGAGCTTTACGGTGAAGGAAAACATCGTGAGGAAACCTGCATACACCTGCAAAGAAATTCAATGGTGTATGTGAAGTTCCCAATCTGCACTGGGCCCGCGTGAGAAATACAGCCCGAGCCCTCTCATTCTGAGAGGAGGCCTGTGCGCTGCAGTGGGATGTATGTATTTAAGCTGGGACGATGATGATAATTATTAGTATGGCCTTATATAAAAGTTTTATCTAGTTTAAATCAACTCGCTACTTGTGTTCTAAGCGACACTGTGAATGACATACATACATAGGTAGAGATATATTTGTAAGGGCCATTCTACTTTTAAGTAACCATTAATCTTTTGTGAAATATAAGGCATACCTGGTGATTTTTTTCAAGTGTAAATAACTTATATGTATACAAACTGAAACACCTAAATATAATGTTTTAAAGCAATAAAACTTTAAATTCAAAGAAATTTTGTGGAAAAAATTGGTAACTCAGCGGAAAATACATCAATTTCCATACAAATGGCGGGGACATGCATGTCCACTGCGTTACCTACTTTATAGATAATAATGATTACTTTTTATACGTAGTGATAATTTTAAATGTAAGCTTAATTATGTCCCTATTTAAATCTTTAATGATTTAAACCGAGGACTTTACCGTTTTTGTAAAGAAAATATTTGAAGAGCACAGTACAAAAAATGACTGGTCAACGAAAAGTAGAATGGCCCGTAAACATCTAAAATAACAACTATATCTACATAAAAAATGTTTAGGTTTATGCAACATCCAATTCAGCATATAAAAACACTTGTGCGTTCCTCCTCGGGTAAATCACTAATTGACTAAAAATATGATGACAACCTTGAACGCTACAAAGCACAATCTCTCAATTATGGCTAGGCCTTAGGCACCTGTACCTCTACCATGAGTTTACACTAGTTTACGTGACCGTACTCGCTAGCGACGGCGTAAATTATTTGTATGGAGAATTGTACAGCGCCTCCAGCGGTCACTTACGGAAGTACAATTCTCCATACAAATCATTTACGCCGTCGCTAGCGAGTACGGTCACTGTAAACTAGTGTAAACTCATGGTAGTGGTACTGTAAACTAGTGTAAACTCATGGTAAGGTAAAAGTACGTTTCAACGAACGCTTAAGACATGGGTGTACGTTTTATTTTTTAATAAGGTCTGGAAATTTTATACAATTATGGTCAATACTCTAATGGAACCATTGTAAAACATGTGATCATTTAAATCTACCTGGAAATTAATTGTATTGTAACATATATACGTAAAATATTTTAAAAGTTTTTCTAGTCGCTTTTGTGATTTGTACCATTCACCGAACTAAGAAACATGTTTTGCACTTATTACCGAAATGGGAGGCCGCATCACCGAACTAGGAAATAAAATGTATCGAAATTTAGTGTTAAGTGGTTCTCAACCTTTGGTTTAATAATACTATTTACTACAACAAACTGCTCTAGGTGTATGATTTCAAGCAATATTGGCAAATGTACCTTAGAAATAAAAAAATCAGCTCAATAAAATTCCAACATTTATTCATTAATATGCCTGATCTAGCATACATTAAAGTAACAAAAATAATAAATAAGATAGTTATGTAAACTTTGTTACCTGGGCAATTCTATTTTTCGTTGTACCCAAGAACGTTGAACGTTGTAAGAAATTTTTATTAACTGGGAGTTAAAATTAGTCCGATTGGTTATGCACATTTTCAAGTATTTAAAATAAAAAAAAACGTAACATACTGGGAAATTCTTCACTTCTTGTTAAACATCATTAAATTTGTCCGATTTGTAACGTTTTTTTATTGTAACAGGCTTGAAAAAGTGCGTAACCAAACGGACTAATTTTAACTCCCTGTAAACAATATCTTAATTTTGAGTACAACGAAAAATAGAAATGCCCACCTATCAACTTTTTAACACTTATTTGTTAATAACTTAGCAATCGCAAAAGTTTACCACACTACTAACAGCCTTTAACTTATTAACTTATGGAATATTATGTATTCACAGTCTTTTAACACAGTGTTAATTTAACAATCTTCAAAATAAAATATAAAAAACTTCTCTCAAAAATTAAAATTTCTTCTTAAAAATAAATGAAACATATTTTTATTAAAACAACGTAAAATCAGCAAATTCAAGAATCCGTCTATTTTTACTCTTAGTAAGCATTTATGCTTATCAAAATTCAAACAGCCAATTTAAAAACATCTATTTGATATACAGGGTGGCTCATTTAGATCGGTCAGTATGGGAAAGTCTGAAACTATAAGACATACGAAGATCTGTTATTAGGAACCATGTCATCGATTTTAATAACAAAAAAAAACTGCATTCATGCATTAAAAAAAACCTGTACCTACTCAGCTCGGGAATCGAACCCGGACGTTTTGAAAAATAAAACTAACACTATTTCTATTTAGATATCGATTGTGTGGGTCTGCAGCAAATGTTACTATGAAACATGTTGTCTAAAATTAATAAAATGCATTGTTTTCATATCTTTTCACAACCATTTTTTCAATACATTTCATTAGTCATTTCGAACACCTACTAAAATAAATGAAAGGATATGAAAACAATGCATTTTATTAATTTTAGACATCATGTTTCGTAGTAACATTTGCTGCTTAAGACCCGCACAATCGGTATCTAAATAGAAATAGTGTTAGTTTTTTTTTTTTCAAAACGTCCGGGTTCGATTCCCGAGCTGAGTACAAGTTTTTTTAAAATGTGCAGTTTTTCTTGTTGTTATTAAAATCGATGACATGGTTCATAAGAACAGATCATCGTATGTCTTATAGTTTCAGACTTTCCCATACTGACCAATCTAAATGAGCCACCCTGTATTAATTTAGAGGCCGAAAATATCAAAACTAGCGACGCGTTAATTAAATACATAATTCAATAAGAACCTATTTATTAAGCTACTTTTTAAACTTTCTCAAAACATATAAGAATATGGTCGTCAAAATCGTAACTGTTGAAAAATTGCTAAAAAAAATAAAGTTCTTAGGTAGTTAGACAATATCATTCTATTAGGAAGATTTAAAAGTAGCTTAATCAAAACTTTGAATAACTACATCAATACCTACATTTTTATTTGCAGTGCACTATTTTGTCAGCACGGCTCTAGTTTCACTATTATCAGCCTCTTAATACTAAAACTATAATAACCATTAGTATTATAACTATCTTATAAGCCACTTAATGTCAGTCTTTAAAATCAGTATTTTTATTACTTTGGCAATAAATGTTACAAAAACATTTTTCTAATATTATAAATATCAGCAAATAAAGTTTTAAAAAGAAGTACAACAAACCAATATTATAATTATTATTTCAACAATGACTTAGATAAAGTAATACTAGTTACCTACTTAAAATTGGTACTTACTTAGAATTTCTTATTTAGCCAATTGTAGGTTGTTAGCGTTGCATATATATAACATTAAATTAGACATAAAGTTAGCTATGAAGTATCTTTTTTTGTACTTATTTTTTCAACTTCATTTTTTTTATTACTTTTACGGTCATCCCGTGAAATCATACATTTCGTACTAAATACAAACTGAAATATAGATGCACAGAAAAAACCCCAGAAAAAAGACCAATACTGGGAATCGAACCCAGGTCCTCAGCATTCCGTGCCGCGTGCCATACCCCTACACCACCACTGGTCTAGAGATTAGACATAAAGTATTGATATTTAATTAGAGTCTGTCAATAAACTTAAAATAAAATCACTAACATCACAATGGGCTGAAGAAAATATGCTAGTAAGTATGATAGCATCAGTAAAATTAAAGATTTAAAACGAGATCTGGAAAAGACAACAGCAACAACTACATTTAAGTACTGATTTGTTTCATGTCAACCTAAACTAATTTCTGGCACCAATATTACTAATCGCATTTTAAATACAAGTAGGTTTTCACTTCTCATGCTCTAAAAATGTTACTTTAGTCTCTGCATTTCGGGACTAAAGCTCTTTTTTGATCTCTAGGGATTAAAATATTTTTTTTTAATTTACTTTGGAAACCTTTAAACTATCAATAACAGTGTTTGTGAATGGAGGATCACCGCCATTTTCAGTGGCTGGGTATAGACAATTTTAAAGCCTTCCACAGACCGAAGCGCGCTGCAGACATAGCATCGCACGCATGCCCCGCGCTTCGGTCTGTGGAAGCCTTTAGGGCGTGGAAATAACCTCAAAACGACAAATGTGCAATTAAAAATATTAAAAAAAAATTGTGAAAGACGATGAATAATTACGAATATTAATCTATTTAATTATATTAAGGATGAATTCATTTTATTATGCATATTCCAATTAGCTTTAAAATAGTTTTCAAGTTTGAATCTTTTGGCTAAATATGCAATCATTTAAAGCGCCACTAAAAAAAAATTAAAAACCGCGGAACAAATTTTATTGCTATTTGAATTTTGAACAGACGTCCATTGCTCGTATTGAGCGTACGTTGTATAAAAGTAATATTGTAAATTTGTATAAAACGTCGTTTTTTTCCTCGCATTCAAAGTGAAAAGTAGAGTGTTTAACGCGAGACTAAACTACCATAATGACACGCGAATTATAGCCACCCTCGCTCTGCTCGGGTGGCTTAATATCTTGTGTCATTATGGCTTGTTTTCGGTCCTTGTAGAACAATCTACTATTATTATTTTTTGCTTTTCAATTTTTTTGGCCATTTAATTTTTTTAAAAAGTTTTTTTATATATTTAATTTATGAAATTATGGAGATCTATATTAGATATAACCACACTTGGACGCCATTATCAGCGGTTCAATATATAAATGTCTAGTAATTTCAGATATTTTTGATTCAAAGGTTTAGAAGCGCTGGCGTATACAAAATGTACGAAAAAAAAATCCATTTTAATATCGACCTAGCTGTTAGGGCAGTAAGGCTGATATTTCAAAGAACATTGAATACAAACAATACCCAGACAGACATGAATTCGGTAGCAGAGACCACGGGTACGTTTTACCGAACGCCCGTTCGGTGAATTAAACATGCAAAATATGAGGAACCTAACTCGCGAACAGATTTTAAAAATAGTGTCTCAATTGGAATAATTAAGATATAACTACAAGTCTGAAATTATAACTAGTAATTAAAACCATGACGAATCCGATGATGTCTATGGTCTGTGCTAATACTGACGTAAAATAAATAAAAAGATTTTTTGAAAATAGCCGTGTCCAAAAGCTTATTTTGATGTTAAAAAGTCGTAAAACATCCACATTTCAAAGATAGTTTCACAGTACTCTATTCATTTAATTGCTGTTCGTCAATTGCTCATTAAATTACAAATACTATTGTTTATTCCAAAATTTAAGTAGTTTATCTGAATAGTTCATGAACATCTCGCAAATAAATAATTTAAGAAACATACGCTTTCCCTGATTACGAATGCCGTTCGGTAAAACGTTCCAGTCAAAATAACGGTAGACTTATCACCGAATTCTCATTTTATTCTATTTCTGTAAAAATGACTGCTTCAAATTCACTTAAATAACTAAAGTACACAAACCAATTAAATACTAACTCTGTAAAACCAAATATTGAAACACAAATATAACTATGAACGGGTTTTTGACCTTAAGAAGTGTACGTGATTTCTTACAGTTTTTCTTAAGGCCGCCCGTACAAAGTGGCACTCGTCTGACTCAATCAGTAGCCGCGGCTCGACTAAGGCGCAAAATGGTTGACTCTGTCGCGTGGTGGAAAGGATAGGTATTTAACACGTGAGAAAAAAATACAAAACTTCATTTCAACTGTAAGCAACCGACTTATAGGTTAAAATAGTACAAATTCGGTGATACCGCACATTCGGTGAAGGGTACATTTACCTTAGTGGTACTGTTGTATTGAATGAGACTTAGCTGGCATTTAAAATCATTTTTGAACGTACTTATTCAGCGCGTACTCATTCCACGATTTTATTAATTGTTACTCATATTAAGGTATACTTAGTCGGTCAAGAAATACCTTTTGATACCTTAAGTGTGGCTTCAAACATTAAAGACTTATAAATTATACCTAGAGATTTTTCTAGCACAAACTAATACTTTTCGTTGTAATGCTTAGTTTATCGATGTCTTTAGTGGCATTATATCAATGAGACACGTTTGAAAATATAGAACAAGAATACTAAATCGAATCGATGTTATTAACTATTATGTCAAACACCAACCACAAGTTGTTCGTGCTAGAAAAATCTCTAGGTATACTTATAATTTACTAGCCTTCCGTCCGCAGCTTCGCCCGCGATAAATTAATTTTCCCGTAGGAAAAGGTATTTTCCCGCGGTAAAAAGTAGCCTATGTCACTCAGTGATAATGTAGCTTTCTAACGGCAAAAGAATTTTTGAAATCGGTCCAGTAGTTTCGGAGCCTATTCAATGCAAACAAACAAACAAACAATCAAATCTTTCCTCTTTATAATATTAGTATAGATTAGTATAGATAGAGGCAGTAGTAAGTATACAATATTATCTAAAAATTTCAGCTGTCTATCTATTACGGTTCTTGAGATTCAGTCCAGCGACAGACAGATGGACATTAATGGGGTTCCGCTTGTCACCCATCAGATATAGAACCCTAAAACCCGCCAAGTGCGTGTCGGGCCACGCACAATCAGGGTTTTGTACTAGTAGTCTTTATTGAACACCACATATAATAATATAATATAAAAAAACATACACGCATGCACAGGTAAATGGAGAAAATTCACGCAATAAGCAGCCTTATCACTTCAGAGAGATCTCTTCCAGGTAACGTTCAAAACTATGTTTAAAACTAGAACTACGTTGGTGTTTTATTATAGCATTATGTTTAGGTAACGTAACAGCGACGAATCGCTCTAAAGCTGCGTACGGACTGCGCGCACATTACGCGTACCCTACGCGAGCCCGGGTACGCGTACCCGGGCTCGCGTAGAGTGCGCGTGTCCTGGAACGCCATGTCCGTACGCTATGTACGCGTACACTGTACGCGTAGCTGCAAGTACGGACATGGCGTTCCAGGACACGCGTACCCTACGCGAGTTACCTATCAAAATTTAGAATTATTTTTTTCCGAATATTTAAAATCCCGAATGCTTCATTTATCCGAATGCATTTTTTTCTGAAACTGTAAATATTTCAGGATTTTTATAAAACAACCCTAACCTAACCTAAAGGGTTCTACACGACGGTCCTGAAATAAATCCTGAAATATTTACAGTTTCAGAAAAAAATGCTTTCGGACAAATGAAGTTTTCAGGATTCTAAACCTTAGGAAATAAAATTTTCTAAACATCGATAGGATCCCCCCTACGCGAGCCCGGGTACGCGTACCCGGGCTCGCGTAGGGTACGCGTAATGTGCGCGCAATCCGTACGCAGCTTTAGAACCCTATTCCCACCGACTTGCTCCATACTTACAAAATTGAACAAACCTACACTAGTAGGAATTTAGAAAGATGTTAGCTAACCCTTTTAACCCTTCATATGACTTAGAACTGATCAGTGCCACCCCTGTCGCATGCCAAAGCACTGATCAGTGCCAGATTCACTAAATAAATCAAATTAAATGAGCGATTTGATAAATTAAATTTCAATAAAATGTTGCTCTTGAAATTTTGGCACTGGTCCCGGCACACAACAGGGGCAACGCTGATCAGTGTTAAGTCATATGAAGGGTAATATAAAAATTTCTGACTACTACATATTTGTTAAAACTCAGGGAATGACCTCCACGTACGTCATAAAACTATCAAGCACAATGCACACGGGTGTATAAATAGCCGTCGCAGGCGGTGGCGGGTGACACGGTGGTCTAATTAACCAGATATGGCGGAAGACTCTGCTTCCGCGCATTGTGGCCTGCGACCAGCTTACGACATGACCACTACCACTGGCTGGGTTACTGCCCCCTATTTCATAAACAGTACAAGTGTATTCTATTTGACATACCTAATTCTTACCATGTGAAGGATACACGGAAAGAACATGTGTAGTCCTTTTTCTTGAAAATTATAATTTAATTTCAAAATATAGAGCACGCAATAAACTATAACTTATCACTCAGTTACGGATACAACTCATCCGGAACTTCCTTCTTTTACCATTTTGGAAAACATGCAAGTAATAAAAACATTAAATTAACAGTCAATAAGAGAAACAGATGTACAAAGGCGAACTTATACCTTAAAAGTGATTTCTTCCGGTAGACGAAAATTACATGGTTAAATTACATCGTTTCCAACTTTCAAATCGCGACAGCTCAAAAGTTGATAATGTAATAGACATGCTCTTTCGGTGAAGGGCATTTCTATTTTTCGTTGTACCTGGGTAGGTAATGTCTAAAAAAAATAACCAGTGGTTGTTATATTTTTTTTTGTATAGAAAAGTCAATTATAAGAAACTAATTTCAATATTTTGTCATTTAGTTCTCTACTTTTTTCAAAATTAATTATTGAAACTATTTTAGTTGATGACGTCAGATTACAATTGAGGGCTCCCCCACACTGCCAAATTTCTAAATCTATCTAAAATGCGTACGATAAGGCAACCACTTTAATTATTTTTTGCGTAGTGGTACACTATACACTGTGTCACTTTACTGGCACTGTCAAAGTGCTAGATGTCAGACAGCGGGTCCAAATCAAACTCCGTAGTATAATCCACGCGTAAATTGTGAAGAATTCTAACCACACAGAATAAAGTACGACTTTAATGAACCGGTCACGCAATTTACACCAATGTCAAATGAAGGTCATTGCTTATTTGTTATATTATAAATTCATTACATAATATTAAAATTACATAACTACAGAAAACGTCTTAAAAAGCATTTATCTCGAAATAAATAAATAAATAAAATAAATAAATATCACGGGACAATTCACACCAATTGACCTAGTCCCAAAGTAAGCTAAGCATAGCTTGTGTTATGGGTACAAGGCAACGGATAAACATACTTATATAGATAGATACATACTTAAATACATATCAAACACCCAAGACCCGAGAACAAACATTCGTATTATTCATACAAATATCTGCCCCGACACGGGAATCGAACCTGGGACCTCAAGCTTCGTAGTCAGGTTCTCTAACCACTAGGCCATCTGGTCGAATGCAAAAATGCCAAATGGTTTTCGATTTACTATACATTGCAAAAAAAATAGACTTGGGGATGTCTTGGAAACCGGACCATTCTTCACTTCTTGTTACACATTGTTAAACTTGTCCGATTTGTTATTTTTTATTATTGTAAAGGCTTGAAAAAGTGAGCACCAAACGGACTAATTAAGTATAACTCCCTGTTAACAATTTCTTAATTGGGTACAACGAAAAATAGAAATGCCCTGAACCTAACTTTCATGTGAATTAATGTTACTAGTCGCACTTGGCATTTAAGTAGGTGTATGTAAAGCAAATGTAAAGTGCTAAACAGCTCATGACAACTTGCTTTAAATATAAATTTTGTGTTTATTCATGAAACTGAGTTGTTGCATCCGAAAATGTACCTACTCGCTAAACTCACGCTTTACTCACTCTCATTTATTCTTTAAATAATCTTACTAAAAAAAAAAAAATAGGGCCGAACGAGAAGTATTCCCATCAAAAAAAAAAATTACAAATCAAATCTGAGGTAAAGTTAGCTCGATTCAAAAACTTGATGAAAAAATTCGTTCTGCTTCATCTACCTACACTAATATTATAAAGAGGAAAGATTTGTATTTTTGTATGAAGGTAACGAATAAACTTAAAAAGTCATGGACCGATTTAAAAAAAAAATTTGCCGTTAGAAAGCTACCTACATTATCACTGAGTGACATAGGCTACTTTTTACCGCGGGAAAATACCTTTTCCTACGGGAAAATTAATTTACCGCGGGCAAAGCTGCGGACGGATGTCTAGTGAATTTATAAAACTCAAATACCTATTAAGTTAGCCCTAAAATATTAACGATGCATTAAACCAGTAGGTACACTCTACACCTGAGCTCTACACTCATTCAGTGCAGTGAACTCATTCATGACATGAACCATTCAGTTAAATCATTCACGTGGGTATCCCTATTTGGAATGATCTTGCAAATGCAAATACCTACTAAGTATGCCAACAATCGTCAAGTTCTAAAATGGTACCGCGTAAATACGATATGAAGACAACTTATTAAGTTACCTAATACTACGTACGTCGAAAGGTTACTGTTACAACCGGTACGCACTCACCTGCCACCTTTATGTAAGTAAACTTCACATTGTTACCGTGGTAAGGTACTTACCAACTAACTACGTGCTTCCTTTATTATCACACCTATCACCTAAATTAACTATAAAAAGCAAGCCGTGGTTCCATACACGAGTACCATTATATACATCGGAGCATTCAAGGTAGTCATAAATATTTCAACACGACCGTATTGTCAATCACCTATACAGTGTTGGGCAGGGACTTGAAAAATAGTTTAGTAAGAGTAGGCTCTTTTTTGCACTCAAACAGTACAATATCCTACTTCAAATGAAGCGAGGCGTACCTGCTGAAGCTCGGCGATACGTTTGAAGTTAAAAGTACAAGTACAACATTTGATGTTATTGACAGTGGTACGGAGAGTGAGTAACGCGACTGCCACTGCGACATAAAATTTGAAGTAAGTACTTAGTACACTTTAAATGTTCAGCCCCTCTCACATTTTGACGTCATGTACGGGACAAATTTAGCGCCTCGCTTGTATGTCCTACTCAACACTAATCGCATAGGTTCGTGCATGTTCAGATATTTTTGAGCACATTGACTGCTCAGATTTTTATGATGGCGACTGTACATTAACATAGTGCTGCTGTGTGATCACTTGCAGTCGCACTGTAAGTACCTACCTACTTAGGTAATTTTAGACTACTCCCACACGTCTGCAACCTATCGTTCGTTCAGTGCGAAATAATGGGCGTTTTGTGCGGACAACTTTTTTTTAAGTAAAATTGACCCCTGATTCTTCTTCTCTCTCTTCTTTTTCAACCTTTCACCACCCAATGCTGAGTGTAGGTCTCTTCCAATGCACGCCATTCTTCCCGGTTTTGCGCCCTTCGCATCCAGTCCTTTCCGGCCACTCTAACAAGGTCGTCGGTCCAACGCATCGTTTGCCTGCCCACATTTCCCCCCACCCCCATCCCCATCCCACCCCACAATCAACCAATCACAATACCAGTCAATTGTGTTCAATCAGGGGTCCCATTTGACCCCTGATTGACCACAATTGACTGGTATTGTGATTGGTTGATTGTGGGGTGGGATGGGAATGGGGTGGGCTGGGGGGGGGGGAATGTGGGCAGGCAACCGATGCGTTGGACCGACGACCTTGTTAGAGTGGCCGGAAAGGACTGGATCCCACCCCACCCCATTCCCATCCCACCCCACAATCAACCAATCACAATACCAGTCAATTGTGGTCAATCAGGGGTCCCATTTGACCCCTGATTGACCACTATCAACTCATAACACACAACTAGCTCATAGTAATTAGTTAAGTTATTTTTGGCATAAGAGTCCGATAACCAAGCTCACGACGCAATCAGACGAAACTGGGAACCTCTATCAGGTGAGACTTAGTTTTTTATTGCCACGTCTGAGTCCACGGTCTGGATTAAAAAAGTCCAAATTTCGTCCTACTGTCTGAGTTTTGGCTGTTTTGTTTTCTTTAAAAATAGCCTGGCGTCCGCAATTTTATTTGTGATTACTAGTTTAACTTACTATTTTATTTGTGTACTTTCACACCACAACCCAAACAAATAAATATATTACATTGGGCTTTATTATACCTAGTTTATTTATTTATTTATATGTGGCTGTTTATCCCACTGCCTATATTTATTTTTGACGTCTATTATATGTACGATGTATGTTCATACATCGTACATCGTAGATGTACTATTTTTTGTTGTGTTTAATTTTCTGATCCACTGTTGATGCACCACCTGCTGCTGTAAACTAGTCCTTCCTTCATTCTGTTAAAGGGTTGCCTGGAAGAGATCGCTCTTAAGCGATAAGGCCGCCTATTGCTTACCTTGTAACTTTCTCTCTGTGTACCTGTTTTCTGTATCGCTTACTATTTCTGGTGTACAATAAAGAGTCATTGTATTGTATTGTATTGTATCTCACTTGATGAAAAGTGCAGATGAGGCCAAGGGTGTACAGTCAGCATCAAAAGTAGCTGGTAACTTTTGTACCTTGTCGCTCTATAGTTAAGTGCAAAACGTCATACTTGATTGACAATTGTGTTATTACGACAAAGTACAAAAGTGACCAACTACTTTTGATGCTGACCGTACCTCACTGGTTCAGTAACAGCCTATTCACTCTAGCCTTGAAGAGCCCTAGGATGTATTTATCTGGAAATACAGACGACGGGAGCGAAATCCATTCCTTTCGTTTCGATCGTATTAGGAAAGATGAAGCGAACTAAATTATTTTCTCACCTGATTGTTTTGAAACTGAAAAAAATAAACACTTTACATTGCGAACAGTCTGTAACCGCAGACCGGTAACGGACAATTAACTATAAATTAAAAATTTTAAAAACCCCCATCGCAATTTAGTCACACATAATTATTATCTTCGAAAATAAAGTATATACTTACCCATTATGCTTCTAAGATCCCTTCCGAAAATAAAAAAAGAGCTGATAACTTTGAAACAGCTGAACCAATTTGATGAAACATATATTCGCTGCTTATCTAAAATAACGCTCCATTCCAAAATACTACGGTGTGGTGTATAATTACACAACGTATCATGCCGAATTAGGCAGTTGTTTTAGATAAGCAGCGAATGTCGAAGAATTATCTCCAAGAAACCTACTTTCAAATAAAAAAACCACATCCAAATCGGTTCAGCCGTTTAAGAGCTATGATGCCACAGACAGACAGACACACACACACAAACACACAGCGGTCCAACTTAAACCTCCCGCCTTTTGTGTCGGGGGTTACAAAGGACCAAAGAGGGAGGCCCGAGGCTGTATTCTTTAACGATCGGGATCGTATTCTACTATTTAAACACTACTTCGCCCTGGATTAAGGTTATTAGCAGTTACTCGGAGTTATATACCTAGTTAACGCTGTTCCACGGAAGTACGCCTAGCCATGCAAGTGCAGTGTTAACGCATTCACTATCTGGAACGCGTATATGCCTTTTCGTGACTTCGATCCTGTCGATCATAATTTAGCAGTCATTCATTTGAACGCACACGTGCGTTTGCGGCCCCGAAGCGAACACAGGAGGGTGGGACAGCTGGAAGGAACTATATCGTTAAAAACATCTAGGGTACAAACTTATACGAGAATCCATACACACATTTTATCCAGAGACACTTGCGTGTAGGTAAGTAGGTAGTTCGTTAAGTAAACGTGCTCCAAAACATTTCACGCTTACTTAAATCTTTCCCAATATTTAGGCTGCATCATTAACAAGCATTATTATTTGGATCACAGTGCGGTAACACCTCGCCTTTTTGCCCATATCATTAATTCGTCAAATAATGACATGTGGCGTGATCACTGGCTCTCAACATAAATAGAACACGTGATTTACTCAATCCAAAAGCTCGGGTAGACATGTATTCATAATACAGGGTAATTTTTTATCAGTGCACAAATTTCGAAATAATTATGGTTTTGTATCGTTAACAATATTATAACATATTACGACAGTAAAATAATTAAAACAATATTTTTTGTTGAAAATTACCCCTCCCTACATTAGAGGGTTCATGAATATGAATATGTTTTGAGCTAAAGTAAAAATAATACATGTGTTATTGATTAACAATAGCGAAGGAAACGTTAAAATGCATTATTTGGGCATTTGGGCCTTTTCAATAAAAAGAGTACCACTCACATTTTTTAAATCAGGAAAAACCAACAGGTACACTTTAAATTGAAAAGCCTATTTATCAACAAAAGTACTTTTTCGTTGTGGACAAAATAAAAAATAAAATTCAGATTACATTACTTTTCACTTTTTATTTACAATATATTAATATTCTCTTTGTTTTTTTGTTTCATATTATCAGTTCAGTCAGGCACTGCACATTATATCAGTTTAATGTTTTTAAGCGTAAACATAATATATAATTTATAATTTAGACCCCACTTTGATCATTGCAATGAAAACAACTAAAAAACTATCAGACTAATTGAGTTTTGCAAATACAGCGCCTTGGGCGATGTGAGATCTTCTGCGCGATAATCTCAATTACATTATGGCTGAAACATTTAACCTAACGACTAAACTAATGAACAACGAAACGACTAAACACCAGCGCAGACAGAATACTAAAAGAGCTAAGTACAGAACTAGGTATACAATTTATTAGAAACATTACATCGAACAAAAATGTATTATGACTTAGGCCTGGTTCACACGAGGTTCAATATAACTTTTTGTAACACCCATATGTTTGGCGTTAGACAACATAATAGCTACGATACTTACAAATCAAACCGCATTGGACTTCCATTGTGTGAACCAAGTCTCAATGACTATTCTTACAAGTCTAAAACACCAAAATTAAGAAACATTTCCAACGTGTTATTACCAGACCACGCAAAGATAATAACAGTTGCACACTCGTAATAAATTATACTTTGTTGTTATGGTTGACGAGTGCGGAGAATAATATAAATAAATAAAGTTGATCCTATTTTCAGATATTTTGCAAATTTTACAAAACAGTGCCAGCCTAAACAACTGCTACCTGACAGCAACAGTAAGGGCTAATCTTGAACGCGCCTGGAAGCCAAAAGCTCGGTCTCTTACCCGCATCGAGTAATTTACTAAGTGGCTGAAAGGGACGGCGAGCATTTGAAAATTAGACGTAATGGTGATAATTGAATCGCTAAAGATTGTAGCTTTATATTGTCTAGAGATTCACCATCGTTTTCTTTTTCAATCAGTATAAGATGGTATATTGAAAGATACAGTGAATAATGGGTATTATAGACAATATGTATCTACAACCCTACAAAAATATATTTTTTACAATTACCTACTATCAAAAGTATAGTAAAAGTGGGGCCTTACAGTAAACCATACAGTATTTTTTACTTCGAATAATATTAGTTAGAACAAACTTTTACAATTTTCATCGAATCTTAAAAGAAAAGGCAATGTTGCTGCTACTGGAATTTATTGCAAAAAAAAATACAGATACAGATATCCGGACATTTAGCGATAAACTAATTATGCAGCAACAATCACACACAAACTTGTACTTTACGACAGAGCTATCGAATAAAAACAATCATATCCCAAGACTCGAAATGGGAATAAGCGAGATTTGAGATTGGAAAAACAACAATCGACCAATTAACCGCATGTACAGGCGACACTAAAGTGCGATGACATTTTGATCTGGCAAGAACTCTAATAGAGATGTATCAACAACTACGCACACATTTTATAAAAAATAACATTAATTATATGTAGCATTATATTCTAAAGTCCAAGCTTACTTAGACTTTAAAATGTAATGCAGTGACCATTTCATACCACTCATCAAATTTGAGATCCACTAAACTACTTATACACATCGAAACTTCTAATACAAAAAATATTAATCGTAAATTATATACTTACTATTTTATCGAATTCTGGGACTACGTTAACTGGATCTAGATTAATAAGCGTGTTACTATACTTGAGGCAATAACACATTTTGTTTGTTAATAAAATGAGGAGAATTCAATTGACAAGATCCATTGCCATGTGTTGTAAAGGTACACTTGTTAAGTCACACATAAATTTATGAATTCTATAACAATTACACGTCGTTTATTAAGTAATATAATACATTTTTAAATTGCAACATCCAAATAACCTATCGTCGACTTCTCGACCAAAACTGAAAACTAACCCACGACTTATTTTGTTACTTTCAATGGGTTATTACAAACCCAACACTTAATCCGCTTTAGAAGTAAATATTTTTATTATATATGTATTATAATAATGTTTTTACATTACGAATTTACGAATGATCAACAAAATGACCAAACGATAAAATAGTAACAAATATGTATAAAAGCTAAAAAAAAAATTTGTCCTCAAGGCAGACGGTAATAACGCCATTATTACATCTGTTTCTGTGTACTTAAGTTTTGGCGTGTTTCAATATTTTTGGGCACCCAGCTCGCTCTAATAAATCTTGTGGATATAGCGAATAACCTGCTACCTTAGGCTAAAAAAGCACAATCTGTTCCTAAATTGTTTTTGTCACTTTTACACAGTCGCAACAAGTCATACAACTGCATTTTTTTTATTTATCAATTCGCACTCTTATTGTCATTATGCGTCAAATGGACCAGGGTATTCGAATTAGCATTGAATATGAATGAAGTCTACTTCATAGTAGGAATAAAGAAATTGCTGCTCGGGGACATATTATGACGCTTTTTCAATACGGTTTTAGTTTTCTTATAACCGATCTACAATGGCGGTCTGCCAGTGTACCGATAGATAAACAGGCCAAAAAAAAACAATGTGTAATTGGTATTTGAAACATATTTTTTAGGTACAGTCCTACCATTCCTGAAGTTAAATATCAACACCAGGTGACAGGGTGTAAAGCTCAGAAAAACAAGTCGATGTGCATTGTCGTAACAAACAACACATGAATCTGATTTGTTTTATAAACTTTACCATAATGATCGTATAATCGTTAAGAGAACTGCCGTAAGTTTGACCCTAGAACGCGAGAAACGTCGGTGACGTCGATTATGAGAGCTACGGACAATATTAATGAAATAGTCTGGCCAAAGAAAATAACTGTTCGGCCATTTTAACGACCTTGACAAAGCATAATCATATTCAAGAATGCAGTGAACAATCATCCATAATAAAATAATCAGCATCGACAACAGTAACCAAAACTATGCGTCTTCATCCCTTTGGTCCATGATTGGTACAAGGCTAGCAGAAAGACGTCAATAACTTGACTTAACTGAATTAGAACGTGGTACGCTTCTTTAGCTTATTAGATCGCTTATAGTCTCAAATGCGGATGGAGGTCATAGCATGCTGTTTAATGTATCGACTGAAAATCTGATTGGTCCATTTGAGACTAAAAAAAATGACCTAAGATAACTACCGTTGGCGATATCGTGCGCTTTCATGCTACTAACTTTACATCGTTTTTTTTAGCAATAGAGATGACTGAACGTTTTTTTGGGTACGCCTCTTGGTACAGGTAAAGAATATGATGGCTGGTTCGTCTCACGTGTTGGGTCAGCCCTAGGGTGCGTCGAGGGCGCGGGCCGGTTGGGATCACGTGAGGCGACAGGACGGCAGGCGGCCGCAGGCGGAGTGCCAACGGTGCTTGCGGTGAGACGACTGCTCGGAAAGTTCCGCTGTGGATAACGTCCTCGACCCACCGTCGCCGAGCTCTGAGGAAGATGGTAAAATTATAGCTTCTCGTGTGCTGGACAACTCATAGATGCACTTGAAACAGTTTGTTCCTGATTTTGCTTATGTTTCGTACCTCAATAGGAAAAAAAACGTTTATAAAGGAACCCAGTCAGTCTACCAAGATCTTTTTTTCTCGGGAAATTAATAAATTATAACAAGAAGATACATTAGGGGATAGATCCCATGTTCTATAGAATTTTGAAATCGTGAAGTAACAAAGTTCAAAATCGTATCAAATATATCAATCAGTTCTATAGAACAAATGGACCTACCCACATTAGGAGGCCATAAGTACATTTTAGAGCATATTAGGTTCGCAATCTTTTAATGACTACTGCCTACTTTACGAGAAAAAAAATCCCAATTCCCCCTTTACATAGTTAATTATACCATTTTATTAAGTCTATATATTATCCATTAAAAATCGCTAATTAAAAATTATTCAGAATTGTTTATTAGATCAATGAATAAAAAAAGCTTAAAAATAAAACTAGAATTACAATGTCGAATGTTTATTTTTATTAATATTTGGATCCGCTACCACCCCCATTAAAAGCTCCAGCGCCCACTAGGGGGCGGTACCGCCCCCGTTGGGAGCCTATGCTTTAAGGCTTAGGTTTCTTGCAACTGTAAAAAAAATAAATTACCGAGTTCATGAACACAAGAGATAAAACTTTTTGAAAGTTCTTACTAATATGGTACTTCCCGTTGTGTAAAAATGTGAGTTTTGTTAAGAACTAAGGCCTCACACCAGAGGTATGGGAAAACATCGGAAAATCAGTAGGTAATGTAATGATAAAATTAAATACAAACTAATTTTTACTTTCTTTTAAATTTAAACGAAAATTAAACCTGGTACATTTTTACCATTACGTTGTTTAGTTTATTTTTAATTAATAATTTCAAGCATTTTCACAGACTTCCTAATTGCAAGACGTATGTAATCATATGCAAGCGAAATCTAAACTTAAGTAAAAATGATATATTATATATATTATTGGTATAATAATAAATCTGAACAGCTTAATTTATGGAGTTATTGTCATACCAACGCTTGTAAGTAAGCTTCGCTATTTGGGAAAATGGTGGAGTTGATGGTTTTGTACCAATTAAGTAGTTGATTGCACAATTAATTTACTTGTTACTTAACGCAGCAAATGACTGTGCTTGAAAGTAACATTAAGTAGTATTTCTGTATATATTATTTTCAATATTCACTGCCGATGTCAATTAAACACTGATTAGTCACTCAAATGACTCACTAAAGAAAGTATGTCAATGGATTAGTATTCCGTGTTAATATTCATGAGCAAGCCGATCACTGTCAAGTCTATTGTTACTGGATTAGTAGAAAATGGACGGTCAGGGGTCACTTTTGGAGGTCAAACCAATCTCTGTGGCCAGAATGATTACTCTCAATGGCTAATTTGGTAATTATAAGTAATAGGCTTATTTAGATCAGTCTCTCTGGTCTCACAATGCTTACTTTCAATGGGTAATTAAGATGTTAAATCAGTCACTCTGGGGTCAAACGATTACTTTCAATGAGTAATTTGGTAATTATAAGAAAGAGGTTAAATCAGTCACTCTGGGGTCAAATGCTTATTTCAGTCTGTCTAAGGATGTAAATTAGTCACTTTCGTGAGTCATACCCTCATACCGGTCACTCATGGTAAGTCGAACTGATCACTCTCTAGGTTCGAATGTGTTACAGACAGGATTGAACCGGTCACTCTTGGGGTTCAGATTGGTCACTTTTGGGAGTCAAATTGATTACTATAAGGGGTTACACTGACCACTCTCATGCAACGAACCTAACTCAACGAGCAAATTCTAGCGCGCACCCTACCGGACACATGAACTTGGGCAGCCTCTGCAAAGTTAATGTTAAACAATAACATACAAATAAAAAACAACTTTTTTATGTAGGTACATAATTAGTAAAACAACAATATTACCTATTTGCGACATCTATTTTATAATATTAAAGACGGCCAACTAAATACTTATTCTTTGACACTATGATAATAATACTCATAATTCTTACTTCAAACATAGTTTTGTCTTGTTTTGTAGTAGTGTCTTGGTCTTCGTGGCCGAAATATTAGTATTTTTAGCATCGTAATCTAATAAATAAAAATCTCGTGTCACGGTGTTTGTTATTGAACTCCTCCAAGACGGCTTGACCGATTTTTATGAAATTTTTTCTCCATACTCGGTAGGTCTGAGAGTAGGTCGTAAGCTATTTTTTAAACTCCTATTCTTCGCGGACGGAGTCGCGGGCAACAGCTAGTATTATATAAAATTACATAAAACCCAAACTCATTATTCTAGTAGTCATGGACGCTGTGTGTTGCATATCGCGAGTGCGGTTGACTCTTAACCATGCAAGTTGCGTTATTCCACTTGTATATCACACGTGGTCACATGCGGGATTCTTGAGCGACTTGCCGCTGTTCGTAATTTACCCGAATAATGCACATTTGTCGTAAATATTGTCATTAATAAACCTGGTTAGCCTTACACACACGGCCAAATTACGAGGAGTGGCAAGAGGCTCAACAATCCCATATTGTGACCGTACAGACGAAGAACAACGGCACAAAAGTCGTGCGTGGCCAGGGCCCAATTGCATAACAAAGTACAACTAATATTACAAGCGGAACTCTCGCTTCAGTTATATTAACTAGAAAGGGAGTTCCGCTTGTAATATAAGTTGTACTTTGTTATGCAATTGGGCCCAGATCTTAGAATTGATCACTTCGTGATGTGGCAGAGCATTTCGTAACCTGATTAGTGATTATGCTACCCACCAAGATTTTATTATTTTGTCAGATCCATTGATTGATTGAGGAGAGTGGAACCTTACCAACTTAGAACCTACCAAACTACTGTTTAGCTTTTAGTACATTACCGGCATCATTATTATCTTAATTTTTCAATAAAATCTATAGTTAGTTTTTACAACATTTTATTTGATTTGCCATGTGGTACAAGTAGTTGGATAGTAGTTGAATTTAAACCCACTTTCAGCCAGTGGTCGAACAATATGTAGATTAGATGACAATTCAAGTACATTCAGCAGAGAAGCAAAAAATAATATACTTATAGAAAAAATAATAAAAGAATATTAAACGAACACCAAGGCTTAGCAATATCATGACATGGGCAGCTGAAATTCTCAATTTCATGAAATACAATCGCATCATGAAATGGCCGGCCACACCATGAAGAGATCCATTCTAAGATTTGGCCAAAGCAATATACAGGGTAATTTTTTATTAAGTGCACAAATTTTAATTATGTGATTCAGTGTCGTTAAAATGACAAATTTCAGTATTTTTCGTTATAATATTAATCACTCATTTTTTTTTGGTTTTTGAAAGAAACAAAGAAAAGAAAGAAAAATATTTTATTTAAGGTTACAAGAGTACCACCACCGAACAGAAGAAAACAATATTAATACACCTAATAAACAAGTTTGTTATGGTAGTGACCCAATTGTCACCGAAAAACTCACCCACTCACTCACTCAGCATGTGTTGCTACACAGTGAGTGCAGCAACGCTGGTTTTCTGTAGAGCCCAGATTTGAACTACACATTTTTCACAGTAACCCGACCAATTATTGGATGAATTACTATGAACAACCCAAATTTCAAAATTTTAAAAAAAAATCTTGAACTGATAATCGTGATCTGGGCCATTCTACTTTTAAGTAACCATTAATCTTTCGTGAAATATAAGGCATACCTGGTGATTTTTTTCAAGTGTAAATAACTTATATGAAAACTGAAATAACTAAATTTAATATTTTAAAGCAAAAAAACTCAAAATTCAAAGAAATTTTGTGGAAAAAATTGGTATTTCAGCGGAAAATACACCAATTTCCATACAAATGGCGGGGACACGCATGTCCACTGCGTTACCAACTTTATGGATAATAATGATTACTTTTTATGCATAGTGATAATTTTAAATATAAGCTTAATTATGTGCCTATTTAAATCTTTAATGATAAAACCGAGCACTTTACCGTTTTTGTAAAAAAAATATTTGAGTAGCACATTACTAAAAATGACTGGTCAACGAAAAGTAGAATGGCCCATCTATCAACGATACTGAATCATGTATAAAAATTTGTGCACTGATTAAAAAATTACTGTAGATTATATGTAGGTAAACATAATTGTAAAAAAGATGATACTGACCGTGGCGTAAGTCTCGCTCCGTAAAGTAATCCTGCGCCGACGCATAGTGTCGCTCCACTAGATAGGGTAGAACAGTGGAGTTGTGTAGTTCGTCGGATCGCCGTGATCGCGGGCTCACGGTTTTCTCACCTGCCTCTAGCACCGGCACCGCTTGCACCCAGCTGAAACAGGAAAACAATACATAATTTGATTTTTTTATTTTTTTAAGGTTTCGGTAGGAGAGTGGGTATTGCATGAAAACATACATGTGTCGCATAGACATAGCTATCTTGCGCGTGTGGATGCGAAGGGAGCGTGTCTGGTGGCATAAAAATTTTAGTCATAATGTAATGTTTGTCATAATTTTTTTCCGTCGAACCGTAAAATTTTCAGAAGTTTTTAAATGGTCATCCTGTAAAACTCTATAGGTTAGGTTAGGTTCATTTTAACAATTACTTTGCTCACCCTCGACCTTCAAAGGTCGCGGGTGAGCAAAGTAATTGTTTCAATTCATTAACATGGACCTCCGCAAAGTAACGCCTGTTTCAATAAATTTTATAAAAATTCTGAATTATTAATGGTTTCTGGGAAAAAAAGAGTTATGCTAAATGATAAATTATGACTAAAAAAATTATGTAACCAGAAATGGAAACGGGCGCGGAGTATCATGTTCAGTTCATTGGTTGAGACTGTTTTCTTTCCATTAAATACGAAAGTGACGTTAAAAAAAATTGTCGCTAGTTTGAACATTGAGCGCAAATACATTAGAGAGGTATTAGATATAGGTAGGTAGATGATATCTTGTTAACATTGATTACCTTTAACAATATGCACTTAGCTAGCAAACGTCAGGCCAATTTGCGTCTAATGGAAAATTTTAAATGAAACAAAACTCTTTTAACACCTTTCATTCGGAAAAGTAGATTCTGCTCCCTGACGACAGAGATCAAAATGCTACTTTTCTGTTCAAGCTACTTTTTTTCTTTATTCATTGGCATGTATCATTTACGCAATGTGCCAATGAACACAGACCTTAATAAAATAATCGATTGTAATTTCATCGTAATCGATTAAAAACGAACATTATTTCAAGTTTTTACTTTACGAGTAACAACGTTATATGAAAATTGATGAATTTTTCGTAATAGTTAATAAAATGTCACAATAAATTATACGTTTTACTGAAATCAAAACTATCGATGACTGCTATTGTGATTTAATGAATGAATATTGAGATCCGATACCATTGTAACATTCGATTAGATTACTAACCCATTTGTATTTAAGAAACAAAAAGAAATTACATGGAAAATTACAAATTATAAAAAAAAACACACGTACGTACACACTCATAAATAATAAATTGCTTTTCATCCACAACAAGTCTCGTCAGGTAAACTAACTAAAAGTTGTTTCATTACTTTTACAGCATTTTATTTCAATTTTCCTCATAGTCGGTGTGAAAAGTTGTATGTGTCACTCAGGAGCAAAATTATTTTCGTCTTGGGCGTTAACACTTGAATCCTTCGTTACGCTCAGGATTCTAACTTCGCTTCACTCTGGATTCAATGTACCTACTTCCCTCGCCGTAAATACATCATTTTGCTCCCTTGTGACACAAATAACTATTGTTTATACGTAAATAAGTATATGAAGCGCGTTTAAGTGTATAATGCAAATGCTAAAATTTTAAAACGCGGCCCAGATTGAGTCGAGCGCGCATGCGAAGGGTTCCTTTACTTTCGTAAAACTGGCATTTTATGATCGACCAAAATACGCCAAAATCGCAAGCATTAAGAGAGATTTGGTGACTAATAAGAGCAAAAATTTGTAGGCTGGTAATGAAGATAAGCCATAAAAAAAGAACAGCCAAATGCGAATAAATAGAACGTGCACGCGAAGACTTCCAAAAAACACGTCCCTTGAATAGGGACCTTCCTTAAAAAGGGTCTCTCTCATTGGCACCCTTTGAATACGGAACCCGAAAATCGTTATTATGTCACAATAGCGCATGAATGAATGTTTGCACTATGCATAGTGCACATTAAGCATTCTCTGGCACAAATAAACAACGCATTCTAATATCATCAAAGTGTCACATTAAAGTTGAAGGTGAAACATAATCACAATCCAGTGGCTAAGCCATTTGAAATCTATTGTGGACTAGTGATTGCGATGCAACTCATTGGTGGTTTAAAATATCACAATACAATATAACGGTAGGCAACATCATTACAAGGAGTTGTTTATTAAAACGCGGTAGACAGAAAGATTAAAGAGGTATTAATTGCGTAATTATAACATTTATAACGTAGAATGTTAATATTAAAAGTACACTTACACTAGATAATAAATTATTGTAGTATTAAAGTGATCTGAGCTTAAATATACGTACGATAAAAAACATATTAAATGTGAATCTATAATAAACATAGCGATTAATTTTACTATAAGCCGAGTGCTTATTGTAGCTCTTCTAAATATATATGAAATACGAGGATACTGATATGATAACACAAACAATATCTGCTAGACGCCTGGATAGTTTATCCGGTCTATTATTTTAGCCTTCGCCTGTAGTTTAGTTATTAATTACTAAGCTAATTTAGGAGTTATTATTATTATTTTTAGCGATGCACGCAAGCAACACCCAACATGTGCTAAGAACTTCCGAATAATAAACGTGAAATAATATTTGTTTCACATAATAATATGTACTAACTAATTCCATCAGCTTATTAACCAAATCATATTTGTACTTACGTTTATGCATTGTGCAGTTCACATGAACTGAGGTAAATACAGGTACATTGCTTGAAAATTTAAAGCAGTAAAAATCACTGTTCATATTACGAAAGAAATCCATAACGTTATCTAATATATAAAAATCTCGTGTCACGGTGTTTGTTACCGAACTCCTCCGAAACGGCTTGACCGATTGTTATGAAACTTTTTTGCCTTCAATCGGTAGGCCTGAGAATATAGGTCGTAGGCTATTTTTTATACTCCTGGTTGATGTATGGCAAAACAACGTTTGCGGGGTCAGCTAGTGTTAATAAAAACTAGTTAGGTAACTCGGTTGTCTAGACAGGGCAACTAAGCGATGCGTTACGGGGAGGACCGCGTCCCCTCAACGCTAATTCGCAGACCCAGTCCGTCCGACCTACGACCTAAGGTTGTAGTTGTATTTAGTTCCGAGATAAAGAAGTGCGCTCGCTATTAAAAAAAGATTACGTATTTATCATAATTTGAGATTACGAAATGTTTGAGAGTGTAGGGAACCGTAGTTCACTCTTCCAGTGCCACGATAGCCAAACCGAGCTGTTCCATGGCGAAATTTAAATAAGTATGCCCAATAACTTAACGGTATTCCCGGATACTCATACCACTTGATAGCTTGTGCCAGGGCCAGATTTAGGGAAGGGCATCCGGGGCTACAGACGACCTCACGCAATAGACTTCGAAAAACAAAAAGTCTTTCAAATTCCGACGAGTAATTATTTGGGTATTATTTGGAAAATAATTTGTGGCCAAGGGGCCTCCACTCCTTTTATGCCCCCAGGCTCTAAATCCGGCCCTGGCTTGTGCTCTGAGCCTGAACTCGAGCTTCCGCTGCAGAACATCTTGAGCAGAGCTCCAAGCGTGGGCTCGATCAAAACCCGCAGCTCCAAATCCATAAGTCTGTTAACGTTGTCAGAGATACCACAGTTTTCACGTTATATCATAATACTTACGCGTATCTCCTGATAGCTTGCACGCTGGGCCTGAGTTCGGGCTCCCGCTTGAGCATATCCGTCAACAGGGCTCCGAGGGTGGGCCCGAGCGAGGGTGGCGGCGGCGCCGGCTCGCCGCGACCGATAGATTCCAACAGCCGATACACGTTGTCACCCTCAAAGGGATACCGGCCCGTAGTCATGTTGTATCTGGTTATGATTTAAAATGATGCTAATGTTAGGTGCAATTTTTTTATATCCTCTCCTTGCATAATGGAATAAAAAATCGTTCGATCGTTTATTTCTCTAAGTAGTTCCAAATTGAAATAAGTTTATTGATTAAAGAGTCGCAAGTAAATTGAACAAAGGCCACAAAATAACGAGACCAGGGCATCAGGAAAACTCGCATTGTTATTGTTAGTGCTTATCAATCCTCAATGCATAACTGGCACTCATTGCTGCTGAGATATAAAAATAAAACGTTATTCTAGAGCCAGGACCATTCTTAAAGGAATTTTCCCGGTAAACAATACATAATTCATGACATATTCTCAAGAGTGGCATAAAATGTGACAACGAGACACAAATATGTTTTTTATTTTAATTTTCGCACAAAAAACGTATATAACAATGGTCGCATAATACAATATATGTAAATAGCACACGAGGTAGATACAGGGCACTTGGTCGATCATTGTCCGAAAATAGCTTTTGTTAAGCAAGACTCGTGTATTGAAACCAGAAACACGCATGGTATGTGACTCACAGCAAATATGTTTTGCAAATTTTCACAAAGGACTGAAATTATCAACTACTTACTAACATTTGTGAAGAATAAACACAATATTTTACGCGCAAGTTATCTTTGTAAGAAAGACATGAGATCTAGTTATTTGAACGGTGCAAAGTTGCAGTTTAGATAAATAAATAAATATCATGGGACAATTCAGACCAATTGACCTAGTCCCAAAGTAAGCTAAGCAAAGCCTTGTGTTATGGGTACTAAACAACGAATAAACATACTATATAGATAGATACATGCTTAAATACATATTAAACACCCAAGACCCGAGAACAAACATTCGTATTTTTCATACAAATATCTGCCCCGACACGTGAATCGAACCCGCGACCTCAAGCTTCGTAGTCAGGGTCTCTAACCACTAGGCCATCTGGTCGTCAAATTTGTTAAGTAAGTAATGTATATGTATTTGATACGTATGTAAACAAAGTAGCGCGCATTCCGCAAAGGTCACGTTAACGTGATATTGTTGAACTTACAATGTGACACCGCTGCTCCATATGTCCACTTTAAAACCGGAGAACTGTTCAGCCCCGTTTGCGATTTCTGGCGGTTGGAAGGCGGGCGAACCTTGGCCCGTGTAACACGTGTCGTCAGGGGAAAACATATCTAAAGCCTGAAATTAATACAATTTTAAAATGAATGAGCAAGACAGAATACAAGCTGCTTCAAAACTAATCTGAAATATTTCAGTAGGTGGCTGTGTTAGGTTAACTGGGCCCAGTTCTTAACAGTAGGTACCAATTTTTCTCAATCCCACTGCTTCACATACCAAATTTTTCCCTTTAAATACGTATATACCTGCCTGCATAATTTGTGTACGAATTCCCACCAAGAGCCTTATCTACTATGAATATTGGGGAAATTGTTAATATTCTCCAGGGTTTTTTTATTTTTTATTTTAGTTGACAAATGTTGTCACATATTGATCGATATTTAAAGGTTAAAGCATAACTACATTTTGAATCAAAAACTACAATATAAAACCAGAACTAACTCAACCATCTGCTAATATTCCGGATTCATTCTAAAACGCCTTGAATACGATTGATCTTGGAAAACGTTCAATCCCTAGCAGGTAAACTGGAACTGGCTTGTAACTACGATAAAAAAAGATCTTCAAAAAATTACAAACACGTGGAAAGAAACCGTACAGACGCAATAACTACTACGTGACATGAGGTGCGGAAAGGTCAATGAAGTGAAGGGTGTTCTGAACTGCACATACTAAAAATAGTAAATTCCACACATTATGCTAATTGGCATGGAAATGTAAATTGATACACACGAAACTGGAGAAACTGCAAGGATTCCTGGTTTCCGCTATGGAAAATAAGCTTTTCAAACAAGGCAAACTTCCGAGTTCCAAGGAGCTCATTCCAATACCAAAAAAACAAATCAGTTGCCCATGTCGAATTACAGATACAGTACTAATCCATATACTTGCGCACGTCCGAAAGTGAGACAAATGGGCGGACGGGCAGGTCTCAAGGCCGGGTTTTAATTCATTTAAAAACAATGTCGTCTAAATAACGTCTATCTATACGTCTTGAACATGCTGCTCTGAATTTTGTTTTAAAGTCGTATTACTACACCGTCATGAAACCAGGAACAGGGTGTCTATCGCAAGCACAAGGTGTTCTGAATCGTTCATACCTACTACCTCATACCTACCTACCTACCTCCTAGGTAGGTTCATACCTACTAGGTAGGTACTTAATTTATGTCTAACATTTAGGAGCGGGCTGGATGAAACGTCTTTGCACCCCAAACGTCAAACTTCATCAAGCACATGGGAGAAACCATTTCAGAACGCTGGAATAGCTCCCTGAGCACCGTACTGGGCTGGCTCAGAGCTAGGATAAGCGTCCCTATGATACGTGTCGTCGGTGTGTCCATCCGTGGCACAAAGTAACTGCTAAATAGTTGGGATTCGACGACGGCGCTATAATACATAATATAATAACTTTCCTTCCATTTTAATTTATATTTCGCGATTATATTTTGCAAGGACAATGGTTTTAACGCATTCACTGCCACCTGACTTCCACAGGTGCCACCGACGCACATGTGCGTTCAAAATGTATGAATATATGAGTCAGTGGCAGTGAATGCGTAAACTTCTATTTTATGATAATTTTTGTAATAGGTATCACGATAAATGTTTTTTTTTCGTTACTTTTTCTTTCGTTATTTTCTATTGGGCATAGCTTTGAATTCAAATGCGGTGCTAAGCGTAGGCGACGTGGACCACCTCCCACGGCCTCGTGGTCTGAGTTTTTTTTTTTGCTGGCTTAAACATTTAATGCGTGGTGCGCCATCGTAAGCCTCGCAAATTAGGTATATCTTGTCCACACCTGTAGACGCAAGCCACGCAGAAGAGACGGGGCGCTTCGTAGTCCACGTCATTTCTTCGCAGGCCGCGTCTCCGTCCCGTCTCTTCTATCTTTTTTATTTAGTATGAAAACTGATTCAAGGGGCGCCGCGACTGTGACGCGCCCCCATCACACGTCTCTTGTGTGGCTTGCGCCTTAGGTCCTACGCCGCCACTGAATGGATACCTATCTTATCTACAGCCATTATCCGTCCACTGCTGGACGTAGGCTTCCTTCATATTGCGCCAACACTCACAATCCTACATGGATACCTATTTTAATAAATATCTCACCTCAGCGACACCAAAGTCTGTGATCTTAAGGGTCTGGTCCAATGTGAGCAGCAAGTTGCCAGGTTTGATGTCCTTATGCACCACCCCTTGCCCATGTAGATACTCGAGACCGTCCAGCAGTTGCGAGAAATATTCGTGGGCCTGCCGTTGGGGGAACTTCTTGCCTGGACTCCACTCTAGCATGTCCTGTTCAGAATTTACTTTTGTTAGAGAACATTGCTTAAAAAAATACAGAACATGACATCCTCCCATTATAACTTAAACTATCGGTTATCAGTTATAATAAAAAAAATATTGCATGTCGTATTTGAAGGCCGTATTGTTTAACGCGGCGGCGCTCGCTATCGCATTCACCGTCTCTTTCTACACTCATTGCATACAGTTTGGCAGAAAAAAAGTGGTAAAAGCGATAGCGATTTCGAGTGCGTTAGCGTTAGACCAATACGGCTGCGTTTTCACCAGAGATGTGCGAGTTAGCTAAGCGGTGCGAGGCTGTGTAACGAGGATGTGTAACGGTGTGAATGTTTCCACCAAAGATGTTCCAGGTAGCTGAGCGGTGCGAGGATGCGTAGCGAGGATGTGTAGCGGGCTCTTTTCAAATGAGCGGGCGGGGTGCGGTGAGGCGGAAGCGAAGCAACACCGCCTAGCAACACATCCCTCGCACGCATCTTTCCCTTCTTTTGTATGTACAAAAACCTTATCAGGGAAAATTCTAGATTTCAAGTTTTAGCCACCCAGATAGTCAGTAGGTATTTAAACATGTACTTTTCTGCCTATCCACAATCAACTAGAGTTGATCACCCCTGCTACACTTGTTATAATCCATACTAACATTATAAATGCGAAAGTGCGTCTGTCAGTCTGTCTGTCTGTGACCTCTTCACGGAGTTCTCGTCCATCCCGAAAATCACCCTTTAAGGGCGTGAAAAAGGGGCGGGGGGAAGTTTGTATGGGAAATCAATAACCACTGAACCCACTTAAATTAAATTTGGTATATAGAGATAATTTGAGATCCTGGGAAGACCATAGGAAAGTTTATATCCCAGAATATTGTGTATTTTCCACGGGACAGCGATAAACAAATTCTTTGCAGACGGAGTTGCGGGCAACAACTACTACAGTACAGTATATAAAATAAAATACGCTCAACAAATCTGAAGTTATGGATACACATTTAACCTTTTTCAAGCATACTAGTACTATGTTTATAACAAGTGGAACCATATGATAGCAATTTGCAGTCATGTTGTTTCAGCTATCCAAATAATAAATTGGGCCAACCTCCTTGGGCACATAGAATATGAATAGATTTTACTTACAAAACTTGCCTGCGTCAATAGAAATAATGGGCAGTTTTATTTATGGCTATCCCGCAGAAACTATGCATTTTTCCGGGATAAAATCTACACTATGTTCTTTCCAGGATGTCAAACTATATCCCTATCAAATTTCGTCTAAATCGGTGCAGAGGTTTCATAGATTACCAAAAATATATAATTATTTGAATATATTGCAATTTTAATATTAATATATACATGCATTAAATTGATACAATATATTCCTTTCTTAATTTGGTAATAAATGTTATTTTATTAAAATAGATTTGCAAAACAAAAAGAGTCGATTAAGTAACAGGTTATTGAGCTTACTCATAGCTCAGTGACAAACACGTCAGTCCACTGTAGGCAATATTGATCCAGTAAACACACGAAGGTCAAGTACAACATGAATATATCTACCTCATTCGTAAAGATAGATCAATATTAGCAAAACAATGTTGTTTCATTATTTCCTTGTCTTGATGTTATTTGAATAACAGATGGGAATGAGGTAAGAATAACAATGTATCCTTGAAGATTAAAGATATGCATAAATTTGGTGAAGATACAGATCATTTAATTATTTGTTTATCATCAAGGTAATAGCTCTGTTGTAATTATACATATTGCATATTTTATATTCATTATGTTATGCTTCATTCATCAATCAATCAATCATCCAGCCTTATATGTCCCACTGCAGGGCACGGGCCTCCTCTCAGAGTGAGAGGGGTTGGGCCGTAGTTCCCATGCGGGCCCAGTGTGGATTGTGAACTTATTATGCTTTATTATTGTTTTTTAATATTATAAATGCAAAAGTTTACGAATGTGTATTTGTAACTCTTTCATACTAAAAAAATATATTTTGGTTGAAATTACACTTTTAAAGTTTATAACTTGGAATAACAAACAGAATAGTTTTAATAGCAACTAACTGCATATTATGCCCATGAGATAAAAGTAAATAAAATTTTACACCAGTGAAGTTGCAACCATACAGTTACAATAGAACCATCTAATATATAAAAATCTTATGTCACGGTGTTTGTTATCGAACTCCTCCGAAATGGCTGGACCAATTTTTATGAAACTTCTTTCTCTATATTCGGTAGGGCTGAGAATAGATTGTATGCTATTTTTTGTATACCTACCCCTATTCTTAGCCAACAGAATCACGGGCAACAGCTAGTAAAGCTATAAAAATTAAGCATCAAAGCCTTTTGTAACATTAACCAAAATTGTTCTAGTTAGAGTTTTTAAAACAGATATAGTGCTTCAGATTGAGCTAGGATTTCCAGCATAACTCAGAGTAATTCTGTCTGTCTGTCTGTGTGTCTCACTTTCACGCTAAAACTACTGAACCAATTTAAATGAAATTTGGTACTCAGATAGTCTAGAGCCTGAGAAAGGACATAGGCTATATATCATCACGCTAACACCTATAGGAGCGGAGCGGAAGAATGTTTCAAAATCAGGGGTTTTTGAAGTAAAACTTCTATAGGCACACTTGACTTGGGAGTATGGTGGTGAATGTGAATGCAGGTGTGCGGGGGGGTTCGGGGTGGGGAATGGGTGGGTGCGGGGGGGAGGTTCTGTGGTGGTGGGAGGGGTGCGGGGGTGGCTAATTTTTTTTATATCGAGGAACTAAGGAGAGCCATAATTGATGAAAAAGCAAATTGGATAAAAAATAAGCTGCCCAAATTACTAATTCCACGCAGACGGAGTCGCGGGCAAAAGCTAGTACACAATATTTTTTCTGAGTCTCAGGAAGATAAAGTACTTATTTAATTAAAATACCTATTAATACTCTAAAAGGTACCTTATTAGCAATTGTTCTGTAAATTTAAAATTCTTACCTGCAGCACACCAACACAGAATTCCATTACAAGGTACATCTTCTGTTTCTCATCATTAAACAAAACGTCGACTAGTTCTATCACATTCCTATGTCTAAGTATTCGGAGTAGCTGGATCTCTCGCTGCACATTCTGCTCCCCATTGGGTATTCTCCTCAGCTTCCGCTTCTTCAATATCTTGACGGCGCGCCGACAGAGCGACTCCGAGTCCAACATTTCCTTTACTTTCCCGTAAGATCCTTCTCCAAGGATGTCACCCATCACGTATTTTCCTATCATTTTGCATTTTTTCTTCTTACTTCTATAAATTATATCTGCGCTATCGACTCTATGAAAAAATAGGTTAGTTTGGTCTAAATTAAGATCTAGTTCGTCTATTTGGTCGTCGTCAAGCCAGGTTACGGAGTGCAGCTCGGGACTGCCCTCCAGTAAGTTGTCTTCACTCTCCTGTGGCGCCACAACGTTCGACACCTCGTATTCCACATTTTCAGCATCTGGAAGACTTTCACTACTACTGACTTTTCTACACATTCTTGGATCCATTATCTTTCAAAACAATACATTTGGAATAATGTCTGTGAATCTATGCGTATTGCAAGGCCGTTCAACATGAAATTTTATCCCTACTACGAGTCACATTGGACGCGATAAAACAATCTAAACTGTTTGGAAATGGATGGACTGTAATACTACTTCGTTTTATAATTTCGATAAATGTAAATAAGCTGTAAGTAAACCGAGAAATCCAACGAAACCACAAGAATGAATGAATGAAATATGACAAATGACAGTATTGACAGTTCTTACGGTGTTAACTCTAATAAGACGATTGGGACCGTAACATACAATATGCTTTTTTTAAAACTATTCTTTAAATTATCTACGTAAAGTTGTTTTTATAAAACACAAAAACTAATTTATAAGTCTTTTTACGTAATGTCACTAAAACATAATTTCGTCTATGGTCAAGTGGCACTTTTTTATAGGCATGTTTGACTTACAAGTTAAAACGACTAAAACGCACCACACATATTTGAAGTTTTGCATAAGAAATACCCTTTGTCACCAGTATGATCCAAATTGTATTTCTATCAGAATATTTAGATTTGCTTTTGCTAGCATAGCAACTTCATCTCCGTAGAAACAGGAAGAAAAAATATATTATAAGTCAATAAAAAGCAGACAATGTACTTTTTATGTCTTTATGCTGTTTTACCCTGATAAGTTTCTTTTACTGTCCGCATAGTGTCTCTTCTGTCGCATTACGGCTGCTGCCTATTGGCTATGAGCGAAGCGGGTGGTGGGGTACAGAAAACGATCGCAGCGCACAACATGGCAAAAATTGGAAGTAAATGATGAGGAAATGTTGTCAACGCTACGCGGCGCCACCGTCGTGCACGGTCCCATGACGCCATAGTAATAAATGGCATTTGGAAGCTTCAATATTTGTATTTCCAGATGACCTAAAATCATGTGCCAGTAAAATAGTAATCATTTCAGTGATATCAGTATCTACCCAACATAGAACATACTCCGATCATCATCATCCCAGCCTATATACGTCCCACTGCAGGGCACAGGCATCCTCTCAGAACTAGAGGGCTTGGGCCATAGTTCAAACACGGCCCCAGTGTGGATTGGGAACTTCGCACACACCATTGAATTTTTTTCGTAGGTGTTTGCCTTCACCGCAAAGCTTGTGGCTCTAATGTAATTTCGTACATAAACACCGAAAAAACTGAGGAGTGCGAGTCTGGGCTCGACCCACGGCCCTCTGCTTGACAGACCAAACCACTAGGCCACCACGGCTAATACTCCGATATTTGTACTTATTTAATGAAATATTACACAGGCTTTTACAAAGGCTTTTACCATCAATTATTATTTACATAGCTGTTGCCCGCGGCTCCGTCTTCGAAGAATTCGTTTATCGCTATCTGCGGGAACTATGCAATTTCCCGGGACTCAAAACTATTTTTATACCTTATTTCATCTAAATCAGTTCAACGGCTCAAGGGTGAAGCAGTAACAGACATACACAATTTCGCATTTAATATAATATTGGGATGGATGGCGGTAGGAACGTGCAGTAACTATAGGCGGCAGCACTAATGCGACAGAAGAGACACTATGCGGACAGTAAAAGGAACTTATCAGGGTAAAACAGTCAAATTGATGGCACTAGTTGGCAGCACCGTCGATGTGCACGTTCCCTATAAATTAAAATGATCCAGGAAAAGTTTATTAACACTCTGCAACTGAGGTGACTTTTTTAGAAAGATTCGACTGATGTGGAGTCTGTCAGACGTCATTATTGAAAATTCATAAAAAAATAACTATTTCGAAATTAGTAATTATTATTATCTTAAACGATTATTTCATTCGTAATTGCTTATAATGAATTATAAATTTGGTTTTAAATAAAATAAATGAGTTGTTACAATTATCTTTAATGAGATCACAATTTCAGACATTTTGTACTTAGGTTTACTTTAAAATATAATAAAAAAAATAAAAAAATCAACAACTTCGGTAAACTAAACAATAATTTATTGAATCAGGCGTTACTTTGCGGAGGTCCATATTAATGAACTAAAACAATTACTTTGCTCTTTGGTCGCGGGTGAGCAAAGTAATTGTTTTAGTTCAAACTAAACAATATATCTTCTTATGAATATTATTCGTACCTGTTAAAAAAAAAAAATACAAAATCTAAAGGTACAATAAGGCACAATTCAGTCTTAAAGTTGGCACTTATTTTAGAGGTTTATTTCATTTATATGGGGCGAACATTGAAGACAAATTGATTTGTTGCAAGCACAGCAGGCGAATCTTGTCTTCCTCTTGGTGCATGTTTGGTGTCAAGATGGACCTGGTGCAGGTTGAGGTGGAGGCATGTCGTCAGTCATCGTCGGCAAGACAGGGAGACAGGGTCTCCAATTGGGGTTGTCTATTTTTTTGTAATTTATAGTAGTATCGGAAACAATTTCGAGATAAATGCTTTCTAAATTGTTTTAATTTTTTAAATAATGTAGTTAATGCATTTATTACATATCACATAAGCAATGACCTTCATACTTACATACTTTAATCTGTGTGGAATAAAATTATTTAGAGTGCAAGCCGCTTCCAACCGCAATGATTGGTTATCATTGAGATTGAGGCCTATGTCTAGCAGTGAGCATCCTAGGGCTGAAATAATGATGATGATGGTGAATTTAATTTAATTTTAAAGTGAAGTAAATTGAAAAATATTAAAATTAGTTTAATAAAGTTGACTTTTTATACAAAAATTGGTATTTTTTAGAGAATCCCAATTGAGTCATCCACATCGCTAAATTCTTTCTTCGTTTAATTCTTCCAGCTATTCCCTGATTTGTTGATCACTGGCAATCACCAGAAACCTGCTGTGATTCCTTTTTGTTGGTCTGGGCACCTGGGGGCCGCATTTGGCTATCTAAAATATAATTTGTTTATGTGGTTAGGTCTCTGAGACACTATAGAAGCATTAATATTTAACTGAGGCGACGTCTGACAGACACTATGAACATGGAGGTAATATTTATGAGGTGAGGTCTGTCAGACCCAGGACTTGTTACTGTGCTCACGTCTGTGGGACTCCAGTAGCTCGTATCTCCAAACGTGTGCACCGCGTCGCCACTCGGACGTCACTGGCCGGCGCCGCGAGTCATTCAAGGAAGGTACTGAGCGAGACAGAGCTATATAAAGCCATACGACAAAATGACAACATGAAGTTTTTTCTCGGTGTCTGATAGACCCCACATCAGTCGCAGAGGGTTAAAAAAACTCAGGAAGGTTTAATTTTAATCTCACATTTTATTGATGACTTCAGATATTTGGCCATTCTTTTTTTTCACTTTTTACAATCGCATTTTAATCCTATTGAAACTAATATAAGTTTTATGACTCCCAAGAGATTATTTTATTATTCTTTTTGTGTATGACCTTTACTCATTTTGTTCAATTACCAGTATAGTATCAGAAACATTAACGCTTATAAGTATTCTTCAACTCTTTCTTCAGTATGGACAAACGGGTGAGGCAGGCGTCGCGGTAAGCCCTCCTCTCCTGTAATCTCTCCAGGGGAACCAGTTGGTTCAGTTGCTCGCAGATTGAGGAAGCATTCGGGTCTTGGGTCATGCGAGGAATCGGCCCCATCGTGTTACTAACGTTGTAAATAGTTTCTCCGTATCTGGAAGATAAAATAATTTAAGAAATATATTTCGTGAACATGTTTTAGAGTATGACATGACAACTCTAGCGCCACCAAGTTGTTGAATAAATTAAACGCTACGATGGATGAGCTCTGGATGAACGAAAAAAAATCTGATATTTAGAATTGGCTACTTTCCTAACTAGTCTGTCTTTTAGATTATCAAAAAATATTGGACACGTATTTTTTATTTTGTCAATTAAACAAAAAATTACGAAGATATGGCGTGTTGAAGTTTCGCGTGACGTCACTTGTTCCTACACTTTGTATGAGCGTTTTAGGAACAAGTGACGTCACGCCTCGTCACGCGGAACTTCAACGCGCCATATCTTCGTCATTTTTTGTTTAATTGTCAAAAGAAAAATTACGTGTCTAATATTTTTTGATAATGTAAAATACGGACTAATAAGAATTATTATTTTTTTACCTAGGAAACATCCCTATTGCAATATTCAAGAGTTTTGAGTTTTTTTTTGTTGGGGCCCAAAAGTTCTCGAATGGAGACGTTGGACTGGCAAGATTAGCGTGGGACGTCCACCAACGAGATGGACGGACGATTTCGCGGAAGCCCGCAGGTTCAGGGTGGATGCAAATCGCTTCCAATCGTAATGATTGGGTGTCAATGAGGGAGGCCTATGTCCAGCAGTGGACGTCCTACGGCTGAAATGATGATGATGAAGAATTTTACGACAAAATGTAATTATTACGAAAAAAGTGGCGCCCTCTAAACTAAACTAAAGTTTCTACAATAAATTTACTGTCGCATTCTAGCAACAAATTTTAGCGCATTCTGGCGTCGAATAGCTGAACTAATGCAATTAATTACGTAGTTTCGGTCATCTTCAATTCTTTTCTTACTCTTGGTTTCGAAGTTTCTAAATACAAATTTCAACTCTCATCTATTGGACTTGAGTTCTCAAGCGAACAGTCGAACCATTTAATTCCTAGCCCACCTTAAAACGTTCTCACAGTAAGTGTCATACATCATGATTTTCTTTAAAGAGGTCAAGAGGTTCCATTCAAGGGAACGTGCAGTAACTATAGGCAGCAGCACTAATGCGACATAAGAGACACTAGAAGAAACTTATCAGGGTAAAACATTCAAATTGATGGCACCAGTTGGCAGCACCGTCTATGTACACGTTCCTTATAGGCAGCAGCATTATTGCGACAGAAGAGACCCTATGCGGACAGTAAAAGAAACTTGTCAGGGTAAAACAGTCAAATTGATGGTACCAATTGGCAGCACCGTCGATGTGCACGTTCCCTATCACAATTCACAATTCAGTTAGTTCGATAGTAGGTTCATAACAATCATAGTAAATGAGGGGTCAATCTACTCAAGCTACTACAAAAGAATTTGAGTTTGAGTTACCTCTCAATGTAGTTCGCCATGCCTTCAGCATTCAAGTGCGCAGTTTCCAAAGAACCCAAAAAGGCGTATCTCATTCCAAGGCCTTCCGATATCACCTTGTCGATATCTTCGACATTCACCACCTTGTCTGCAACTAGCCGCCATACCTCGTCAAGAATCGCATACCTGCAATAAAGAAAAATATTTCAAATGTCGTCAATCTCTACCTACACGTCTTTCATTCCGAAGTACCTACCATCCTCTACTTTATGCTACTATGACAGCAGCGCAACTACCTAGTCGTCGATACCAAACAAAATCTAAAAGTTTTGTGGAGAGTGTCTCTTTTGATGCCACTTGGTTGCGGTAGATACTATTTAACCAGTACAGAAGGCTACTACAATATTTGAAATTCGAATCTCATTATGAACGTAGTCGTAAGGTTTTGAGTTTCTTAGTGGTTTCGAGTTTTGAGTTCGAAAATCGAATTTCGTAGTATAAGGCCTGAGTTAGAGTTAGTTATCCTCCAATACGCCCAAAAGAACTGCTCAAAAGTTTTACGATAATCGATTGAACACTGCCACCTGTAGAAGAGAAACGATAGCTCGACAGCCGGACAACTGGACCACCGAAAGTATTTTTGCCTAAGCTGAAACGGCGCCGCTTCGCTTTCGCTCTGGTAAGAATTGCTTAAATTAATTAAATAAAAAAATAACATTAGGGTATATTTCTCTCATTATTAATTCTGTAATAGCTTATGCAAATTTTAGAATTTTTGTTCTCAATTTTTTTTTGCAGAAGTTACCTTAGAAACTCGAAGGTATAAATAATGTAGCGCGAATGACAGTAGGTAAATAATCTCGGATTCAAAAAAAAGGAAGCAGAAAATAATGTCGATCTGATCACAAATCTCACGAATGTTTGAAACTGAACGTACTGTATGCGGTTCAAGATGAAGCCATCGATTTCCCTGCCCAGCACGACAGGTTCTTGTCCGATCTCCAGCATGATGGCCTTGGTCTTGGCGATGACCTCGGGCTTGGTCCACGGCGCTGGTACGACCTCTACCAGAGGCACGTAGTACGGCGGGTTCACTGGGTGTGACACGATCACCTGTAAAGCCATGGTTTATTAGAATACTGACGACAAGGGCCCAATTGCATAACAAAGTACAACTAATATTACAAGCGGAACTCTCGCTTCAGTTTTATTAACTAGAAAGGGAGTTCCGCTTGTAATATAAGTTGTACTTTGTTATGCAATTGGGCCAAGGTTTATTCGATCAACTGTATCGTGGTATCAAAGTTTTTTTGTTTTATGGGCTGATTTTTAAAATTACATCACTGGAAAATAACATTCGAAAGTAGGAAAAGTCTAGTATCACTACAAAAATGAATTTTCTAAGATTATTAACTGGAGCTGTATTTATAATCGACTTCGAAAAAAGGTTGTTGGCTTTATGGTCCTCGTATGTATGTTTTATTTTGTGTGTTCACCGATTTCTCCGTCAATTGTGGATTGGTTTTCTATACTATCGTACTTATTTCAACTTCACAATTTTTCACTACTTTTGAATGGTATTTATGTGTGATGCAGTGATGCGATTCAAAAATTGGTCCCCTGCGGCCGAAGACAACATGCCTATAATTTATTGGCAAATACTGAATGATGTGACAAATCTTAGGTAGCACTTGGGTATAAAAGAGTTTCTTTTTATCATTTATTTAGAGCCACCCCTTCTATGGTTTGTAATTATAATAATTACGAAAAAGTACTTGCTGCAAGCTTTTATACACAGCGCTACGACGTTATAAGACCCTATGGGTAACTTTTTATTTAAGTAACACTTTGATCAAATAACAGGTAAGTCAAATTTAGGAATTTTACGGTGGTCTTACCCTACTACTAAACAGTGGCCTATTAATTTATTGCTGGTTCGACGTACCTGAGATTTATGTTTTAAACCCTCAGAGAATTTTGAAGGCAGGATGCAACTGGTGGAACTAGATAGGATAGTTTTGTCATCCACAACTTTGTCTAAGTCGAGGTACAGTTTTTTCTTGAGATCCAAGTTCTCTGGCACACACTCCTGTACGAACACAGCACCTTTCACCGTCGCTGCTAGATCCGATGACCCTAAAAACGTAGTAATTGTTTCAGTTTTAACTGCACAAACGTAGGCTATTATCTAACAATGATGAACCTCAGAACAAATAAAAAGTTACAATAAAATGAGAAAACTAGAGGTACGGCTCGCCTCGTGCGCATGTGTGTAGCTCAAATAGTTTGCTTGGCGAAGTTTGGTGGTACTCAGTGTAGTTCATCATCATATCAGCCAAAGGATGTCCACTGCTGGACAAAAGCCTCCCCCAAAGAGTGCCACAACTATCGGTCCTGCGCTGCCCGCATCTAAGTGGTTCCTGCAACCTTTACCAGATCGCCAGTCCATCTTGTTGGGAGACTACCTATGCGAAGTCTTTCGATTCACGGTCTAGAACCTTACTGCTCCATAGGCCGTATTTGAGTTTTTCTTATGAGGCCCATTGTCAACACACATTGGTCAAAGAATTTCGCCTCGAGGCACTGCGGTATTTTGGACATGAAAATATTGCGTAACTCGTTGCAGTTGTGTATAATTATATGCACACGGGCGTAGTTTTACCGGCATCACTTTGCCATTCGCATAACTTACTTTTTTACTTGATCTGAGAATAGCAAGTACCGTTAATAATTGACAAAACACGAGAGTTGCTCGCGTGAGTGGTAATTAGCAGTAGCTATAGCTATTACATAAGATTTCTCGGGACCACGGCTGTTGTTAAGAAGTATGTAACGTTAGGTAAACGAAACATTTAACCCTTAACTACCTACACTCTAAATAGGGTTGGACTTTAACCATTGTTATTTGTGGGAATAATGTACCTAACAAAACAGTGTCACGCACGAATACTTCATTTATACCTTCGAAGGCATTTATTTGAGCTTTCAACTGCCTAATTTATCTGGTCACATTTTTTTTAAGAAATGGCTGTAGGTTTTGATGGGACTTTCGGTAATTCGGTTATATATTAGAGGTCCTGCACGTCTACCATATAACTGGACATTGTATCAGAATCTTCTGTCATTTCTTAAAAAAATGTGACCAGATAAATGAGGCGGTTGAAACGCTCGAATAAATGCCCCTGAAATATGATATTTAATTTAATTGCAGCTGTCTAAAAAGTCTCATCATCTTTTAACTCTGTAGTATCTTGAGAATATTTTTTTTAAGATGCATTGTTTGTCACAATATAACGGCCACTAGGTCGAAACTAGTCGAAAGTTTGTTGAACTAATGAAATGGAAAATTATAAAATGTGCGATGAGTTACACAAAACTTTATCTATTGTCACAGTAAACTTATGTAAATTGAGTTCGAGTTATGTAATTCTTATCTCGTTATCACACCATTGTTTATGTTTTTGTCAGACGATAATTTGTTCACGGCAATTAACGGAGATAATAAAATTTCTGAACGAAAAGCAACTTATTACTGTGAGAATGAACTCGTTATATTACAGACAAGGTTAGCCACAAAACCTTGGAGAGTTAATAAATGCTGAACTGAACATCAAAAGTACTTTCAAAAAACAATTTAAACATTGTCTCGTCCTACTCATAATCTATTAATTGTTTCTTGGTAGATATTCTTAATTTATGTACCACACGAAAAAAATCAAAGCAGACAGATATATCTAATAATAACCTGCTTAGTATTGAAAATTTTGATTTCATTTAATTTAAATAATAACATGTATTAGGAACAATTTATGCAATGACTTATTACCACACTAGATAAACTACATTGTATTGTCGTTACGTACGTCTCACATTTACAACGCATCTCACGTTAGCACAACGCATAACAAAATAGACGAAAAGTTAAAATGTAAAAATACTGATAGTAAGAATATCTGTAAAATGCATTGAGGAAACATTTACTACGTAGTATACAGGGTGTTACGAAACTCAACGATAACCAAGATACTACTGGGGGAGAGGCCAAGTACAATAGTTCTAGATAAACATCCATATCACTCAATAAAGCGATAATAGATTTTTTCAAAATTTCTAACACTATTAGTACCTAATACTGGTATGATATGTGTTTCTGTTATCGATTCAAAGTGACATGGAGTTTTTTCTTATTTTTCCAAAACTAGTATAAATTGACCTTTCGTCCGGTACCAGGTTTTCGTTAAGTTTTGGGACGGTCTGTATACTTCCTCAATGGTGAAAGCTTTACCTTTGATGCACTGGTACTGCTGGTCAGCGTTGAGCTGCCCTCTCAGCAGCCCATCTTCCTGTAACCTCTGCAGCTGCTGCTTGATATCTGCCAACGCGTCTGTCACTTGTTTAGGGATAATGTCGAAGACGGTGACTTGGTAGCCGACCGAGGCGAACAGCATGGCCCATGACCTTCCGATGAGGCCGCTGCAAATCAAATTAGAGACAATTTATGGTAATGACTGACTCTCAGATGTCTACTTCTGTTTTAGTTTAGTTTATCATTCAGTATAAAATTACATTATAATTTAGGTAGGTGCATCAAATGTTCATTTTGAAGAATAAGAAGAATTTTCTATGAAAGTTTCCAAGTGATAAATAAAATTACATTAAGTACAGTCACAAAATAAAGAATCAGTTAAATTATTGGTTCTCCACCAGGGATCATCGAAACTAAAGATACAATTCTTAACAAAATAAAATAAACTACATTTTTTTTCCGGTACAGATCGTCTAACTGAATAAAATTCACTTGCCAATTGTCACTAAGTATGTTAGGTACTCAATACCTTTCTTTCTCCCACTGATTTGAGTTATTTACAAAATATACCTAATCGATAAAGTAAATCGCGGACACAGTGCTAAGCCCCCCTGCTATTTTAAGATCCACAGCTAAGCTGTATTCAAAACTTGCTATAAGAAAAGTCCTTACTACCAAAGTGACGGACGCCATTGATCAGATTGAATAAAGGTTTTACAACACGGAAAATGAAAGGGTTTTCAGCATAAATATTATGCCCAAGAAGATACAAGGAATTCCTTTTATTGATCAACATCTTCAGAATATTTATCCAGAGTTCGATAAACGCGTACCTGGGCATTTTCAGAAAAAAGTGTACTCTGTACTTTTTTAAAACCTAACAATATTTGGGTTATTTCTACTCAGAATCACAAGCACTATCGATTTAAGCAATAAAAAAAGTGTCCCACTTTTAACTGTCAGTTTTGTGACGCAGTTAACCATACATGTTGTATGGACTGTCACAAAACTGACTAATAAATTTTGTATGGAAAATTAAGGATAATTAAGGCAAAACGAATACATTTTTTTCTGAAAGCCCCCACCTACTCAATATTTGATTAAAACTGCACGCAGATGCGTGTCAAAGGCTAAAGTGACCTTAACAGTTTTAGCACTTTTTGCCTTGACTTGCATAGCTTTGTCAAAATTTACTACTTGCTAGCTACTTTATATACAAGTAGGTAGCTGTTGCCAATAACTTTGTTTAATAAAAATTATCTTGGAAATCCGGAATTCCAAAGTTGTCATTATCTCCATACCATCTAAATCCAACCGGCGTGGTTTGGCGTAAAAAAGTAAAAAACACAGGCAGAAGTATTTTCGTATTATAATATAAGTAGGTATGGGTACTACGCTATACAAATATTAGTAAGTACGAGTATCATTCAAGTAGATTATGATTTCGTAAGCGCAATAATGTTCAAGGTCGAAGCAAGTCGCTTCCAAACGTAATGATTGGGTATCTATGCGGCCTATGTCCAGCAGTGGACGTCCTACGGCTGAAATGATGATGTTGATGATGATGATGAAGCGCTATAATGTCAACATTACCTATACTCAAGAAATTAGGTAGGTACATAGGTACAAAGTTAATTTAAGTATACTTTCCACAAAATCGTAAATATACAAATGTAATATGATGGGGTTTACGTACCTAACATAAATTAAAGAGAGGCTATCGATGTGTTATCGCAAGCAATTAAACACTGATGACATTAAGATAATAATATGATACCTAAAAGTATTCGAGCGACCGAGAAGAACATTAAAAAGGCACACTGCTTCGATCAGAGTAGGAGGAAAACTTTCAAACCAGTCATGGGCAATACCACAACGAATGATAACCATTCACGTGCTCCTGCATATTTTACCAAAACTGTGGTTGCCAGACACTGTTTGCAAGCAAGCCGAGAGCAATTCCGTTTTTTTTCACGCGAGCAACCGAGTCGATATTATATTTTCCTTGGAAGCCCAGGGCCGATTTTAAAAAACACATCTGTGAAAATACCTTCGAAAACGGAGAAAAATTGTAGCAGAAGAAGTGGATGAACGATTACAGTGCTCACAATTTACTTCTTGTTTTAAATAACAACATTAGGTACCTATATACATTTATTTTATACACACATACAAGTTACTGTTCAAAATTAGATTTTACTGTTATTTGCTTCAGAATGGTTTAGAAATAATTAAGTACTTAAACGAATTCATCATTCTTGATTTTCAGGGAAGCGATACCAAGCTTAGTCTAGTAGCATAACTGGAGCAGATATCATGATTATTGAATCTCCCTTCGCCAAAATCTTGCATCAAAAATGTCGGGCTCTACTTCGTAAACTCCTTAAGAGGGTACGATGCGCACCACTTCTCCATACAAACGTAATCCCCTGTTTCATCCCTGGATAATGGCTTTAGAGCCAAATTTTTTTTACTGTGTAATCTGTATCTACCACAGCTATGCCCCTATGTTTCGTTATTTTCCATATTTCAATTAACATAAGAAATATGAGCTTTCAAAAACTGAAAAATATGCCCAATTTCAACGTCATTTTCAGACACTCATCAGAAAAGAATCCCTCCTATAAACAAAAAAAGGAAAACATAGGGGCATAGCTAAATCTGTCCTCTAATTATTTATGAAAAAAATAAATTTATTGGTCCAGTTTTCGAGAAGAAAACAGGGGATTACGAAATGCTGTTTTGATCAATTTTACGCGCCTATTAACGGTCTGAGGTGCAGTTGTCCCGCTCTCGCTGTACTGACACGGAGGGGTTCGGGCGAGACAGCGACATTTCATTAAAATGCCTATTTCTCAAAATTCTCTGAGCCATCGTACCCTCTTAATAGGTCCTAAACACCAATCCTGCTCAAGTAAATATTTTGTTTGTATAAATGTTGGTATAAAGGCCACTGACTATGAATATAACGCAGTGTATTGTATGTAGGTACATGCTTACTAAATGCTCTAATCGTTTATCTCGTTAAATAAATCATTAAGATCAAGTGTTTTGGTATCTACAGCATATTAGATATTTTCCCCATTTGAGTAGGTATAGGAACACAATAGCAATTTAAAACTATACAAGTAATTTTAAAAGATCAAATAATTCTATTCATGTATCGATTGTTACTCTTTACTTATTTACTACAAGCAATTTATTATTAACAAGTTTAAGTTACTTAGACATACCTATTTAATATTTCTGTTATTTATTTATTCAGGTTACTTAAAAATTCTATTTTTAATACAAGCTATTTTTTCTGACTGTACTTTTTGCCCCTGGTTACCAAAGTACTCGTCAATACGAATCAAATGAGCCCAAACTCGATGCGGTCATATCGTTTTATTACAGAATGGCCACCTTCCAGCTCCAACATCAGATCAACTTCATGTCATAATAATATATTATACTGTCACCCGATTAACACATGGAAAATTTTAGCTTAATCAGAAACCGCAAAGTGGGTAAAAATTAACTTGCAAGATTTGACCCGTTGTGGAGTTCCATTGGTCATCTGTGGTCTTCTTCATCAGACCCAGCTTACCAAATGATACTCTTTGAATGATAATGATTGACTTCATTCTAAAAATACCAAAATCGCCATAGGTGTGCTTATAAAATTTAAGGGTTGCCCACGATTTCCTTAAGTTTCCATCATCACATCTTGATTTGGTGTCAATGGGATCACCTCAAGAGCTAGGTACACTCTTTAAAAAAAAAAGAATTTTGAATGTCGGTCTACTATTGGCGGAAATATCGGTGAACATACATAAAAAAGTAAAAAAATACATACACTGTCGAACATAGAACCTCCTCGTTTTTCTTAAAGTCAGTTAAAAAGATAAGAAAAGCTACCAATTCGTCAAAGTCAAAAAAGTAAACTTGTAAAAAACTGTACAAATAATAATTCAACAACTATTTTTTATTATGTCTCCGTTCAAATTTTGCAAACCGTATTTTGCCCACTTCTTCAAGACTATTTCTTGTTAACTTGTAAAATCTACCTAGCTAATACATAGTTTTCATTTTAGTTTGTTACACTTACATATATTAACTTTACTACTGTCGTTAACTTTTCACATATGCAAAAACAACAATTTGGCTTGGAAAGTTGGCACTAACAAAGTTTGTACTTTAAAATGCTTAATATTTCTCAAACTGATCCCAGAATCGAAAAAAAATCATCCCCACTTTACAGGGAAGGTACATACCCACGTTAAAAAAAAACGCTGAACTAAGCCGTGGACAAATAGACAAACAGACATGACGAAATTAATAGGAATCCATTACATTTTAACAAAAACTAAAAGATTTTTTTAACAAAAACGTATACAATATCTCCCTCGTCTCAAGAAGTTATGCAATGCGACTTTCTATAGTAATTAAACAAGATTGGCAATTAAGCAGAGTTTTCACAATACAAGTAAAATCATCTGAGTAGTTTGTGAGGGATTATTAAAGGTCCGCAATGTACCTATTGCTACTCGAATGATATTAGTCGTAGCGTTAAAACCTAGCTTTAATGCAAGCAACTTACCTGCCGACAATGCCGACTTTTTCTGTCCTAGGTGCCATGTTGCGTGAGTCCTGCGCCAGTGCTCAGCCGCGAGTGAGACTTGGAGGCCACTTGAGCATAAATAAACTATTTATCTGTTTATATTATGACATTGGTTATGATATGATTTACTTTAGTTATGCAATAGGAATTAATTTGTCCAATTTTTTGTTCGATTCGGTCATACTCCTACCTCATAGGTACTCTTGCACATAGGGTCGGTTGTTGTTATTTATATTTATTATGCTGACAGAAAGAAAACGATATGTTTTTATTTATACTTAAAAGAAAAATGTTTGCGCCGAACAAATTTCAGGAACAAAAATGAAAATCGTCGCAGACTTGCGTGGTCGGAAGATGCTAAGATAAGATAGCCCCATAATTGCAATATTCTTCTGATGACTAGAGGCCGTATTGCCTAGTACGCGCGAACGATAGTCATATCGCATTCGATGTCTATTTCTACCTTCATCCTATACAGAAAGAGAGTGTGTCAGAAAGAAGTGATCAAAGCGATTTTTATTCTGAGTGCGTTAGACTATAAGGCCTCAAGAATAATAATAAATAAATAGCTCGGGACAATTCACACCAACTGACCTAGTCCCAAACTAAGCAAAGCTTGTACTATGGGTACAACACAACGGATAAACTTACTTATATATATATAAATACATACATAAAAACATATTAAACATCCAAGACTCGATCACAAATATTTGTATTTTTCACACAAATGTCTACCCTGACCGGGAATCGAACCCAGGACCTCAAGCTTCGTAATCAGGTTCTCTAACAACTAGGCTATTCGGTCGTCTGAAGAGAGTGAGAGGACCAAAACGTAATTTAGTAAAATACTGGAAATATTAAGAGCAATCCTTAGAATAGGTTTTGTGCGAAAAACCTCACTATAAAATAAATATTATTAAGCTGCGTACGGACTGCGCGCACTCGGGTACGCGTACCCGGGCTTGCGTTTCCTGGAACGCCATGTCCGTACGCCATGTACGCGTACACTGTAAACGTACACGTACACGTACTGTACACGTACACGTACACTGGGGTGTGTAATGATAGATATAGCAACATTTGATATAACTGTAACATTTGGTATAATGCTACATATGACATAATTCGATTTAAGATTATTTAAAAGCGAAAATAAAAAAAGTGAAGAAAACTGAAGAAAGGTGAAGTGTTACCACACGCCACTGTTGGCGTATGTAAGCGATTAAGAATTTCGGGGGAGTCGGTTGGATGCGACGTGGTTCAATTGGTAGAACACCTGTTGGGGCGCATACCCAGGAGACGTGGGTTCGAATCCCACCGGCGCACCCGAAAAACTTTTTCGCTTTTAAATAATCTTAGATTCGGTGAGCAGCCGTACTGCTAATAAAATAAAAATAATATTTGAATAGAATAGAATAGAATAGAATAGAATAGAATAGAATTTTACTTTATTAACACTCTTAGAATTAAAAAAAAAAAAATACAATATTAAAAGTAAGGTTACCTATAACTAAGCGTGTTAAACGGATTAGACTCAGCGTGTGCTGTGGATGCATGCCCACGGAGGTGCGCACGCACACAGCGCTGGTTTTCAGTCTAACCCTTCACACTTTTTTTTTCAGATCTGTGGGTAAGTTCGAGTACACTTTTATTTTAATATAAAGAATTTGAAGAATTTTAAATTTAATAATTTACATCAAATGAGTGCTAAAATGTGAGCCAGTAGGAATAATTTGAGTGAATCTTAAAATGCTTGTAGGTACGTTTAGCCAACAAATTCAAACTTGAAAACTATTATAAAACTAATTGAACCATAATAATATACAAAAAAACTAACAACCGCACGTGCATGACACAACATCGAACCCAACACCCCAATGAGGACAAGTGGCTTCGGAATTTACTTGTTTATTTAGAAATAAAAGACTCAACTTGTTTTTCAAGCTTTTTTGGGACATATTTTTGCGTAACGGCGGTGGCAGGTCATTCCAAATTTTTGAATAATTCGATTTACTCGAGAAGGAAACATTCTACGATTCTTTTATAAAATAAACTAACCTAACCTAACCTAATGCATATCAAATAGAATTAATATCAATCCTCCGAAGTTTACTTTTTGAGTAAATCGCATTATATCAAATGTAGCATTATACCAAATGTTACAGTTATATCAAATGTTGTTATATCTATCGAGGCGCACCCCGTACACTGTACGCGTACATGGCGTACGGACATAGCGTTCCAGGACCAGGACACGCAAGCCCGTACGCAGCTTTAGAAACCAGCGGTTGCCCGCGACTATAGTAACGCCACCAGAGTTGAGGTCACGCACACAACCACATCTCATGTAATGACAGCGGGATTTTGACGTTTATTCGTACCGATAGCAAGATCAACAGACTCAACAGTGAATTACAAAATTGACTAAAAATTTGTTCAACCTTTTTCGTTAAGAATTATTTAAGAAAATACATATAGTTCAAACAAAACAGAAAATAAAATATTTTGATGTATTTTATTTAATCAGATAAGCATATTTTTCGCTTTTTATAAAATACCGATTTTTTAGTTGCGAATATTTCTTATCAGTTTCAAATTGTTTTATTTCAAAAATAGGTTATATGATAAAAGAAAAATTATAATATGCATAGTATTGTGTAGGTATCTCACCTTAAGATCATAATAATTCACATTTTCATTCACTCATTCATTTCATTCATTCGCTACTTTTTTTACAATCAGTAGTTTATGTAGCGTGGAATTTATGCAATTTTCCGGGATTTAAAACTATTTCATGTCTTTTCCATACCAAATTTCGTCAAAATCGGTTCAGCGGTTTAAGCGTGAACACTTATGGGCACGTGGTTATACTGTCTGGATATAAACCACAAAAACATCAAAATTGCGAAAAATAGTGATAAACCCAATAATGAAATCCATTCAAGAAAATACAATAAATATTGAAGTGGACTTGTTGAGCAAAATTTGCCCTTTGAATGGGGGATAGGTGTAATATACGGGTAGTTATAAGTATATTTTATTTATCGTAGGTTGCGGGTAGTCTTTAAGTTTTTGTCTGGCAATACAATTTGGAAACAACGGACGTGTTTTACTGCTCCTCTCTCATCCTGGATCCTGGACTGCGTCAGAGATTCTTCAGTGGCGACGAGAAGTGTTTTTTTACTCACGCGAGAGAAAATATTGTACCTACTCGTAACATTAATTTGAATAATTACAAGTGATAAGATTACGTGTATCAACAATGTCGGTGGGGAGAATTGGCCCGTTTGAGGTGAACAAAGACTGCTGGGACTTGTACATCGAACGATTAGAGAAATACTTTATCGTTAACGATGTTAAGGAAAATGTGAAAGTAGCAACATTGATAACAGTCATCGGCAGTGAAGCGTACGAACTGATGGTCAATTTATGTACACCGGATCGGCCCGCGGCTAAAACTTTTGCCTTTTTAGTGGCAGTGATGAAAGCTCATCTTCAACCCAAGCCCAGCATATTAGCCGAACGGTATAAATTTAGGCAACGACGGCAGACGGCGCATGAGAATATAGCAGAATATGCGGCGGCCTTGAAGAAGTTATCGATGACTTGCAACTTTAGTGCGGGTAGTGAATTGAAAGATAATTTACGTGACCAATTTGTATGTGGGTTGATCAAGGATGACGTCAGGCAGAGATTATTTGCGGAGGACGATATTACGTTCGAGAATGTTTTTAAAGTAGCAATCGCGATGGAGGCAGCTGTAACTAACGCAGCAGCGGTGGACACTCAAGAGGGAAGACGCAGCGGCGCGGCAGGACTGTATCAGATGTCAATGTCACAGAGTCGGGTGAGCAGGAATGGTTGTACCGGATGTACGACTGTACATCCGGTGGACCCAAGGACTCAGGAATAGCGCGAGAAGTGCGAGGCTTGGTCGGCGACAACTACGCGGGCGGCAGGGGCGCGCGCGGTGCGAAGTGGAAACAGAGTGGTAGCAGGAGTAGTGGCGGTGGCGGCGGCGGCGAAGGCACGCACCGGCCCACAGCCATCGGGTGCACAGCTTGCGGTGGACAGCATATGGCGAGCACATGCAAGTTTCGGATGTATGTGTGTCGCGTATGTGATCGCGAAGGGCATTTGAAGCGAGTGTGCCCAAGACTGCGTGGCGAACAGCTGTGTGCAGTGTACATAGCGGTACAAGAGAATCAGGTGGCCTGTGGTGACAGCGAAGGCAGTGATGATGTATATATCGATAATTTTTCATTAGTGGGCAATTTGAGTCAGTATCCGCCATATGTAGTTAACATCAAAATAAATGAAACTTATTTAACGATGGAGATCGACACAGGCAGTAGTATCTCATGTGTAAACTACGATTGTTATAGGAAGTATTTCTCAAATTGCAAACTTTACGAAAATGATCTTACGTTATGTTATTACACAGGGGAGTTGATGCGGCCAGTAGGGAAATTATACCTACTGTACGATATAAAAATTGTGTAAAAAAAAATAGATTTGTATGTAATTAAAGGTGGAAAAACAAACCTGTTAGGTAGGCAATGGTTAAAAGAACTCAATTTTCAACTCCCTAATAACTTAATCTCTTATAATAAGCGTAGGTAGTAAAGACAAGTTATTCAATCTAAATGATTTCAGTTCCAGGTTTAAGACAGTGTTCGAGGACGGCCTGGGGAAGTTCACGGGTGGTCCGGTGGGGTTCCGCCTGCGCGAGGGCGCCCGGCCGGTGTTCCTGCGCGCGCGCCCGCTGGCGTACGCGTTGCGCGAGCCGGTGGAGCGCGCGCTGGACCAGCTGGTGCGGGACGGGGTGCTCACTCCGGTAGATACGTCCGACTGGGCCACGCCTATCGTGCCCGTGTTGAAAAAGGATGGTACTATACGGGTATGTGCTGATTTCAAGCTCACTTTGAACAAGCGTCTAGAGGTGGATCGTTTTCCGTTGCCTAGAGTGGAAGATTTGCTCACGAAATTGCACGGGGGCCAAAGTTTCACTAAGCTAGACTTATCGCAGGCGTATGCGCAGTTTTAGTTGGACGAGTCAAAACAATACGCCGTAATCAATACTCATAGGGGCTTGTTTAGGTACGAACGATTAATTTACGGCCTCGCCTCCAGTCCCGGTATTTTTCAGCGAAAACTAGAGCAGTTATTCGCGGATATGCCTAGAGTAGGTGTTTTTCTAGATGACGTCATCATAACGGGACGAAATGATACAGAACACCTGGACACGCTAACCCAGGTTTTCGAGCGACTACAGAAATATGGCCTTAAAATTAAGAAAGAGAAATGTACGTTTTTCGCAGACTCTGTGACCTACTTAGGTTTCGTTATTAGCAAAAAAGGGGTTCATACTTGTCCGGAAAAATTAGAAGCGATAGAAAAAGTACCGGTTCCGAACAACGTTTCAGAATTGCGGTCATTTTTGGGACTAGTGATGTACTATGCTAAATTTGTACCGAATATTAGTACTCGATTGGCGCCATTATATAACTTGCTTAAAAAAGAAGTTAAATTTTTTTGGGATCAGTCTCACGATCGGGCATTTAATGAGGTCAAACGTCTTTTGGTGTCAAGTGAAGTATTAGCTCATTATTCAAGCGAGTTACCGCTGATACTCACGACGGCCGCGAGCAGCGTTGGTGTGGGCGCCGTAATATCACACCTGGTGCCGGTAGAGGGCGCGCGCGGGATACCAGCGCTGGCGCCGACGCCCGCGCGCGAGCGCCCAGTGGCATACGCATCACGATCCCTGAACCAAGCAGAGCGCGGGTACTCACAAATTTAACGAGAGGCATTGGCGATTATTTTTGGTATTCGGAAATTTCATCAATATCTGTTTGGCAGGAAATTCATCTTACGAACCGATCATAAGCCTCTAGTTGCTATATTTGGTGATAAAGTAGGTATTCCCGTCATGGCGGCCAGCAGGATGCAGCGTTGGGCCGTATTATTGTCTGGATATGACTACGACATTGAATATGTGCGTAGTGAGAAAAATGCAGCTGACGCTTTATCAAGGTTGCCAGCAGGGCAACAAGCGTCCATACGTAAAGAGATGACGTATATTAATTTTGTGCAAGACTTCCTGCCCATCACTCGAAAGATTATCAAAGAACACACGTTCAAAGATGAGGTACTCCAGAGAGTGGTGCTTTATTTACAATCTGGATAGCCTAACCATCAGTCAGATGAGCAGTTAAAACCTTATTTTAATCGTAAATTGGAATTGTATTTAGATGCAGGTTGTGTGGTATGGGGTTACAGGTTGGTGATACCGAGTGCACTGCGTGACACAGTGCTGAGAGAGTTACATACTGGGCACATGGGAATTGTTAAAATGAAGAGCATCGCGAGAAGTTACGTTTGGTGGCCGGGAATTGATGCGGACATAGAACGCACGTGTCGGCAGTGCGCGACGTGCGCGGCGGAGGGTTCGGCGCCCGCGCACTCGACCCCGCACCCGTGGCCGTACGTCACGGAACCATGGACGCGTGTCCATTTGGATTTTTTAGGGCCATATCAAGGTAGAAGCTTTCTTATTTTAATAGATTCTACTACTAAATGGTTAGAAGCGTTTGCATTGAGTACTGCTCGGCGGCCTGGTTGAACAGCGCCCACACTTCTGCAATTGATGTCCAACTGAACCACACGATGCGCCTTATCACCGGCTGTCTTAAATCGACTCCCACATACTGGTTGCCGGCACTCAGCCACATTCTGCCGCCACACTCGCGCAGGGAGAATTGCCTCAACCGCGAGCTGACTAAAATTCGATCAAACGCGGAGCTGCCCATACACCACGACCTTGATAAGTTCAAGGCCACTAGGCTAAAGTCTCGCCACCCTCCCGCGCTAAAAGTTCATGACCCAGAGCCCGAGAAAACCCTGCTTGATTCCTGGACAGCAGATTGGGAATCTAGGCATTTACCCGTGGACCTGTTCGAGCTTGATGTTAAGTGCCGGCCAGCGGGTTTTGAGGAGCCCCGGCGTGTCTGGTGCCTGCTGAACAGAATCAGGACAGAGGTTGGTAACTGTGCGTCACTGTGGCACAAATGGGAGTGGTGCGAGTCGCCACGGTGTCAGTGTGGCTGCCCGGAGCAAACAGTCCGACATATGGTCTTTGAGTGCCCAATCACCAAATTTAGCGGGCTAGCGGCAGACTTTAAGACCCTCTCGACAGATGCACTAGCATACCTAAAATCTAGTTTATTGAATATTTAGTTTAAGTAGAGAACCAGAAGCCATACGATAAATAAATAATTACAAAAGACAACTGCCGTATCGGTTATAAAAATATTAATAGAAACATTCGCGCGGTTCGGCTTGCCGAAAGAAGTAGTGTCAGACAATGGCCCCCGTTTTAACAGTAAAGAATATAACGATTTCATGACAGCTAACGGTATAAAAACTACATATTCACCAATTTATCATCCCTCTTCTAATGGTGCTGCAGAGGGGGGGGTTAAATTATGCAAAAGAGCAATTAAAAAAGCTTTACGTGACGGTCACGATGTAGACACAGCACTCCAATCATATTTAATGATGTATAGGAATGTGGAACATAGCACAACGGGAACATCTCCCGCTATGTTATTGCAGCGGAGAAACCTCCGCACTAGACTCGATTTAATGAAAAGAGATCGCGAGGTCGAAACCCGGGTTCGCGAGGCACAACAGCGCCAAGTGAAGTATGCGGGAGGAACCGATAGGCATTTGAGCGTTGGAAGTAGGGTCTGGGCGCGTAATTATGGGCAAGGGGAAAAGTGGCTTAGTGGGAAGGTCGAGGAAAACGTAGGTTCTCGTAATTACGTTATAACAAGGGAGAACGGTCCACCTTTAAAAAGACACATTGACCAAATAAAAGGTCGATGGCAAAGTGCGCTAGAGATACCATCCCCTAGTGAAGCAACCCCGCAAGTAGTCACACCGGAGGCACCGGTAGTGAGCACCTCGGCAACCCCGGGGCGTGCGGCCGTGTGCGAGCCCGCATCCACAGGGGCGCCCGTTAACAGGCCCGTGTTAAGACCACGACCACTTAAACCACCGGAACGTTATGGTTATAGTTGAATGTTTTTTTTGTGTTAAATATTATCTTATCATACCTACTAGAAATAAGTAGTCATGATAACTTGTATTGTAGTTTGTAAGTTATCATTATTATTAGTAATGTTTTAGTGAGAGGGTGTAATATACGGGTAGTTATAAGTATATTTTATATATCTTAGGTTGCGGGTAGTCTTTAAGTTTTTGTCTGGCAATACAATTTGGAAACAACGGACGTGTTTTACTGCTCCTCTCTCATCCTGGATCCTGGACTGCGTCAGAGATTCTTCAATAGGGAACGTGTTAAACCTATATAAGGCATGGCTGTTTTACCGCAGCAGGGATAGGTAACTAAGCAGGGAAAGGTAACTATTTTGAATAGGAAGGGTCAGTAAAGAAATATAAACTTGTACCAACCTTTATTTTGGTAACTACTTAGGACAAGAATTCTTGTGAAACAAAAGCATATCTTTCTTGTAATTTGACTTTAATTTGTACTAAAATTATATTACAATGTTAAATCTTAAACTAGCAGCAATTTTTTGTACCGTATACTCTTATCATATTGATAACAAAACGCTACCATACACAACGCAACGTGTTAAGTATAAACAAATAGTGTGGAATAATACACGTATAAACATATTCTGTTATATAAAATAAATATGAAGCGAGGTGATTGAGAATCGCAAGTAATTAAGTGCATGTTTATTATAAATCAAAACAGCACAGAAATGTGACAGAAAGAACCAGAAAAATAATCAGCACATGATTAAATAATATGGCAGTTATGAAAATAAGAAACTTAGCAGGATAACACATAAATCTCATAATACAACAAACTTATGCGAACTCGTCACGTACGCGATGTTTGGTAAGTACATCAAAAATAGAAGAGAATGTCCATCCAATTTACTGGTAAATATGGTAAGTTACTTTGCTTAGTAAACACCCCTAGTAGCCATAGGTGTACCACCATTAACTCGACCCGCAGAACAACTCTGTGTCAGTGAGACGTCCTTATTGCAATAAAAGAGGTGTCACTGGAGTATTTATTGTGAAATAGTTGTACTGTGCAGGTCGAGCTTTCAGTGGATTACGAGTACTTATGTGTTCGTATCTTAGGTACTTATACAGCGATAACTTCTACGATATGAATCGAATGCAAAAACATATTATTTCATTTCATCCAAAAAAACATCTCACTACTAGCTGGAAGCACTGGAATATTCTATTAATAGTCGTATTTAAAATATTTAAAAAAAAGTCACTCATTCTTTTGTCAATGTGAAATATAAAATTCGCCTTACTTCGTTACGAATAATTTTGAGCTTAATAACAAAGAATGAATGGAAACCTAACATTGTCCTTATCCTCCGAGACTACAGACCACCTGATTCGGAAAAAGATTCCACTTTATATGAAAGACCATAAGGACTTTGTAGTTATTTTTAGTTTTGGCAAACAGTGCCGGCGATAGCTTCAGCTGTGTCAATGCTGAATATCCTGAAGTTGGTGTCGTTGGGGTCCAGAGATTTGTACAAGAAGCGGGGGAGCTTATCGGTAAGCAGCCAGAGAGTGCCTTCGCTGTCCACCTGGAAGTTATTAAAAATATAAGTAACTATAATTAATATTTGGCATGTTGATGGCCGTGTTAAAGCCATGGTGGCCTAGTTTTGACTACTTACGTAGTTAGGTTTTGAAACCTAGGTTTGACCTATGGCCTCTCAAGCAGAGGGTTGTGGGTAAATACGGACTCGAACCTCTGAGTTTTTCGGAATTGAAATTACATTTAAAATTTACCATGAGCTCTACGGTAAAGGAAAACGTCGTGAGGAAATCTGTATACACCTGCGAAGAAATTCAATGGTGTATGTGAAGTTCCCAATCCGCACTGGGCCCGCGTGGGAACTACGGTCCAACCTCTCTCATTCTGAGAGGATGCCTGTGCTCTGCAGTGGGACGTACATATGCTGATGATGTTGATGACTGCTTACGAAGATTACTATTGACGTAAATTCATCGATAGCTATAAGTATAATAGAACAAATCATTTATTGTTATAACTCAAATATCGAATTTTTAACTACAGGCAATCAAAAAATTAAATTGAACGGCCTCAAAAACCACAGTACTTAGTAGTAGTAATAGTAGTCGTAGTAGTAATAGTATTAAGTTTATAACAATTTTTTTCACGCTGGCTATGAACCGTACCTTCAAGTCGTTAGGAAATTCGTACAGAGTGGGATCACTGAAGAGTAGAGGGTTGGTCTCTGGAGAGTACGGCTTGTTCACATTCCAGCAGCCAATACCGTCTCTGTTCACCTGAAGAATAAAACATGAACATCTTCAGACAGTGCAACACAGTGCGACATTGTTAATCTAATACCTTTAAAGGAGCAATTCTTGTATATTTATATATTATACGAGTATACTTATATATATAATCAGAATCTCAGAAACGGCTCCAACGATTTCGATGAAATTTGGTATGTGGGGGTTTTCGGGGATGAAAAATTGATTTAGCTTGGTCTTATCTCTGTCAGCCCGAGCGGAGCTCGGTCGCCCAGGTACTTAAAATACTAAAGTTATATAATAGTTAAATTCAACGGATTACATCTCGGTCTGTGAACCGTATGAACCGTGTGAACGGTATGGCAGAAAAATAAATCTAAAGTTATTAGTTAAACCTGGTTTAAAAGTGTGACATGCTAGCTTTACGCAACTGAGCTCATTAAATCGATATTTCTTTTTGTTCAGCAAATAGCAAAATCAATGTCACGGAACTTTTTTAATGCTGAAGGAAAATAATGGGAAAAGAAACAAAACAACAACGAAACTAGATCGCTCTACCGTCAATACGGCCAGTGTGAAAAGCTCATTTTCGAAATTGTTTGTGTGAAATCGAAATAGGTTACTGGTCGAAAATGGTGAATAATTCTAAATTTAAAATACGTATATACCTAAAAGAACATGTTAGCTCTAATTAATTTTATCAAGTAGTCTAGTTCTACAATTTTATTTGAGCTATAGTTTTTTATTTGGAACTTAATCCAATCCAATTGGGCCCGCGTGGGAACTACGGCCCAAGCCCTCTCATTCTGAGATGAGGCCTGTGCCCTGCAGTGCGACGTATATAGGCTGGGATGATGATGATGATAGTTTTGGAGCAATACACAACTTTTTACCACGTTCTAATGGTGTGATATACAGGCTGAAAATTTTGAACGTGATATAAAGTTAGTGTTTTAAGCTTAGTTAATGCTGGATAACATAATGCATTTACTCCATTATTGTTGATATTGGTCTGATAAAATTTTGGATTTTCATACTTTGTTGTACTGAGTTAAATTATGAACTAAATGTATGGACACCTCAAATTTAACAATACGAATTCTAACAACTGGGTAAATGCATTATGTTGTCCAGCATTAACTAAGCTAGAAACACTAATTTTGTATCACGTTTAAAATTTCAGCCTGTATAAAAAAATCAAATAAATCATGTAATTTAAAAAACATACATAATTTTATTATATACTGCCAGTAACAATACATTTAATGATCCCCTAACATATGCGATTATTTCATCATATCATCCAAAAGACGTCCATTGCTGGACAAAGGCCTCCCCCAAAGAGGTCTTCAAAGCAAACATTATTTCGGACAAAAGTGGGTATTCAATGAAATTGTAGAACTGATCTCAATGTAACAGAAACGCCCAATCAACATAGGGACAAGAAACCGCTATTTAACGTAAACATTCACTAGCAAATTCGATAGCAAAATAGAATCAGAAAAGAATGAAACCGAACGACCGTAGCAAAAACCGGTTATTTGCATAAAACTGCAGTGAGTAGGTATTGCGTCACTTTCAATGTCAATGGCATCACTGGTACATCGTGAGCTCGCGCGAATCAAATACAAAATAGATTATAATCTGCTAGTATTCCTTTGGTGTTATTTTTGTAGAAAATTAAACGAGAATGCTAGTTTATTTATTTCGAAAAATATTCCAATTAACAAAACTATCACAATTTATTTATTGTAAGTACTTTGATTTGATTACACCATACATTTTTTTTAAGGATACTTTTTAACACTTACAAGGTTTTTTGCTGAATGCACTTTTTGTTAACTACTTGGGTGGATTTATGACAAAAATCCTCCTTAGTTACAATCATTAGATATAATAAATTTCAAATCAATCCGATCACTAGAAATGGGTGTAACATATAATTCGATTGGCAAGATTTGACCTGAACGAAAAAGCAATACAAGTTTAAATAAAAGCTTGCGATAGTTATTAATTGCCTCAACAAAAAAGGCTGGCGAGTCTGGAAATTTTCTTTTCCTCGCGATGCTAGGAGCTCTCAAATTCCCATAAAAGATAACGAGGTCGCGGTAATACTTCTCTCGAAAATTATCTGCTTAAGTCGGTGCAATGGTTTCATTCATTTAAAAAATTCAAATCAGATGCAAGTTATTTTTATTGTGGGACGCCTTCAACAAACGTTAATTCGTTACGCTGACAGCGATTGTTTCACGTTGTTTAAGGCGTTTATACGTAACAGAAAGAAATAATGTGTTGCTATGCTGTACAAAGACTTTGAACGGTTAGCAGCATAAGTAAGTACTGTGACGAGGGCGAAATAGATTAATTTTTAGGGTTCCGAACCTCAAAAGGAAATAAACGGAACCTTTATAGGATCACTTTTCTGTCCATCTTTCTATCAATACCCTTTATCTCGGGAACGGATGGAGGTACCGAGTAGAAATTAAAACTATATACTCAGGTTTATAGTCCTTTGAAGCTGTGAAAAAATCAAACTTCCAAAATAACGTAAAAAAGGATACGGCCGTTCATGCCGCATAAAACGTATATTTCGACACTCTCAAACCAATCAAAATTTATAGGGTATTCCGTTGACCTAAAATATAATAGATACGGCTGTTTATGGTGTATAATTTTGACGTACCTACAAATTTGTACGGAACCCTCGGTGCGCAAGTCCGACTCGCACTAGGCCGGTTTTAAAAACTGAGAGATAACTTTCACTATCTAGTAATTGCTTATGAACTGTTTGAAGCTTTAAGTAGGTACTTAAAGAGTATACTAATCCTTAAGCTATTAATTAACCCCTCGATTGCACGGATCCGTGCCAAATTGATGACATTCTTTTTGTATTTTTTTTAATCTGTAACATTGGATTTAATTGAAACAGTTGAAACTACGAGTAGAATGCACGTTTTTTTTCACTTCTCGCATATGAGGAGTATGCTTAATTTTGTATTTATACTTAATGGTTAATAATCTTTTTTTCTTACCTGTGTGTAGAATAGTACGCTAGTTTTGGGATCGTAGAAACTGGCAGAAGACTGCGAGCGCTCTCCTCGGTCTCCCAACAGCTGTGAAATACAAAATACAAACAATTAGGTATTTACTTTATTTTACTCGCGTTTATTTATATTACAATGGTTAAGGAAATCTACTTAATGTCGGCCACATTTAAGTAGGTACGATAGGACCTTGCATTCAATTTGTCACAAGGATTGTAAAGATTGCAACTAAAAGTTTATGTTCAATATTACATTTAACTTTTACTTTTCGTTAGCTGTTACTACTTGCACTGTTACTCAAATTACATATCCGGGTATTTTTCGAGCGTTTCAACCGCCTTATTTATGTGGTCACATTTTTGGCTGTGGATTTTGATGGGGCTTTCGTTTATATTATATATTAAAGGTCCTGTACGTCTACTATAATAACTGCATCAGAATCTTCTGCCATTTCTTAAAAAATGTGACCAGACAAATACCAAGTTTCAAGTTGATGCCATTAAAGATTGAAAATGCCGTTGACGATCCTAGCCGGACCACCAGAATTACACTACCAGATTTTTGTATTGTCACCAAACTTATTATAATTATCTTATCATGATCCAAATTTCAGCTCAGACGGATACTAGATAGCGTCGATTCCAGTTAAATAAAAACTTCTAAACTTTTTAGTGCTTAGTTAAATTAATAGTTATAAGTTGCAAAAATTTCAATGATAGATATTGGCACGTCATGTTTATTTTTCATTTTAATTCAAAAATAACTACTTAATTTGATTTTACATTGAAAAAAAGTGGAGAACTTGATGTCCACTTTGGTTGATAAAGGCCGGTCGGACAGGTTTTTGCGATTCAGACCGGAAGTTCCGTTACAATTCACCTTTCAAATAATTAAACACGCACTTGTATCCTTCTTAGGTCAATTTAAAATCAGAGCCTTCCCCTTCAAACATTTAATGGGCCCAGAAAATTTTTGATATTTTACTTCAGTTCTGAATACTGTAATTCTGAACACTTTTACTATGGTAGAGGTAGAGTCATTTCATTTTACAATACTCCCTATTAATCTGTGAATAAAATAAATAAATAAATAAATAAATAAATATTAGGGGACAATCTTACACAAATCGACCTAGTCCCAAACTAAGCAAAGCTTGTACTATGGGTACTAGACGACGATAAACATACTTATATAGATAAATAAATACTTAAATACATAGAAAACATCAATAACTCAGGAACAAATATTCGTGCTCATCACACAAATAAATGCCCTTACCGGGATTCGAACCCAGGACCTCTTGTTTCGTAGGCAGGGTCACTACCAACTAGGCTAAAGCGGTCGAATAAAAGTGTGTGTTTAAGTATAGCCGACCAAGTAAGTTCCTTACCATTTTTATGACAGTTCTTACATCAGAATAAAAACAATAAGGCTGATTGTCATACTGGCAGTCATATTGATTGTAAGTGAAAACGTTTATGAATAAGAACGAGGTCTGATACCTGCCTGAGTAAATTATAAAAAATATACGACGATCGTAATGAGGGTTTTCTATGAGAGGCTATTTTTGGCGCTAGTATCGTCAGGTCCGTTTGTCAACTTTGACATTTGTTGTATGGGTGTAACGTCAAATAGACCTTACGATACTAACGCCATCTAGCGATATGCCACCTGTCAGAAAACCCTCATTAGATAGTTATTAATTTTGAAATGATTTTCGTGATGAAAACGTGATTTCATTTGGCTTACGGATGGGTTATACACATTTTTTTTTGCGTCTCTCCCGTGGCAAAAGTAAAGGGCCAGGCTAAAGCCAATATTTTTTAATCAAGTCTAAATCGGCGTGTAGAACGCCTGTCCAGCTTTCAGACCATTAAATAAATGTTAAGTTTGTTGACTCGTTAATTTTATGTCCAATAAGGAGAGAAAACTTTTGTTTCTTGCGCTGTGTAAATAGATACTGTACAGTGAATCTCATCTATAGTTGATTCAGTTCGTGGGTCACATGAAGCAGGCTTGAATAAGCAAGTAGTCAACGTGTCGCAACGAGCAAGCTTAACAGTTACTAGCATTTAGTATTCGAACCTTGAAGTCGTGGAACGCCTCGTTCTTGTCGATGTGTGTGTAGTTTTGAAGCAGCTCCGTTGACACGCAGAACTCCTTTGTGCTCGAGAATGCGTGGAAAAACATCGTCCGGTAACTGCAATTAAAATGAAATATAGAATAAACATTGAAGCTCCTCTATATACTGCTCGGGAGAAGCTCAAGTCTCCAGGGGCCAAAGATGAACGAAGATTCATGGTGTTTGATGCCTATATAGAGGTTTTGATGTATTGGGTTTTAATCCGCTGTTTGTTGCGGGATGTAGACCGTGATTATCTTTGATGAGCTTCCGATATTTTGACATGGTTCCATACATTGAAATATCGGGAGCTTCAGGTAATCACGGTCTGCATCCCGTAACAAATCTAATCCCGTAACAAAACTGAAAACTGCTACGTACAAGGTGTTCCAAACGTCAACGATAACCTAATTTATAACAGTTTGGGAAAAAATAAGAAATAAAGTCCATGCCATTTATTGTTAGCTAAGCGATAATAGAGTCATCTTAATATACATAAATTACGCGTCACGTTGTTTGTCCGCAATGGACTCCTAAACTACTTAACAGTTTTTAATAAAATTTGCACACCAAATGCAAATTTGTGCAGTTTGATCCAACTTGTAAGATAGGATAGCTTATAATATTATAAATTCGAACATAACTCTTTCTTTATCGCTTCGCGCACTAACCGTTTGAACCGATTTGGATTGAATTTGGAATGGAGATAGTTTGAAATCCTGGGACATAGGACAAGAGTTTTTAATCCGGAAAATTGCATAGTTCCCGAAGGTTAGCGATAAATTAATTCTTCGCAGACGGAGTCGCGGGCAACAGCTACCTAATATATAAAAATCTCGTGTCACTGTGTTTGTTATCGAACTCTCCCGAAACGGCTTGACCGATTTTTATGAAACTTTTTTCTCCATATTCGTTAGGGAGAATAGGTCGTAGGCTATTTTTTATACCCCTAGGTAATATATGGCAAAACAACGTTTGCGGGGTCAGCTAGTATAATTTATATGACTCTATTACCTATCGTTTAAGTAAGTGACATGGTTATTTTTTTCTTTTTTTGCCAGAACTGGTATAATTGGACTTCTCGCCGGTTATAGGTTATCGTTAATTTTTGGGACATTCTGTATTTTTTTTTTATTTATTTATAAATTTAATTACAACTTAAGTACTACTACATAAATATCCTCGCCAAACTGTTACGTTTGAGGGCGAGACGCGCTCAGTTTTTATAAAATTAACCTATTAAACTTATCCTATAAAATAAACCATTAAACAGCTTCAGAAAAGAAACAAATAAGTAGGTAGGTATAGGTACTTAACTATGAAAATTCGAGAAGACATTCCTTTAGTTTGGTCTTTAGCGTGGGTTTACTTAATCTAGGACTTTGTCGTAGCAACGTAACCTGGTTGAATATTTTTGGTACTAAAAATGGTACTGGTATAAAAATGTAGTAAGTAATTATTTGTTTAAAAAAAACGATGAAGTATAACTAAAGGCCCATTTACATTATACAACTTTCTTGCACTTTCCATATAATAAAATTGAGGCAATAAAACATTGCTCAGTCTAAACCTAACGTGATATTCTTGAATATTGAACGCAACTTAAATACAATACTGGCACAGGTGTAAACGGAGACCAAATAGTTAATTGCATGCATCAGTGATCACAACTTGCGGGTGGCAATTTAATGAATGGACCTCCACAAAATAAATCCTGATTCAATTAATTATTCTAGGTTGGTCAGCATGCTAAGTAGCAATACCAATGTTAAATGAGACCACCAAAATTGCTTAGGTACTTTGTTAAACATTGCTTGTGATTGTCAACAAACTAATTGTTAAGAATTTGCTGTATTAATATTTGGTACGACTTTGTTCAGAAGTGGCTCATCTACTGTTGTTGGCAACCGTATCGCAAAATCCATCATTCCGTTTTGCTTGAGGATGCCGAAGAACTTGTATGAGGTATTTGCATGGATACTAAAACAATCGCAATACATGACCCTACTTTTTCGTTGCTGTCGGACAATTAACAATAACATTCACAAAAATCATTGCCAAATTATTATCTTATCTCATCATGAATAAAATAATCATTGACCTCCAAGTTTTACCTCTAAATACCGTTTGTTTAATTTGGGGTGTATTGGTAACTCGGCCAATGGAACTACTTTAGAAAATTTCGGTTCCACATCCTCAAGTGAGAGTAGTCAAATGTTAACGAGTGTTGTTTTTCCTGCTCGTTTAAAAACAAGTTTACGAGGAAGTTTTTAAGAATAAGTATGTTGGATCCAAATACCTAAATAAGGAAAATCTATTCACGGTTGTCATTCGAACAAATACTGAAATGCCTTCACGGAATTAATTCCGCATCGTGCACCCATTAAAACCAACACGTACTCAATCAACAGTTAACTAGAAAAAAGCAAGATCAAATAATAGACCTATAAATAAATATTGTTTTTTTTTTACTGCAGGTGTTGTATTCGACAGGTTCTTTTGTACTGTGACCGAGGTTGTTCATATATGTACAAGAAAAAGCAAGGTCTTTGAGGTTCTAGTACTAGGATAACATAGCTGTATAAAAAAGTATGTGCACAAAAAGTTATTTTATCTGTGTTTTGTAGAAAGGTCCGTTAGCTCGTTTTACGATGTTTATTTTCGTCATTAGTCATTACCAAATGTACTGATAAACTTTTTAAAGAGATGGCCCTCAGAGTCAATTATTTATGAAAATGAAATACTGTAAAATGATGAATCTAGTTTGATCAAAATTGTTGTGAATTGTCCTTGCTATCCTGAGCGCTCAAAAAACTCGAATTTTAATAATTACGTAGAAAATGACGCCCTCATTTAATTTCTCACCTTTTATGTCGTATTTACAATAGTTGTCTTTTTGTTAAAACAAATTACTTTACCAAAAGATAAAGTTATCATAAAATTCGCGTAACTCTTATGGGCAATAACTTTCCAAGACAGCTCCGGTCATGATAAAGATTAAGGGCCGGCGCCCACTGACGGCATGGCACGGCGTGGCATTTTATTACTATCAAGCTATTTTGAATCTTATTTCAATGAGTTTAGAATTCATGTTACTTTATTGGTTATGCGTGGCATCGGCCCTCAGGACGTCGCGGCATCGTGGTATCGAAATAAAGTAACATGAATTCTAAACTCATTGAAATAAGATTCAAAATAACTTGATAGTAATAAAATGCCACGCCGTGCCATGCCGTCAGTGGGCGCCGGCCTTAAGTGTTTCCCACTTCACTTTTAATTTCATATTTATGCGCGCATTAATAGTTTGGTGAATCTGAAACCCTAATCCTATCCCAAAATAAAAATAAACAAGGGTCATAGGTACACATTTTTTGTTCGTGTCTCTCCTGTGGACATGGCAAAAGTTAAGGGTCTATTTTTTATTCAATATTACATTCAACTTTCGAGCCAGTTAAATAAATCTTAAGTTAGCTGACTCGATGTCGCTTATTATGTCCACGGGAGAGACAACATTTGTTTCTTACACTGTGTATGACCCTAATACGTGACACTCACCCATGTTCCCTGGGCTCAGACAACGCTAAAGCGAACACACCGTCGGTCCAGTGGAACTCGATGCCTCCAACCTTGTAAGAACCAGCCAAAGGTTCGAAGTGGAAATAGTGGTGAGCAATGCGCCATGAATCGTCTTGCTTCAGGCTGTAGACTACCACGCCGTATGCGCCCAAGTCTGGCACATACGCAAACGCATTGTCACATGTATCCTTGTCGACGTCGACAACCTGGAAATATTCGTTTATTTAGATATCTCTATTTACCGCACATAATTATGATTGTTTGTCTTTAAAGCATGCCTTGCATGTCTTTAAAGTTTTCTTCTCATAACTATAGTTTAGCTGAAACAGATCCCTTGTTAGATAAGTTTGCCTTTATACTATTTTCTGTGTACCAACTATTCTGAGATATTTTATTTGTGTAATAAATTTAAAAGTATACATACATACAAATTGAGCATTACATTGAGTTTGAGTTCTAGTACAAGTAGAACAAGCAGAGATGAATCATTTTAAAATTTCCGAGGAGGTTCTCATATAATAATCAATGATTATTAATAATTGACAATGTTATAACATTGTAATAGCCCATATACGTATACATACATTAACATAGATATGTCAATTAATTAACATTTTTAGTATACATAATTAAAGTCTTCCATTGCGGAATTTTGACGTTGAAGATGAAAAAACTGATAGGCAACTGAGTTACCCTGCTGATTTAATTGAATTATTACTTACAACGTTGGCAAAGAACGAGTCTTCTTTCATATCTGACACTTTAAAGAAGTATCTGTGGATAAGTTTGTCCGTGTTTAGATCAAAGATGGCTAAGGACGGTCCCTCAATTTGATTGGCGGCACCTACGAACAAATTAGAATACTAATAAAAATGAAATAAAATAAAATATTATAATATGTTTCCTTTTTTTGTTGCAATAGATACAAAGTTAGCTTTTGAAATATAAAATGATGGATGAAAAAAATGGTGTACAGTAGTAGGTATCAAATATTTTGCATTAACTATCCAAATCTTGTGTCTACTATTTATTGATTAAATTAAATAGTTTGACGCAAGATACAAATTAAGTAAATATACCTAAATAAGACGAAACTACGCGAGTTAATGGCATCTTTTTTGTACAATAACAATAACAAATAACTAAATGCAGTCTTAACTTAATTGCGAATAGAGGTTGCAATTCTGTTTGTTGGTTTAACTCAAACTTTGTTTCTTAAAATTACCTACCTACCTATTGTATGCGTCCTTTTGAGGACGCATACAATATTTGTACCTACTGAAAAAAATAAGCAAAAAATTACCAAATATATCAGCTAATCCAGAATCCATGACCCACAGTCTGTCACAGCTGTCGACAAACACTCTGAACACAGAGATAATAGAACTATTCGAAGGGAGCGCCTTCGCATTATCCGGTACCAAATTGTCTTTCATTGAGGGGTACGGCTTTAAAATTTGGTCTTGAGCTCCGTCCACATCTATGTAGTTTAATGAGGAAGCAACACCGTTCTTCCATCTCGGCACTGTGATGAACATCTTGTTCTTCCACCTGGCCAAGCCTAAAATTAAATTATGAGCCTGCACGAAGTTCCCGCTTTGGATGGCGTTCTCCCGATCAGCTGGCGAGTCCCATGCGTAGTCTATTTGTTTCCACGCAAATCGAAGCTGAGGGGTGGCAGCTTCGCAAGTTGCCAGCACCGCCAGTGCTATCATAAAACTAATTGCCCGCATATTTACTCTGAAACAAATAACAAATGTTACCAAACGTGTTATGCATTATATAGTCGGGGTAAGAAAAGGTTCGTCACTTTTCGACTTTATGTCAACGAATTAAGGTCGAAAAGTGACGAACCTTTTTTACCCCGACTATACAGAACGTGAATCAGATAATTGTGATGCTCGTGATGTGGATAAGTGCAGTGTTTTCCTTCTGGTAGTTTTGTTGTAAAGGATCATGCCAATTGGTTATGGTTTTATCATCCTATCCTTCATATAACTAAGCTCTAGCGAGATTGTGTATCCATAATTTTTATTTTGGTACTCGTAGGTACCATATCATTATTAATCTGTTTTTACGTTTAACCATCTATTATCTGAGGTGTCAAAAATAACCTTGTGTTTTGTTCTTAGCTTCGTATCCATCAATAGGCAAGCCCTGCCTGGCTGTGTTGTAACTTGGTAATGACAGCATTGTGTAGCGGAGTGATGCTCGAGCTCCATAATAAAGATGGCTGGCTCACGTTTTTGCGGATGACTTGTGATCTTATTATTGAGAAACCACAAGTTGGGTGCTTTACAACAGCTCTTCCCTATCTGAGCAGATCAAGCCAGTTATGTATTCGGATAGCATGGGAACTGTGACAGCGTTGCATCAGTTACACAACCCTCGACGTCGCTCTGTAAATGCTCTAAGGCTTCAGGCGTGATTGATACAGTCATTAATTAAACTAACAATGGTCCTTTTCACTGGGTCGTTAGGTATAGGTATCGTTTTAATAGGAGCAAGAGGGGAAAGAATGGCGAGACGCTTTTTTGCTATAGTCTATTCAAGGTCTAACGAGTTGCTGACTTAAATATTATGCGAAGGCTTAATCCATCTTCATTGCACAAAGTATAATATTATAAGCTTGTTTCGCTTGAAAAATAAGACTTTACCTACTGCTCTAAGAATTAAAAGTAAAAATATCATAAAAAGGTTTAAATGTCTGCGTCATAGAGCTATACGTAAATCGGCTTACAAGGTATATTTTGTAAACCAGTTATGTATCGATTATTTTATCCAGTTAGGTAAGGTTAATCTTTCTTAATTTTTTCTTCCGTATTTCTTCAATTATAAAAACGTTAAAAGGTAATTGGTTTTCTTCTAACTGCAGCATTTACATTTATGTGCCATAAAAGAAACATTTATGGAAAAAAAACACAAAATTGCGCTGTAACGTAGTTACATTTAAAAGCCGCAGTAGAATAAAACACGTATAGCGTATGGAGGATTGAATATAGACTCATTGAATACTTACATAAATACACAGATAAAATTCGCATGATTTTTATAATTTGAGTCATACACATTTTTTTGTTCGCGTATCTCCCGTGGACATGGCAAATGTTAAGGGCCTATAGCCAATATTTTTTAGACAAGCCTACATCGGCGTGTGGGACGCCTGGCCAACTTTAGACAAATTTGGTTTCTTACGCTGTGTATGCGCCATTTCTCTAATGTCCGTAATAGGTAAGTACATCGTTTTTTTGTAATTTGAATGCTCTATGGTTTCGGGTATGAGGTGCAACTGACTTGGCTCATTGTAAGACATACCTGTCTATTTGCGACTAGATAGCCCAGTTGAGAACCTGACGGTCCTGGGTACCATCCCCGGCCGGGGCAGATATTATTTATGAAAAATACGAATGTTTGTTCTTGAGTCTAGAGTGTTTAATATGTATTTAAGTTCCTAAGTATGTATCCTAGTTGTTTATCCGTTGGCCCCACAACACAAGTTTTGCTTACTTTAGAACTAGGTCAATTGGTGTCAAGTGCCCGTTATATTTATTTATTTTACTGCAGTGAAAATTCTTATGATCTGCCAACTTGGAATAAACTTGTGTAGATGATCTGTTTTTTATCCATTAATATAAATTGCCCATAACTAATTTTATACCTGTGATTTAATACCTACCAACATAATTCTTAAAAACCGACCTTAAAGCTTGAGTCAGAACATGGTATCAACTAACGATTAGGTAGGTAATTGAGAGTCCAATCGTTATTAAAGGTATGGCTCGAATGGAACACAAGAAAATTCTTTGGGTTTTTACTAAGTATGCCAATTATACTAAATTAAAATATAAAAAGTATCGGCAATGATCAGAAAATATTTACGATTAACTTTGCTTAGACAAAAACACAAGAGACACATTTTATACTTGTACCTATCTTATCTACTTATATTTTTAATAAAAACAAAAAGACTCATTTCTACACACTTGCTTTTGCTAAACATTACAATTCTCGTCCTTTTTCACTTTTTACATTATTTCAATTCAAAATTTTAATTTCAACAAAAAGACGACTTGCCTAGTAGGTACTAAGTATAACAGTCTTGCGTGAATGAACTCAATAAATCTCATAATTTTTAATACACAAATAAACAAAAAACATCGTTACAAAAAAGTCAGAAAGCTGACAAAACAATAGCGAATTCAAGACAATGAGGAATGAAACTTGGCAAATTATCTCAGTTACTTTTGTTAATTGTTTGGGGGCATTATAATAAGTTGACGTTGTTTTATCTTATGTATAAACTTACGCGTTATTGCAGTTGGACTGGTGACTTGTTGAGCGATGTGAGGTCAGCCCGACCGGTTCAGCGGGGCCACGAAGACAGACTAAACAGTTCGAGGTCTCGCCAACGTTTATATATTCGCTACAACTTCACGATTTGAACGACTCAATTGAATGCAGTTTAATACATTTGAATTAGCCCGCGGTCATTTTAATGCAATAACTTCATTAACTCGTTTGTTCCGTTAGTTTTTCGCGCGTTTTTGATTGATCGCAATGACAATGTTTTCTTTAGTGGTTAAGATACTAATGTGATCTTTTTAGCAGTTCTAATGGTCCCAAAGGAAGATCAGTGCCGCTCGCAAGATCGGCACTTTGTTGATTTGGGAATATTTTGTGATATGCGCATTTTTGTTTTTATTTTTATTCCTGTCTTATTTTTGTTTGTTTCTTTCTTTCTTAATGCATTCCAACAGACTAAACCTTATGGCGGATAAAAAGGATTTTTTTTTCTTTTACACTCGTTAAAAAATAATACTTACGTCTATAGTGAAAGCTAACATAAGAGAAGTCTGTCCTATCCTATTCTATCCTATCCTAGCTATATCACTAATAAGAAAGTCAGTGTACAGATGGACAAATATCTGGATCGAGACAGGATAGTCAATATCTCGATCATGCGTTTCCGTGGAATAATATTTTAACTTTAAACAAGAATACGGAGCGCTATCCAATAACGTTAAACTTTTGCATTGTAAATGATTCGAGCCTAATACATACAATACATGCATATTTCGAGAAAAGTACTCTAATGGATGGATCTCCGACTAGTTGTTGAGTTTTATTGTGTAACTAAATTTAGCAAATGGGTCATACGTCTCTCCTGTGGTCATGGCAAAAGTTAAGGGTCTATAGTCAATATGTTTTAGTCAAGTCTACATCGGCGTGGTGGCCTGGCCAACTTTCAGCCCATTTAAATAAATCTTAAGTTTGCTGACTTTGAGTCGCTATTTTTATGTCCACAGGAGAGACAAATTTTGTTTATTACGCTGTGTATGACCCAACTATTGCTCACATAGATATTTAACTTTAATTGGTTTACAAAATAAAAACTTTCAGGAGTCATTGAGCGATTGGAAAAACCCGTACATAAAATCAAAAAATCATGGAAAATAGTGTTTGAAAACCCATTGAATTTGAACTAATTATGTGATTACGACGTATATTCAAACGAACCTATTTGGGTTCATGATTTGTTGTGAATTTGACGCGGATAATTCAAGGCTGAGCCGTGACTGACGCATCCGCCACCTATTCATACAATTAGCCTGACAGTCCAACCATTGTGGTTTTCAATCAAAATAAGTATTTTTCTCAAACATGCTATGAAATATTGAGGTTATGTTCCTTAAAATACGCCACGAACTGTCACGTTGCAGGTGCGGCTAGACGAGAGGTCAATAATGGAATTTCATACAACATTGCTGGCCAAGGCCAGCAAAGTGATCGTCTATTGTTTTATGTGACACAGCACCATGACGTTTAATAGGTCGACGTGGTCGACGTGGATGGATGGATGGACGGACGGATGGACGGACGGACGGACGGACGGACGGAGGGATGGATGGATGTTGATGGATGGATGGATGGATGGATGTTGATGGATGTTGATGGATGTTGGTTGATGGATGTTGATGGATGTTGGTTGATGGATGTTGATGGATGATGATGGATGTTGGTTGATGGATGTTGATGGATGTTGGTTGATGGATGTTGGTTAATGGATGTTGATGGATGTTGATGGATGTTGATGGATGTTGATGGATGTTGGTTGATGGTTGTCGATGGATGTTGATGGATGTTGATGGATGTTGGTTGATGGATGTTGATGTATGTTGATGGATGTTGATGGATGTTGTTGGATGTTGATGGATGTTGATGGATGTTGATGGATGTTGGTTGATGGATGTTGATAGATGTTGGTTGATGGATGTTGGTTAATGGATGTTGATGGATGTTGATGGATGTTGATGGATGTTGGTTGATGGATGTTGATGGATGTTGGTTGATGGATGTTGATGGATGTTGATGGATGTTGGTTGATGGATGTTGATGGATGTTGGTTGATGGATGTTGGTTAATGGATGTTGATGGATGTTGATGGATGTTGATGGATGTTGATGGATGTTGATGGATGTTGGTTGATGGATGTTGATGGATGTTGATGGATGTTGATGTATGTTGATGGATGTTGATGGATGTTGTTGGATGTTGATGGATGTTGATGGATAGTGAAAATAAACAGATCACTCACGTCTTAAAACGAGTTTAACTCGACATGTTTCGGGCTAATCCGTAGCCCTTCCTCTCGGAGTCGCACGTCACGGCGGCTGCCAAACGTGCACTGCGTGCTAACGCCCTGGTCGCGCGGCTACTCGACGCAACTGACAGTGACACACAACTACCCCCGTTTCCATCATCACTTTTATTGTCATTGTCAAATGTAGGGTAGCACACAACACTAACCACATCACTTTGTAAAGGTTCGCCCACACTCACCGTTGACGCAGTACGAACATTCAACACTGTTTTCCAACTCGGGGATACTGACCAACCACTATCCCGGTTAAAATTTGGATGACGACCAATCTCGATGGCTTCACGCACCTTCTGCGGAATGAAAAACTTTTCTCTCGCAAGTACGGAAGCCTTATCAAACCGGATGTAGTGCGTCGATTGTGTGTTGTGTGTTGTGATCGAGTCCATTGAGTGTTCGGCCACCGCAGACCCCTTGCTGTCTTGCTTTTTTATACTGCGTATGTGCTCCGATAACCTTGTGGAAACATTACGTCCAGTCTCTCCGATATAATCCTTGCCACAGGAACATGGAATTTTATATACTCCGGGACCACTAAAGGGCTCCCTATCCTTCGGTGAACGTACCAACTGCCTGAGCTGCATATGAGGACGGTAAATCGACTTGATGCTGTATCTCCGGCGTAACAATTGCCCGATTTTATCCGTTACCCCCTTTATAAACGGCAAGTATACCGGCAGCCTATCAGCCGCCCTTGGCCGTTGACAAGCCGCTACGTTCAGGAACCGGTTACTCTGCCTCCAGTTGTACCCATTGCTCTCCAACACACGTCTTACGTGACCCAGTTCGCAATCCACAAATTGTGGATCACAAATACTTAAGGCTCGATCTATCAACGTCCTTGGCACAGAAGATAATTGACACGGATGATGGTGTGAATCTGCCCTCAAATATCGATCTGTATGAGTTGGCTTACGGTAAACTGTAGTTTCCAATCTCCCACAGGGTCTCCGCATCACCAAAACATCCAAAAATGGCAACCGTCCATCACTCTCTCTCTCCACCGTGAACTTAACCTTATCGTGCAACGTATTGAGGTAGTCAGTAAACCGTGACAAGTCATCTCCAGACACAATCGCAAAAATGTCATCCACAAACCGCCACCAATATCTAGGAACCACGGGAGAGTTGTTTAAAGCTTTACCCTCCAACCACTCCATAAAAATATTGGCGGTAACCGGAGCAATCAGTGAACCCATAGCCACTCCATCAACTTGCAAATAATAATCACCACGCCAAACCAAATATCCGCTTCTTAAACACAACTCAATTCCCTCCATGTACACAGTAGGTAAATCAGTGACACACAAAAGGTCAGATATAATTCTTAAAGTCTCGTCCACCGGTACATTGGTAAAAAGAGAAGTGACATCAAAACTAACCATCAGTTCGTCCTCACGTCGGATGTTGATGGATGTTGATGGATGTTGATGGATGTTGGTTGATGGATGTTGATGGTTGTTGATGGATGTTGATGGATGTTGATGGATGTTGATGGATGTTGATGGATGTTGGTTGATGGATGTTGATGGATGTTGGTTGATGGATGTTGATGGATGTTGATGGATGTTGATGGATGTTGGTTGATGGATGTTGATGGATGTTGGTTGATGGATGTTGATGGATGTTGATGGTTGTTGATGGATGTTGATGGATGTTGATGGATGTTGGTTGATGGATGTTGATGGATGTTGGTTGATGGATGTTGGTTAATGGATGTTGATGGATGTTGATGGATGTTGATGGATGTTGATGGATGTTGATGGATGTTGATGGATGTTGATGGTTGTTGATGGATGTTGATGGATGTTGATGGATGTTGGTTGATGGATGTTGATGGATGTTGGTTGATGGATGTTGGTTAATGGATGTTGATGGATGTTGATGGATGTTGATGGATGTTGATGGATGTTGGCTGATGGATGTTGATGGATGTTGGTTGATGGATGTTGATGGATGTTGATGGATGTTGGTTGATGGATGTTGGTTAATGGATGTTGATGGATGTTGATGGATGTTGATGGATGTTGATGGATGTTGGTTGATGGATGTTGATGGATGTTGGATGATGGATGTTGATGGATGTTGATGGATGTTGGTTGATGGATGTTGATGGATGTTGATGATGTTGTTGGTGATGGTGATGGTGATGGCGGTGATGATGGTGGTGATGATGATGATGCATGTTTGAGAAAAACTCTATACAAGCCTTGGCCACGAACATGGATTGCCGGCCTCGTATCTCTAGATGGCCTCGTTAACACTCGGCCATCTATAACTACTCGGCCGGCAAACCCTTATTTCGCGGCCGCTGCAGTAATGTACTATTTCATCACTCAAGCTCTGAAAGTAGATTGTATTCAACTTGAAATCCGGGATGTAAATTCGATTTACATCCTTAGGAAAAAATTTTGAATTTGCAACGTAGGTTATTAAAATTGTTGGTAGACAAAAAGACAAAAAAAATGTGCTGTAAAAACTATAATAAGTTATTTAAAATTTGTAAGGTAATACCAGTGACCGAAAAGGTTAATTATTTGCTAGCGTTGGATCAGTATGAGAGCCTGGAATTTAAGCAATTTAAAAAATACGATCGTTGTTTTAGACTAGCATTACGTAAAAAATATGTGGAGCCTCGAGCCTGTAACTATTATGGAAAAAGGACGAGGAGGTACTTAACTCCGCGTATATTCAACAGCCTATTCTCGGAGGAAGAATGTAAAACTAAAAATTGTTTCAAAAAGAAGTTGAAAACTTGGTTCATAAACTCTTTCCATACAAAAAATTGTTAAGTAGTATAGTCAGCAGTTTAGTTTTATAAGATGTACTGTACCTATTGTGCACAAAATTTTTTGAATTGAGTGTATAGTTCGCCAACAAATTGTTTTGCAATTTGGCGAAATATTTTATATGTATAAATGTGTATAATAAAATTTACAATAAAAAAAAAAAAAAAAAGTAAATTTAAAAATCGAATGTTGTGTTGTATTCACGAACTGGTGAACAAGGAGAGGGCGCGCCCCCGCGGCCGTGTGCTGCCGCCCCGCCGCTGCTGGCCGCCTCGCCGCCTGCGCACCGAGCTCCAGTACCACTACCATGAGTTTACACTATTTTACGTGACCGTACTCGCTAGCGACGGCGTAAATTATTTGTATGGAGAATTGGCAAAGTAAAGTTTTTTTAAGAGGTGCTAATTATATTTTTTTTCGACAGTCGGCCTTCTGAAGATCGAGAAACTGCAGCTGTTTTATTTTTATCTCCTATTGTTTACTGGAAATATTTTTTTAAGTGTTCGAGTTGACATTTGTTAGATTTAATGGCTGACAAGCCGTTCGTGCTCAGTACTTAGTTGAAACAGAAAAAAAACGAAGTCAGAAGTCACTTTTGTCCATGTCAAACCGTTTGCGTTTCGTTTGCTTTGTGTTTTGGTGTGATTTTTGGACTATTTTTAACGACCTCCGCACAAAATCCGGATTTTCAATTTTACCGCATTTCTCCACGACTTATGCACGATAATTGAATCACGATTGAATATTTTCGATCATTTTTGGAACTACTTTTTGGACAATGCCAAGTAAACGAAACGCAAACGGTTAGATTTCATTTGACATTGACAATTGACTTCGTTTTTTTTTCTATTTCTACTAAGTACTAAGCACGAACCGCTTGTCAGCCATTAAATCTCACAAATGTCATCTTGAACACTTAAAAAAATATTTCCAGTAAACGATAGGAGATAAAAATGAAACAGCTGCAGTTTCTCGGTCTAGAAGATGACTACTGTCGAAAAAAAATATATTTAGCACCTCTTCAAAAAATTTTACTTAGCCAATTGTACAGCGCCTCTAGCGGTCACTTACGGAAGTACAATTCTCCATACAAATCATTTACGCCGTCGCTAGCGAGTACGGTCACTGTGAACTAGTGTAAACTCATAGTAGAGGTACAGTACCTCTACCATGAGTTTACACTAGTTTGCGTGACCGTACTCGCTAGCGACGGCGTAAATTATTTGTATGGAGAATTGTACAGCGCCTCTAGCGGTCACTTACGGAAGTACAATTCTCCATTCAAATCATTTACGCCGTCGCTAGCGAGTACGGTCACTGTCAACTAGTGTAAACTCATGGTAGAGGTACAGGTGTGCAGGCGGCCGCGGCGACGTGACGCCGGTGCCGGGCGCAAGGGCGGCGCGACGCGCTCTCTTACAAATTGCGTATATATTTTTAATATAACGGTTTTTCTTTATTTCCTCGCATTTATGATGAAAAGTAGAGTGTTCAACTCGAGTGTAAATGATCAATTACACCCGTGAACTATAAGCGCCCTCGCTCGCTTTGCTCGCTCGTGCGCCTAAATATCTTGGCTGTAATTGATCACTTACAACCCTTGTTTATCAATCTAATATTTTTTTACCCACGAGACGTTGTGCCTACTCGTTGCTCGTTGCGTCCTTAATAATTCTGCGTCTCTCCTGTCTGTTGTTTCTGCCACTTATCTACATAAGCTTGTTTATATTAGGTAACCTCTGTACATAATTGGGGATGTCTATTTTTTGCAATATATAGTATAAGTCGAAAACCATTTCGAGATAAATGCTTTCTAACTCGTTTTCTGTAGTTATTATTTTTTTATATAACGTAATGAATTTATTAAATAAGAAATAAGCAATGACTTTCATTTGACATTGGTGTATTTTGCGTGACCGGTCGTACTTTATTGTGTGTGGTTAGATTCTTCACAATTTACGCGTGGATTATACTACGGAGTTTGATTTGGACACGCTGTCTGACATCTAGCACTTTGACAGTGCCAGTAAAGTGACACAGTGTATAGTGTACCACTACGCAAAAAATAATTAAAGAGGTTGCCTTATCGTACGCATTTAGATAGATTTAGAAATTTGGCATTGTGGGAGCCCTCAATTATAATCTGACGTCATCAACTAAAATAGTTTCAATAATTAATTTTGAAAAAAGTAGAGAACTAATGACAAAATATTGAAATTAGTTTCTTATAATTGACTTTTCTATACAAAAAAAAAAAAACCACTGGTAATTTTTTTTAGACATTCCCAATTACCAAATTGGTTGTCTGGAAGAGATCGCTTTTGAGCGATAAGACCACGTCTTGTCTGCCTGAATTTTTATTTTGTAATGTCTCTGTAATGTTTTTGTTGTTCAATAAAGAATAATTATATTTTATTGCATATTTATGTTTTTTGCCTAAATAAATAAAAGAACCCCATGCTTATACCTATGAGGACCAGTAGATAATTTTATTCCTACAAGAGCGAGTTTTATTGCTCTTGTTTTATTAATTGCACAGTATGATTTAAGTTTCAGTGCCAGTACAAACAGTAAACAAACCAAGTTATTTTTCGTTTGCTTGGTTAATTAATTAAATGTACCTTGATTTAGATCTTAACATCTGAGGACCCAAATCTTTCAAACAATTGGGTTATGTTATTGTATGGTCACTGGACTTACATAAAGTAGGTGGGCTAAGTTTCAGCTTAATCGGATACCAAGAAGTGGTTGGAAAATACTTTACCATTTTTTAAACAACGAACCACAAACTATACACCTACATAAGAATATTATACGTAAAATAAAAATCAGTAAAAATTAAATAATCGTCCATGCGTGGTATGTCGTATTTAGATTCTCGCTGGTTGATTATTTTATGAAGTTATCACAACACCATATAGGTAACTAGACGATCAAAGTCATTACAATAGAGGAAATAATTACCAGTTAACCTTCCTATGTACTTGTGCAACTAGACAAGAACAATATCTAGAACATCGAACGACAGAACGATCTCAAACTTCGCATGTTCTAGCAATAGAACACATTGCTAGAACATGCGACTCACCCTGTGATGGATAGAGCTGAAACTTGGACGTTCAGTAGGCAAATGGAACACCGGTTGCAAGTCACCGAAAGGGCTATGCAGAGAGCTATGCTGGGTATTCTTCGCGATCAGGTACGGAATACCGAAATCCGTAGAAGAACAGGGCCAACCGATATGGAAACAATAACCAAAAGAAAGTGGAAGTGTTCACAGATGCCGCAGGTCTGACGGAAGATGAGGGAAGAAAATGCTGGAGTGGAGATCACGACCCAAGAAATGTGGGAAGGCAGCCTTTGAAATGGACTGATGATTTGCCACCAGTGGCTGAGAGAGACTGGATGTGGAAAGCACGCGAACGCACAACATGGAGGAAATTGGAAGTGACTTTTACCCAGCAGTGAGTAGATAAAGGTTGAACTAGGAAAGAGAAGAAGATTATCTAGAATAACCTAAAGCGTATAATTATGTATAATTATGAGGCATAACAATGCGCGTAAGATGATGCAGATAAAAAATCACTAACTTAAAAAAGTTTAGAATATTCACCGCATTGTTCTATGTTAATTAAATATTTTTTGCTGGATTAGGTACATACGTCAACACACTGTCGACACGACACTACCATCCAGCGACTTAAATGCATTATTTACTTAAATACATTGTATAGGCAATGGTTTGTTTATGTGGAAGGTAAGTAAATCAAATTACTCAATATTATTAAATGTAAAAATCCCTTTTCCTATCTTATATCCTTCCTACTAAATGTTATAAATGAAAAAGTTTTTAAAGATGTTTGGACCTTTAAATGTTTGTAAGTCATCACGCAAAAACGGCTGAACAGATTTAGTTCTCGCGTATAAATTCAGAAAAACCTGGATTGAGACATAGGATCTTCGATCAACGGATAATTAATATACAGGTAATGAGTTCCCGTGGGACAAAAGGGGGCGCTGCCCAAGATCGCTGAAGTACCTCGGCTATCAAGATGACGTGTTAACTCCGTCGGCAATCCATAGATGGCGTCGTCTGAACGATTGCGCTTTAAAAATGTGTAACGCGGCTGTGTAACGAGCATGTGTAACGGTGTGAATGTTTCCATCAAAGATGTGCGAGGTAGCTGAGCGGTGCGAGGATGCGTAGAGAGGATGTGTAGCGGGCTCTTTTCAAATAAGCGGGCGGGGTGCGGTGAGGCGGGAGCGAAGCAACGCCGCCAGCAACACATTCCTCGCAACTGATTCCTCGCACACATTGCTCGCACATACATATTATCTTTCCCTTTTTTTGTATGTACAAAAACCTCGCTCCGCTGAGCTGTTTCCACCAGAGCTGAGCTGAGCAAGCATAGGTAAATGAAGTGTTTCTATTGGTTCATGACAAACACATCCCTCGCAACGCATCCTCGCTCAGCTCCGATGGATACGCAGCCTTATAATACTGTCGAAGCCGCGGGGTAAAGTTACTAGTCGATATATATTAATGAAAATTGATATACTTAGGTACGTACCTAAGGTATAGGGGAGGGGGGCCCAAAGTGAGCACCTTTAGAGGAACTGAAAAAAAAGTATGAAGAAAATATCAGTATCACTTAACTTTAAATGCTATTTAAAGCTGAATTTATCGTAGTTTCATTATACATACTTCAATATTCTGCAAAGTTTAGGAAAACTAATAAAAATAACAAATTACGAAAACTTCACTTTTGCTCGCTTTGCCCGAGGCGGAGCTGGAGCCTAAAACGGGCACCGCTTTTGGGCAAAGCGAGCACAAAGGGGGCAAAATGAGCACCCTTCATTCACGCAATAACTATAAAATATTTATTTGGAGATAAGGACAGAAACTACGTCGATCACATCAATAAAACTCCAGTGATTTGATATAGACTTTAATCAGAGTCAAAACATAACAAATTTAACAAAAATGGTACTTCTTACCAAACATACAACATATGAACTTAAAATTGACTTAACATTTGGCTAAAATTACAGTCTTGGCGAAATTCTTCTTATTCTTAACAACATAAACTTTTAATCAAACAAACATTTATTTTATTTTGTATCTCTTGACAAATGTCACAGTAAAATGATCCAATGCCAATATTAGTTGTGTGGGCACAAGCTCACTTTGCCCTGCCCGCTTTGCCTTTTCGACCAAATCCACATTGTACTCAAACCTTACCTTCAAATATTTCGCGCACATTCAAGAACATTTTATCTAAACAAAGCTAAATAACTGTCAATCCATATTACAATTAACGTTTTTCAACAACGTACTCACAAATCCGCAAAACACTCGATACATACCTTGTATTTTTCATATCTGGACTGATCAAATCGTAATTTTTGTCACTACACGCGCATGTCACTAAAACAGCGGCGGTGGGCGACTGCGGCAGGTGGAGCGGGGCGGGGCGGATTATCGCCACGTAGTCACGCCGCCATAGTTGTTATATTTTCAAAGTGAGCACCAGTGCTTGCTTTGAGCACTATGCTCGCTTTGGGCCCCCCTCCCCTAAGGTAGTAAGACGAGCGCAAATTGAGTTTACATTTGACCGAATTTTTACGATCGGCTGTTAGGTGTCCACCCCCTAATCTGAGAGTGGATTAATAGGGTTCCGTTTTCTAAATTTTTAAGTCAATTTAAATGCTGACCATGTGCAAACAGGACTCGCGCACTAAAGGTTCCGCAGAAAGATTTATAAAAATGAAACTAACATAAATTATTGGTCACTTGCATACGCTAATAGAGACTTATGGAACCATCTATCGTGCGCATTGGCAACCGCTCGGAACAGTGAGCGAAGAGATGCGGATTGAAATTTCATAAAGCACACCCAAAAAAAATTGTTCTAAAGAAATCTCAAAATTAAGTTCTCACCAGAAGTATAAATCATACATTTTTACATTATTTTTATCTGACTGGACAAACTGCTGATAGACATCATAAGTATTCCTCTTAGGCGCAAGCTACACCGAAGAGACGTGGGACGGGGGCGCGTCGCAGTCGCGGCGCCCCTTGAATCAGTTTACATATTAAATGTATAGAAGCGTCGCGATCCAAAGCAGACGGGGCAGAGACGCGGTCTGCGAACAAACGACGCGGACTGCGACGCGCCCCCGTCCCTCGCCTCTTCTGTGTGATTGCGAATATATATGGCACTTAAGGAAGTGCCATATCTAGCTACTTAATATTAAAGCCAAGCATTCGCCCTGACAAACAATTGATACGAATGGCAGCGCCTTGCATGCAGTGTTATGAACAGAGCCCTTAGCTACCTTATTACTGTTGTAGATAGTAACCTCTGTTGTGTAGACTTGTTTATAATATTATTATTTTTCTTTAGGTGTTCCTTAGTTACTTCAAATAAACACTCTTGACAATCAACATCTTTTTACTAATTCTCAATTTACAAATAATTTTATTAAATGCTCTTCTAGCTCTTACCACCAAATATTACAACACTTTATCAGCACGAAATGCAGAAGAGTTTAAAATTAAATTTGTAAATTAGTTGAGTCAGTTTTTTGTGTGATTAAAAAATTTTGACTAGTCGAAATGCCACAAGAAACTGGAGATGCTTCGAGTGTTAATAAGTCGAATCCCTCTACGTCGAATTCATCTTCGATTCCATCATTTTGTCTGAGAAATAAAGATGGATATCCTACTTGGAAGTTTAAGATGAGAAATTACCTTTTACACGAGGATTTGTGGGTAACAATAAGTGGTTATTCGGAAGATGACACGACCCCTGCTTCGATCAAGGTACGCAACGACGAGAAAGCTCTAGCAAAAATATGCTTAACAATAGACGGTGCAGCTATTACTCACGTCAGATGTGCGAAAACTGCAGCCGAAGCGTGGAAACTTTTGCAACAGGCTTTTGAGGATAAGGGAATGGGAAGAAGACTTGCTTTAGAGCGAAAACTGTACAGGTTGAGTCTGTCAGATTTTGAAAATATTGAACTGTACATAAATGCAGTGATATCAACCGCACAGGATCTTGCGGATATTGATGTAGTCATAGAGGACAGGTCTGTTGCTGCTATACTTTTGGGAGGTCTCACCCCAAAATATGAACCTCTCATTATGGCTTTGGAAAATTGCAATATAGACGTGACTAGTGACTTAGTAAAGAGAAAACTGCTGAACGAAATGTCTAAAGATGCAGCTATATCCATAGATTCCGTCTTTCATGCGAAGAAGAAACCTAAATCTAAGAAGAAAGAAATAGTCTGCTACGAGTGTAAAGTACCAGGTCATAAGAGACCCGACTGTCCATTGCGAAACAAGAAGGAGAAAGCCAATACGGAGAATGCTAAGAACACCACATTTACAGCTCTCAATACTTTTGGCAACTCAAGCAAGGAGGTATTTTATGTAGATTCTGGGTGTACTAAACACATGAGTTTCAGACAAGATTGGTTTCAGAACATTACGATACAAAACAATGGTAGTGTTACTGTCGCAAACGGGGAGCAGATTAAATGCTGTGGCATAGGAGATATTTCAATAATCACACCCGAGAACGTAATCAACAAGATCAGCGATGTTGCTTTTGTCCCCGATTTAAAAGCCAACTTACTGTCTGTGCAGAAAGCTGTTGATAAGGGTTTTGTTTGTACTTTTGATAAAAATGGATGTAACTTTTATAAATCTGATAATTTTCATTTTACAGGTGATTCGGTACTTCATGCCTCGCCCTGTGGTGGACTGTACGTTGTAGATGGTACTGTTAATGTTCCCGAGAATGTGGCAAGTAATCATTTGACGCAGGATGTGCACTCTGACTGTCAGAATATTAGTTACAAACTCTGGCACAAGAGGTTAGGACACCTGTGTCGTATAGGCATGACCCAACTCAAGAATCACGAGGTAGGTGTAAAGTTTACAGTAGTAGATAAAAGCAATTGCATCGCTTGCGTGGAAGGAAAACAGGCAAGAAAACCTTTTAAGAAGGTAGCATATAATAGAGCTACTTCTTCTTCATTAGAATTCACTGCTTCAGATTTTGCACTTAGTTTGTTTAGTTCTTCTACCTAGGCAGAAGAACTACGAGTACAAAATGCCTATGAAATGTATATCTAGTAGGTATATAATTTCGCACCGAGGTATTTCAAAATATACGGTGTAAACAGCCATATCGATTTAAATCCAATGTTAGCATAGTAATGCAAATAATTTGTTTATCTCTATCCTGCGGGAACTACCTATGCAATTTTCCGGGATAAAAACTATCCTATGTCATTTCTAGGGTCTCAAACTATCTCCATACCCAATTTCATTTAAAACGGTTCCCAAGGGGAGGCGATACGCAGCGCGGGCGCACAACAGGGGGGCTACTACGAAATTCGAAATTCAAAGTTCGTATCGTGCCATTCCTTTCACTCTATTGAAGTGAAGGAAAACTTATACTAAGCATACAGTACGCTTAGTATAAGTTTTACTTCACCAAAATACTTCTCGATCGCGTTTACGTAAAAAAATCAATTACTAGGGAAACATGGACAGCGCCTCCGCGGCCGCGTGTCCATGTTTACATAGAATTGAAATTTTTACGTAAACGCGATCGAGAAGTATTGAAGTGAAGGAAAACTTATACTAAGCGTACTGTACTATTAGCGTGATTTGTAGTGGTAGAGCCATGTTGTAGCTAGCCGCTGCATCACGAATGGGCCGGTTCGTCCGGGACAGTACCATTTTCTCACATAACACCGGCGTGAAGCAGCAGTACTCCTGCTGTGTTTCGTACGGTCAGTGAGAGCGCCGGGGGCCCAATACCTCTACCCCTCCTCTATTCCCTTTCCTTTTTCTCCCCCTTTTAGGGCCGACAACGCACTGGCATCGCGTAAAGTGCTGCGGGTGTCTATGGACAGTGGTGACCATTTAACATCAGGTGACCCACTAGTTCGTTTGTCTGGCCTCTCTAACATAAAAAAAATAACTTAACGGCATGATACGAAGTTCGAAAATTGTGTAGTATAAGGCCAGCATATAAGTCAGGGTCTCCGGTTTCGGCAAATATAGTTGAGGCTCTGCAAAACCTAGCCATATATGTATTCCTTACAAAGCTAATAGAAGAAAGAAGTCATCGTGATCCAAAAAAACAGTCTGTGTATCTTTATCAACAGCAGAGCAAGTTGTCCAAAAGTTGCAGTTCCAGAAAAACGGTCCTAACTTACGCGGAAAGCTTCCATGATATTAGGAGGTTTCGTGAAGCCAGGGCTTAGGCTGCGTTTCCACCAGAGATGTGCGAGGATGCGTTGCGAGGGATGTGTCTGTCATGAACCAATATAGAAACACTTCATTCACTTAGGACCTTTTAAATTAAGTGTTTCTATTGGTTCATGACAGACACATCCCTCGCATATACTCGGATACGCAGCCTTAGTGGTTTGATCTATGGCCTTTCAGCAGAGGGTCGTAGGTTAGAGCCCGGGCTTGCACCTTTGAGTGTTTAAGAATTTAAGTGGGAAATTACATTTTGAAATTAACCATGAGCTTTACGGTCAAAGAAAACATCGTGAGGAAACCTGCACACACCTGAAAAGATTCAATGGCGTGAAGTTCTCAATCCGCTCTAGGCCCGCGTGGGAACTACGGCCTAAGCCCTCTCAATCTGAGAGCCTGGCTTGAAGTTAGACGTATTAAGCTGGGATGATGATGAGAAGGTTCGTGAATGACCCGTTCCATTTGCTCTCAAGTGTAACAAAAAGATTATTCATTTAATAAACAAAAGTGACCTTGGAATGGCGAGAAAAGTGTCATCGCGGCCCAAGAGAATGGCTTAAACTTGTAACGAAATAACTCGTGACCCGCAACCGCCACTGGCCGTGAACCGACTACTAATTGTCGCTTTAAACTACGAGTATTACCTCTACACACACTGTTTTATAATAGGGATGTTGACACCATTAAAAAATAATTCGAAGACACGACTCCAGTAAAAAACGCTTTATTTTAGCCCTAAAACCCAGATTAATTTTCGATTAACTGCAAAATTAGATTTTTTGTTGCTTTAAAACAAATAAATAGTTAGTTAATTGAGTATGCGAACAAGTGACGTCATATGTTGCTATTGCCATTCAAACTCTATGGGAGAATTGTGTTTTGACAGCTCATAAAAAGTACGTCAGTTGATTGGTGGTGTCAACATCCCTATTCACCAGCTTTACCCGCGACTCCATCTGCAAAAGATTCGTTTATCGCTATCCCTTGGGAACTATGTAAGCTTCAGGGATAAAAACTGTCCTATGTCCTTCCTAGAGTCTAAAACTATCTTCATATTAAATTTCGTCATAATCGGTTCAGCGGTTTACTTAAGCGTAAGGGGTAACAGACGACACACTTTAGATTAATGAACTGAAACAATTACCTTAAAGATCGCGGGTGATCTATTGTAATTGTTTCAGTTCATTAATATGGACTTCCGCAAAGAAACGCCTCATTCAATAAATTATTAAACACTTCAGATTGTTTTGTTAAACATTAAACCACCGTGAGACTCACTCATAGTGAAAATAAACGGATCACTCACGTCTTAAAACTAGTTTATCTCGACATGTTTGATGTTTTTGTTTGTTTTTGTGCGCGTTTGGCAGCTGCCGTGACGTGTGACTCCGAGAAGAAGGGCTACGGATTAGCCCGAAACATTGTCAACTTAAACTCGTTTTAAGACGTGAGTGATCCGTTTATTTTCACTACTTCAGATTGTTGTAAAATTCCGTTCGTCTTTTAATAATAATTTGGATGCTATTTTTATCTGAGTGCGCAGAGCGACAAATTTTGTATCAACTTAGATTAAGACCCTTGTTTACTACACTCAGGCAAATAAACATTTAATTTCATGTTGCATTTATAATCCTACTAATATTATAAAAGCGAAAGTTTGTAAGTATGGATGGATGGATGGATGGGTGGATGGATGTTTGTTACTCTTTCACGCTAAAACGGTTTGACGGATTCTGATGAAATTTGGCACATAGATAGTTTATAATCCGGATTAACATAAAGGATACTTTTTATCCCGGAAAATTGCATAGTTCCCATGGGATATAGCGATAAACGAATTCTTCGCAGACGGAGTCGCGGGCAGCAGCTCGTATTAAATGTGGATGGATACGGCCCGGACCAAAGTAACTATATAGTAGCTATCCATACTCCATGCTATTATAAATGTAAAAGTGTGTTTGTTTGTTCTTACTTCACGTCCAAACTGAGCGACGGATTGCAGTGATTTTTTGTATAGTAGTTGAAGGGCGGGAGAGTGACATAGGCTACTTTTCACCACGGGAAAATATCTCATTCCCACGGGAAAACACGTTTTAATCTACCCATCAGCTAGTGATAAATAATTATGATAATTTTATGAGTTAATTACGGTAGAGCAAAAAATTAGAAGTCCCTACTGATAGATGCAGTGTTGCGTGTGTTTCATGTATCCGGTGCGAGTCTTGGGTGTTTTATATTAAATAAATATCATCATCATCCCAACCTATATATACGTTCCACTGTAGGGCACGGGTCTCCTTTCAGAATGAGAGGGCTTGAGCCGTAGCTCCCACGAGGGGTTGGTGCGGATTGGGAACTTCACACACACCATTGAATTTCTTTGCAGTTGGGCGCAAATAAATATAAAAAATAAGTACTTAATAAAAATAAATTTAAATATAAAGAAGCCTAGTGGTTTCACCCATTGGCCTCTCAAGCAGAGGGTCTTGGGCTCACATCTCTGAGTTTTTCGAAAATTTATGTGCAAAATTACATTTGGAATTTACCATGAGCTTTACGGTGAAAGAAAACATTGAGAGGAAACCTACGCTGCACACACCTGCGAAGAAATTCAATAGTGTATTGAAGTTCCCAATCCGGACTGGGCCCGCGTGGGAACTACAGCCTAAGTCCTCTCCTTCTGGGATAAAAACTATCCTATGTCCTTTTCCGGGACTCAAACTATCCCTAAATCAAATTTCATTTAAATCGGTTCAGCGGTTTAAGCGTGAAGAGGTAACAGTTAGACACACAGACACTTTCGCATTTATAATATTAGTATAAAAAAAAAAAACAAATATTAGGGGACAATCTAACACAAATCGACCTAGTCCCAAACTAAGCAAAGCTTGTACTATGGGTACTAGACGACGATAAACATACTTATATAGATAAATAAATACTTAAATACATAGAAAACATCCATAACTCAGGAACAAATATTCGTGCTCATCACACAAATAAATGTCCTTACCGGGATTCGAACCCAGGACCTCTTGCTTCGTAGGCAGGGTCACTACCAACTAGGCTAAGGCGGTCGTTAAAAATATGGATGGATACATGAGTACTTAGTTAGTAACTTAGTTCGCCTTGCTACATAAACTTGCAAATCTGAAAGTTGAGTCGTTTCGTTACCCAATTAAGTTAACGCTCGTCTGCGTGCCTAATTGCATGATTGGTCCGTGTGTGACTCGTTTAGGTTTAATTTTCTAACGCTGCATAGATAGATATACTCGTATATATATTTTTGTTCAAGGAAATCTAGTTTCATGACATACCTATTGGTATCAAAATTTATACAAATAAAAGTGAATTAAATAGCAGAGTCAGTGACATAACTTAGTCAGTTTTACTACCTATTTATATAAATAAATAAATAAATAAATAAATAAATAAATAAATAAATAAATAAATAAATAAATAAATAAATAAATAAATAAATAAATAAATAAATAAATAAATAAATAAATAAATAAATAAATAAATAAATAAATAAATAAATAAATAAATAAATAAATAAATAAATAAATAAATAAATAAATAAATAAATAAATAAATAAATAAATAAATAAATAAATAAATAATAAATATCACGGGACAATTCACACCAATTGACCTAGTCCCAAAGTAAGCAAATGCTTGCTTATGCTTGTGTTACGGGTACAAGGCAACGGATAAACATACTTATATAGATAGATACATACTTAAATACATATTAAACACCCAAGACCCGAGAACAAACATTCGTATTTTTCATACAAATATCTGCCCGACACGGGAATCGAACCCGGGACCTCAAGCTTCATAGTCAGGTTCTCTAACCACTAGGCCATCTGGTCGTCTATAAATAAAAATATTTTTTTCATTTCTCATGCTGGTAAAGTTGTGTTTTATGTCGAGAAAATGCAGCATAAAATGGCCTTTTTGCTCTAGTCTAGTGCATAAAGTAAAATCTTCGTCTAAGACCAAGGTAATCTGCCGCAAACAGCCACAAACAGTAGCAATTTAATTATTAGAAATTAAATTAAATTTATGAGTCTATTGTTTTTTTTTCAAACTGGTGTTTTTTGCTACCAAATAATAAAACTATGTAGACAAATTTGGTAAGTACATTATTATAGAAATTGCAATGCACGAAAAATAAGAGCTTGTATATTTTATTTCCAATGTTGCTATTTAATATCCTTTAATCGAAAAGAAAAACAGAGTGTAAAACTCGAGCATAAAACAAATTTTCCCCTCGACGTGTCTGTCCTGTGCCTGTCTGTTCACCCTCGCCGTGCCGGGTAAATGGCTCGTTTTATGCTCTCGTTGTACAATCTACTATTTTTGTGATGTAGGTACCTTTTATATGCTCTACTAGCTCTGCTGTTGCCTGCGACTTCGTTTATAAAGTACTAACTTTTGCCCGCGACTCCGTCCGCGTGGAATTAGTAATTTGGGCAGTTTATTTTTTTATCCAATTTGCTTTTTCATCAAGTATGGCTCTCCTTAGTTCCTCGATATAAAAACAGTGCATGGAGTCCCTCCGCGCGGAAGAAGTGAAACTTCGTAATAAACCAACCCGCTCCCAATCCGCCCCCAACCCGCCCCCAACCCGCTCTCAACCCGCCCCCAACCCGCCCCCAACCCGCTCCCAACCCGCCCCCAACTCGCTCTCAACCCGCCCCCAACCCGCTCCCAACTCGCCCCCCACCCGCTCCCAACCCGCCCCCAACCCGCTCTCAACTCGCTCTCAACTCGCAGCTCCGCTCCTATTGGTGTTAGCGTGATGATAATATATAGCCTATAGCCTTCCTCGATAAATGGGCTATCTAACACTGAAAGAATTTTTTAAATCGGAGCAGTAGTTCCTGAGATTAGCGCGTTCAAACAAACAAACAAACAAACAAACAAACAAACTCTTCAGCTTTATAATATTAGTATAGATTCGTGTGTTGTGCGTCCGCGGGAATTACACAATTATCCGGAACAAAAATTGGTTACTTACTTATTTTACAAATAAATTTACTAAAATACCTACTTTTTCTACTGTTTTCAATGATTATTACATTGAACATTTTAAATTTTGTTAAATTAATTATTGCTTAACAGTAAACTCTATTGAAATGTTTTACAACGATCAATTGACCAGTTTAGACATTTTTATTTTACTTATATTTTTTTACTTTCCTTGTAGTCGAAATGAAAAGCAGAGTGTTTAACTCGGGAAAAACACCAATATCACCCTCGGAATATTGGCACCCTCGCTGTGCTCGGGTGCTAAGTAACGTCGTGTGACATTGGTTATTTTCCTCCCTTGTTGAACAATCTACTATATTGTTAGGAATTAATTTACCTTGCTGCTTCACCTAAATTGTGTTATATTAAACTTTTTCAAACTGCGTTAGAAACAATATTCATTCCCTTCCCACTAATTCTAAACAAAGTCTGCTTAATTCTTCTTTTCCTCACGTCATATGGTTTTTACTCAGAAATTCTTTAGCAGGAAAACAGTCGTAGCATTGATGTAAATGCGTCAGATGCACCCTGCTTATTGGAGCGTTGGGAAAAGTGCGCGTCCAAGCGCGACCGTGCGTTGGTTGATCTCGACTGAATCACACGCAGATCCGCCTAATTACAGTGCCGGTATTAACAACTGAGAACTAAGCTATTTCCCCAAGACTATTGTTGAATTTTGTGTTTATTTTATTACCATCAGCACCAGCAGATGTTCCTACGGTCCGACTTCTGACCGGAGGGTGTGATGTTCTGTCGTCTTAGGGAAGTGGAGATGAAAATCTTTTAAATATACTGTTTTAAACTTTCGTGATTTTCACTCACAACTCCTAACTCGCAAGCTCGCAACCTAACCTAACTTCACTCACAAGTGAAAATCACGAAAGTTTAAAGCATATTTTTTTATGGTATATGGGGCAAACGAGCAGACGGATCGCCTGATGGTAAACGATTACCGTCGCCCATGGACACCTGCGACACCAGAAGAGATTACATTACATTGCGATTACATTGTAAACCGATACAGGCCGGGTTTATCAAAACAAATTTGTCAACTGGAGTTTGTTTATGCCAAATCGTGACGTGGTGACCACGGCTGCTGCAATGTGGCCGAAACTTTGAGGTAAATATTGTTTGCGTGATAAGTCCCATTTAGTACCTATAATAATCTTTTAAATAGTTGTGTATCCTTTTTAGGGTTCCGTAGTCAACTAGGAACCCTTATAGTTTCGCCATGTCTGTCCGTCTGTCTGTCTGTCTGTCTGTCCGCGGCTAAGCTCAGAGACTGTTAGTACTATAAAGCTGTAATTTGGCATGAATATATATATCAGTCACGCCGACAAAGTGATTAAATAAAAAAAGTAAAAAAAAATTTTTTAGGGTACCTCCCATAGACGTAAAGGGGGGGGTGATTTTTTTTTCTCGACTAACCCTATACTCGTAGTGTGGGGTATCGTTGGATAGGTCTTTTAAAACCATTGCGGGGTTGCTCACATGATTTTTCTATTCAGTGATCTGTTTGCATAATATTCAACTTTAAAGTGAAAATTTTCATTAAAATCGACCGTCCCCCCCCTCTAAAATCTAAACTGTCGGGTGGAAAAATTTGAAAAAAATTCAGAATGGTAGTAAATATATCAAATTTACTAGGAAAATTATAGCGGCTAAGATTGCTTGGAAATTATTTGTAGTTTAAGAGTAAATAGTAGCCTAAGGTATAAAACATACCTAAACTTGGATGATTCCGTACACATACGAAATCCTTAGAAAAATATTACTTGATTTTTTCGTAATGGCTACGGAACCCTACCTTGGGCGTGTCCGACACGCTCTTGGCCGGTTTTTTTTATTAATTTGAGAGCGCATTGGTTGCTAACTGTTATGCTGTAAATTATTATTGATAATTACGGCACGATGCAACTTGTAGATAAGTGACCAGTGTGTCCAAAACAGAACGATGTGAATCCATTTCATTCAACTAGGCTTATTTTGGTATTTTCATAGAAAACAGAATGAAGGAATGAAATCTCGTTCTGTCATCTTTAAGTAAGAAATTATATAAATAAAGCACAATAATTTCGACTGCTACAAATCATAGACAAAATTATTTGTATAAAATATTTACTTAACTATAACACTTAATATTTACTATACAAAACGAACAAAATGCTATTATTTTTGTTTAAATTACAGAAATAAATTAACAAATACCTTACAAATAACAACTTCAAGAAGAAATTACTGGCACAAAGACAAGATAAAGATATTTTTATTAGATTATGAATCAAGTTTAGACTTGGCTCTGTTGAAATTAGTGTTATAAGGACCTTATTTATACCTTTTTCTTTTTAAGTCGGTTAATGAAAATTTCATTAGAACTTGATCTGCTTTTGATATAAAATTAATCTCTTTTAAATGCTACCAACTTTACTGACATTTCACTTTATATGGAACATAAAACAGAAGGTGACTCGCCATTTTTTTCTCGTCAGTTTATTAATAGATACGTGACAAATGCAAGCAGAAATTCAGACAAGTCTTTTTTTAAATAAAAAATAAAACCAAAGCTTCACCTTTCTCAAATCAATATCGACAAAATTATGAAGGGTCACGGAAAGAACATGCCTAGTCACTTTTTGAAAATTGAGATTTTAATCTCAAAATGTAGAGCTTGCAAAGTACAATGATTTACCATTGAATTAAATATGAATATCTGAAAACAAGATTTTATTTATCACTTTTCAATTTAATATATGGTTCCATATTAAATGTTCTTAATAACTAACTTTCACTATAACTCAAAAAATTTCTTAGGTGACTAGGCATGTTCTTTCTGTGGACCCTTCAAATGCAACTAACTACTAGCTACTAGGTAAGGTCTCGTTTCTTTCTCTGATTCTGTAAGGCAACATTAAGAAAAGAGTTAAGTAACGAATCGATCGATACATCAATCAAATTACAATGGATAACGCTAATTGCACAATTTTGCCAGTCGTTCATTTTGTTGAGTCAAAAGCGATTCGTTATAACTTACATCGGAAAAACACCCATCTGATCGATCAAGGTCAGCAATAGGCAAATTAAATTGAGTTGCAATAATCGTACATCACTGACTAATATTCGCTTTATAATCGGCGTAACTTTAACAACACCATTAAATCAATGATCCACAGCTTTTTTTTTAATTTCGTGAGTCCTGACTTATTATCAACCAGCAGTGTTTCAGAAGAGAGAACCTTGAGATACATAGAAACACAGACATGGCATTTATTTAACACCATCCAAGTACTTAAAACATAATAGTAGCGACACGCAAGAAAATAAATCATTGACTCGTGCGTGTTTCCTCTTATCTTACTAGTACCGTACAATGAGTTATGCCCATGCGTAAAAGTGAGATACATAAATCTGGCTGATGCGATATGTCTTGGACTATTGAAGGCATTGCACCAAGTGTTTTAATCGCCACACGCTATGTACATCCAAAAGCTATATAGTTCGAGTACAAGCCCAAGAAAACTTATCTATCACCACAAACTTATATGTATTGAAGTGAGTGACTCAAACGGCAAAATGTATGACAACCGAGCCTGAATTTTCCTATTTATGAATATAATCATCAATCATCACCACATTTTAGTCGAAAATATCTACTATAAAATATCTATTCTGCTAGCCGTCTGCATTTGAATTGACCAGGTTCACACAGTTCACCAATTCCATTTTTGTTACATGTACACTGACGAGCAAAAATAAAGGGTCGGTTACAGAAATGACGATAACTACAAAACCCACTGTGATAGTTTCTTCGAGTAAAATTAGTTTGGTAAAGAGTTTTATTCTTAACAGCAAAAAGTTTAATTGAGAATAAAACTCTTTACTAAACTCATTTTACTCGAAGAAGCTATCACAGCGGGTTTTGTAGTTATCGTCATTTTTGTAACCGACCCTTTATTTTTGCTCGTCAGTGTAATTGTCCCCTGCCAACATGTGAGAATGATCGAATTAGGTTGATTGTTTGATATGACAAAAACAAAAGTTTATGACACGCAAGCTGGGGCAAATGGGGTCAGCCACTTCAATACATGTCCGTGCACATCACCTCCAACACAACATAGTCTAACACTTCCCAGTACTCTTGCAGTGTAGGGAATAATCACTGCGCCTGTACTCCTGGTCATCAAAGGTAGATCTGTAAGGTGAGGGCTGGTCCGAGGGTCCTCTGAACTCAGGTCTTCGCGTAGGCCACCGCCTCCTGTTCCTGTCTTGGTACGTCGCCCTCAAAGGCCTGCGCGGCCGGTACCGCGCACTGCAAAACGTAAAAAGTCTTTGAACTATAATTGCATGATTCATTCATGTTAATTGCGTACACATCTTGGTATGATAAGCCGCTTTTAATGAACACGCATGCGTTTTTTAGAAGTGCAAATTGTGTAATTGTCAACATTGTTTCATAATTGTAATTTTTTAATGCATTTTGCTGTCTTGTTTCCGGAAAAAGTTATTGGGTTTGCTTGATAAGTGCTTCTTCATTTTTCATTGTATGCATTGGCGATGTTTTAATCAATTGAAAGGAGCCTACGAATTTATCAACGTATTGGAAAATAGCTAAATATTTATTTATTTTTATTACACAAAGTTAGTTAGGTATGATCATGATGTAAACAATGAGTTGACTCAAAAATCAGAGTTACGTTGTATTTATCACGAAATTGTTAAAAACAATTAAGCCATGTGTTGATTTCTGTATTTAATCTCAGTACCTACTTAATAAATTAATGACTCACGGTTAGAATACAATGCATTATTGGTCTGAAAAAAGTTTATGCTCTAAAACATGCTTTTTTTTCTAATATAAGTATAAAAATCTCGTGTCACGGTGTTTGTTATCGAACTCCTCCGAAAAGGCTTGACCGATTTTTATTAAACTTTTTTCTCCATATTCGGTAGGTCTGAGAATAGATCGTAGGCTATTTTTTATTCTTGGCAGACGGATATTTATAATCATATCATTTGTCCTGCTATTTATTAAATTTAAGATCTTCAACGTATACTTTTTCATACAATTTTCAATCAATTAAATTTTCAATTGGGTATTACTTTGCTTACTACTTCGCACTTGGCCCCAAATTTTAGTACCTATACGTATTTCCCGCGCTAATCTCGAATATATTTGACGCAAGATATTGTGACACTTTTATGTGGTGTCTGTCATTTTCGTGTTATTTGGCCGCACTGAACAATATTAACGGGCATTATGATTTTTTAAGATGTTGTATCACATTTTGATAAAACTGAGAAATTGTCTTAGAGTCACTCAGCTGAGTTATGTCGGTAGCTATATAGTTCTATGGATTTCCTCATTTCTGGTTCTACCCGCACAGATACCTACATCGAACACAGTTCTTTCCATTTCCCTTTGTTACGAGTATTGTCTCGATACAGTAAAGGTCATAAATATAAATGTACTTTACCAAGGCGTCAAACACATCTATTCTACAACTCCATATCATTAACCTTAAGGTTGGTGTTTACATGTAATTGACGCGATGGCTGTATACGTATTTATGCCTTAGACTCTACATGTAAATTTTACCTTTTAGGCCGCTTAGAATACGGCACTTTCTTGCTAGTTCTGTAGCCTTCAGGACGCGGTCGGTAATCGTCCTCGTCATAAGCTGTCCCCTCTTCAAACTCCTCGTGCGACGGCCGCGTGTGGTGGAACACCGGCCTAACGTGATGGACAGGGACTGCGTAAGGCTTAATCACTGGAACGGGTACCTAAAACGTGCGTTAAAATGGATTTAGTACTTTGTTACGATAAGTGCTTAAAGTTTTTCTATTCTTTCATTTATTAACATTCATGTGATTTAAATATACCTATGTTATGGACCAAGTGATAAATCGGGCATTTTTCATAATCATCGGGCATTGATAATAATTGTTCAAATAATCAAATTGACCGGGTATTATACATAATGCCCATCACCTTTTGGGCAGAGTAATACAAAAAAGATTTTCCGGGTGGTCATAAAAAAAATAACTAACACCAAAGGCTAATGCGGGAGCTTCACTCCGCTCCGCTACGCTCCCGCATTAGCCTTTGAACCTAACCATACCGAGTCGCTTCCGCTCCGATAGGTCATGCTCGCTCGCTTCGCTCGCTCGCTGGCTTTGATTTAGATAGTAATTAATCACTTTGCCCAATAGAGCTAGACATTATTAATAATGCCCGGGCATTAGCAACGGCGGGCATTATGAATAATGCCCGGGCATTAGTAACGGCAACTTAGCTTTATTATCAAATTGCCCATTTGTCACGTAGCAATATAATAATGACCGGGCAATGTGATAGATAATGAAGTTTAGATAGTAATTAATCACTCTGCCCGATAGAGCTTAAGACATTATTCATAATGCCCGGGCGATAAACGAATTCTTTGCAGATGGAGTCGCGGGCAACAGCTAGTGTCATAAAATTATAAAGCTAAGTTTAAATTATGACACAAAAAACCTTTACAGTAAAAACCAATCGCACAAAAAATCCTAATTCTTGTGCGGTAGAGCCGCACCGTCGGCGTCGTCGAAAACTACCTACTAGCCTACGAAGCATTTGTATGAGTAGGTAAGCGAACACCACGCCTTAAATAACGAAAAAGTCCCAATGCATAAGCTCCGAGAACCTAATCTCATGGAAAAAACGTAAACAAAGTAATTCTAACCAACATATCGAGTTCATTTTAATTTTTTCCATGACTTTAACTTCTCAGTTGACGGATTTTCGCAATAACGCCTGTGAAAATACCATTCGAAAGTGTTAATTCTCAACTTTTGTTGCAACGGGATTTTGGGTTGGGGTTGGCTTTGGGAATAGGTCAGTTTGTGTCAACTGTCCCATATTAAAAAAAAACAATAATACACTGAAATCACAAAAATAAAGCAGAAGCTGGGAACCTAGATCCTCGTCATTCCGTGATAGTGAGGTACTTTAGGTATAGTCGGGGTAAGAAAAGGTTCGTCACTTTTCGACCTTAACTCGTTGACAATAGAGTCGAAAAGTGACGAACCTTTTCTTACCCCGACTATACATTAAACACTAATCCGAGTTATATTACGTATTACTGATTCGGCTTTATTATAAGTGTATTGCAATTATTTTAAAGTTTAAATCTCAAATTACTATCGCGTGTCCACCACACCAGAACCATTTTATTTTATGCTTTTCAATTTGATTAAAATATTTTCTGATCTAAGCGAGCACGAATTATTGACTTTTTGCAGCAAATAAATTACAACAGCAACGCTTAATCCCAGTAAAAAAAATATTTTAATTAATTATAATTATATTCAGAAATCTTTGATTGTAATCTTTACAAGCCACACGACACGATAAAACTTACAACTCGTTATACAGTCCCTAATCAAGACAACTTAAGTAGATTGTTTTTTTAATTTATCAATCTTTAATTAATAGATGGCTCAAAAACTTGTAAAGAACCAAGAGAGTTGGTGGTGGTGGCATCAGACGAATTATTATGTACAAAGCTCTCAACATAAGTTGACAGGTTGGTTGAAGTTATAAGTAGGGATGGAATCAGAAATAATTTCAATGGACGTAGTATGTACTATGTACTTAGCTGGGAACGTGTTAATTGTCACTATAAGTTTATAATGTAAGTTTGGAAAGGATAGCGAACACAATACATAATGGTCACTTGGCATAATCATCGATGCTATAATATATTTTTCGGTGAAATTATACTATATACTAGGTAGACTAGACTACGTTATACTAGAATTCGCAAAAAAAATGGGCCAGTCAACCCCCTGGTCCAAGTTAAGTGGTTTTCAAGTATCTTTTAACATAAACCATAATTCGACCTAAAGTCGTTGTTTATTATTTTACAAGAATATTAAAAAAGAATAATAATTATAATTGCGGTGTTAATAGGGATTTTGCTAGAAGTTAAGTAGGTGCTATACTTAAGTTTTTCACTTAAGTATACCGAGTCGTGCGACAGTAGTTACACGCTAATTATCATGGATCTGGATTGTTCATGGCGGTCCCAACCCCAGGCCTACTACTAGGCCAGAAGGCGTCCAGATTTAACTCCATGTGACTTAAAGGCCTACCGTTTTTTTTGGCGCATTTATTGCATTCATTTAATCTCGTGCTGTATCGTTACAAGTAAAGCTGTAGTTTTGAAATTCATGTGTAAGATATTTGAGGATTAACTCTAATGACAAGTGTTTATCGAAACACGATTACTTATATTTCGCTTGATAAAAAAAAATCCAAAGTCGTCTCTAAAAAATAAAATAAATTCGTAGTACGACGCTTATACTGCACGGCAGGTCATGACTTTTTGAATGTTAATAAAACAAGATGTTTTCTAGCGAGTAGTGTTGCTACATTTTTAAAATATGTATTTGTTTTAGTAATAAGATGAAAATACCCAAAAACACGCGCAGTCTACCCAACCTATCTTGAGCCACCGTGCCTCCCCCACGCCCGAAATCGCCCACCCAAAATCGATTAGCGCGATAAGCTCGATAGGCCCTTAAAAACAGGACTTTTAGTAAAACTTAGTCGTTTAATTGATGACTTATAAAATATTGTATTAGTAGAATTATACTAAAACTTAAAACATATTACACCATATTACATATTAAAATGTGTGCTCCCGAGTTGGCACCGGTCCTTACGCGCCTTTTCCGGCTTTCCTACTCTACTGGCGTTGTCCCGTGTGGATGGAAGACAGCTCTCGTGCATCCGATCCCTAAAAAGGGCGATCGCTCAGACCCGTCCAACTACAGACCGATAGCTATCACCTCTTTGCTCTCCAAGGTAATGGAGTCGATTATTAACCGCCAGCTCTTAGGTTATTTGGAGGAGCATCAGCTGATTAGTGACCACCAATACGGTTTTCGTCGTGGTCGCTCAGCTGGTGATCTTTTGGCTTATCTAACACACCGTTGGGCTATGGCGATTGAGAGCAAAGGGGAAGCCTTGGCAGTTAGTTTGGACATAGCGAAAGCCTTTGATAGGGTTTGGCACGGAGCTCTGTTGTCTAAGCTTCCGGCGTACGGAATACCTGGAAAGTTGTGTTCTTGGGTTGCAAGTTTTCTTTCGGGTCGGAGCATCAAAGTTGTAGTCGACGGCTCATGTTCTGACTTAAAGCCTGTAAACTCTGGTGTCCCGCAAGGTTGCGTTTTATCCCCCACGTTATTTTTTCTGCATATCAATGATATGTTGCATGATACCAATATTCATTGCTATGCAGATGACAGTACTGGGGACACGTATTATACCGGTCGCGCTAATTTATCCAGGGAACACGTCATTGAAAGCCGGAATATACTTGAGTCTCAAATTGAGATCATGCTGAAGCATGTCGCAGATTGGGGTAGACTAAACTTAGTTCAGTTTAATCCCCAAAAGACTCAAGTATGCGCGTTCTCCACTAAAAAGGATCCCTTTGTTGTTTCTCCTTGTTTTGATGGTACTCCCCTTGATGCCAAATCGTCTATTGGGATCCTGGGTGTCGACATTTCGAGTGATGTTCAGTTTCGTGGTCATTTGGAAGGCAAAGCTAAGTTAGCTTCTAAAAAATTGGGGGTGCTTAATAGAGCGGGACGGTACTTCTCGCCAGCCCATCGCTTACAACTTTATAAGGCGCAGGTTAGGCCGCACATGGAGTACTGCTCTCATCTCTGGGCTGGGGCATCCAAGTACCAAATTCTTCCATTTGACCGCATCCAACGTAGAGCTGCTCGATTTGTCGGTAATCAGGCACTCTCTGGCCTACTCGATCCTTTGGCTTTGCGGAGGGATGTGGCGTCTCTCTGTATATTATACCGTATCTATCATGGGGAGTGTTCTGACGAACTGTTCGAATTGCTGCCTGCGACTAAATTCCACTACCGCACTTCGAGGAACCGTTTGTCTTTCCATCCTCACCATCTTGATGATTGGCATTCTAGTATCGTGCGTTTTAAGCGAAACTTCTTTCCTCGCACGACAAAGATCTGGAATCAGCTTTCAGCGGCAGCATTCCCGGAGCGTTACAACTTAGGGATCTTTAAAAAACGAGCCTACCAATTCCTAAAAGGGTCGGCAACGCACCTGTGATGCCCCCCGTGTTGCGGGTGTCCATGGGCGACGGTGATCGCTTTCCATCAGGTGACCCGTCTGCTCGTTTGCCACCTCTTATATAAAATAAAAAAAAATAAAAAAAAATAAAAAAAAAAAAAACACCATGACGTAAATATATTTTTCTCAAACATGCTATGAAATATTGGCGTTATGTTCCTTATACTACGCCACGAACTGTCACGTTGCAGGTGCGCCTAGACGAGAGGTCAATAACGGTCAATAACGGAATTTCATACAACATTGCTGGCCTTGGCCAGCAAAGTGATCGTCTATTGTTTTATGTGACACAGCACCATGACGTTTAATAGGTCGACGTGGTCGACGTGGATGGATGGATGGATGGATGGATGGATGGATGGATGGATGGATGGATGGATGGATGGATGGATGGATGGATGGATGGATGGATGGATGGATGGATGGATGGATGGATGGATGGATGGATGGATGGATGGATGGATGGATGGATGGACGGACGGATGGACGGACGGTCGGAAGGACGGACGGACGGACGGACGGATGGATGGATGTTGATGGATGTTGATAGATGTTGATGGATGTTGATGGATGTTGATGGATGTTGATGGATGTTGGTTGATGGATGTTGATGGATATTGATGGATGTTGATGGATGTTGATGGATGTTGGTTGATGGATGTTGATGGATGCTGATGGATGTTGATGATGTTGTTGGTGATGGTGATGGTGATGATGATGGCGGTGATGATGGTGGTGATGATGATGATGCATGTTTGAGAAAAACTTTATACAAGCCTTGGCCACGAACAGGGATTGCCGGCCTCGTATCTCTAGATGGCCTCGTTGACACTCGGCCATCTATAACTACTCGGCCGGCAATCCCCTATTTCGCGGCCGCTGCAGTAATGTACTATTTCTACTCTTGTAGTATAATCTTTCAATTATATGGTCAAAAACTATGCAATAATAATAACTAACGTTCTATGCTCTATGGTGCAAATTCAGTAACATAATAACCCATAGTAATTTTATTATGTCACGGGACTGAGTAATATAATAACATTCAAAAAAAGAATACTGAAATCAATTTTGATAATCGAGTTTCCTTAAATATGCGTGTGCCACGTGATTGGTTGCTTAAAAATGAGTAAGAACAGGTAAGACCAATCACAATCAAGGTTTATTTTTTCAAGCGAAATTTCGTAATTGAGAACACGCTGATCAAGCTCAATGGTACGAGTACGGTCGCAAATTAAAAAAAAATAAAGCGGTAAATTAATATAACGTTTACATTAACAATTATTAAATAATGAATACTTAAATAACGGACAATAAATGAATTTTAATGTCATTATTAAATATGAATATTTTAACATCATTCAATTTGGCTGTATTACCTAAAGTTCCCGGGTCCATTCTAAGGGTGTGAATAGTGAAAAAAAATGTTTCAAAATAGCGGGAATTTGTTTTGCTTTTGCACGGAGTTCTTTCAAGTTGAAAGAAATAAAAGAGTTAATCACTATTTAAATGAATTTTTACCTGTGAGAATTTGTGACTTTTGTGAATTAAGTGATGCAGAAATGTTGACGCCGCTAGAAATAAAACAGGCGGCAATGGAGGTGAGCAATAATTTGCTCCTTTTAAAATCGAAAAATTCATTTATTGTCCGTTATATAAGTACTCATTATTTAATAATTGTTTATTTTGAACTCGTAGAAAAAGTAATGTATGCAACTATTCATAATCGGCCATTAAGACACTCATGCGTATCTATTATGACATTCGGCTTCGCCTCATGTCATAACCTCGCATTCGTGTCTTAATGGCCCTTATTATGATACAGTTGCATAAAATACTATAAAGTTTATGAATATTGGAACAGTTAGATAAGCAAAGCTGCCAGCCACGTATGTGAAATATAAAATAAACCATGCCCGATTGTTAAAAAAAATGCATGTTATTTACCCGTGTATTAAAATATATGTACTTGTATAAAATAACTAGTATAAAATAAACAAGAACGTGGTATACGTGTTATACGTGTTATTGTTGTCTTAGCTATGCACAGATTTTTTGCCTGTGTACAAATCCATGCTAATATATAAAAAAAGCATTTCATTTCATAATGAAAAAATAAGAATAAATGTTATTATTATTAGGTACAGTATGTGCATATCAGTAACAACTGACCTTTTTTTCTACTTTTACCGGTACTAGTTTTTCAACCGGATAAGGGACATTTTTAAAGACCGGATAGGGCATCGGTTTTTCAATCTGCACGGTCAGCTCTTTGAGTATCGGTACCGCTACCGGCTTGGGTATCGGGACTTGTACCGGATACGGTTGCGGGACCGGCACTATCACGGGTCTTGGGATTTCAATCTGTGAAGTATGTTTTACGTAAATATTTATACGTAGGTAATTTCTTAAAAAAAAGAGGTAAAACATATAGGTATATACTAGTGAAAAAAAAGCACAACCTCTTCTCATCTTCTTTTAACTTCGACATAGGTATGTATTGCTTGAAACTAAAATCGTTTTTTGTTATTATAGTTAAAATTAAACTTAATCTACCGTTTCTTTTTTTAATTGACAGAAATTGATGTGCCCAATAAAAGATAAAGAAACTAACACCAAAGAAACTAATGAAGATCGCGTATCTATACAATATATATAAAGACCGACAATGTTCTTCAAACATAATGCGGGCTGCGTTTATTTTGACCTGACCGCGACCGCAGAACGCATCCAGTGTGGCAAATCCTTTAACTGTAGCTTTGTATGTGCAAACCATTAGATTCGGCAGTTGAATTAAAATTATGACATTTTATTAAATTCCCTCTACGAATTCTGAAATATTACATGGTGGTCTTTATTTACGTTGTACCTATGATGAACACTCGTGCAAAATTACATGTCCCTAGTCTGGGTTAGATTTTTGATTTTCACTTATTACAATCGCATGGGAAAATAAGAATAAAAGTAGCATATGTGTTTTTTTCTTGCTACCTACTAACACATACCAAGTTACATCCAATCCGTTCAGCAGTTTTAGTGCCAAAGAGTAAAAAGAACTTACGTTACACGCACACACACTCACAACCTATTGTATTTATAATATTAGTAGGATTGTAGTGGAACAAAAATTCAATTGAAACAATAAGATAGGAATAAAATTAATTTGTACGGAGTGAACTTGAAAAAGCTAGAGTCATGGGGATTTGTAAAGCCGTTAAATTAAATTTTAATTCGTTTCAATTAAATATTCCAGTGCATGTAATAAAAATAAAACTAAATAGAAGACTAAAATGGCAATTAATCTTCTATAATACCTATAAAACAGAACTTAGTTACACCTAGTATAAATCTTCCCAGGTGAATTTTTCGCTTCGAGCCCTTATCTTTCAAAACAAACGGTATCGTCATAGTATAAAGGTTCAAATTTAATGTAATGGCTCGAAGTGAAAAATTCACCTGGGAAGATTTATACTATAGTGATTGATTGTCAGAGACAACGCACAGAGATAATACCTAAAATATTATAAGGATGCATGCATAGATGAGGGATTTTTTGAAATTCTAATGGGATAGGATACAACCCTATTTTTATTCAATGAGTGCGGCCGCGGATTTAAGCTTATTTTTTAACCCCCGAGGCAAAAACAACGGGGTGTTATTAATTATCATTATTCGTCTTTAGCCACAGTTGGGCATGGGCCAATTGGAATTATGTACGTAAGGGTTATTATCACGGTTATTTTATTCTATTTACTTTTATGCAAATACTTATTATCTTGACCACTAGTAGTGAAAGTACATAACTTAAAGCAGCTAATGTTCCATAACGCAGAGCGATGGACTTGGACACCACTAGACGTTGATTAACCTAACCATTGATTTCCCTGTACTTCTGGTGCAATTGCGAGCAGTAAAGTCTAGACTTTAGTTTCACTTTCATTGATTAGTAAAGTGGTATTACGAAATTCAGTTCAAGACTAATGACTTTATGATATTATAAGCAATTTAAACAAAAGCAATTTAAATGTGAGGCAGGTAGGTATTGTAATCTTGTGGTAATGAAGTATAGGAAAGCTCAAAAATAGTTATTCCCCTTGGTACTTCGTCGTAGTATACAACAGTCAAAGTATAGTAGGTATAGTAATATCTATAATACTAGGACTGTTTGAAATGTTCCAAACCCCTTCTTACCCATGGTACTACCGGTGCTTAGTACCGGTGATACTACTGGTAGTATATACCACGTATTTGCACGTAGTAGGTAGATTTGTGGTAGGAACCTACTACTATCCTGTTTGGAGTACCGCGGGAGATTTGGCATTTACTCCTGGTGCTACTTATAAATAGGGATGATGCCTGGGTTAAAAAATAAAAAAATCTTTGTACTTATTCAGTTTGTCATCTAGGTTATCGATAAATATTGGACACGTAGTTTTTGCTTTATCAAATTAATAAAAATTGGCAAAGATAAAGAACGTTAAAGTTCTGGATTTGGAGCTTATGACGTCACTGCTAGGTAAAAGTTCTACCCAGAGGTGACGTCACGTTAAACTTCAAAGCGCTGCGTATCGTTGTCATTTTTTTTACGTCATGGCAAAGTATTAAGGGGTTAAGCTGCTTTTGAGCTTGACTCTACAAATGAAATTTAAATGAAGTTGCTGAATGCGCTAACGAGTTGCTGTTAGTAAATTAATATTTAATATATAAATTACACTGGTCACTTTGTATGAAAAGTGACCCATTGTTTTTGCACGGCAGTTTATTACCTAGCAATTATGTTACTATTCTAACGACTGATAAATAAATAAAATATTAAAATCACAAATAACGCCGAGTGTTCAACATGAAATACTTACAATGTTTAGTTACAGAACTAAAACAACACACGCTTGACTCTCAAAGAAACTGTACCGTGTGTTTAGTTTCATGATTTCTCTGGGCCGCACGCGCATCATCTTACCGCCTACGGCAGGCGAGGAAATCAGTGCGCGACGCCTGCTCCCAGCTTTTCATATCCGCATTCCTTTAATAAATGCTTTTTGCTGACTAATTAGGTACATAAAATCATCTGACTGCATGAAAAATTCGGGATTTTTACAAATGTTCCATCCAACATTTTTACCACACCCCATGATGCCTATTAGGTAGTGAATGAATTATAATTATAGCTTACCGCGTATGGCTTCGGTATAGGCACATGTACAGGTTTGGCATCAGATGCGTACGTCTCGAAATCACGAAGTGCGTCTTTGTATTTTGATTTCAAATAAGACTGCTTCCATTTTTCGACGAGTTTCATGTAATCAAATTCATCCGACATTTCATTGAATGGCTTGTAAGATGGGAGGTAGGAAGGGTGCGAAGTATCATGGGTCCTGAGACCTAGCAAATCTTCTTCAGATTTAAATCTTGTCATAGATACATCTTTAGTCCAATCATTTGGTTTATTTTGTTTTTGTGGTCTGGGTTTATTTTGATAGAGCCACTCGCTTGGTTTTCTGTCACTATATTTGCTCGGGCTAAATTTATGATTGTAGGGTTTTTTTGGTATATGGACAACATCATTGGCAATTTCATCACCTTTAAACGGATAACTAATTGAATGATGCTTTTCATCATCTCTGAATGGAGAACTGATCGAATGATGCTGATGTGATAAGAAATCTGGGTCTTTAATATTACCCCAAATTGAGGTGGTGGTTGGGGCAGTATTACCGTATAAGTTTTTGAACTGATTTATATAGTCATCAGATTTGAACAAATCTTTATATTTCGATTGTGTACTGGAATAATCATCTTCATAATGCGCTTTCACTCCGGGTATCCTCTTAAAGCTGGAGTAATCTGTCTCTGGAAAATTATAGTTAAACAGTTCTACGTTATTGCTAGGTGAAGCTTGTTCCTCAGAATGACTGTTAAATGGTTTCTTTGGTGAACTCGTATCAAATTTGAAGCTCATATTACTGTAATCGGTCGAATATTCGTAGCTTTTTAGAGGATTCCTCAAATTTTTGTTAGAACTGTTGTATGAGGTTGAACTAAACTGACCGTTCGAGTTCCAAGGGTTATGTTTTATTTTATCTTTATATTCAACATTAGGTTTCACATCTTTGGAACCAGATTTGGGACTAGTGTAACTTACAAAATTATTGGAGTAGTCATGATGTGTATACACACTCGGTTTCGGATCTTCTTTTTCTTGGTCTTCCTCAGTAACTTCGTAAGTATTTTTATATGTTTGCGACGGATAGTTGAAGCTACTACTTTGGATTTCATAATCCTTATTTTGTTTATTTTCATATTTTTTCTTCTTCGTAACCGATTGGAATGTCGGGGGTTGTGGTTGAGGCTTTTGTTCTAACTCTGTAGGATAATATTGCTTATATTTTGTAAAATCAATTACTTTAGGAAAATTAAATGAAACTGTATTATTTGACTTAGGTTTGAAAACGTCATCACCAATTTCAGTCGGTGGATATGTTGGTGCATAATTGTACACGTTCTTAATGCTATTAGCTGACTCACCGTAAGATGTAGGATTGCTTTCATGTATATGTTCTGCTACCTTAAAATTTAAATACTTATTTTCACTAGGACTTGAAGGACCACTACTGTAAACATTAAACGCCGCTGTATCATTAAATTGGTTTAAGTATTTGTGTTTATTTTTGTTTCCACCTAGTTTAGTACCATATATAGGAGAATTACTCTCTTCGTCTACAATGCGCTTGTACTTCTCTTCTGGTGAGTCATTTTGCCCTTTATCTTCATTATGATCTAAGTTGATGGGGTTGTAGTAGCTTGCGGAATTATAGTGCAGTATGCTTGGTTGAGCATTGCTATCTTCTGCAGTACCGGTAGCCTGGCTCTCCTGCGTTTGAGATCCAAATCCGGATGGCTCTAAAGACGATGGAAATGCCGGTGCGTATAATCTTGTAGGTGTTGAATCTTGATTAGAGTTGCTAAGATAATTCACGTAGTCCGGGGAACTGGGCACGAATCCATCGTAAGATCCTACGTCGTTGAATCCAAATGTTGAGTAGGAGACTACACTGGGTTTCGGGCTGCTGTCTTCGTCGGGTTTGGGTTTGATGCGCCTAGTCTTTTTGGCATTGACGGTGGTAAGGATGAGGAGGCATATAAGCGCGACGCGATAGATTTTATTGGTCATGTTGGGGCACTTAACATTTTCCGAGCGTGGCGAGCAGTTGAAGTGCCGGGCGCGACTGACGTGGGGCGGGACGGCGCCCGTGCCTGCCCGGCTCCCCGTCCTAGGAAAACGAAAGCGTTCACGGTTCGTAAACGCAATAAATTTCCCCGGCTAATTATGCATTGACAATGAACCGAGTTCGATAATCTTATAAATCATGTCATGATAGTTAAGTATGTGCAATAACGCAGTAACGTATTTGATAGGTCTATGAGTCGCGCCTTCCGCCTTAATTTATTTCTATTTTTATTACTCTCATCATTACCCCTATCATATCATTGTATCATTATTCCCTTAGCTGAAAACAAATTTGTTAGTATTAGGAACATATATTTAATAAAACACAGATGTGCTAAAACACTTTTATTTGTCTAAAGAAATTATGAATTCTTGTTACAGTTTTCACTGTGAAAACGTCTGCCATTACGAAGAGTAAAATTACTTAATACTATTTCACATTATCCAACATAATGGCCACACAAGCTCAGGTAAACAATAGCTCTTCATGTAATGAAGATCACTTTGTACTAAGACACAAACAACTTAACACTTAACGTAAGAAAAAGTAGATTTTCCCAATTAAAAAATGAAGTGAAATAATAACAAGTGGAATGGTATTTAATTAAATTTCGTAGCTTTGCGAGAATCTTCATCCTTTAATATTCTACCTTACTCAGACATAAATTATTAATACTCTGAAAGTAAATAACAACTACGTATACATATAATATGTATAATAATTATATAATAGGCACAATGGAGACAACATAAAAGGTATATTCTTTTGAAATCATATTTATTTATGAACATTTCTATGGTACGCTCATCCATGAGACTTTATTTTTGTAAGCATCGTAAGGTGTGTATTCTTAAGTTTACATCATCATAAACTAGTAGGGAATTACATAATTATCCAGAGATTCATTCTTCGTCCTAAACCAACTTGAATTGACTTGACGCACATTAATGTTTCAGTGTCAAATTACTTCCTTGAGCCATCATTACTAGATGACAGAACAGTTTTAAATTATTTTACATTTTTATTGAAATCGGTGCGGGATAAGGGTAACAAAAACATCTATTATTATCATTTATGACAGTAGACTAGTTGCCTACGGAATAATTAAGCATACAAAAATATCTTTCATCTATCACTTTTATGAACACTTTCAAAAGTACTGGTCATCTATAGGTTTTATTGGTGCATTTGATTAATTTATAGAAACGATGAATACTTGTGCAATGCTTTATCAATCAAGTAATTCTAGGCCTAAGTTCCTATTATTTATGAATTCAATGTCGTTGAGTCTACATTTCATAAGATGTCTACTCTGTCATAAAATAATTTATTATGTTTAAATCACGCTTATATGTTACTTTCTCTAAATAATACATTCTATATTTTTCAACATCTATCTACTCTCTATAAGTGTTGTAATAAAATAGTTATTATTACACGATTATTCCGTACTATCTAAACGCGATACTATGGTAGACAAATAAGAAGTTTAACAAGAACAGTCAATGCTTATAAATGAATTTTATAGACGACAAAATGTTATGTTTCGTGACATTAAAAAGTTTAGAAAAATATTTCATCCTCTTGGTACAAAGTCGACGTTACCCTATTAGATACCTCATGCAGTCGATTCTCAGTCGTGTTTGTTCGAGACGATAAGTATACGTAGTATCGAATCAAATAATAATGCACTTAAATTACGGTAACATAAAATAATAGTTCCTGCCCTGGGTTCAACAAAGCCTTCACCTTCTTTATTATTAAAGCAAATTCTGTTATTGCACATAGTGCATTATTTTCCAATTACGTTTCTTAACACAGAAAATATAAACGTCCCAGGAACAACACACATGTATACACTGTGTTTTAAAATTAATCCAGAATAATTGACTAGGTGGTTGAGTTAGTATATGATTCTGGTTGAAAAGTGCTTCTATTCTGTCGATTTTCAAAGTGTACGGGGGTAAATATTCAGCGTTGTTACGGCATTTTCTTTTCGTCATTACTCATTACCGTTTCAGAAAATATTTTAAAAAGTGGGTTAATTTTTTATGAAAACTACAAACAGTACCGTTGCGAAATCTAGATTAATCAAAGATCTTGCGACTTGTATTTCCCTTGTGGTCATAATAATGGCCAAAACGCTTGAATATTCACCCACGGCGTCAAATGGGTGGTTTTAACTTAAATCAAAATATTCCGAATTAATTTTAAGACAACTTAAGAAGTTTAAGTATAGCTTTATATTTTCATACAATAATATAGAAAATAATTTTTAAATACTTAGATTTCCGTTCAGCAGCTGCAATTCTTGCAGCATTAGAAGTATTGTATAGTATTCCTGGGGCTGTATTTCCTGACAAACAAAACAGATAAGTACATGCTTCCAGACGATGGGCCAATGTTGAAAAATCGACAGGGATGAACCTCTCTAAATTCTAACATCAGCCCGATGCGTAACATAACATTGTATTTTGTGACACTCAAAGTGAACTCTTTCGGAATTCCTGTGCAACAGGTTAACCGTTATAACTATTCGCATTCAAAGCACACTGCACACATCAACCACATTTGCTCATGCTATGTATTATCAAAACACCATCTATAGCTTAACGCATTCAACCAACAATATATTTTAAATAGTCCTCTTTAAAAATATTATACGCCCAAAATCCAATTTTCAACTCCATTCGATTATAAATGGCGTTGCTAAAGTTTAGCCCATGTACCGCCAGATGTCGTTAAAAGTCTTAACCGAGTTGGATTACATTTCAATTTCCATTATTCTATAAATAATTACAATCTAAAGTAACACTCTTACTCTATGGCTACAGAGAACATGGCTATAATTTTTATTACTACTCGTTATTAACGTACGCTATTTCAATATTAATGTTTCAAAAAGATGTTAAGAGAATTAAAGGTTTTGAAGTGATTTCGAATGGTTTCAGGACAAGAGCATACACAAACAAAATAATGATAAGTTCTTTGGTAGGATAAGAAACTAGTGGATTTTGACTAATATTTTGAAAATGTTGTTTTTGGATTCATAAGGTGACGCCATCACTGATTAGATTGAAGTTATTAAGATGATAATAATAAAGCCTAGACAAAGCACTAGCGATGATTTTCTCCATTCTGATATTCACTGGGCGCCTATACTAACAACTCTAGGTACATCGGAAGTAAAAGGGCACTAGAGATACGATAGACGTCGCTGCTGAACGTAAGGATTATTGAGTTATGTTGTCAACCATGCAACTGAACTGACAAAAGTCCTTATGATGTTTTAAATACCGGTTCCATAATTTTGTCTAATTCAAAGCCCTTGATTTTCGCTCTATTGCATAGAACTTAAAGTTATAAGATAAAAAATAATCTGTAATTTAGAGACGAGTCAGTCGGTAACAATCATATTGACCATAACGCAGTGCTAAGATCAATTGCTCCTTGTAAGCGCCATCTAGTGTATTCAGGCGAAATCCCTTAGTTCAACTATCGCCATCTAGCGTATCTAGCGCGTACTAGTTAGCTCACTTCACTGCGTGGCAGCGGGCGAAGAGGGCGCCGCATGCCGTAAGCGCGCACGCACTTCTTGAAGCGTTGGATTGGTCGCCGGGTCCGTCTCTTCGGGCGTTTCTGCTTGCTCCAAACGGCGCGCTCGCTCAGCTATGGCTCGTTCTAACTCTGGAATTATAAAAAACTTGCGTTACTTATCATTAGAATACGTGTTTTTTATGTGCTTCGATAATTTCGACCACATGAAATGGAACTAATTTGAATAATATTATCGCGACCAGCTAATTGCAGCTCACTAGCGCCAATTGAATTATAATCTTACACACACTAATAAGCCAAGGTCAAAATAACGTATTTCATTAATTGGTAGGCGAATGACGTCCACAAAAAAATCAGACAAACATGACGTCAGGAAGTAGGCATTGTTAGTTGTAGGAGGTACATACAAAGATATTATATAAGTTCTGCCCTGTAACATCATTGTGCTATAATTAAACGGATTGCAAATAATAGGCACGTTAACACCACAATACAACTGACACGGAAATTTATAATTATACACCGTGAAATTTTAGTGGTTGTTTTCCCGAAACGAGGTGATTTAGTATCGATTGTACAATCGATTTATAATTACTATTTTGACTAGAGTCAAAAATCCAATTGTGAAAAACGAAAGTCGAAAATGACCGCAAACCAATAGTAACGCTTCGTTGGTACCTAACCTATCGTACGATCGTACGCTACTTGTACCAACGAAGCGTTACTATTGGTTTGCGGTCATTTTCGACTTTCGTTTTTCACAATTGGATTTTTGACTCTAGTCAAAATAGTTATTATAAATCGATTGTACAATCGATACTAAATCAACTCGTTTCGGGAAAATAACCACTAAAATTTCACGGTGTATACATATTTTATCCATTTTTAGGGTTCCGTACCCAAAGGGTAAAAACGGGACCCTATTACTGAGGCTCCGCTGTCCGTCCGTCCGTCCATCTGTCACCAGGCTGTATCTCAGGAACCGTGATAGCTAGAGAGTTGACATTTTCACAGATGATGTATGTCGGTTGCCACTATAACAACAAATACTAATTTTTTTTTTATATAAGAGGTGGCAAACGAGCAGACGGGTCACCTGATGGAAAGCGATCACCGTCGCCCATGGATACCCGTAACACGGGGGGCATCACAGGTGCGTTGCCGACCCTTTTAGGAATTGGTAGGCTCGTTTTTTAAAGATCCCTAAGTTGCAACGCTCCGGGAATGCTGCCGCAGAAAGCTGATTCCAGATCTTTGTCGTGCGAGGAAAGAAGTTTCGCTTAAAACGCACGGTACTAGAATGCCAATCATCAAGATGGTGAGGATGGAAAGACAAACGGTTCCTCGAAGTGCGGTAGTGGAATTTAGCCGCAGGCAGCAATTCGAACAGTTCGTCAGAACACTCCCCATGATAGATACGGTATAATATACAGAGAGACGCCACATCCCTCCGCAAAGCCAAAGGATCGAGTAGGCCAGAGAGTGCCTGATTACCGACAAATCGAGCAGCTCTACGTTGGATGCGGTCAAATGGAAGAATTTGGTACTTGAGTGCCCCAGCCCAGAGGTGAGAGCAGTACTCCATGTGCGGCCTAACCTGCGCCTTATAAAGTTGTAAGCGATGGGCTGGCGAGAAGTACCGTCCCGCTCTATTAAGCACCCCCAATTTTTTAGAAGCTAACTTAGCTTTGCCTTGGAAGGCAATCATTTGGAAATGACCACGAAACTGAACATCACTCGAAATGTCGACACCCAGGATCCCAATAGACGATTTGGCATCAAGGGGAGTACCATCAAAACAAGGCGAAACAACAAAGGGATCCTTTTTAGTGGAGAACGCGCATACTTGAGTCTTTAAAAAATGGAAATGGAAATGGAATAAAATAAATATTTAGGGGGGCTCCCTCCCATACAACAAACGTGATTTTTTTGCTCGTTTTTGTTCGATATTGATAACGGCAACAGAATATATTGACTTTAAAAATAAATCATTAAATTAAAATAAAAAAATATTTAAGGGGGGCTCCCATACAGCAAACGTGATTTATATAGATAATTGTACGGAACCCTTCGTGCGCGAGTCCGACTCGTACTTGGCCGGGCTTTTTTTAAAGTATAGAGTATCTTAGTCCTGTTTTCATAAACGATTAAGCTAATGTTAATTTAACATTCGTTTGCCTTTATGTACCTACCTGAAACGTTAAACATTAAGGTAAATATTTATTGCGTGATTGATAAGTCCCGTTTAGAGCAAGTACCTAATAGTTATGAATAAAGTACTTTACACTAATTTCAACAACGCTAAATAAATACGATAAGGTTCAACGGCGGGTTTTGTTTATGTCGCATTTAAATTCTAGCACGTTTAGGTACCCATCCGTGTGCACAGTTCATAGCACATGTTAAATTACGTAAACGCGCCTAGACAATATAAACAGGAAGTGAGTAGTTCTCAATTAATTTATGCATTTTGCAACGATGCAGTTTCAAGTTGTGCGGCAATTTCTCCCACGCTAGACTCGATCGATCGCCACGGGTAAACGGGAAACGACATGTAATTTCACTTTCATTTAACTTTGGATATCGACAGTTGAACAATGTAGGTACTGTATGAAACTGTTTCCAGTTTGAAATAAAACTATTTATTCAATGTGCGTGTCATTAAAATTATGACATGTCAAGCTCTTTACGTGATAGGAGCTCAAATTTTATTGGATTTATTTAAATGCCTATACTTTTACTTTTGTTTTTCTTGTATCCAATTTTATTATCATCGTTAAAAGCAGAACGTGTCGCATCGCTACAGCTCATGTGCCTTTTCTTTTGTCTATACATGTTTATTTTTTTATAAATTAGATCTTAACGAACGTAAGCCATATGTACAGTTGCTACCAACACATGTATCCATGTACTGATCTTATTGCATTGCATTAAGGTGAAAAGATTATACATAATTTTGTAGTCGACTGTGCATCAGACAGCGTCGAGACTCAAGACTCCTATGCAGTTTCATTGAGTGACATCTGAGGTGAACGCCCGTCCGCTGCACCTGCGTCATATCAGACTGGACCGGATAAAGAACCAGTCCGAATATAAAATATACGTACCTACAAACAAATAAACACAACACCATCTACCGATACCAGTTCACTGCAACCAGAAACTTTTTTGCGAAACATGGCGCGCCAGATTATTTTAAATCGTATTTTTTTGTAAAATTCTTGATTATTTTTAACGCAATTTTGATGCATGGAATACTAATTTATTATTATTTGGTCATTAAACGATTGGAAAGTATAGTGTCATAATGTCATACATAGGTAAGCACCACGGCTTAGATTAAAGATAAAGCTGTTACGTAAAGGATAAAAGCATTATTTTGCATGTTAAAAAAGATAAAGATTACGTGTTATAAAAGACTTGCCAAAAAAATTCACGTGAAATCTGATTAATAAATCAATATCTATGTACAAATATCTATTAATATTAAAAAAGAAAACAATATTTTCATAAGCAGCACGTGCGCTAGAACAATCGATTGAGTGCATACCTTATACCAATTATGGAATGGTATCGAACACAAACGGACTGGTGTTTGTTCAGTGCTTTCGCCTTCGACTTTAAAGTAAAAATTTCACAATCGGCGTTCTCGATTCCAATATTATTTAATTTAACAAAGGTATCTTTGGTATTTAGCAACGTTATATAACAAGCGTTATTTCAAGATCGTAGCTGAATTTAGCACATTTGCTAATCGGTTTAATTGCTATGTATCCAAATCTGCGAGTCGGAGTATTATAGCTTTAATTCTACTACTTTCCGCAAACCGTTACCATCTTGTACTATAGTAAATCATGCAAAGTATTATTAAGATTTCATAACTATAATAATTGCTTCAACATCAACCGTAACAATACCGCCAATTATATAGTTAACGTGGATAATATGATTTCATATTTTGAAACCTGAACAATAATTACTGCGTGCTTAGTTATCGTCGGGTCGAGATCATTAAAATTTATCTGTAAAGAGTTGTTTACTTAAAATATCAGGTTTTCTGCGTGCATATTCAGTTAAGAATTATTTGACCTTGACATTTCACCTTTGACTTCTATAGAAAATACCTATTTTACCTGGAGTTTCCTTGTGTTCTTTGACTTGATTTAAGATCTGCTTTTCTTTGTGTTTCGAAAGCGCCTTTTGTAGTTCGCTCTTCTGATTCAGAACATTCTTCCCTCTGAAAAAGATAGCATAGAACACTTTAAAACAAGAGCACAAAAGCGCATTTAGATTTAAAAAAGAGACATGGCTAAATAAATTTACGAAGCAGAATATAATCTCGATGATAACGATGTTTTCATTGCAAAAACTAATGTCGGATATTGAATAATGGATAGATTATTTAGATTACCGCCAAAAATACCGCGAAGTTGGTGTTAAACAAGTAGGCACTAATCAGAAACGTGAATCTTATCAATTTGTATTCCTTGTGGCCATATAAGGTAATGTCTGGTTCGTCGACAATAAACCAATTAACGATAATTTATAATGCTGATAACTGTGTCATTGTTTGATAAATTCTGTTTCGCATTCTACTACAATCGTAATAAGGCTTAGATACTACCTAGAACTCTTTTTTTGCGAGCATTGTTTGCTGAAGGATATCATTGAAGATAAAACCAGACTTCAAGATTTTAGTAAAGATACCGAAAACAAAAAGGTAATATCACTGATTTTAGGTCGACTTAAAAACAGTAAGCGCTCATCGCCAATAGTTTTGTTTAATAATTCAACTAAAATAGCTGATCGCTGTGCGCACTCTTTTTATAGTTACAAGGCCGAATCGCTCCATAGGTAATTACGGTTGAATCTCTGGAAGGATAACAGAACAGACTAGCTAGACAGTTAAAAATCATTCATTATATCCTCTTAGGATTCCATGTTTTTGGTTTCTTCCACCCTAAGACATAGTAATTTGTTAATATTATATTTTATTTGATAATGAGTTTCATTAGATCGATTACTCAGATAACAAGTCGATAAACAATACAATTACGCAACCACTATTAATTCAATACAGTAGGACACTTCAGAGATAAATAAGTAGTATAATAACACACCAGTGTCTGAATAATTCCCACGCGAAGTGCTACATGAGAATGCATATGTGCAGCAGTTACTTTACATGACGTCAACGATGTTTTATTCCTCTGTAGCGACTCTTGCGACTAACATTGCGCTAATAGTAAAGGCAATATGGCGTTCTTAATTTCAGTAAACTTAATTTCACACATCTGTCTCGACATTGTAGTGTCGGCAATTAAACATAAGTACATGAAACAAAAATATGTAGATATTTTTCCTTACACAAGTCTAAAATAAGTAAGCAATCAACGAGCTCAGCAGACCAGAAATTTGCGATTGGCTTGCAAGCGGGGAGATGCAGTGGAATCGAGTTGACGTCCCATTACCACGGGTAACAGCGATTTAATCCCGTCCTAATTACTGACGGCTTTACGGAACGTCGCTGATTGCAGCAGCGGAGGAATGTAACTCTATTTACATATTGGATTCGGGCCACCTTAAATGCTCGTGCAACTACTTCTATATCAAGACTGCAATCAGCGAAGTCTCCGGAGCGAGTAAAAGCAGTAAAACCCAGCGTCGGCTGCACCCGCTTAACGATATCTGATATATCTTTCGATTGATTTTCCATTATCTGATTGGAGCAAATAATCTAATATACCTATAAAATTCTCGTATCGCGGTGCTTTGTTACCAAACTCCTCCGAAATGGCTCGACCGATTCTCATGAAATTTTGTGTGCATATCGGGTAGGTCTGAGAATCGCGGTCAACTCAACATCTATTTTTCATACCCCTATTCTTCGCGGGGAACAGCTAGTATCAAATAAGTTTGCGTGTGGTAATACTGAGTAAGTGGAAAATCAAAGAGCATAAACAATTCAGTGCTACATCATTTTAATGACTGTCTTCATTTGGTTTTCCTTGAAGTAGAACGCGAAAAAAAAGAACTGCTTCTGCCATTGGGCCACGATAGGGTTCTCTAGAACAGCGGTTCCCGAAAGGTGGTCCGCGGAACCCTGGGGTTCCGTGGAAGGGCAATAATGGTTCCGTAAAAAATATTTTCATGTGCGGTGAGCAATTTAATTGTTTTTCATTTATACCTATTTTAAGGTGTTATCAAAGAAGGGTTCCGCTAGGAAAAATGTAATCAATTAGGGTTCCTTGACACAAAAAAATTGGGAACCCCTGCTCTAGAAAGGCGTTGCAGCGATGCGAATCTGCGGTGAGAATGTCCTATATAGCTGCAGTGTTTGCCTCTGTGCAGCGGCTGCGTATAGAATTGCACTCCCGTTAGCTGTCTGGGAATTGCTTCCTTCCGTCGGGCGGCGCGGAAATAACAGACCGAGGTGACAGCGGCGACGGCGCAGTCATCGGGAAATTGACTGAATCAACAAGTAACGCTTCAAACGCTTTGCTGCTTAATAGAATCCTTGTTTCACTACTCTCTTCGCGCTGGTAACGAAATTTTAGTTCATTATCATATTCCTCATAAATTTTATGTTCATTAAGCAAGTACACTTCCTGTTCCATGGTTAATGTAGTATAAACAAATCCGGACCTTGTGTGTGAATAACTGGGCTGTTATTCAAAACTGTGGTGGTAAAATTGAACACTTGTTTACGATAAAATTCATTAGGCTCGTGTTGAGTTATTGGAATGACTCACACGTTTTTAGGTTCCGATTCTTTACCCCGGGAATGTCGGTGTGATACTTAAGCAACACCGCATATGTATGTAGATATTGCGAAACAGTATGTTGCAAAGAGAACGTGACATAACGTGCGCTAAACATTTATGGAGTATAGAATAAATGCAGATAATATTGCTGAGCTACTGGATAACCAGGTTAAGCAGGTATTGGCATTTGATGAATAAACGAATGATATCCAATAATAAAGCATTGCAACGACAAGTGCGCAACATAAAATAAATTTAAATAAAACTCAATTTATTTTATTAACATTGTGGTTAATGCGACAGATGTTCAGTAATTATAGTGAGTTCACAAACGAGGCAGGATGTCGTGCACCTGTGATCTAAGAATCCGAACACATTCAGTCTTAGCAAAAAGCCCACATGTGCAGCGCAATGCTCATTCACATCCATAGCGAAGCATGTTGCGTGTACCAAAATTGAAAAGACTAGAATACGAAGATGAATAGAATCAATATCGTTTACTTTTTACGTTATTCCCGAGTTTCGTTAGTAGGCTGTCGGCTATTCGAGCTCGGAATGCTCACAAAAAGTGCACCCAACAACGTTACCCAGAGTATAAAAGAATTTGGGCGCCGATACTTATTGTTCAAATTACTCCGTTAAGCATGTTAGACCACAATATTATGTATGCTCTTATCTATGACGAAATTTGGAAAAATCAAGCAGCTGTTTAATCTTAAGCCAATTTGTATAACGCCGTAGATAATGTTGATAATATTTGAGTAGGTGGATAATGTACTCAATGGCAAGTAATGACGACATACAGTCAAAAGACAATTGAGACCAAAGTTACCTACTTTAATGTATTTATTATTATGCTTTTCAATTCCGACATATTTAAAGATTATTTGCTTTAATATGACAATGATGTTCGAATTTGATTCACGAATAATAAATTACATCACATACTTCTTCATTTCATTTGTAGCCCGGTCGAAATTGCAACATATTATGTAGGTATGTAACGCAAATTCGCGTGTTATACGTAGAAATGAAAAACCCGCTTGTCAGTTCTGCACAAAGCGTATTGAGTGGAAGGTGCAAAGTGCTTCCCAGAAGGGCCCTTCGGAACAATGAAAGGCCTTATCAAAGAAAGTGCTTGAATTTCTTAAAGGAAGGCAATATACGTGTCCCGCCGCCAAAGAGACAGAAATATGAGTAAAAATAAGTGTCTTCCTTAGACACAATGTTAAAACGATGCATACATAACGGTCATGTCATGACACTAATGATATTTTTTACTAGAATCAAACGATGAATAAACATCCCATGAAACTATACCTATTCTCTACTAAAAAGTATATAAATATTATCAATCACTAACGCATTTCTGACGATGGATTATGGTTATCATTGTCAAGTCCAGTGATTCATATCTATACCTACAGTTTCTAACGCATCAAAATACTTAGATACGACAGCAGTTCTTGGTGTCTTTACAAAACGTACCTAATCATGCGTCATCATCATCATCATCCCAGCCTATATACGTCCCACTGCAGGGCAAAGGCCTCCTCTCACGAGATCAAAAAATCATCACAATCATCATATGAATCATGCATATTAGAATAGAAATACATATTCACCAAAAAAATTTACCGATTAGTCACTTCACACATTCTCTAAATAAAGTTCAATCTGACTCAAGCTACTCAAAAATATTATTTGTGTGCCAATGCAAGTCATTTTAAGACTTACGAATATCTTGGGTCCTTTGAGATACTTCGCTGTCGTAGTTTTTTTGCGTATATATATACCTACCTAAGTATAACTTCACAACAATTTCCATTTTAACATTACACATTCAGTGCATATTTGAACTCTGTGCAGCGCTCACACACACACACACTCTCACACATACACACACACACACACACACACACACACACACACACACACTTAATTTTGTGATGTAGGTACCTATTTACTTATCTAAATGTGTTAAAACTAGTACTTATAAGTTAAATGAAAAACTGCTTGCTATTATAGTTTCTTAATTTTATTTACTTACTTTTCTTACTATTACTCAAAAACAGTTACCCACATTGGAAGAGCGGTGTCTCTTAGCACAGGTATCACGTATACTTAAAAAGAGGCACCAACCTATGTTACAATGTATCCATAAGTGATAAACGACTTTTTTTTATTTTTTTTTATCTACATTGAATATTTAAATATTGAATATTGTTTTCATTTTACCGAACATTGAAAGTTTAAATGGCTGCAATACTGATCTAAACTCAGACTTTATATTCTTTTTACATTACACCATTCACACTATCTTATTGAAAAGCAGTTTCTGATGTTTTCGGTTCCGTGAAGACCTCGCTGTCATGAATTGGGAATGTCTAAAAAAAATTACCACTGGTTTTTATATTTTTTTTGTATAGAAAAGTCAATTATAAGAAACTAATTTCAATATTTTGTCACTTAGTCCACCACTTTTTTCAAAATTAATTATTGAAACTATTTTGGTTGATGACGTCAGATTGTAATTGAGGGCTCCCACACTGCCAAATTTCTAAATCTATCTAAATGCGTACGATAAGGCAACCCCTTTAATTATTTTTTGCGTGGTGGTACACTGTAACTAGTGTCACTTTACTGGCGCTGTCAAAGTGCTAGATGTCAGGCAGTGGGTCCAAATCAAACTCCGTAGTTATAATCCACGCGTAAATTTGTGAAGAATTCTAACCACACAGAATAAAGTACGACTTGGACCGGTCACGCAATTTACACCAAATTCAAATGAAGGTCATTGCTTATTTGTTATGTAATAAATTCATTATATAATATTAAAATTAAATAACTACAGAAAACGAGTTAAAAAGCATTTATCTCGAAATGGTTTTCGATTTACTATACATTGCAAAAAAATAGACATCCCCAATTGCGTAAATCTTACAACACTTACATTCTCTGATTGAAGAGCAGTTCCCGATGTAAGTCCATGCGCTGTGGGCTGTCCAGGCAGGGGTTGGGCAGCCGTCGGGGGGCAATGAGGGCTGCTTGCCCCTCCCCCTCCTGCACCATCTCGTCGGCTCCCAGGACTGCTTCGGAGACCAGCGTGGGGACCAGGCCCACGCTGCCGGACGCGATCAACGCGCTCCTCGATACAACTGGAAGTACGAATGTTTGATTAGATAATGTTTTCAAAATGTGTTGACCGATGTGATAATAATAATATAATTGTACGATGCGTTCTCTTTTTAATGTGGGGCGTTTACATTAGCCCTGTTTGTTGTTCTTTATCCAAATATTAATACACAATCGAAAAACAGTTTTCGTGGCCGGTGACTGTTAAAATATTCGGATTTTTCATCGCACGGTAAGATGAAAGAAAACTATAGAGTCGATATTAAAGTTAAAATTTAACTCATATTCATACTCATACTCATTCATGTAATTAATACCGAGAGTAAATTTTAAATGAAACAAACAATTTGAATTCAATTAAATGATATTTAAATAAAAAACGAACTGCCACACAATAAAAAAAATGAACATTTAGAAAGCTTCTATTTCGTAATATCCTTGGGGCATGGAGATACAGGAATGGGCGTCAAAATCTTGATAAGGTAGGTATAGCGTGTGTATCCATTTCAAAATTACAATCGTAAAATGAGTATAATATCATGGCGACGTTTTTCATATTTTCTAGAATATAAGAGGTTTTATATTGGTTGGTAGACGACCAGATGGCCTAGTGGTTAGAGAACCTGACTATGAAGCTTGAGGTCCCGTATGAAAAATACGAATGTTTGATCTCGGGTCTTGGGTGTTTAATATGTATTTAAGTATGTATCTATCTATATAAGTATGTTTATCCGTTGCCTAGTACCCATAACACAAGCTTTCCTAGCTTACTTTGGGACTGGGTCAATTGGTGTGAATTGTCCCATGATATTTATTTATTTTTTATTTTTATTTGGTAGTATATTCTAGACTTCCCGCATCGTACTACAAAAATTCATTTGAATTACATTAAGTAAGTAAGATTAACTTTCGATTGACATTTTCGATCTGTCAGCCTGGTAAAGGGATAAGAGTATTACGAAACTAAGAAAATAAGTGAGTATGAGTATGAATATGAGTTAAATTTTAACTTTAATATCGACTCCGTAGTTTTCTTTCATCTTACCGTGCGATGAAAAATCCGAACCTTGTGTTAACGGATTGCGAATATTGCGATTTAATTCGACACAAATTTTAACAAAGAGTTTTAAAATTATTCAGGAAAGTTTGAACAGTAATTGAGTTAGTTTCACTGAACACCCCTATAAAGATTTTCATCGGAATTATCGAATCAAAATATGGTCACGTTTCTGACGCGATCACTTTCAACATCGATCAAAGTAAGAAAAAATGAGTCAACCGTAATTCAAAAATCCTGATATACATTTACAAAAGTACCTATGTAGTCAAACTAACCTAAACATCTATTAAAATATTCCAAATTAATTTTGAGACACATGTATAAAATAATTTGAATATGCATATACAAGTTGCGTGGGATAACACTTTTACATTTTCCTTCACGTGGGATACGTGCAGAATATTTGAAAATGTTTATAATACATACAACAAATGATACCTCACAAGACTTCAAAAGGTAAGACCTGTACTGAGGTCATTCGCCATCGCCAATAATAATAAGCAGAATGACATCATCTCTTAATATATTACCTACATGGCTCGGACATACATTAAATTTGCCACTCTAAAAGGATCTTTGCAAAGATAAACTCTTGGCGTTTAGCCAAAATACAAGCAGAGATCCATTAGCTTGCTTTACGCAAATGCATGGTAAGCATTTCTGCAGTTCATCGTGCTTCTGTTGGTTGCGTAACATGAGTTGTAGCAGCGTTATTGGCAGCCTGGAAATAGGTTTGTTTTAGGGTGACCCCGTTTGTTTCGTCTCTGATTGCGGGTTCCCGTAAACTGAGGTTAATAAGTGTGTCGAGGCCTCGCTTCCTCGCCTCGCAGCCAGGAAATATCTGTATTACACAGTGAATTGTCTACGGCACAATTGCACCCTGCAGTGTAGAGTTGTGATTGTGTTTCAGCACTCTTCCTGCTCATTATCGCGGCAACCACGGCCTCATTCCTGGCACTTTAGATAAACGGAAACGGAGTTATGAACTTTTAAAATTCGTTTTTTTCACGAGCCGCAGCGCCAGCGGCGCGCGCCAAGTTAAAAGTTCTACGTAGCTCGTTTTAGCCTCGTAGCATTGTAAGAGGCAGAAAATTAGCTTTTTTAAAGATACTAACTATTGCAAGCTACTTAGCAAAAAGTATACCTACTTACTTAATGGTTCTAAGATGTTTTGTGACAGTCAAACCGAGAAAAATTCCGGAAACGTAATTCAATACCCAAGCTCATTTTATCCCGTCATTCCACAATATTTAAAAGATCAACGAACTTATCGTATTAATATTTTAACTCTGTACAGCAACCTTAATCTAAAGAAGCAGGTCAAGCTATAAGCTCACTTCTAATGTATGACATAACATAAATCTACATAATGAATACTAATGAATGTCAAATTTCGTTGGATAAAATAGTTTTTACAATCAATTTGTAAATTCTAAAGATTTTTTTCCCGCGTGGGAACTATGGCCTGTGCCCTGCAGTGTGACGTATATAGGCTGGAATGATGATGATGATGAACCAAAATGACAGTTTAATAAAAAAAAATTAACCGTTAACAGACATGTCATCTTCTATACAGATAAGACTGTAAGCTTTTAAATTCAACTTCAAATCTGTGGCGCTGCAGCGATGTTCTGAGTCGGGGTCTGAGTGCTACTGCTAGCAGGCTTGAGGCCAAGAAAACTCGCGTTTCTGCATACCTACCTACCAAGTACTCAGTAAGTAGTCACGTTTCGCTCTAAAAATACGATTAATCTCGAAACTTCAAGATCACTGGAAGTGGGTCAATACATACGGAACAAAAACATACGAAGCGAAGTAAACAAAATGCAATTTTATAAATACCCTATTCCCGATTTTTTCAATGTTTAAGAAGACGTGAGACCTACAAACTTCCGACAGTAAAGTTACGTGCATAGGTTTCTTTTGTCGCAGTTTACCGCCACGTTGACCCGGCCATAAGCGTGTTTTGGAAGTTATGTTATGTCATGCGCATGCTAGTAGTACAGAAAAACTGTTGAATACTCGTACGTGCATGGCTTGTCTGATTCCATGTCTTTTATGAGTGACTCTACCTTATCTAATGGCGATGATGAAGTCGGCTTAAGATTGTGTACCTACTTATGACTTGATATATAGGGTGTTACAAAATTACCCGTAATAACTGAAGGGTTTGAAAGTAAGTACTCCAGTAAAGAATTAAATTAGTACTTATATATTTTTTTGGGATGGCGGGAGCTCGCCTTTGATAGGCAGGAGTGGAGCAAGAGAGGAGAGGCCTTTGCCCAGCATTGGGGCACAAAAATAGGCTAAATAAAATTTTTTTTTTTTTAAAAAGAACAGCGCGCAAAATTACAGTTTTATTTACTGTTCATGGGGTTTTAGGCTTTAGGGGTTATTTTGTAACATCCTGTATGTATATACTTACGAAGTTAAAGTATGTATACTGTTTTAAACTTTCGTGATTTTCACTCATAATTACTATACTAAACGGGACTTATCACGCAAATAGCTGGTGCCCGCGACTTCGTCCGCGTTAATCATTGATGCTCTGCTCCTATTGGTTTTTGCGTGATGTTATATAGCCTATAGCCTTCCTCAATAAATGGGCTATCTAACACTGAAATAATTTTTCAAATCGAACCAGTAGTTCCTGAGATTAGCGCGTTCAAGCAAACAAACATACAAACTCTAATAATATTAGTACATATAGATTAATATTTACATCGACGTTTCGGCCACATTGCAGCAGCCGTGGTCTCGAGTCTCGCGAATCGCGTGATAAGACACGTTTAGTATAGTAATTAGAGTATGTAGGTATTTAATGTATTAAGATAAAAATGCTAGTGTGCTATTAAAAACGGCTCTACGTAAAGACGTAGTGTAAAAGTATATATTTAATAAAAAAAAAAGATTTTTGAAAAAAAAATACATTTTTGTAATAGATTTTTGCATATCAGTACCAATTTCAAGACAATCCGATTATAGTGAAAATAAACGGATCACTCACGTCTTAAAACGAGTTTAACTCGACATGTTTCGGGCTAATCCGTAGCCCTTCCTCTCGGAGTCGCACGTCACGGCGGCTGCCAAACGCGCATATGCGAGTTAAACTCGTTTTAAGACGTGAGTGATCCGTTTTTTTTACTATGAGTCAGTCTCACGGTATTTTCATGTTTAAAGTGGTTAATTCATACAGTATTTTTTTATCGTATTATAAGGTTTATTCGCAACGTAAAGAAAATGTCATTGGAGTCTAATTTACTGACAACATTTCTACTTTGAATGTTTTGTAATGCGTTTTTATTTTGTTGACATACCAACTAATTCCACAAAAACTTTCTATTTTACCTCTATAATAATAAATATAACAAATTAAATTATATAACACTTGTAAAATAAATTTACCTACTTCAAGTGTTTAACAACTCATTAGCGTGCGTGATTACATGATACGATTAGTAGCGACATTCACACGAACCACAAATGTGCCCAATTGACCATAATCCAGGAAATATTTATTATACACTGATACGGCCAGTGCACATACCGGATGTAGAGAGTACCTGCGAAATTACCCCTTGAACGGTGTTAATGCTAACGGCCCGCAGGGAAACTAAATATTTAGAGCAATAAAAGTATTTTCACTTAATCACCTCAAGGCGCTGGCTTATAATGGGATAATATTAAGACGGACTTTAAACATATGTAGACTGCTTACGCAGATTCTGTTTTATGGCTTTTAGCTACGCATACCACTATGTTTTGTTTTTAGGGTACCGTAACTGTAAAGGTAAAACGGAATCCTTATTGGATCACTTGTTGACCGTCTGTCAAGACCGTTTTTCACAGGAACGCCTGCAGGTATAAAGTTGAAATTAACATCAAACAATTATGTCCGCAGTCCTTTGAAGCTGTAAAAAAATCAAGCTTCCAAATCAACGCAATCCAAAGATACAGCCTTATTTTTTTCTAGCCTTATTTTCTAACATTTCGCAGCCTATAGGGTTAGGGTTCGGGTACTTCCTATAGATCTAGAATCATGAAATTTGGCCTGAAGGATGGTAAGTAAGGATCGTAGTACAATAAGTACCTACCTATAAAGTAAAAAAATCGAAAGTTCTTAATTTGTGATTCCATCACGATTTTTTTAGCGCTTACTAACAAACTTGTTTACATACAAGTTTTTACGGAACCCTCGGCAGGCGAGTCCCACTCGCACTTGACCGGTTTTTTTATGAAGGCTGACAAATTCCATGCAGTTGCTAAGTAGGATCTTTACTGTCTTCAGCAGGTCGATAAAGCTCCTTATTTGTGTGTATAGGTACAGTCTGAAGGAGCGCCCTTGAAAGGATAAGGTACGCACTAGGCCCGTTTATTGAACCAGCCGCCTGTGAAGGTCGCAACGTCGCGTGCGTACTCGGGGTAAATCCCTTTCAAGGGCCTCGCTGGTGCGGGAAAAGTTCGATCTGCATCACCTACGAACGATCGCCCACTTTGTGAAGACACTATTAGAACGTTATCATAATAACAATGTAAATCCCTAACGTTGCGATGTTACGTGTTTGTAAACAATCACAAGCAATCCACTCACCGTGACGAAGTTCTAGGGGCTAAATTCAGGAACAGCCCAACACGGTTTGCCAGCGGTAATTCAATCGTTTGGGAGAGGATAGGTATGGGCTGAGCTTGGGATGAGCTTTATTTTCCTGTAAATTCGCTTTGTAAATAAATAAATAAATAAATAAGGCTCATCCCAATCTCAGCCCAAACCTCTCGCAAGTCAGTGATTTTTGGCGTTCCTGCATGAATAGCAATCCAAGTTTTTCCAATTCCTATCCTCTTGCAAACGATTGAATTACCGCTCGCAAACCGTGTTGGGCCGTTCCTGAATTTAGCCCCAGTTTGCTTATTGTTTATTTTACCTTGTACTTTTCGGTAGTGATCTTTTACATCAAACTATTTTGACTATGAATTTTTTGTATGTCTTAGTATTTACTAGTTATCTTTCAGTAGGTATTAGGTCTTATCAACACATATTATATGGATTAAAGAGTCTTGTAAGTCATTAAAATATAATCTTTTATAAGATAAGAGAGGCGCCTCGGAAACATTAGTGGATTGTTAACCTTTTGACAGCTTACTTGAGATAGGGGTAAACAATTTCCATAAAGGAACATTCAATATTTTTATAATATCAGGTTACGGATGCTAATACATGTTCAGTTATTAAGACATTAGTGTAGTCATTAATCACGGCTCGATTACGTTCGTTATAGAAAACTTTGGAAATAGTCGTGATTAATTCAGTACCGTACGCATTTAACTACTGCAAGCAGTAGTTCATTTGTAAAATCGATGCCAATCGTCTGACCTCTGACCTATGAGTATTTTTAGCAGTCCATCTCGCTATATTACCTGGGCAAGGTCGGTTTGGTGCTCGTTTGCTGAAACAATTGACGTCATACCGAGTCTGAAGGCTGCCATGTTAAATCTAGCGAATTAATCGCGGAAACGTAGCTTAGCCACGAAAATAAGTATTCCGTCAACGCTAAGTTTCTACCTCGTCTACCTTGGGAACATTCAATTAGGCTTTTAATTATTAGTTTTTGCTTCCCACGTTCCCACCGTCTATTCGAGGCGACGGAAAATGTTCAAGTAGAAACAGGAGTGTAGAGCACTCGGCTCTCTTTAAGATGGGTTGCCTTTGAATACATTGCGTACAAGTTTTTCCCGCAGCTTCCCTGTGAAGGCAGCTCTTACGACGTATTCCCTATTCAAAAAGACGTGGAATCCGCGCAAGCACTACACTTCTTTTTATTGCACAACCTAATTTCAAGTTCTACAGTGTTGCATTTATTGAGGCGGTTACAGTTTAACAGCTTTTATCAACTCACTAAATACGAAAATAGTAGAGGAAAACAATATAGCTACGCAATATTTAACAAAAAATAAACAATGGATTCATTTGCAAAGTCCATTGTTTCAACAGTAATGATCTTTCCTGAACAGGTACAGAAACTCTTTACTTAACAATAAAAATGTAGGATGAAGATTGATCACGTACGTATTATCATATATTCATATATACACCTTGTAGTAAACTCTCATATAGAAACTAACACTTTGAAGTATAACTATCATAAAATATTGTTATGTTATACTCAAATTTTGTCAATGACTATGACAAGTATTCGCTGACAAACTACTCATACAATACTAAAGATAGAGGGTCGCTCAAATTAAAATCATAATAAAAGCACTCAATGTCCGCTGTTTATACACAAAGGATGGATTAGGCGTCCATTTATCGTGTCTGGGCCAGATTTACCTCTAGCAACCCTTTAATTTCCATCATCGACTCAATAGACCTTTAACGTAAAAAGCTTTTTAAAAAGCTCTCGCTTTTTATCATCCGCATAGCAGTGATGGAATTAAACATTTTAAGTACACTGACACATATTAACGACGTTTTGCACTTGTTTTTTTGTTGTGGTAAAATAACAGTTACGACTATTGAATACATTATGGCTCCACCGACAAGTTAGGTATACCGTAACAAATAGCTGTACAAAATCATTTATCTTTGCAGAAGCCTTCAGAAGGCAAAAGAGCAGCCATAGAATACGAGTACCTACTATGTATACACTACAATTAACCACGAAAGAAGGTGACTAACGAATTCAGGTCAGCATTATGCTTGATCCCGAAGGACTTTCCGTGACTACATGAAAAGAACCCGACTATAAAGAGTGGCCAGCTGTATTTAATGTCAATGCTCAATAATAAAACTGTGCTAATTGAATTGCTCTATCAGTCTGTAGCAATCAACAAAAACGAAGTGGGATTTATGTTCCGATTTACGCAACGCAGCCACTATTATTGGGTTTCACAATGTAACCCGCCGTCTAAATGATACCTATATAACATGGCATGGTAAAACTTAACATTGACTTAAAAATATGTTTGGTAAGTATACGACTACAAGAGTTGAACTTTTAATTGAGAACTGCAACAGTGGCTACATTTACTCCACATAAAGAAGTGTAGAGAAAGGATGTTTCACCGACACACTTTAAATCTAAATCCAGAGCTATGAATATTTCGAAACAGGCGTGATCATTAGACAATAAAGCGATGAGTTTATATCTCAAATAAGAAAATGTTACGAGACGAATTATTGCTTTAGATTATGATTCCCAAGACACGTGCGTGTTGGGGTCGGATATTTATTGCTCATAACTTACAAATGGGTAGGGAACACTTAGAAAGCACTTCACATTTGATATGTAAAAACAATTGAAAGACGTGTAGGTAGGAGTGTGGAGAGTAGCTATGAATATGTCCACAGTGGCGGCTTCGCATAAGTGATGACGTGCGCAATCAGCGTTAGAACGAATCCCCCGTGGATGCAGCCGCTCAATCAATAAGCAACTTCCTCATGCGGGCGTACACGAATCAGTTAACATGATGACAGTTATGATTTCGATACGACATTTTCCCGTGGGCTCCTTACAGGGGTTAACTAATTCGACCAAATGCATTGAGAAAGACTGCACTTGCTGAGCTAATGGGCCCAATGGAACTAATAGAACTTCATTGTTTTAAATTAATGATTAGCTTTACTATTTAGGTCATGTTTCTAAGCTTTAATTTGTACGGTGAAAAAGACATTAAAATCATTAGGAGCCCGAATTATGCGGGTCGCTGGACAAACAAAGTTGATTTGTGGTATAGTATAACATAAGGGTTTTGCCTACTTAAAACGTCTTATATAAGTAAAAGTAAATGTATCATCGAATAGTCAGTACTATAGATTATAGTGTAGCGAGTGTTTGAAAATAACTGGGGTGTGACTAGGAAAGGGTTGCGGGCGCTTAAGGGGACGTCCCCATTTGATCATCCGGGCACTATTAGTCCGAAAGATAACCGTACGTTTGAAAAATTTATCAAGCTCGTGATTGCCATGTGCAAGGCAATAAATAAAGAATATAATGACCCCTTTCGGACACGTCATTTGCATAACACTGTACGGATTAATTTGGAATAGGAGATTATGTAGGCATGCTTACAATAAACGAGCACAAAATGCGATCGACGTAACGATTCGAGCCTTATCAGCCTAAAGTATGCATGATAACGAACTAAAATGTACCTATCTAATTCAGTGGCGCAAAAATGTTTAATCACATTCCAAATTCATGCTTAAATAAGCGGATTAGAAATAGTATGTAGGCCGTTAGGTATTTGTAATTATTACGACAGCTATTCATTACAATTATCTCGGTTCGTTGATTTCTGTGTTTTTACTATTTATGTATTCAATTGGTTTCTACTAGGATAAGTAAGGTTTGACGAGGCCTACAAGTCCGGTGGCAGCCTACGACCCCAATATTGTGTTCAAACATGGTGTGGTCGACAGACAACCACCTATACTTATACAGACTGATACGCGTAGCCCACCTAGATACATAAACAGACTTTATGAACACCAACCGCGCCCCAAAATAGGAGTTGACCACTAAATACCATGTGGAATGTTCTAGCTATTTTTGACGTCTATGTTTTTATTCAAGAAGGGTTCTTTGAACTTAAATTGGGATTTATTTTAACGAATTTGATAAGTAATTTGATTAGTAATTTTTATAAGTAATTTATATCTTCTCTATACTGATTTTTGGTAAATTACGTAAAACTTCAAGTTTTACTTATTAAAAGAAGGATGATGATTAATTCGTACAGGATATTGACGTGTTTAAGTATAAGAATTTCCTCAATAATCCAGTCAGCGCTTTGATTCATATACATGGTGAAATCTAAATCGTCAATAGAAAATATTGTTTTCTGAGCCAGTACATAACTAACAGTTGCCTTAAAATCGAAATAAGATCGAGGTTAATTATAAGCCATCATCATTATGATCACGTGCTATTGTCATTTAATATTCTACCGTTTTCATAAACTCTACTTTGGCTCAAGTACTTCGGCAACTGAAGATACTTGTCTCCGCTATCTTATCATTATCAAACAAACATTTACTCGTATTTTTACTATCACCGATACAGAATATACAGTCGTCTTGACCGAACCTTTACGAAACAGTTTTAATCTCTGTCATAATTTTTTATGACAAAGATTAAAAATCATGAAATTTGAGAAACTTCTTAGGCAAGAACCAAATTTGGGGCACGGCGATGCGAACGCCATTTTCCTTAATTTGATGGTGTTCATGCATTTCGCGATTAATCAGATTAAGTTATTAGTAACGAGCCGCTGTCGATATTACGTCCTTAGATTCTCTAGCTACTAGTGCTCTAGTCTAATACGAGTCTCGCAGTTCTACACTACCGTGTGATGTATTTGTACTTAGTGAACCGAGCGCATGTAATTCAGCTACCCCGCACGTAGTTTCTGCCGGCGTCGTTCCGGGGAGGCTTTAACGTCGCGTGCCGCGGCGGGGAGGCAGGAATATCGAATTAAAAAATAGTTGTCAGTTACTACGGCGCATTGTTAAGTATGTCAGTAGATTTCCCTGACGTGAGTCATGGCTGGGAAATGTGTTAAGTACCTACATGTACAACATGTAATGTTTGTTAAGTACGTATAATGTATAACTTAAGAAAAATGAGTTTACTACCTAATCAACCTGTTACCTATGTTAGGTAGGTACTTACATTAAATTGTATACAACATGTATTTGATTGATAACATAATGATAACAAAACAATAGGCAGATTTGTACACTGACATATATGTCGGTATTCAATGATAACAACAAACAATATATTTTTATTTAGCTTACTAAAATGATACAATGACCCGTTCTTTAAAACAAACATCCAAACAAAACATTCCACGCCTGCTGTTGCACCGGCAGTAGCATTATAAACAAAACAAATGAAAAGCGATCTTTCGTCGTTCCAATCTCATTATCGAAGTTGAACAAACACTATCGATAACAATAGTTGCGGGCATCCCTTCGGTGGTGCGTTCACGGGCAGGGCTCCCAGGGCGTTGACCCCGCAGACGGAGCTTTTCGCGTCTCGCCCTACTTGCCCAGCCCGCGCAACCCGCCCGCCCAACTCGCATAATAAACATACGTAATTTTTGACGATACGAAACTAAATAAATAAACATCTCAGAACAAATAAACCGAATCAAAATAAGAACCTTACGTGTTCTTATTGAAACTTTTTAATTTAAATTCTATGAACTTTCTAACCCTATATAATATCTCCATTGCGGAAAGTTAACCTCCTAAATAATTTTGTATACTACACTGATAGTTAGTAATAACTAACTATCGTTAAAACGGCCACGCGATCGTGTTCGAAACTAGTCAATAGGCGACAGATCAATAAGAGATTTTCTCACTGCAAAGACTTTAAACACGTATAAGTAGCTTCTGCGAACACAATCATTGTTTCTTTGGCGCCGACAAAAACAACTTCGAGGAAAATACTAATAAGATTATTAACGGTTCCCGTACCTCGGTTACATTTCTGTTAACACATTTCCTTCGCCGGATGCACTGAAATACGTTTCAAGCTACCCTCGGCCGAAAAATCGTGCTCAAGGACTGCCTCGTGTCGGAAAAACGCACTTGAAATTATGTAAGTGTTCGTTGAGTGTACCTTACTCGCAGAAGTGCCGGGCATTATGTTTAAAACTGTTGCTACTGGCTTGGAAATTTTAGTAATACAAATACGTTGGCACGTACGTAATATTATCTGCTTGCTTTGTTATACGAAGATTATTTTGGATCTTGAAAAAAATAACTTATATACCTAAGTAACAGCCCTGCACATAGCGTTGCACGCTCCTAGATCGATGTAATTTAACCTACAGCTAGCCAGACAGACACTAACCCAGACAATGAAGGTTTACTAACAGTCTCCTTCTAAAATACGATATAAGAGCAGAAAAGCTACATCTATCACGAACGGTGGGTTTATCTATCGAGTGTGGTGTTACGTCTCTCATGACACGCGACACGTTCCTACTCCTGGTTTTCTCTCGATTCCAGGCGGATCAAAGCTTGACGCCGCACTTGATTGCGCTTTCCCTTTCAACACATCCAATGGCGTTCAGTTTTTGTAGAGCTTGCAGTTCTGGTAGAGATAGGAGTATTAATTAGGCGTAGAGACATTTGAAAACCTTATAAGACGCGAATGTTCTCTTTACACTTTGATCTGTACCATCCATTCTGTAGACTCTACGAAGGCTGAACCTATTATTCAATAAAAGTCTGACACAAACAATAAACATAGAAGCTAATAAAACCCAAGCAGTCGGAAGAAAATCCATTCACTATAAGGAAAAACAACAGCAAAACATGCCGGTCAGAATTTTCATTCCGAACTGCCTAGCATTCTTATAATGAGTTATATTATGTCGAATGACTAAAACATGATAGTCTTATTCTAATATAACTGGTTCGCTTCGCTCTCGTTGGAAATGCCGACAAACGTCTAATGGTCGTGTCGTAAGACAATTCCACACTTTCATAAGAAGATGTCATTTGCGGATATGTCGTCTCCTCTAATGTACTTATTTAACTTTCCTTCGTGCAGACTAGCTGAGATTTTAAAGTCAGTCCAACTAATCGAGTGAGTGGCTGGAAAATTGATTTATTTTCTATACCGAGCTAATTGGCTTTCAGTGCTCAAATATTTCCTGCATCAAAGTGTTAAAACTGTCAGTGCTAGAGTTTTTCATTTGTAAATAGGTATGCATACTAGGGGCGTTCAATAAAAAGTGAGAATGAGTATGTTATAAACAACTTTTACTAAATGTCATTTTATTTTTCGACATAGTCACCTTTTAGCATAATACACTTAGTATATGTTTTTTCTAAACTTAAAATTCCATTTTTACAAAAGGTCTCATCTTGAGTACTTAAAAAATCTTGTACTGCAGCGACTACCGCATCGTCGTCTTCAAATTTCTGGCCTCTCAGGTATTGTTTCAATCTCGGAAATAGGTAGAAATCACTGGGAGCGAGATCTGGTGAATACGGAGGATGCTTAAGGATATCGAACCCAGCATCACGAATTGCAGCCATTGCAACGGCGGACTTGTGTGCCGGGGCATTGTCCTGGTGGAACAGCACAACTTTCGAGAGTTTACCTCGCCGTTTTTCGCGGATCTCATTGCGTAATGTTGCTATTTGTTTGGCGTATTAAGTGCCCGTAATAGTGGCTCCATGCTCGAGATACTCAATCAATAATACCCCTTTACCATCCCAGAAAACAGAGCCCATGACCTTACCGGCAGATGGGCTCACCTTGAATTTCTTCGGAGTTGGAGATGATGGCTTTTTCCATGTCATAGACTGCAATTTCGTTTCAGGGTCGTAATGATGGAGCCATGTTTCGTCCATTGTTATAAATCGCGCCAAAAAAAGTTCCCGGTCTTGCTGCATCAGGTTCAAAGCTTCTTAACAAATCTCTAGTCTAGTTTGTTTTTGCGTGTCAGTAAGCATTCTTGGTACCCAACGCGCAGATACCTTTTTCATACCCAAGCGTTCATGTAAAATATTATGCACGCTCCCCGTTGAAATCTTTACATTTTCAGCAATAAAACGAACTGTGACACGACGATCCGCCAAAACTGAGTTTTCGACGTTTTTCACAATTTCTTCAGTTACTGCTGTAGTAGGGCGTCCGGAGCGGAGGTCGTCCATTGTCGATGTTCTTCCACGTCTAAATTCAGCGCACCAACGTGCGACTGTCGAATACGGAGGAGCATTAGACCCTAAAGTGTCCCGCAAATCCAAATTGACTTGGTCCGTAGAAAAATGTTTCAAATACAAGTATTTGATAACGGCGCGCAGTTCAATTTTCTCCATTTTCGCTAACGTACTCAATAGCATTGCAAAGAAATTACCGTATATTTTTTTAAACAAAAGACAGTTAGTTTTTTTTTTCATAGCAATCAGCTAGATAGATTAGCTTTACCGGCCAGTATTTAATTTCGTAATATTAAAAGAGTTTGCATCTCATTCTCACTTTATATTGAACGCCCCTCGTACATAACGATTGATGCATCGCTAATATAACGCGAGACAAACCAAGTTTTCAGCCCTATTCTGTATTTACATTAACGACCGTGTGTTCATTTATTTAAATTAACAAATACACTTTCGATGCATATATGAATTTTAAATTCTCATCATGAATATTACTTGATGCAATCATGATTGGGTTCGATTTTTATTGCAAGTCGTACTTAAATATTAATTGCGAAGTCAAATTCATTGCAAGGACATCTACTCATGATCAAGATAATATGTCATAAAGTGATTAAATATATTGCTCCAGTGACACTTGCCTAGGGCGTAATAAATAAAAGAAAAATCTGACAGTAGCCGTAAGTGTTGCTTGGTGCTGTGAACTTAACTTTGTATGCCTTGTTGTTTGTACCACACTATGGCCGAACGCAACAAATCAAACAATCGTATATTTCGAGATATTCCCGTAACCGACCTACTTCCTCTATCGGCTAATAATAGGTGAGAACTCACGGGTAAATAATTTACGGGTAATGTTTTACCCAAGCTGGCTCTGTTAATTAATAGTACGACCGATTCTAAGAGCACGTTAGTTCTATTTTCTCTTCCTTACTGCTATTTGCAGTAAATACAACGATGAGTTATAAAGACAGCACAGTAGTCTAACTAAATAAGGCAATCAGTACCTAACAATCTTATTGCTAACTATTAGTTCAAATGATCTACTTAGCACTTAACAGCTTCCTACAGCAGATACTTAACTACAAATGGCTAGTCGACTATTGACACTGCTTTGACTTGGTTAGATATTTTAACGAAGCCCTAAGTTACTGCCTGCATAGAAAATAATCTAAAAAGAAAAAATTCTGCTTTTACTCGTTTTATTACGTTTAAAGCAATAAAAAGGACGAGCCGCTCCGCATTTCACCGACCCTCTCAATTTATTGATAGCTTTATTAGTGAAGAAAGTTCACGCACAGTCCATAACTGGGAGTCGTAGCGAGTATAGTATTTATGGCTCGGAGTACTCTTTATATATGTAGTATGCTACGAATATGTTTGGCTAGAAAGCCTTGCCACCCATGGTGCTGGCAGCTTATCCTGCGATCCCGGTCCCCTTTGTCCGGCTCCCGTGCCAAATGCCGCGAGCTGCATACGTAATGCACCTCTGTTTTGTCCACAATGCGATGCACACAAAGATAAATGTAGAGCTTCCGCATAGCCACAAGTGACCCATCATTCCACTTTAAATATTTTGACAGCAAAGCTAGCTAAAAATGTATGACTTAAATTACTACACATGATGGTCATATATGTTTGGCGCAATCTCCTTGGTCTATTGCAATTTGACCAAATTATGCAGTCGCTTGCGCTACATTTTTTCAGTCTCGAAATTTCTTTCGTATCCGTGTATCATACTTAAGATTCCATAACGTAAATGGCAAAAACGGAAGCCGTCAAAAGTCGAGGCGTGTGAGTCTGCCACAGTTGAATGAGTTCAGAACCGCTTAAACCCAGAATGCTACCGTATAATTTATTAATAATTACATTTTACATTATTAATTTAATTTTTATAAGCTTAATAGAGTTATTTTCAACAACAAGTTAGCGTGCCGGTGCATCGATTGCGCAAGTAACTTCAATCTCCCTGTTAGCGAGATAAACATTCAAGTACTTATTTACTGAAAGATAACCGAACCGATACAAGTCTCACTTTGTATCCCTCACAATTGAGCCTCGTATTCCTTGTATTCATATGCGGATGAGAATAACACATCGTTACATAGAAATAATCAACAAAGCTTGTCCGTGACACCAACGATGGCGGACTGAACGCTCGTTATGCCTTGAACACAAAATATTTACGCCTCAAACAGTTAGTCATTCAGTATTATTATCATATCAGGAAATTAATGGGAAGCAGCTACGCTAACCAGAACGATGTGAACTTTACATTTAAACACGTATCATAAACACCATTATCATATTTAAAATGCTGAACAAATTTAATTTCTCACCAGCGGCAAAAGCTAACTCGAGTTAGTAGCCTAAACTTCAGATTTTAGAGGCCACGGTAGACCTTCTCGTAAATGATAGACGGTCTGACGAATAAAAACAATGGAGAATGATTTCACCCCGCATATTTTGCAAATAGGAAGACTTTTAAGGCATTCAGACAGGCAAACATTTAAAGTAGTCTGACATAACAAAGGATATCGGTGACCTGAACGGAGCTGAGACTCCCGCGCAGTATGTCACTGCGATCGGATATCGTAATCACGCAGCGTGAAAGCGTTGGACAAGTGCTTTTGTTTATACCGAGCTATTAGTACGTGTGCCAAATGACAACGAGCCGTGTTGAAACACCGCTGCCCGATTGAAAACGCAATACCACAATTAAAGTGTCAGGTTACCGTACTTTCAATCGTAAACAAACGAGCCTAATTAGGATATGACGTGGAAAGGTGACACTATGGAAACTTTAATTAATGCTCACTGATTTGAATACCATTTTCGTAGATGGCCAGTTTCTCCTGTATGGATGGCGCTGCTTTACGGGATCCTTCGTCGCGCATGGCGTGGACGGATGCGTGGCGAACGACTAAATGCCTCGCGTAGAAGCCGGCAACGTGTCACGGTCACCTAACAGGATTACCTGTCCCACTGCGCAGGTGAACTGAATAATATAGGCCATAAGGCCCTTGAGTCTCTTAACCGGCTTACCGGTAAATGTTGGGCGAACTTCGTGTATACTAAGGCCCCTAAATTAGTTTAGTGTCGACTTACCCTAACCGCAAATCTTTGTTAAACCGATTTCCTATGCCTGTATTGCCAGTTGGCTTTACGTGCACTCATATAGGTCAACAAAAAGGAATTGTATGTCAACATTATCCGTGATGTTTTTTTTTTCTAGAGATAATTTACTTTACGACGAACAAGCCTCGGGCTCAACAATGCAATGACGCACTAACTCCGGTATCATTTACGTCGAGTAAAACAAGACATCTCGAGTAGTCTACTCCAGTGATATGCGAAAAGTATACGAATGAAAATAATGGCATTATCAATAGCTTTGAAACAGGAATTGTACCATAATTACTATACTAAACGAGACTTAACTCGTGACCACGGCTGCTGCAATGTGGCCGAAACGTCGAGGTAAATATTAATTGCGTGATAAGTCCCGTTTAGTATAGTAATTATGAGTGAAAAATCACGAAAGTTTAAAACAGGAATTGTACCGTCAACGGAGCGATTGAGAAAATTGATTGGGCACATTTTAATTTCACTCGATTTCACGTAAAGATAACTCGAATTTGAAGTAAGTCTTGTCCTCCTTTTTCTATTTTTATAGTTTACTATGCTATGCACGCAGCTTTGCTCTCGTAGAAGAATAAAATATTAACTAGCTCTCAATATTGGGAAAAATGCAAAACTAACTTCTTTCTTAATGCACCTCAAGGAGTAGGTGTATGTCTGCTAAATTTTAGGAATCTAGTTCCAGTGGTTTAGGCTATGCCTTATGTACAGTCAAGGAATTTAATTCCCTACCCATTTCGTAAAAATATCGTTAAACATTCGTAATGCATGAAGGTTGAAATGTCAAACGCAACACGTCAAAGCAACATCGTAACTAGCTCTTAAGTTGACAGTTTGCTGTACGATATTCAAACTTAGGTGGGTAGGAAATTAAATACCTTGACTGTAGGGTCAACAGCATTTATGTACCTTGTCACTTTAACGTCATGTTGGAAATGTCATACAAAATTGTCAAACGATTGAAAACGACAAGGTACAGAAATGACCACTTATTTATGCTGTTGACTGTACCTATCGACAGTTGAGCTCGAAACACACACACACACACGCCTGTAGTTTGCAAATTTTTGTGCTAGTAGTTTGCAAGCTTGTGTCGTAATTGTATGACGTTTGACATAGACGCATGCCAGCAACGTGCACAAAAACGTGTAAGCTACAACTACAAGCATGGTGTAACTCGGCTTTAATCAGTCAGCTTCTTCTTTCTTAAAGGTATAAGGTAGGTAAATACTCGTAAATACGAAGGTATTTGCAAGTGGTAATAAATTTGCATAAAACAAAGAGAAAAAAAAACACTATTGACAACCTTTGACATACTGTACAAAAGCGAACTTAATAAATGGAATAGTATAGGTAACTAAATATTCATAAAGTTTCGAAATTTTCCTATTTCTTTTACAAGCTTTTATTTAATTTATATTGTTTGTACCTAAGAACAGTGCTTGTACATGTACAGCTAGCCATTCATCTAAATTAGGTTTTTTGCCTAACCTACTGAAAACTGTCTTGTTGGCAATTTTAGTTTAACTTTTAAAAAAACCGGCCAAGAGCGTGTCGGACACGCCCAAGGTAGGGTTCCGTAGCCATTACGAAAAAATCAAGTAATATTTTTTTAAGGATTTCGTATGTGTACGGAATCATCCAAGTTTAGGTATGTTTTAAACCTTAGGATACTATTTACTCTTAAACTACAAATAATTTCCAAGCAATCTTAGCCGCTATAATGTTCCTAGTAAATTTGATATATTTACTACCATTCTGATTTTTTTCAAATTTTTCCACCCAACAGTTTAGATTTTAGAGGGGGGGGGACGGTCGATTTTAATGAAAATTTTCACTTTAAAGTTGAATATTTCGCAAACAGATCACTGAATAGAAAAATCATGCTAGCAACCCCGCAATGATTTTAAAAGACCTATCCAACGATATCCCACACTATAGGGTTAGTCGAGAAAAAAAAATCACCCCCACTTTACGTCTATGGGAGGTACTTACCCTAAAAAAAAGTTTTTTAGTTTTTTTTATTTAATCACTTTGTCGGCGTGACTGATATATATATTCATGCCAAATTACAGTTTTCTAGTACTAACAGTCTCTGAGCTTAGCCGCGG